>OU015534.1:11590470-12909399 GCA_907165065.1 Caprimulgus europaeus | reverse complement strand
AACTGAAATGTATTTATTCACTAGTCCATCACCTTTTATGATTTCTGCTGAAATCCTGCTTAAATGCAACAGAGTTGCAGTCAATCTTTCTTTCCTCTAAATTTATTCAAACATTATACAAAGTATTCCTAGCAAACCCCTGTTTCTTGACAACAGTAGATACAAAGCTAGTTTTGAGTAAAAGCTGTATTTCTTCTTAGTTTATGATAGCTTTAGACTTGCTATCCTTTTTTTTTTTTTTTTTTTTTTTTCAGTAGAAAGAATGGGAGTAATTTTGGAATAAAGTACCACTCATTGTGAGAAAGGATGTCAAATTCTGTTCTATTGTAAGCTCTGTCAAATGATAAGCAATTAGACCCTGCTTTCAACGTTGCTTAAATAAATAATCTTTTGTATGACTTACTTTTCAAAAACTGCCTAAGATACATACCATAGTCTGGAATAGTGATATGTCTACACTGACTGTGCTGTTAAATGCATATTTCAAGTATAGGAATTTCTATCTGTGCAAAAAAAAGTTGTTTTTAAACTCAATCTGAGGGTGTGCATTTTCACATGTTTCTGATGAGCTCTTCACTGCTGCTTTTCCAAATTCTTTGCCATATTGTCAGCATCATCTTCATATATATCTGCCAGCAGAAAATTGATCAGATGCTACAAATTGCTCAAGAGCAATGAAGCCTTGAAGGAATCATCTGTAGAAAGTTTCTGAACTCAGAGCCTAAGCCAGCTGTGCTCTAAATTTCCTTGGGATTCTTCATGAAGGCAAACATATATGTTTACTGCAGAGGCAGTATACATGTCCTACAGTAAAGAATGATAGTTTGTGGCTACTACATTTGATAATTTATTCAAGAAAAATATAGTTATGAATGCTTTAAAAACATTGCTAAGTAACTGAGCCTACTGACCTACAGAACACAAATCTGCTTTCCTGCGTTGCTTGGCTCCAAGCTCTTGTAAGCTTACATACTAACCAAATAACTGTTTCACTTGAAAAAAAAACCACATAATGGGGTTCCAATAGCAATATCCCTTGATAAAACAGGAATATATTGTGTGTAATCTCTGATGTCCCCTGCATCAGAGAAGTACCATGAATCAGTGACATTCAGTTCATCATCAGAGAAAACCCATCACTTGCAGAAATGCACACATAGAGATTCTGCTGCAGTGGATTTCCACATCCATCACTAGAGCTGAACTTGTCCAGTGAACTACATACTGGTCACAGGAGATGCAAATCAGTTTAAGTACTGATCTCTCTGGCAGAGATGAGTCTGTCTATATTTCCCATACAGGAAACAAATACTGCAGTCACACAGAGCTCACTGGAAACAGAACCACTTACCACAGCTACACAGCGGAGGGGCTCTGCTACAATAGGAAGAAAAGGTTATAAGGCAAAATAAAGACTACAAGCTTGGGAAAGACAGACTGTAAAAGGTGATGTGCTTTAATTATTTGCACTGGGATGTGAAAGCCAGATTCCTAAGTTTTTTTGTGCTTTGACTTTACACCTGTAAATATTAAATGTAAAAGCACAACAAGGTCACTCTATTCAGCCCAATGATGCCTAGATTTTCTCTAAGATGTAACTTTTGGACCACTGTTCTATTTATTTACTTATTGCTTCAGCAGGATTGCTCTTATGGCCAAAAAGAGCTAGATTTATACCACTGGTAATTAAAAAAAAAAAAAAAAATCCCAACTTTGTACAAGTCTGCTAATGCACACAATTTCATTGCAGGGAAAAGGAACAGATGACCTCATTCTTCTTTCACACTAACATAAACCTGAAATCCTGGGTAAGCCATTTATGCCACTGGCGGAAATAAGAAACCTGCCCTGTGAACTGTAAACCACTACAGAGAGATCTAAACAAAAAAAGGTAAAGAAACTGAACAAGTTTCTGCTGAAAAACTGCTGTGCTGAGGGAAGATAGTGCATCTGGTTTGTAGCTGCACTTTTGACTTTTGTCCTTGTTGCTGAGCACAAATAAACACCAATTATGTTCCCTAAAAGCATGATACATGAGAAATAATAATGAAGACAGATATCCTTTACACCAGGACTGAATTCTTTAAAAGACCTTTGTTATAAATAGGTGGTGTGGTTAAAGGAGTATATAAGAGGGTAATTAGGAGGGCAATGAAACAACCCCTGTGAAGAAGCAATGAACAGCACACAGAGTGGAAAAGGTTGAGTCTGTCTGTGGGTACACTTTCAAGTTTGAGTTTATCTTTGGCAGCTATATTTATTTCTTAACTTCAAAACTGGCCACTGGTGGAGTGGCCATCAGGGCTACTTCTGATACCAAGTTATTTCTCAAAGAAATATATTTTTTTCTAGTCTTGGAGCAAATGCATAACAAATCATAGAATCAGAGAATGGTTTGGGCTGGAAGGGACCTTAAAAATCATCCAGCTCCAACGCCCCTGCCATGAGCAGGGACACCTTTCCACTAGACCAGGTTGCTCAAATGGCATATAACTCACACTTTCTCGGACTCTGAACTTGACAGTGTCGCCTTTAGAAGCACTTCCTTCTGAATAGGCCTTCTACAATCAATACTATTATTCCTGGAGTGAGCTATTTCTTATGTTCACCAGACCCCAAAACACTCCCATTAGATGCAACATTCCTTTTTATGCAGTTTTGTTTGTTCTGTGTAACATTTGCTTTCTCCAGACAGATGCAGGGAGGAAGAAATGGGAACAGAAGTTAACAAGGCAGAAGGTAGGCAGGGGACAGCAGAGCTCATTGGAGCCAAAGTCTAAAAGACCATTAATAATACATACCTTGTGGATCCTCGACCAGGGAAACAAATCTGAATTAACAACTTTTAATGGCAAGACTGAGACTTTGGCCTGCTCAAGGATCTGCTATAAATACCTGACGGGGGTCAGTGAGAGTTAAGAAGGTGCAACCAGATTTGTCTCAGTGGTGCTCAGTGACAGGACAAGATACAATGGGAATAAACAGAAATAAAGGAAATTCTGTTCAAACATATAGAAAAAATTTCTATTGTGAGGGTAGTTGAACACTGGAACAGGTTGCCCAGAGATGCTGTGGAATCCTCATCCATGGAAATATTCAAATATAACTGTACAAAGCCTTGAGCAACCTGCTCTAGCTGACCCTGCTTTGAAGAGGGATGTTGGAGTAGACAATCTCCAGAGTTTCCAAACCCAGAGACAAATATCTTTATCAACCACAATTGAGCTATGTTTACAGGAAAGATCAGTTACAATTTTTTTTTTTTTTTTTTTTTAAGGAAGGTTGTGTGTAAAAAACCTACTTGAAATCCTCTCACTGTTCAGCAAAGAAAAAGGTGTAAGGCTGGACATATTTTTTCTGGATCTCAAAAAATTATTTGATACTGCTTCATCTAACAGATTGATTTCTAAAGTGGGAAAGTATGGCACTGAGAAAGACAGAAAATAGACTGAGTTATAAATCCTTCCATAGGGAAGAAAACAAGGATGCCTATAGCAGGAACATTTCAAGATTTTAGTGTAGAGAACGTGTAGTGCCATCTGGGTACCTACTAGAACCACCTAAGGTTTTTTTTTCAATACCATTTGTTGCCACTACGAAGAAAATTAACTAGGATATCCAATGTAAGTCAAACATAACAATAGAAAAAGATAGTAAAAATTTTCTGCTAAGGAGAAACAAACGAGCTACAACCTGCTGTGCTAGCCAGTGGGCCTTTCTTAGACATAGTGGGGTAATTTCCAGTTTAGCATGTAGTTTCTGTCAGTGATCGGCAATATATATCTTAGATATGCACATAGCACATAGATTTTAAAAGTCTTCACTATATACTACAGTTTCTGTTAAATGTATTTTATTGCTATTTCTATGCAAACAATAAAAAGCAATAAGCTGTGTCTGTACAGAAAGTTGGAGGGAAATATTCGGGTCCACAGGAGTTTATTTGTGTTAGCTACTTTTAAATGCAAGACTACGGAGAGCTGAAATCATAGTGTTGGGACAAAGTATCAGGAAGTTCTGTGTAATCACCAGGCAACACTGGCAAAGCATGATAGTGCCAAAACATAAATAGTAGTCTTCTCTGTATTTGCAGTCTAGATAATTGCATCAAAACAACGAAGAATGAGGGGTAACAGTTTATACAGATTGACTTCTATTAATTAATTCAGTATTCAGGGCTGGGGGGAGGGAGGTGGTATTTGGGATTTTGTTTGGCTTTTTTTAATTTTCAGTTAAGTATAGGTACCAGCCCATGTTCTGGGGAATTTACCCAGCAATCCAAATATGTAAAGACCACACTTATTGAGGTTCATTTTGACAGATTAAACCCATGCTTAACAAAGGAGTTCAGAAAGAATGGTATGGCAAAGTGTGAGCTCCCAAGATGGAATGGTAGTAAAAATCATACAAAAGGAAGGAGTGAACAGTACAACACTCAGAACAAAGAAATGATTTGGAGGTGATGATAAAATACACACCAAGCCACCTGTACAGTTTGTTTTCAATTGATGTCACTTTCTGAAACCGTCAGAGAGCAGCACCACATTAGAAATACTTTAGTAAGCAGCCTGAGCTCTGCTATTTGCAAGAAGTTTACTGTGGATGAAAAATACAGCAGGAAATCGGCCAAAATCATAGGTTTCTGTGGTAGAAGCAAGTTGGAGGGTTTGTCTATTTGTTCTGTTTTGTTTGTTTCAAAAAAAGGAAAAAGATATAATTGAGGGAATATCCTCATGTAGTATAAATGCCTCTTGGCTCACTGCCTTCAGTGTACATCCATTGACTATCTCCCTTTAAAATTTTATCTATTTAAAATTGTAGGTAATTCAGCCAATACAGAATTTAGTATGTGCTTAAATGCTTTGGGACCCATTTCACAACACATGAAAAATCAATGTCTTTGGTTTTGGATGAGGTTCCTGTTAAATATACCTGGTGCTAAGCATGAGCTGATGTGTTTTGCTAAATAGAGGTATTTTCTGTCTGTATATAAGCACTTAAATGCTGCTAGGCTACCTGAGATATCAAGTTTTAAACAATGTAACAGGAAAGAATTTGGACACTTCACGATCAGCTTCTTGAAGAAGCCTAAATGCAGGAGCAGAGATATTATAAGTTCTGGATAAAGTACTGCACTTCACATGCCCTTTGGCTTGACCTGTCATCTTTATTTGTTATCATCTATGTTCTTCACATTTCTGATTTTAATTTACATGAACAGGGTGTTACAGGGAAATGTGACTCTACCAATCCTTAAATATAAAAGTGAAAAATGTGGCACAAAATTCAGATACAGAGCTCAAAATAACAAAGGATCTGAAAAGCTTCTGCTCTGGGATTGCTAGCGAGGGAATGGGCTGGGCATTGGTCGGCAGGTGGTGAACAATTGCTCTGTACATCACTCATTTGTATATTCCATTATTACTGTTATTATTATTTTAATTTCAATTTTATTTCAATTATTAAATTGTTTTTATCTCAACCCACAAGTTCTCTCACTTTTACCCTTCTGATTCTCCCCGCTATTTCCTGGGCAGGGGAGGATGAGTGAGTGGCTCTTTGGTATTTGGCTGCCAGACAGGTTAAAACCACAACACACCTCAACCAAGAAGCACAGGGAAAAAATCCCTTGCTCAACCCTTGGCCATATTTGTGTTCAACTGAGGGCATTCTACTACAAGTAGAGCACTTATAGTGCAATTGTAGAGGCATAGCTCAGCAGAGCAACATCACAGAAGCACTGAAATAATTTATGTGCATGAACAAGATAAAAGCTCTGAATAAACCTTCTCTACTTTCCTGTCCATCATTGTCCTGTCCCAGTCTCAGTTTTTTCCAATTTTATGTTTATTGTTCTTCACTGATACTCTGTAAAGTTCCAAATCACACAAGCTGTTAATGCCAATTAGAAAGCTGTGCTTAGAACCAAAATATTCGTCTCCAGAGAATATTTTTCAAAAGGGAGAAACTGATTAAATGAAATTATCTTCTAAAATGAGGGCCATAGCTAAAGACTGCTCACACTCAAGGGACAAGAGTCTTAGGAACACAATTCTCATTAAAAAGATGTTTCATCCACACCATCATCAATAAGCCATAAGAATAAACGTAGAAGCAGAACTAGAAATAACGTAACATAGCGTGTAAGGAACGAGACTGCACTGAAAACATAACTAACTTCTTAAAAATAATTGAGCAAAGAAAACAATTT
This sequence comes from Caprimulgus europaeus, assembly GCA_907165065.1. Next base: position 12,903,188 of record OU015534.1, on the reverse strand, counting down.
CATCACCACTGATGTAAACCCTTCAAATGGTCTGACAGCCTGAAGTTACCTGCTCTGCAATGTGATATCCAAGGTTCATTGCAAACCCCTGTTTATCCAACTAACCATATTTCTCAGTAGTTCTACCTAATTAACAATTTGGCAATGAAGGAGGCAATGGGGAGCATATATATGTAAATACACCAAGAATATGCCAGGAAACATTAAATGTATAAAATCAAGAACTGAAAATTTAGGGAAGTGTCAGAATTAAGGTTACTCTGCAGTCCTAATTGGGCAACCTTGTGTGCGCACATTATGATACTATCTCTAATTACCCGACCACCTACTATTTTTTCCACTGGACCCCTGCCTGCACTGATTGACATAATGAGCAACTACTCAATGCCTTTGTTTTCTTGTTATTAGTCAATGTGTCCCCATGCCTCATTTACTGAGCACTATTCACACCCTGCTCTGAGACTTATTAATTTCTGCCTGGGCTGTCATACTTTACTTACATTTTAGTAGCTCCTCACTTCTCAAATACCATTCTAAAGAGAAATAGGAAAAGATTGTATTAGCCCTCTTCAGCAGAATGGGTCTGAGAAACTAAGGTGAAAGTTACAAATTAAATTAAGAAGTATACACTCACTGACACAAAAACCTGGAGCAATTAGAATTCTTTGGTAATTTGCATATTCAAATAATTTTCATTGACTTGAGCTATCTCTGTAAAAGATCAGTGCTTCATAAATAAGACCCAAGGGTTTAAAACTAAGTATTCAGAAAGTAAACAACACACAATTAGTAAAAACATGGCTTGATTAGATTGGAATCACACAGAAATTCTGTAACAGAAGCAAGAATAGAATCTAGCAGCCAGCATTAATACCTAACTATGACAGCCTTGTCTTCCATTCCTGTAACATTTCGACTCCTTCACACCTTGCCGTTTCTTCAGCAAATGAGACAGAAGTCCTGGCAACCTTCTTTATACATTTCCAGCTGGAACCAGAAATGGTAAAATCTGGACAATTTATAAGGCTGAAGTCATCCCACTATGCACAGCCACGAATACATCAAAGAAGTCTGAATTGAAAGTGGACAGGTGATTTCAGTTAGGCCATTTCCCAGTTACTAAACCTTGACTTTGCAGCCCTACTAGTACTATGTCAGCTTCAACAGTACATAAACATACCAAAAACCTCAAAAAAATCTGCCCACAGCAAAAGAGTGACACCTATGTGGTCCACTGCAGGGCCAGAACCTTCCTGTCCACCACACAGATTTCAGCCAGTTGAACTAATGTAGTGACAGTGGCAGTAGCAGACTACCACTCTCTACTTCAGTAGCCACACTATTTTTCTTTTTTAATTATAATGTCATGATTGTTATTGGGGAAATATTTTTCCAATCAGCTCTAGTGAAAGTAATCTTTTCCCCTGACCAACAAATATGTCATTAAGAAACAAAATATTCATATTAAAGAAGCATCCAAAATTTTAAGTCTAACAGGCAGCCATATTCCAAAATTCATTAGGTAAACTAATAAAGAGATATTTAACAAGACTATGTTCTAAATTGCTTTTTGTGCCTTTTACCCACCAGTTCTTTTGGGAATACAAGTTATTCACTGGACATAGAAGCCCACTTCCCAGCAAGCATAGCGAAATAAAAGTCTAGAGATCAGAACAGTGGCCTCAGACTCAGGAAGCCTGACCTGCTTTGTGGTCTCAGGTAAACGACAACCTCAAGGTCTCAATTTCCCAATCTACACAATTGGATTGGTTCTTGATCTCAAGATCACGCCGTGTGGCCGTGTTATATTACTGTTACTGAAAAAAAGCCTCCCTACCTCAAATGTCTCCACATGTAAAACTGTGTATGAATGCAAAGTATTTAGCATGGTTCATTTAGTTAGAGAATTATCATGTATCCTGCAAAAGCCCCATTTGCTCCCTGTGCATGGAGATCAGTGGAGTTACGCCTCCGACCTTCCAGGCGTCACTCTGCAGGGACTGGAGAACAGACGGGCAGATCAGTTCCAGGGAAGCACAGCGGGTGAAACCTGCGGCACTGACGTGTGCTCCACCAGTCAAATTTAAAATGAACTCAAATTTCTTTTTGCCAAGTCCTTCTAACTTGATGTGGATTTAAGTGCCAGTTAAGAGACATGATGCAAGCAAGTGCAAGGGTCCTACCACAGAATGATGGATAAAGCCTTTATCAGGTGCTCACTTCCTGGGCACAGCAGGTGCTCAGATATTAGAATTGAAAATTTTAAATAGTAAAATCTAAAAATCCATCTAAATATGTGTTCTAGAGGAATGATTTCAACTGACTATTTGAAAGTAGAAAGAGGTCGTCTCACTGCTAGTAAAACATAATTAGCAGAATAATATAGTTTTTAGTTATTAATTATATTTCTTTTGTACCAATGCTACAGGAACTGCAGCAAAAAAAAAAATTAAATCAGCAAAAATCTTTTCTGATGACAGGTTTTTTTCTCCTATTAGCTCTGCAAAACATTAATCTTGAAAGAATGGTATTTCCTTTCACTTTTGCATAGCAGTATGTAAAAATAAAAATGTTAACTGCAAGGATATAATTTGCAGTATGCTTCTCTTACTTCAGATGTGTGTTTTCTGTTTGGAGCACAGCTGTTCATATTTCCCAACATAAGCTTCAGTGCTGTAAATATCTTCTCTATTGAGGGCTACATTCCCAAAGTACTGCACGGGGGCCACATGTACAAATTGTGTTAGCGTTAATGTAAGCTGTGTGCATGCAAATCCATGCACAGCGCTTAGAGAATGCAGACCACGGACCTTGACCCCACCACTTTGCCACTGAACTAGAATTGCTCTTCTTAATGCTGTGACTGTGACATAAATCAGGTTTTTCAAAAGGCTTCTATTCAGCTAACAGAGCTCGTTCTGGGATAAAATTTAAATAGATCATGCTGCAGAACTGCATTAACGAAGCAAATTACTCCCAGCAACCTGGAAAGCAAAATAATTTGGAAACCCAATGTAAAATTGTCTGGGTTTTATTGCCACATTTTTTTTCAACAGTAGAAGTCTGTTGTGTTTAGCTCAATTTCTTTACTTCTGGATTTCAAAAACAAGTCCTTTGCCTGTCAGCTAACACAGCTGGCAGCACTATTGCCTCTACGCTAGAAGGTCAGAGATGCACATCTCTGACAGAGACATGGGCTTGTATCCAATGCTGACGCTGCACCAGAGCATTTGGGGGCTGTCGTGGCACAGTTAGAACTGCCTGCCTTCAGATGAGACATTAAATCAAGGTCATTTCTGCCCATCAGTGGGGACCACCTGGGTGAAAGGTAACAATCCCATGGCAATTTTCACAACAGCAGGACATAAGCACAATGGTCGTAACAATATTTGCTCCAAAGAAATAGCTTCTGGTATCCGAGATTCTTTGGAAGCAATTGTTAAGCAAAATAATAAAAATCCATGGGGCTATCTGAACCATGTCAATCATATTGCCCTCCTTATTCTGCAAAGCCTTCTCTCTTTAGGAGGAAGGGTAGCCTACTTCTAAGCACAATGAGAGTACTGAGTCCAAATACACATGAACACATTTTGCATAGGCACAGTATACACTTGTAAGTTTTTAGAAACATGGATTCATGAATTTCCAGTTTCCTGAAGGCAAATTTGCAACAATAATTTTCAAATTAAGCTACTATCATTCAGTCAGTCTGCTGCTTTAGGAAGAGGGAAAAATGCAAAAAACATAAAAGTATGAGAAATAAAAGCTATTTCTGCACCATTTTCCTCTGAGCCCAGCAGTTTATTCTATGGCTAGTGACAAAAGCGGTGGTTGGTGGCCATATACCCCCTCTGTGCCCCGGCTTTGTGACTACAAAGAGAGACTCTGATGAACAGACATGGGCATTTTTTAGCTTTCATAGGATCAGTCTATCTTGTAAGATCAAGAGCAGAAAGAAAGAATGGTACAACTACAGATGGATGTCAGGCTGTCGCTCTGAAAGTGGTGAAATATCACATCCTTTAATAAAAGCTAGAACAATACAGAGATAATGTAACAGGATAGTATGGAAGCATGGTGTACTGCACTCGGGGAACTCGGGCAGCAACAGAAATCTCCCATTCTGACCAAGGATTGCATCTGTTCTCCATGGACTCTAATCGAGCAAGAGGATTTATTTTCTTTTCTTTCTTCTTTTTTTTTTTTTCCTTTTTACTTTTTTTTTCCCCAGACACTGTCTAAGCCAAAGATGAGGGGGAATCACAAGCCTATAAAGAAACCTCTGGGTATAGCATGAGATATGATTTAAAAAAAAAAAAAAGAATCTGAATTGATTTGGAAGCAAGAAATTATAAAGCTTGTTTTTCTTTCCAAGGAAGCCCTCAAAAAGAAATTGAGAGGAGTTGCATCATTTCAGGTATTGATAAAATAGGGCTCTTCATTGTGTTTGAGCAGTTTTAGGGAGGTCTCGAGGAAATATGTTGCTTTATTCATTCAGGTGACAGGGGAAATAACAATGGAAGAATATCAGATAAAAGGCAAACTGGACTAAAGTTATTTTCCACCACAACTGAAAATGAGAAGCAAAGCTAATATATACATAGTAGATAGTGAAATAAACTTAAGCATACAAATAAAAACACTGCTTCTATAAAAATAAGAAATATGCATAGACTTAACATCCATCATGGGAAAAATTCCAGTGAAGTTACAATTAGATTTTGAGCGTAATTTCAGTACCAACCTATTTCATTTCTATAACACTATAATGATTTCATCAGTAACAAATTCTCTAGGTAGTATCACACTGGAGGGTTTAAGGATGGCACCATTACATAGCATCCATAATTGTTACAATCAACTGCATATTACACAAAAGGGTACATTTGTGGATGACTGTTAAATGTACCAATTTGCCAGATTAGCACTTTGCTGAAAGTAACACTCTGAGCCTTCAAGAACCTATTACCTACAGACCAAAGCTCATGTCAAGTCTATTTTCTGCTACAAAATGAACCTGGGCATCCTTTCACAGTAGAATTTATATTACAGCCACAAATGCTACTGATAACCATTAACAGTTTAGTTACGATGGGGCAAAACACAGGTTTTAAAAATGCCACAGAGCATAGGGCTGGGTGTAACAGCTGCTGATAGATGGATGTTTCCTCACCTTGTTTCAGTCTCCTTTGCTCTTAAACTATTGCAGGAAGCTGTGATCAGTGCTTTGCAAAGGGTGACAATTTGGGCTGTGAACCTGTCAAAACACCAACTCTATTTCACAGGAAGAGTCTTGCAGATACACGCAGGCTCCACAAAGCGTGAGAACCTGAGGTTTCGGTTACAGTGATACTGGGAGCAAGTCTAAACAAGCAATCTAGAAACACTTTTGCCTTCCCACATCCTCTAGATCATTAAATTACAAACACTACCTCTATGTAAAACACTGTTTAAAGATTATCCTATCTACCTCAAATACAAAAAAGTAATAGAAATCTCGAACATTGTTAGGCAGACAAATACTTCCCTGCATCCAGAAATAACTAATGGTTATATACACAGATATTCATCTTGAAAAGAAACAAAAATGCTACATTAATGAATCCTCAAGCAATTTAAAAATTCAAACATATTTTAAGATGTATTATTCAATAATATCTACTCACTCACATCCAATGTAAAAATCCCTGTTTGTGATATGCAGTTGCTAAATTATATTTATGTTTATAAAGATCTTGCCAGACAACCTAGAGTTTTCAAAGAAAAATGGCATGCTTAGTGAGTGAAGGGAAATTACTAGAGGCCCTTTTGCATTTAGTAAAGACTGATAAAAAGACCGATTTTCAGGAATTCAGAATACAATTTCCTAAATAATTGGATAATTAATCTGAATGTGCAAGAGCTACAAGTATATATTTAAATCAGGTGTTTTGAATGTAAAATAAACTACTAATTTCTTAACAAATCTAGTACATTTCATTATGAAAGCTGTTCCTCTAATGAACAAATACATTTAAACCACAAGAACATTAATGCAGACTGAAAGGAAAAAATGATGGCAAAAAATTCTATTTCCAAGAATAACTCAAACCACTAAGATTTCTCAGATTGAAACAAACAAACAAACAAAGCCCCACACCACCACAAACCCAAAACAAATAAAAATCACTTTTAGTTCTAAACCTTTTTAATTGGCCTCATACAACACACATCTTTGTGATATTTTCCATGTTAAATCTGCCTTATCTTTACAAACAATCTTCAGGAGAAAATAAATTATATTTGTGGAAAGAGCAGAAAAGCATGAGGAATGTAACAACTGGGCATCATTTTGTGAAACCATGAAGTGATTCATCTCATGAAAAAGCATTCAGGACATTTTAGGAAAAATAAATGCCAGGTAATTTGGTATCTAGAAGCAGAGGTAACATCTTAAATCACTTTTTCTCTCCCATTACAGTTGAATCCCATGCTGAGTTCTGGGAAACAGAGACAGTAAGAAGTGAGGAATACTAGTCCACCACATGATGGCCATGAAGAAGGTCAAAGTAGTATATCCCTTGTTATAAGCAACACTAGCAAACTGGTAACAATGGATGAGGAGACAGCTGGGGTACTCAGTGACTTTTTTGCCTTAGTCTTCACTGGCAACCACTCTGCCCACACCTCTTGAGTGGAGAGACCTTCAGATGAGGACTCAGGGAGCAAAGTCCCTCCCACTGTAAGAGAAGATCAGGTTTGTGAACACCTGAGGAACCTGAACATTAATAAGTGCCTGATGAAATGCACCCCAGAGTCCTGAGGGAACTGGCTCATGTAGTTGCCAAGTCACTCTCCATCATCTTTGAAAAGTCATGGCAGTCAGGTGAAGTCCCTGGTGACTGGAAAAAGGCAAACACTGCACCTATTTTTAAAACAGGTAGAAAGGAAGACGCTGGGAACTGCCAACCTCTCAGTCTCACCTCTGTGCCTAGGAAGATCATGGAACAGATCCTCATAGAAGCCATGCTAAGGCACATGCAGGACAGAGAGGTGATTTGAGACAGCCAGCATGGCTTCATCAAAGGCAATTCCTGCCTGACCAGTCTAGTGGCCTTCTATGATGGAGTGACTACACTACTGGACAAGGGAAGAACTACAAATGTGATGTATCTGGACTTCTGTAAGGCCTTTGACATGGCTCCCCACAACATCCCTCTCTCTAAATTGGAGAGATATGCTTTTGATGGGTGGACTGTTTGGTGGATGAGGAATTGGTTAGATGGTTGCATCCAGAGGGTAGTTAGTGGACAATGGCTCAATGTCCAGATGGAGATGGGTAACAAGTGGTATGCCACAGGGGTCCGTACTGGGACCAGTGCTGTTTAGTATCTTCATCAGTGACATAGACAGTGGGATCAAGTGCACCCTCAGCAAGTTTGCAGATGACACGAAGCTAAGTGGTGGAGTTGACAGGCCTGTGGGTTGGGATGCCATCCAAAGGGACCTGGGCAAGCTTGAGAAGAGGGCCCATGTGAACCTCATGAGGTTCAACAAGGCAAAGCACAAGGTCCTGCACGTGGGCCAGGGCAATCCCTGGTATCAATACAGGCTGGGGGGTGAAAGTATCCATTGCAGCCCCGCAGAGAAGGACTTGAGGGTACTCATGGATGAAAAGCTGGAAATAAGCTGACAATGTGCACTCACAGCACAGAAGGCAAATCATATCCTGAGCTGCATCAAAAGAAGTGTGGCCAGCAGGTCGAGGGCGGTGCCTCTGCCACTCTACTGCAGTCTGATGAGACCCCACCTGGAGTACTGTGTCCAGCTCTGGAATCTTCAGCACTGGAGTCCTCAGCACAAGACAGACATGGACCTGTTGGAGCAGGTCCAGAGGAGGGCCACAAAAATGATCAGAGGGATGAAACACCTCTCCTATGAAGAAAGGCTGAGAGAGTTGCAGTTGCTCAGCCTGGGCTGAGAAGGCTCTGAGGAGACCTTATTGCAGCTTTTCAATGAAGAAAGATGGGGACAAACTTTTTAGTAGGGCCTGTTGTGATAGGACAAGGGGTCCCCCTCCTAAAGAGGGGAGATTTAGACTAAATGTAAGGAAGAAATTTCTTACAATTAGAGTGGTGGTAGCTGCCCCATCCCTGGAAACATTCACGATGGAGCTGGAGGGGACTTTGAGCAACCTGATCAAGTTGATATCCCTGCTCATTGCCAGAGGGTTGGACTAGATGACCTTTAAAGGTTCCTTCCAAACCAAACTATTCTGTGATTATATGATCTTCCAAGGAATGTGGGCAAAGGTGCAAGAATTGTAGATATAAAAGCAGACAGGTTAAAACCTGTGTTAATGTGGAATATGGGTCAATCATGTACTATCAAGGAGATGAGCAGCCAGTTGGGGTTTTTTTCTGCTCTAGATTTTTATTTTTTGTATATGCAACTATTTAGCACACACTGAAACTAGCAGAAAAATGCAGGCATTATACATGTCATTCGTGGTAGACATGCACGATGGTTTTAGCAAACAGGACTGGAAATACCAGAGGAAACAGTGGCCTTTAAGACAGCAATTTCAGAAACATCAGAGTGTCACTGTAATTTTTTTTTTAAGGCTTCTGTTATGATAATAGTTAGGTTTGCAGAAAATGATTTCTGCGTTATTTAGATAAACAACCTCATTTCTTCCTCAGGCAATGAAGACTGGGTAACACCCGTGAGAATGGGAGCAAGCCATTTAAGTGCAAGTGGAGGGAGCTCTGCAATGCCGGTTCCTATGTGATTAGCAAGAGCCTGAACATAACAAATGTTTTAGATTTCATAACAGAATTTACCTCGTGTTGTGGCCAGCAAAGGTAGCAACTCATTTTAAACAGGAAATAATATCACCCACATCCATTGCTTGAAAATTATTTCTCATCTACAATTATCTGTCAGTTTTGCCTTCTCATTTTCAGCTATCACCAGCCTCCATACCTACAAAAATCCATTTCTCCTTGATTCTTGTGCTTAGCCCCAAAATAATTTATTAGGAGTTACACACGCTTATCAAAGACATACAGAATTCACGCTAAAATTAATGGCATTCTATGAAAGTTGCTATATATCATTATATAATACATGCCAACACTGCTGCCACAGTACGTGGATTGCCTCGTCCTTTGTCAATCAGAATAAAGCAAAAGTGTAGTGCAAAGAGTACTTTTGTTGCTGCTCTGACAATAAAGTTCTAACTGTAATACAATGGTAATAAGTGATAATACATCAGGGCTAGTAGGTGTCCAATCATTTTATGAGAGTCAATCTGACTGCCCCCATTTTACTTTTGGAATTTGAGCAGAAATTACTTGATCCAGAAATGTTACATGCTCTTTATAAACATGAATCCTTTACAAATATGATGAAACAGAAGCAGTGAACAGTACTTTGGTCCAGGTTAGTTTGTAAGAGTTCCAGCCTCTTACTCTTACCATTCTCTTCTGGTCATAATTACAGTAATGTTTTCAGCTCCATCAGTTGGCACTGATACTGGTGATGACAAGGGCCATCCAACACCAAGGACCAACTGTAGCAGAAATTAGTGGATTCATCTGAATGGAGGATCCCACAACACAGTCCCTCTACCTCCAAGGTGCTCCCCTGTGAGACTCTCTGAAGGTCTGTCATTGAGAGGATTAATGAAGAACATCATCTACTATGTGTTTGAGAAAATTATGTTTCTCTGGCTTCTAACTAGAGAGCCTGTTTAGGCTCAAAAACACTGAAGAGTGCCTGTACTCAGCCTTTGGGAGACACTGGCATGGCTGCAAATAAACTTTTTAGAGACTCACTCCATTTGAGAAATAAGTTATGCTTGTAAAGACATTAGAAAGAAACTTAAAAATGTACGTGAGTTCTGAGCTGAGACACAATTTTGCCACAGGTTATTCTGGTTTGAAATCTATTCCCAGTTGCTTTTCCAAAGCCTGTCACCTGAAGACTGTATCAACATAATGCCTTCATCTTGGGGTTACATCTTGAATCTATTCAGGAACCAAACCTTGTGCAGAATGCAGCAGTAGCTGGCTTAAGAACAGCCTCTCATCTCCTACCTCTCCAAGCTATGTCTTAGAAGCTGTCCTGAATGGTAGTATACTTTTGGAGAAGAGGTAATCCGACAATCTAGTGAAAGAAACGTTGGACACTGAAGGGCAAACCAAACTGGAGAGGACAGAGGCTAAAGAAATAAATTATCAGTTTTGGACAACATGCACTAGATCTAAAAAGGAAGAGCTAACAGGAAATAGTATAGACATTACAAATCTTTTACATGCTAGAAATAAGATGACATGAGAAACTGTATCATAAACCAGAAAATGGTAATAAATCAATAACATTAATTACGCAAAAACCGCCCAAGAACAAAAGTGTCAGCCATTGATCAGTTCCATAATATACTGCATGTCATCAAATGCAGGGTTATTGTTTTTACCAAAAGGCCAACCTTTGTCTGTCACCTTGGTGTTTAATTTCTGTTGTGGTATATTTTTCAGTGCTGATCTAAGCTTTCAGTGTACTGCCCTGGAACTACTTTGGGGTGACTCCTGTGTATGCAGTCAAGCATTTCAGAGGAGTCTGAAGGCATCTGAAGAAAAGCTTAGAAAAATACTTCTTCAACTTGAGGCACTCCAGAAATTATATTTTCTCTTTACAAAAGAGGCAAATCCTAGGCACCAGTATTCAACAAGGCAGAAGGGAGGGAGAGTAGTAGCATGACTGAACTAGAACCAGGGAAATCAACTCAAACCAACTTGCACTTTGGCTGACGTAATATTAACACAAGGCCCTTGAGCATTCTTTGCAGCATCTAACTGGAGCAAGCAGGTTCTGTCCCATCAAGAAATATTGATCCAAGATCTGTGGCATGTCCATTAATTTCAAATCCAAAACTCTGGGTCCTAACTACAAGAAACTCTTAAAGACAAATTCAAGAAGCTGTATTCAGAAAAATGATGCCATTACTTGTGGAAAAGAGGACTTGAGTGGTATGAACAAGGTAAAGGCAGTAATGTGCACCCCTAGGGTCAGTGATAAAAATAGAGGATGAATTGTTGTTATTAAGTGGACAATCCCAAAATCACTAGTTCCCTGTACTCATTTTGGGAATTTCATTTAACACTGTATTTATTCATCTAACGGGTATGGCAACTGCTTTTCTAAGTGATAGGAAACAACAGATTACTGTAATCTCTGACTAGCTGAATATGAAAAATATATCAAATGGAGAGAAAGAAAAATAAAGATGAAGGATAGAGATACTGCAAATAACACAGAACTACATTTTCTCCTCACCCTTCCCCAGACTGAGTTGGTTTTCACTTTAGGGTGCAGCCCCATGGACACAATTTACCATGAACTTTTCAGTGTTGGTGATAATATCACTTATTGGTTTAGAGATAATTCAAAAATTAGTTATGATGAGCAGGCAAAATTTACAGCTACACCCTGCAGCTGTAGCTCCTTGTTGGAGATATCATAACTGTATCAAGTAGAGATGCACACACTACCAGCATAGTAATGCCAGTGAGGGACGTGAGGTTTTTGATATGATAGTCACACAGGCCCTCTTACAGACCAAATAACACATATTTGGTAGTATGGATTAATGTATTCAGACAGATAAGAGAGACTATCCCAAGAAAAGCAATTATTGCTGGTGCAATCTGCATCTGCTCTAAGAGAGTCTCTGAGCTCATTTCTCTCTATGCAGCAGTTAAACCAGTCCACCTGTTCCAGCCCAGTCTGAGAGCAGATAGCACAGATTAACAGCTCAAAAATGCATTTAAGGGTCACATTTTAATCTAACAAAAAGCCTAAGAGAAAAGGCTCACATGGTAGAAACTTTCCACTAACTCAGAGAACAATAAAAAAGACAAAGCTATGTGTTCAATCCACAGAGCCTTGCAGCAGAACCTGAGGCTGCCAAACACAGGCTATGACAGATGGCCATGGGAGCAAACTTGGAAAGCAAAGGCTTTCAAGGAATATGGCTGTGGCTTTAAAACTAGCCAGTAATTGGCATGATTGTCAGTGTTAAGAGTCTGTCTCTTGAGCAAGTTCTAGCTGCTGTATTTACGTGTGCACCTGTGCACGTACGTGTGACTGTGTGTGTGCCTGGCACGCTGCTTCCCTGCAGGGAAGTATTAATAGGCTTGGGTCAGCTCAGTGCTGTGCCTCTCTGCCAGAATAGCTAGGCTGGGCAAGAGCTCAAAGAGCTAAAATTGCTGATTGCCATAGCCAGCAGAAACCCCTAGTGTAGAAACGATTATATGAGCAAAATTCCACTTTCACTGCTCTTTTTACTCTGTGGTGTATTTTATACACCAGTACAAAGTGTACCTTAGCAATTACCACTGCATCCAAAACTAGTAATACTTTGCTGCAAAGGATACCTTGAATCTCTGAAAATTACATACAGTTCAGGTACAAACTCAGGAGGGTGACACCGAACTTCTCACAGTGGAGGCATCTTAATTTTTAAATAGCAGTAGTGGGAGGATATTCAGTGAGTTAGGGCACTGCTCTCCCAACTGATGAAATAAAACATCAAGAAGACACCTTGCTTGCTCTTAATGCAAACCAGCTCTTCCTTCATTTAGCAACTACTATTGACAAAAGCTGAGATCACATTATGGTTACAGAATTCAGTTCGCATCCACAGTAAGAGCATGTTCCGGTTACAGCAAGTTCCTCCTTCCTCACCTTGACTACAAGGTTCATCTGCTCATTACACTAGCCAGCCCACCTTCCCTATCTTCCCCAGTGGTTTGGTCTCATTCAAGAAGCTATTAGAGCAAACCTCTCTGCTCTTTTCTTTACCAGTCCAAAGAACACTTCATTCACTTTGTCTGGTCCATCTGCCATTTAAATAAAACAAAACTTTACTGATAGGAGTTTGTCTATCAAGCTGGCTAACTGCAAAATTTAGATTTGTCTCTGTTTTCCAAATGGTCTCACGTCAATTTTCATGGTGTCATGTCTCTCATTTGGAGAGGTATTGTTCACATTTCTCACATAGAAAACCCAACTGGCATCTCATAGGGAGTCTAACATTATCTAATATAAACCTCTCCTTTGCTAGCAGTAAAAAAAAAATCCTCAAGAATATGGGAAATATCTCTGGAAAATACCAAGGTGGATGGCAAATCTATGACACCAGACACTTTTTCTGCTATAAGCTGTAAGCTCCATTCAACAGATCAATCCAGCTGATGACTGTGCATCATAGACATTTATTTCTACCAGCCTAGATTCTTTAGGGATTGACTTTTGATGGCACAGCTCACTGGCTGATAGTAATCTCCTCTCAAGTCCCTGTCTTTTTTTTAAAAAAAAAGCAGAGCTGCCACACAAGCAGTACTGCTTGACTCATCACATTCAGGCTTTGTATGGAGCAGATTTAATTCCTTTGTATAGAATACTCAATATATTTATCCTGGCACTTGACTTTTTCCTCATGAGACACCATCAGAGTTGTGGCAGCTTTAAAAACCTAAGCTAATTCCATATATACAGAAGGGAAAAGGCTGAGCTGGCAGGATTTACTCTACAGAGGACACACATCATCTGTGCTCCCTTCTCTCTTGTAGGTTCGTAACAGTCTGAGTGGTTTCAAAGTGGACCTCGCAGCTTATTCCTATAGGTCTCTCTTCTCCCAAGCAAAAAAAGGGACTGGAAAGAGGAAGAGGGCAGTTGAGACTCTGGTGATAATTTGTTTAGAGAGGTCTATTTCTGTAATACAAGATGGACTCCTGGAGTTGCCCATTTAGTGGTTAAAGTCTTCAGCAAGAACTTTATTTTCAAGTGTATGCCTATGGCTTCCAGAGCCAGGAATGGGAGTACTGGTATAGTCAGCAAACACATAGGGGCGAGGGGATGGGAGCCAACAACCCACCATAGAAATCTCTCTCAGAAGTGTAACAAGCAATGCAATCACCATTACAAATGTTATGTAACCAATTCTTCTGCAATATTTCCAATAAAAGTTGTTCCTGAAAATATATATGGCAGAAGTAAAAAATATCCAGAAGAATATACAGCATGTTTAGTTTTATTTCCATTATTATTACTATTATTACGTGATCACTAAGGCTGAAATTATGTAACTGAGCAACCGATATAACATTGTGTCTTAGACGGGATATAAAGTATAATGAAACAGATGACCTTTTCTTAACAAAATATCCTATGAATTCTTAAGAATTCATTAACAATGAATAAGATCTCAAAGGAAAAGACAAGATGGAAGTCATGAATGTGTCAGAAATTAAATACCAAAGCAACTTTCTGTCACAGTGAGATCCAGTTGATACAGCTTTTTAGTCTCTCTAGGACCCATTTCTTCCCAGTAAGAGTATGAAACAAACATCTCTGAAGTTAGTTGAATACACCACGCAAGTTCATAGTCTGGTACCTTCTGTTTTGACATGAAGCCCAGAGCTCCAAGTTTCTCTTCATAATAAGTGTCATTCTGCATCCACCACTAACAGAGGCAAAACTTAAACCTTCCCAGGTTGATCACTAGCTTTACTTATTTTTAGTATTTAATATAAAAATTTCAGTCCTTTTAATTTTTTTTTCTTACTCCCGTATCTGGAAAGAAACCATAATATCCATCACATTCTCTGCTTTCTTTGTGCATCTCTAAATTTAGTTATTCAAGTTTTATAAGAACATGGTCTCTCATGATTGGTATGAGTCCTTCCTATGATTACTCCTAACATGTTTCGCAACTATGCTGTTGCTATTCTTGAAATGGTACATGCCTTATTTTAAAGTCAGATAGCACATCACATAGCCTATATTTCTGCATGCTATGTTAGTTTTCCTCCGTACTTCAGATGCTGTTCTTTCTTAATGCAATTAATTAATTCTGTTTAAAAAGAAAAAAAGGACTACACAAATAAAGATAAGGTATGTAGCCTCCTCCTTAGGCTGTGTGTTCACACACTTATGTGGCTGCGTGTACCACAACTGGCAAGCAATTAACGCTTGTATACTAGTTTGTGCAGGTTACAGGACAAAATGGCATGTGATAATATGATCCAAATCTATTTCTCCAATATCAACACAATATTGATGGGTTTTTCAGTTACAGTAGAACTTTAAAAAAAATAATCTTAACTGCTACAATGCATATTCCTTTTATCTAGTGTTCATCACTATACCATGAGATTCTTCAATGTTCATGACACAAAGGCTCTTCTCTCCCTCAGAATTCATTTTAGATTAAGCCATTAGTTCTCACAGATGCAGTTTAATGTAGGGATTTTAGGTCATCTCAGAACTTACCCTTTTCCAAGAACAGTTTTAATCTTTGTATAGTGCTTGAATATACTTCTTATAATTATGTTTCAAGTGTTATTGCAGCTATATTTCAGAATTTACGTATGTAAGAAAATGCTATATTATTTTAATACTGATGGTAGAGTAAAAATCTATTCAATATTCACCTTTCAAGAAGTACAATCAAATATCCAAGAATGCTATTAGACTTGCCTAGCATAAAGTTTCAAACTGCTAATGGGTTTTAAATTGATGTCATAATGCTGCAATTTAAATACATGATGTTAATTAATTTTGACAGAACGCTTTGTAGAGTAGGAGTGGTAGGAAAGAAGGAGAAAGGTTATGTTTTCTATACCTGCTTCTTTTCAGCTGCTTGCCCTTTTTTGATACACAAGAAGAATCATTACATCACCTTGGGGTGGGGGGTGAAGTTTACTCAAATTACAATAGGTTTCAATTTAGGTAACCACTGTGGAGTTATACGCAAAGCAATATTTTATATGAAAAAATAACAGGAAAAGGATAAAAGTAACTAACACATGATAGGCATGACATTTCTTAAAGATGGATTTCATGGGACCTACCATCAAAAATCCATAGGCACGAAGTAGAGGAAATAAGAGAAAGAAAGGTCATCTTGCCCATCCACCTTCTTTGCACTGAAAGGTCAAAATTCATGTACTTGAGCAAGAGAGCAATATTGCAAAACAGCCTCTCACAAATCTCAGGGAGTCCCCTCAGATGTGGACATTGAAAAGGGAAAAGAGATCACATTGTAGAAGACTTCTAAGGGATCCTCTTCTTGAGGGAAGGGAGGGTGGGAACTAGATGCAAATTTTCTAGGTCAAGAATTGTCCATTTCAGAAATAGCTGAAAAGTCAAAGTAAAATGTGTCTAGACATAATGGCCCAGTATAGTACAACACTTCACATCTATTTATATTTTAAATATAGTATGTTTACTGTACATAAAGTCAGTTTTTCCAAAGCTGTTGCTATAGCTACAAATCAAGGAAACCATAGCAACAACCCTGTATTATGTACAGCCTTAATTAGGGATTAAGTTATGACTCTCTTTGCATTTTATATCAAATACTTCCATACAATCTAGTTACAGTAATCTTAAATTTTTTCAGACTTTTACATAATAAAAATTCCATAGTATTACGCTGTCAAGTCAAATACATAATAACCTTGAAATATGTCTTTACTGCATTCTTTTCATCATACCTAATAATATACACATTATTGGTTTTTACTTGAGATAAACATAGATGTTCATATCACCATATTTCCCAATCTTCTTTAACACAAATCATTGATCATTTCAGCCTTGACCACCAAATAATTGATTTTCCATCATCTCATAAAGTTTTCAAGTCTCATCCCACTCAGTCTTACCCCAAAAGAAATAATCTCCTCCTAACTTCAACTTTTTAGTCTTGGGTTTTTTGGTTTGGTTTTTTTTTTCCCCTTTTTCCTTAGAAAGTAAGTATGTTAGGGAGGGACAGGAAAGGCAGAGTAGTAGTTCATCTATATTTTCTAGCTTCCCTGTCACATCAGATGACTGACTACATTGGTGGTAAATTACTCTAATTACTCTGTTTTGTTGACCTTGTATATGTGCTATTTCAGTAGACTGAGAAGTTGGGATTAGAGTGCCCTGGCACGCTGCACACGGCCAGGCCTCAGAGTGGAGCCTGAGAGGAACAGGTAAAGGAGAACACAGAACAAAGGTGAAGAAAATAAGGAGAAGGATGTTGGAAGTGGCTCAGGAACAGGAGGGAGTGCTATCAGACAGCAGGAGACACATAGAATCCAGTGGGGTGACATGCTTCAAAGGATACCCTAGAAGACTATGAACACATTCAGCAGGTTTTCAACAA
The DNA here is from genome assembly GCA_907165065.1 of Caprimulgus europaeus. The sequence goes on along the minus strand of OU015534.1, from coordinate 12,885,988 downwards.
AACAATAAAGAAAAAGCCAAAATTCATGTCCTTAAAACCCTTCTCTCCTGTCTTCCCTTCCATCATGCAATTTTCTGATAATTCATTATGGTATAGTTTCCTCACCTTTTGGTTCTTGGCCATTAATTAGATGGCATGCGTCCAATTTTGCAAAAACCTTGGCCACACTTGTTTAGGGCATTAGCTGCACTCATAGACTCAACCTTCTTATCTTACTTACCATAGCAGCATAAAAAACTAGAAAAGAATATTTTAATTCTATTAAATGAGCAGAAATTCAATGTACTTAGCGCTTAGAGAAATGAGAAATTGGTGGGTTTAATGTCCATGAAAATTGAGAATTGCTGGCCATTTTAATGCAAGTAGTATGCAAATCCGTATTTTATAAAGCAACCTGTGTTATAAAAATTGTAGTCTGAGAAAGCTCTGAGCATGAGTTAGGAACACAAGCCATGTAACAGCTTTTCACATGGGCAGCACAATAAAACTTCCCTCGTACAGGGAATAATTAAGTCAGAAGATAGTGCATTCACAATTAGCAAGGCATGTTCAGTTTCTTCATTATCACTTTAACTAGCAAATATTAATGTAACTTGAAAATACAAGGGAGAAAACAATTAAAATTACTAAGTTTAAGGAGTCCTTCATGACCTAAGCTAAACTGAGACAAACATCTTAATAATCAATACCAGTCACCAACTTTCAGGATACTCATTTCCATTTACTTTTAGAACTTCCAAGCGTATTATAAAATTTAAGAATGAATTAAGGCTCCCACAAGCTACATCTAACCTCTGATGAAGGCAATGGCAAGTAAAAATGAATTAGCATGCTCCTCTCCTCTCCAGTTATCGGGTCAGACTGATAGTGATCAAGTGACCGTGGCAGCTTTGCCTCATTCAGATTCCACGCCTGCCACTGTGGCAATAACCCAGGGACATGCAGAAGACACTGCCCTTTCATTTTTAGTGGGTTCCTGGCCCTTTTGTATTTAAGATATGCTGGATGGAGTCTCAGCCCTTTCGAACTCAACAGCAGCTCCCATCCCTTTCACTGGGACTAGGAGTCACACCCTGACTCAAACAGACTTCCTCTTGGGTGCTTGTCCTTTTTCCACTCTGGAGAGTGGAGTCCTTTGGCCTCCAATATATTCAGTGCTGCATCTTAGATAATTAAAAGACACAGAAGTTTAAAAGAAGCTGTCTCCTAAAAACTATAATCCTCTCTCATCCTGATTTTCATATTTAACATTCTAAAAGGAAAATAATAACCGACTTGTCCAATACACTCACAGGACCGAATATCATGAAGTAGTATTTTCATTCTCTATAAAAGCTGTTATGTGAGTGAATTTAATTCATGAATATAATAATTGCAATTTTATAAAGTAAAAAAGTAGCAGTAAGTGAAAGTCTGATAGTATTTCTCATGCCTGACAGTACTATAACTGATCAGAAACAACTTTAGAAAGAGTTAATTTTTTTTTTAAAGTTAGCTTATTTTGCAAGTTTGCATCTGTGAGAGAGAGAGGGGAAGAAGCACCACTACCACCAAAACCCAACAATATCATTAGTTATTTTGCCAACTAAGACAGTTTAAAGCAGGAGTACCTGCAAAATATTATTTTATCACACAAGTATTTTTATCACACAGCAAGTATTTTGCAAAGCAGATACAGGCCAAAGCATTTTAAAATACAGACTGGAAATATTGACTTGGCTTTCAAATAGCCACCAAATGTTAATGTAACAGTTTCAGAAAAACCCAATAAACCTCCAGCTCTATGACTTTTCTATGCTCACATATGTTCATTTGACAAATCATTCCCTTTTCCTTTTCTATGCACATACAAACACAAATAAACTACTTCTGGGTAACCCAGGCAAAATTAAACATTTTTAGGACTCTATTACAAACACACACAAGAAAATTTCCTTTTGAGTTAAATGGATTGAAGGCTTGAAATTAATCTGAAAAATTCCATTTCTTGTACAAATATCAGTTTTCACTGCAACCAGGCATGACTGAGGCCTGCTCACTGCTCTCTCCACTGCAGACATGACAGAAATTTAAAAGATTCAACGGTCATTTAAATGTTAGCACACTTTTAAAAGACACTTTGCTCAGAAACATTGCTTCCTTTAGTTTTTATACTGGGCAGGTTGGTAGAAAAACAGTTATGTGGGATTAGAGAAAGAGAAGTGTACTGGTTCATTTTGTTGTGTTCTTGATACCAGGTCTTACCTCTTGAGTTTTCACATTTATATATCCATAATGAGTTCTCAGAGGCTGCCTTTGGCCATTAGAAAATGGTATCCACTTGACATTGGTTTGTCCAAAGCAGTTTAGGATCAAAGGAAAAGTTACTTCATTTGTGAGACGAACAATGATCAGACAGAGGAATGCTGCAATGAAACTCACAGCAACAACGGACTTTCTCTGCAATGAAAAGAAAAAAGGGAAAAGAAAATAAATTATTAAAATTACAAATTGGTTTTAATAAAAATGCATATATTATAGGATGAGGGAAAAACACTTTAGAAAGCTTTACATTAAATTATTTTATAGTAGTCACCTTGCTGCAGGAGCATAAGGTGACAGGTTACTGGATCATTTTGTTTCAATAAATCTGCATTTCAGAGGTTTTGAGATTTTATTTTAGAACTGATTGGAAATGAATCAGTTTTGCTCAAAAAAAAAATCAGCTATTTTTTAAGTGTCCAAAAATATCTATCAGTTTTAAATTTTCTTTGTGATAAAGATTTTTATGTAAACTTTCACACCAAAGTCTCAATTCGAAATCCTTAGTGCTCTAGACACATGACAAATACACAAAGTGAAAATACCATCTGCAACCACACCACACAAAGTTTTTTGAGAAGATGAGCACTACAGATTGTGCATTAATATTGAATCATTTCTGTGCAACAGAACTCATACCTTAAATATTTTACTATAAATGGTCAGTGAAATCAGCACAACATTCTGCCTTATTCTAGGTTCAAGAATTTACAAAGCAAGGCATTATTATCTCAGACAAGATGACTTCCACTGTTAATAATAAAACAGATCTGAAGCCTGTATCTAATTAGCCTTTGCTTTCCACCTCTAACCTATACAGTTGGTTGGAATGGTTAACATAACCACAGATACATATCAACTTTTTCCCTGGGTAACTCTCCAGTCTGCAGGAGAAAAACTTATAAGAAATATGATGTTCCCCTCATTTTTAGCTATTTAAAAATATCACCGTCAATTTCTTCTAAAAAAATTACGTAAGGACAAAACATGTTTGTTGGTATACGTGAAGATTCCAGGTATGATTATCATAAAGGTTATTTTTAAATTTTTCCTGATGGAATGGAACAATGATCATTTATGGGTGTTTTTACTGTACTTTAATTACTTTCTAACTTGACCTGATTTGCCACAGTTTAATTACCCAACTGAATGGAATTCTATGCCTCTAAACAGTAATATATACAGAAAATGGGGAGGGGAGGGGGGAAAGGAAGGAATTATTTGCCTAAGGGTCTCCATAAGTATATAGTAACACTACACGGCGGATGGCAGAATCTGATCACGCCAATTTCTACCTACAAATAGCACCAAGGGGAAGCAGCAGAGCGCACGTTTCAGACCTCTCTTCTACATGACAGGAATAAGATCGCATGTGCTGCAAGGACAACAGCGAGGTGAAGGGAGAACTCGGATTGCAACCGCATAAGATGAATCTGTTCTTTGACTGGAGGTTCATTTGACAGTCTGCAGAAACTAAAACTCCAAGTGTTGAGCAGAAGAAACAACAATATTTACAAAGCAAACATACTGGGAAAGTTTTACTGAACTTGAGCACACAAGGCTTATGTGCCCGTGCACAAGGCCTGTAGGCACAGCTGCCATGCTTCAGTTCAGATTCTGGACACAGAAAACAGTGACAACCAGAAAGGGCACACAGGAAAACCGAAGGGATGTTACTGCAGTCCCATACACAAGACTTGACAAAATAGCACATTACGGGGGTCAATTGCACGGCTCAATCTGTTTCGTTGTATTAGTAGGCTGAAATTGATAAGATAAAAGTGACAAAAGATTGAGATGGAAAACTTGGGTGAATGAGGTCACTGTGAGGAGAAAGGGAAGAGGATGATGAAGAAGAAAAGTAGTGTGGCAATGTGTTTCAGTGAGGAATCTCAGTCAGCTAATGGCAACGTAAAATTAAACCCAGCAAATCTTCAGAGTACAGCACAGCAGCCGCAACCCAATCACGGCTCTCAGAAAGTATGGAAGCCACTGCACTCTTCATCAACTGCATTATAATAGATTTACATTAAATTGCAATAAACTGGCTGGGGAGCACTTCTCTGTCACTTCTCTTTGTACCAGATGGAGTCAGAAATGTTTAGCTATATATCAGGGCTTTGAAAGTGTTAAGAGCAGCCAAGATGTGCAGTGCAAGTGATAATTGTAAAGCAATGAGAAGGAGCATGAATTAGTCATATTATTTACTGCAAATCTGAATAAAAATATTGCAAATACTTAAAGGAGAATCTATACTCTCATTCCACTACATGCTTCAACCAAAATGTCCACAGAAGGACGCAGCAGTATTGCCCTGTGTGATGCCGCTACCTGATTTCCACATATTCTATCTTCCTGGTTTGTTGAATACTGGGGGTTTATTTCATTTATTTTGTGCCAATATGTTCTGAACTTGAAAATGTTGCAATCAACTTTGTGTGTTTCTCACAGGGAGCTGTTCTAAAAAGCTTCTACCCTGAGAAGAATTCAGACTCTAGATAGATTTTTTGGCCTTCATTAGGATGCCATTCAATTTTTATTTTTCTTTTTTTTAAATTCACTGTACTACAGGAGGGAATGCACAATGCGAGAAAGGAATTTTTAAAACAGAAAGGAATCAAGGAAATGCCTACTTTTCAACCTGTGCAAAGGAAGCTTAGGTCAAGGATGCAGTTGTCTCATAATTTTTGTTAAAGGCACGAGATCCTACAACATGCATTCTCTGATGGAAAGACAATTGCAAATTGGAATTTCAGTGGCTCTATAAATTTCACTTTAAAATATTTTTAAAAAAAAAAGCAGCTACTAATAATTTTAGCCTTCTTAAGCATCAAGTAAGGCAGACTGCTCAGTGATCAGGAGTATTCTAAAGGGCACCTCTAAAAGCAATTTGTTTCCCCTTTAGTTCCTCTCTCCTTTACATGCTCAAGAAAAAAAAATAAAATACGGACACTATTTGTCAGTAAGTGCTTCTTGTAAAATCTCCCTTGCTGCAGATAAATTGATTTTGTTATCTTTCCTCTGACAAAACTTAAAATTTGTCATTGGAGACTCCAGGAATTCTACATGACATTAGGATATGACAGATAGTATTAAGCTATATACAGGGATGAATATCAAACTCTAATTTGTCTCAAAATTTGTCTGCATCAACATTCTAAATACTTACACATCCTACCATTTGGGAGAGCTAAACCAACATTAATTAGCAAGTCTACACAGAAACAAATCTTATTCCTTCTTAATTTTCAGTTCTCATGAATGCAAATAGTCTCTTAACAAAAGAAATGTTTCTCTAACAGGGAAACATACCCTGTATAAATCTCAATCAATCTTTATATTTTTCTAGCTAATTTAATGTAGATATTTTGATGTAGTCTACTTTTAAATAAAAAAAATGTATATCCAGTTATAAGCATTTTTTTGTACTTATTCAGTGAAGAGTAAACAATAATCACAGAATCACAGAATGGTTTGGGTTGGAAAGGACCTTAAAGATCATCTAGTTCCAACCCTCCTGCTGTGGACAGGTTTGTCAACCACCAGATCAAGGGCCCAGGGCCCCATCCAACCTGGCCTTGAATGCCTCCAGGGATGAGGTATCCACAGCTTCTCTGGGCAACCTGTTCCAGTGCCTCATCACCCTCCGAGTGAAAAATTTCTTCCTAATATCTAACTTAAATCTCCCCCCCGTTAATTTAAAACCATTTACCTTGTCCTATCACTATCTGCCCATGTAAAAAGTCACTCTCCCTCCTGTTTATAAGCTCCCTTCAAGCACTGGAAGAACAAGACTAGTTTAAACAGTTTCTTAACTGGACAACTTGTATGGTATATTATCTTTTGTAACATTTTATTTAGAATCACAGAATAATTCGTGTTGGAAGGGACCTTTAAAGATCATCTAGTCCAACCTCCCTACCATAAGCAGAAACATCTTCAACTTGATCGGGTTGCTCAGAGCCCACTTCAATTTGACCTTGAATGTTTCCAGGCATGAGGCAGCTACCACCTCTCTGGGCAACCTGTTCCAGTGTTTCACCACCTTCTTCGTAAAAAATTTCTTCTTTATATCTACTCTAAATCTACCCTCTTTCAGTTTAAAAACACTACTTATCGCAACAAGCCCTGCTAAAAAGTTTGCTCCCATCTTTCTTATAGGCCCCCTTTAAGTATTGAAAGTATGGAAGATGTCCCTGCTCACTGCGGGGGGGTTGGACTGGACATGACAAGTCTAGATGACATTTGCAAGAAGGAAATTACTAAAGAACACAAGATCCTATAGCAGGAGAGTGATGGACTTTAGTATTTCTTAACAACACCAAGTCTAAGTAGATGCTCATTCAGGGTTTAAAAAAAAAGAAAAAAAAATGCACCCACTTCAGATCAGAGTACCTGTAGTGCAATACCTGGGGCCTCGCTGGGCAGAAAGCACACACTGGAACTAAACAGTTTCTTCTCAACTCTTTTTACTCAATTTCCACAATAATATACTCCCAGTTTTGGTTCCAGTTATTTCTCAGACACCAGGCTCATTCTGTTTAGTGTGTATAGCCAAATCAATAAGGAGTAGGCACACTTCACAGTTCTAAGGCTTGAATTTATATTTAAATTGTTAAAATAAGTATTGAAATAAAAAGAGGAGTGTCAAACTACTATTCTAGTTAGGATTGAATGAAAAACTTCATGGAAATAAAACAACAACAGCAGTACTTTTATGAGTGTGTGTGTGTGTATATATATATATTTGGCAACATGGTCCATAACACTACAACCTCCATACGATCTGGTTTTCGCTGTTTACCAGTGTCAGGGTGATTCATTAGCTTCAGTTGGGCAAGAACTTGATAGTCTGAACAAGTTTTAGTCATTTTTCTTTCATAATCTGTTAAGAAGTGTGGAGATGACAAGACCATTTTTATAGGTCAATAATGCCTGATAGAATAATAAAACACAAATATTTTTTGTGTTGTATACAGTTGTCTAGCAGGGAGGAAGAAAGGAAATATTTTCAGTGTAAGAAGATAATTTCATAAGCTGTAAATTTTACTCAGGTACGTAGTAAGTATCTTTAATTCAACTTTCTAGTCCAACAGTAACACCCTGCCACTTAGAATGTATTATACAACAGAGACTATCAAACCACTTTACATGAAGTAATAAATCCCCATCCTAGTGAGGTTAACAGTAAAAACCCATTTCACAGATGCATAAACTGAGGCTGAAAGCAACTTCCTTAAAATCACAAAAAATCAACAGAAGCTACTTCTAAACTTTTATTCTAGAACTATGTTGTTTCTCAGGTTTATTGTTTCTATTATGACTGCCTGCCTGAATTTGTTAAGTGCCAAAGTTGAATATATTATGGAAGACTCTAGCAAAGAATCTTAGGAACCAGTAAAGTTCCATGACCCAAACAGTAATTGAAAATAAACCTTTTCTCAGAAATTGAGTTTTTACAGTGTTAATTTTTTCTGTTATTTTCATGGATACACGATAACTCTGCTCTCTGAGTATCTTAGATGACACAATATGCAGTAATATTGTATTAGTTTCACAATACCTACCTTTATGACCACACTGAATAACTCAATCACTTTTTAAATACCTCTGCCCATTATATTACTTTTATTATAGAACTGAGACAGGGTTACAGGTTTTTTACTCAAGTATACCAATTAAAAACAATAATGGCTACACACACTTGTTTCATTTTGTAGACCACTATATGCAAAAACTAGTTGTATTTAATTTTCTCTTTCATAGGCTTGAGCATCCTCTTTGAATGATGCTTTCTGTTATAACAGAGTGTAACATGAAATTCTTCCAGCACACTAGTTCAGCATATGTTAAGGATTTCATTGTTTCACTGGTACTGGAAATAAATACGCCTTCAGCTCTTTCATTTGTCCCGAACCTCCCTTTAATAGGGCTGCTGGCAGGATACTCAGGCAGGGGTCCTAGAAGTTTTCAAAGAAGGAGCAAGACTATGTAGCAAAGAACCATTTAGAAACAGACATGTGTTAAAACAACATTTGCATAAAATTGGTAGCTGAAGATTTAGTTTCTTTTCCTCCAGAAGTGAAAGTTAACCTGAATACGTTCAAAGGCTCCACAGGAGATGGTCGTCAATGTTTCTCTCTCTGGAGAACAGAATAAAGCAGGTAAGGGGTTATATCAGAAGTAAGATCTGGTCTGGGTTCAAAAACCAGTAAAATTAAGATTAAAGGGGTTTTTGTTGTTTTTTTTGGTGTGTTGTTTTTTTTTTTCCCCCGTAAAAGAGTACCTGTGCTAAACTGCAATATAAGCAGCCAGGAAGCTGAGGAATAAGAGCAGAAATAAATGTCAGTGATGGATAAGCAAGGCAAGAAACACAGATAGAAGAGATACAAACAGATAGAAGAGATACAATGAAAGAAACATGACTGTCAGCCTCCTGTATGGCCTGGAAAGTATTTCTGCTAAGAACATACCCTGAATCAGGACTGTGTTCATAGCTTAAGATGTTTGAGAAGGCATGAATAGAAGATGCATTACTTCTTGCATGCCTCCTCTGTAGAAGCTCTGGCCTTTTTATAGCTAAGGTAGCTGAAGAGCTCTCAAGAACACAGCTCATTGTACCTCTTCTATGGTTGTCATTTGTTGAAAAATTGCTACATAATTAAGTTTTCACTATGATTCACAGTGCAGTCTCATACAAATGGTGGTATATCTAGGTTCATAACAGCTCGACGCAGTGTTTTGCACAATGAAATAAAACATATTCAAACATCTACTTCATTAAAGCCAAAAATCTGCAGGGCGTGCTTAGGCTCACTGGGGTAACACCTGAGAAATGAACAAAACCAGGAATCAGCACAGTATTGCCCAAAGAGCTGATGAAGCAGCAGCAGCAGCCTATATTAAAAGCCTTCATTGCTAATATACAGGAGCGTTACCACTATTGACATTTAGTCTCAGGTAACTGCGTAACTTTATTACACACAGCATTCCCATGAGAAACAGCACACATATTGGGGTAGTAACCTGAAATTAGATAAGGTGAAGAACTCCAAAGTTTCAAGGAGTAACTGTTGAAGTATTTTGAAGGTCTCCCATATGCTATCACGCATAAGAAGATACTACATTTGAAAGTTCCCAGTGATTTAGGTTCCTTCTAATTGCAAAGCGTTGCCAGATTTCAAGAATTAATCTGTGTCACTATTACCTCTTACTCTAAACTCAAAGTCTTATAAGTAGATTTTTTTTTTTTGTCTGGAGATAATTCTTACCCCCCAAAGTGATTTGAGGCTTTCCAGCACTTTGACTTCTCCATGTTCTACAGTGATTGTTTCTCCCAACTCCTGCTTATCAAAAGCTGAATTTGTATTTCTTTCAGCAGTCTACTTCTGGCTTAGGGTTCCCTGTGCAAACAGCTCTGCTCCCAACAAGGTACAAACACATCATTAGCACAGCTCCAGTTTTCACAAACCACAAAGTTACAGTACCAACAAGGCAACTTAAACTTCTGAGCAAGTCATGCCTCCTGCCAGTCTGCTACTTCATTTTATACTGCAACTGAAAAATGTTCCGTAGCTTAAAAGATCTAGCTCATTAAAATGCCCATGGCAGAGACACATAAGGTGGTTGATTTTTCATTCCATAAGATCTGTTAAGAATATTTAATCTAAACTGCTGTTACTGATTCACTGATGTCTTTCACAACTAGGCTGAACTTCATCAGTAGTTGCAGATTCATATTATACAAATACTAACATAGCCTCTGCATGACAAAGTATTTAAAAAGGAAGAAAAGCCTCTGCAGCTCTCAAACAGTGCCTTTTTTTTTTTTTTAAACTCTGGATTATTGCCCAGCTCTTCTTATCAATAGCTTGGCAAGCTTTCAGACACACACAGGCTGACGTACACGGCCCTATAATAGAACTGCTGGTATAAGACTTTGTGATCTTTCAACCTGGCAGTTGGTTGTTACTACTTATTGAAGTATCACCTGATTGTAGCTATTTTTCACCTGCTGAGAAAAAGCTCAAAGAAAAAAAACACCCATATGTGAGTATTAACTCCTACCTTGCCAGATATACCTCACACACATGACCTCTCTCTCCTCTGCAGAAATATAAAAAGACTCATGATAGGCAACATCATACGAATGAATCTGTAATAGAGCATTTTTCACAAGCATTCTGCCCAGACACCCTACGGCTGCCAACGCTTTCATGAAAAATTCCTTTCAAAAAGTTTATTCTTTCAACCAGAAATAGACTAAAAAATGCATAAACCAGAAGAAAGCAACAACTAAAAACCCCATAGATTCATCAAGATTCTTAGAAAACAATAAAACACCAGCAGACTTCCAGTCTGCAGATCTCTATATATGAAAAAGATGCAGTTATTAAAAGCCTATTGCATTTCTTTGTTATTTCATAGGAAATATCAGAAATACTCAACTTCTTGTTTCAAAAACTCAGAGCAAAGTGAATGTGATGGCTTCTACAGTGAAAGTGAGATAAATTTAATTTCTGCTCCTAGTAGTAAATCTTCAGTGCGCTTGGTATGCAGCAGGAGGAGCGGGTGTTAATCACATACCTGTATGTTTAGCAAACACTACACTGGGATGTAACTTCTGAAAATACTAACTTATAGAAAAGAAAAAAAAAATCAAACAAATAAAATTAAACATCTGACAGCAGTCCAAAGGGAGAAGAAATCAAAGTAAATAAATTGCTGTAACAACCCCATATTCTCAGTATTCTCAGACTGCACAGCTGTGAAGAAAATGTCTTTTGCTGGAAACCTTCACTTGCTTGCAGCTCACCTCTAACTATGGTGGGAAGTTTATGCTGCAGAGCAAAAACTGTATAGCCAGAAAATCACAACCTGAAATGTAATTGCCTACCACCATCTGGATAAGACCAAACTTCCTCCATTGAATTTTCCTCTCTGAAGTTCCCTGACTGCCATGCTGGACTTAAGCTAACAAAACTTGGCCCCATGCCTCAGTTTCCTTCTAAAGAACAGATAACACTGGAAGACAAAAGAGATCTTGCCCAATCTGTCACTTGGCAGGACTTTTACTCTAGCCCTTCATACCAGCTTCATCCCATACTGCTCTTTGGGAGGTTCAGCACTTTTGGAAAGTTGCTCTGGATGCTCTATCTGCCACATCGGATGCAGCACACCTACTATTCAAAAACATGAAAAGGAAAACAGAAGCAGGTGGTCATTATTCATAGAATCATAAAATGTTGTGGGTTGGCAGGGACCCACAAGGATCACTGAGTCCAACTCTCGCCCTAGCATAGGACAATCCCAAGATTCAGACCATGTGTCTGAGGGCACATGTTGTCCAACTGCTTTTTAAATATTGTCAGGCTTGGTACCATGACTGCCTCCTTGGGGAGCCTGTTCCAGTGCTCCCCCATCTTCTCAGTGAAGAAACTTTTCCTAATGCTCAACCTCAACCCGGCCTGGCACATCTTCCTGCCATTTCCCCTGGTCCTATCATTGGTCACCAGAGATAAGAGATCAGCACCTTGCCCCTCCTCTTCCCCTTGTGAGGAAGCTATAGACCACAATGAGATCTCCTCTCAGTCCCCTCTTCTCCAGGCTGAACAAACCAAGCGACTTCAGCCTCTCCTCGTACAGCTTCCCCTCTAAAACCTTCACTAATTTTGTGGCCCTCCTCTGGACACTCTCTATTAGCTTTATATCCTTTTTATACTGGGGCACCCAAAACTGCACCCAGTAGTCAAGGTGAGGCCACACCAGTGCAAAGTAGAGTGGGACAATCACCTCTCTTGCCCGGCTCATAATGCAGTGCTGGATGCACCCAGGACATGGTTGGCCCCCTTGGCTGCCAGGACACACTGTTGCCTCATGTTCAACTTGCCATCGACCAGAACCCCCAGGTTCCTCTCTGCAGGGCTGCTCTCCAGCCTCTTGTTCCCCAGACTGTGTGTGTCCAGGGTTGCCATGTCCCAGGTGCAAAATCCAGGACTTGCCCTTATTAAAACCCATACAGTTGGTGATCTCCCAGCTCTCTAATTTATCTAGATCTCTCTGCAGGGCCTCTCTGCCCTTGAGAGTGTCCACAGGACCTCCCAATTTCTTGTCATCGTTGAACTTAGTTAGCAGTCATGGATGAAAATATTAAAGAGCACCTGTCCCAGGATGGATCCTTGCAAGATCCCACTAGTGACCAGTCACCAGCCCAATGTAACCCCATTGACTAGAACCTTTTCAGCCCAACCCATCAGCCAGTTGCTCATCCATAACAGTTTGCGTTTATTCAGCTGTACGCTGGTCCTGGCACATGAAGTAACATTTCAATAGGCATAATCATTTATAGTCAATAAAAAGCAAGACTTAATTAAAAAGAAGTCTAGGCTGAGACCAGTTATTTAATAAAGGGAATTTAAAATTTTCTGCCATGTAGCTGGGAAAATACTAATTTTGGTAAGGAAAACACACTTTCCCTGCTTAATTCTTGTTTTTTTCTTTATGCTGCTTTCTCTATTGGAAGCTTAGAAAAAGAAGCTTTGCAAAAAAAAAAACCCAAAACAAACAAAAAAGGATTGATAAAGAAGCTAGACAGCAACATGGCAGTGTCATCTCTGAACAGATTTTCAAAGCCAAGATTTAGATGTAGATGTTAAACTATTTCTGTGACATACAACCCTTCAGGGCAGTAAACTTTTGATGATTGGGGCCTGGAGCATCTCCCATATGAGGAAAGGCTCAGAGCTCTTCAGGTGGAGAAGACTGAGGGGGATCTTATCAACATCTATGAATACCTGAAGTGCGGGGGCCAAGTGGATGGGGCCGGGCTCTTTTCAGTAGTACCCAGTAACAGAACAAAGGGCAATGGGCAAAAACTGAAACACCAAAAGTTCCATACAAACCTGAGGAAAAACTTCTTTACTGTGAGGGTGACAGAGCACTGGGATAGGCTGCCCAGAGAGGTTGTGGAGTGCCCTTCTCTGGAGATGTTCAAAACCTGCATGGATAGTTTCCTGTGCAACCTGTTGTAGGGAACCTGCTTTGGCAGGGGGCTTGGATTGGATGATCTCCTGAGGTCCCTTCCAACCCCTGCGATTCTGTGAAATGGAGGTATGTGAATAATGTGGTATTTGATGGGATGGTTGCATTACGGTTCATTTTCTCTGAGGGGTTCATTTTCCATTGCAAGAGCAATATGTCATCTGTAGGATATATACTGAATTAATTTCTAGGGTGAGTTCTTTAGGGGGTTGTTTTTGGATGAAGGTATGTAGAATTCAGCAAGACACTTCTTATAGTATACATTAACAATCATTATCACAGCACTACAGCATAGAGCTTTCCATCTAGGATGCAAATCAACTGTGTTAAACACTGTACATCCATAGCGGCAGACCCAACAATTTCATGATCCAAATGAAAACCAGAAGAAGACAGGCCTACATTTTATATCTTATTTGTAGAAGGGGCTGCACTGAGCAATGCAGCGTCTGTACCAAGACAGAAGGGCAAACAGCCTGTACATTTTTGGAAGAGACTTTCAAGTACTGGCATGATCTGTCCCCACTTTACTCACTCTTGCTGATACTATCACAAGAAAGTGTTGCAAACCATCAGGAACTTAAACAAAATTTCTTGCCCATTGAGTACAATTGTATTCCTTCTGCATGTAGGATTCTGTTCATTATTCATCCTTGGAGAACACGAGCAAGAGGTTATCAGAAGTTGCCACAAGGGAGACTCTCCAGATAGCAAAGAATATGCAGCATTATAGTTCCAGAACATAATGACTGCTCACAAACAGCTCAAGAAGCTGATGACATATCCCTCATTTGACTAGGGAGCTCCTTAAGTTGGGGCACTGAAACTCAATAAAAACACCAATCAAGGCAGTGGCCTCAATTTAATTATGAGCTTTATTGATCATGTCTTCTCTTTATTAAAGAAAAAAATAGTGTGAAAAGTGTCCTCAAAGCACTGAGCTTGTGGCAAAGCCTGGTGGGACACTGCAGAACAGACTCCTTAGCTGTTGTTTGATTGTGGACAATCTTTGCCTTTTGAGCTGACCATGAACTTCTAGGAATTAGGAAAATAATTTTATGTGAACTAGTTTTCATCAGATGGAAGCAAAATAAAATTTCACATTTACAATAAAATCCATGATCTGAGACCTATTTTGCAAATACACACAGCTGAATGGTAAATCTGTAGTGGAATAGCACCCAAAAGCCACAATCAGGAGCCAATCTCCACTGTGCTAAAAGCTATACATTCTTTGGATTCATTATTTCTGCAGTGCATCTCAATAGGAGCTAGAGGAAGCCATAAAAATTGATAGTTTTCCAAAAGAAGTTCTTCCAAGCAGTAAAGTTTAATCTCTCACTGATCTGTTATCCTGATAGAATAGTACAGGGAGAGTAACATATATATCCTATCCAAACACACATTCTATCATCATATCACACTCCTCTCACGCTGAGTGAGCTAACTGAATTGAACTTGACCTTCAAAGCCCTTGGACTACAACAAAATATCTCTGTTTTCTGACATTTATGGGTGGCTTTTCTGCATGGCTGCTTTTATTGCCTAGAAAATAATGGTGAAAGCTGTGTGTACAAACCTACTATAAACACTGACAAATCACAAGAAAGGAAGACAGATTTATTCAGTGTAGATTACTCCAGAGCTAATATAATCAAATCCAAGATTTACATTTTTAAACAGAACAAAAATTCATAGAGTTAGCATTTCAATACAATAGATATATATTACGGTTTTATTTTAATCTGCAAGTGTAATTGAACTTATTTGGATTTTCTTTGCTTTTATTTTTGCTTAAAAAGGCTTTACATGTTTCATATGAAAATACATCATTGAAATAGCATATGCACAGGGAAAACTATGTAAAATTAATAGAGAAGATTATCAAACTCTGTCTAAAAAAGCTTAGACAAAAGTACATTTGGACATGAGTCTATATTAAAAACTAAAAGGGCTAGATGTGAAAAGGTAAATATAGCCTATTTATGGCTTTCCTAAACTTCAAAGAAACTCACACTAGCCACTCTATCAGAGCTGATCCAGAACATAGTGATTGAATAAATGTGACTCCTTTGCACATCTGTGCACCTAGCATGGTTTTCCATCCTTTATTCCATGAAATATAGAGGGATTGTCAGGTGTCAGGAATTATTCCAAACCCTTGTTCCCTTCACACACATTTATTTGCATGCAAGAAACAAGCAAAAGTAGTAAAAACCCCAAATATTCAAATTAAGCTTAATTTATCTATGGTTGTAAATGAAAATTACAGTGGCAACACTGCCTCATGCAGTCTGTGGACTGTTCTCTAAAAGAAAAGACAGGCTCACAAAACAAAGAACACACATTTACTATGGGATGGACACATTGTTCTTGTGCTGCTGCCTGACCTTGGGCAAGTCACTGCACAGTTTCTCATTTTCATTCTCTGTAGAAGCACCCTAACATCCACCAGGACATGTTGTTTTCATACAACAGCAAAGCTTGACCCAATTAGAAACAAGTATTTTCACCAAGTATTTTAGTCAAAGACATAAGCTACTGTCTGGGTACTTAGTTCTACACCAGCATATCCAGCTACTTGCACTAAACAAAACCAAGTGCTGAATTCTGTTCCTCCTTCATTTAAAGATATCTCTAATTGATTTAAAGGAGAGCAATAGAAAGCCAGAAGCACAATTACATTTGAAAAGAAACAGTAAAGAAAACATCATTATAATATTTTATTTTTATTCCTTCACAGTGCCTTTGTATAACAGGTACTCTATTTGCAAACTCAGGATCCCTCAAATCTCACTTGAGCCAAGTCTGGCATCACCAAACCCAGCCCCTGAATGCTCTTGTCAAGGTCTGTGGGACCAAATACTGCACCTTTGTAGCTTACAGACATAAGGAAACTTCCTTCCTTGCCAATTGTGCAAGTCTTGACCTGGATATGAAAAACAAATTCTCACCTTCAGTTTTGCTGCAGATACAGGAAGCAGGTTCTGCCCACAGCTTTCTGTAGGATATAAATGTCTCCCACACACTAACAGCTCAGAGGCCATTTATTGTCAATATTTTCTAACACCACTGTGGCCTAAAACAGTAGAATAAGGCCACACAGACCTTAATGAACTCATTGCAATATGCCAGAGGTTACAGAAGAGTGTTTTCCTTTCCGTCAGGGAAGCTGACAGAAATACCAGTGAGATTAAATAATGTGCTCCAAGACCCTTTGGATGTGCAAGGCAAAGCAGAGTTTTCCTAAACCAGAACCATACTAAGTTATTTCTAAAAAAGGAGCGTTATTTTTAATGTTGGAGTGTCTGGGATCTATGATACTGAAAAAGCATGTATAATGAAAGCAGTAGTGTTATTCTTACATTTATTGTTTCATCTCTTTTTAACATTTTCCATTATTTTTCTCAAAAGTCTTAATTTTTAGTTATCAGTTTTTATCTCTACTTTACCCCAGTGCTGCTTAAAGAATAGTTACCAATAAAATAATGAATCTGGATAGGACAGAGTGCCCCACTGTTCTGTGGCCACGTGACCAACCACTTTTCATCATGCCCACGTTCTCTGTCAGAATATTTGAGTTTATAGTAGTTTGTACATTCATTACAAGTTATGAACGTTTATGATCTGTTCCACTCACTACAAGTCATAAAAATGACCCCAGTGCTCTGAAAAAAAGCACAAGATTTTCTTAGTGAACCTCCAAGTCTTTTAGCCATAAATCTCAACAAATAATGCTGCTTGTTTAATTTAACACTGCTATACAGATTAATGAGACAAGCTGTCCACTAGTCAGGGGAGGAACACAAAGATCCATCCTAACTTATTCCATTTCCAGGTTTATTCACTGTAAGTGTTATACAATGTGACATTCACACATTACTGAATCAGTTAAAAGAACAAAATGCACATCACTAATCAGCTGATCATTTTTCATTTTATTTTAGATGCTGAAATTAATGATGCCCTTCTTTTTTCATTAGATCTCTTTTTTCATACTTTGTTTCATTAAAACAGAAACAGAGTATGTGAGCAATCAGAATATTTCTCTGCAATTTCCTTGCTTATGCACATGTGGACTAACCCCACAGTGCTAGAAAATAGATTTACTCAGTTTAAACCCTAGGTCTGTTGGGACTCCAACAATTTTTTTGGCTAGAAGATCCAACTTCAGATGTTAATGTTCCAAGACATTAAATCCCAATATTTTCGATTTCTCATTCTTAGTTATTCAGAATTCAACACAAATGTCGAAGTCAGGTTTCAGCTGGTCTTACCCCATCTCCTCTTGCCTGAAAGTTTATTAACTTCATTGAGTGCCACAACACCTACTTCTATACCTCTGACCATTTTTAGATACTCCAATCTTCCAAAAAGTCATGCAGCGCTCTCCATTTTGCTGTGCTGGATAGTGCCTATGCTTCAGCAACTTCTTGCTACCCAATGATACTGTTTTCAAATTTTCTCCTTTTAATGACCTTAAGGAATTTCCATCTTAAATTCTTTAATCCCAGTCTTTCTGCAGTTATGTCCCAGCTTCCCATTTAAGTCTTAAACCTTCCTGACAGTTTCGCCTTTCATAATTGTTTTTAAGAATCTTGTACTTAACTATTCTTTATTTATACACACTCCTCTTTCTAGCTGACTAATTCCATCCTGAATTCCCCCTCATAACATCATCTTTCAACTCATAATAATTCTTTCTTTTATCATAATAAATATCCTTTCTCTTTCTGGAAAGATCCACTTTCCCTCTGCAGGCCAGTACATGGGCCCCTTCTTCCTGTAGTTGTTTGGCTTTTGTTTTTCTGTTATGATGTCACTCCTGTGATTGCTGTAATGGTCATGGGCTGCTGTATTTCCATCTTGATCATATTTTTAAGCCTTTGTCACTGAGATCCAGATGTTTTGATTGGTGCTATATTAAGAAAAATAAAGTACTGTTCCACTTAGACGCCATAGGTGCCCCCTACATCAAGAAGTAGGTAGTTGGAAGTATAGAATGCTATAGGGGAAATGCTTTGGGGGATTACTGGGGGCACCACCTTCTCATAATGTATTTGCCTAAAAAGTGTTAATCTAAATGAAAGGCCAGTAGACTAGAAGCAGCTTTCTAAACAACAGACTCCATTTAATGTATCTAATAAGTCCTATCCATTCTCAGAAATTTACCTGTGATGAATCTCCTCTCAACTAGTTTTAGCAAGCAAACTGAACCAAATTCTTCTTCTATCTTCCAATAAGCAGGTCCTCCCTCCTGACACACTATCTTCTCAACCCTTGTTCCTCTGCTTTCAGGTCATCTTCCTTTACTATAGGTATTGCACTCAGTCTTTCAAAAGGGAATCCACTAGTGTGTATGTATTAGCTATAAAACTTCCCTGAACTAAGGTATTCTATGGTTCAATTTTATTTAGATTCTTTATCATCTTGTGAGTGATAAGCATGCCCACAGTGAGTCCTATGTCATTTATTTCCAGCTGATGAGCTGCCAGTATATCAGGCACAGTGGCTGCTTGATGTCTTTGTTTTTCTAGGGTTTGTCTAATTGATAATTGGGTTTTGTTTGTTTCTTTGTTTTGGGGTTTTTTTTGGTTTTGCTTGTGTTTTGGGGGTGTTTTGTTTGTTTGTTTGTTTTTTTACACTGGAGAACATCCCTGGAGTCTTCTGCACCTAGAGCTTTGGTATTAACTGTAGGAGCCTAACAACCTCAAGAAAACTTTTACAAAAATACTTTCAGAAAAGCTCAGGTCTCAGTAATGTCAGGTAGGACAGAAGAGGCTGCAACAACTAGAGTAACAGGAGCTGTTGGGTTTAGGGTCAGATTTTTGGAAAGCACTCTGCTCTCTGACAGAGAAGTTACAGGAATGAGTCTCGAAAACAGCATTGCAGTCTATTTTGAAGTCTCTAGACACTATTTCAAAAACAGTTTGCAATGGCCAGCCTTAACTCACATTGCTTAGGAAGTATCTCAAGGAAAACATTGTGCACAGACTGTACCATGACAGAAAACCTACCAGAGTCACATCACTCTACATAAGAATATTCACTATGCTTTTAAACACAGTTAAGAGGATTTTTCACACTAAACAACTTAGCCTCTCAAACTTTGACAAAGATTGTACAAAGGAATGTCATATGTTGCCCAATTAAGGGCAAAAGTGTACAAAGCATTAGAGAATGAAGTAAACTACTAGGCTTATGCTAATTTTATTTCACCCTTCCACCTTTTTTTTTATTAGGCATCAGAGCTGTCATCTCCTAAAAGCCTCACACTGTCACCTCCAAGAGGCAGCAGCTAACACCTCCCTTTCAAGTGAAACAAAAAAGAGATTTTGTGACATCATAAAACTGGGGATGATGAAATCAGTTTAAATAACAGTAAGTACAGAAAGACATTTGCTGCTCATCTTTCACTTTTTTATCTTGCTATTATTGGACATTCACAGAAATAGAGAAGGAATACAGCTTCTCCACTTACACCCCAAGTATTTCCCTTTGGTGATCCAACGACTACTGAAATCTACAGGAAAGCTCTGTTTTTGTTAAGAATCTCCGCATTTTCTCTGTCTTCCTTGACCACAGGATAGATTGCCTACATGATATTTATGCATAGAAAAATAATGGATAAATTACTGGACTATTTTACTGCACAGAGACCTAGGAGAAAAGAAAATCAGAGACGTTTTGACAAATCAGCTATGCAGCAAAAAAACATATAGCAATTAAACAACCAGTCCTGGTACACAAGCTCAGTTTGAGAATCTCCTCTGCACCACGAAAGAAATAAAGACCTTAAAAGACATCCTTTGCCGCCTGCCGCAAAGCAC
Organism: Caprimulgus europaeus; assembly: GCA_907165065.1. The sequence continues at coordinate 12,865,817 of OU015534.1, read as the reverse complement.
GCCGCAGCAGGCTGCACTGCTGCCTCGGGTGAGGTGCTGTCACTCCATTACATAGAGGTAAATGGTTTGCTCTGGTTTTAATATTATAAACCAAACACAGATGCAAACAAAGCTGCTCCTGAGAATCAACAAGGTCAGTAAGTCAGACTAAAAGCCCATTAAAAATTGTATCAGAGGGAAAGAAATTATACAATAATAGTCGACGAAGGCACAAATTCAAAAACAATCTGATCAAAATGCAAAGCAGTTCAAAATTTATCAGTTACTCAAACTGTCTAAGCTTCAAACCAGGTAAGGTAATCACATCACTAAGAAAGCAAAATTTGATTTTTTAATTATGCTATTGTCTAGTAATGAATAAATTAGGATTCATTCATTTTATTCTCTCCTCCTATGTAGTCCAATTATAACACTACTGAAATGAGATTTAAAAAACTTACTGTTTCATTTAATATTCGTCTATGATTTAATTTGATCACCAAATTTGATCCATAATGATATTAATAGATAGAAAAATCCATAGTAGAGTCCATTATCGTTGAACTTTATCATCTTTTTACAAAGTACAATAGTAAAATTATCTAATAATTAGATTAATTTCAATGAAGTGTAAATCATCCTGACCCATGATACTTGCTTGCAAAGCTATTGTGAGAGAATAATTAATAGGCAAAAGTCCAGGAATATTATTCTGAGCAGATACGAACCTTGAACTTCCAGTCACTAGACTTAAATTCTAACTAAAAATACATCATCTTACAGAAACTCCAACATCCTGAAGCACTGCAAGAAGGAGGAGAAAAAAAAAAATCTACTTAAGTGGATTGTTTTTATATATAGTCCATATTATCACTTAACATGACCATGAATTAAAAGTGGATATAAGTAAAAATCTCTGAACTTTAGAACTTCAATGTGAAAAGGACTGTGCTACTCAAATAACAGAGCCCCATATAAAGAACATGTCTTACAAGTAATTTCATTTGTAACTTATTCTGCTGGCAAACTGTATGGCCTTGGGCAGGTATTTAACCTTAAGCAGTAGCTGGCAGTAAATACGTACAGTAAGGAAGACAAATAAAACACTTAAGCATAGGTTTGCAATTTTCCCTCACCTTTCCATCGTATGAAATAAATTTTTACAGATTCTTGATTAGATCTGTCCCAAACATATACCTGATTCCTAGGTCCTAGGTTTAAAAATGTAATTGTAAGGTGTTCATGGCAGCAATAGCATCCACTAAACAATGAATGGGAAGTAATCAAGACTAGACTCTTGTATTCACATGTAAATTTTCAACAGAAATTAGTTACTACATTTTCTGATGAGCTATATGTCACATTGCACTATCTGTCTAATAAATTGTAAAGTGTTTTCAGTTGTGATGGATGGAACTCTTATCTGTAAGACCTCTTTATAATATACTGAGAAGTTTCTAAAGTGTTCTGTTTCAAGAGCTGAAGAGAGGATAGAATTGCTTTTTATGCCCATACAGACTCCCAGGAACACCCTGTAAGCACAGACAGATGGCAAGTGCTATTCTGCTCTACGATGGCATTCCCCCACATGATGACTCCTGTACTGTGTTCTATAACATCTAGGCTTTCAAGACAGACACTGTGCAGAACAAAAGGAGATCGCCAAACTGTAAAATCTAGAATCGTGCATCCCAAGACTTCAGTAAAGATCAAACGGATTGGATGTACATTTGTAATACTGTGACTAAACAAGGAAAAGGGTGGACAGAGACAGAGAAAACCTTCTCCCCATCCCTTGATCTCCAGTTAGTTTTAATTCCTATATAATGCAATATATTGAGTAACAACATGATAAACACCATTGCTTTAGCTACAATTTTATTACCACCTAGCAGCAAGCAAGATCACTTTTTGGGGGGAAATCCAGCATGTTTCTGACAGACTATTTAGCAGATGCTAATTGGGCTGAATTCAAATAAAATGTGTGCACCAGTGGAAGAAGGACCTCACCACATGGCCCTTGATCCCCAATCAGAAGTATCTGGTGTGGCATTCAGTGAGGTCTGAAGTTCTTTTATAACAAAGCTTCAAGAATAAACTCCAACACCACCACTTGTACTTCTGCTATCTCTCTAGGAAATCTAGTGAAGTGAAATTGATTTTCGTTTTTTATTAGGGAGGCTATTAAGCATGAGGCACCAAGAGATGAATGGAGAGCAAGCCACATAAAGAGACAGAAGCATTTGAAAATGCCTTTTATTTGTTGCACAGTTGCTTTTTGAGAAGAAATACCTGCATAGGTGGAAGATCAATCTCTGTCCAGTCTCCACTGGCAACACACAGAGTGACTATAGGAGACTGCACGCATCCAGAAATCTGCAGGTGCAGTAAGTGGCCACTACAGGAATCTGATCCTAAATTAATCAAAGAACAAGAACATTTCTCCTAACTTCTGAAAGACATCCTATCTCACTAGAAACTGTTCCAGTAAAAGCCACATATTGCTGATAGCCCACTTTGTTCAGGATAAAGAAATTTGAAACTGGGGCTTACAGATGAGCTTAAGAAACTAATTATCCACACAACCCCCTTTCCATCCTTTTCCTCTAGACTCAAGTCCTCACTTCTTTTTCTTTGATTTTTCTCCTTCTTTCATCATCCAGAGCTGACCATATGCATTTGTTTCCTACATCATCTCTCAACAGAAGCAGAACTGGTAGGAGAGCTAGAAACCAGACCTAAAAGGTGTTGGATAGTAGCACATTGCTGCTGTAAAACAATGGATCCTTATTCTGATCTTGTTTCTTCCTGATGCATTGATTTCCTGGATGGTCTTTTAGACGGTGTGATAAAAATATTGTAGGCATAATGTTTCATTTTCTGGTGGTAGAACAGTTTGGCACAAAGCGACAAAGAGAACAAAGAAGGATACCCTCCCCTCCCCTCCCCCCCACCATCCCAACACACCGAGTTTAAGATGTGCTTATGGTCCTATGAGAGCAGAATGAATTCCTACAAGCAGAATTAATAGGATACTTTATTCTGTAACATCTAAAGGAGGCAGAAGTAAAAGAAAAACAAAACTTAAAGTGTCTTATTTCAAACAAAAGGAGGATATTTAAATAGGAAGATCTCATGGGAAATATTTCGTATCACCACAACCAGTGCACTTGTTCAGAATATAATGGCAATGATAATATTCCTAATGGAAGTAAGATGTCCTCTCAGTTTTCATGTGGCTTGTAAATTAGAGAAACAAGTACCAGGGCTAAGATATCCATGGATGTGTGTGCACGTGCGCATACACATACACCGCTCACCCTTTGCAATTACTTAATTGTAACGTCAGACCAAAGACAGTCAGAGTACAGACAGATGATTTCTCATCTGCATCTAGCTGTGGACTTTCCATTTGTCATTGGGCCCAGGCGATAGCATGAAGTAATATCATACTCATTAGTCCCTGGAGGTTTCTGCAGTTTATGATCAAACAGAGACGAGCTTTCCATCTTCCCACTGCTTGTATATCATTTAGCATTACAAGATGTTCCATGAATAATGGAAATAATGAAACTACGTTCTCCAAGACACTCTCCTCAGGCCACAAACAGCATTCACTGTAGTTATTAACAAATTGCATATGCATTGATTAGCTGGCAGCTGCCATCAAGCAGAATGTGTATTACAACTCAGCTTTGCCTGCCTTTCCTGCATCTGGGACCTTACTTTGAATCCTCCTCTTCTAAATGGTCACTAACATTCTGTATGTAGTTAGAAATGTAAGTAACTGAGTTGATCAGGAAATGAAGAAGTTAATTGGAGAAGAGGACTGGACAGACAAATGAACAGGCAAATAAACACAATGGCTGCATAAGCGTTATTTCCAGTAAAACTTAAATAGTGACTCTTCTTCCAGTTATTTCCTTACTGGTTCTTGTACATCACAATTTTAAAATAAATAATAAGCAAAGACAGACTAAATGACTTTTAAAGTATGGATTATTCCCATTTATCTATAAGCTTGAGGACAAGAAGGAATGTCAATGCTCTACCTGCTCTTCACAAGCATTTCCAAGTGTTTCTTTGCAGTCTTCATTTCTTCGGAACAATAAGATAGGATCTAACTTACTAAGTGTTGAATAATTTTTTTGCAGCACTTGAGTACACTGTAACAGCAAAGGCCCTTGGAGACTTATTTAGTAAAGTAGGCTGGAATACTCTAATTCTGGATCCATGCTGGCTTTAGTAAATTCTATAACGAATTCAGGGCCACGCAGGAATTCATGGTTGTAACTATATCGAGCAGCATAGCCAGAAAAACACTTTCAAGCAAGTAAGATGGAATTTAATCCTTCAAAGCCAAAAAGGATTTTTCCTAACTTGTTGCCAAAAAAAGAGTGCATGTTACACAATTTTAATTCCATTTGTTGGAAGATACATAAGCATTTAGTTCACTGTTACATGAAAAGTAAGATTTACAGGTAGTAATAATATCAGAACTCACCACTGAAAAATACTAACATTGTTTTTTGGGGTGGGTTTGTTTTGTTTAGTTTGGGGATTTATTTTTTGTTAATAATTTGAGTGTGACTTATCTGTCTGCTATCCCTCCTTTCCACCCCTAGTCACTTAGATATGCATTTGCAAATTTTGACAAAATCAGAAAGAGTGCTAGGTTGGTTTCTTATCTCAGAGGTAACTAAATTCCCAAGAGAAAAAACAGCAGCTGAGCAGATCAGCACCAACACTTGAGGTCACATAAGCATATCTCAGCTATTCAACATTTTGCTTGACATTTTGCTGGCTGACCAGTGTGTGCACTTATCTCCAGACTTGACAGATCATTTCCCATCTTGCAAGTCAAGAGTACAGCAAGAGACAGCAGGTGAGCAGGAATGTACAAGAAGGATAAAGAGCACATTAGATAACCACTCATGGAGAAAAAAAACACTTACTGAGATATCACCGATCTTGTAAATAAATTCTAGAACTCTCTCAGTATCTCCTTAGACACAACAAGCTGAAGTTAGAAGAATCCTACATGCCATTATACGTGCATACCTGAAGTTTGCTTCAGAAGATGCTTTAATGCAAAGCTGGAAAATGCAAATATTTGTTAAATGATGTAAGATAGAGTTCCACAATCACACTGCACTGACAGAGCTTGATCTTCTTTTCATACACACCTGCTAATGTGATGTATTAAAATTCATGTCAATTGAACTATTCCTGATTTTCATCAGTGTGAAAAGAATTCAGTTCAAGGTTAAGCAACAACTAAGTTTTTAAAATCCCATTAACTAAATGAGAGGCTGAAAGATGCATATACTAGCACTTTAGTAGCCACTGGTCTTTACTGGACTGTGTCACCTTTTATATCAATGGTAAAAGTTACAAACTGATAAACAGACAAACATACATTGTTAGACAATCATGCTCTTATGTCACCTCACTAGAGATGAAGGGAAAAAATCATTTCATGAGGTTTGGATGCATGGGAGGCTTATACAAAAAGTCAGGGATGGAGTGGAGGTGAACAAAAGAAAAAAAAAGTCCTGAAATTTGGGAATATACAACGCATATGGACAGAACAACACAGCTTCTATTTCCAGGGATACGCTTAAATATATCCTCAAGTCAGCAATGTGATTACAATGAATTGGTGCATTGAAATGTTCTGAGAATGGAAACTGATCCTGTTCAAACAAGTGAGAAATGAGGATGCTACAATGCTGAATATTTAATTAATGAAAGAAGATCAGAGAAGATTCACTAAAGACAACTGTTCTACATTCCTAAGCCTTTGGCTAGCTGGCTTGAGACATATTTCCATTGCTAAAATCAATTTAAAGAAAGGAAAAGAGATAGAGGTGTGCAAGAGTCTTACATTGTCCAATTAACATTTTGGTTTATGATTTTAAAAATAGTATCTTGAAAGAGCGCATTTAATGTGTAGGAAAATGTCTGCTCCAGATTGTTTTAGCACGTTCCAGAAATTCTGTCTATACTTCAGCCCAGAAGATTGAGAAAGCTGTCTTAAAGGATTGCAACCTACAGACTTACATTTCTGATTTGTACAACTGCTGGAGGGCATCACTGAGTGAAAGCATTTTGTGAGGGTATTGTACAGAATGTGCTTCTCAAGTGTTTTACACACATGAATTCAGCAAACCTGCCTTCCTGGACAGCAGTAAATCAAGGATCCAAGCATCTTAGGAAGGAAAAGGAGAGAGCAATACATTACATAATTTTTTCTCTATTTTGTCTTGTGAACACACTCTTCTGATAGTGCAGAGGTCTGTTTGATAAAGCAATTTGATTGATAACAACTGTGCCATTCCTCTGAAGAGTCCACATGACTATCACAGATGGTGAGATAACTTGCTGTAATTTTCTCACCAAAGAACACTGAATCAGGCTTTCAGCCTACATAGCAGTCAATAATTTCCAATAAAATTCACTAAAGGAGATTTTTTTTTTTTTTAGGTAGACAAAGAATTTTGTACTTACACTTCTTGGATTTCTATTATCCCAGCATCTATGTCTTTCCTGTGATGCTAAAATGTGTTCTACACTCACCATGTTGAATATTTCTGCCCTGGTGGTTCTGAGTGCATATATAGGCTAATGTCAGATTTTGACAGTGATAAAGAAGTTAAAATCTGGGAAAATAAAAGGGGAAAAAAGTAATTACTTTGTAATATTTTTACATTATACTGTACTAGCTGAGTAATGCAGTGTGCATTGTGTTCTGCTACTCAGAGTCTAACTAGAATAACTGGACTCTGTTACAGTTGGAATGGGTCTGTGGGGTGAGGCATCTAAATCTACAAAGAAGCCAATCATATTTTACTATACCAAAGGATTAGATAAATTGAAAAAAAAAAAAAAACCCAAGTATAGTGTTTCTATGATCCAAGCTACTCAACTGCAGCTATCCCTTAATGTTTTAAAGAGTTTTTACAAAATACAGTGACCAAAGAATGGACAAGTACACAGAAGACTGGCAATTTGCAGGTAAACTGTGGACTGTAAGGACGTACAGGAGTGTCCCTTAACATCTAACTAGAAATACTGACAATTATGGGCCTTCAAATAGGAAACACTCTGGACCTCAGACAGCCTTCTGCAAACTGAAAAAATAAGCCTTCTGCTTTAAGAAGATTTTAGTCCTAGTTCTCTAACAAACAGCACTTCCTGTTTCATCAGTAATACCCCAACATAAGGCAAGGTTATATCAAGCCAACCTTCTCTGTCCAGTGACTCTTCACATTTTCCTACCTGCCAACAGGTGAAATCCCTGTCTAACCACTGACTGAAGAAACAGCACACCTGGATTCTAACCTCTTACTGGACTCCCTCAGTGGTGAAGGAATACTATACCAACACACAGTGGTACTTGGGAGGCAAATAAGAAACATGACTTAGTCCTGATAACTCAAATGCTGTAATAACCTTGCTCCCATGAATCTTAAAGTTTCCTTGGATAGCACAAAACTCAGGAGTGCTGGAGTTTGCCTGCCAGTGTTTGTCTTGCAGGTGCTGCCCCTTCAGGTTTCCCACATGCTCCCTCTTCACACAGAACCCTAAAAGCATTTTAACTGGCAGCATTCTTGGAATATGTACAAAACTGGCTGCTTGTCTGCAAGCCTCCTTCCTCTGCCATTGTGTCAGCGATCTGTCTGAAGAGCCTGCTTAAATTCCAACTCTCACACCTTTCATTTACTGGCATTTAGTTCCATTCTCAATGGCTTGCCTCTGGAGAGTTCCTTCCCTCGGGAGGAAATGCCGCAGCTTCATTGATCGGCCCATGCTCTGTATATAGCAATTTCACAGGAGTAGACTCTATTGCTTGAACTCCGTGACACAATTTCCATTGTTTTGCAACAGCTTTAAGGCTCTCAAAATGGTCTCATCAGCAACACGATTATCTGTGTAAAAGGCTGCACTGCTCTCTGAGTGCTGTCATTCAGTAAGCCCACCTGCACTGAATGGAATAGCATTCTTGTTGCAAGTCTAGATCATATTTTGGGTCTTGAAAAACAAACAATGTTTCAACTCAAACATATTGCTCCTACTAAATCACCAAGGCACCTTTTTAGCCCTTGCTGCTTTTGATTGTAGCTGATAAAAATGCCAGCTACCTATCTTTCCCAGTAATACAGCCTGAGAATTTGCTTCTACTTTGGCAAGATAGAATAGTTTCTGCTATGACTAATTCCTGCACAGAATCCTATTCAAACTAAGATAGCTGGCTTTCTTGACTATTTCCTATGAAAATCTCACTTTCAATTTCATGAACCAAACTTAAAAAATGTGTTCTTTGGATAAGGAATTGTCAGTCTATAATTTGAATATCCTTAAAGATTCTGTTCCCAGGAGTGGGAATATACAACCTTTCACAGAAGCCCAGCTTTTCATTTCCTTCTGGCTCCTCCTCCTTTTTCATAACACTGTTTCAGAATGGTCTGTTTTTCACTTGTGTGAAGTAAATCTACTCTTGTTACCTTAGCACGCTTGTGCAAAATGCATTTTTTTAAACTCCAACAGTACTCAGTCTCCTCAACTTCTACCACTGAAAAAGGATACTCCATTTTCTGTTTTCTTTTCATAGTCAAACAGTGTTTTGTTGTGAAGTGCTTAGAATTTGTCCCCCAGCTTTTGTGCCATTATTACTCTTCAGATAGACCAGAAATCCTTCTCTCACCAAATGAAAGCCATTAGTCCTTTCCTAGGCACAGTATTTGCAAAACTGAATCTTCCACGGCAGCTGCAGCCAGCTATAGCCTACAGGTAGATTTTTTTGAAAGGTCAGTTATTCACATTTAGCCTTTTCTGCCCGTTGTTTTTTGGCTTGTGGTACATTGTGTTACAAGGGTTACACTGCCATGCCAGCAAAGAAATATATTAAATTTACTATCCAAAATAACCAAATAGCAATAATAATCATTTGCAAAGGAATGTGCACAGGCAGATGAATTTGTATTTCAACAGAAGTGGCACTATCTAAACAAGCAACATGCAGTGGGCTACTCCCAACATTCCTGTTGTTTCAGTTACAGTAAATGTTAATGACAGAAAAATTTAGATTAATACTGGTAGAAAATCAGCCACCTGTGCTTTGAAACCTTTTAGCAAAAGTTCAGAGGATTTCCAGAAATTCATGAAGAAAGAGTTAAACTTTGACCTCTTGACATCAAGAAGTAAGGGATAAAATACACAAGCAAGTAACATTAACTGTTAATTGGATCATCAGCAGCATCTATTCATATTTATATTCACTGTATGGGATGTAGTTGTATGTGAACAGCAAAAGTATAGCCTGATTGGAGCAGCAAGACAAGTGACCTGTGGCCTTGCCTCTCTGCCCAGCCATTTGTGAGTTATCCAACCACAGAAACACATAGTCCTGCAGGACTGGAAGGATCCATCTGCCTCAGGTCCCTGGCATGGCAGAATGGTCTTCCTAAGTAGCTTCAATTAAAGGCAGACTGAAAGAATAGACTTGACAGCAAATGTACACATGAAATGAGTGAATTGCAGATTTTGGTAAGCACTTTGTCTGTTCTCTGGAGCAGGCAGATCCTTGCTCAACATTGTAAGTACAGCCCCAGTATACCTCACAAGGATTTTGGGGATCTTTGTGAGAGAACAACATTACAGCACCACTGACACATACCAGCACTCTGTTTCTGGGTTGCAGAGTGTTAAGTTCTCTTACATCAGTCTGGAAAGGCAAGAGACACCAGTTAGCAACTTCCATCGGTGAATGAAGTTCTCTCTTTACAGCTGAGTGTTGGCATATCTAAGACAAAATATTTCTCATAAAAGTTAGCACCCACACATGCAACTGTGCTGAGGAGGTCACTAACCATCTGTTCAAGTACTCCCCATCCCAAACAAAATGGTCTGGGTATACTTTAAGTCCAGAAGCATAGGGCTTCCCCAGAGGCTTGTCCACACGGTGAAAGAGAAAAGACCTTATATCCCATAAGAAGGGCACTGACTAGATCCAGACACTAGGGATAGGATGTTTGGCTTCTACATTCCTGTAAGTGCCTGTCTCCTGATACTTCCTATGCAATGATCTAGTGTTTTCTATATCCTAGCCAACAGTTTTATCTCTGCAGACACAAAGGGGTTCCTAAGAAATGTACATATTAAAAAGTCAGAAACTGCACTACCAAAGTCCGTGTATGCGAGTGGGGAAACATCACCCATCATGCAAGCTCAAGCTTCTCCAAGGTTACTCATTAGGAAAACAAAATAATTCTATTTCATATTTCTACATAGAAGCTCCAGATTTTGATCCCAGTTCCTGTTGCTAACAATAATGGCCAACAGGTAGATGGAGGTTATCATGGCTCCATTATAAAGGAAACCCAAAAGGATACAAGAGCTAAAGGTTTCACAGCTCACCAACTCTGTCACTGCTTGATGTTTCTGCTTTTGAATTCTTGACTTTGCATCTTCCTTTCAACACTTTTATAGGACTTTCTAGCTGGACTACCCATTAAAGCAGTTGTGTTATTTGCTGGATAAAAATCTAATAAAAGAGTTGCCTCTTTAAAACAAATTAAAATAAATGCAACAAAAGTGTAGTTCTACTCTTGACCTATTGATTTTAAATCCCACAGGAGATTCACTATTGTATTATTATTTACTTGATAACTGACAGTAAAAATTGTTCAGTGAAATGCACTGAGGTTAACCTTAGGACCCGACCCTGGTGGTTCCACCCTCCTGCATTTTCATTTTGCCTTCAAGTTGAGTAATTGTTTTTAAACAGCATCAAAGCATGCATATGGCTTTCAATGAAATTCTCAAGAGGAGACTCAGTAGGTTTAGGAACAACAGTGGAAAGAATATGAACAGACCAGTGTGAAAAGAAATCTCAGCAAGGCTCTGCCCGATTGAAGTCTCTTCTGCATTCAGCATTTGAATTTTTTACATTATTTATTGCCACCATCAAAAGTTTAATTCTTAAGGCATCATTCTGTATTCAGTTGCCTTACAAGCACATGAAACCCTAGGCAGCTAATTCTAATACAGTTATATAAATTATTTACCTAATCTCCAAATTCGATGTGCATTTCATCTGAGGAATTGTCCAAGATCCAGAATTTTGATGTGGAGACCAAATTTCTTATATTCAAGTTTGTTTTCAAGAGCTCTGCTAAATGATCTTTCACTTGAAGACTATACTGTAGACAAGTGCCATTTTGTAAACTGCAAGCAGGACCGAGAAAGTACGTCCAAACCCAAACATTTACCTAATGCAATCCTATTTTCAACCTACATTTCTGAATTTTTCTCTCCAGCTGACCAGACAAACATTCTGAACACTTCCCCTCCCACTCCACTAAAATTTCCAGGCAGGTTAACCTATAATTGTGGCTAATTGTAAGGTACCTTGAGGTAACTTACTACTTTGAGTGCATCAAACATGATAACTTAGGAGGTGACAAATCACATAAGAGAAAACTCTCTGCAAGCACCACTTCTATTATTCATTCCCTACTGTCACTCTCAGCGTTCTCAGAAGAGTTCTCCAAATGTCACCTTCCCACTAACTTTCACATAGCTACATAGATGTTGATAGAAATACTGTCTCAATTATATCTCAGTGTAAAAGTTCAGTTTTCACATACACAGAAAATGCATTAGTTTCTCCTAAAGAAAAAAAAAATAGAGAAAAGAAGAAAAAAACCCCACCACTTTGTGTTCACAGAGCCAGGACATACTTCTAGGTTACCCTCAAAACTAAAAGTAGATAGAATTAATAAAGCTATTTTTAACATCACTAGAAGTCTAAAGAGCTTCCTCCAAGGGTGGAGGAAGGTATGGATTGACTTCTTTCTGTAGTGGTCCTGACCGTGCACTCAGTCCATGATTGCCTGCTCTGTTTGCCTATATTAGTGATTCAGTTGTTATTTCCAATATTTCACTCCAAAATTCATATCTGAGAAATAGCAATACTGTGTGCAAATATCTGTATTCTTGTACATGAGGAAATATGTATATTCTTTGTTAATATTAGGTTTTATTTCTATTTGAGAAGTTTTAGCTATCTAGCTAAGAAAAAGAAACAAGATAAAATAAGCAGTTGTCAAGTGGAAGGCTATACACACCAAGCAAGGGACTGTTGGCTAAACGACAGGTAAGTACCACTGATAAATCAGCACAGACTAAAATTCACTGTTTGCTCAAAACGGAAAGAAAAAGCTTTGTATTTTGAACAAGTGAAAGAAAGCAACTAGGATGTATAAGTGTCTTCTGTAAATATCCTCAGATGTCTTAAGGGGAAAAAGAGAAAACATTTTAAGATTTGAGAATGAAAAAGCTGATAACATCTCAGCAGAACCCATTTTAGGATCTGACCCAAAACTCAGTAAGTAAAGACACAGTGAGTTTCCATAGGGCATTAACCTGCTGCTTTCATAGGCAATCACCAGCAACATTGCTGCTAGTAAGGTGTGGTTTTGAAGCAGGCAGTATATATCCAGGAACTGCAGTGTCAATACGTGCATTTAATTTTTAATTGTATAATACCATTTGAACATAAGGAGTTTCGAGAATCCAAACATTACAAGCATTTTAAGTAGACTTCTGGGTTTCTTGAGCTAGCCTATTAAAACAGTATTCTTTCTTTCAGATCTTAGATCTCTTAAAGGCAATGAGTTTACTCTGCCTGAGTAAAATGGTCCTCTTCTACCACTGATTGCTTTTCAGCTTTGTCTTCAGAGAAAAGCTCAGATTCTCTTGATAGCTTCCACTGTCAAGATCTTTACTAAAAAATGCTTTCTGCAATCAAAACCTTTATGAACATTTTTAATTCTGTTCCATTCCACTCTTAGTCAGATAGATAGATATTACCATCTGCATTGTGAAATTAGGGAAACTAATGCAGGTAGTTTAAGGAATTCAGATAAGAGTGTACATCTGAGCACACCAGATTGAGCACACAAATCACAAGATCCATTACAGTTCATTAGTTTAACTGCTTTCAGCACGGCCTTAGCGACAAAACTGTCGTGTTGTAAAAGCAAGGGGAACACCACTGATATCTCTTGCATACTTTCTTATTTAAAAAAAGAAAAAAAAAAACAAAAAACCAACAAAACCCAAAACTTTTTCCTTAGAGCATAAAAAGAATGTGCTGCTTAGAGTTTGCTTTTCATTAGAAATCAGGAGTAGTATCAACTTTCCTTCAAATTGCCTTTGGGGGCCATATCTAGTTAGTTTAATTCTTCAAAGATTGCCTTGCTCTGTCTCCTTGGCTCTTTTTTCTCTGTCATACATTGGCTCGTTTTATGTCTGACAGTTCTTTTATTACCAGATTTCATTTTGAATCCGATTTCCCCCCTGTCTCATTACTTCTGTCTTGCTCTCTGTGTGTTCTCTTTTTCTTTTCCTGTCTGACAATTCTCTTATTAGTGGATTTGGTTTTGCTTTTGTTTCATGCTTTCTGGTTTTATTCTCTTCTGTCTTATTTTTGCTTTTTTTTTTTTACTTATTTTTCTCCTGTCAAGGCCTCCTTTTCTTTCTGCCTATTCTTTCAAATATATACTTAGCTTTTGTTTAAGCTTACCAGATTTCAGCATGTTGAGGAGTTGGTTTACCATTAGATATTGCCATGCAGAAGGAACCAGGTTGAAATCTTAGTTCCTTCAGTTGTTTGGTCTAAGAGCACAATCACTAATCGAAGTATCAGTGTATTTATATAGTTATCAACTCTGCATCTCAGCTACTACAACATGCCCTAGATCTAAACTTACTGAGCTGTTTTTAAATTCGTTACTTTCTCTCCATAAGCCATTAGGTTCCCCCCAGTTAGTACAGAGAAAAGGTGACACACAAGTCATGCCTTCGCTCTGCTCCTCACAGGCTGTCCTAACATTTCCCATTTCAGAGGGGAAATGAGAGGTTTTGTGTGCTTCACTGGGGAAAAAGTGGACATGCTGCTGTTAGTGAGCTTCATCCAGATGGTCTCCTAATCCTTTAAAGAACTCACTGTACCACCAGGATTGCATGTGTCCTAGGGGCTAGCAAGCAGCCACTGGAGCAGAGTCACCATTTCCAAGCAGTCAGGGCCCTCAGTGAAAGCCAAAGAGACCTCACTCATTTGCCATCTGTGTCACAGAACTTGAGGCAAGACCAAGAAAGCACTACTGGTACAGGGGGCTGATCTGAAAGGAGATGTTTGGCCTATATTGATACTTGAGTATCCACTTATCAATGGGATCTCTATTTTTATGGGAGTAGAAAACATAGCTGAATGAACTTGCTGCCACTGACTGCAAGGAGGAGGAGAATATTGTCTCATTATCCCTTCATATTGTTGTTCTGGTGTTTTTAAAATTAAAAGGGAAGTATTGCAGTCATAAATTTTCTGCTCCATGCTTATTGATGGAGAATTTCTGCTTCCAAAGGCACCAAGGAAAGGAGCTTTAGTAGATTTCTGGGTAAAAGCTCAAACTAGTTTATTATTTGTCAAGAGAGAGATTAAATAAACTTGGCCTTTTTTGCTGTCATCAGCTGTCTGAAAGATGAGCTACAATCATTAGAGTTTCTTTTAATGCCACAGCCCTTGCACTAGAGAAAGTACAGTTGAAGCATCTTATATTTGGAAGTAAGGTGAGATGTCAGGGATGAGTATTACCTGCTGGGGCTGTTTGTTCCTCAGGGGGGAGCTGGCTCCTGTTCAGTGTCTCCTGTACATGTTTACACTGGGGGTGAAAAAAGTAGTAAGTTGTCTTTGCTAAATTAAACTTTGGTGAATCAAGAGGAGGATGAAGTGCCATGTCATTTTCATAACCTATAAAGGGGATCTCTATAAAGTGACTCAGCATTCCTTTAAAGGTCATTACTGCCCAAGTGCAAAGAGCATACTTTCAATCAGTTCTTTTCAGAACACAGCCTCTTTATTGCTGCCAAAGAAATTTTCAAGTCATTTTTTTGTTGACAGGTCATAGGACTTTCTCACAGTTTCCGGTTCTGTGGACTTAAAAACCAAAAGCAGTATTCTATAGAAATAGCAGTGTGGACTATCAAGACAATGGTTTCTGCGTAAGCTTCTGAAAACTAAAGAAAAAGCAAATCATGTGTCATGCACTGTGGGTTAGGCATACCAGCATCCTGCTCCATTTGCTAATGAAAGCTAAGAAACCAAAAGGATATCATGCATCCAATGATATGGGGCAGTGCAACATCAAATGTAAAGGCATGCAGCCACGCAGCATTATTTTCTGTATTTCAATCCTGTGGACATACTAAAAACTGCAGCTGTATGAACCAGATACCAACCCTTCCTTGCTATGCACTAATTCTGTATTCTTGGACCAGTATCAAATTCATCAAACTGAGTCCAGGATGAGAAAAAGAAAGAAAACAAAGAAAATGCTCAAAAACATACTGTTAATGGGTTGGGTTTGTTGTTTTTTTTTCTTTAAACAGATACATCTGCACCAATTTCTCAGACTAAATGGTATTAATCACATTACCACAGTAAGTCCCACAGCAGAGATGATTCATCTGATGTGCTGATAAGGAAGGCCATCTCCGTTCCTGCAAACCCTACTCATCTCCACATCACTTAGCTTCGTATCTTGTGATTTAAATAGAACAGGGACTAGAGTGCACACCCTTGATACAGAAGTCCCACTAATATTTCAGTAACTGTTCACCACTATGCATAAAAGCTCCTATTAACGGTCTCTGAGTGCTGCTGAACCTGACATAGCACTAAACTGCAGCAAGCAGGCTGGGATTAGAAATTTCAAAGCCATTTAGATGCCTTAAAGATGCACTGTCGTAATCTGCCTTTGGGAATGATCTGCCCTCACAGCAAAAGATAGCATATTAGCAACAAACTCTGATTCCCACTGGCTCTCCTGCAGCCTAGTTGTAGCTACCATAAGCCCTATTTCAGCATTCTCCACTGTCTATGCTGGATTTAATCACAATAAGTAGTCCATGCAACATTCCCAGGACAGCCAGAATCAGGTATTGGTAGACACATGCTGCTTTTAAACTAAAACTATACAGCAGAGCTTCCCTTTTTTCCAGCATCTCAAGAAATGGAGTAGTAAAAAGACAAATAAAAGTTTCATAAAGTCAAATCTGCACCCCACAGACACTGATCTGCATTCAAATGCAAGACGAACTCTGTAGGTCAGCCCATGACTCTACTGTACCTGTTAGTCTTGTACCATGTCTGTACTTGTACTGACACTGGCACCAAAGTTTCTCTTTGCACTGCAATTATTAGCAGAATCCGAACACACCCAAATGAAAGATGCATAAGGGATCCTGGGTCCTCAGTTTCTCAACCTTTGTGGCTTCAATTCAGACCAAAGCAGTGGCTGTTTTGAATCTGAATGCTGATCCAGAGTCACAAACTGGTCCTAAGTTTCTCCCTGGAACCCACCTACAACCACATTCAGAGTAACTGCACATGCCAGAACTGTCATGGACCCTGCACACATCTGCCAAATCTCTATCCACTTCACTGGAACTTAATTTGGCCCAGAATCTGAAATTACTTAATTCAAACAGCATCTTGTTAAAAATTTGCTGGGAATTATCCCCTAAGTTGTTTATCGGCAGGAAGACAAAAATTTAAAATACAGTTTATATTTTCCAAGGCCAAGAATTGCTGGTTTTATTGCAACAGTATTGACTTGTAAATAAACAGTAAAAAGACGGGTAAAAAAAAAAAAATCTATCATGCAGGATAATATTCCTCTCCTAAGTACTCAAATTATATCTACCTAGTAAATAGAGAGCAAGCAAGGCTTCTGAACCACTTAACACTTCAACTGTTCAGAGAAACCCTTGCATATTGCTAGCAGTTAAACATAACAAGTTGTGAAATGAATATGCTTTCATTTTATCCTTTTTATCCTTTCACTTACTTCACATTACTTGAGATAAGAGTAAATTACCTCAAATGCATCCCTTATTGAAAAAACAAGGATATGTTTCCATACCCTTAAAACATTTGTATTTTCAGTTTACATTTCTTCTCTTCAACTTTTGTCAAAGATGCACTTTGTGCTGCTATTTTCCCTCCTGTATCCTGTCCTCAAGAAAAGCCTATCGTATTCAGAAAGCAAGTGTCAAGCAAGGACAAGCTTTGGGCTCAATCTATGTATCTTGTTGTTTTAAAATTTTTTCCAAAACTTTACTGGTTTGAAAATACATACTAAGAGAGAAATGGCAAAGGAAGTGAGAAAAGCTATGTTATTCCTATAAGGCAAGATAAATTGAAGAAAACAAAAAACCTATGCTCTGACTGGTTTTTACATTCTCGCTACTTTCAAATAAAAACCTCAGTCTTTTGTGGAAGATAATTTCTGATCAATTGGTTCTAATCAATTGTCTCAAAATCAATGACTGAATTTTGTACCACCCAGAGGAAGATTGCCAGTGAAGTCTACGCCTCACCCCTGGTAAGGCTGTTTTATGAGCTGTCATATTCTGCAAATCTCATCTACAGCCAAGCTCTGCCTCTGAACTATTTAACAATTAGATGAAATGTTTTGCTGCAGTTTCACTGTAATTCAATTGAGATGAGAGTTTAAGAGGAACAAAACTTCGAAATGCCACTCTATTTATACCCATCTTTATATTGCTTAAAATACTCAAGACCACTTCCAGCAAAATTTCATTTGCTGCACAAAGCTAACGGGCCTTAACATTTCATATACCACAGAGTCAAACACGGACAAACTACTGGTTGATGTTACTTAGAATACTGTAGGACACCAAAAGAGCACTCCAGGGTAAAAAGCTCCCTGCCACTAATGGTCTGTATTTGAGCTGACAGCAATGACATACATGCACAGGGTGAGAATTCCTAGGGGCAAAGTCATGATACAAATGAAACACTGTCTGCAGAAGCAGGAGGCACAGATTCTCTGGTAATGTGAATTTGCACATGTACATGCAAATAAAAATGGTTAAAAAGCAAACTAGACTGAAAGTTAAATTAAGAAATAAAGAAGCTGAAGTATGGTATTTAGGATACCATCAGAAAACAGAGAAGGAAATACATGCATGCAGAGGGGAGAAGGAAGGGAGGCACAGAGAAGGAGGGCAACAATTACTGGGCCAATTGGTGAATGTCTCCTACTCACACTTGACCTGGCTGCCTAAATGTAAAGAAAACTCATGAATCCTACCTAGCTCTACCCTTTCATGAAACCATCAGTTAGAAAAACAGGTTTGTCACTACAACCTTGACTAGCACAAAAGACACTTCATACTTTCATGAAACAAATAGGAACTGACTGAGTCTGCACTAACACGAGATTCAGCTGGTGGGCCACTAGAAGTGGTGAGCAGCATCCCTTTATTTTTCCAGCATCTTCCCCTCTCTCAGTTGTTGTTCTTGGCTTGCTGTTCTAAGAAATAAAATCACAGACTACTATACCCTGCCTGTCCATTCACAATGTTCAATAACTGTATTTCCTTAAAAGATTAGTGAAAATCTGTCCATTCACAATGTTCAATAACTGTATTTCCTTAAAAGATTAGTGAAAATCTGCTCCACAGGGTACACTCAAAAGTTATCCACACTCACTGCACTTCCAATCCATACCAATACACACAGACTAGCCAGCTACTCAGGGCTCTTGTAGCTCAGGATCTGTCACAGCACTAATTTGAGAGAGTCCTGCTACTAAGGAAAAGAGAAAGACAATAATGGGGGGGAGGGGGGGGGGGGGGGGGGGCAGGTGGAGGGTAGAATCTCCTTCAGGTGGAAGGAGACACCATTTCATAGAGGCTGAGGGGAAGCAGTCAGAAAAGCAAGAGTTACTGTGAGGTGGAAGGAGGGAAGGAAGCATACACTGACATAAGATCCCCATCCCAAGGCAACCAGATTGTAACAGTTCCACTACTGATGGAATGACTTTTTACTCATTAAGAAACTCACCTTAGATAAGTTTGTTGGTGTTTGTTTTGAAAGTTTCCAGGACAGATTCATTAAGACAGTTGATAATGATACCTCCATAAGACAAATGAGTCAGTGTAAAGGTGTTTCAATGTCTGCATAAGGTCACAGGTAAAGCACTTAGACTTCTATTAACAGTGCAATAGCTGTTCAACATTAGCCACCATAAAGCAAGTTCCAGTGGCACCACATGCATACAGCGGGCAAGTTCAGGGCTTATCATGGCCCAGCACAAGTCAGATGAGACTGCTAGGGCTTGTACATAAATACATTACCTATTATCAGGAAAGAAAATGTTTCCATGGAGAAAGTATAAGGTTTTTGCTTGCAGCAACCCTAAGACATGAGAGAAAATTCACAGAACTCATATTTCTGGTAATCCTTTTTGACAGAATTCATTAGCCTACTCAGGAGTCCTGCAGTTTATTTTGATTAGGATGAGAAATTTATGATAGAACCAAGTATATCATGCAATTTTGCATGCTAACAAAAAAAAAAAAAAATTACAGACTTGTCTTGAATGCAACAGAAGTTAAGGTAAAAGGAGATATTTTCTTTACTCACACAGTGCCAAACTTCTTTCTATCTGACATTCAATCCAGAAGGATTTTTTGGCTTTTTATCTAGACTACACTGCCAAGGATTCTGAGACTCCATCCAACACTTTAAATACAGCCCTCTCTCACTGCTCTCATACTCTTTCTACCTTCTCTCACCCATATATTGAAGCCCTCATAAAATCATATGCAATGAAACCTTCTGCCCACATGCACCCTGTGCTTGCTCATGTTTGAAGTGGAAGCTGCTATCACTCTGCCATCTGTTCTGTAAAAGAGCATCTCTGTTTCATACTGTTTTCCCAGATGAAGGGCAACTGCTGTTTCCTCATTGGTAGCAATAGTCTTAGTCCAATTCAGAACAATATGTAGTAGCAAAAATACAGGGCAAAAATACTATATTACAACCTAAAAAAAAAAAAAAAGTTTAAATAAAGTTGCCTGGAGAGCAACCCAAAAGACTCTGAAGAAGCTAAGGAGAGACAGTAACGTTACACTTGATAGTGTGGGCCTGCCCTGCTTTAAATCCTTTAAAATGGAAGCTTTCTGATGCTAAAGAAAAGTGATAGCATAGAAGTGTTTATGGTAAAAGGTCAGTTTAAAACACCCTTGGCTCTAGTCCATCCAAGGTCACCTCTCTTTGCTTTTTTTAAACATAAATATCCACACTTTGTTCATTTCTTTTCAAAGCATAACTAGAAGTGCAACCCAGTTGTGGTAATCTGAGAGTAACTTCAATTTTATAAACTGTTTCAATTTTGAGTGTTTGATCCGACAACTTTAGTCCTATATCAAACAATCAATTAAGAACGCCCTATTTTTTATTTTTTTCCCTGCAAACAACTGTTCTTCAGTGCAGTGTTGTGCTTCACGCTCATATGACCATTTTTCTCTCTTGTTCAGGATGGTATCTCTGTTTAGCCTCAGTGGCTTTCCTCGCTGATCCACAAGCAGATATTATGGATTCCTTGCACTCCGTGTTTGTATTCTTTGGTCCCTAGCTACAGACATTGGATTCTTGCTTTTAAAATTTTTCTTTGAAAAATTCTGATTTGCTGTCCGTTTTTAAGGTCAGGCTTATAAAACATGCACACTCTACCTGTGCTTGATATAGCTTGTTAAATATTTTATTTGTGTTTTTATTAGCTGGATACAGCCCTCTGGGGCATTTTTATGAAGGATACTTTTGAAATGTAAATGTGATTGATTTGATATTACAAGCTGGTATTATTCTACTCGCACAGTCCCTTTGGGAACAAGAGAATGGAGTTTCTCTCTTTACTGATGAAAAGGGCCTATGGTAGGTATTTTCCTCTCTTCTACACACAAACACAAAGAGCCTGCTACTTTTTTAAGCAAGTTAGATGTGTTCATATGCTCATGCCAAACAACTTTTAGTGCTTCTTCCATTTTCTGAACTGTTTTAGATAATAAAAGCAATAAATTTGATACTCTCATTTAAGAGGCAAGTTAAAATTTACACAAAATGCAGACACAGCTCCGCTTTTAATGGACTGAATAGTACAAACAATGCCATTCTTATCACAGTTGGTAATAAAAGTACATAAAGCAGTACAGCAAAGTAGTCTAAAACATGCCGCTGTGTTTGCCATCGCAAAAGAAAAGGTGTAAATAGCAAAAGAAGAGTTTGCAAACCCCTATGATTACTTTCTCATGGTGTGAGAATGATTTAACTACCTTTAAAAAGTAGTTAAATAAATGGTCAGTTCCTTTATGTAACACAAAGTCTTTTAAGAAGAGTGTATTCCGGGAGAATATTCAAACATCTGGAAATGCTAGGCCAGCACACTCCCATGTGAAACACTGTGCTCCACTTCCCCCTGCCCCCAAGGAGGTGGAATGGACATCGCAAATACATTTCACTGTAGTTCTGCAATGAAATCTTCTGGTTTCAAAGGCAGTATAGTTGTATGAATTCTACAACCTATGAAATCCCAACAATTTAGCAGAAATACTTTTGACTGCAATAAACAATGGAAACCATTTCACAATAGTGATGTATTGTCTGGGGAGATATTAAAAGTAAAGTAAGTAACTAAGAAGCTATCTGCATTTCACATGCACGGTATTAAAACACACCAACAAGAACAAAAGGCATTTGTGTAAAATTTAAGCAATATTAAGTGTGCAGTTTTTCCAGTGAATTGGTAAAGCTCAGAAGATGTAACTAATTAGAACAGAAGGCTGCAACAGTTAGACTATTTCAGGAAGAATAGTTAAGGTACGTTGCCATATGGTTCTGAAACTCATTTAATGCAATCCAAATAGAAGAACATGTGCCTATACCCCTGTGAGTTGCCCAAGCATTAATACCGCCTTTTAACTCAGCCATTTAGTGCAGGCACAACTGTTACTGAACTGTGTGACTTTAGACAGTGAAGGTAAAACTAAATTAGGAAGATTACAAAAGCCGCAAAACCAGCATAAATCAAAACAAATTAAGTATTCACCTATGAGTTATATGACATACGATTTTCCATTCTGCTGGAACAGATAACAATGTATAGCAATAAACTTTTTAACTTCAAAGGAGCAGCCTTATCTTTGCACAAACTCACACAGTGGATAAGACAGTGTGGTCATGCAGCAGATTCTGAAGTAACAGACATAATCTATATAATATCTAAATTGCAAAGCTACATGCTCAAAATACAGAAAGAGCCACAGCTAAAAATCACTTATAGAAAAGGCCCTCATGTTTGAAAGTATCAGGTACCATCTGTTCCTATTTAAGTGTGCTCCTTGAAAAAATTAAGTAAGAAAATAAAATGTGAGTTTCAGAAATAAGCTGGCATGACATTTATGAATCTAAGAAGCAGAGTTAGAATTTAAGAAGATAACATTTAAGACCTTGACCAACAAAATTTGGCTGTCATTCACTTCTGTGAAAATGCAATCTCTCTTTCACTAATGAAGTAGCAGGATTGTTGAAAGTTAGCCTCACCTTTAACTAAGATGTTGCATTATTGATATTGATCCAGAAATAATAACTAAAACAGAAATGTGCCTCTTCCTCTGTCAAATTTTGAGAAAGTCTGGACCTTTTTAAATACCTAACAAATAATATGTTTGTTGTAGTATGCTGGGAAAAAAAATATACAAGAAAGTTGTTTGAAAACCTTATTCTCTCCTCTCCTCTGGAGCTATTCTTACCCACTGTGTCAAGATCCATCATCGTATAAACTCTGAGTCTCTGAGTGCTACTTACTTTTACCATTGTGTTTAGCATGTTTTGGGCATTAAATAATATGCAAAATAAGCCCTTTTATTGAATCCAAAAGAGGAATGGAAGACTATTTTTGCTATTGTTTAACAAATAAAACTGTCTCATATCCATAATCCCTGGCTCATCTCTTAGGAGGCTGAATACTTCCCTGGGAGGTTTCAGTAAAAATGGAACTGTGCTCCAGTTCTGTAACTGGTAATTACCTTCCAGGAGCTCTGTGCTGACAGCAGGACACCATGCACAGGAATAGCTGTTCTGCTCACACCATCAGTGATAGGATAATGGCCCTGTATTTGTACTTGTTCCAGTTCCTGAATCTTAATCACCTGGGGGCTGAAGATACTCCTTTAATTGTGTATATTTTACAACCAGTCAATGCAAAATTAATTACTAACTCTCTGAATCCTCCAAAAGACATTTTAAAAGATTTTTAGACCTAGACATTTAAAAAGATTTTTAGACCTATACATTTTTAAAGTCTTCTCCATTGATCTCTGCCTCTGCCATAGATCTGTGTGCTGCTTTATGTTCTCTTCAATGTGAGTCTTGAAAACAAGGCACCTTTTCTGAATCCTAATGCCTAAATGTATTCACTGACATTTAGTAATATGTTTTACTACTCTGGCCTTTGACTATGTTGTATTGCAACTGCCTGGTCATCCCATAGTTTCCCCACAGGTCAACGACACTTCTAAGGAGGGAATAAGAAAAATGCTATTTGCACTGATGGTATCACTTTCTTATTATGATGCCTTTGAATTAAAGGTTATGAATAACAGCAACGACCCAAGGTAGCTCATTGCTTTTGGTGTCAGCTCCCTTCAGAAACTACCTTATTGCTGCCACTAAGGCCACGCTTACAACAATGGGCTACAGAAGAAAGCTGCGCTGCCTTCACTTTTAAGGAGACAATGGATTTTACAGAAAGTTAATTCTGAAAATAATGTGCTTGTAAACAAGATTTTCCTGAAAGTTGTAGCACTTATTTCGAATAAATCTATGTGAGACAGAACACACAGGGGAAACTGCAAAGAATATCAGCTTAGGAATCATTCTTTTATTTCACTTCCCTGATTGGTAACATTTAGTTAGTGTGAAAAATAGCTATTTAAAACCCCATACTTCCATGTGTAAGACAGACACTCAGGTATTTTCATAATCCTAAACACTGAAGATTCTTACTACTAGAACTTTGCATCATTGAGCAGTCTAAGAGAATACAAATATTATACATGAATTTATGACTTATCTTTACCCCAACTGCTTTAAAGACTATATTCTTAAAGCACGCTGAAATCCAGTCATCTCTGTAACAGATAAATCAGCCACCCAGCACTCCAAACCAGCACACTTTGGGAAAAAAACAGATGGAAAAGGTGCGAGAATAAACATTACCTGAAAAAAGGTGTTACAGGGATGGCAATTCTATAAAGCGAAAGATATACTCGTAAAGGTCTCAGGTGAAAGCCTCCAGTTTTATGGGAACAGATGCAACAAAAATACACCATGAGGGCACACATGTTAGAGCAAGGGACAGACTTCTTAAGTCTAGGTAGGCAGTAAAAATATGTATATATGTGTGTGTGTGTGTATACATATATATGTATACACACACACGTATATATACATATACACATGTATTTATATATATGTGTGTGAATGTACATATATATAAATATATATATAAATATATATATAAATATATATATATATATATATATATATATATTTATATATATATTTTTATATATATATATAGGGACCAAAGCTTTCTTCCTTGAAATAAGCAGGAGAACTCCTATTGATTTCTGTGAGGACCACATTTTTCTTCCCATAGCTATGTTTCAGTAGGGGAAACCTTAAGGAAGGATGAATAAAAAACTGCTTCTATGAGGAAAATACTTCTTTTGAAAATAATTATTAAAGACACTTCTTTGTCCTTATACAGTGTTCTTTTCCCCTCCATGGAATAAATCAAAATCTGTGTTTCATCTTCTCAGATCAGCACTGCCTGTTGTTACAAATGTACCAGAGCTGAACAATTAGCTTTGGTTTTTGGGTCACCATTTCCCAGTAAGAACATATGACCTTTGTTCTGACAAATACTCTAGACAAATTGGCTACCTAAACACACATGCCTACCACCATTTTATAAGCCTTAGTCTCTAGCTGACTTTCCAGGAAGGCTATGTCATACCTATTAGTTGAGTGAGCATGTTTTTGTTGTCCCAGAACACATGAAATGAATGCAATAGCATTAGACACCTATGTTGAAGCAACTGAATCCCATTGTTCAGTACAGATCTTCCCAAAGCAGGAAATACCGTATCAGTCTCATAGATACTATTCCAAATTCAGCACCTGGGTCAGGACAGATGAAGAAGAGCCTCAGAGCTTTAGGTACTCTTGTATAGAGTTTAATTCCATTGTTGTATTAAAGGACAGATTCCCCAAAGACTATATCAAGCTTATAGATTTAAGAGTGGTGTATCCTATAAATTCAGAGTACACTTGGGTTTATATATTAGTCGCTCTATTTTGTAATAGTAGATGGTTATAATAATAGTATTTCATGTTGTTTCACAGTTAGGGAAGATAGAATAATCATTTGGGAATCCACAGGGGGCCCGTGATACTGAGTAAATGTTTTGCTATTCAAATTGTGGAGTGAAAGCAAAATTTTTCATCAAAAGTGCTGGTATAGATTTTTCAAAAGGTCTTTAAATTCCTTTCCTGCAAACTCTGTCATAATACATAATAATGTTTTCTTCTGACTCCCAATCATGAAATTAATCACTGAATTACCTAATGATTTCTCAGAAATCTTTATGATGCTTAGTACATTCTTTCTACACCTGATTTGCTTTTGTGTTTTATAAGCAAATGATTGCAAGGAAATACTTAAAAATACACATTATTTAAGAAAACAACTTTGGTAAAAATAACAAATGATTGCTTTCTGCTGGCAGGAAAACACTGCAACAAGTTACAATAGTTTGAGAGTTGAAGTTTCGATGATAATATTCAGAGTTAGGCAAAAGAAAGCTGGGTGAATTAGAAAAGAAGGGAATGCAAAATATCTGGGAAGAAGTCAGGAAGTTTCTTAATCTCCTGTTCAGAAGTAAGCGCCTTAAAATCTGAATGTATGTTTACACTAAACACCACGTTGCAATTTGTTGTGTGTTTTAAGACCAAAAAACTCCAGCAAATTCTTTTAGAAAAGAACGTGTTAAATCATATTTCAAAATATTTCAAGACCTCTGTGCTCTTAGACTAGGGAGACCCTGGTGCTTTGTAGTACTAGTTTTGGTGCAATTGATTTACTTCCATAGAAATCATTCATCTATCAGCACAGAAAACATAAATGTCAGAGCAGCTATAATATATGTGCACCAATAAAGTCATCTGTTATGCCTTTTTTTTTTTTTTAACCCAGCAAATAGAAAAAGGCTTTATTAACCTTCACTAGAATTAAACATGGATTTTTAAAACAAAAGATCACCAGATGACTTCTATCCAGGGGTCCTTTAGAGGGGACAATGAGTCTAAAAGCTGCATACCAGTAACCAGAAACTGCCACTGCCTTTTTTGGCCATGGCAGCATCACATAAACTCCCTTGCCTCAGTTTCTTATGCGGGATCATAAATTACAGTGTCGTAATGCCAGTGATCTATGAGGTCAGCTTATTCCCACGGCTATACTGTCAGTAAATTTAGCTATAAAGTAGCTTGAAAGGAATTATATGTGTGAAGAAACACACACATACACACGTATTCTGGGAGAACAGACGATCCACAAAGAAGCACAAGTCACTCACTTCCTCCATGATTTCTAGCTGCTCCCAAATCACTATATTCAACTTGTTCAGCCATCTTGAATTCATTTTCCCCTTTAGCTAGACCAGATTAAAACAATCAAAAAACCTCAAAGCACCACACCAAGAAGTCTCTGCTCAAGGTTTCTATGTGTCTAAAAAGAAAAAAAGAAAAAAAAAAAGAAAAAAAAAGGCAGGGAAAAAAAAGAAAAAGGAAAAAGCAACTAAAAAAGAATATTCCCCAAACGGAGTAGCTCTGTGTGATGAGTTGATAGATGAAGTTAGAAAGCAATAAAGAAATCCACCTTCAACAACTACGTCACAAGAATATGGCTCTAGTGAGGGCTCATCAACCACGCTCCACATCATTAGGTGTTCAGTAACAGCCGCATGCTGAAAGGCAGGAGACCTGGTAAAGAAAAACAATGTGATCTGTCCACTTCTGAGAGCGATGTGATTGCAAAGGGCCTGAGAGCAATGGAAGGTCACGTTCCTTCAGGAGAAGGAAGCACTGTCTTTGTTAGGCTGTTAAGTGATACCACGGGCCTAGTGCAAGCCCTCAGCAGAACCCCCTGAGGAGGGTCTCCAGGATTATGTCCTATGTTCAGTTTTCAGTTTTCAACCTTATTCACCAAGAGAAAACAGAAGACAACAAAACATGGACTAAAAGATGAGGCTAGGAATGGAATGGGAGGAATGGAAGACTAGTAATATTTTAGAAAGATCTATAGTTGAAAATGCCAGAGGGGGAAAAATACTCTGTTCTTTGAATAAGGAACCTTTATCAATGTTTTCTCTGATATTCAAAAGTAAAAAAGAATAAAAATAGAAGTTAGACAGCAAGTGTGGGGACCCCACCCCATAAAAATAACCAAATATCAAGGTTTCATTTATGTGTGTGTGAGATAAACAACTTCATATATATTTGGTCCAAAGTTTTTACTATTGAAGAATGTGGTAATCAAAATTCAATCTATTCTAGGATCAGTGGAGCTTGTAAAATTCTGATCTGGTGGGGATGTCAGATTTTGCAGTAGACACGCACACATGTGTAAAACAACAGATGTTAAAGAGAACAAATTCATACGCAACAGGCATAGCACAGGCCAGAATATTTATATGCTTGGGGGTGGAAAAAAACCCACCCCAAAAACAACACACCAAACAAAAAAAAAATCCATTATTTTGCAGAAGAGATTGCAACTTTCTCCTACACATCCCCTCTTGGAGGCTGCTTGTCCAGCCCAGGGAACCTGGGGACAGAACATGAAAATCCTACTGCAGGCTGGGGAGAAGGAGGATAAAGGCATCAGAGATGTGTAGTATGAACATTAAATATCACAAGTTGTTACATAGAATTTATTCAATGTTATGATACTTTTCTCTTTAATTTTCACTCCATTATCCTGCCATAGCACCTTACTGTTGATGCAGAACACCAGGAAGTATTTTTGCCACTTTTGTAAAGTTTTGGTGGGGATAAGACCCTATTAACTCCAAGGTACGATCCACCCCCATCTGGAACATTCAGTATAAAAAAAAAAAAAGGTAGGTTTAAATACATCTTCCACAGGTGAAAATAAGATTTTTTTTTTTAAACAGTTTTGCTAATATGTCAAAGTTCACTTAAGCTAATCCTGTTCCAAGCTAATTCAGTATTAAAAAAATCCACTTACTTTAGAAGATTATGAACTAGTATCTTTTTAAAAGCTACCAGTTCTTCCTGGTATGCACATTGGGAAAGCTCTATTGCATCCCACAAGATCAAAAGTTGACTTGATTCATCATAGACACATGTGCAAGAAAATGCAAGGTATAACACAACAAGGTATTTTAAGCATCCGATTTTTTCCTTAAATGATCTACTCAGAATATAGTTTCTACTCTGGAATACCATACATGCAGTGCAGCACATTATGCCTGTCTAGGATTGATACAATATCGGGGAGATTTTTATTCTTTCATTGTCTCAAACTGAACCCAACAAATGCTATCAGGAATAGTTTGTGTTATGGACCTCTTCATTGCTGACAAAGAAAACAGTCCCAAGTCACTGTAAGATTCATCTTTCTTCACATCTGTTTCTCAACCCTACAAAGGATACATGAAACACCTTTCAAATGCCAAAACAAACAGGTAAAGAAAAAACAACAAAAAAGAAAGACATCAAAAATATGTATTCCTCCTTCAAAACATGAAGAACATTAATTGAATTTTCGATCTAATGCCTACACATTGTGGCTTACAGTAACATTAAAAATGTATAATCAGAATCTGAAATGGCTTGAAGAACCACAGAAAACATCTGTTAATCAAATGGAAATCATCTAAAAAATTAAAGAGGCTGTGGAAATTATTTGTTTTATTCTTTTGCATTGCACACAATCATTATGTGTTCTTCTCTTCTAAGTGAGTCCTCTAAGCCGTAAGAGTTTAAATAAACACAAGTGTCCAGCCATAAGGTCTGTTTGTATCAGTCTTTGATCAAGCCCAACCGCAACAAATTTGTAAGAGTCTTTAAGGAGTAATTAGCAGCATTATTACAGAAGAGCAACAAAATACTTGCATAACATATTTCTCTCAGACCAAAGTAGTAAATAGTATTCACGTGTTTTTGAAGACCTTGCAGTATATAAGAACATGAGTTGACTTAGGAAAATACCAGCGTAAGAGAGGATACAATATGCTAAGACTCACAGCAAAATAAACCATTTTTTAAGATTAAGGTGTTCTTCATGTAGCATTTCCCAGTCTGTTGTGAGGAGAAGAGAAGGACCGGCATGAGGTCAGTAAGAAAAGGAAACTGACTGAGTGTAACCACAAAGGGAATTTGGAGGAGAGGGAATGTCTTCACCATAATCGGATGGCCTTTAATTTGCATGAATGACACGCATAACTACTCTCCTACCTCTCCCAAAAAACCACCAAACAAAAACAACAACACAAAACCCCCACAACAATCGCAAACCACATCGTACTGTTTGCACAGGCTCGCTTTTGAGGTTGTCAATATACTGAAAGAATACACAAGAAAATTAATGTGATACGGCAAACCAACGAGAAAGGTGTATTTTTCTTCTATGTCTTGTTCTACTTCATTAGCCAGCAGGAGTAAAATCTTGGAGCATGCAACTGAGAAATTTATCTGTTGTCTCAGAAACATACCAAACATATTAGATATGTTGAATGAAAAAAATCAAAATAAAACAAAAACCCACACATATGCCTCTCTCCTTGACTTCCTTATTATTAATCTGCATCTGAGAAGTCAAGCAGTTTTCATGCATGTATACCCACACAGACAATGAAAGTGAGAAAACTAGATATTGATGTCCTTTCATGACACAGCCAAGTCTTTCCATTATTAAAAAAAAAAAAAAAAAATCTAGGATCAAGGCCGTGCATCAAGGAAAAGATAACCAGTCTTTCCTACAGCACATTACCATTTCACAGCTAAGGCTAAGAAAGACAATGCCACTTCATAAAAGAGCAAATCATTAATTTTACTACCACCAGAAATGCTCTTTCTAGAGAGAGATCTATTTTTACTTCTTCAATATCATTAAAATATGTCTACAGCCAACCCTTATTCAGAGCTAAAGGCAGTTTTTAAATTACTAGTTATAACATTAATTCTTTGCTAACAAGATTTGTGATTTATATAGCAAACAGTTTAATGTAACTATAATTTGCCCTCCTGCTGCTAACTGATGACAAAGTGCTACATACTTTTTTTAAACTTTAAAGAAAAATTAAACATCATTTCCCAGTGCATTATTGACCTTTATCGTATACAAATTGCTTGAAATAATAATGTTATGATGATCTACAATCCAGATCTAGATTACCTTTAACTTCCATACCCCGAATACCTCTGTTACATGCTATCAACCAATTAATATAATCTCTTTCTTTGCAATGTGAATATTAGTGGAGGAAAATGGAAGGGTAATAAAATGTACAACCAGAATAATGTGGGTTTGAATACATTTTCCAACTTTGAGACTTTTTTATTTGTAATTTTGGAAAAAAATGACACTGCTACACAGGCATATATAATAAATATAAAAGAAGCTTTATTTAGAAAAAAAAAAATCTATTTCCTTTTAGTTAGTTTACAGAGATTTCCACTTCCCTTAAAGCGCTGCTTTTTATTTTAGCTAGCAGAAATCCTAGTAAAGGTAGCCAATGTTTGTTCCTTGACATTTCTGCTGAGAAGAAAAACAAGGATTTGCTCATCTCGCTCCCTGAGTCCACAGTACATGTGTGAGACGTAATCAATAGATCTCAGTTAATACTGCAGAATATTTCTGCAAATAATCACTGCAGTTGTAATACTCAGTCCCATAGTCAAGGGGTCATCTTTGACTCCTGTCTCAAGAAGCCTTTTCAATGTCTCAAAGCTCCTTCCTACATAGCATTTCCAAAGCACATCAGTACAAACTAATTTGGGTCCCTGTTATTACAGTTTTTATTATTTTTCCCTCCCACAGCTGCTAAAAATTTACCTTCTAGTTTCCCCAAAGTTTTTATTGCTTCAATTATTTCCATCAGATCCCCTTCCAGCCAAAGAAAAAAAGCAGCTATTGTTACACCCTGCAGACCTCAACTTCAGCCTCTCCTTGCAGTGTTCACCCTGGCTTTTCCTTCAGAAATCCTGCTGGCAGCTACCTCTGCCTTTTAACGCTTTCAGTTCATCTGACCATCGCTTCATTCTCTCCAGGATGCCAGACAGCTTTGAGGCCTACAAAGCCTTGTCTGATAGAAATTAAGTAAAACAAACAAACAAACAAACAAACAAAAAAAACCCCAAACCTTCCTTCTCTTGTCAGTATTCCCCATTTCTGCCATTCCTTGCTCTGTCTTTATACAGAAGTCAAATACTAAAAAAAAATCACCCTCTAGCTCCCCGCTATGTAATTAAGTTGGGCCAGATTTGCACAGCTTTCCCTTGTACCCAAGATCATTTCAGCCACACTTGGCCTCCTCTGACTCCTCTGCTTTTTGTCAGAATTTCAGATATTATCTTTATTCACAGAAATTTTAACACAAAACTACCCAAAACTGCAGTTTTTGAGGTTGCATACAATAACATTTGTACAGATCACTCTGTCTTCGCATGCGTGCACTGGAATGCTCAAATTGTCATAGGGACAGAGAACAAAATTGACAGCATGTAACTCTTCTGACAATATAAGAAAGCTATAGATTAAACCTGAAAATAATACCTCCAATATTAAATGCTTTCAGAGAACTAAGTGATCCAATCCAGGGAATATTCTTTAGTAGACATTAACTGATTTTTCCCTCTATCAAGCCAAAAAAACCCCCAAAAACCAACCAACCAAACAAAAAAAAACCTAACCCCACAGTAAATATATTACAGAGTTCCTCCTCTTTGGAAAGTATTTTTCATACAGCCCAACATTTTTATGCCTGTGAAGAGAACTTTGCTAAGAAATTTGTATTGTGACAGTTTATATCTATTTTTTAATGGACATACGTGTATAAAGTTTGCTGTTAAGCTCCCTGGAACAAGAACTGCAGTCCTTGCTCTTTGAAGACCAACAAAGAACAAAAGGTTCTTGTCCTCAATTAAGCTTCTTAAGGCTCTAGAGCAAACCATATTTTTTACCAGCACCTCAGTTTAGATGCATGAAGCCTAAGTATAATGAAATTAGTAGAGAACTTCATCCCACAATCCAGAATATAAAGACAGTATCTTTAAAATATACTACTTCATGTAACACACATAATGGGAAAAATTCAGAAAGTTATAAATTTACAAGCATGTAACTATGTGCAAATTTT
Organism: Caprimulgus europaeus; assembly: GCA_907165065.1. Next base: position 12,833,450 of record OU015534.1, on the reverse strand, counting down.
GCAGCTACAAACAATTAGGCTTTTTACTAAAATGCCTTTACAAAACGCAGGTACTTACCTAACAAGGTAAGGTCAAAGCAAACTTCTTCAGTGAGACATTTAGTTTATTCCCAACACACTACTGAAGATATTATGTAAAATTAGAGGGATACCTATCTAGAAGGGCACTAAGTCATGATACTCAGATCACTCATACAATCCCAAAGAGAGATTTTTATAAACAGGCTCAAGCCAACGAAGACTCCTAGAGTTAGTGACAAGCGTAATTCTATCACACAAGCTTATGTATATGCCTTAGGGAGCCACAGAGTTTAGACAAACTTGAATTAAGGGAAAGTGCTTAAGATAAAAAAAAGAATAACAACACTTAATTTGCTTGATTAAAACAAAATTTGATCTATTTCCACAAGGGGGGAAAAAAAAAAAAAAAAAGCTTGTTTGTCATTTGAGATTCTTTGAAGATACAGCTAAGATGAAAATCACAGCATAACTCAACCCATTCATTTTTAACAAAAAAAGGAAAAGGAAACACATCCTGGAGGTGAGGTTTAAGGTGAGAACTGAATTACATGAATAGAAATAATCTTTAGGAATAATTAACTTTAAAATTCAAAGAACAGCCAAAGGTTATGAAGTAAGTAAACTTTTGGTAAAAATAGTATCTCTTCTTTTCCCGTTTCTGCCCATGACCACAAGTGTATATACTGACTATACTGACTCAGCCCTGCTCAGTGGGAAGCAATGGGGATCCAATCTGAAAGGTTTAGTATAGGAAGGTAGAGGTACAGTGTCCTCTTCTCACCAGGGCCTCTACACATGGAACATAACACTTTGGACAACATCCTCCAGCAAAAGCTGTCTGTCTTCCATTGTGTCTTGCAATTTTCATGGAAGATGTCTTACTCTCAATTCAGCAGGGCACAAGGACCATTGGAGGACAGCTTCCATAGGGTCACCTCAGCCTTCAAATCCAAGGAAGAGCTGAAGCTGAAATTGGCGAGAGCTCTGGGTGGAGCACAGAGAAGGCAAAGTGCCTGGGAACTATTCACAGCAGAGGATAGCCTACAGGCAGGACCCTGCTAGGGATGCTGGGACCCACCCAAGACAAGAGGACACAGATACTGGAACAGACTCCAACTTTATGCTCAGGTGAATCACTGAGGAAATGTTGGACCTTTCTGGAGATTACCCTATGCACATGATCCAGCAGTTCTGTGGAATTAGGATCAATACTGTCAAGTGGGATATCAGAGTTAGATAAATAACAGGTAGAAGTAGAAGAAGATTTGACTTTTAAAATACTCAGTGCTCATAAATAACCACGCACTGCAAATTATACCAAACGCAAAAGAAGGTAGATCATTTAAGAGCAGGTGCACAGGCTAACAGATAGTACAGCAGTTCAATACTGATAAGCTTCAACCAATATATCTTAGAGCAAAAGGAGGAGAGTCTTCCAAAAATCTGTCTGTAAACAGATTGATAAAGGAAAGAGGCAGGAATGTACCTCTAACATCCCTAAACCAGTGATAGTGGGTGCTGAGGATTACAAGGGAGTGCTGCTGTCATTGGAACAGAGCAATGGGCTACATGGACCATTGGTGTAACTGAGCAACATATTTATGTTCTTTTAAAAAATGCAAGCTGTTGAGACTGCTGTGTGCAGAGAAGAAAATGCTCAAGTACAGGCAAGGAGGGAAAACGGCTTAGTGTGCAGCTGAAATAATAAAGCTGAGTGTGAACAAAGACTGCCATCGCTACTGCCAATTTTGCAGTTCAGTCAAGTTTTTCATTCACAAGTCTCCAAGGATTATACAAATGTTCATTAATGAGGTAACCAATCTCTTTCCAATTCATTTTCAGATGAGTTAACTAAAATTAAAAAGAAAAAAAAAAGACAATAAAAGCTAGTTTCCTAAGCTTGCTAGTTTACGATTATACTGCTACTCAATAGGAGGTTTTATGGAATATTCACATATAAGGCAACATCTAGACAGCTCTGCATTTAAAAAGTGCTTGATGAGGTGGGATAATACACAAACAGAAAGGAAAAAAGCTCGTGTTGGACTCCTTGGTTCCAACTCCTTTTATTCTCTTGCAGTGAACTTGGTAACAGAAAGGAATTAGCTCCTTCAGACACCTGATATCAGAAGGTAAGAATAGTGAGTCTCCCTCCTGCACACACACACAAAGAACAAAATATTATCATGGCAATGTACCAGAGTCTTGTCCCTGAGCAAACAGACACGAAAAGAATTTAGTTAGAAATCGGAAATCCTTCTGATCACAATGAAAAATTGCAGTGAAGTGTGAACTAGAGAACTAGAACAAAAGCAGCCACATTATCATCTGTAATGGGCAACGGCTGCCACAGGCTACAAACAGCATTTGGGTTTTTCAGCACAAACCAGGAGGATCTATATAAAATTTTAGAAGCTTTTCAATCCACTATGTCCATCATATGCCAACACAGCGCAATCATTAATTTGGAGAAAAAGCAGATTGGTAAATTGCCAATCACCACAAAATGGCCAAAGTCATGCTGTTACAAAATCTTAAAAAGATGAACTACTGTGCAGTAGATCAGTAAGGAAAATAAAAATATAGGAAACAAATAAGAATAGTCAGGAACTCTATTAAGACCTACAGATACATGCAAAGTTCATGAGCAAGGCCACATCCAAACAGATGACTTGTACAGGCTAAGAGTCTATTCACCCAGTACCTCAGAAGGTAAGAAAGCAAGCAAAAAGCAATTTAATTTTTTTTAAATGAGCTTAATACAAAGATGAGCTTAATACAAAGATGTGTGGGAATTGGTAAGAAAAATACCCAGGAGAGTAAAGCAGTGTTTTGTGTAACAGGTCATGTGCACTAACTGTGTTAAAGGGAATAATTACGTCACGGCTTCCAGGCAAGAAAATAATGTACCATATTGAAGTAGGGAGCAACAGGGATCAGTGGCTTGGAAGGTAACATTTTGCATGTATAACATTAACGCAGTGCCCTGTTTGCAAAGCAAAGACAGCATTAGGTATAGAGAAAGAGACACACAGACACAAAGTCCAAACAATTAAATGCAATTTGAACACTGGTCCAGGTCCCACACCATGCAAATTTCCTCAGGATTACGCAAGAAAGTAATACAAAGCTACTCTCAGTCAAATCTAATTAAATCATCATGAAACAAAAAGAAGTACATAGGTTATGATTATATATAAAAACACCAAAGAATAAATACACACACTGAAGTTTCAGAAAGTACACAATCACTGCCTTCAGTTAAAGCAAGTGAATGGGTTGCATTTGCAACGCTAAAACAAGCAAAGCATTCCTGAGAGATGCAGCAGATGCAAAATAAAGATGCTGCTTGAATATGTCTCTTTCAACTTGATACAGCCATCAGAAGTAGCATGAAGCTTATTACCAATCATCCCACCTTGAAGCACTATGTGAATGAAAATGCAATCACACGTGATGCCAGTGAGATGGGGCTTGAAGGATCATTCCTATAAAAGGAACAGTCAGTACCTGGTGTATGAAGGTCACTATCACCAGAAGAAAAGTATACACCTGATTGAAAAGAAATGTCTTGCAGTAGTGTTTGCATGTGAAAAGTGTGGTTCGAGGACAGGAAACCATTCTAGTGGAAAGAGATCATAAATCACCAGAGAGCTGCCTCTTTTTTTTTTTTAAAAAAAAAAGTAATTACAAGGAAAAAAAGACTGAGATGTACGTAACTGACTTCCCATCCAGCACAACCTTGCAGCATCAAAATATGGCAGCTCAACAGTAATAGTAACTCTTCAGTTCAAAAGACTCAGCTGAAACTGTTCTATACCCATACCAAGGGAGATGCTAGAATGAATCAAAGAAATAATGAAGAACAAAAGTTTACTCAGTCTTACATCCAGCATCTTTTCAGGACAATGCTCCTTCCCAATAATACAAGTTCCCAAGAACAGAAAGACCTTCCTTTCCTGCATACCAGAGCTATGAGGTAAGGGTGCAAAGCACAATTAGACGTGGTGGTAGCTAATCCTAGTGAGAAAATATCACTGCAAAAAGAAATTATCTAAATATTAATTCACACATCTTTTGTAATATGAATAATGAATGCTACACAGACCTCAGGCACGACAAACCACACCTGAGCCCAGTGAACAGCAATAACTCATATACCAGTGTCCAGTCTAAGCAGAAGGAAAGACATTAGCACAGTGTAGGAAGGGCCCTAGAGATTGCTGGCTAAATGGTCAGACATTGTAAAATTACTCCATACTGGGCAAGCAGGAAAACCAAAAGTCAAAAATTAGAATAAAAAAATTGCTTTGTTTAAAGGCATTATGTTGAAGGTCAGCCCTTAAAGGAGAAGGTCTAACTTCAACTACCTTTGAAGACAGAGTCAATCATTCAAGGCAAATTACACAGCAGCAAAGCTACATCTGTTTAACAGACAGTAACTTATTTGTAAACAAATTGTAGAAGACTGGGATATATTTCACAAAAAAAGTAAGTAAATTTATTCATGACAAACCAAGTCAAAACTGGGAACACTAAAGAGGACAAAATATGCTCTTGAGACCTGGCCAGCAGACCACAAAAGAAAATGGCAAAGTTTTCTAAAATCATATTCTGTCAATAATTTCTGCTTATCTGAAAGGGGAAAAAAATTAAAAACTAAAATTAGGTCCCAAAACAAATTAAACTGTGAAAGATTAACATTTTCAAAATCAGATAGGTTTTGAGCCATTAAAGCACCAATTTGTTTTGCCTTTCTTTGACTTGCATTTATTACATAAATATACAGACAAATTTTAAAAGTGCAATTAAGGCAAAATGAATGATGGATTTTCTTTCAGCACTGCCACTGCAGATGAAACAGTAGGGTAGGACAGGTTCCCAGGAGAGGGTGTTGTAGTAGGATAGTATGGCTGCATTCATGGTGGGGTATGGAGATCCATCTCCAGGCAGGGCTCAATGATGGGAAAGCGTAAGACTAGTACATGGTCTTGCCAGCTGATGTGTCACCACTGAAGGCTGTGGCTCAGAGGTGCCACCACACCTCTCTTTGCAGCACAGGTCTCAAGTGCAGTTCCATGCTCTGCTGCTGGCAGGAGTTAGTGATAACAGTTCACTACTGCTAGAAGAACTCTTTTGCTTGAAATACACAGATGGTGCTTTGGGTGCCAGAGGTCCCACTTCAGTCCCTGGTGACTCACATCATGCCTTTTCTTTAAGCAGCTATGGTTCATTACTCATCGGTCTGCAGAGTTGTTCTGTTCACATCTCTAACTATTAAAGCACACTAATACAGAAGATTTACAAGAAAATGCACTTCACTGCCTTGGATAAAAACAGTATTAATCATGCAAAGATCTGCTCTGTGCATTTGTAAACGTTGTGGGGAAACCAAGAAGTCTGGCTGTGTCCCAAGAATGTGCTTATAGCACTATAGGTATCTATTTTAAAATCTCATTTTCTAAGTACTAGATTAAATAAATACTACAGCTCACAAGTAGAGAAATGTAAAGTCTTTTTCAAAGGCCTTTTATAATATTAAAATGTAATTTGTTATGCAAGAAACCTTGACTCCGTGGAAGGCCAAGTAAACAAACAAAAAAGAAAAATCACCTTGCCATACTTCCCAAACATACCCAAATAAAATAGTTTAGGCAGAAGAACAAGTTGAAGCAGCACAAGCTTCCGATAAGTCTTCCAGTGGCACAACTGCATGAGAGGATTAGGTTTGAGAGTTTTAACATAGCAGAAGTTGCAACTATCATTTTTCCTATCCCTTCAATATTATTAGAGTGTTAGAGGATCTTCCTCCTTTTGAAACAATTTGGTTCTCATCCATTCAAAATTGCTTCTGCAGTGCTGGAAGAAAGAAAATTCCAACTTCAGAAGCAATGTAGAAGCTTTCATATGAGTAGGACATGGTTTTCTATTTGAAAAAGTTAAATAGCTTTCTCAGTCTCTTTGGTTGCTAATTTAATTCCTCTGCTGGCAGGTATTTTTGGTTACATTGCTGGAAGAGTTGTTCTGCTTTACAGTCAGGTGGAAAACAATAATTCTTTGAAGACATCTCAGTCTGGATAAAACACAGGCAAAACATTAACTTTGTCCTTGAAATCACGGTAAGGATTGGACATAGGGGGCTACTTGGGAGAGACTAATTCTAATTTCAGCTACCTGAATACTGACAGTCAGACTTGTAAAATGTTAAATTCTTTTTGCATAGCAAGACACACATCTTAGTTGGCCAGGGCAAAGCAGATCCTTTCTGACCTCTGATCCACTCTGACCTCTATGTCATATACAGCTATGTTTCACCCAAATAACCTATATTAAGCTGAAAGATGAGTTACATGTTTTAATTTAGGAGTGAAATACTTAGCCCACTGTAACTACAGAAAAGAAAAAGCCAAAACACCAATGTTACACAAAGCCTTTGCAATGGCCAGGAACTAATGAGCAGAAGGAAGTCCAGATAGTTCCAAAAGCCAGAGTACACCTCTGGAGCACAAAGTTGAAACATTCCCAGAGCTCCTGCCAGGCTAAACCAGAGGAAAAACCTGAACGATTACAGGCCTGCAAGCAAATCACTGCTGAGACACACATGGGAATTCTCTGCACCAGCTTCCTGGGGATTATGCTGACCTGACCTACTTATTATCCAGATGCCAGCTATGACCCGGTTTTGATGTTCACCAGGAGCCCTGCTTTCAAAGTCAAAATGTGTAAGGGAAACAGGCAGAGTGCAGAAGAGGAATTCAATCCTAGCAGGCAATTAGCAGAAACCCTGATGCATGAAATACAATGTAATCATCATATTAATGCAGAGTTCTAAGTAATAAAAGCTACCCCTAATGTCTTTCAGGGTTCACTGAAGGAAAGAAACAGGCCAAAGAACCTTTAATTCCACACCTCCAACCACATACAGATGAAAGAGCATCTCTGAAAGCTGGAGCAATGCAGGTATTTCAAGAAAAGCAGCCAATTTCTCCTTAAATACTCATGGTGATGTAAGTCTGCTGTCTCCCTAGGGCACTGTTCCAACGCTCCATCCCTTGAGTGCAGTGAAAACTAACAAGAGTCACTAATGACGTTTGCTACAAAGGTTAGGTTTGTTCTTCATAATATTACTAGACTTAGCAGCATTTGTTACTGTTCAGTAGATCCTGCTGCATTGCTGACTAGCAGTGATCACTTATGTATGGATAGTTCTGCTCAGAATTGTCAGCCCTGCTTTTAGTTGGTGAAAGTGAATTCATTCTCCCACTTTGCTGGGTCTACACACATAGCTCACTTCTCCCCACACGGATTTTAAGGCCTCGGGACAGGACATATTTCTTTTATGACTTTTACTTGTTCTACATGAATTCATATGCATACTTGTAAAGTGCATCTGAGATTAATATATAAACACATTATCTAGTAAACTATGCGAGTGCTAGCAAACTGTGAGCAACCCAACTGAAAGGCAGCAGCTCTGAAAAGTATCAGATACAGATGACAGAACTTTCTCAAAGTTGTGTCTCATTTAGTTTTCTATCTCTGCTTTTCTACTTTTATTCTGCCACTAAATTGTCTCACTTCAACTCCTACTCTCAAATCCTCTAGCTCTTTCTCCTCCTCCCTCAGACTCAACCAAAGGGCCACCTACCTAACTCATGTAGTGGGCTCACAGGCTTATATTGCCCTTCCCGTTCCTGCTGCATCAGTTATCACTTGATCTCCACAAGGATGAACAGTGCCAAAAGCACCAGTGTGCAGCAACTAAAATGAGAAAATGGGGATGAAAAAGGCAACCAAAAAACCGGGGGGGGGGGGGGGGGGGGGGGGGTTGAAGGAAATGATATAATAGCCCATGTTTTTATGTGAAACATAAGGCAGCCAAACTCAGCCCTGTGATGTAAAATAGAACCGACATCTGCACTTTCACAACGTGTGGTCTAATCTCCATTAGAATCCCTAGTGCTTAATCTGTCAGTCACCACACACAGATTTAGTATCTTCTCCAAGGTATTAATTCTCAACTCTTTAAAGCACAAAAATAATCAGGATTGAACAATTCAGATAAGATCATATTTTTTATCAATTCTTTTCACAGAGATGTCCTACCTTGTGTTAATTAATAAAAAAGCAATCCTAGTGACTAAAAATTTCGTCTTACCCTAAGTATTTTGCCAGTGTGATCACAGATACATCTCTGAACCACATTCAAATGTGAGGCTAAATTCTCATTCCGATCAAAACCAAAATAAACCTCACACAGTGGCAGATTAGAACCAACTCTCCTTACTGTAAGTGGCAAAGGACTTTGGCAGGGAAATTTCTGGGAAGGTTTTTCACCTCTGGACCATACCATCATCTCTAGTTCAGAACAGCCTTGCATTTTTACCCCCTGGCTTCATTTGATTACTCTGTGTGTCAATCAGGAGTTATAACAAGACACATCATGCAAGGGTCCATTCACCTCGAGCACTTGCAAAACAACGGTTGTTTCTCTTTCCTTCCTACTATTCATTTCCTTTTAGAAAGTTGAAGAGTAAGCAAAATAAATGGCTGTAGAAAGAAAAAAGCAGGGAAAGATTATTGCCTTTAGGAAGGATAGGAAACAGTTAATCTGAAACAAATGTAAATACCTCCAGTCTCCAGTTCCTACAAGTAAGCTCTAAATTACATACAGTTCAAAGGGTTTCTTTGCTTTACTGTTACTGGTGTCATACAAATATTGGGCCAGACGCCCCGTTCCTCCACTGCAATGATAAATCATCAACTATATTGAGAATATGATGCACTGAGCACAGCCCACTGGAGCCCACTTGCAAGAACCCAAGAGGAAGAGAGTAGCACTTTGGTAAAAATACTGGCAGCCCATGATAGCATGATTGATAGTGAGAGAAATAAAAGTCCAGGTCCATCGCCATATTTGGATCTCCTGACTTCCAGGATGGCTTTCCTTAGTATTGTCCTGGACTGTTCATAGCATATTTTGAATATGCTATATGGCCTACACTATACTGGCATTTCAGGACAACAGTTTTGAAACTTCCATAAAGTAACTCATAAAAGTAACTTTATTTTATGGAGGCATCCCTCATTAGACAATTTAGCACCGATTGCCATTGGTCATCAAATTTATTTGCCCTTTATTTGTATTTTCAAGGCAGAGGCCACAAGGATATACATCCCAGAATATGTCAGTTCCTTCCTTGACTAAGGCAGTCTCATATTCTATTCTACTAAAATTTATAATTTTTCTACCTTCTCATTTCAAGAGGGACAAACAGACAACAAGCATTTTCCAGCTAATTCTTGGCAGAGGTCCTTTAAATACTACAGTCATTCTGCTTGCCACCTCATCTACCAAATACTTTCTTTTGAATTGGAATGACCCTCACTGCAGTAAATTTTTAAATGTAAATGTAGTTGACAAACTGCCTATATTTGCCAAACTAAGTGCTATACATTTATGAATACTTCTGTTCAAGTAAGCAGAGAATGCAAGATTAGGTGTTTATTTTATTTTTATTGATGATAATGTTTCTGTCTGACAGAAGGCTAAAAGCTTAAATAAAAACTCTCCTTGAAGTGAAGGTCAGCACAATCAGATACTTAGGACTCAAGGTTTAATTTAGCGTATGAAGGTCAGTAAAGGAAACCATCAGAGACTACTTTGAACAATGTTAATGCAGAGAAACTCGCATACCGATTGCAGCAACCGATTTTTATATAGGGTTGCTGAAACATTTAGAATGTCAACACAGGATCAATTTAACTGTCCAGAATCCAAACAATTATTAAGACCAACCCAAGCAAGCCTGCTTCCTATTGTGAGCTAACACAGAACCTCAGCAGCAGATCCAGGCAAAGAGACCTTTATTATCATTACAGAAACATGATAGTGTCCTGATCTTGGAACCTACTGAGGAAATATTTACCTTGTGCTAGACTGGTACTTCAAAACAAATGCATTTTTAAAAAATTATAAAATACAAACAAAATTACTGCATAAGAACTACAAGCATGAGCTCAGTAAACACTGTATTGAAAGGTTTCCTTCAAACACCCTACACTTTCAAATAAAATTTATAAGTTATGTGTTTAATTCTGCTCTGAAGATATTCCAAAACCATAATTCACTGCATACAAACCAGATTTTCAGAAACTCAGGCTAGTGCTGTACACAACCACTGGACTTTTGCCTGGAATACCAAAGATAAATAACAATGCTGTGCTTCAAGATGTCCCAGGACTTTGTTACAAATTAAATAATACATCACCTGTTTCAAGGAGAATTCATGTAGCTAGAGCTCCATGAAATGTTTGATCTAGCTACAGACTAACTGCAAACAGACATCTCTACAGTGTTATTGTTATTGACAAAACTTCCACATCTGGGACACAACCTAATAAACCAGAAGGATCAATTATTTCTGCACTACATTCTTTACCATCTCAGTTCTCCAAGCCCTTTAAGTAATTTCCTTAGGAGTAATTCAAAGCAATGGCACAGAGTCCTTGGAAAAGTGTGCTTAACTTTATCAGACTTCTGGAGACTTCTGTGAGATACGGGCTGGTATTTATCAGCGCAGTCTGCAGTCTGTAAAGCACATGCTTATGTACCACTTCCTTCTCTCAGCAATTCTTCTATGAAAACACTTTTCTTTTGATGGCATGGGATCATTTCAGCATTCCAGAAGAGCATCCCCTTCTCCCCCACATCCTCCTCCTTGCATATATATGTCCTCAGAAGTGGCTCCAGCAGGAACAGCCCCAGCGCAGCCCACGCATCAAGTGGTAGGAGCAACTGGTCTCAGATTCAACTGCTTCAGACAGCCGCTGTGCCTGCATCTGTATGCAGATGCATTACCTAATTGAGAGCCCCTTCAAAGGCAAAGCACTGATAAAATACCAGCAGTATGTCACTAAATACCTGTCTTCACACACCTATCTGATCCTACATACAGAAAACGCTGACATTTTGCCCCAGTGTGTACTGGTTGCTCCAAAGGCTTCACTAGAAATACAAAGATACTTGAAAAAAAATTGTTAACAAATCCTTTCTTGCACAGTGGCCACTTTAGATCACAGTTCTCTTAAACATCATCTTTTATCAGTGCACTAACTTTATGCCTTTTTTTAACCAATAAAATATAGAGGCCCTCTAGACACCGTGTCTTCACTGGCTCTCACAGAAGACAGTATAGTAGAAAAAGTTTTCTGGTTTATTGGCAGTTGATCCAAAATTAATGTGAATTTGGACAACATACCAATGAAAGTAGAGCTGCTTGGAGTGGACGACCTCCCACACTTCAAATCTGATCACTGGAACATCCACCCAGCACATGCAGCAAAATAGCACAGCTGGAAAGACTGGAATCGGGAAGCAAGTTGAACCTCACACTGCAATGGATTCTTGCAGACCCTCTTCTCAATGGTGTGAAACTGCAGCAATACTGTTTTTGATCTTTTTAAGCCCCAGAGGGAGAATCCTTTACCAATGCATATTAATTAAAACCTTAGGTGATTCTTTCTTTAATAGAGGCATCAAATTGGCATTTCCTTAACCAGTAAGGCAAAGTGGTTATCTAGTGATGAAAGTGTCAGAATTACAAGCTTAGGTCCTATCAGCAATCTAGTAAATATGCTCAACTTCCAGAAATTTACTACAATAAATGAATTAAATAATTTATCATCTTCCTAACAATGCCCAAGAATTATATTGATTGTGCCATTTAAAGAGACAAAAAAAAAAAAAAAAAGCCATCTTAATGCTTACAGTGAACATAAAGAAAGAGTAATTACAGAACTACTGGATGGAAAACAATCACAGTATTTCAGTTAAAGATGCTGAGACTAAGTAGTATAATGTACTCATCTGTTGTTTGTCATAATGAAGGCAGTAATTTCTTCCAATACAATTTAAGTATCTTAAATCATTTGGAATGCATGGTAAACTTCACAACAGAATTGCAAACATTTTAAAAGCTACAATTTTGTTGGGAATTTGAGTTCAGGACTAGGATGGCAACAACAGGGTGTGATTAAAGTGAGACAATTCACTTTAAAAATTTCCAGGAGGGGTTCAAGGGCAGGGGAGGGGATGCCGTTTCCTTGGAAACTAGTCTACATGTATAGTTGCAGTGTTTAATATGGATTAGATGACATAGTTACTACAAAGCAAATATAATTATTCTTCTTTAAACTGAACGAATCTAGAATACAAAAATTTCCCATCTCTGAGAAACATAAAAGGTTGCTCAATAGCAAAGATCAAACAGCAAGAGCGCACAACCAGAGCAGAAGAAAACAGTCACCAGTGTCCAGGCTCTAAAAGTAATAATGAGAATAAATTCCATGTGTGTCGTCCTTTGTGATGAATGACTGCCACAAGCACAGTTCAATCTTTTATTTGTTTTTCTCCCTACAGTCATTATTGGTAGGATACATTTCACTTGGCATAGGTCTTGCAAACAGGCTGCATTCCAGGTGACCAAACTCATTTAAAGGCATTTTTGTTAACAAATACATCTTTTATAAAAGGCCACACACAAGATATTTACCAAGAAGCAAACTGTCAGGGGGAAGTGGGGGAAGTATATATAAAATATTGGCCAATCATCTTTGTTTTTAGCATAGCCACTATTCTATGTGTATTCTGGAAGCCCAAAGCCCCCTGCACTTGAGTGACCAGTGAGGCAGGACTGCTCATGTGATAACTTTCAAGTGGTTTTTAGAGACAATTTCCTAACTGAGTGGCCATAAGACCTTCCATAAGAAACAGCTACAGAAGCTGTATGTTTTAACTGGATATATTTTAGCCCTCAGAAACATCTGCTCCTGACCTGGAACACACTTATGAACGCTCTTGATTTTATGATCATTAGAGGTCTCTAATGCCATCAGAAGTACTGCAGCAGTCACTTGCCCTGCAGACATCCATGCACATGGTTAAGTCTTTGAATATGCGCTCAAACACAACCTCCACAAAGAACACTAGTGGAAATCAGCTGAAACTAAAGGCTATAGCTAAAGGCAAAAAAATGTCATAGAGTTTACACTGAAGTCATCCATTTAAAAAATCATTTAAAAAAAAAAACAACTCTGTACAGTTTTCACTATTTGTCCTGCACTGTTGAATTACAGGAACCAAGAAAAAGATGAAGGGAAAGAGAATGTTTAAATCACTGTGGTTTTTTTAAGCACTTGAAGCTATTACACATCTGTGGGGGAAAAAAAAAAATATATATAGAAGGATAAAGCTGTTTAGGTTTTAAGTTAGAGGCAGATCAAAGTTGGTCCTGGATTGAGAGTCTGTTTAAATTAGTCCTTGGTACAATAAATTAAATTTTCAGATACAGAATGCAAAAATCCAATAGCACAATTGATATACCAAGCCAGATCTGTTACATGAAACATTCCCCGACTACTAGGCACCTAAATAGCTGTCAGCTCTCCTAACAACCCCATGCTAAAAGACACACGCACACGACAGAACAAAACCACCACCATCAAGTTAAATCCAAGTTATAGGCCTGTATGCATTTAGTGGCTTGCCATTCCTCTTCCTTTTTTAAGATACACAGTTATTTAGTAGAAGCTGTTTGATAAGGAAATACTGAAAAAGTACTGCAAACAAATTATTGTTGAGAGTTTGTTCACATTTTAAAGTGAATTTAAATTTCAGTGCAGGAGGGTTATTTTTTTGTTTTCGATGATCACTTAAGTACTGCATTTTAGTGCACTATAATAATGGTGCCAAATTTCATCAGATTGTGAACTTCAAAACCCACCTCCACTTATGCAAGAGGCTCCCTGAAATAACATAAGCAGTATACCTCATGATTTGGCAAACAGTCTCAATAGCCCACGAAAATTTGAAGTTTCCTATCACAAGTAAAAAAAAAAAAGAAAAACAACTAAACAACAACCTTTAAAGTGTGCTGACAGAAAAATAAGCTACTAATTTAAAATTAGTTCTCTATAATCACAGGATTCACCAGTAAACATTTAGATGTACTTTCAAAAATTGCTAGCTTTTAAGCATATTAAATACTAATATCTAAATGTAGCCAGGTACATGTTACAGACTTGCATAATATTAAGAAAATCTTTGGCATCATTTAAAGCCACCCTCTGGGTGCAGGGGCACCCAGTATGAAAACTGGATTTTAAACACAATCTACATAGGGTTATTGTCTAGTTTACTTATTACTGTTATCATGATATAAGGTAGCATGACGATTGTCCTAGTCACAAAGGAGTTGTGTCATACTACTAAAGAAAAATATAATTTATAGTAACTACACATTTCTCATTTTTAGCAGTGCTCTAGGACAAAGTCTTGCTAGAGTATAATTCTAGCAAAATACAACACTGTTGATGTCAAAATCTAATGCAAAAATTGCCAGTGATTCAACTTAGTTTCAGGTGGCATTGAGTAAAAAGCTCTAAATCAACTGAACACTCCTCTTAAATATCTATCATTTAAAGAACAAGATCACAAAGAGGATAAAAACCCCAAGATTTATCAAAGGTAAATGGGCTTCAGATAGCTTCAATACTCTTTGTGCTAGAAAGATCCCACCAACTTGGAGATGTCACCTATAAAAAGAGAGTCGTTATTTACTGTTGCTCCTTCTCTCAATTCAATGCTCAGCCTTCCAGTGCAGAGTTGCCATTTTTCCTCTTGTATGGAGACTCGAAAGGATAAAAAATGAACCTGCACGGAATATGTACCTTTAACAATCCCGTTCCTTTGACATACCCATGCCCACTGGTTATATCTTCTACCACCAAAACAAGAGCTGACATCTCTGGTGCTGGAACAATAGCTTCCCTTAAACTGCAATTTATTATTCCATATAGAGATCCTCTAATTACCCCTCAGGTAATTTACAAAATTCAAGAGGCATTTTTAAAAATAAAGTCACAAAGACAGTAAATCTGAGCAAGACATCACTTGCTCACCATGATATAGTAAATTAGTAGAAAAGTATTTCTGGCAATAAATGGTAGAGCTCTTTGAAAGGACCATATAAGCTCACTTTCATTTTCTCCTCATCCTTAAAACAGTTCTGTTTTCTGAGAACAAAGTGGAGTAGATGGAGCAGAAGTTACTAGGGAGGTATATAATCCATTACAAATGGATTTGTCAGCCACATTTAAGCTTTTATCATTTACATACATGTAGATATAGAAAGAAAAAGTCAAGTCTATGAAATTGTTCTGTTTCAAAACTCCTTGAAGTATTTCCTACTAGTTTAGTTTAGCATTTTACCATGCCTCTCATTGTGTCTGTCTGTAATAAAGTTGTTCTGCTAATTCAAATGTAGCAGTAGTAAAATTATGTGAGAAGTCTACTAAATTAAAGCAATTATTAAAAATAAAGGTAACTAATACACTATAATTTATAGGTACACACTGAATACAGAGGAATTTACTACCCACAAAAATCAAGCAAACCAAGTAATCTATCAGCCAATAGTAACCAATCTTAGAATAGTTTTGGTTGGAAAAGACCTTTAGGGTCATCAAGTCCAACTGTTAACGCAGCACTGCCAAGTTCACTATCTCTCTAGGGTTTTTGGTACTGTCAAAAGCATTTAGGAATAAATCCAGTGCTGAAGCCAGAGGAAACCCTTCCAACTTGTCTCTCTAGTGAAAACCTCAAGTCATAGCAAACAAAAACTTGCACAGACAGTTTATTTTGAGTTCAAAAAGCACATAAATAGTCAAACAATGGACAGAGAAGGACAACAAACAGAAAAGCAATCACTTGGATGATGTTCCTTATACCTTACTAGCTCGTGATGAAAAGAACAGGTTTTTCTGGCTGCTGGCAGCAGAACATGGAGAACCAGAAGGCCCCTAAGCCTAATAGAGATGGAAATTATATTTTTGTTTGTTTGCAACTTCATGTTTTCTTTGGATACTTTGTTCTAGCTCAAATATTTATGGGTTTTCATTTTATAAAATTGGAATAAAATTTCTAAATGAGGGCATTTAAAAAATAAAAATATTATAAAACTTGACTTTTTGTGGGTACTTTTTAATGCCACCTCCCCTCCTACCCCTCCATCAGAATCTCACATCCATTTGGGAAAACACATACACACTCATGGGTTATTTCACTGTCATTAAACCTGTAATTTTCAATTAAAAGTCATCTTTCAGCAAAAACATTCCCTAAAGGGAGCTAGAATTGCAGGAAGTTCTGGATATGCAGAGAAATCCCTGCTCGTCCAATCTTTGTCCGTAAGCCAAGTAGGTTCCTCACTGGTGCCAGGGAATACAAAATGCTTCCCCTTATGATGCCTGGAGTAATATTTGAGGTCATGTCTCTGCTTACGCGTCTTTCTCTCTTCACTGCTCTTACTTTAGTAAACCTCCCACTGGAGTCAATTAGAATTTTGCTTGAGTAAGCAGTGCAGGGTATGGCCTGTTGGCATTAAATAAGTCATCATTTTTAATTGGCATTTTAAGTTCCATCAAACTCCAGACTATACCTCACACTGTCCTAGTAAATGTTTGCGCAGGGTAACAATTTGGATCATGTTAATATTCACAAGTGATCCAAATATGCACTGTACAAATATTCAGGTTGGGTGAGTTATTTCAGGACAAAAGATACCTACATCTATTCTTCTTAAATTGGTATGTATTTTGAAAGCCCTAAGACAGTCCAAAGTTATTTATTTTAGAGCATGCACATATTTCTTTTAGATCATTTGGTCCAGCACCATCAAGTACTGTATATAGAGAAAACCTTGTAAAAGCTTGTTTTATCAGTGTAAATTCATCCTAAGCCTTTTCATGAGTGTAACATTATTCATCTTGCAAAGGCTGTAACAGTATGCTAGCTGCTATCAAAACACCCCAAAATCTCTCATTATCGGAATTTCTTGTTGAGTCTTCCTTCCCTCCCTTCAAAAGGGGCATTAAAACAAGCTTTTGGGTTGTTGTGTTAGCTGTATTATACACTCAGGATGTCTATTCTTTGAAGCACTTAGGGACTGGAATTTGCATGAACCTCAGATGTTTTAGAGCATAATATTAGATTTTAAAATATTTTTTAATCTAGTTTTTTTTAGGATCATAAACCATTCAGTATAATATCATTTTGGATATGTGAAGGACAAACTTCACAATGATGAACAGCCTGTCTCACATTTCCTATTCACACATGAGCTTCTGTTAGCTTCTATGGAAATACACATAGGACCCTAAATTACTCCAACCTTCAAAATCTAGTTTTTCCCCAAATTTCTTCAAACGAAGAAACACAGAGACTTTACTGGGTCACATATTTGCATTCAGAAAGTATTGGGTTTTTCCTGTCCTGTTAACCCTATTGCAGGCCTAAATCTCTTTTGCTTGTTTGTTTTCCCCAAAGGAAGTCCCCATTTCTTGGAGCACCCATCTATTTTAAACATCCCCATGTGCAATTCCTGATGCATCTTCAGGATTAATGACAGTAAAAGACAGAAAATATTGAGTTTGTGCAAGATTAAGTCATGCCTACAGAGAATGGGTAACTAAAGCTCACGTGTTCCTTTGAGTTTCATGTACACTACGCTTGGGTACAGGCAGAACAAAAAGTGAAAAGAACACTTTAAGAGTCAAATCAAGTGGATTGTTTCTGTAGCATCCTAGAGTTAAAAGGCAAATTACAATCAGTCCCTCAGTAAAATTGAATTTGACACCTCTTTTCTGTTGAGATTAGGAATTATCATCTTGCAAACCTGCACTTTGGAGCATCAGTGTCAACCTGTCTGGAATGTAATTTATATTTTTCAGTAACATAAAATGCCTGCTCTTCTGTAGTCATTAGTGACTAGCATAAACAGTCTGACAGTATTATAAATGAAGGCCCCGACAGTTTTCAACACTAATCCAATATTTTTCCAGTAGCTCTAGAGCTCTTTGAGACAGGGAAAAAACCCCACAACTCTTTAATCTGAATCTTTTTTCTTATTATTCTTATACTGATGGCTTGCAAGTCTTTTGTGGGATCAACCTGATTTCTGTTAAAAAGCTAGAAAACACACAGTGGAGGGAGTTAAGAATTCCAAACACTTATGCACATGCTTAATGTTCTTATTATAAAAATGAGCTAATATAGATTAGCAGTTATTTCTTTGAGATTAATCTAAAACTAAGGAGAAAGAAAAAAAAAAATGTTTCTTTTGAAATGGAACCAGTCTGGGATCTCTCGTTCCCTCTAGCGGCCACTGGAGCTCAGACACCGAATGCAAGAATATGTGAACTGCATTCTTCTATTTGATGTATGTAACTAGACTGAGCTCTGCCGTGATGTCGCATTTTAAGTGGAACTCCCTGAAGAAATCAATGGCAAATTTTGCTTAAAAACCGGTGGCATATTATGGCCTACAGTTGCCTAAGGAAGATTTCTTCCCAGCAGGGACAAAAATGAAGGTCATTCTCTAGGAAGATAGAGTGCTAGGGCTGGACTTAAAGTAATTTAAAATTACATTAACATTTTGATTGTTTCTCATGTGTTGTGCTTGCCTGAGCCTCAGATCAGCAAATACAAGAAAAAGATTTAGAAAACATGAAACAATAAAGAAATGGTGCAATTCATGGTGAAAAGCAGGTAATTTAAAACAAATAGGAAGAAGTAACTTGCTTTTTCCTAAGATCCACTTCGATCTGACAGATCAAGAAGTTGGAAAACCTTCTGTCTCCTCCTTCTTAAAAATATATGTGTGTGGTTTGTGCTTATTGGCATGTTTAAAACTTCACTGAAAAGGGAAGAACACTAGTCTAAGTGTACAGCAGCAACATGTGAATATAGCATCTAATTACTTAGGTTAAGCACAGAAGATGGATAGGTACTACAGAAATTTAAATCTCTAACTCAACAATCTCCATCAAGATGAAAAGAAGTTTTGGGGAGTGCAATATAGGCAGAAAAGAGTACTTCAAACTGTTATTGCCAGCTTCCAGGTTAACTACAAGCATTGACAGCAAAAACCAGAACAAAATCCTGGATTTTACAGTTCCTGTTCATGGTGGATTAATGATGAAAGATAAATAAGCTGATCGATTTACATTGTGCAAGGAGTGGCAACTATTGAAAGTATTAAGATGTTACTATACTGACAGCAAATGGAACAGAGTCAGTTCCAATATCACTATTTTAGAACAAACAGAACAATTGGATTTCTATGACTGAAGCACATATAACCAATTGAGAAATTTGGGATTAGCTGGTTTATAAAGGAAAACCTAAGACTGGACTCATCAGACTGGCAGTTTGATTAAGAGCATTAAAATAGCAAAACTGAAATGTACTTCTTAAAGATCCAAAGATTATTTTGGAATTTAAAATGCCTATGCATTTAGCAGAGCACAATGTAGTATCTCTATGCAGAAGTATCTGCAAAACTTATGTTCTACTGCAAGACTGTAAAATATCAGTTAAAATATCATTCTCACTTCTGAGCACTACACATCAAAAAAATGGAAATGAAATGGGGAATCTAGAGAATGATCAGCAGTGAGGATGATCAGACCAGAGATTTAAAAAAAATATGAGGAAAGGCTAAGGTAAATACTTTGATTAATTCAAAGCAGAGATGACAAGGTGATATGTTTCAAATACATAAAAGGCTACTGTTCTTCGTGCCTGTTGGACAGTGCAAGTAGCAAAGGGATTAAGTCTCAGCAAGACCGATAAGGACAATATTTTCAAACAGTAATGAAATACAGTAGTTTAGCCTGCAAAGTCTGCCTTATTGAAGGTGATAAGAGCTAGTTAGACAATCATCCATCCAAAAGGACCAACACAGCTGATCCTGCCTTAGGGCGAGATCACAGAGGTGATCTCAGAAGTCCTTTCCAGACCTGTAAGTCTATAAACAAGGCAAAAACAAGAGCATGCACTGAATCTGAAAGACAGAAGATAAGAAGCAAAACAAGTGAATTTACAACAAATACTCTTTAACACATAAGCTTACTAGGCCACAGAACTCATTACCAGGGAAAAATAGAGGTTGAATGTTAAATACCTTACTAAAAGTAATCATTCATTTTTATAGACACTGAAAAATATCCTCAAACTTACCAGGACTGTGCAGCTATAGCACTAGTAATGTGATTATTTATGGCTCTTTACATGGTAATTTTGCAATACAAAGAACAGTTCACTTGGAAGGTAATTGAGGATGAGACTGATTCCCACCACAATTTCCTGCCCTGAAAGCCAGGGCACCAATCTGCATGCCCAGACATTAAGAGAAAAATATTGTCTGTCTCAGTACTCACATGAGGCCCAGAATAATACTGCATTCTAAAACTAACACATTAACATCTGTTTTACTATAGTTTGTACTCTGCTTAGCAAGTGTTCTCCCTTTAAAAACAGTACAGGTAGGAAGTTAGAAACTCAGGGAAAAACGTTTGCATTTCTGAAGAAGTGGGAGAACCTGCTGCCATAAGCTCCAAAACACCAGAATGAGATTTAACACATTTGTCTTCCCAGAAAGTTGGCATTTTCTCACCAATATTTAACATTTCTTACCCTAGAAACTGGGTATCAATTTTGCTAATGACCTACACTGCCTTTCAACTTCACATCATTCAGTCCAAATTGTAACCAGGCTAGTGAGCATCTAAAAATCACCATACCTAAGTGACAACAGATGAGATGAACTCAGTAAGAAATGGAATTTACACCTTTCACAAATGTATCACCATGTTTTATTAGTGCATTTCAAGTTCTTCAACTACAGGCCAGATATCCTCCCTTGTTTTGACTGCATCCATAAAGACAGCGTTCTTGGCTGAACACACTTCTTTAGTGTTTAATAAATAAATAAATAAATAAATGCCTTATAGAACAACCCTCCCGCTGTGATTTTCTGCAGAGATTCTGAGGTTTCATTGTTTCTTTGTTTTGCTTTGGGTTTTGTTTTTTTTTTTCCTACATTAGCTTAGAAGCAGACACATTTCTCCAGATACTAGAAATGTAATACTGTTAACCCACTACAAGGATTTGCTTTGTCAGTAAACTAAAACTAGGTCATATTTCTGACTGACAGTGTTCAAATATTACATCTTACACAAGAGTGATCACCCACGATTTACATAGCTGTCACCAAAATCTGCACAGATATGCTGTTCCTCCCTTCTCACCGAGTGAATTTAGGGGTTAAAAGTTGTAATACGAAGAGTTCTTTATATTAACCCTTGTGAAGGTAAATATAGAAGGGAGACACCACTTTCTCAGGTTCCGAGAGAGCACCACAGTGAATCACGGTGGCTGTGCAAATGGCACATTAACATACACGCGCATGTGAAAAAGGCCCTGGTCGAGCCCAGTATTTCTTTTACCATTCCAAGAGCGCCCCCTGGCGCGGACCTGCGCGACGTTCCGCTAGGTGCCGCGGGGACGCACCTCGGCTGGAGGACGTTGTAAAGCCCGCAACGACAGAATGACATTCCCTCTCATCACCTCGTAACTCTGCCTATTTCCGACATGTAATTTTTTTCTTCCAACTTGTTTCACTGGATTTCAATTCTCCTGGACACATGAGCAGGCAAAGTCAAAGCCAAATCAGTGCAAAATAATCTATTCTGTATCTTGTCTCATCAATACAGTTTCCTCCCGTGTTTCCCTACTCAGCTCTGCAGGAGTGATACTTCCTCCAGGCTGCAACTCTGACACATCCCAGACCCTAATAAAAATAATAAGAAAATGTCTGCCAACACTTTCAAGCTGATAAGAGAAAACTGAAAAAAACGTAACTAGAACAGCGAGAGGTGAGTGAGCAGGGGCCTCAGCTTGCTTTTTGTTGTCCATCTTCAAATCAGACAGTTTCCAATGGGAAATTTCCAGAAAATAATGGCCTATTTACACTGGAATGACAGTAGGAGAGCATCATTTGGCACAGAGGAAGATGAAAACTGAAAGGCATCACAGACACTCGCCCGGAGGTAACACACTGACTAATGCCACAGATTTCAAATTGACAGGTGCTCATTAAAAGCCACAAATGCAAGCAGGCAGAGTGAAGCCAGATTTACTAGGGAAAATGCACATGTTGCCTGTTAAAGCTGCCATAATTACCAAAAGTAGAGCAAACTCAGAGCTACTGGGGAAGAGTGGGTAAAAGCAAATAGGGAGAGAGGCAGATGGAATGACCTAAAGCAAAGGTAGAAAGATGAAAGAGAGAGGAAAGGAGTTTACCAGTTGAATCCACACAGAACATGAAACCCTCATCACTTGCATTACTCATTCTTTTAATTTTGTGCTTGCCTTCCCCTAGCAATTAAACTGAACGTCCTTGACAGTTTGTCTTCTGTAGCAGCACAGAACTGAAACTAGACATCAGCTTCAGCCCTTTATGGTCCCCATAGTATTTTAATTTTCTAAATTGGAGATTTATGGAAATTCTGACATTCATCTCGGTTAAAATTCCAGCATGTTGCTTACAAACACAGACTTTTTCTCCTTTTAGCTAGAAGGTTGACAAGAAAGGCTTAGCTGCTTTCTAATCATTATCCTGCACATGATGGGCTGTGAATTTTATGAGCTTTGTCAGTTTACTGCTTACATCTCTAAAAGCGTCTGGCCACAGACATGCTTTTGCTTTTTGTATTCTTTAAATAACAGTGGTAATAATTAGCAACTGTGAGCAGCCTGATTACCATATGAATGGAGAAACAATTGAAAATGCAGCAGAATTAGGACCCAGCAAACATCTAAGTCTTAAAAATTACAGAATCTTTAGCAACAGATGTCATTCAAAAGTTTACCTGCCACCACTCCATTACATGAAATACTATTAACAGTAGGCTCTAAATTGCACAAGACTTCAGGTTTGATTGAAGAGACTTCATAGCACTGATGAACTCTTTCCCTATGCAGACACATATTAGTGGGATCTGAAGTCAGGTTACTGTGTTTCCAGCAGACTTATTTATTATTAATTATAAAAATATGTGGGTTTTGTCTTTTACCTTTTTCATCTCTTCTCAGATATCAGAAAGTAAATCTTCATGTGATTAGTTCTGTATATATTTTGACAAAATAACTAAAAAAAATGTGTTTGAGAACTTTCTGCTAGTAGAAAGCCTACCATCCATTAAAAGTGAAAGAGGAGTGACAAACAATCATTCTTTGTACCTTAAAGAAAATTCTTAAGACACGTGAATTTGAATGCTAAGCTGTCCTACTGAATGGCAGCTACCTTTTTTCTGCCTCATGCTTCAAGGGGCTCCTGCAGCAGAAAGTTTTTTAAAATGGCAAAACCGTACATAAAAGCAAATATGAAACATCAGTGCTTCTAACTCTGCTTTAATTATCCCCAACAGAGTTAAATGGGCTTTCATTCTGCAGAACAACAGTAAAGGGTTAAGAAAGGCTAAAAGAAAATGCAAGTTCTGTGATTATTGACCTTCATCTTTGCAAAAAGGCAATGAAACCAGACCAAGAAACAAAATTACTTCACAGACACCCTTTCATGCAATAAGCTAACCATGAAAATTAGATGGAAGACAACTGCAACTGAGTATGGGCTCTTCAACATCAGAATGAACATGCAGAATACCGATCAGCTATAGCCAACAGTGTACACAGGCTGGATCTAATAAAAAACAATGCACAACTTCCCCAGAATATGTTATCATGTGGGCATGCCTGGCACCAGTGGGATTCCTAGAGATAAAATACTACATGGAAACACCAAGGTGTGTTAGGAGCTATTTATAACAAAAGGTGTTATCTATTTTACAAGTGTTTCCGTATGCCAGACCCACTTAGTGCTTTTCCAGAGTCCTACTTTAATAACACAAAATTTCATTAAATCTTCCAATAACTGCTGGCACCACTGCTGGCCATAAACCAAGGCACTGGTACCCTGCAAAGGAATGAATCCTAATGGAGCATGTGTGCAATTGTTAACCCAAGAACAGCCTTTTCTCTGTACCCACATCTTCAGCGTTGTAAGCAAGCCAGAAGTGAGCTGGGATCAGTCAAAGTATTTACCTATCATTATCTCATACACATCTACTTCCTCCTTTATGACATGCTTCTTTTCCAGACCACGGTAATATTTACATTTAGTGTTCCCTATGTGAATACCAAGAGGCAGATAACAGCATATGTAAATTATTTCTGACAGAAATAGTGATATTTAATTTTTTCTTAGTGAATATATAATCTTGCTTTTCTCCACAAGCCAGAAATTAAATTCATTTACCAAACTGTAAATCCTGTCTTCAGAACTTCCAAATTTTATTTGCAGAGATATTTAGTCACCTGAGAGCCATAGCAGTATTTTAATATACCTCTGAAAATAGCTTCCTGCTTTTACTTACAGCTTGAGACAAACAAACAAAAAACCACACACTTCAAAAAGGCAAAAAAAGAAAGAAGTGCAATGGTTTCCCACTCATGGTAGTTTGTTGGTTTTGTTAGTTTCAGCTGCTGAGTGTTCCAATTCCCCTCACAGCTTCAGCAGTAGGAAAAAAAAAAAAGGAGTGGGGGGGGTGGCGGGGGGGGGGGTGGAACAACTCCACATCACACAGCACTTCTGGACTGTCTCCAAATCCATAGCAACATTCCTCCAGGACTTCAGGGATTGACAGACTGCACACTGCAAGCAGCACGGACCACTTTTTCCTCTAACATTTTTAAATCCCAGCAGCGCCACTGTCACCCGTTAACATCCCAATCGCCTGAAGAACAATTTCCCTGGCCTCGGGTCTCCTGCAGCACAAGGCACAGAGCTGTCACAACTCCTGTAGGTTTGCTGCCTCAGCAAATTCAATTTACACTTCTGTTTATTTTCTAAGTAAAATCCAAGCTGGATCACCTCCCCAGGAAGGAAAATTGATGTTAAAAACCGCATGAATTTGTCTCTCCTGACAATACTCTAAACAAGGAGTTAAGAAATAACTTTCCCTTTATAAAAAGGAGGGAATTTAAGGCTTTAGGAGACAGCAGCTTAGATCATCCCAGCAATCAATCCCAACCAGCAAAATCTAGGTCAGTGAAACTGAATGGAAGTCAGAAGCCCCTAAAGAATGAAACATTCAATTGTTACGAATTACAGAAAAAGCTTAAGATCTGTTTAGGACAAAGGTCATATTAAAGCTGCCAAATGGAAACACAAAACATATCTGGAAAATAACCTCCTTCCAAATCCTGCATACAACAAACTACTTAAGGAGCTTGTCTTGAAACAACAAAAAATGAGACTTTGCAGGGAAATAAATAAATAAAGAAATCCATCCATCCTGGAGCTAGAAGTAAATATTTATTGCAGTAATCACAGGCTTCACCAAGAACTTCTCTGACATCCTCTGAAGACTAATAGAATTAAATCCAGTATTTTAGAGAGTTATAAAATTTCCACTAGGACAGAAAATACCTGGTACATCCCATAAAATACCTACAGCCAGGTCTCCCTTGGTCTTCGAAGTGGCTAGAAGCAATGTAAGGCTTACAAGTTAAAACACCTTGCAGCAAACGAAAGTAATATGCATTACTTCATTTTCCTTCACAGGAACATAAACCCTTCCAATTCTGTTCCACATAAAGGTTTACAGACCACTCTGTGGAACTGCTCCGAACAGTGTCTGCTCAAGTTCTCTGAACACAAAGCTCGAGCTGACCTACAAAACCACATGGATATTGCATTCTCGCACCGATCACAACTTCAGAACTCAGAGCTGCTAATAGAACTGTTGATAGAACAAAATAAAAAAAAAAAAGAAAATTATACCTCCTTGCCACAGTACACAATAAAACTATATGGGTTCATGAGAAAACTGCACAAGTTCATGAAATAAGTTTGTTAAGGTAGTGTGAAGAGAAACCACCGATGACTCAGGAGGCCTCCCCTCCCAAATTCTTGGGAGCTGGGAGAGAGCAAAGGATCATTGTCTGATCCTTAATCCAGTCTTTTCCTTCTGCCAAGAAGGCCTTTGGTCTCACCTTTGGTCTTACACATGCAGTAGTATAATTTACATCCTTATTATTACAATGAGATTCAAAAGTCCTCATAAGGATTTCAGCTGGATGAGCACAGGACTAGAACTGCTTAAGACATGAAGGGGGATCAATACCTTGCTGGTAGCCCTAAAGCACCTGCACAGAAATTGGAATGGGAGGGCTCAGATCTCCACATCTCGCTGCTCAGAGTGCCCCACACAGCAGCTGTAAAATGCTTCGTCATATTTACAAGTACCTGTTCAAACCATCTCCTTCAAAACAAACACCACTTCAGGTCAGATACCTGAAAAGCAACTCAGAGGCCTTGGGATCCTTATAACACACATGACCTATGACCTAAATTGTCACTGATACCAAAGAAACAGAAATCAGGCACCAAGTATACTTCTTATTGTGTGCCCCAATGCTCGAACTGCTTTTCAAAAATGAGACTGAGTCCCAGCTATCCTGCAAGAATTTTTTAAATCCCAAGCATGACCAGGTTTTGATGTCACCCTTTGGGCCAACACGATGCCATCTCCAATATTTTATGCTAAGCCTTATGAGTCCTGGCAGGGGCCTGACTTCACAGCTTGAAAATCTGTGCAGAGACAAACATCTGGCAGCAATCTGGAGGTGGTTCCTCTTCAGCTGCCTGATTAACAGCGCACACTGGATTTGGATAGCCACTACCTCCGACACCTCCTTATGCCTCTCACCAGACACCCTGGGAGAAGACAGCAGCAAACCACAAAAAGCATATCCATAGAGCAGTCTCTGGAACTGATTAGTCTTTTCAGTCGATATTCTTCATTTGTAAGATTCAGGGCCTGGATTCCATTTCTTCTGTCAGCAATGGATGTGCAACTGGCAGAAGCAGGTTCACAAAGAAGGAAAAAAAACCAAACAACTTGTTCCCCCTGCTCTCCCTGCAATTCCTCCCACCCATTATCCATCATGAAGATTCTCTAGCAAGAGAGGCTGACAGAGAACTGGGAGAAAAAACAAACAAACAAAAAACCCCCAGAGATTGCAGTTGCTATGATATGTGTCCTACATAACTCAAAAAGACTGACACCCCTGCCAGCCATCTTCCAGGCCATTGCATAACAGAAGGGAAGCTGTTGTGACACAGATACACATCTACCAGGAACTGGACAGATGGGAACAATGCAGATTTTACCATGATACTGTATGGAGTGGGACCCGAGTGCTTTTATATGATGGATGTCAAAATGCTCCGGTGTGGTCTCTACCATCAGGAATCAAAGAGCCTTTTCTCCAAGTTATTACCAACCTGGTTAATTCTCACATTGTAAAAAATCAGATTCACACAAAGTGGGGCTTGCAGGGGTTAGTTGTGGTTTTTGCTTGTTTGTCTGGTTTTGGTAGAAACATGGTGAGCGATAGACAAATCAGATCCAGGGAAAAGAGCAAGATGGCTGAAAAATCAAATTGAAAGTGAGAATAGCTGCAAGAGAGATAGGTCTGTAGCAAATAGGAATCTTGCTGTAACATCAGTCAATACCACACAGTCAATAAAAAAAAAAAAGCAAGGCAGGAGCATAAAACAAGGATCAGAGGCTTTTGAGATGGATGCAAATAAATTAATCTATCCACAAGGCTAAATCTATCCCAAAGCATCCCAAACACTGTCAATGCATTGAGAAGAATGGTGTACACACAGTAGTGTTGACACTGCTGATAACAAGCTGACAAATCTCCTTGTATATTAGGCACAAATATTTTTTCATGCAATATCAGACATGCATGACTTCCTATCCCATTGATTTCATTCCCTTTTCTGCTAGCAAAAGATTGAGTTAAGATTCAGTCCAATCAATGAGCTTCTTCCCATTGACTCTTGTGAGCTCTGGCTCATGCCTGTACTTGCCATGGCCAGTGCACAGTTTACAGTGTTAGTCTTGTCACTGTCCAAAGAGAAAATTATTTCTGTGTTTTGTATATCCACTTGCTGAATGAAGGGGAAAGCAGATTTTGCTAACAGTGGTAGAATATAGCTGAGAGGAGAAGAGACAATTCATTTTAAACCTTAACAAGACAAATTACTGGGCTATTCAGTCAGTAATTGGCATATTGGGATATAATAAGGGGTCCTAAAAGACTCTGAATGCACCCAAGTCACCGACACAGCCTTTACTTTCCAGCAGGAACATCAGGGGGAAGGAAGTCAGGACAGAACAAGCCAACCTACCATCTGCCTAACCAGACTTGATATCAGACTAAGTCCGGACATTTTGTTTTAGTGTACCAGGAGGGGAACAGAATGTCATGGATTAATTCAAATTATGATTAATACAAATGACAACAGCTCTAATAATTTTCTGTGCACTTACAGAGCCACAGAGAGAGCAGGCATCACAGTGCAGCTAAGAAGTCTGCGCAAGAGAAAATATTTCTCCTCCATGCTTGAGTTAACTCATTAACTTAGAAGAGGAATCCAGTCTTTCACTATGTTATTGCACTTAAAGCACTTTTCTGTGTGTGGATTTCAGGACATCAGAGTCTAGAGTCATTAGTTTAACAAAGGGTGCAGAAAATTCGTATTAGCAACACTGTACAGCAACTGCTTACTTGTGTGAAATGCAAACCAAGGAAAATTAAAAGGAAGCAAAAGCTACTAAAGATGCTCTTACAAACACACAGTGGTTAGTTGCAATTATGAGTGGGTTGGTTTTTTGTTTTCAGAGGTTTTTAAGAAACCACAGGATGGAGGCAAAAATCTCTAATACCTCATTATTCAGCTTAAGCTTATGTATTTTAAACCACTTTTAGAGCACCAAATGGTGTTCAGAAATACATTAATCTTGCCCACCTGTGCTTTGTATTCTAACATAACCTACCAATACAAGCATCTTCACTTTTATCAGGTTGACTGTGAAGGAGTAGGCAGCATCCTGCTTCTTCCATACTCTTTTCCTCAGTAACAATAACTGTGCAACATGTGATGCTCCCAACACTATCCCTGCCTGCTGCTTCCCTCTCCTTCCAAGGCACAGTGAAATAGAAAACTTTTTTCATGTTTACTCTTATTTCTTCTGTCACACACACAATACAGCATCTTACACTTCCCATTTTGTATGCTCTCTTCAGATATTGTCCTTCAGAGCATATTTTTACATTTGGTTTACGTTTCCATACTACAACTCTGAAATAGTTTCCATCATATCTGGGTTTGTTTTTTTTTTTTTAAATAAAACAAAAACCAACCAGGGGGACAATCCACATGCAACTGCACATTCTGAAGGTACTTTCAGATAACCTTTACAATTGCATTAATTATTAATATCTGTAATATACCACCATTTTGCAGAACAACAATAAAGATGTGTGATTTTTTTTCTATTTTATAGGCTGCCTAAAAATATCCATACTTGGCTTTGTAGTCCCTTATCCTTGCCTCAGTTGAAGCCTTTCAGTGGGTTTTATGATGTCCACAAAAATGCATCCACAGTATGCTTAAAAGCTCTATTTCAGATGCCAGCCCCACATACAAAATCCCATTCACAGAGCTTTAATCAGACCCAGTTAGCCTCCACAGTGAGGTAAGGGCATACTGGCACGGTGATGAGACCAACTGGCTGAGAACAAAAATAGTTTGAGGGTCATCCAAGAAAGTAAAAATTGAACATGTTAATTAATGATGCTGCTGGAAAAGGAAACGAAAAACCCTGAACGCTAGAAAGGAACAAGGAACTTGGTCCAAAGCAGCCACGAGGCAGCTCCCAGTTCCATTTTTCTCCCTGTGTTTCTGGCTGTCTACAGGTAGGTTCTCTGCTCTAGGTTCCTGTTTCCTTCACCACTGTAACTCTGCCAGACAAACTAGCTTTTTCAGATATTCACAGCCCAGCTACCACTAATATTAGCAAGAACCACAAAGATAAGCGTTAACAACACAGGAATATGCCCTACTTCCTCTTTCTCTAACTAAAGATTGCTCCAGCCACTGAAGCAGAAATCTGTTTTCTTTGCTGACAGGCATGCTATACAAAAAAAGAAAAGGAAACAATCCTCAGAGAAACGTAACAATCCACCTCCAAATAACAGTCTTAAAAAAAATACCAAGCACCCATCTTAGGCTGGAATATAAGGGAGGATAACCTTCAAAATGTCATAGTGGCACACATGCTTTCTGAGATGGATGGTTCCTAGGAAGTAAGTTTTACAGTCATCTTTTTCATATGCAATGTTGAATTAATTATTGCTGCCTAAGAAAACTATCCTATAGTATATGGGACAAATTCCCACAAGCTGCTTTTACTAGTAACTGTGAACTATAGAAAGGACCATAAGCCACAGACTGAATGTAGTGTTTTAAAAGTCATCTACAATGAGCTCTAAGGAGCTGTGCATAAATAAACATTTCTTGATGATGTTTCAGTAACTTATAAACACTACTCAAACAATTTACAAAGCATTAGTAATACCAAGCCCTACTACCAGCAATGCATTCATTTTAAGAGACAGAACACAGCTTACTAAACTGGTTTACATATGTTCAATAAATCATTTATAATGAACTGTGAAACACTTAGAAAAAATACATACAATAAATTAAGTTCATTTGGGAAATGCAGCTATTGACTAGCTTTTTAATAAAGCACTCATAACAGACCATGTGAAGCATCTGTCTATAGCACCACATGCTTACTAAACTATTCACCACTGAAATAGGCAATCTTTAATAAAAAACCCACACAATTTAATTCTAAAGATTATTGACCCAATCTAGTTGTTAAATACATCATTCATAACACACTTAATGAAACATTTATTCCACGTTATACAGCCCTCAAAACAAACACATTTTCACAGCTGTTGAAATAGCACCAGTCTTCTATGCAGTAACTACTTCACAGATGATGAATGTATTAGCAATGTACAGGCTATCTTGAGTCAAATCAGAGAACATTAGGGAGGACACACATTTGCGTATCTAGCAGAGCTGAACAGCAGGGGCAGAGAAACACCATGTGAGCACCATGTGCCTGGGGACTTTCAGAGTAAAATCCCTTTCTTGGGTCCTGCAAGCATCCTCTAAAACGTGGCGCTGGTTCTTACACATCTTTGAACTTTTGCAATTACCTTAAGACTTGCTACTTTCTCTTGCAGATTTTCAAAGGTTACCTTCTGTTTCTACAGTGTCTTTATGCCTTAGCAGTAAGCAGCATTTTAGACTCAGTGCAAGAAAGGGAGTTGGTGCAGTCCCTTTAAATAGGACAATTGCATTAGAGTCAAAAGGTTAAGATCCCAGCACTTTCAAGCAGCTTAAAAAGTTAACTAGGAAAACCATTTTTCTTCATCAAGTAAGACAGAATTAAACATCTTTTTTCTGTTTTGTAAAATTATTATTTGCATGTAATAACTTGATTCTTTATTCAAGTATCATTCATGTCTCCAAATAAAAGATGCAGGTGCAACCACTGTCACATTTCCTGCCTACTGACCACCACCCACCTTGGCCTTGGGATGTAGCTTTGTCACTAGCTCTGATTTCAATTAAGTGATACTTTTTTCTTGGAAATACTGTGCAGAGCATTAGCTTGTTACTTTGCAGCTTCAGTTAAGGCAGAAGCTCCGCAGAATTCAATTCTGTTCTTTCTTACTCCAGTGATCCCTTGCTGATGTTAAGTTGTGCCACTTTACCCAGAAATCTGGTCGTTGGTAGCAGATAAAATATGTAAAGCAACAAAGTTTATCTTCTACATTTTAAGGAGCTCTGTGCTGCATCATTTATACGATGGAAATGTGTCCTGGCTTACAGAATCACCTCTGCAGGGTGACTCCCTACTGCTGAAAATACCTGCCCTATTTATTTCTCTGTCCCAGCACCATTCTCTCCCTTTTCTTTTCCTATTGCAATTTTTTTTTTCCACTCTGTCTTCTGGACAACACAGTTTACTTCAAAAGCAACACAACATAAAATGGCTTCAAACTTTTAATGGCTAATAAAATGGTTAAGGCAAACCAAATTCCTTGCACCAGGACCATGAGTAATCTTGTTACCAAAACTGAAGAATCCTTCATACAGCTGCCCTGGAAATTCATTGCTACAGTAAGACAATCCTGATGATTCAACCATTTTTAATAAGAGTAATCAAAATGAGATTTTTTTAAAAACTTTTTTCTTAAAAAAAAAAAAAAATTTAGCACTATTCTGATACTCCTGTAAAAAGCAGCACTTAAGAGAGAAGTAAGATCCTTTCTTCTGGGCAGTATAGGTCAAGACTCACAGAAAACAGACTAATTAATCCCATTTGAGTGCAGTCAGAGCTGACCTCACACAAGTTTCACAGAAATATGCAAAAGCCTAATCAAGAAAAATTAAAATTAATAGAAGAGGCTAAGAGTTCAAATTCTTGTAGCTGATCAGAAGGTTCTGTTGTTAAATCATCTGCAGTGGAAAAAATACAATGTTCCATTAGGGAAAAAAAATATATAAATAAGGTATCTGCTGTCTCCTATTTTCCTAGATTCTAAATTTAACTAGATGGCTCAGAAAGCAGTAGATTATTCAAAAAGACCCTTCTGAGATACTGCCCTTGACAGCCAAGTTAGACTTGCATTTAATACAACCACTTGGCAAATTACATCAAACTGTTGTTTTGCTTAGATAAAAACCAAATAAGGGAAAATAAACTGGATTTAAGACAGGACATTATTCTGGTTTATGCCCAGTTTCTTCTCATTATTCTGTCAGATTTTTTAAACTTTTTTTTTAGTAATTATCCCTTAAAATACCAAAGGGTGCTGAAAGAGACAAGAGTATTGTTCAATCCAGGTGTAAGTTAATAAAGACAACAGAGCTGTTTCAGCTGCCCTTTAGTTTAAATCCTTTACTAAAAGGAGATATTAAAAGATTATGCAGAGAGGAAAAACAGTATCAAAATCTCTAGCTATAGCTCCAGAGGAGAGAACTCAACAGGGAGTTTTGCCTTAAGCCAGAGCAGAAAATATTCTGATCCGTTGAGCACAGTAACAGCAACTAAACCAACAACCTGGCAGAAAAGACTGTTTATTTACAGCTTCTGTAAGTTGGAACGCAGACCTTTCAGCTGAAAAAGCAGGAATATTTTGTTGCTTTGCAATATGGAGGTCCCAACTGCTGAAAATGAAGCTTTATTCTAGTCATGCAGAGTAATCCACTTACAGCCTTCAGTTTGCTAAACTGAAAAAATATTTAAAATATTATGTCCATATGTGGCAATGTTTAAGAAAGAAAATTTAAAAACTGGTGAAAGTATTGAAAAAACAGAAACTACATCTGGAAAGACAGAGGATATGAGATACAAAATCAGTAGTTACATTTGCCCTTGCCCTCTGTCCACCAGAACACGGACATGCATGCAAACACACACATCCTAGGCCAGCCTTGCAAACTGCAATCTACTTAAAATTGTGCATATTTGACACTAGTAGTGAGCCTGCAATAATATTCCCTGTAATAAAATTGATCCTGGGCCTGTAGGATGCTTGCAATAAACTCTAGAACTTGCGTGTTTGTTTTCTATCTTTGTACCAAAGCAAAAATACATAATTTACTTCAAGAGTCAGAGCACCCAAAGCACATGACATCCATCATTTACACACTTTGTCTGAGAACCCAAGTTTAGCCTTGAATCCAAAAGCTAAAACATGGCAGCGTATCAGACTTAGGATGGTCATTTGAGCCGTCCCAGATGACAAATGAGTTCTGCTAGCAGGGGGAGCAAAACCACACTGAAGTATTGTGACCATAACATTAGAATGAATTAGCTCTACGCACATCACATCAGTGGATTGACCTTTGTTTCCTATAAACAATCTAGAATAACTTTACCAGTAAGCATTTTAGCAGACAGTTGATTCTAAGCTATGGTAAACAAGTGGCAAATAGAAGGGAAAAAAAAAAAAAAAAAAAAAAAGCTTGACAGTATATTTGCATCATAATTCTCAAGAGGTACAATTTAATGAAAGGTTCCCTTCTCAATGTAAGGTTCAAAAGCAGAGCATTTCTCTAACTCCTCTGAAACCTGTAAGACTAGGTTTGGGCATATCTAGCAGACGTTGTCCATGAACAACATTGTACATCCTAGCATTACAGTAAAAATAATGTTCTGAAATGCAAATGGCACAGTCTTACCATACAGAGTTTGGGTAAGCAGAACTCACAGTGTACTGTGCCTGCACTGCAACCCTCGAGAAACAAGGAAAGGTGTGGATTTCAGCAAAAACAGACAGCTGGAATAAGTCACTCCTGTTCATCATACTTAGCTCTGTTAAAGGCATCTGTATCAAACATTCCTTCACTTATCCTTAATCCTGGAAAAAATCTGTGGAATTTTCATACCAGTAGTAAGCTGTAAACCTCATTCAAGGTAGTCTCTCTTGTATAATTACATAAAGCTTATTTTCTTGGTGAAAGAGTTAATAAGTCTCAATATAGGTTTTAAACAGGGCAAGATGAGTCAGTGAACTGTAGAAAGAAGAGCTGAAAAGCAATGGACCGAGTTTGTACTCGCTCTCTCACAAACCATCAAATTACTAGAGGCTTATATGTTTAGCTAGATTTTCCTGTCTAGTTGAAAACAGGCAGAAAAAGAAGAGTTACAGTCCACCACTTCAGAAAATTCTCAACTGAGTGCATTATGCATTAACAAATTAAATTTAGGCTCTAGGACTGCCAAACACAATCCTTCAAACTTTCTTAAGGGCATTGCAAACTGCAATTCTTTTCAAGAGAAGCCTCCACTTAATTGCAGAGACCTTAACAAAGGATCAAGAATGCCACATTGAGGATAACCAGTCAGTAATTTATTCATGCCCTTAGCCAGTTGGTATAGGGTTCTTCTATTTAATGACTGAAGGGCCACCATTTCCAGCTCTTCAATTGACCCCTCTGCATATAAAATAATTAAGCTTCCAATCTTTTTACCTTCTGGAGGTAACACTATGCCACCTCAGCAAGATTAAAGAGAGAAGACCTGCCCATAGGTGAGGACAATTCTGTTAACACAGCTATTAGACATGTTTCAATAAACTTGCTACATATGGTGTGCTACAATTAACATTATGAATAGCAGCAGCAGCATTGTAGAAATCATAAAATCACAGAATAATTAAGACTGGGAGACCTCTAGAGATCATCTTGTCCAAACTCCTGACTAAAGTAGGCCTAATTTCAAAGTCACATCAGGTTGCTCACGGCCTTGTCTTGTTGAGTTTTGAATATTTCCAAGGCTGTATATGCCAGGCCCCTGTGGCAGTGTTATTCCAGTCTTGGTGTAATTTTTTTCTCTGTGTATTTAGTTGGAATTTCCCTTGTTTCAGCTTGTGGCTGCTGACTCTTTTCACTATGCTCCTCTGAGAAAAGCCTATCTCCATCTTCTCCAACCCTTATGGAGGTAGAAGACTTGCAGTAGCTACCCCCTAGGTCTTTGCTTGTCCAGGCTAAACAAGCCCAGCTCCCTCAGACTCTCCTCATAAGTTTCTTAATTTTCTAACAAGTAGGACTTTAGTGGGTGGTTATCTGCCTCCCACTATCCTTTGCAAAGTAGAAACCTCAGACTTTAGGATTTTCATTTTTAATTTTAGTTCCTGTGGAAAGAAAGCTTGCAAACACCAACTTCCCATATACACATAGACATACTTATTTTTTCTAGGGGATGAGGACAGGGGACAAACTTGCCTAGCAGTTGATCCAACAAATCCTTTCTATCTGCTTTGTCACACTTCAGAATTACTATTGGCATGTGGCAGGAAAAGAACAGGGAGAAGCCCTGATCTCCACTGGATGCCTACATTTACCAGAGAAGAGACATGCTTTAAAAGGCCGTACAGTAGTTACAGACCTCTCTTTGGAAGAGAGACTTTAATTAAGCCAGATGATAGGCTGTCATTACAAAAATTGCCTCCAGGCATCTCACTTATTCAGCCAGCTGAGGTGAAATCCACTGTTGGCTTTCAGAGAGGTAGCAACACCCCCACGGCCCTGCTCCCATGGCAAAGGTGCATCGCTGCGAGCGGATCCCTTAGTATGTGCACAGCTTGGGAGGCAATCAGTTGAAGTCACACAACCAACCCTCTCACGGCTGCCTTTCATTCAATAATGTTCCTATCAGCCCATCAAGAAGCAAAAAAAAAAAGTTTTAATCCTTTTTTTTGGTCAACCAACACACCTAAACCAAAAATCTAGTGTTGTAACACAGAAAGGAGAAGCCAACCTTTCCTTTCTCTCACAAGAAAAAGTGATCAGAAATGCATGCATTTATATATACATTGCCATAAAACCCCCACCTGTGGCATGAATTATCAATACTAAGATACAAATTAACCCCAAGAAAACATTCAAAATGCAGTCCCTCTCAGAGTTCTGGAGTAAATCTCATTAGTGCTTCTGTAGCAACAATGAAATTAAAACAGAAGAAAAGCAGAGACTACCATTCTGTTATTTCTTCCTAATGGTATGGTAGACATCTTCCAGTCTGTATATGGCCAATCACATTGTCCCACTTCAGTGCTGAAGAAGTCTACCTCCCCATCCATATGCAGCCAGGGACAGCTCCTGCTTTCTTCTCAGTTCCTACCACCACAGTCAGCCCATCAGCACTTGAACCATCAGCCAAATTCAGAAAGGACAAGTTGTCTTTCACAGCTCTTACTCCTGCATTTTTCTCCCCATTGTGGGTCTGGGAAGGAAAGAATGTACTCACACCTAGCTAATATGGAGTTTGATAGAGCAGTTAGTTAGTTGAGGTATTTGACATCTTTTTATTTGGAATTACTGTGCAGGTGGAAAGAAATTAACAATTCTGAAGCAGTAAAGAGTAAGAAAACAAAATTTCAGATTTATGTTTAAAGTTCTCCTGTTTGCATCAGTTCTGCAAAGAAATAAAGCATGTGTGCTGTAAAAGCTAACTTTTTCTTACTTTTTTTAATGTAAATTTCATATTCAGTCCCCTAAACAACAGCAACCCGTATTCCTGTTTATTACAGAAATAAGCCTGATTTAAGCTCCTGATGTAAAACCAACCTTTAAAATCTATAAGAATATTACAGGACAATGATACACTAAACCTTATACCTTTTCAAGTAACATTTCTAAATGCAATGTCATTTGATTTCAGAACTATTAATGTAGTTTTTCTTATCATTTCCAACAGAGGGCTTATCACAACTGATGATGAAGCTGCCATCCTAGAATACCTTCAGGGGTAGCCCTGGCTAATTCCCAGTTCGGTTGCAATTGTCTGATAAGATGTGGACAGCACTTCTGGGGTTTCATTTCTGACTGACAGTGTGTAATATATTAGGAAAATGAAGAGAGAGCCCCTATCAAAATTTAACTCAAGTGTCTATTATTAGACCTGATCTCCCAAGTCAGGTTTCAGAAGAGAGTTTCGTATAACTTTATTTAAATAATGGTAATACTTATCTATTTGCAGGCTAGCATTTCAAAGCATGCATTGTCTAAATCTGCTCTGAATTAGTCCTTTGCATCTGCTGTTATAATTCAAAGAAATTTCTTCAATTAAGTTTAATTACTTCCTTCCACAGCTTTGAATACAGCCCTTATTTTGTTTAATTACTTTTCCTCATGGACTCCATGGCAAATAGATGACTAATAAAAGTACAAAAACAAAGAAACTTAAGCAAGTACATTACATATACATAACAATACTGTACATGTATCACACTAATTAAGTTATCATAGTCTGCAATCATATAAATTTAATATTAAGAGGGAACCTTTCACACAAGATCAGTAAAATCTGGCTCATTCTCTGAATTTTTTAAGACCTTTCTTACCTAATTTATAAATAGTTTTAAATTCCTGAAAGGAAACAAACCTATTGAAGTACAAAAATGTTTTATACCTTTTACTCAAGTACATCAGAGAACTTCATCTCGGCAGTAAGTTGGTTACCAATTACATTCTTCTGTACTCTACTTGTCTAGTAGTTACAGAAGCATGTGAAATAGCTCAATCCTTTCCAGTCGCCTAGAATGCCATACTTATGATTCAATACAAGTCCTATAATCTCACTTCTTTTTTCCAGCTACAGATGGTAGGAAAGATGAGGTAAAGCAATGGTAGTGCTATGCAAGTAAAACAATTCTTCCCATTTCATTTGGATGAGAATGCCTCAAGTATTGACTTAAAAACCAAAGCATAACTCATTTATGTGAAATTGATAATTACCATTTTCAATCAAGATTAAAACAATGCTATGTCTGCCAAAGGGAAATACTAGATCAATGTTATCATGCCATTTCTGGTCCAAGCAATGAGATAACCTTTAACGGTCCCTTCCAACCCAAGCCATTCTATGAAAACAGCAGGTTTTTTGTTGTTAGTAATAAAATACTGATAAAAAAATAAAACTAACAATTAAAGTGCACAGCAGTTTATGGAACTCTTTATTGAGTGAAGAAACATATGACTAGTCATCACACATCTCAGGCTGCTAGAGACGTAGATGTTGAAGACTGAACAACAATTTAAAAACTCATTTTCATTTTGTACAAGAAAACAAGTATGTTTCCTCCCAGTAAATAATTTTTAAATCAGTTGGATGTTCAGGTTTTTATTATATTTTCATTTGACACACACACACCCTAAGTAGACTTCCACAGTTTTATCTCAACTACTGATGGACTTTTCCATTTTCCTTCTTACAAGGATGTTTATTTCCATACAAGGATTACATTTTCCCATAAATTGCTTTAGAGCACTCTTATGCAATGCTTCACAAGACACTTCACAAATACAACAGCAGTGGCTTAATAGTGCCATTAGTTAATCATGACAAGCCATGGTACCTTGCCTTGAGGCCCAGAAGGAAATTCACCTCTCTGGACTTATTCATAAGGGGCTGAGGACTTCCCTTTGAGAGCAAGAATTGGCAAACAGAAGAAAAATAAAAAGGAGCCAGTCTGTCAAATTCAATTTTCTTTTCAGTGCCACTGATAATGTTTTCCTGCAGATTTGAAGCTAAAAAGCATCTACAATCCATTTCCACATCTGTGACCTGCATGGTATCTGCCTTTTGGGGGATGCACTATTCACTGTACAATTGTTCCTCATTGCAATCACCTCAGGCAGATTTGAAACTGATGATCACAGGTAAGAAGTAAAATAGGAGTCTGTAGCTCTAACAGTTCTTGCAGTTTGCATTCAGAACAAGTACACCAAAGTCAGCTTCTCTGGCTGGAATCAATGAATGGCGAGTAGTAATAAGGTCTCATGCAAGACCTCAGTGGAAAAAAAGCACAGTCAATCTTCTGGTTAATTCATAAGTGCCACCAAGTGTAACATTAGTTTTAGCAAATACTGAAAGCTGAATTTTCAGAAACATTCATTTGCCAACCATCACCTGAAATATCAGGCACACCAAGAGGCAAAGAAAGCTAAGCAAGCAAAGCCTTAACAAAATGCCAGCTGAGCTTCACTTCTCGTACCTCAAAAGCACAAGCACCCCTGGGAGACAGCAGAGGAACTAACACAACACGCTGCCTTCTAGACACGCGGTCAAACTTGGAACACCGGTGGCATTTAGTAAAACAGGAAACCAAACATCTTCAGAGGCCAGCAAGATGCAAGACCACAAGCGATTTTAATATTCTTTCTTGACAGGCATTCAGCATCACTCTCAAGAAAGGCCAGCTACAGTTGTCACTGTTGTCACTGCAGTCACTCTTGTCTCTTGCTCTCATAGGACCCAGCAAAGGAAAATTTGGCCTGGTCTTGTTTGGCCACATTGGACAACAAATATTTTTATGCCCTGTGGAAGGAAATGAAAAAAAGACAGAAGAGGGATAGAAAGACATGCAGAGACAGCTGTCTGAAATGCTCTCATTAATCATATGGAAAAAAGTTACAAAAGCTTTTCTTTCAGAAAAACTTCCATATCCCAATTACAAAAGATGTGTCTTCAACCAGGATTTTTCCCAAAAATTACACATTCCACAGCTCCTAAGGATCCCAAAGGAAAATGAGTCAGTATTATTCTCCATTCCATTTTTTTAAATGCAAAGGCTTTTTTTCTCTCCACATAAGAACACTAATAGAAAGCTCTCCTCTGTTAACAGTTAATTATTACCTGACTAGCTTGCCACAGACCAATGCAAACACAAGAAAATTACAATAGATCAGCTGATACGCAGTACCTTGTAAATAACTTATTCATGTGGCTGTGAGGGCTAAGCTAGAAAAGTTTAGTAAAACTATAATGAATTTTCATTATCATGTAAGACCCAGTGTGGAGATACATAAACTGGAATTCAAATCTTTAATCCTCTGCCAAAACAGAACAAATAAAATCATATCAGAACTTTATTCTAGTGTAACTGCATTCCACAGCAGAACACAATGCATTAAAATATCAAAGTCTTCTAGGCTTTTTGGATTAATCCAAAAAATAAAGTTATTTTCACTGATGAAGAAGGGACAGATCTTAGGAATTTAGAGAAGTAAAGCACATAATTTCATCATCTAATGTAAAATAATACAATAATTATTATTCAAAGTACACCAAGTGGTGTTCTACTGGCCTCAATGGGTTTGTAATAATACCAATATGTATATTAAAGAGCTAATAAATACACATTGTTATTTCTTAAATATAATATCATCCCATCATTCCAAGAAGAAAATTATGTTCAAATCTGAGTAAACAGAGATTGGGAAGAAACTAAAAACTGATTATTAAAAAAAGGTTGTGAAAATTGCAAGGAAAAAAAAAAAAGTGGTATTTGGTTTCTGGGTTTTCCTACTTAGAATTAAAGCATCAAACCTCATGGAATGATGTCTCATGTTGTTAGATGCTCAGGAGAGCATTGCCTCTGCCAAAGATCCGGCAAACTTTTGCTGGTAGTAAGATAATATATTATTTTAAGGAAAAAAAAAATTTAGAAAGAGACAAAAAATACCTAATCCTCCACCAAACCAACATGCAAGGAATGCATCATTAGAAGAGACAGGATCTATAAATAATTCATTCTGCATTTCTTTTGTACAAATTGCTATTCCCATGAAATAAACATGTTTTTCTGATTACTTCCAACTGCTCCACACCTGCATCTTACTTGCCTAGACTAACATTCCACTGCCTATATTGTTAATGCAAATTGCTGCAAAATCTACCTTTCATGAGAAGCTATAGCTTCATTTAATTATTAGCAGGTGTGGTGCTCCCACATCAATTTTCAAACGTCACACATGCTATACAGACATACAAGACCTGCTCAATAGCACTGCCTTTAGACAACACAAGCCATTAATCCTGAACTGATTACAAGATACTTACAAGATTTCATCTCCCAAACCCTTCCATTGCAGTTCCTGCCTCACCTTTGTTCTTAATAGTAAAGATGAAAAAGAATATCCAGCATGGTATTTTATCCAATTTCAAATATTAAACCAAGAATTATCACATTTTCCAGATGCTTCTCATAAAATGATCAGAAGCCAAAACAACTGTAATTATTTTAAATACAAACCCCCTTTATATAAATTTTGTACTGATAACAATTTTAGTTGGTTGACTGATTTTTTAAAAAATAAAGAAAAATAGTATACCTGTACAGCTCCCAAAAAACATATGAATGCACCAGTATACCCTACTCAATAAAACTGGTGACACTACTACCAATATCATTTTTCTAACACTGTAAAGGCAATATCTGCATAAACACTGGGTGTCCTTGAAGGGCAAGGGGGAGCGCAGAGAATATTCAGTTTAATATTTAGCATCTCCTGAGAAAACACAGCAATTCACACCTCATGCAGCCACGTTTTATATGCTGTCCTCAGACTCAGGAACACAACACACATTAGAATCACACATTGACCTTTCTTAGTCCAAGTCCCCATTCTGAGAAACCAATGAACACACTGGAAAAGTTTTGGTCTTTCTCATCTCCGCAGTGCATGGGTTATTTACAAGAACCACCACACAAAATGCAGTAGATGCAGTTTTTCCTCCAACAGGAATAGCAAATTCATCCCACATGAGTATTTGATACTGACAACAGTGAGGCCACTGCTCCCTCAGCTTTAAGAGATGACAGTGCCCAAGGCAGAGTTTTGTCTTATTTCTTGGGAATACCAAGGACAGAGCATCGTGTCTAGAACTGCACTTCTGGAAGGTGCACAGACACTGCTGGAAGGAAACATGGCAAAGGAACAGAAAAAATGCTGAAAGAGCTGCCTTTTCAAACTAACAGAGCAGATGTTGTGACAGTTGTGACTAAAACCTGAAAAATAAAATAAAAACTGGGATCTTTTAAGCTGTGTTCAGACCCCCTTAAATTAGTCACAAATGTTTAGCTACTGTCACAAACAACAGTCTGCTTTCCTTTTCTGCTACCATCTCACTAGAAATAAGTAAGAGCACATGGCCCTATATTTCAAGGGGTTTGATGTGTTACATCAAAGTATAAGAACTTGCTGTTTCCTATGATGTTTTATGTCATAGTATGACACACCACATTATCTGCCATTCATGACATGTCTAAATGATTTAAAAAAAAAAAAAAAAGAACAAGACATAAACCACTGAAGTTCACAAACAAGTCTCAAAATTCAGCCTCTTTGTAGAAGACTACTCTACCTTTAATATGTGATTCCATACCCATGATAATGCGCACAACGATCGTGTATCCTGGGTGGG
This sequence comes from Caprimulgus europaeus, assembly GCA_907165065.1. The sequence goes on along the minus strand of OU015534.1, from coordinate 12,790,802 downwards.
GGAGAAGCCTACAACATCTGGATGACACATGCTTCATTCCTTAAAGATGAACTGCAAAACAGAAACCTTTCCACCATTACTGCTCTATCACATAACTACTTAAGTGTAAAACTCTAAGAGACACCTCCTAATTTCATGCAGGTTTTGCAGTTTTAGTTCTTACACCTCTAATGAATTCAGACAGGAAACTCCAGCTTTTAACCAGCTGAAGTAAGCTTACACTGGAGATTGGCTTGGTTTAGCTACAGGGGCATCAAAATCAAATCCATTCAACCAAAGCAAGTCCTCTTACAGGACTAGGCTGAGTATCATCTCCTTCTGCTTGTGAGGGGACTAATATATTATCTTTAAAATATGGTTTAAGATCATTGCAAGTGAGAATGAAAAGTGGTTTTATACTTCCTAGAGTTTAATTTTCCTTAATTTTTTCAAGAAGCCAACATAATAAAAAACACATTACAAAATTCCATGTACTACACTCCATAAAATCTTCCATGGTAATTAAGCACCATTGGACCATGATACCACAAATCCTAACCCTGCACCTTGTCAGATTCATTAATGCAGCTTCATTCACTTTGGAGCAATTTAGAGGTAAACAACATACAGCAACAGAGAAAGTAAGTATTTTAGTTAGAAACATAATAATTGCAAGAAATTTATTTAAAATAGAAATAAACAATGTAGAAGGAGCATCAAAAAAGAATGATTCATGGAGTTTTGCTAGTTTTGTTCAATGCGGGGGGAAATCAGCCATAGCAAATAAGGATGGAGGGATACAGCAATAAACCTGGTTACTGCCTCAGAAATCCAGGTTCTGCCCTGTAATTCCTTGTTGCATCTGTCTGTTACTTTCCAACTCATTTGTGCACACCTCGTCAGGGGCACTTTTGTGTATTTACACTTTCCATCCCTAAAGATAAAACCACATATTCCTAGGAATGATTCCAGTCACAGTAGAAATGCCACAACCCACAAGGCTGTTGATCACCAGGTGAGGACAGGCTGAAAAGAGAGTTCACTTTACAGTGAACCTGCAGCAAATTGTTGCTGGGAAATGACCTGTTGGATGGGCATCCTCCCATGAGGTAGGGAGTTCACCTTTGTTCCTTTCCCTGGGATCTCTCCATCTTTAGTCACATCAGAGGAAAGAGCACAGCATGAGAATCAAACAGGATCCAAGTATAATTCTTAGCACAGGAAAATGGATGGATGCCATGCATAAACATCGCTGCAGTCAATTTAACAGTCAAGGGAGTATGTGAATTATCTTGGATCTGATTCAAGCAGGATATAGAGGCCATCTCCATGGAAGGCTCCACATCCTGGAAATCCCCAGCAGTGAACGGAATTACAGTGAACACAAAACCTACCCTACAAAACAGAGCAGAGGTGAAACAAAGAATGTGCTTGTGATGATGTAAAAACTTGGGATGAAATAGCTACAATTTTCATCATGCACATAGGGGTTAAAAGAAAAAAATCAAATAACTAAATATCCAAAATGACAAGGGTCTTAACACCAGGACCAGATCCTTTTAGACCTTCTGCCTCTCTCCTCTGAGCAGCTACTTGCCAGGGTAGAAAATTTAATAGAATGAGATCAGCTTTGCTATTTTAGTCTCAAAAGTGCAGATGGAGCATATGCCTGGAGATAATAATGTTATCTGTATTACTGCAATGTCTGAAGACCCCAATCAGACACAGGCCATTGAACACTCGGAGAAAACTCTCAAAGAAAATTCCTGCCAAAAACAGCTTACCGTGTGAACTAAGGGGAAAATGCAACCTCTGGATTTAATTAAACCAGCTGAGATAACCACGGAGAAGAAACATGCAAAACAATCATAGGTGAATATACAGGTATATGGTCAGTTTTGGCAGCATCCTGCAGAAAACTCTTACAAGCGTGTACTAAAGGGTTTTGTTTGGTTGAAACGTATAAATTACATTTTGCAAAACAGTTCTCTCGACCTTTGGATTAGATTACAAAAGAAATATTAAAGAAGCTATGGATTTTAGTTAGCCACCTTCTTACTTTGAGAAAAAGAACTCACAATCAGATGTGGTATCAAAAATATTAACTTACATTATACAAATACTATTTAGACCACAGAATTTCTTCACTTCATCTCTGGTAGAAGGTCATGTTCAGCTTATAGGCACATGAAATCTTTTGTGTTTATTTTGCATAGTAAATACACAGCACACAAAACAGAAGGAAACATCTTTCTAGATTTCACACTTAGCCCTCACTGTATGGGCCCATCACACACAGACTTTTATTATTACATCCTACCACATTAAGCCTACACAGTTAAAATTGTCCTGTGATGACAACATAATCCACCTCCATCATTTTCTTCAAAATCTACATTTAAAAAGAAGAGTTTGTAAATAGGGGAAGGCATAATTTGCAGGGGCAAAGTGCTGCATGTGCGAATTAGGTTACCTGTTCTATTTGCTTTAAAATATCATAGTCCAGTCCTCAGTGGGGGATATCAACATTTTACAAGTATCATTAACATTAATGTTGTATCTATTGTAAGACAACAGGTACACTGAAGTATTATTTTTCAATTATGGAAAAATTAGCATTTCTTTGAAGTAATTTATTGAATACCATCTCTCATCATTTTAAAGGCTCAGTGGCTGATACAGTGGAAGTTAGGGAGTTCAACATCTTTAGGGATAATAGTGACTACATAAATAGTAATCACTCTGTTAATTTAGTAATCAGCAAGGTGGCATGTAACTACCATAGTAACAAGCCTAAAATCAACTGTTTGCTTCCACAAAAGGCCTACGCTTCACTCAGCTGTTCTACCACAATTTTTAAAGACATGATGGAAAAAATAAAAACACATACTGCATCTTGAACTTGCCTCTTTCCCTGCATTTCCTCAACAGAAGAAATAATTCCTCAGATGAAGAGTCTCACTGGTTTTAACGAGAACATCCCACTACTGATTGGGAGGCAAAGTTTCCAGAGCCACGATCAGTGACAGCCCCACCAATCTCACCTAGAGAGAGTGCACAACAAACACCACAGAGGCAGCATGCACTCTAAGGAAAATCACCTTCCCAATCATTTCTACAAGGGCTTCACACAGAGATTATTTCCTGCAGTAGTCATAGGAAAAGGAGGTCTTGGTATCTAAAGGTTATACACTTTTTCTAATATGTTCTTAACCACTGTAAGTAACTCAGGTTAATTATTAATAGCCACCTCTGTTCTTTGCACTTTACAGGCACCTCTATCCAGTCTCACACATACCAAACTCCAACATTCAACAAGTCTCAATATCTTTGTGAGAGAAAGAGCAGAATGAGTGAAGAAGGGCAGGGGGAATTTAAAAATTCAGGAAGGGAGGCAGGGCAAGCCACAAGGCAGTGCCACAGAGGCACTTAGGGCTGAGGTGGCAGGGACACACAGTTGTTCTGGCTTCGCATCCACTGTGCTATCACCTAGTTAAAATCTGTACCTATAGTACTTTTTTTTTTTTTTTTTTAAAAAAAAAGGTTTCCACACAGGCTACTAACTGAACAAACAAGAGAGTCGGGATAAACCTGACAGAAAGGAGGAGAGTGCAACTAACAGTTTTGTATTTTCAGGAAGGAATTAGCTTGGTATCATATCAGGATATACGTATAATTCTGAATTTCCTTATTATGGTAAAAGCTTGAAGAGTACCTGTAGGCATTACATTAAAAAAATTACACACTGTTAAGTATCTTGATCTAGACATTTAAGTTATCCTATGTGATGTCTTTCTGAGAAAGCCCAGCCTGCCTTACAGCAAAGCTAATCTACACGTATCTGTTTCACTTTTTATCCTTGCACCTGCCTGTGATTAACAAGATTAAGAATTAAGATGGCGGAGGTCTGTCAGTCAAGGAATACCAATTTATCTCTTGATTTAATTATCAGAATTACAACCAAATGGAGACCCAGGCCTGGGCAAAAGGAAAGTGTTTATTGGGTTATAATTCAAACTCTAAAAGGAAGGCCCTGCAGAAGTCATGCTTGTGGCAGGCTGTGTCACCGGACTGTGGAGAGGAAACGATTGGGAGGAGGAAAGAGACACTGGAGTTTTCTTATAAAAGGATATTCTTATTTAACTGTTAGGGCCAGAGGGAAGATTCTGCATGTGATCTCTTCACACAATTAAAAAAAAAAAAAATAGTAAAGAGGTCTGCATCCAAGCTAAGTCATTCAGGGAGTATTTAAAAAGGAGTGCACACACTTACCTTTGTGAAGCCATGCTCCATTCACAGAGCTCCTATCTCCTCATCCCATGTCACAACTTAATTCTTAGTTGTGTCAGTGCTGTCTGCTTAAAGTAGTTTGTTACCATCTATCTCCAAACAGAACCTGCTAGTTCAGAGAAGTTTCTGTGCTTGCGGCAGACTTTGTCACATTTATTAATATGAGCTGCCACAACCTACATCCTCATGAAAGAAAACTCAAAAAAACTCCCAAACTATTCATGTACCACAGACCCACCAATAGGAAATGAGTGAAAGGGGAAAACAGTGCAGCAAAATAAGAAGCTGTTGAACACCAAAAAGCCATGAGAAGAATTGGATTCAAAGAGACACAGGAACGTTTATTATTTGGGGACTGTTTTGAAGCTTTGCAATTTATCCATTTTGCTGATATGCTGAAGGCAACTACTATGAGAGGCCATCCCAAAGTTTGGGATAATCAATCCTTTGTTAGAAGATAAGACTGAAAACAACAAAGCATTCACAGACCAGTTTTATTTACTGAAAGGAACAAAGTGTAAATGTATTCAGAATACATACTGAAAGGAGCAAGGCAGATAGCAAATGAATCTGAAACAAACCACTTTCAAGCCAGGCACAGGAGAGTGACTCCCTGCAAGTGACAACACTGTAAAGAAACAAATGCTGTTTGTTCTCAACTGACTGCACTTCCGCCTCCTCCCCTTTCATTCAATTACTTGGTGCTAGTGATGCTCCCTCCATCTCCATGACATGCTGGTTGCAAATACTTTTACCTCAGTGAGGAAAGCAGGCTGGAGAAAGCATATGATCACACGGTAAGTTTACACTTATATTTGCTGGCATGAAGGGGAAAAAGCCACTATCAAATAGGTCGCTTAGTTAGCAAATGTAATTAAATATTATTGTGTGGAGTATGTGGATCTTGGGTAGATTCAGCAGAGGAGTGTGTGCTTAAGGAGCAACTGGGACAGCTGTGAACCTCTGCAACCTTTGCTTTAAAAGCAGTAAATGCTGCACGGTCAGAAAAAGGAAATAACTTCCCCTGTTCTGTCCTTTGTACTGGATGTCTGTTGCCCAAATGCTACTGCTCCTGAAGGAATTCAGCTGAAAGTCAGCCGAGACAAACCAGAGCCCCTCACCCCCCTCCTATTATTCAGTACACTGTTCCCTTCTCGCTAGCCGATAGCTCGCAGCTCTGACAATGCAGGGAGAGAGGAAAAGAATGGCAGAGGGAAGCAGAGCACAGCTGTACGTTGCAGAATCTCTCCATATTCATCTGCCAAACAAAGCCAGTATTCAAAAGAACAACGAAGATGCAATAGGATCATACCAAATCCATGCCTCTGAGCAGCGAGGGGCTCTCTTAACAATGCATTCAAGCAACAGATAGAGATTTACCTTCAAAATGCAGGCCATGTTCTTTCTCTATCCTTCCTACCACAGAGCAGCAGGATTCTACTTTGTAAGCAGCAGTTCCAGTGTCAGGCAAAAGGCTGGTAGAGCTGCAGAACTGCTAGAGCCTACATTCCTGTAGATCCAAATAAGGGTACCACGCATCCAGGATCCGTTAGTCATATTAGTCTTTTTATGCCCTGTTTGTTCCACCCATCAGCTCCTACCACTGGCTGGGAGCCAGCCCGGTACCTCCCCTCTGTCACATGACCGAGTTTGATTCATGGCTCCAGCATGTATTTTTGTAAGCTTCAGGACACTCATGCAATACTATACGTACAAATGGCAATCTGTACCTTGCAGATGTTTTGCAATGACTGGAAATCAAGCTGCATGTTTAGGATTAATCTCTGTGCAACTCTCTAAATGTTCTCGGGAGACAGTTCCTTCCAGTTGGTCAGAAAATTCCAACTGTATCTATTATTTGGGCTCTAAAAATCCTTACACTGCTTGTTAGTGTGAAGTATAGTTTTAAGTTCAGCCCTTTTCATTGTACAGCAGGCTTCCCTTTGTCTGAATGCTGCAACTGCTCCCCTGTGAGAGCTAATCATTATCAGCAACCAACACAAATATCCTTCCAGAGGTGCTTGCGTTGTGCTGCACCTGCCTTTTTGTTCAAAGGACTGGCACACATCACAAGGAATGGAAATTGTGGGCTGGTTTGGTTTGTTTGTTTTGCTTTTTTTTTTTTTATTATTTGTGCAAGTCTGATAAAGGCTCTCTGAATTTACTTCGGGCTTTCCTACACTGCAGTGGGATTAACTGCAGATTAATACATTTCAGCTGTTGAAGAAATCTTTCACTTGACATCATCTATATATTATAAACGTTTCACTTCATATTTGTCACTTCTCCTGCAGTCTCTTTCTCCCCCTTTTATACTTTCTCAGTACTTCCCATTACTACATCTTGGAACCTTTTGTATTTTCTGTACTTGGCACATTCCCTGTATTCCGTGTGTGCTACATTGCTTCACTCCTGTGGCTTTAATGCACACTAAAGCTCCCCTTTAATAAATTCCTTGTAGTGGATGTCTTCATCCTCTCTGCAGCAAGTCAGGGTACCTGTTTACATGCAGCCAATACACTTCAGTTAATGTTAGGAAGCTACTTACCACAGAGATCCTTAATATGTGGAATCCAGAAGGGGTTAGTACTGTGCCACCCACATAATAATCAATACTGTTCCCTGCCTGGCAAGCTTCTCCTTTCCAGGTGCAATCCTTCAAGACAGTAAGTAGGTTGAAACTAAAGGAATTATCTGGCCTTATATCCACACAGGGGCAAACCATCCCCAAGAGCAGAACAGAAAGGGACTGGGGAGGCTTTCTTCAGCTCACACTCCTTGGCTGCCTTCCTGTGCACTTCCAAGGAAGGTGCCAGTTTGTGTTTGGCTTTAGCATCACCCCTCCAGAGTGCTGTGCACAGGTCCTGCAAACTCCTCAGCATCTCTCACCACTGCAAATCCACCTCTTTGATCAACTACAGCCACAAGCCAAAGCTCTTCAGCTGAAAATGGTAGTGTTGTTGGGGAGCCTAATGAAAAATACTTATTAAAGTTTCTCCCCATGGGTTGTCTAACATAAGGGAATATCTAACAATGAATCAGTGGAAGAAGCTTGTCAGGGAGGGACCTATGGTCTTTTTTTATTAGAAGCTACCACCAATCAGTGTTACATCATTCTGGGTTACAGTTTATGCCTCTCTAAGGACTAGTTATTCATAAAGAGTTCTGTAACAAAGCTCTGCTTTTCAATTAATAAGATACACAAGTTATGCAATTTTTTTCTGATTAAAAAAATAATTGCCTATTTTTCTCTCCAGCAGTCAAGCATCTAGTTTTTTTGGGACTGAAACTGTTCCTTCGTCTGTGTGGTGAGCATGGGAAAAGTTTCCATGTGAGACAAATGAAAAATATTCCGTCCCCTCTGCACCCCAGCCTTACCAACTCTGTAAGGAATAAAAAGAATGAGACTTGAAGGGAAACTGTCCTGAAAAGGTCAACCATTTCAATACATCCAAGCATTGAGAGATTTCCTGTGAATTATATTCCTTAAGGAAAGGCAGAGATGTGGGTAGGTGTCTTGTTTTAAGCATTTCTCTGATATGCTTTGATTCTAAATACCATATCAGACAAAAATATGGTGACCTTTAGCTTTTAGACTTTTTTGTAAATGGACATTTATCTTAAAGATACTTCATCATTACTTCCCTCCAGCAACAACCATCCTGCTCTCCCTCCCTCTGTGACTCACCACAATCCAACCACCTTATACTCATCTGGCTGCCGGGATGCTTGTATGACACCCGTTTAAGGGCTTAACAAAGGTAATTTCTCAGATCGTCCAACAGGCAGCCACAGCCCCTCTAAATTTTCTTTGTCAAGTGAAATACAAATAGATTTTCTGGAATACTAAAAGTGCTTTAAGTGCCCATCAGTTGCTCAGAGCATGCAGAGGGTCCCACAGCTCCTGTTGACCGTTCTCACCCAACAGGGACCCCTGCAGCAGCAGCAGCAGCTGTTGTTTTAGACGATGTTCTGCTGGTGCTTGTAAGTGAACCACATGAAACTCTGTGTTTGTTCTCTGCAAATACAAGCAAAGCTTGAATTTTTTCTTCCAGAACTTTAGAGAAGACAAAACCTAAACCCATGCCTTTCAGACAAATACACACTGTTCTTTAAGAAGGAATGTGAGATTCCACTTCATTTGCTCCTGGGGGACAAGAACTGAAGGTGCAACTCTGAGATCAACGTAAACAGCAGCAGAAAGCCCAGCCTTAGGCTGGGATAATTTCACCTCAGAGAGACTACGTGAAGAAATGCATCCACAAAATGATAAAAGCAAACATCTTTTCCATGGGCCTCATGAAGTGTTTCATTCAGCTTTAGGTCAAACACAGCTCACTCAAATTTCAGTTGCACCTGCAACTTTCTGTCCAAAATGAACACGGTGTTGTTGCCTGGTAGGGATGTCAAAGGCACTATAAAAGTGCTTTTGAAGTCTGAATCATTGTGACACGCCACACAAAGTCACTACTTCTAGTTCTGAGGACAAAGACCTTGCATATCTGCCATCTAGTTCAAACCCTGATGATACGTTCCTATGGAGGTGCAACCTTGGGGAAAATATGGTTGTTTGGGCAGCAACCCTTTTAAATTCTAAGTCTTAAAAACTAATTATGTCATAATAAATCAATCCTTTGTGGAGAAGGCTGATTAAACCTTAATTTGCAGAGATTAATACAGCTACACAATACTTGCATTCAAGTAAGAGTTTTGCTCTTACTTGAGCAAAGTTTTTAACATGGCTCGTTATACTGGGGTAGGGTGTGCCATGAATATTGCTCAGTTGGTTCATTAGGTGAAGGACATCATGTAGCTGACAAAGCTGTACTTTCACCTATGGTAAGAACTTCAAAGCCAAAACTTCACAAAGAGGAAACAGACTTAAACATTACATCAATTGGTTAGTCCCATACTTTGGATTTTAGAAGTGTCTGCTTCAAGAAAGTCTGGAAGCTATCATCCTCTCACTAACTATTGAAATTGAACACTGTCACATCTAGTGAAAATGTGCCAAAAAGAAAGAAACTATTTTTACACTTGCTGCCACTACAAAGTTTTATCAGACAGGGATGGCACAAGATGACATTTCTCACCTTTCAGGTACAACCTGAGTCAGTGGTGAAGTAACAGATCTGCTCTACCGTTCTCCAAACAACTCATCTTCCCAATCTTCTGTATCAATTTTTCCTTACTTCATGTAACTCACCATTAGAGGTAAGCAATATAAGCTAGTGGAGAGCCCAATGGCATGGCAGAGGTAGAAGATGAGATGATGGAAAGACAGCAGGCTATGATTCAAACAGGAAAACTTATCAGGTTATCCAAACGTTACATGTCATTTTAATTTAAAACTTTTAATGAATCTGACTTTTCAGGTAAGAAAAAAGGCTAAATCAAGCTAGTGTGCTTCATTTCAGAGGTGAACTCCTGCTACACTCTCTGGAGTCCAGAAGCTGAGGAGAACACACAAGGTTTGATACAGCCTGAATTCTATCTTTACTTTTCAGAATATCCTTGCAGCTTAAAACAAGCATTCCATACACACATTAGTGAAGGAGTCCAATCATAAGTATGTTATTGCCCTACCCAGCTTCCTTCTCTGCACAATTTGTCTGTACCTTACTCAGCTGCAGGACAACCAAGCTGCATTTGAAAAAAAAAAAAAAAGAAAAAGAAAAAGAAAAAAAAAGTTTAGCTGTTTTACTGGCAGGAGACAAAGATGGCTCAGCAGCATTAATGCTATTAGAAATTCATCCCCACACTATTATTCAGTGTCATGGTATCAGTTTAGCATAGCCACACAGTACTTTCAGACCTTTGATGTTCTTGAGTACCCCCTGCCCCCAGCCCCTTTCTAATACACATATAAACACTCAAATCCATATCTCCCAACCTTCTTTCAACTAAACATCCTTAAAAAAGAAAATTAAAAAAGAAAATCAAGTGTTGGCCAGACCTAACTGTTTCAGGAAAAAAAAAAAATCCCTTTATTCTCTAACAGGAGACAAATCTTTGAATAAGGTAAAAGCTATGCTGCTATTTTATATCTATAGGATATAAAGGATATAGTCTATCAGTCTATACTGTATCTGTAGTATATGGCTTTTACACAAGTACACAATGTTGTCAATAAATATTTACTATTTTAAAGAAAGTAAGAAACTCACAATATTTTTTAAAATGCCTGAATATTCAGACATTAAAATGCAAAGGTCTGTAGAAGTTCCTGGAAGCAGAACAAAGCAAATCCTACAAGTCAGTAATCTTTTCAGAATGTTGTCATTTTTTTTTCAATCCAAACTCATGCAAGAACTTCAGGTTTCTGCTTTTGAAGTTGCTTATTAAGCAGTAATCATTTTACACAGAAACACAGATTGTTTAATTGTATATTAATTAAAAAGTGTATGTCATATCTTATTTATAAATTTGTTTTAACAGAACCAGAATTTAAATTTAATTTAAAATGCAGCAAAAAAACCCCTGTGCTCAGAGAAGAGCACTGAATCTTACCAGGCAGCTTTCCTCTAATTAAAACAGAGTAAGCAACTCTGAAGAGTGCTGTGTGTGCTTGTGCCACCAGCTGTTTTGCCTGTATAAAAATAGCAAGATAAACAGACATATAGCTTATTGCATTCTCCAGGAGAAGAAAACCCACCAACAATATTCTGAAGGGCATTCAAAAACTAAATTATGTTTGAAAATGCACTGGCATTTAAAGGTAATGTTGCAGACTAGAGAGTATGGTTGATTGATAGGCATCTCCTGCAAGTTCTTCAGATAAGGACATATTTGGTTTTTACACTATTAACTTTTTACATTCTTTGTTCCTGGTATCAATGCCTTACACTCACACTATTTGTATAACATATAATTCTAACATCACAAAAACATTAATGTTATTTCACATAGACACATCCATGTCAATTTGCCCTCTAATGAGATTTTATCTTGGAGAATACAGCTGTTCACATAAAAGGAGCTTGGGACAAGGAACCAGTAACAACTTCAATCACAGCATTGAAGGCTCTATATTGGAACAGAAAATTTAAATCCAGCATTTCAGCTCAGGAGAATACCTTCTCCTGAGCTGCAGAAACAGAGCTGTCCCCTGCTGTGCTTCATCCAAAGATCCAGGCAGCTACTGGGCTAAGCTCTCTTATTATCCAAACTGCCTGGCTTTTGAAAAAATCTTGTCCCTTTCCCTATCCCTTCCTGAGGCTTATCTAATGTTTCTTTGCACTTGAAAGGAAGACTTTAAAAGCACAGCAGTAAAGATAGAGTCATCTAATGCAGGAGTGAATTAATTTTGTTCAGAGGGGAGGGAAGTTGAGAGGGGCGGGGAGGGGGGGGGGTGGCCACTCCCCTGTAACGTATCTAGAGGGGCTCAGCCCTAGCACTGTCCGATCTAAGCCACCTTGCTCAACAACATCCTGTTGCCCATCATATCATCTTATAACTCTGAATCCCAAAGTTCTACCTTGGTCTTGAATGAAGAATTGTCCTCCAGGGAAAATAAGTAAATAAACCAATCCATCTGTATTCTGGGACTGAGATGGGAACCCGAGAATCCTATTTTTGCGAGGGATGGAGGAGGTCATGAAGAACAGGAACCCATCTCTACTTTACAGACTGAAAAACAGGGAAATAGACAGCCCCTGGCACTCAGCTTGCCCACCCAGTGTCCCATACATTATTACCCTTTTAGGCTCTGTGTAGACCCCATCCCTGTCAGCATCCTCTGAGGATTCTTGGAGGTCTTCCCCTGCTCTGGCTGGCAGCAACAGGGCTCCGAGCGGTGACAGCAGCAGCCGCTGTTGAACAGGCTCTGTTCTGCCACAAATAGAGAGCCAGAGGAACACGCCATGCCACCAGGGACAACAGATTGCCCCACATCTTCTTAAGAGACAGAGGGAGCAGCATGACAGCCAGGATAGAGCCTGGGACAGAAGCTGCACGTGGCTGGGGTCCAGAAAAATAAGATCCTGAAGGCAGATTTGGCCTGTGGTCCAGAACTTTCTGTTTCTAATTAAAACCAGCACAACAGCAAGACAAAAGCAGTCAAAGAATTTTTTTCTCATCGTAGTCTTGGGTTTTAGGTTTCTTTGTACTTACAGGCTTTCAACAGAAAAACAGACAAATGTAATCAGAAATGGGTCTGATTCTGCAACAGTTTATCACCTGCGCTGCTCTACCAAAGCCCACAGCATGCACAGGATATAAAATAGCACCAAGATCACCACTTGTGATCTTGTTTCATTGAGCATTATGAATTAGCATTATTTTAGCATGCTATAAGTGAATCTGTAACATGATGACAGTAATTTTATGAACAAAAAAGTGTTTCACAGATGTTTTCTCTCTTTGATATATTTTATTCAGTTACAGCCCCAATGTTTAGACATGCAGTAAAAAAATATGACTTATATACCAGAAAACTAAGCAAGATTTTATTGTTAACAAAAGTGTCATATTTACAGAGACAATTAGAAAGTCCCTAGAATCCATGTATTCCTGTTTTTAAACCTCATTCTGTGCTTGATTCCTTACTTATGAAACCAGTCATACCGAAAACCAACTCTACTCCTTCTATTAAGATTCTCTCAGTTAAATTCCCTTCTTGGCATATTTAAAGTCTTACCTAGCTGCAACTTGAGAAACAGAAACAGTAAAAGCTGCTTACAGGTCTTGAATCATGAGTTTTATTCCTCTGAATTGAAATAAAACTAATACCCTACTCCCCTATTAAATTCACACTCTTCTTCAAGCTGTTAGAGACACTAGCCAGCCATCACACTGTGTCCCAGTGTCAACAGGCTTTACCCCACTGGATCTAAAGAGAAGAAAATATCTACCTTGTTATTAAAGCTACTTTTACCCATGAAAATTGCCAGTAGCAAAGCTTTGCTGTACTTTGAAGAGTCCATCTCAAACTATAAACATATATTTTCAATAAAAAGGCCTTTATATCTTCCAAAACATCTGATACCTATCCTACCAGACTTCTAGCAAAATAAATTCCATGCACTACTTTCAATTAACAGAGACAATGTTACAAGTTTATAACTGACAAGCTTGTCTCTGACAGTTTTGTACACTGCTGTGTAATGCTGAAGGGGAAGATCAAAAGATGCAGTTATACAGGGATCTAAGGTGCTTAAAGAGTTAGAGAACTTCTGGATATTGCTTTTATTGAAACAATCAGCAACCCTGTGAATTACACACAAATGATATTATTGAAAACATGCAATTAAAGTTGTAAAACTGAACACAAGAATAAGGTAATACAGGAATTTGGCCTGGGTATACAATCTCACTTTTTAAACAACATGATCACCCAATTCTTTCCCCAAATGAAGTTTTAGTGGTTTTGGTTGTTTAGGGGTTTTTTTATTTGGTTGGTTGGTTTGGGGTTTTTGTTTGTTTGGTTGTTTTTTATTTTTCCTCCCTTTTCTAGTTCAAAAGATGGAATTCGCAAAAGATGAAAGCAAATCAGCATTACATGAATATGCTGTTTCCTACAGAATCACTGCTTCACTTACTGAAAAAAAAATAAAAATTATCTAGTGAATGAGAAATGGTTTTAAGGAAAAACTGCAGAAGTAGTCTGACTATTTAAATCATTGAAAGCAGCTATGAAGAGGTTCTGAACTTGTCTCTAAGAGAAATCCTCTGCAATGCTCTTAAAATTAATAGCTAGGCACTAGTATCACTTTCTCTCATTTTCTGGGCTGCCAGTTTGAAATCATACGGGCTTATTCACCAATGCACTGGCTACTTGCAGCTGCAGTTGAAGGTAATAGGAGCTATATCTTGAGCATATTAATTGATACATAATGCTAAGTACTCTGAAAAAAAAAAATCTTAGGTGCCCTATATTGGACAGCAGCATAAATGGATACTATTTTTTCTGTGACTCACTTTCTTTCCTATAAAATGGTCATAATTTTAAACATATATATTTCATATTACAGTGAATGGCATAAGAGTGTCCATTAGGAAATTAGGCATCCTGTCTTCAGGAAATGCTTTCACTGTCGTGAAGTAACATGTGGCACAGGGCCATATTTGGGCCAGGAGGGGCAAACATAATATTAAATAGCTGCTCTCCAACTTCATCTGGCCATCTTGTGCACATAAACAAGTCAGAAGCATTAGAACAAAAACCGCCTTATTGATCATGTTCTTTAAAACTATGCATAATGTTTAGGAGATAGCTTTACCAAATTAAGAATGCAGAGTTAATCAGCTTAGCGTTTTAAACTTTTGAGTGCCTGGGTTATTTAATACTTTTATTTTAGTGTCCCAGAAATCAGAGGCACAAATTCCATCTCCTGCCATTACACTGGCACTCAGCAGGGTTGCCAGTGATTTTTTCTAACTTCCAAGACCATCGAAGACACCACTCTCCAGAAACCAACAACCTCAGACAAAAGCAGTCACTTCTAGACCTAGAGTACAAGCCACAACCTTTCCTTGATATGTGGTAGCAGCAAAGAAAGGCAAGATTCTGTCCTGTGACAAGCCCCAATCTAGTTAATACTGACTGCTGAATCTACCAACTCTGCCATTTAATAGGCTACAACTTAAGTCGTTGCTATCGATGCATCATTTCTCAGGATTAGAAACTACAGAGAGGATGTATGTCATTGTCACACTAACTTTGGGGGGGGTGGGGAGGGAACCCACACAAAACACCCCACATTATTTTAAGAATCCAAATAACTTAAGAAACAAGAAGTCTCAGAGTACGTTCATTTAATGGTCCAAATAAAGTCCATACAATGGTCCCTGGATAATTAGAAAATGGTAGTTTGTTAATTTTAATGACTTACAACTTCTGGTGATCCTGATGTTTTGTTAAAAGTCATTTTAGAGTTTTCAAAGACTCTAGGTCCTCTGTTAACAGTTTCCTCAGAATAAAATGGGAAGATGCATCCTTTATAGCGGTAAAACACAAAGACTTGGTGGCCTATCTTTAAAATGCCAATTATTTGAGCAATTTAATCCTGCCATATATCACTCTAAGTCAATGAGGGACTTCACTGGCTTGGTGGCCTTTGGTGTGAAATACCAGGTTTTGCACAGAAAATTCAATTTGCAGAGTTTTCACTGGAAGCAAACTATATCTCCAGGAGAAATTTACCGTGTCTTCCATCACACAATCATTTACAAACCTTCATAACTATCATTCCTCCCTCACTACAATTTAAAGACCTCTGTAAAAATATTCTCAGTAGTTTCAGTCCATATTTATTAACATTGCCCTGTAGTCACAGCCCACATCCCAGTAGCAAAGCAGTCAGAACTTAAAGCCAAAAACATTTGAGAACGTCTAAGTGAAATGTGTTCGTAATGTAGATTTTTAACATAGGGACTTTCCTGTCCCTATGTGTTCAAGACAATTATCAGCATATTGGTTTTCTATGTCTGTTCTTATTATTGATAGCTTAGCCATTAGTGTTTGCAAATCACCTAACACACCGATCCTCTCGAAACAAAACTACAAGTAATGTTGTATGTGAACATCAAGGAGGGAATACACTATGTATAAAGAGACATATTTTAGATAGAAAACATTTTGGAAATTAAGTAATTTTAATTATCCTCAGGTGAGTAACGCTCCTCATTTCATTTTTCTCCAGAAGTTTATTGCTAGAATTAGTGCTAATCTCAATAAAACTACTTTCTGGTGGATTTCTGTTAATCCACCAGAAAGTATCGAAGTTAAAAATAGCCTGTGATTTATAATGCACACCATAATACAGTTTTATAACATTTTTATTATTTTCAAAGCCTTCTAGGATTTTCCTTATCAAGATGTGACAGAAGTCTTCCCATAGCTCAGTTGTCTCTTTAAAATGCTGCAGTATGTGATAAAGAAAATGCTTTATAGTTGGAGATAAACTTCCCGTGTCTGGCTTTCCATTTTAATAAAATTTACAACAGCATTTGGAGAAACTGCAGCACCAGATTTCATTGACTCTGAGAAAAAATATATACTAGAAGCTAAGATTGACTTTATGCCCATTTAGACATTTTGTATAGCAGTCACGGAAGCGTGGAGTTGTCAGGACAAGGTAAATTAAGGATTTTAAGGACTGATTTAATTTAAATTCTGGAGTCCACATGCAGGCAGGATGGCTGCTCACACTAGAAATTGGCAGAGTATATGGATAGCCTAGATCTTTTTTATGCAAGACTGAATGCAACGTCTATCTGCAAACACAGAGTTCCTCCATTTAATAAATCTGAAATAAAGTTATCTTTTGCAGTTAAAGGCTTCTTAAGTAAAGGTGCATCATTTTGGAGTCGGGGATGGGGGGAGATTTAATTATATTGGACTAATCCTATTTTTTAATTCCCTTAATGAAGTATAATTCCAGAAGTGGATGTCACAGAAGAAATGGCCAGATCCACTGGACTTTGCCCAGGACCATATTTTTGCCCTTCTTGGTATAAATCACAATACCTGGAGAGTTTTCCTTAGAAGGAAGGTATAAACCTGAATGTTAGGTGAGGTCATGAACAACTGAGAGGCAACTGGTTCAGAAGTGTCAGGAAGGACAGCTTTTTAAGTCATAGCTTTGTTATATCCTTTGTGTTCTTGGACACAAAGAACTTGCTTTGCAAGTTAACATCTAGCAACCTTCTCCTGATAAGAATAAAGCGAACTGCACATTGCTGTGGGTCTGTCAAAATCCTTGTCTAATATAATAGCAATCAGTAAAGAGCTCCCCTTTTGGAAAAATCAAGAGGTACATACACCAGGCTTTGCAGCCACACTCCCTTCCATGAGCCATGCAGTTGCTGTTACTGCTGTAGTCTAAGTGCTGTAACATTTATAAGGTTTTAGTCAGGACTAAAAGGTCTTGGGATAATACCGGAGGATGGGAGGAATACAGAAGAATTGAGGTCAGACAGGAAGTTACCCCTATTGCAACTTTGAGAGGATTTCCTTCTTTCCTTCCTTCTCCTGGTTACTATTTTTAAATCCCACAAAGCAAAGCAACAGCAATTCCTCCAAGGGGGCAGCAGCTCTGCATTAGGAAGGTAAAGTTACAAGGGCACTGACTGGCACAGTTAAATAGGCTGGCGTCAGGTCTGGGTAAAGAGCTGACAAATTTGCATATAATTCTGTTTTCACAAACAGAAATGGAAACTGTTTTTCTAAAGTGAAACGCTCTTTAGCGCAGCCTCCGTAACGTAAACCCTAGGTAAGTGAGAGCAAATTTGTGAGTATCTTAAACCCACTTGAGATTTCAGTTACATTTATATTTCTACAGTGTGCCCAGTTTATTTCTATCTGGGTTTCAGAAGAAGGCTATTATTGGCGTTGTTGGAAGCTTTTCTTATGCACAGTCAAAACAAACACTATTACACAAAGTAAGTTCAGTGGAGGGGCAGGCGCACAAATTATCTACACTTTGGAAAAATAAGCCTCACCAGGTGGTCATGTCACTCACCCTTGAATTAATTTTCAGCAAGATCAGTTCTAGGAGCTGGCACCTGGCTGCATGGGTGCTACTGCTAGGGAAGGAGTAAGAGCGAGCAAGTGAGTATGTGCTTGCAATGGGAAGGCAGGGACATAGAGTAAAGGCTGCAGGGAGAGGACAGTGACTGTTCAGATTTGCTTAAAACTCCATGAATCCTTAGAATGACCACAAAAGTCTTTAATCAAGAAATAAGCAAAGTTCCAAGTTCACATCCCAAGTGAAGACCATAAATAGAGCAGAGAATAATTTAACAAATACAACAACCACAAAAAGAACAAAAACTAAAAGGAAAAAAAAATGGTGAGCAAATACAATGTGGAATAGGAGGGGAAACCTAAAAGCAGGGTAGCACTCACAGGAATTGTGGAAAGAATTGTGATAAAGGAAAGTGTTCCGAGTGCATGGTCATCTGAGCTGCATGTGATAAGGGGAGCAAGTGTGACATATAAAGGAGAAGCACCATAATTCAATAGATGACCTCCTGTGTGTAAAAGAAGAGCACATGGTACAAGCCAGCGAAATATACGTAATGCTCAGATTAGGACCAAGACATGACCTTGGCAGACAGATAGAAAATTGGATGTAAAATGGACATAAAAGCATCAGGGAATGTGATATAATAGCTACAAAGACTGTCCCAGCGTCATACAAGAGAAGGAAGCAAAGTCATCCAACCAAGATAAATGCTGGCATGATTGTGAAACCACCGGGGCAGTGTAAATTACAAAGAAAAAAATTATGCCAGCCTAAATGCCAGTTATTCTCAGTTCTAGGAGACTGTTATCAGCTAACACTGCTGGATAACATTGGTGTCTCCTTGTCTGCTTTTGAAAACAAGCAGAACACATTTTATTATTAGGCTTATAGTGGGATCACAGCAACATGACCAAGATGGTGATCTGCCTCATGAGACTCAGCATCTCACAAAATAAAATTTTGGTGTATGGATTCAAGAGAACAAGAGAGAAACCATAACACAATCACAGTTAAAATCCCATCTGTCATCTGGAAAGAGCCAGGAAAACAATTGTAAAATAAAAATGAAGTGTCATTGTAACGGGTTTTTGATCTACTATGAAAAAAATGGGGCACAGTGCAGGGACTCCTGACCAGAGGCTGAACAGGCTGCTATGGAAATGTGGTACAATTCAGTACATGGCAGATTCAGAGCTTTGTTTAGCGTAAGCTTGACATCTGCATTTACATAACAGTGCAACCAGTGTTGTTCTGCCAACAGTAAGAGAATTATGGGAGAAAAGATGCTATAAACCTTTTACTTTTTAAATGAAAAATATTTTGAAGTTTGAAATATAGATGAGACAATCACAACAGAAATATTGCTAGACGCATGTCATGACAAGCTAGAAGGGTTTGTTTCTTCACCTTGGATTGGCAAATTTCACATCAGATATTCCTATGTGGATGTTGCAACGCAGGAGTGGGATCCAAAAGAGACAAGCTTATTGAATGATCTACAACACAATTAGCTACCAGTGTGTACATACATATGTGCCTGTGTGCACACGCAGATGTGTGTCCATTAATGTATGCATATAAAAGCCCCATATTATTAGCTTTTCTGTGGACATAACATTTTCAATTTCCTCACATTAGCCTTCAAAATTATTTTACAGTATTTGTCTCACAGACTTTAATGGCTTAATTATCTAACGAAGTAAGAACTTAAATACAGAACACTTCCTCAGTCTTGCCGTTAAACAACATCTCTTCTGCTGTATACATTTAACTCTCAAAAGTCTTCACTATAAATCTCTATACATTATTTTTCTAACATGTACAAGAAATATCTGTACAAATGAGCCTACAAACTGTGATATGACTGCATGCAAGGCTAAGTAATTACTAAAACATATTAATACAGATAGCCAAAATTAATGTGCACCAATTTAATGGTACAGTGTTGTCTACTGGTCATTGTGCAACACAACGCTGGAAAGCCGTAACAATGGCTTGCATTGGAATAAGTAAATGAACAGAAGAAATAAAAATTCATGCCCTCTTCATATCTACTGTGCTTCTTTGTACCATATTGAGGTGGTTAGGTCTTTCTGCAGACTTTTTTGAATTACCAAGCGAGTTTGAAGCATACCTGCTTTCCTCTGAAAAGCTAAACTAGGATGTGTGTAACAGTCACCCATGTGCATCAGTGAAGCTTGGACAGTGTTCTCTTCCTCCCGTAAGTGCTTCCAATAGGAGCTTTTATTGTTGGCTCCAGCTGGCTGAGAAACACATGTTGCATACAAGTCAATGTTTGGGGAGGACCCAAATACTAAGGTAATCAATGCCAGGCAAGACCCTGGGGAAAAAAATGATTGCACTGTTGCCCATCTACCACAATGGTACTCTCCTGCCATTGCTCCAGGCCACAGAGCAGCCTGTTTCAACCAGTTTCTGAATTACTTTCTTGGCAGTACATGAAATAGATTTCTAATGCTGACCACCTTTTCCAGATAACCCTTACCAAAGCCTCATAAAAGGTGCACCTACCTACCAGATGCAGAACACAGCAAGTTAGATCATCTGTGTTGACTTGTAACTTCAAACTGAAACCTTGCAGCAAAACTAAGGGGGGAGTCTGAACGCTCCACTTGTAGGAAAAATATCCGTCATATCATAAAGATCAAAGATTAGCTTACCAAGAAGAAAATATATACATGCTGTATATAGTTCTCCTTATTTTGATACCTGGCTTTGCTAGTTAATATAATGCTTTCTAGCCAGTGCTAGCCATCCCTAGTGTTTTCATGCAGCAACACTCATCTCAGTTACAAGTTTTTCAAATCCAGCACACTCTCACATGATGAATCTGTTTCTCTAGCTAATCAGCAAAAGTAGTGCTTAAATTACACCTAGCCTGCACTGAATCAAAAATTTAAATTTTAACTCAATTTCATGATTTAAGGAGTGCTCCAGAATAGAAAATATGTCTTGTTATTGACACAGCTTCCACACTATGACATCAGATTTTTGGCAAAGTATGGGCATTCTGTGATTGACAGTGCTGATAACTATATATTCTGTCAAAATACGTTTGTAAAATCTTTTGGAAAAGATAAATGAAAAGGAGACAGAACTCCTAACCAACTATTCATTGGCCTTTCCTTAGAAGTGCTGGTCCCTTTGAGAACATATTTTTGCTTTTATTTTAAAACATCCTTATGCCATCCTACTCAGAATGTGTTTCAAGGATTATTCTATGTCAGATTAAGTGTAGTAAAATACTGTTATATGAAACAAAGCTTCTTGCTGAAACAAATAGAAAACAGATTTGCTTCCATCTTTATGTTGAAATACTAAATCACAGAATCAAACTGATATAAGCTATCACTTAGATTGTCTGAAAACGTGCCAGCACATCAGAGTAGTGTCTTCCTCAGAATACACAATAGCAGATGACACACAGTAAGAATAGGGCTATGCAAATAATTGATTTTGCAGTTTACTTGGGGAACACAAAAATTATTTTCAGATTAGTCTGAAATATTCTCAGTTCTTGGGAGAAAAACAAACAAAAACCACCACTCAAGTCAAAAGAAGGCATTTCATACTTAAAGTTTTTAGCCTTCTGAAATGTGTCTGCATAAGAAGCTAACAGAGGAAGTGTTTTAAATGTTTATCGCACATTCTGCAAAAGACTCATCAATGCTATTTTTCAGGCAGACTTTGAAATGGTCACTGTTTAAGGAGGAAAAACTAGAAACTCATTAATCCTTATGCACATATACTATTAAGTTTCCATTATAATTACTTATTAATGAAAAGAAATTTGCAGGATGGATTTTATGCCTGCTGCATAGAATACAACATCAAATTCTACATACTTGCATTCGCCCCTGAAGAAGACTTTAATTAAATTGTGATGTTTTTCTGGAGCCATGACAATATATTTAGCAGAATGCTTTAACCCATTCATGTCTATGCTAGAGAGATCATTCAAAGGAAAAAATATAGCCTTTCCTTCTAAGGCCTGCCCATCTATATTTCCTTGTCCTCTGGGCTGTAGTGCACGTAGTAAGATCTTTATTTGTTTGTTCTGTTGTGTTGCATACATGACTCAAAATTTAAAACAACAAAAAACTATGAAATGTCAATTACTCATGGCATCAGTAGTGACACAAGACATAGTCCCAGGCCAAGGATGGACTTTGACTGCCATTCCAATCAGAATCCCTTAAGTATTCTGTGTAAATCTACTAATCCATATTGAGCCCTAAAGGTTTAAGTATCTATAAAACAGAGGCATATTATTTTCTTCAAAATCATTAAGAAGTTTTCTCTACTCTTCATACTTTGGAATAGTTTTCCATGGCTTTAATTTTACCTTTATATAACAAATTCAGTGTTATCTAACATGCTGCCTCTGAAAATGCAATCAGCAGCACTTTCTTGACAGCTCGTATTTAAATCTTAGCACTTAAATAGTATTCTACATCTTCAAAGCAAGCACTGCACAATATTTAAACTAATCTTCATAAAACTTCAAGGTCCACATTAGTTCAATAATTTAAAACAAAGAGAAAAGATTTCTACTGATTTTGAAGAAAAAAATCATTCCAAAAAAGGAAACAAATACAACATGCATTCACTACCCTAAATATGCAGATATCATGAAGCCTGCTTTAGAGACAGCAAAGCCCACTCAAGTGAAGGCATTCTGAAATATGTTAGTATTAGAAAGCCAGCACTGCGCACACACAATGTTTTGAGAACAGAAACGCTACTAACATCTCATCAGTACAGCTTCATTTGTGAACTAACCTTAGTGAGCACACCCAAATCCTTCCACACTTCCCCAACAGCAGACAGGCTCTCAACTTGGTCTCGTTAGTGCAAACCCTGAGTGAAAAGCTGTCCATTTAGAAAGCAGCTCACTCTCACCTGGGTTAAAGCTGTATCAGCCATGGATGTCAACCTGCTTGTTAAGCAATTAGTAGTAAAGAAACTACTCCATCCTTTCCTGAGTAATCAGAAGGCATCTGTGACTAGCTCAGTCAGAGCTTCTGTTTGGCAGCTATTTTGCTAAAGCCAATGTATTTGTCATGTTCTATCTGTTTACTTCTTTAGTAACTATGGGAGGGTTACAAATTCTACAACAGCTGTACTTAAGCAATTTAAGGACCAGGTTTTCAAAGGTATTTAGCATCTAACTCTTTTACTACAACCAGAGTGAGACATCTATCTGTCTCTGTGGCTCTAGGCCTTAATTCCGTGCAATCTATCATTGCCCAATTCCAGTTAGAGTTAATCTGAGGATTTGGCACAAACAGCTCATTTGTGTCGCTTACTCAAATCAGGATCTCTTTTTCTTCTATGTCTCTCTCAGCATGTATTGGCTTCTTCTTTCCATTATGATAGATCTAGATTGTTCAAATCTATCACCATTTATTGCTTACTGCTAGGACTCCATACAGTATCTTATTTCACCTTTAATTTAATTTTAAAGTAGATTCTAGAAAACCAAGGTGGACAATTGGAACCTAATTTGGGGAATCAAACTATGCTCATGATGCCATCAGCTGACCAATTTCCTATAGATACACTAAGAAACTTTTATTTCAAATTCAAGTTCAGAAACTGCCCAAGTTTAGCAAAGACAACTTCACTGCACATAGCAAGGCCACCTCACTCCCTCACATGCCACTCTGGAAAGATAACAAGATGTTAGAGGAGCTTCAACCACACAGGATGAAAATGTCCTCTATAAATGAATAATTTAGGACAGATTTAACAAGCCTACCCAGTTCCTTCCACAGAGAGGAGGGGTCAGGTACTAGTCAGGGCTGGCACATCTGGGGCTGCATTTGCAGTGCTGCTCTTAACCATAAAGCCACCTTCAGAAAATCACTGTGCAATCAGCCATATACCAAACTAGTCCCTAACTTACCTTATTTTGGGCCATTCAATAGCCAAAATATAAGTGGAAAAATTAACATAAAGACTTTTTTCATCCTCCCTGACAGTTGTACCTGCTATGTAGGAGAATCTCTCCCAAATTATTTCATACAAACTGTCTCCCAGATCTGCAGGGCTGAAAACTTGACTGCAAAAGTGAAAGATGTGGGAGGCAGAAGACACAGAGATATTTTTCCTGGGGAAGCTTAATTAATTGTTTTTATAGCACATTAATGACATTGATTGCTTTGGAAGTGCCAAGGTTTTTTATCATTACTACCACAAAGGGTCATGGAGCACAAGAAATAGACTGACCACTGTACTTGATGCATTAATTTTAGACTGTGACTAGAGTGTTCTGTAGCTTTTTCTTTCAATGGATAATCCATATAATACTGCAATAGAAAGCCCTCCTAGTGCAAACAGAGGATGTTTTGGGGGATTAAGAGGGAGCAGAAATTGAGCTTTTTTTTTTTTCTAATATGTTTCTATGGTGGAGGAAACTCAACTCATTTTTATGTATTCACTTGAGTCCATGCTGGTTTTATTCCACACTGAAATTGTCTTGGTTCAGTTAGAAGGCACTGCTCTCAGCTGAAATAGATAAATACAAAGGATAAGACAGTAATTAAAGGTTGCTTTTTTTTCCCCGGCTTCTACATGCACAGTTTGTCCTTACTGGCACTCCCAGCTAGAGCACTACAGTGCCATCTCTCTCTCTGAGCAATGTTTGCAACATCATTTAACCTACCTTCATCATAGGACAAAGTTGTTGTGAGGATGAATTACGTTAGTGTATGCTAAGCAGGCAATCATTACAGCTGTTATGCATCCCACCATCTTTTTGATATAGCTACAGACAGCTGCCCCACTGCCATTTCACTTTGGTCTTCCAGTTTCAGTAACACCTTATAGAAAGAACATAAAATCCCAGTAGTTTACATCCTCTATGCTATGTGATTGAAATCCTGCAGCTACGTAGTGTGCCAAAACAAGTAACTCCTGCAGAAACAATGGTGCTGCATTACAAGAGAATATAGCTGAGACAGGCAGACAAACATGCTTAGCTAGCACACCTCATGAGCAGACTTTGCTCGCAGGAACCTCAGAAAGGCTAGCAATGTACTGCTATATACTTGTCTGTTGTGTTCTTAATTATCAACTTACCTGAAAGCACAGATGAGAGAGAATTTTTGCCATGCCAATTCTACCACTGGGTGTACACGTTGCTCCAGAGGAAATAATCTATTGGACAACTGTATTAAAAAGATCTATTCAGCGACCAGCAAGTTGGTCTGTCCTAGGTCAATTTCAGGGGTATTTCTCATGTGTCCCAGAAGGTTGTTGTGACAAGCTGTACCATTAATATTCCTCCTTGTGCTGAATTCACAGGATTCCAAAAATCCTCATAAAATGATAATGCCTGAGTGTCCTGCTCTCATCAGCATAATCTTTGGACATTTGGTAGAGTCCCTTTTTATCCCTTAGCATTTGTCACTGCATTGAATTTGTCACTGTGTTGAATTTCTCACTTTCTGGTATATGCTGGCCTCTAGGAACAAGCAGAGATAGCTGTAGCTAGCACCTTCAGCTACCTCCAGTTACCAGCCTGATTAGAGACAGAACTTTAGTGTCTTAAATGGTAGAGAAGAGATTCCTCAAAGCAAGCTGGTAGCTTTCCTGTGAATCTTGCATATCTGGCTCAGGAAGCTTAGACCTAGAGGTAGCTTTCAGTTTATTTAACCTCACTATGTGACCACAGAACTGCAGAGGTAGTCTTGACACCACTGCAGAAAGTTATGGATCTTTGTTCATATAAGCAGTTATATGTTTAAGCCAATATGATTTAGGAAGTGCCTAGGCTACAGGTCATATGTGGTGGTCATCTGGCTAACAGGACACAAGTTAGGAAAATTATGTTAGGAAAACACAGGATGAAAGTTTCAACCCCAGTTAGTCCTCTGAATTCAAATTCAAAAAGCCTGTACAAACAGTAGTTGTGAGCAACTCATCACATCATGGACACAGAGTTTAAAACAAAATATTTTGCTTCTTCGGTGTACAGTTTACCCTTCAGGTCACAAACTTAGAAGGTGACAGGAAGGGAAGAGTAAAGCAAAGAGGAACTCAAACCCAGAATATCCTTTTCCTTTGTCTCTCACAAGACAAAGCTTTTCCCATACAATCATAAACTCCAATAGGAAATTAATTGTGATTCAGTGACCTAAGAAAGTTCAAAGCTACTAAAGCAGCAAATCAGCACAAGTGAGCGAGAGCCAGTGCTAACAAAGAACACACGCTACCAGTTACACACTTGGAGACTAATTTTCAGTAGTGCTGAGCACTCGCGATGCCAACTGAAGCCAAGTGGAATGGTAGGAGATCAGCACATCAGAAGACCAGGCTCTTTGATTTAAAGACTGTCCTGAGGCACAGAAAGCCTACCAGTGGGATGAAAGGATGGAAGACAATGACTGTCAGTAAGAGTTGAGCTTTCTGGGAAAACAAGTTGAAGCCAACAAAATAATCTCCTCCTTGTCCCACTCATCAGAAAGGCATAAAACTCAGCACCCTAAGAATCCAGGGGTGAGAAATATTTGTGGAGAGGAAAAAAGTTTTAAGTGGTGCAGTAGCATGTCTGGGTTTTTAGGGAGACTGCTGAACAGATGCTTGATGGGAGTACCTAAGGAAAGGCTATTATGTACTCCTGCTGGTAGAACCCATCTCTACAAATGGATGGTGTAGGAATCCTTCTACTCCTGCCAAAGATAAAGCACAAGCCCTGTACTCACATACACAGCCCTGTAACTTGACTGCCCAGCTATTCAGCAATTTCCAAATCTGCATAAATATAATAAATTATATTTTACTATGAAATATATTATCTCTAGTACCTATAAATATGACAGCTCATTGCAGAGTCTTGATTCAAGAGTATTTCTATGCCCTCAGTAATTGCCTCACCCACTGACAGCTACAGCTCTATCAAGATTATCCTAGTGATATTGATTATGCAAGGTACACAGTATTAAAATACTAAAAGCTTACTAAATACTAAAACCATGTCATCCTCTACTCTTTCTCCTTACCAACCAAAAAGGAAATGTGAATAAAGCTTGGTATTTTTGGTAACATGAAGGAGGAATTGAATACACATATATTAAACACCAGCAAAAAATTACAAGCTCTTTCAATTTGTAAATTAGCACATTCTCAGTTGTGTCAAACCACAGGCTCAGGACTGGATCAACAATCTCCACAAACATGTGAAAATTAAGCAGTGTATTTCAGACTGTTTTGTTAGACTGGGGAGATTCAGTGCTTAGCCTCTTTTTTAACCTTTCCTTTACCCTTCCTTATCCTCAAGACTATATAACAGCAGGCATTACCCTCAGCTGTATCCTGCTGCTATTTCACCATTGTGATATTTTTTTTCCATTTCTGGAAGTGCAGAGATACTCTGAGTGAACAGGACCATAACCATTATGCAGTAGTAGTGAAGTGCCCCATCCTATTGAGTGCAGAACATAAAACTGGGAGAAATAACTCGTTTGTAGCTCTTCTGATTTTTTTAAAATTAGCGTCTCCACCTTTCCTATCACTCAGTAAGAAAAGTTGGAACGTGCACATCTGAAAGTGGGATGCTCCCAGAACTTCTGAGAATCACTGGACATCCACGTGAAACTTTTTTTTTGCAGCATGACCAAGACTGTAGGCCTTTCAAGCAGTAAACTCCCATCGTCTCCTTGACCATAGCTGCCCTTCTGAAGGCAGGCAGTCTATTGTAGAGGCAGAAAAATCACAAGTGAATATGGCCCCTTTATTAAACCCCTTTAGATAAACAGAGGCTTTCATCTGGCTAGAGAAATAGATGGAGGCAATGTATTTAACCTGAGAGAACAACCCCAAGATAAGCTTCCCCTTGGAGACTGGACACAGAGAAAACCAAGGAGATTCCGAAAGTAAATAGGATATTCAGAAGAAAAGGCTTAAGGGAAAGCAAGTGGAAAGGACATGCCTTTGTCAAGTTCTTCAGGAAAGATAATCTTTAATGGTTCCCTAGTCACTGAATCCCAAATACTGTGATAAGTAAGTTGCTAGTGTGCTAAAGCCTCAATTAAATAGTTTATCTCATCATGCCAATGTCTAGTCAAGTCTCATACCTTGCAGTAGAATATTTTGAAAGAACAACATTTTTGCTTCCTCACAGAGAGGGGATGGATATAAAAATATGTAATTGCTTTGCTGTGATGTGCATTAATGCTGGTTGTCAGTTGCTACCAGAACTGAGCAGTTTATGAATACGTTATTTTAAGCTACCCCTGGTGCAGCATGTAGATGCTTTAAGTTTTGCCTATATTTTTGCAATTAAGCTGCATTTAAGTTTCCACTGCCAGGGGTGGTTTCTGCAGTAATGCTTTGAGAGCTTCTCTCCAAGACAGGCTTTCAATAATACAGATCCCAATAAAGCTTTAGTGTAAACACACTGCTGAACCTTGAGGATGAAACACACAAGATTTGAGTACTGAAAACAAAGCCAGGGTGGATATCTATTTCTTCTCCTCTTTTCTGCAGCTGTCTGAGCAAGCCTTACTGAATAGGACATGGTCTTGTTATGAATTAATATTGTATTTAGTGGGCCCTAAGTTCCACATGTCTTTCCTCAGTGTCACTGGCTATTACTGTTTTCAAACAGATGTTAATGAAAACTGCAAGAGAAAACTATGTTCTGATAGACTAATTCTTTTATATATATATATAGTTTCTCACATGCTTTGGCACAAAACTGGATGAAGGGGACTATATGCCCTACATGTACTTCATGTTCCTTGTAAGAAATTAAAGGAAAATGAATAATTAGAAAATAAACATAAGTAAGAATAGTTAGAATGAACAGCTTTCTTTAGGATAAAAGAGAAATTAATAGTGGTGCCATTAAAATTTGAATGTGATTGATGTTTAGTTTGGATCATAAAACTGCATGCAAACACTTGTGCAAAACTCCTATTGATGCCTACAGGGGATGTTCTCATGTCATTCAGTCTTAACATTCACACTTTGCAGAGGAGCTCATCAGTAAATTGGTAAAATACATTGAAACTACACTTGCTTAGTTAAAAATACAAGTACATGTCCAAACACTGGCTATGTCTGACCAGACTGAAGATAGCACAGCTTACCCTGTGCATCCAGGCTCCCAGCTGCTGTCCATGCAAGTCCGATCCACCTTGCCCAGTAGCTAGGGCCATGACTGAAACTCAAGAGAAGGCCAGCCAAACTCAAGAGAATGCATATGTCCTTCAAAGCACTAGCTACACTAAACAACTTAAAGAAGGGCTTTTAACTGATGCATTTGAAAATGAAATAAGAAAACTATGTTCTTTTTCAGCTGGTATACAGAGAAAATATCTGATAAACTAAAGCTGAGTAAATTTAAGATGGACCAGGCTAAAAGTTTTTCCAACTGTAGGTTTTGTGGTTTCTTAAAGTGCAATAATTAGACCTGTTGTCACTGTGTCAGTGTGCGTGTTTCAAGGATACCAGCATCTCATGTTTCAGGGAAGGTTATAACTTGCAAAAAAAGAAAAAAAATCAACAAGGTATCTACTTCTCTTCCTGAACCTACCATCCCTTCCCTCTGAGTGACTTAGATGGGCATAGAAGGGTAGTCCTTCATTCTCTGAACAACCAGGTTATAAAACAGTAGGCGTTGCTGAGGGCAAGAAATCAAACTTTATAGGCTGATGCAATATGGCAGTTCCTACAGCACTACTAGTAGTTCATTTCCGTACAAAGTCCTTGAAATAGCTAGCTAAGAATTCCACTCTCCCTCGGATGTCTCTGTCAACAGAATATTTATTACATCCTTCAGGCATTCCAGTGATTTGTCTCACACAGTCATCTGTACAGGTGCAGGTGCATGTCATATTCCCTGAGAGGTTATGAAGGAACCCCTTGGCAAAGGAGATCCAAGAGGCAGTCAAGGCTCCAAGTATCAAAATGATTAGTTGGGCGTGCACTGAGACTGTGAGATATTATGAGTTAGCTCTGTGAAAATACCTGTTCAAGGCAAAAATTAAGACATAGCAGACATTCCATATTAAGGAACAATCTGGCACACTGGTAGCTAATTGATTGTTAATGTTTAGTATATTTGTAGAATGGAGCATAAGGAAGCAATTAGGCTGTAGAACTGATTTTTTAAAATCTTATTTGATAGAAAATAACAGCAGCTTCCAGCCTGCTATCAAAGTTTATGCAGCTAAAGTAGGCAAGGCAGTTTTCTTCTGACAATATGTCACTTACATTGCATTTAAGATCAAAATGTGTGCTCCCCTCCACTTTTATAATCAATTATCTTCTCTTTAATGAAACTGCATGTTTTAGAGACAGAAAACAATCCTACTCTTTTTTTAAAAGAGACCAGAACAGCAGCTGTTTATTTTGGAGTGTTCAATAATATCAGATCAACTTCTCTCCCATGCAAAAGAAGAGCTGGGTTTTAAAGTTTATTCCCCGAGCAACATTTTCTATTAAAATACTTGTTAGGTAGAATTTTTTTCCCCCAAGTAACTGGAAAACATGCAAAACATTGAAAAAAAAAATTCTCTTTCTTTTCATTATAGAAAGCCTACCACAACTAAATTATCTTTGAAATATGGAGATGTCTCTGATTGGAATTCCAAAATAAACAAGGAAGTCTCAGCCAAACCCTAGAGAAAGGGAAAAAAGGAGATACAAGGCAGTTATCTCCCTTCATCATCATGCTAAGCAAAGAATTCACCCTTGATTTCCAGCAAATATTTCAGCAAGAGCAAGATGAGGTCTTTATGAACTGAGAGGCAGAGACGAAATACACTCCATCAACTGTGCTCTAGAAATAAAACGAGAAGACTCCATACTTGTGAAAGCAAACTAGATCCTTTTGAAGAAAAGAGAGCATTGCAGAACCTAAATTTATTTCCTTTGCAATATCCTCTCCATATTTAGGCTCCAAACTAATTATTACCTCTTCCCTTTTGGTAAGCTTTATCAAGCTTTTTGTGTCTTTTTCCACTCATTTGGTCTAAAAATCTATTAATAAATAACCCCCCTGTGGACATATCACCATGTATTCTATACACCCACATTCAGCACCTCTCTTCTGTCATCTCTTAAATGTCCTAGAAATACTTTTTTCCCCACCCTCTTCAAACAGTCCATCATAGCTAAACATACTTCGTGAGTGGCAAAAAAAAAAAAATACACTGGAACATGTTGCTAGATTTTATTCTGTTCAAAATAGTTGTCTACACCGTAGTCTGGAGAGCATTTGCAATGTATCTGTCCCCAGCCATGACTTTTTTTGGGAAGTACCTTATCGTTACCTCATTGGACTGGAATGCATCTAATAAGGGTTATAGCCATTTGGCTGCCTTCAGCACTAGCTTCACTATAATGCCTCCTAATGGCTTCTGAACAGACTGTGTGTCCATCTGGTGCCCCAAGGTGAACTGACAAAATCATTCTGCAACAGAGAACAGGGCCAGCAGCTCCTTTTTAATTTCAGCTTATCTCCCTTCCATGCCCCTCAAAGCACTGCAAGCTCTAGTGAACTGGCTGTGCCTCAGTACTGCTCCTCGTCCTCCTTCCTAGGTGTCATTACCTCTATTGTTCTGCTTCTAGCCATTCCACACAGACTGGAGGTGCCAAACAAGGGTACTGGTCTTATGACCTCCCCTGCTCTTTCAGATATTTTTTGACCATACTAGATCTCTTACTGTCACAAAGGCACATAGGTGTATCCTTGGTAACTATTAGAATTCTATTGCCTCTGCAGGCCTGGGGCTGGATGTATTCCTCATGATTCAGTTTCTCTGGTTCTAGACAGGGTCCTTCAGATGTCACATGCTCTCTTCATCTTCAGTTTTTGACATAGCTTTTACCTTACCCTACTATCCTGCTTCCAGCCCCCTACTTGGATTTGTTACAACTTGGCACAGTGCTGAGCTCTGTTTTCATTGGGGCCTCCTCCTGCTTCAGGAAAAGCAACATCAAATGCAGTCTTGAGGTTCCTTCTTGTTGACAGCGAAATGCCTCGAGTCACACATTGATGACTGGAAATGCTTCTGTTGTTTGGTTTTGCATTTGTTTGGTTTGTTGGGTTTTTTGGGTTTGGTTGTTTGGGGTTTTTTTTGAGGGGGAAGGGGTTGTTTGGTATTTTGGGGTTTTGGTTTGTTTGGTTTTTTTTAAAACCATCTGCCAAAATCCATGGCAAAGGTCATCAAGAGCTGATACTTTTTCATACTACTGTCCTGATCCCAAAACTTAGCATTGGAAGATGATCTATACCTTACAGAAGTATTGAATGAGTATTACACTTATGACTTTTTCCCTGATGTTTCTGATGTGTTATGTTTTATGGAGACTCTGGATGACATTCCCAGGACAAGTGTCAAGATCTGATTGTCATTTCTTTTGACAATATTTCTAGTAAAATAGGTCATGAGAAACAATATTTTTGACCTTGTACTTTTTTGAGATCTGAGAGTGCACAAGACTACACAGCAATCTGTCAAAAGTAATATTCTAACGTGAACTTGAAATCATTTGCACACTGGGTAACATTTATCCTTTACTTTAAAAAAGGATGTATATTTGTCCAAAAGTTTAGCTGATGGAAGATTTAGAAGAGATGCTTATTTATATAACACACATAACATGACATGATACAGAATATCCCATTGGCATATACAAACGCCAATTTAGCTTATTCATTTAAATATTCCTCCCCCCCTTAGATCTTGGGCTTGTAGACAAAACACAAAGTCCTTCATTTCCAGTGACAAAAATGAAGACACTGGTATGTTATCAGCATTTCTGTCTAACAAATCCCGTGCTGAAACCAAAACACAGCACTATTCTAGCTACTAAAAAAACCTAGCTCTGTCCCAGCTAAAAGCCAGGACACCTAGTGACTTGGGAAGAATAGTTGGAAGGTGTGATTCATACACATACTCACCTACCAGCTGATAAAAAAAACAAACGTATTTTAAGAAATAAGAGGAAAAAAAACCAAAATTACAAACTTCATATGATAAAAATAATAAAATCTTACTCAAATTTCTGTCAGTAGCATCTTCATCATAGCTCTACATTCTTGCAAAGAGATTGCAATAAACAATTTGGTAAGAAATGTGTTACGGTTACATTTGGAGCATTACGGGCTTATGCCCACACATAGGCATATGGTACCATCTCAGATGCTCTTGTGCCTACCTAGCCTCCAGTTGCCATCCCAGGCCTCTCCTAGGTTGTGTCACATCTGACAATCCCCTGTATCTACATCAAGAGATTTAAAAAAAAATTCAGTGCAGTATTCATTAATTTTAAGTGAAGAAGTTTACTCTTAGCCTTGTTATCAACTTATTTTGCTTGTACAATCAGTTTTCATAAACTACATACTAGTCAGTAGCTTAGCTAAAAAATTCCATCTGACTTCCTTATAATCTGTAGTAGAAACAAGCACAAAATAATCATACAGCAAATAGCAGAATAGAGATTTCACATATCTAAATGCAATCACTAGTAATTCAGGTCTTTTCTCATGCTAATACTGGAGCTGCTTAGATTTAGCAGCAGAAGACAATTGCACATCACAGAGTAGCAAAATACAAAATGAGAAACTTTTAATGTCTGTGAGAAAAATTACATTATTAGCATTCATAGCATAACCTATAACATATCATATTTCCATTACTTAAGAGTAGCATTTGTTTGATCTATTCAGAGCAATTCTGGATAGGAAGATCTAATTCATGGATAAAATCTTATTACAGCATCTGAGACCAACAGGACTATTGCTGCCTTTCCTGCTCACCACAGGACTTCTGGGTACAGACTGTAAGGACACATTCATGTTTAATTATTATGAAAATGTCACGTACAGAACGATAGGGGAATTAAATCACTGTACAAAGATTTAAACTGTAAGCTGGTAAGGTTTTAATAACACTGCATGTGAATTATGCTTCCAATAACACATAAATGTATTATGAAGCTTTAGCTGGTAATAAAGCAGTTTCTTATGGCTTAATATATTTGAAAAGAGAATGGCTGTACTTTGTGGTAACAGAAGTACCAATTACGAATCAAACTCAGTTTAATTCACTTAATTATTGCTGCAGCTAAGTTAAGGCAAAAGCCATGTTTAAATACTTTCTCTTCAGTTTGTGAAAGTAGAGAGATAATATTAATTTCCTCATATTTATCAGAGTACAGTAATGAAACCCCAGCCACTCACTGCAGTGCCATGTGCCCTCTTGGTGTGCCTCTCATTTTAGCTGGCCTCCAGCCGCACTGCGGGCCACCTCCTCCCTCCTCCTCCCACCATTCACCACACGGAAATGGCGGGTCCTCCTCCATCAGTGGCCATTCCCTTTCGCTACCACAGCTCCTCCAGCCTCACCTCTGTATCCCAGGATATCCAACCCTGCAAATGTTAGGAGCACCTACAGGAGAGGGTGGAGAGGCAGTTTTGAAGGAAGCCAACACCCTCGATACTCAGTGCACCAGGTGCCTGTGCCCAGGTTTTGGCAGGAGTCTCTGTGAGGAGAGGTCAGGGCTGCCCCATGGCTGACAGAGCTGGGTCCAACTGGTTCCACAGCAGCCCCACCACAGGGCACAGCTGAGCCCTTCGCCAAGGCTGGTGGCACCTCTGTGGTAAGAGATTAAAGGGGAAAACACTGCACAGTTTGAGGAGCGAGGGGAAGAAGTGTGAGAAACAGGCCCCACAAGCACCCAGGTCTGAGAGGGAGGAGCAGCTCCGGGTGCCCGGGCAGAGACTCCCCTGCAGAGAGACCAGGGTGGAGCAGGTTTTTTCCTGAGGGACTGCAGCCTGTGGAGAGGATCCACACTGGGGCACTGGAGGAGTGTGAGCTCTAGGTTGCCATAAGCTAGGAATAGCATATATATTTGCTCTGTCACAAGCCATATCACTTGTCCTGGGGAAGAAAAAAAACCCAACCTGCTAAGACCACCTTGCCTCAGCATCACCAGACGTTTTAAAAATGCCTTGTTGTAGCCTCATATAAGAAGTAGCTTACTCTTCAAATTCTTCTCCATCTTACTTACTAATGAGGAGAGGACAAGCAGCTCTGTTCTTCCACTACAGTCAATCCAATTTTTAAAAAAACAAATTAAAACAACAGCCCCTGTGTTGATGGACTAGGTTCTACCTACAGAGTAATTAATATGCCTCTGCAGGCAAAAATAACATTTTAAGAAGTACTTGGAAGAAAAAGGGCTTTTGATTGTATCGCAAGTTGGTCTTTGTTTTTACCTCATATACCTTATACACGTAAGCATTATTCTGTTAAAAAGACCTCATCACAGTGCTAACTACAGTGGAGCCATGACTGAGCCTGGCAGCTCAGATTTGTCCTGACCGCTTCTTTTAGGATTTAAATAGCCCCCATCCTTACATCTGCTTTAGCTAGAAGCGAGCAAAAGCATCCAAAATTTACACAGATGGACCCCTTTCAGCCTCAGGACAGCTGCCAAGCCTTCAAAAGCAACTGCTATTCTGTTCCCATTGCTCCACCTCTGAAAAGACAATCACAATATTTCATGTACATTTAATAACATAAAATATTTATTACTCTTTCCAGCTTTAAGTTCTGTTTAGCCTTCCATCTCAAACCTCAAATTGGCACAAAAAACCCACCCCTGTACAGCTGGAAAGATTTCAGCCCCTAAACCCATGAAAGCTGAAGTGAGTTACTTCACAAGATCACAATTAAGAGTTTATTTGCATTATACATAGTCAATCCTCTTACAGTCTAATTGTTGTTACAGTGGTACAGGAACTTTTTAAGATATGTTAAAGGATCTGAACTTGCATTATCTCATTACTCTTGCACAATCTGTCAATAAATCAGAGTATTCTGTAGGACTGAAAGAACCTGGAATATTATTCTTAACTGTCCACACCAACAGTAAAACTCATTTTAACATTCCTGAGCATTTCAGACCCCACACCTTAACCTCCAATGCAACACAAACCCCTCATAACACAGTGTCCCATCTCTAAAAACCCACAAGAGTACAAGCTGACCCTATCCCAGCTCAATGGCCAAGCATATGGGCTTTGAGGTTATCTGTTGGGCTTCCCTGCCTGCACAGACAGCCCTGCCCTTGACAATCAGGGCACTCAGTCTCTGACCACCTGCACAAGGGGAAGATGGACACAATGCCCCCAAATGGTCTGCAGAACAAGGTGAATGAAAGCAAAATGAAAGTAAAAACTCAGCCCACAACAACAAAGGTGGAATATGCATGTAGGGGACAACACAGGGAGCATAAGCAGCAGAGCACAGAGGTTTGGCCGGGGTGCCCTCTGCAGAACAGCAGTGGGAAGAAAGGATGGGAGTGCTGCGACATGGGGACAAACAACAGGGTAGGGCTGATGTGTAGCCAAGCGAATGAGAGGTGATCAAGAAAGGCTGAGGCCAGCCTGTCACAGGAGGCACAGGGCTGAAAACCTGAGTACCCTCACTCCCCCACTCCAGTACTGCCACCCATCAGCTGGAGGACACATCCTGCAGCCTGGGAAGGGACACTTGCCCCAGGTCCCATGTGGGTACAGGGCTGCAATGGAGTCCATGCCTCCACCCAGGTCTGGTGAAGTCCCCAAGCCAAGAGGTCACCTCAGTGCTCATCTGCCCCAGCAGTGAAACTAGCACCCTTCTTCCCAAGGGCACAGAAAGGTCATTTTTCATTTCCTCCCCAAGGTGGGCCAACAACTTAAGCTCAAAGGGTTAGAGGGTGTTTAGAATGTATATATACTGTGTAGAGAGTCTGAAAGACCAGAGATAGTGCCAGGAACACTAGGAGTGTCTCACCTGCCAGACTCCAGCCCCACCTTTGAGTAATTCCATCTACTCCCTACCAGACTTTTTTGAAGAAGCAACATGCTGATGCATTAAGAACCCCTTCTTAGAGTAAGCAAGTCTAACTCCCTCACTTCTGTCTTCTACTGTTGCTTCCTCTGAAACTCTACCCCCATTAAAAAAAAAAAACAAAAAAAAAGCAAACCCCACTTAAAGAATACATTTTGAAATCCTACCAAAAGTCTGCTTTCTGTTATGTTAACCACTGGCTAGTCAACATCCTTCCCTGGCTTCAAGAACAGCTGCCAAGAAGTGGCCTTCAACTTACTCAAACTGCAGAGGCTTTGTTACAGACACACTGTCCTGCAAGAGAGAAATTCCAGCTGGATGTTGATTTTTCACATTATTCCCACATGTTAAACATTTAAAAATATACAGGTTACTTAAGCTTTAAGCAATGTGCTGAAATACAAAAGCCAAAGCTTCTCCATTATTAAAGCTTCAAAAAGACAGCACTAGTTCTGCTCACCCCTGGTTTTGCTGAAACAGGTGAAGTTAGAGCCCATTTCACATGTCCTTGGCCAGTATTCCCTATTGCACATTCAACTTCCACCTCATTAGTCAGATATTTTGTTTCCAGCAGAAACTCCCTCCCATTTAAGCGAGCCTCATGTTTAAACAAGAGGGGCTCCCAACAGCACCCATCTCCTCTCACTCCCTTCTGGCTAATGGGGTAATGACACTTTACAATTCTTGTAGTTCCATAATTATGGGCATAAAATGTGGGACTTTTTCCTATTTTTAACAGTGCCAGCTCATTTCAGAAAGTTAAAAAAAATCTCTTGTATGCAACAGACTAATAAAAAGGCTATGTATCAGCATAAAAGGCAATGTATAATTCTTAGTTCTGTTTGTGGATGAAGTTATGCAAAGCCTCCTGGTGTTAAACATCTGGAAGGCAAGAACACCCCAGCATGCTATAGAGTGATAGAGAAGCTCCTGGCAGGTCCTTGCTTGCAGAAGAATCAAGTATGTGTTCCAGATACTTAGCTAATGGGGTAATGCTCTCCCTTGTGTCAGCAGCTCTTGTGAACAGGTCCAATCCATCCAGGCAAAGAGGACACACACCTTTTATGTCTCAACCATGGTATACTTGAAGAAAAACACACAAGTTCCAATCTGTATATGCGAAGACTAAAATGCAATCAGCCAAATGGGGTAGAATTGTAGGATGGTCCCTCAGGCATGTCTTCGTTCAGACATTTTGTTTGCTGGAATTGCATCTGTAACACAGAAGTATGCAAGACTGTGGGCCCAGAAAGGGGCTACAGAAACCTCTCAAATTTCTGAGGCACAAGACAGGGAGACTTCTATGCATCCAGAGCCAGCTGAATGAAGTAAACATTAAAAATTTCCTTTGACTTCATCTGTGTTATCAAATATACTCAATAGCAAGATTGCTGCAACTCAGTTTGTACTGATGCCTCAGAGGCCAGAAGAGCATTCTCAGCTGCATTGCCAGTTCTCCTTCTCATCAGTACCTGAACAGGTATGTAGTGAATCCTGGAGGGTAGGAAGAGAAAAAACAACATATCACTAAGATTCTCACTTCCCTTTCAGTCCATAATGCAAGAGGAGGGTCAAAGAACCTCAACCCTTCCTTTCACCCCCATGTCAGGTAGTGTTATACCATCCAAACACTGTAGTAGGTGTTTTGCCACCAAGAGTTGCCTCATCACATTCCCTCTTTACAATTTAATCTCTCCTGCCACTACAAGTTTTAATTTGAATGATCTTGCTTAGGAAGAAAAAGCAGCATCTAAGCTCAAACATTTCATCCTGGTTGCACAAGGCAGTCTTTGGTAGCATAGGATTTTTCTTTACCTGGTTTAGAAGTTGAAGACGCCTCAGCTGTCTGTAGAACTGCAACACGGAAGGATCAGCTCTCACTACTTTTGGGTCAAAATCCAGAACACGGAGACCTGCAAGGCTACGGGCTCGGGAAAGGGCTACATAAGCCTGTCCACTTTCAAAGACACGAGACAGGGAGATTTCCACACAATCTAAAGACATGCCCTAGCAAAGACAGAGAAGCTTGTTACAAAACAAACAAAAAAGAACACCGTGCTGTATCAACACTAACCTGTCCTGTGCGTCTGTCAAAAGCACCATACTCAGTGTATAGACTTGATAAAAAAAAGAAGTCATCCCTTGTTTGACTGTGTAACTGATTAAGAGATAGGGAAAAAAGTCCCTCCAGACTTCCCTCACAACAAAGGCCTTCCAGTTTTCCAAGCCTACTCAGAAAATAAGGCTTATGATGGTGTAAAAGTCTACAGGCAGCTGAATAAGAACACTCACTTGACTCTTGTGAATGGAAATGGCCCATGCCAATTTTAAAGGCAGCTGTTTGCGGCTCAGATGAACTCCTGATGGTCCTTTGAAGACCCATTTCTCCATTCTGATGACTTGTGTGATGCCACAGAGAAATCTAACCTTAGGCAGCCCTGTAGGAATGGGAGCAGGAAAAAAACATGGATGTATTCCCAACACTCAACAGTCAGGAAGCCAGCTGCCTAGCAACACTTTTTTCCTCCCATCCTTACCCATATCAGTCTTTCATTAATTTTTAGGCTGCATTAAAAAAAATGAAATCCTGCACCAAAAAAACTAAACCTACATACAGTAAATAGGATGGTCTGAAATTAGATTTGGGACCTACTTAAGCAGGAGAATTAAAGTCAGATAATTTATCCATTGAGATGCAGAGAATACAGATTACAGGTAGCAGAACTTTATTCTCTGAGAATAAAAAAGAACCACCTCCAAGACTTGCTTCAACAAACCAGACAGGAAATGCAAGTGAGCATACACATCTAGAGATTAAGGAAAAGCAAACACAAGAGGCTCTACAGATAGCTACAGCTGATGTGGTACATGGTGTATTGGGTTTGCATGGCAAGGTTTTTGGTAGCAGTGGGGGAGGGGACATGGGGTGGCTTCTGTGAGAGAAGCTGCCAGAAGCTTCCCCCATGTCCGACCCGACACAGCCAATGCCAGCGGCTACAGGAACGGACCCGCCGCTGGCCAAGGCCGAGCCAATCAGTAACGCCTCTGTGATAACATAATTAAGAAAAAAAAAAAAAGGAAGGGAGAAAAAAAAAAGCTGCACACTTTGCAGCTGGAGAGAGGAGTGAGAAGATGTAAGAGAAACAACTCCGCAGACACCAAGGTCAGTGAAGAAGGAGGGGGAGGGAATGGGCTCCAGGCGCCGGAGCAGAGATTCCCCCCCCAAGAGGTGGTGAAAGACCAGGGTGAAGCGGGCTGTCCCCCTGCAGCCCCTGGAGGTCCATGGTGGTGCAGATGACCACCTGTAGCCCGTGGAGGACCCCACGCCGGAGCAGGTGGATGCCGAAGGAGGCTGTGACCCCGCAGGAAGCCCGCGCTGGAGCAGGTTCCTGTCAGGACCTGTAGCCCGTGGAGAGAGGAGCCCACGCCGGAGCAGGTTTGCTGGCAGGACTTGTGACCCCGTGGGGGACCTGCGCTGGAGCAGTCCCTTCCTGAAGGACTGCACACCATGGAATGGACCCAGACTGGAGCAGCTCGTGAAGAGCTGTCAGTCATGGGAAGGACTCACGTTGGAGCAGTTGGTGGAGGACTGTCTCCCGTGAGAGGGACCCCACGCTGGTGCGGGGGAAGGAGACCTCCCCCTGAGGAGGAAGCAGCGGCAGAAACACCGTGTGATGAACTGACCCTAACCCCATTCCCTGTCCCCCTGTGCTGCTGGGGGGAGGAGGTGGAAAATCGGGAAAGAGATTAAGCCCGGGAAGAAGGGAGGGATGGGGGAGGTGTTTTAAGATTTGGTTTTACTTCTCATTCTCCTCTGATTTTGATTTGTAATAAAGTAAATTTGTTTTTTTTTTCCCCCAAGTCAAGTCTGTTTTGCCCGTGCCAGTAATTGCTGAGTGATCTCTCTCCGTCCTTATCTCCACCCACGAGCTTTTCGTTATAATTTTCTCCCCCTGCCCATTTGAGGAGGGGGAGTGATAGAGTGGGCTTTGGTGGGCATCCGGTCTCTAGCCAGGGTCAACCCACCACACATGGCATCACAGCTCATGAGAACCCCAAGCCTCTCACTTGCAGAGAAGACCTCCTCCCTGCTTTCCCTCAAATTATTCTTACCAGACAGTAGACAAAACTAACAAGTAATCAGCAGTCAGTGATAAATTGGTTTGGCTTTTTCCCCCTCTTCCATTAAAAAAAAATCAAAAAGCTTACTTACCCTTATCTTCACTTTCAAATCCTACGACAACTCCTCGTGCCCCATTCACCAGCCCTTGGGACACATCCAGATTCTTAGCCAGCATCACCTACAGAGACAAAGAAAAATCCCTTAGTGCATGGGCTTTACAGCCAGTTCAGCTACCTGCAGCTCAGCTTCTAGCCAGGAAGCGTAAGCACAGCAGTTCAGCCACAGCCACATCATCCTATTGCAGGATACAGCACTGTCCAATTTGATTGAAACTGTTTCACAGCCTTTCCTTCCTGTGTTTCCCAGCTATATTGTTCTGCAGCATTAAACACTTCAGCTGCTTCTGTCCACAGCTGTGAGCTCAGATCTAGGGAACAGATTCTCTTTCCCCAAACACAAACAAGTCTAGACATATATAGATTCTGGGAACATCTAAGGAACAACTTCCCAAATCAAACAGTGCTGCTAAGCACAGTTGTGCATCCTTTCCACTCTGACAGCCTTAGGTCACAGCAAGGAGTCCAGTCCTGCAAACTTAGCAATCTGTGCTATACTCTTACAGGTCAAGAGGGCTGCTGTACCTGGAGATGAGACTGCAGGCAGGGAATGCCTGTGCTCTCTGCTAGCTGGAAGCTTCTAAACCTGAGTGGACGCCTGTGTCAGTGTCCTAGTGGTCACCACTGTCCACAAAACATGGACCTGCATTCAAACCAAATCAATTCTCTGTCTTTCCTAGCAGAAAGGACATAGAGATTGGGATAGAGGGTTCTGTTGGCCTGGCACAGCTGCTTATACAGAACCTGCATTCTATTCATTAATCTACTTTATACATTTATCTGCCTTTTTTTAATGCTATTTGATCTGCTGGTCATTCACAGACATATGTAGACACTCACCTGAGCTCCAAGCTTTAGCTCAACTCTACCACCCACAGGACACTGAGCATCAATTAACTTCACTAGCATTGGGTCACTGTCCAAAGCCTCAAAAGTGTGCATTTCTCCTATTAAGGAAAGATGTGACAAATTGCTACCATTGAACATATTCCACACAGCATTGCAGGAGACTCAGCATTTATTTCTAACAGCAGTTTCTCTTTTAATATCCATTCTGCTCTGCTGGTAGGACATCTTCTCACAAACCTTGTCACATCTAACAGCAGAAAGCTCACTATTGCCTCTCTTCCCAACACATATTCCAGAGCATGAGAAGGCTCAGATATCAAAGGCCAGCAGTTAATAGGAACTGAGCAGTCACCATTTTCAGTATATGGCCAGTTTCACCTGGTGCCAATATCAGATCTCCAAAGAGGACTAAGGAAGAATTCCAGGGCCAGACAGGGAGGCAGAAATGAAATACCTCTTAATTCAAGTTGTGGCTGGATAGGGCACAGCCTTTCTGAGATACTATAGAAAGAAGCAGCAGCAATATGGAGGCAATAATGACACATCCTACCCCACACCAAGCAAGGAGATTGAGGTCTACTACACACCAAGTAACAGCATGGATTTTTAAGCAAGAAGCTGTGAAGTTTTTCCCCAGGCAGCCCAGCTCCAATATGCACAGCTTGGACTGGTGCTGCTGTGCGTGACAGTACACCAGTTCCTCCTGACACTGCAGTATCCCCATTGCATCCATTCAGAGCTCAGCCCCAAAGCCAGCAGCTTCTTTCAAGGAGTTCACCTGATAGCTGTTGCAAGCGTCTCTCATTAGTTATTTCTACGTCATCTTTATGGGTGCAGAGCCGTGTAGCCAGGATCCCATCACGCTCAGTCCTGTTAGTAGTGGTCTGCATCAGCAGCCTGGTAACCTCCTCTGTGCACCTGGTAACCAGGAAAAGGGGATTATTATTTAAAGCGATCAGGAACAGGTCTTGGGCAACAGTAACCTCCACACAGCTGGGTCAGGCTGCACAAGCCCCAGGAGAGAAGGGCAGTGAAAGAACTACACAAAGTGGGAGAACAGTGCAAGTGTCTGCCCCAGCCCTGCCCTGGCCACTGCCAGATCAGGACCATCTTATTCCTTAGCAGAAAATGCAAAGAGGGGTCCTAGAAAGGGTCCTTCCTTACCAGAGGAGTGCATGTAAAACCTGATTAACTACAGCATTTATAGCTACTGTCCCCAGCCAAACATTCCTGATAGAGCACAGGGAAGAAGTGATAAACCACTTTCTTCTGCTCCATCAGTAAGGAGCAGGGATTACAAAGACAGATAAGTTTCTTCTCACCTGCCTAAACGGACTGCACTCAGGAGTGATACAAAGGTCTTGTCAGTTTGTCTCCGCACTTCAGTCAGCTCCATGTTTACATGGATGCATTTCCTCCAGCTTTTTGCCTGGTAAAACATTCTCTTGTTAAGAAATAGGCAGACTTGAAGTATGAAGATGAGTTCAGGGACAGTTTTGTACCTGGAAGCAGAATGTGGCTTCTTCATTAGCCTTGCAGACTGGGGGTAGTTGTAAGAAGTCCCCACAGATAATTAGCTGAATTCCTCCAAAAGGCTCATCACGTTTTCTGACTGCCCTGAAAAGGAAGAAAGAGAAGAGAAACTTTGAATATCCTCCAGGACCTGGACATAATCAGGTCTCAGAAGTTACTTCTTAGCCTGTCAGTATATTCAAACATACACCACCTGTAGTAAGAAATGATTATCCTCAGCTGTGATAGAAGAACTCAAATAATTAAGCAGTGCTATTATTAAAAGACATTAAATCTGCTTTGCTTGCCCATTCCAGATATCATTACCGCTCTTGGTTCTTTGACAGCGGTTACACTACAACTGCTTCTCTCTGCAAGACAGAACTGCTGGGCACAGCCTAGACAGCTGCATTCTGGACTCAGCTCTATAGACAATACTTGGCTCCAGAGATCGAAACAGCAACCAGAACAGCCATAGCTGGGGAGTGGGGACATGATCAAAACCTATCTCAAGATAAAGGCT
This sequence comes from Caprimulgus europaeus, assembly GCA_907165065.1. The sequence continues at coordinate 12,747,066 of OU015534.1, read as the reverse complement.
TTTCCAGACACTGGCTATGATTTCAGGGTTCCTTCCAGTCCCATGCCAGTGGTTGCCTTGTATCCATTCACACAACCAGAGGAAAGAAGCAACCTGGAAGTTTTGGAGAAACTTATTTCTGTTAGTTGCTGGACTTGACAATCACTGACCTTGCCACTGCCTCCAATCTGTCAAAGAACTTGCCATCCACCATTGAGATCTCATCAATAATTAAGTGCTGACAGGCTAGCCAGTGCTGACGAACCCCAGGCCTCTCTGCCAGCTGAATGCATTGTTCCAGCGGTGCCTTCCCAGAGCCAATCCCTGGCCAGGGGAAAGAAAGCAAAGCTTTGGGAAGCTCCTGACTCTTTGGGAAGGGAGTGAGAGCTCCCAGCCCCTCACTGTTGGGGGGACCATTACCTGCGAAGGCATGGAGAGTGGTGCCACCGATGTGGCAAGCCGCCACTCCGGTGCTGGCTGTAGCATAGGTGCTGTTCGGAGGGAGGGAGCCCACGATCCTCTTCAGCAGGAACGACTTCCCGGTCCCTTGGAGGAGACAGAAGCAGGTCAGTTGCGGCCCGAGGACTTCACCCAGCAACAGCCGCCCGGCCCCCTCACCTGCGCAGCCGGTGAAGAAGATGCTCTTCCCGCTCCGTACAGCGCCCAGCACCGCCTCCTGCTCCGCCGACAACCTCGCCGGGGGCCGCCTCTCCGAGCGAGGCACCTGCGAACAGGCGGCGGAGCACTGTGAGAGCTGCGTCGGTAACCGGGACCGGCCCCCTCGCTTCAGGACTCACCTCCACCGGGCGCTCCCCACGCCCCTCGCCGGCGCGGAGGCGGCCGGGAGCGCGGAGCAGGTCTCGCTCCTGCAGCGGGCTGATGACGGCGAAGGCTGGCGGCGGCCGGTCCAGCAGACGGAGGCCGCGCGGCGCGACCCTCGGCCCAGCGGCGACCTTAAGCCGCAGGAGGCGGAGGAAGCGGCGCAGCTTGTCCGGGGGGCAGTCGGAGAGCAGGACCTGTGCGCCGCCCGGCCCCACCCGCACCGCGGCCCGTCCGTCACCCGCGAACCGCGTGAAGAGCCGCACGGTATCACCGGCCAGCACGAAGCTCTGCACCGCCGCCGCCCCGCCGCTGCCGCCGACCACCCGCAGCACTGGCTGCCGCAGCTCATTGCGGCCCAGCAGCACCAGCGCGCCCCGCATCACGCGGCGCCGGGGGCCCAGTCCCCCCGGCAGGGGCTGCTCCACAGCCACTGTGCAGCGCAGCTCCGCGTCCTCCATCCTACTGCCTCCCCCGGCGCCCCACCGGCCGTTCAAACCCGCCGCGTGCAGCCGCCGCCAATCAGCACCGGGGGCTTTAACTCGGAGGCCAATAGGAGGCGAGAAAAGAAACGGTCCGAGAGAGGGGGGCGGAGCGCCAGACGGTCCAATCAGCAGCCTCGTAAGAGGACACGTGAAGCGTTGCTAGGCCACGGGACGCCGCGCAGCCCGGAGGGGCCATGGCGGCCCGCGGCGGGAAGACGGAGCCGCCGGACCAGGTGCAGCAGAACCAGCTCCTGTGCGAGCGGGTGCGGAAGGAGCTGCGGTGCCAGAGGCTGTACACGCAGTACAGCGTGAACCCACTCCACCGCGGTGAGGCGGCGCGCGGGCGGCCCCGCGGCCAGAGAACTGGCGGGAACCCCCGAGGGCGGAGGGAAGGCCGGGAAGGGGGCTGCCTGCCTGAGGCAGGGGCGGGAGCAGCCCCGCTGCACTCAGCGGCACGTCAGGGACAAGCAGCGGCACCCAAGGCCAGAGGTGGCCAGTGAGACGGGCGGATCGGACAGGAGCAGCTGGTGGGCTTTCCTTTTGCCTAAGGAACCGGTCTGCAGGCTCCAAGACAGAACACAGACATGGCCAAGATGCTGCCTTAGTAAACACGCAGAAGTGAGGCAACTATTTAAGATCTGGAACTTACGGATCCCGAGCAAGAGCTAGGGTGGCGTAGAGAGCCCCACACGTTTCTTCAGCTCCTGGGCTGAATATCATAATCTGTGCTGGCACAGATGGGTAATGTGAACAGATTCACTCAGATCCAGCTTTTACAATAGAACAAAAAAAAACCAAAGGGAAATAATTTCCTGAAACTTGGCATTCTGCAGGCCACCACTTCGGTGGGGTGGAACCTTGCTGTGGTGAGTGCAGGCAGCATCCAGGAGAAGGGTCTGCAGCATGCTTAACACCCTTCCCTTTCTAGGAAGTTGCTATTAGCCAGTACTACAACTCCCGTTCTATTCACATGCTGTTCTTCCTTTACAACTTCAGTGAAGTAGCTGTGCCCAGATCAGGGAATAATCAGAAAGAACATTTGCAATGATGAATATCCTATACCTGGCTGCGATGCTATATTCACATTACAGTAATTCACCTGCATCATTCCTTTCCAGTTCACACTATCACCAAGAAGCCTATGTCTTGGCATGATAACATTGAAGAGCCAGCAGATGGTAAGAAATCTCTGAAGAGCTTGTGATAATTACATTAAAAATAACTAATGTTTAGAAATTCCAATTAGCCTAAAAGATTACATATGTGGAAACACCCCTGTGACAATGTAAGACTGTTAAACTAGTTCATGATTTCTGCTAAACGTAAGGCAGGGGTTTTTTTCCCCACTTTAAGGCCCCTTCCCATTACTTTGTATTGTCAGTACAAGCTTTCATTCACGCATTTATGCTTTTATTTTTGCTTTTAGTTATCATACTATAAAATACTGCTTGAGGATCTAAACCTCTTTCAAGGGAAGACAAAAAAAATCTAAAAATATATTTTATACATACACGTTGCCTGTCACTGCAGATTCTATCAAACCACATACTGCTGAAATGGCTGCTGAGTCTTGCTTTAGAGCAATGGCAACAGGAACCCTCATAGCAACTGCTCCCTTATTTCTAACATGCCTTAACGGTCAGTTATCCTGCTCTAGTCAAGGATTTGATGGGGGGGTGGGAGGGGGAGTGTGTGGAATAGGGAAAGGCAGAGCAGGTCTGGGGCAACTGAGAAACATGACAGCTAATGTGGAGTGCTGGTCAGTACTAGATGTGGTATAAAAAAAGTAAGATGCTGCAATACAGTAGACAGGGATGACAGGACACTATAGGCAGGCAAATCTTGAAAACTTCATCAGGATAAATGTGAGTAGCAATGTCACCCTCCATTCTCTTACAAGATCATTTGTAGAAGCACAGAAGTTGCCTCCAACCTTGGCTTTCTTGCTATTGCCTTGACAGCATTAGGATGTCCCATTTTAACATAGATCCACAGGTGACTGGGTTTTAAACATACTTTCTTTCATTTGTATTTGTGTCTCTTAAACCAACAGACAAGTTCCTGAATATTTTTCACCAAGCAGCACTGGAGCCAACAAAGAAATATGCAGAGCCACAAACTGAAAGCCAAGAAATTGGCTGGAACACAACACCTTTGGTGAGTAGGGTGCTTAAGGACTCAGCTTCTTGCAGGATTCAAAGAGGTTCAGCCCATCACACTGAAAGATATTTGTGCAAGCAAATAATTTGTGGCAAATATGGAAAACAGGAATGATTAGGAATAAGCAGAACTGTTCATGAACAGCAGGTTTTTAAAATTTACACCTAAGAGGAGTCTTCACACTGACACAGGCTTGTGAACACAGAAACAGTAGACTTCCCCTGAGAATCCTGCGTGCAAAACATCTACAATGACAGTCAACCCCAAGCATATTGCCAAATGCCACATAGGAAGTCACGGCTGTTTATTAAGGCATTCAGCCATGAGAAATGGCGTAGTGAGCAATGTGAAGTGACATACATAAGTACTGTGAAAATAAATGTGCTGCTGTACAGTATCTTTCAAACAAATTGCAAGCAGAACCATAAAATTAATAATCAGCTAAGTAAACTCGAGGCAGAATACACCAGTGAGGATTCATCTAGTGCAGCGTGAATAAACAGGAGGAAAAGAAATCTTATTAACAAGCTGAGACATCAATCATATCTGACAAACAAATAGCTGTGACGATGACCGACTTTGTAACCTAATGTGTTGAGAAAGGCAAATGAGGGCCTGATTAATTTTCGCCTGATACAAAGAAAACTAAGATAAATAAGAAAATAATATAATCTTCTGCAACTCTTCATATTACACTTCAGGTAAACTAGTTACTCATAACAAGCTAGTGACAGACATCCCAGCAGGGCTTTACACTGTTAGATACAGCTGGTAGGAGAAGGCTGGCAGAAGAGGCAATGGAATTTGTGTGTACAGAAGAGAGTTAAATAACAGAGTCAGGACTCAAGATGCTGCTTCATACGGTGTTCTCCTGTTTCACCAGGTTCTACTGTAAACGAAGCAGTGGACAGTGTATTCTCAAATAAGTGGTACCCTACACATTTGTCATTTGGGCATTTCTCAGCAGCAAGAACACTGGGCATCACTCTTCTCAGGAGGGACTACTACTACTAATTCTAGTAAAAGCCCATGACTATTCATCATCTTTCTTTCCCAGATTCCCGTGGACCGTACTGATCGCAGGCTCTACTTCCCACGCCGGAGAAGCGAGATCACTAAATAAATGGCTGCCATGGGGCACGGAGAGGAGCTGTCCGAGAAGCTGCAGTAGCAGTGGCAAAGCAGAAGCAGTTAATGACATCTAATGTGTTAGGCCCTGCTTGTTATTAGGTGAGTTTGGTAGATTTCTGGCAAGAGAAGACACTGAGAAAAGGGAAGAGAGAACATCAGTCTGTCCAGAATTGCAGCCTGACAGAAATAAACCTATTTATAAGATCACTGCATTTGTCTCACTGCTGTTTCCAAACCCATCTATATGAACAGTCTAAAAACCACTTTAAATCCTTGACAGGCTTCACACACTTCTTATTCTGACATCAGCAACATAACTCAGAACTGAAGTTCACCAAGTATATGTCAACAGTAGCTGTGGAAAAAGCTGTCAGAATTATGGGAACAAAAGAGTGGGCTTCAGGCACCATTCATAACACAAGTACACATGAATTAGACACAGCTCTGTGCAAACCATTTAATGCATTCACACTCCAAAGGTTTAAGTAGAAAACAATCCTTCAACAAAACAGGCAGTAAGAAGAAATTAGTGATAAGGCACTAGTTTCCACTGACTTTTTTTCTTGCCACTTGCAATCATCCAGTTTGCTCCATGGTTAGCTGATGACAGCAGAAACGTATCTTTCAACACACAGAGACCTAAGGAACCCCACAAGGGAGCACAGTCCTTCAGCGTGCTCGGCTCTTCATTTTCTGCCTTGTTCTCTTTCCAGGCCTCTTCTGCAAAAAGGATAGATTCAGGTCTTTATTTTTGTGTCCTAAATGTTTGTTCTAGCTCTATAGCTTGGGGAGGATGCCAAGGACAAGGTATTTGTCAGCACCTCTGGACAGGGAGGTTTTGGGACACAGGTAGCAACAAACAGTGCTTGCTGACTCTTCCACTCATTTACCTGCTCAGACACCAAACCATCACCCTCAACTGTTTGCAACTAAATTATGCTCAGCTCCCAAAGACAGACATTGTCACTTCCAGATGCTGAAGGTACCCATCATGTACTCAGCCCTCCCTTCCAGACGAGGGCTGGCTTCCCAGCCAACCAGGATCATTTGCATGCAATATTTTACTTACATTGAGGGCTTTTTTTCCTCCTTTTCCTCCTTTTCCTGGGCCTTTGTTATGAGCCACTTTTGACCGGAAGCTGGATACATCATTAAAACTTTCCTTTGTGTTCCACTTTGAGCCCTTCTTCTTCCCACCAAAACCAAACTTCTGATTCTTGTACCGCCTTTTGGCATTTGGTCTGAAAAACAACCAAACAGCATCATTGCCTATATTCCCTTCCTCAGGAAGCTCTCAAGAAGGCACATGTATCTGCTGATGGACTCCCATCAGCCATTGTAAACCTTTCCCCTCTTTAATAAGAGGCAGAAATTAGCACATTTCAGTCTCCATTCCATTCTGGCCAGTTTTTCTCCTCTCTAGGGACAGAAAGCCACCATGGACTTATTTTAATGACTGTTAATCAGAGCAGCTTTCTCGTTCCACAAAATGATCCCCTAAAAGATTAAAAAAAAATAGAGATTCTGTATTTAAATAGCTTTTCTGGTCTCACCCCTTCTTTATCCGTTGACTTGCACTGCCTTTTTTATTCCCCTGAGACAATGTCTGCTCTTCATCTAGAAAATCCAGCTTGTCAGAGAGACCTGCAAGAGCAAAGACATAACAGTTGCTCAGCTACCACCACAGAAAATAGAAATTTCCAGTCTAAGCAAGTAATAGTAACAAGCCACTCCCAGTGAAGAACAGCTGCTTGGGGGGATTTTCATTGACACTGGCATGATTCTGCACAGCAGCAGACTTTCAAGCTCACTGCTCAGCACTACAGATTGCCACCACACATCACACTGCCTTACAGTGCTCACACATCACTACTCCATCACACATCTGCTCTCTTAGACAAGTTCACTTTACCTTTCTGGTATTTCTTGACTGCATTCAACATATTTTTTTTCTCCTTTTGTCTCCTCTGCAGAATCTCAGTTTGCACCTGAGATTAGAAAAAGAATGTTAGCCTTGTTCCTTGTAGTGTCCCATACTTGTGGGTTTTTTTAAAGGTGTCTCATCTTTTGCTCCGTCTTCTTTCAAAGCAGTTAGACAGAAGACTAGACAGATTCCACATATTACTGTGGTCTCACTTTTCTACGCTCCTCACTCAGACTCTAGATTCTCGTCACAGATCGGTGTCTTTTGTGGCACCTCCTCACCTTCTTGCCGTATTTTCTCATAGCACGGAGCTGTTTGGCTTTCTCAGACCTCTCCATTGCTTCCTGTTTACTCTTAAGCTTCTGTCGAATCTGTTAGGGGATAGAAAAAACAAAATTTATCAGTAATGCAAAAGAAAGTAAGAGAATTTCATGATTGCTGTGCAGCCCTGAAATCAATAATTATGTGAACTCTCAGTGTAAAAAAAAAAAGCTTCAATCAGATAATGCTTTATAAGGCACAATGTTCTCTCAATTCAAGGTTGGAACAGTTATTACAGAAACTCCTGAACTGATCTGCACCCAAACTCTGGTTAAAAAGACAAAACTAACACAGAGACAAGACACAGCTTTATAATGGGCTTTGATGGAACCACTAAATGAGAGTATCTTGTCGGTCTACTCAAGTGTATGTAGAAGACTTCATAGTTTCTTTCTTGTCACTATTAAAAGTAAAGCTCTGAAGAAAACCCAACAATCTCTCCATGCCATAGAAAACATCTTTTTTGTTCCCTCCTTGTTCACAAACATTTCTAAAATAATGACCCATTACGAGAAATTACAAAGATTTCTACATACATCATCTGGATTCAGTCTGTGACTGTACTAGGACATAAAAATTCTGTTCTTCAAACACAAGCTAGCAAAATAAGGTAACAGTGATGTGCAGAATTGACTTAAGCCTCAGCAGAAGCTCATTATTAATCATCATCTTCTCTAGGAAGACTCTATCAGCCATCAAAACAGTGACCAAGTCATACATGAACCTCCAAATGAGATTGCAGCTCTTTTTTTAACTTACACAATGTAGTCTTCTTCCAAAACAAAAACAAAAATCACAATCAAGGAGCGAGTTTGTGAAATTCTTATTTCCTACACAAATCTGACTTACTAGCCATGACAGATTAATACAATAGCACACAGTTTAAAATCACAGAGAACCAAATACACTGAGTATAAACAAAGGGTGATACCTAAACAGGGAAAAAGGATCACATTAATGCCAGAGTTGACTGCAAGTCTTAGGACAAAAAGCATAAACACGACCAACTTCACAATCACTGTCACACGTACAGAGAAAAGTCTGAATTTTTAACACTCATTACATTCAGGACAGAATATAAAACGTGCTCTTCTACTTTACACTCCAAACTGTTATGGAAAACCTCACATTGCACTGAAATACCTAAACAGGAAGGTATTTCCTACCACAAACAAAATTTCAAACACAACTACTGTCACAGGCATTTGTCAAAGAGATGAATTTAAGTATTCACAGACCACACCTCAAAGTTTACCCCTAACACAGGCTAAAACCAATACAAGGCACAGGAAAGAAAGCCATTATGCACTGCACATACCTTCTGCATCTGCTGGTCTGATTTGGCCATCTCTGCAAAGTAATCATCTGGCCTTCGAGTAGGAACCTGGAGCTTGCGCAGCCTCGGAAGGGCTTCCAGCACCGCCGCCTGCGCCTGCCGGTAACTGGGGAGACAGCACAGCACCAGCTCTGCCACTGGGTATCGGGCACCTCACAGCGCTGACAGACACTCTGCTGATACTGGGATCTAACAAGCACTGGTCTAGAATTATATCAACATGCTGTGCCCTACAGCACTCGCTGCTACTAAAAGCAACTTAGGTGCCAGTACAAGATTAATGCTTATATCTTGCACATATACGTTTATCTAGCTTCCAGTTACAGTTTTGTGTGTTGAATTATAAACAGCAAGGCAAAACAAGTGTAATAACACCAAAATAAATAAACAAAGAAAAATTCATATCCTGTGTTAAAACCATAGCGCTGCAATCAAGGAACTTTTAAAATAAACTTTTCAGCAAAGGATGGAAATCTGTTGCAATGAGGGAAACTATTTCCAGTTACGAGACAAGTTAAACATACTAGCATTAATTTGCAGTTATTTTGGAAAGCATTCAGAGCCATCAAATGTAAAATACATGGCCCAAGAGTGACATGACACTGGTGACAGCCAGTGTAGCAGGTTGCAGCACACATGCATGACTCCAAGCACGCAGCAGCATGCCAAGACCCTACAAGAAATCTCCCTTTTTGACACTTACAAGCTCATCTCTCTCTGGAAATCATTCTCAGGATCAACAGCATCTTTGTCAGCAGCACTCTGTGAGATGGGGTCCACGACCTGGCCCAAGGTCACATCCAGCCTTTCCACCCAAGCTAGCTCCTGCTTGAGTTCGGACAGGCACTGCTTCAGGCCGGCCTGGGAAAGAAGCGCAGCCCTGCACACCACGGCACACAACAGAACCAGCCCCCCAAGGCCGGCCCGGAGGAACACCCAGCGCACACCGGGGGCTGCTCCTCCAGGGCCGCTGCGTGATGCCCCAAATCAGCACAGCGCTGCAGGAACCCCGGGGGCCTGGCCTGGCCGGCCCCGACACCCGCCCGGCCCCAGCCCCGGCCCCAGCGGGGACTCCTCTGCCCGCACCCGCCGCTGGGGGACGCGGCCCCGGCCCGAGGCTTCCGCCCTGCCCGAGGAAGTCCCACTCACCGTGTCGTTGCGCCGCTTCGGCCGCTCCTCCAGCACCAGGTTGAGCCCCGGCTTCAGCGCGCCCCTGGCGAAGGCCTCCTGGAGCTGTGGAGAGACCACGCTCAGGCCGCGCCGCCGGCAGCGGCACCGGGCGGCCCTGCCCCGCGGCTGCCGGGGGAGGCCTCCCCGCCGGCCCCGCGCTCACCTCCGAGTCCGAGAGCGAGGAGTCCTCCGAGCCGGAGTCCGAGCCAGAGTCGGAGAGAGACCCGCGCCGCGCCATGCCGCTGCTGCTTCTGCCGCCGCTTCCGGCCGCGTGCGTGCGCGCCGCCGCCGCTTCCGGGGGTGCCGGGGCCGCGGTTGCCACGGCGACGGCAGCAGCAGCATCATGCCGACCGTGGAGGCGCAGCCCGTGACCGTTTTCGGCTGCCGGCCCGGGGTCGCCGGCGGCGTCTGCTTCTTGGGGAACCAGGAGGTGCTGCACGCGGCAGGGACGGGCTGCCTCTGGCTGCACCTCCAGCGGAAATGGCACAAGTTCATCCCAGGTGGCCCCGACCCCAACCCCGGCCCCGGCCCCGGCCCTGGCCCCGGCCCCGGCCCGCCCTGCCCTGACCCCTCTCCTCCCCGCAGGCACCGAGAAGAGCCGGGGCGTGCAGGCGCTGGCCGTCAGCCCCAACCGGCAGTACCTGGCAATCTCAGAGGTGGTGGCGGAGCAGCCGGTCCTGACGATCTACGAACTGTCGTCGGTGCCGGCGCGGCGGTGGAGGACGCTGGCCGCCGCCGAGCTGCAGGCGCGGGAGGCGGTGTCCCTGGCCTTCTCCCCCGACGGCTGGTACCTGGCGGCCGCCGCGGCCCCCCCCGAGGGGCTCCTCACCTACTGGCTCTGGGAGAAGCAGCGGCTGATGGCGGCGGTCCGCGTCCAGGCCCCGGGCAGTGGCGTCTGCCAGGTACCGGCCGCGGCCCTCGCGGGCTCCGCCTCCCCTGTGCTCGCCCCGGGCCCATTCGGCTCCCCGGGCCTGGGCAGGGTGCGGGGGTGTACACACCTGGCTCCCGAGCCGAGCTGGGCAGGGGTCTCTGCGCCTCGCTTTTAAGATGTTGATTCCCAGATGACCGGTTCTGTGGGAGCCTATTGCGCTCTTTCAGAATGGTGGGTGAAAGGATCAAACTTCAGTTCAACGAGTACTGGGTGCCAGGTAGCACCCAAGTTCAGTCTCAGGGTATGTGCGCAGGTACACTTCCCTGTGGCCATGTGCCTATGTCCTGGGCAAGAGAGGGCTCCACACTGTGGATTTCATAGAGTTTCTGTGGCCTTTCTTGGCACCTGCTGTTGGCCTTCCTCAGCAACAGGACCCTGGGCTAAGTGAATTTTTGCTTTCACTCGTAATGCACATAATCATAGCCGTATCTCTTATATCACATGAGATCTCTGGTATGGGGCCAGTACAAGTGGCCAGTGTGTGTGCAATGTCTCCCTGCAGAAACACTCATTAAGTACATTGGCTGCGCTCAGTAGGTGTAACACACATCTTGGAAGCTCACAGCATGCTCATACACCTTTTCCTTCCTGCAGTCAGTTCTATGTGCAGACCAGAGGAGTAGCCCAGGAAGAGTGGCTAGGAGCAGGCTGATGGCACTCAATTCCTGCATCCTGCTTTGGGTGCCCTTTTTAGTATCTTTCTTGCAGGGAGGTAAGAGGCTTTCAGACATGTGGGTTGGTTGGACCCTATCTGCCATTTTTTTCTGGAGTACAGCACAAGCAGAGGTTGGGTGAACGACTGACTTCATGAGCTCAATTCCTAAAGAGACAGGAGTGACTGTAAAGACAACTGCTGTCTAAAGTCTCATTAAGCATGAAGAATGAGGTGTAACTGCTCCAGCTATTCTTTATGTTGGGTATTGGGATGGCTATTTCACTGTTTTCACCAATAAACACCTAATTATGTGAATCAATATACATAATGGGCAAGGTTTGCCTGAAATACAGAAATACAGAATTTATTCCTGTCCTTCAAGAATAAATGGTCCCACTTCCCAGGAAGCTTGCTAACAGAAAAAGTTGCTAATCAGCAGTAAAGATGTATTTTTGCCTTACTTTTGTCATTTAATCCTGAAGGGCAGAGACAACTTCTCTTTGGTATTGCATTGTGATTCAGATAACAGCTTAATAGAGTTAATGTATTTGTAGCATCATGTAAAATTGATATACTCAGTTTAGAAAGGGAGAAAACTGTAATATGTAGTTATGACGGTTATTTCTTAGTCTCTTCTGTATTCCTATATGTTTCTATGAACCTTCTTCCCTTGTTTGTTTTCCTGTATCTGATATTGAAAGTCTTCAGAACAGGTATAATATTTGCTTATTTGTGAACATGGTTGTGTAAAATAATTTCTTTCTCTTTTGTTCCATAGGTGAGCTTTAGTCCTCAAGACAATGCCCATGTTTGTATCACTGGAAATGGCTTTTTTAAACTTTTTAAGTACAGTGAAGGAACTTTGAAGCAGATGAATTTAGAAAAGGGGGAGCCACAAAACTACTTGTGCCATGCCTGGCTGTCTGAGGAGGAAGTTATATGTGGCACTGACACAGGAAAACTTACCTTGTTTGAAACTGGAAAGCTGCAGTGGGAGACAAGTGTAAAGTACAAAAAAAACCCCAGGGAACTAGAAGAAGATGCAATAGCAAAAGAATATGAGAGGTAAATCTTTGTTAAATACTAATAGTTTCATGCTTATGCATGCAGATTAGATGCAGGCCATTCACTTATTTCCTTCTTGTCCAGTTTATAAATGGTTTTTAATATTTTGATTGTTGCTGATAAACATTCTTTGGTTTGTCCTTCTTTATTCTTAAGTCTGTTGCATTTCCTTCTTGCAGTTCTTCTGATGTCTCTTGCGGACTGACCTGTGAAGATAATGGCTCCCAACAGGATTCTGTGCCTCAAATATTTGCAGTTGTAGCTTATTCCAAAGGCTTTGCATGTTCTTCTAGTCCAGGAGTTGTTTTTCTGTTTGAGAAGACCAAAGGAAAGGAAGTATACAAGGAGAGTCAAGAAATATGGGTAGGGAGAAAAAAGCTTTTCCAAGCAGTTATGTAGCAGAGGGCTGTTTGGGGAGGTGGGGGTGCTTCTGGTTCAGTTATTAATAATAATTTTTAGCACATCTCTAAATTACATTGTAAGCATTAGCTAACTGTCCTGATGTTGAAAGGAAGGAAGTTGCCGGAGGTCACACTGAAAGCCAGTGACAGATGTCCTTTTGCAAGGTAGCTCTGCATGTTCCCACATGTAAAATGTGCTTTAAGGCTGCTAAACTTCAGGAAATCTTTAAGAAATTTGTATTTATGGAGACCTTTGGAGCTAAAAAGTAGTCTATATCAATTTTGAAGAAGAAGGCCGAGCTTTTCTCCCCTCAGATATTTATTATGACTGTCATGAGACTTGTGCAGTCTTAAGTAATCTAGCAAGATTTCTAACTGTTCTATAGCAAGCTGTATGTATTGACTTAATGCAGCTTCTGGAGAAGAACATTTAATTCTGATGACCTGGTAAAGCCTTCATACTCTGGACCTAAAAGGTCAAATCTTACCTATGCATGAGATTTCATTATAAGACGTTTAGCAGCCTGAACGATACACTGCAAAGAACTGTTACTCTGAGATCACAGTTTTCAGGCAGTTTTCATTCTGACACTTGCTAGATATTTTTTTCTGCTACCATTTTCATTTTTGTTTAATGCTATACTTAAGATTACTGCCGACATGTCCTCTGATACTTTTTTTCAGCTGTAATGCTATAGATGGTGAGGTTACCTTGTCCTCTATTCCCTGCCTTGTAGTAGTTACATACTATTAAATATCTAAGTTGTTACTGATATTATGTATATGCTTATTAGAGTAGAATTACAGCAAAAGTGTGTGTACATGTATGTGTGCACACCTACTACTAAAACACGGAGACCTGGAGTATCCCATGGGATGCATTTCTTGTGCAGCTTCCTCAGGACCTGTTCAGCAGTGATCCAAAACAGTCAAGCAGACAGAACATTATATGTATATGCTTCAGCCCATCTGAGGAAACGATGATTGTTAACACAAATAAAAATCAGCTTTACATATTTACTATGCTCCCCACCAATCTTAAGAAGGTGAGTGCAATCTTATCACATTCCACAGCCCTCATGTCTAGTACGGGATATATCGTAACAGCACAGGCTATCCAGTGTCACTTTCTGTAGTGCATTCTCATAAAATCCATTAAACAGCATCCAAACCCCTAAAGCTCATAATATGAAGTGTTCTGCACACTTCTCTGAGAGCTGTATTTCAATAGGCCCTTGCTCAAGTATCCCTCCATATGAATACCTGATGTTATTCAGCAGAATGATAGAGGACACTTTTAAGACTGTTTAAGAGTGTGTGTCACTGCTGAACCACTAAGTAAGGCTTTAATGGAGATATTTTTTGCGTAACTGCAGTAGTTTATGCTCCACTGTAATATGTGGAAACTTTAATGCAATGATAAAGCTGGAACAGCCATGGGAATCTCATGTAACTCTAAAATAATACTTGTTGAAGTCCTAGTTAGAATTGAAACCCCTTTGTGAAGGAAAAACATAATGAAAAACATTCTCTACTTTGAAGGAATTAAATAATACAAAAACAAGAGACAAATGTAATATCATGAAACAGACTGGCATGGAGTTAAATACCTGAACTGTGTGCAGGTGAACGGAGAGATCTTTACAGGAAAGGGTTTTGTAGTTACAGGTCCTTTTTCTACACGCAGCCTAAAATTTTACTGGTCCTTCACTTCCGACATGCAATAGTAAACATCCTGGTTAAGCTTCTTATCACTCAGCACTTGATTATTTTTAAACATCTGTCTGACCAGAAGCTCTTAACTGAATTCTTGCAGGTCCAGTTTTATTGCTTTATCTAACTCGCATTTCTTTGGACACCTACAATTATGTTCTGTTCTCAGTAGTGTATGAGAACCATGAAGCCTACATCTTCCCTACATCACTTTTCTTGATTATTAATTATAAAGTTAAAACTGTTTCTAACATTGCTATGTTTTTAACATTGTTATGTTCAGACTGGTACAATGAAAGAATTAAGTGGTTTCCTCAAATCTATTTGATTAGTGTATGCAAAGAGCTATGATAGATTTCTTACCTGACTTGCTGCCTGCAGTGAAATAATTGTGATTTTTTTATGTTCTCATTGCTTCTCAGGAGAAGTCAGCTTATTTTGCGTATCTGAATTTCTCATTGCATTCTGCATCAGTCACTGGTCTGGACATCTGCATGTGGAAACCCATTCTTGCTACTTGTTCCCTGGATAGATCTGTCCGCATCTGGAATTACAAGACAAGGTCAAGACTTGTTTGTGTTTGTTGTTACCTCTTGGGTTTTTGTATATTGTATTTAGCAGGCAACAGCAGCAATCTCATATGAATGAGAGTGGTGTTCTGGTGAAATTCTTTTGTGGTGTGGGATGTAAAAGGTCTTACTGATATGACTTAGGGAGTGTGAATATGCAGTGCTTTTAAAATTAATGCCAAAAGAATCCAAAGCCTTTTCTATTAAGCCATCTTTGTGAGATTGTGAAATCCAACAGATTTCTCACGTGTTTTGGAAAAAAAAAATCTTCATGAATGTTTCATTCAGCTTTGTCTTAAGGTACCATTGTCCCATCTCTTACTTTGTAGGCATAGTTCTTAAGCAAAATGACTCCAACTTTGCAGGTTTTATGGAGGGAGAAGGGGAGAAAAACAAATCCCAGAAGAGATATTTGTGTAGGATTGCAATCAGTGGTTCATTTACCTTCTTCATTATATTACAGTAAACAAGGATTTGCTCTTGCACATTCCACACCTTCTCTGTGAACCAGACAATTCAGATTTACCTTTGTTTCATGTAACATCTGTGTGATCATTACTTAACTGAATGACAACACATTTCCACAAGGACAAGGCAGAGTCAGATGGTAGCTGCAGGTGTCCTTGCCGGGCCAGATAATATCCTGTCAAGTGTGCATAGGGAGTTTGTACTATTCCACACTGCACAATGGATTTCTCTTTCAGCACTCTGGAGCTGTATAAGGAATACCGGGAGGAAGCGTACACAGTATCACTTCATCCCAACGGCCTTTTCTGTTTGGTTGGCTTTTCTGACAAACTACGATTTATAAGTCTACTGTATGAGGACATGCATGTTTTCAAGGAGTTTGCTGTGAAAAAGTGCAGCGAGGTAAGGAGTGATGCAAAAATGAAACTGGGAAGTTATAGGGAGCAGAGTGGTGAAGAACATGACAGAAGAAATAAACCTATCCAATAGTTCCCAGTAGGATTTAGCATATCAAAGCACAGATAAAGGATTCCAACTATCGGAAAATGAGCCTGGAGGCTGATGCATAACTGTGGACCTGGGAAAAAGCAGAAGGGGTAATTTGCTCAGAAATACTCAAGACTGATTTTTACAGGGGAAAGCACCAATTAAGAAAGCAGTAACAGGCTAATTATGTCACAGAGTTTTCTTTTTGTGTAACGCTCTGATATTAGGCCATGTCATTGGAGTTCGATGTATGAATATTTTATCTACTGCATCTTCAGTAACGGGTCGTTATGTTCTTTTCGTAGTGCTCATTCAGTAACAGCGGCCATCTTTTTGCTGCAGTTAATGGAAATGTGATTCAAATTTACTCCAGCATCACCTTTGAGAATATTAATAATCTGAAAGGACATAGTGGGAAGGTTAGTAAACAAATCCTATACAAACCAACTCATTAAGGTATGGACTAGTTGGTAAGGTGCATTTTGAAAAGGTCAGGGATAATGTTGGATCATAAATGTGCCCAAAATTAAAAACAGAAATCCAAAAGTCAGTTTTCTTTGGTCAGAAGTCAATGTCTGTGTGCACTAGATACTTCTAAAGAGCCAGTCCTTAAACTGAAGGTGAATGATTGTCAGGTAGCTGAACCAGGAAAAATATCCCAGTAATAAATTATAAAAATAAAATGTACTACTCACTATTGAAATGAGTTTTTTCCTGACAGTGTATGCATAAAGTAGTTCTTACTGGTTATTTTTTTAATGCTAAAATTGAATTAGTTGAGAAACATCTAGGGGTTTTTAAGTAAGACTTAAAAGTATGATTCCAAAGTTGTCATGGATTTACCAGAAAAATTACTCTATGCTGTATGTCTATAACTTACACACTGGGCTCCTTGATGTGTTTTGCTTTTGCCAGATACACGCAGTCAAATGGAGCACAGATGATGCTAAATTTTTCTCCTGTGATACAAATGGTGCTGTGTATGAGTGGAACTTGTTGACAGGTAAAAGGGAGTCAGAGTGTGTGCACAAGTCCTGCATCTACAGCAGCATTGCCCTGTCTTCTGATGCCAAAATCATCTTTGCTGTTGGATGTGACCAAACTCTCAAAGAAATTTCAGAATCTTCGGTGAGCTAACAAGCACTCTGGGATTTTACTAACTTCTCTGGGAAGGGTACTAGAGCTTTGGTTTCCTTATCCATTTGGTAAGTAGGAATCAGTCTGGTTTTGACAGCTGCGATATTTAGTGACACTTTCCTTGTGTTCTTATGTCCTTTACCATGAAACCTGAGATTTTGGTGGAATTCTGTATTTGTATAACTTTACTTGGTTTTACATAGAAATCTTCTAATCCAGCTAACAAACAAATTTGGCAATATTGTGTCTACTGTTTTGCTGAAATACAACTATATTGCATTTACCACTGCAGATTTTTTTTGTCCAGAGAGGTAGTAAATTGTATGTGATAACCATTACATCTTTCAGAATGGATCAACTTGTGGAACTTGGCTTGAAATGTTAAGGGTGCATATCTATAAAGCTTAATTCTAGTTATTGTTCATGGCTTTACTCCTATGGGCATGTAAATTCTGCATTGTTTGGTGCAGGCAGAGGTATGGCAGTTGCTCATGCAATATGTAACCAAATAGTACTGTGGAACTTGTAACATGATGATTTTGTGTGGTTTGTTTGTTTTGGGTTTTTTTTCAGATCCAGCATGAAGTGTCGACTTTTGGTGCTGTTTATACTGCAGTCACTGTTTCTCATTCTGGGCACATGGTATTTGTTGGTACTTCTCTGGGGACCATTCGAGCTATGAAATACCCATTACCTTTGACAAAGGATTTCAATGAGTATCAGGCTCATGCAGGTGCTGTTACAAAGGTAACACTGAGTGTTGCTTTCTTTTCCTTGTGATACCAGCTGCACATGTCTCATTCAGTGCTGATTCAGCTTCCCATTTCATAGCATAATATGTTAAAACTAAGGTTGAGCCTGCATGTGGAGAATGAATATGACAGCATTCATAGAAGTCCTGTCTCTAGAAACAGATGTCACTGGATAAGTTGTTGTTGGCTGAAAGGTGGCTTGCACCAGGATACCTAACGTGTATGCTGTTGTCTGTTCCTTCTAAGATGTCCATAACAAACAATGATCTGTTTCTGCTGACTGCCTCGGAGGATGGCTCTATATTTATCTGGAAAGTGTGTGATAAAGGCGTTGGGATACTGAAATGGGAAAAGGAAGCTGAGTATGCTGAGGAAGTGCTGATCATGAGATCAGATATAGAAGAGAAGGTAGGAGGAGCAACTTGTGAACATGAATCACAGAATTTCTAGTGTGCAGCTTATGAATTACATTTTCATTATGTTTGTGACTAGCTGTTCCTATGTGGCTTTCTGTTTAAGAGGGCTTGCATGGCTTTTGTTATAAAAAGAGGTTACAGCAAGTAGCTGCAGCTGCTCAGAAATATGCAAGCAAATATGAACAATGAGTGTGGAGAAAAGTTTAGATTTTTCTCTAATACTTTCCCCAATCTCTTGAAAGCAGTTTTAATGTAGTAGAGAAGTCAGAAGCTGTGTTTCTGTAAATCATCTTGTAGTATAACAAAGGAACCTTACTTCTGGAACTTCTTGGTCTGTCTGTCTGAAAATACTCTGCAATGGCTGTCTTTCAAAAATGTATGCATGTAAATAAAACATCCTTAATGAGCTGTTGCTAATGGCAAATAATGTCCCTGTTAAAACTGTCTTCTCATCCATCTCCTAACAGAGTCGGGCAATGCTAGACCTGCAGATTCGTGTGAAAGAACTACAGGCAGAGAATGATTACCAGCTACGTCTCAAGGACATGAGCTATAATGAAAAAATAAAGACATTAGAAGATAATTTCACCCAGGAAATAGGCTCCCTTAAAGCCAAACACCAGGTATTATTCATATTGCAGAACCAAATACCAAGAAATCTTTCACTGACAGGTTTAATTCAAGCTTGCATTATGTATGTATGAATGCCATAAAGCATCAGAAAAATGAAGCATTCCTTTCCAATAAAGATGTTCTTGATGTTTGTAAACCATGAAGCTACCTTTGAGTCAAGTCTCTTGTAAGTACAAGGGGATGTAAGACTTCTCCTGGGTAGCCTATATGTATCTGCACATAAAAACAGGTCTGGCAATAAATGCTGCCTGAGAGCAAGGATCAGTAAGCTATAATAGTAGAAATGGGACCATGCCTTAAAAGCTCCCTCACAAATAACATTGCAGCTGGTGCAGGATCCAACAGTTATTCTTCTTAATGCCACCTTCTTTATGCCCTGTCTGCTTAGCTTTTTTTAAGAGCATCTGCTGAGGTGTCTTGTATGCTCTTCGAAAACAGAAGTAAAATATATTCCCTGGATTTCTTCTGTTCATGTGTTTATTGATTTCTCTGTGGTCACAAAGCAGGACTTCCCTGAAAGGCAAAAGCCACAATAATTCTTCCCAGTGTCTTACTTATCTGTGTCTGTTAATCCTATTCTGTCCATCTCTCTGGTGCACACACCAGATTTATGACCTGTAATTTGCTATATTTCTGGACCATTTTTAGAGTCAGACAGCAGGTGATCCAATAGCAATTTCTCTGGCAGTAAGATGGCTTGAAGTAAGAGAATACATATCACGTAATTAAATTCTGACAACTTCATGTTCTTTTTGAGCTTTTGGATGAATATTGTCCTGTACTAATGATTTGTTACTGCTTATTTTGTTGAGTTGTACATGGTCCCTTCAAGCAGTAGTTCAGTTTGACTACCCATAAAGAAAGATTCCAATATGAAAGCTTGCCAAGTTACTTACTAGTTTTATTATTTTATGGTCTTATAATTTTCAAGTGCTCCTTTTATACCTTTCTTGTCTTTTGGCCCTACAAATGCTCTGACAGGCTTCTGATTTTGATTTTTTTTGAGGAAGTTTAATGATTCATTTTTATGTTTTCTTTAAGTAGATCCTCATGCTCTTTGGCTTTTCTCATTGTGGTTTTTGCATTTAAGTAACCTGAGTTTTAACTTTTCTAATTTTCCTCATTTTTGTACAGCTTGACCTTTTACAAGAAAGCCATTTCACTTCTTATAGATTCCTCTACTGTGTTTTACCTGTGATGGTTTTCTTTCTGCAGTTCTTCAGGTCTTTTCATAGGTCGTACATGGCTGTAGAGTTATAATAATCTCAGCAACACTGAAACTTCTTTAGGCTTGCTCATTATAGGCTTGCAAGGAAATGCTTTTGGTGGTGAATGAAAGTTTTCTAGGCAGGCAAATTGTACTTCCTGTCTGAGTATCAGAATGTGTTAAGATTAAACTGAACAACAGATTTGGACAAGCTTGGTGCTAACCTTTCTAGTTGTGTCCAGCAGGCAAATGGAGCGTTTCTGCTTATACAAGACTGATACAGTTGTTATGAAAAGAATGTGAAAAAATTTTACCTATGCTACAATTACCAACTTTTCTGGGAAATTTCTCACCCATTTTCTTTACAAAAGTAATTTGTAGTAGTAGTCAGGCATTCCAAGGAAATGGCATTCAAACCTCACATTTGCTTACATTTATGTCATTCTATGCAAATCTGAGTGGTTTAGGACCTCAAAGTTGCTTCAAGTGAGACAGGAAGCAGCTTGAAACTTAATATCTGGGCAACAATTTGTGGAACTGCAAATTCTTCACAAGCAGGCACGCACCAAGAAGTGGAAGCTTTCGTAGCTCACAATCTTTCATTGTTAGATTAGGATTGTACAGTACCCTGTATTATATGAACTCTATTTACTACTTTCCCTTAGTTTTCCATAGTTTTGTAACTTGTCATGACAAAAAAAAATCTCTGGGAAACCTTTGCTTAGTGACATGTGGCATCTGAATTTTGGTGAGAGATTTCAAACATAAATTCTGTTGTATGTGTGTTCCTCAACATGGGCAAGAGCACAAGAAGTTTAGACACTGCTTTGCCTAGTTTAAAATTAAATATATTTTTCTTATTTTTTTCCCCCAGACTGTGCAGGCAGAGAAAGAAAAACAGGAGCAACAACACCAGTTTCAACTGTCTGAACTGATGAGTAAACAGGCCAGGGAGCTGCAACAGCTAGGTTAGACTATAACAAGTGCTTGCAACTAGAATTTGGAGGAAGTGCATTAGATTGATAGCAAGTAATGTGACAGGGGGGGATTACTAGAGCACAAGTGCAAGGAAAAATGCATGTGTGTCATACAGGTATTACAGACCAAACATTTGTCTGAACTGCACCACACACAACCATGGTAAGAACATGCACATGGGCACTGTATCTTAGACATTTGTTTTTTGAGACTAGTAATTTCTTCATTTTATAGCTCACTGTGCGAGAATAGTGAAGTCATGCAGTTCAGCAAGGAGGCTAATGTACAATGCACACAACATGGAAATACCTGAACCCCAGATTCATAATCAAGATAAAGGAGAAATACTGCAAATTAGTACCAAAAAGCAAGTCCACCCATAAAGAAGAAGTCCATTGCCTACTTGTATTCCATATCAGTTGTATTTATACAGCTCTGTCACGGTTGTCATCTCAAGAGAATGCCTAAACTGGCCATTATTAATTTATTGTAAAGAGAAAGTAGGAGATTTAGGGGTAGGTTTTAGACTTGCTTAAGCTGCAACAGAACAACATTCTCTCCCAATGCAGCAAGCAGGGATATAGCCGGATATTCAGAGACACAACAGAGAAAGGTGAATGACAGCTTTGGAACAAGCATTATTAGTGAAGTGGTAAGTAAAAGGAAGAGCAGGAAACTCAAGAGATGGTTTTCTGTTGTAAAATTTTATATGACCATGAAGTCTAAAACTACTGATGAAGAAAGTGATTAAGTGCTTCTAGTGTAACTTAGTGCAACAAGCTGCCAAAAAGATAGTAGAGAATAAGACACTGATAACTGTGGAAGGATAGGATACACCTCTCTTTTCTGTTAGTTTTATCCATTCCTTATGTTTCCTCTTACCAGAATCTGACAGTAATCGGAAACTCTTAATGGAAAATGAGAAATACCAGGAGCTGCAAGTGAAATCCCACAGGATGCAGGAGGAATATGAGAAACAATTGCACAGTTTGGAGGAAAGCAAAAGCAGGGCTGTGAAGGAGCTAACAGAATATTATGAGGAAAAACTTAATGTGAAATCTGTTCTGCTGGAAGAGGTAGGAAAATTGATTTGCAGTTTGAATTATTGACTAAGTTTATCTCAACTGTGATAAAATGTTCCCTAGGAGCGGAGAGGCTGGCTCCCTCCATGCAAATCCTGATCTGCCTGTAACCTTGGGGAAATAAATTGTCAGGTAGAATAGTACTGAGGAAAACCTAGCTGAGTTACCAACTTTTCTGGGCTTCATATCTCAAGTAAGTAACCTGCTAAGATTAATATCATTGGGCATTCTCAGCTTCACCTCTCTCCTAGATCCAAGAATTCCTGTTTATTAATGTGGATTAAATGATACATTTACTCTAATGGAAGAAAGAAAGATTTTACCACCTTCTTCTAGTGAAGAGATAACATTTCTAAAATGGTGAATTCCATTTGTGAGTCCCTGAGGTTCCTGCCTGCATAATTTGAGGGACAAAGAGAAATACCTTGAGTACTTCGAAAACATTGAGGTCAAAGACGTGGCTTGACAAAGGGCAACCAGATAACTGATGCTTATATATCTAAAGTCAATAAATTCTATCAACATTACTGTTTGCAGCCCTATGTTGCAATACTAATTTGGAAAGAATGTGAGGAATTAATGTGAGAAGAGAGGTATACAGAGACTGATGCAAACTTCAGTGGTAATTGGTCCTAATGCACCAGAACCAGCAATTTAAAAATAAGTTCTTAAGTGTTGCTCATGTTTGGTTTTTCTGCTGCCAGAACAAGTTTGCTGATGTTAGAGTTGGGGCCAGGTTCCTAACTTGAAGCATTCAAGCCTTAAGAAGAATTTTTTTTAAGAATAATTTTTTATGTTTGTCTTAATAGTTTTTAGAGTTACTTTAATCCCCTAAGAAGTTAACTTAAATGGTATTGCTGCAATTGAAGAGTCCACTAAATACAGGAGACACACAGTTACAAATTAAGAATTCTCCTTTTCTTTATTGGTCTCTTACTGTTGTCTTCTCTAATCTTTGCTTTCCTTAACTGCAGGCAGAGGAGGATATGAGGCAGCAGCTTCAAGCACATGAAGAAATTACAAAACAAATTGAAGAAGATGTAGATGAAGAAATACTGGAAATAAAAAACAAGTATGAGAGACGGTTCTTGGAAGAAAAGACATCAAACCTGCAGCTGAAGGGAGAAATAGGAATCATGAATAAAAGGGTATCTCTTACTCTGTGATAGGATCAGACCTGCACATGGAAACCTAAAGACAAGGGCTGAATGTAGTTAATAGCATGTCAGTTTAGTCTGTTAATTTAGTCTATGAATATGTGGCATTTCATATGTGAACAGTAGCCCCTTCTTATATAAATTTAAGTGTTTTAAAATATTTGGGCAGAAGAAGCAGCTATGTGCTGATTCTATTGCTAATATGATTAGAGATAGATAATAGAGGAGGTGTGTTTTTATTAGCACATTTTCTTTTATCTTACATAGCTTTAAATTATAAATAATAATCTTGTTCATCCTATGATGGGACATAAATGAACCTTTTTATTTTTCCAAGATCTAATACATTGCTTTGTTAGAAAAATACTTCTATTGGTTCATTCAATGCAATAAGCAGTTTGTGTTTTGTAAGCATCATCATTTTTTATTGGTTTTACTCCTAGGATTTTTAATGAGGCATAAAACCTTTTAGCTCTTTTACTGTCTGAGTATTACATTTGCCTAAGGATGTTAGAGGGACATTTTTTCTTTTCAGTTTCTTCAGCACCTATGTGGAGACAGAAAGGTTCTCTTCCTTCCTACCCTCTGTTATCACGGTACTGTCTTCAGTCCCCCTGTCTTTCAGACACTAGGAATTTCTTCCTGGGTCCTCACAGTTCTATCAGCACCATTCCTTGGTTCCAACCTTCTTGGCATCACAGATGAGACAAGGATTTTGAGGGTACACAAGAGCCATGAACTAGACACCCTTCCAGTCTACTTTTGACATCTTTAGAGATGTATGAGGAGTGATCATCCTAAAATAATTTTCCATGGCTTGACTGTTATTTGAAGTTCATGCTTGGGTGTAGTATCCATATGCTTCTTGCTTCTGGATGCACGTTTGTTGATTCCCTGTAGTGCAGTGAGTATTCTCTCAGAATATAAAGAAAATGCAAAAATGGATATTCAACCCCCTTTGAGTTACAGGTATTTAAGTGATGTGATGCTCTTTCATCATATCTTAATTTTATATCCTTTATCACACACTGTCTGCAATGTGTCTGACAGAGTAGGATGGCTAAGTTGTGGACAGCACTTGAAGACTGCTAAGTTCTTACTTGTTTGCCTCTCTAGTTGAACAGCCTACAGAAAGAGCTCAAGGAGCGAAACAGTGAAGCTGGGGAAATGAAACTGGAACAGCAGAAGCTGCAAGGCATCATTAAGTCACTGGAGAAGGACATCTTGGCACTGAAGACAGAGATTCAAGAGCGAGCCAACACTATCCAAGACAAGGTGAGAAACTGGACAGTTGGCTTAGATCAAAGTCTCCTTCCCTTAATTTAATACAGATATTTATTTTGGTAGTATTGTGTAGTGGTAATACCACAGGACTGGAAACTCAGTTTTAAGTTAAAGAAGTTGCAATTTTTAGTTTGGGACTTTAGTTTTTTCCTGACATTCTAAGCTTTTCTTGGGGAACTCAAGTTCAGGATGTTGAGTTTCTCATCCTCTGTTCTGAGATCTGCAGATGGCTCTCTGCATTATTTACCCTCTCCCTTTCCACCCCCTCTGTGTAGATGTGCAACTGAAGTAATCTTCCACTAGCTCTGTGTCTGCTGGTTTTACCTCAAGCATATTTGTGCCTAGTCCTAGGGATCTGTTTGAAAGTGCTGTGTCTGATTCAGATCTCTGTACCTACTTCTCCCAGGAGAAGCATATATTTGACCTAAAAAAGAAAAATCAGGAACTGGAAAAGTTGAAGTTTGTACTGGATTACAGAATAGAGGAGTTTAAGAAGCAAATAGAGTCACGTGAAAACGATATCAAAACAATGAAGGAGCAGATCCGTGAGGTGAGTAACACTCTTATTTGTTGTCTACTACTAAGCTCTTTGTCTGAATACAAAGATGACCCAGCAAGTCCCATGGAAGACTCCACCCTGTTTGTTCCTTGACTTCTTTCAAGGATACACAGCACTGATTCAATATCTTTACAGCTAATAAAAATATTTGCACACAATAGCTGCTGTTTAATTTTCTATCATGTGCTACTGGTGATCGACACAGTTATTTAAACTCCTATTTCCGTATTTAATTCTAGACTCTGAGTAGTATCAGTTTTGCTTAAAACCAGATCTTGTCCTTATGTGGTTGCCTTCCACACACCCTGTAGAGTTTGCAAGACACTGCCTTTACTCACCTGAAGGAAGAGAGAGTGAACTTCTCTCAGAAAAGTTGCAGATCTATGCAAACATGACTCTGTTTAGGAGTTAGGTGCATGGAGAAATTACTGTTCCTCAGCTGATCTGGGGAAAATGTACATGTATTCATACTTAGTTTGCAGCAAATTCACTGAGGCAAATTATTTATGATAGAAACTTACTGTGATCTCTCCATAGATGTACCTTTAGCTCAGCCAAATTACGATTATGGTGACATAGCTAATCAGTGACCTATTAGTTTTCCTAAGTCTGTTTATGTAGAACAAAAGTCTTTTAAATAAAATGAAAACTAATGAACAGTTTGTATGTATGTCAGACTAGCATGATGAAAGCCCCTTCTCTCTTCTGGTCACCATTTTATACCAGTAAATGCTGTAGTACCCTTACTGCTTTTTTTCCCCTGTGTTCTACATGTGTGGCCACAGTTTTTCAGTGTATCTCTTTATTTTCAGTATCAGGTTCTTCTTATTGCTGTGCTTATTCTTCTCACTATTGACTGTTAATTTCCATCTCACCCATATTTATTCAGATGGAACACTAAAGCTCCAATCCAGCTCAAGGAAATGAATGGGCATCAAATCACTTAAATACCTGTAACTCAAAAGGGAGCTGAATATCCATTTTTGTGTTTTCTATATAGTCTGACAGAGGGCAGTGTTGTTTCAAAATTGACTTTTTTCGTGTTGTAATTCAGCCTGAAGGGGGATCTACTCCCTCAAGTCTGTATTTGCACACTGGCTTTCCTCTTATGTGTTGTTCTATCATGTCTCCTTTTAGTCCTGATTTCCTCTTCCTGCTTCTTTTCAGATGGAGGGGGAGCTGGAACGATTCCACAAGGAGAACACGCAGTTGAAGCTGAGCATCACACAACTGCAACAGAAACTAAAGGCAACTGGTCGTGAGGTGCATAGGGAGAGGCAGAAGGTATGAGATACAACCACTATGCAAGTCCTACATAATGAAGTTGGTGGGGACAGGACACTGCAGAAGCATTAATCTAAGCAAAGAGGTACTTCAGGGATATTGTGTCCAAGGACCAGGAGAGTCTCTGGTCAGTGGGGACAAAGGCAGAAATCTTCTAGCCTGCAACCAGGTTAGAGAGTTGATACTAAAAAAAAAATCCAGTTATTTATGTGCCAGTTTTTTCAATTAACACATATTCTCCCGGGTTTAACAGAGCACTGAGGCTAATGCTTAGCTGACTACCCTTTCTTGCCCAAGCTTGAAATCTGGGGACATTTTGCCTAAACAGTAGCAGTACCTGCAATGATATGTAGACATTAGTAGGATGACATGAAGGGTGGGATTGTTAATGGAGAAGACAAATACCCCTTGTGTTTGACAACAAGCAGATCAGACATGAGGGAGGAAAAGGGACTGCAAGTGAAAGTGAAGGATCTTGGCAGGCAGTGCAGGACTGAAGAAGCAGGTAGAGGGGCCTGGTAGAAACCAAGTGTGAATGAGAAGGCAATCTTGATGTGAAATCATCAAGTTGTGCATGTGTCTGATATGTGTTTTGTCCCTTGCCTTCTCTCATTAACTATTTGCATGTTGTTTCTAAATAAGAATGTAGGTTTTTTGAGAAAGGACAGTGGGGGATGGCATTCATGATAATAAGCCACCACTTTTCAGATGAGACCTCTGGATGCTGGCACTTACATTACCTAATCCAAACATCTTGGATTAATATTACTGCTAAAACTTATCACTGCTTTCACCAGCTCTACTAGACTTTCTAGAAAACTGCACACGATAGAGTGTTCTGATGAGCCAAATAACAATGTACCTGCATCATTCTTGCAGAAGCAAAATATGGAAGTTCTCATCACACGATTTAAAACAGACCTTCATAATTGTGTGGGCTTCATTCAGGATTCGAAAAAAATGAAGGATGGGATCCGTGAGCTCTACACCAAGTATGTGCAGCAGTTGGACATGGTGAGTCAGAGCCTTTGCCTTCTCCTTGCAGATTAATTTCTCCGGTAGTGTAATTACTGAGGCAACATGCTGTTGCTGTGCCCCCTTAGGTGGAGACTGAAGCGGCAGACACAGATTTGCAGCAGGAGTACATGAGACAGCGGGAGTATCTTGAGAGGAACTTGGCAGCTTTAAAAAAGAAGGTGGTGAAGGATCAGGAAGTCCACCGAGCTGCTTACATGCGCATCATGCAGGTAATAAGCCTTTCCCTTGTGGTATGGGGAGGGAAGAAGGAAACAGCTGCACAAAAGAGACTTTAGTAGCCTTACTGCTGTCGTTTCTAAGGCCTTTGAAACAGTTTTAGTTTACTTCCTTGCCAGAAATTCCTGGTTTTTAAAGTGATTCCATTCAAGGATTATATTTGTTGAGCTACTGAAGCTCTATAATTTTCTGGACAAAGTACAAGATCTCTGAAGTCAGAAATTGCTGCTGTTTTGGGGATACTTTCGTTTGTCTCCCGCTCCCTAATGTAAAAAGAGATAGGGAATCTCTGCTGCTTGGATATTTTTTAAGCAAATAATGTACTTATTTTTTATTTCAAACAGTATTTATAATTGCCATCATAGTCAATTTGCAGCTGTCTGAGTGCTGACCTGCACTTGCTGTGTGGTGGTGTTTAGGAAGTAATTTTGGAGGAAGAAAATAAAAGAGAAATAATATTTCCTTTCTTTGAACACATATTCTCACGACTACTGGCCTGAATTCAGAAGAACTTTCTGCTTTTCACATACAGGTATTTTAAGGAAGTTCAGAAACATACTATGGATATGCCTATTTTAACAAGATCTCCTAGTCAGAATCTTTGTTCATTACAAGGCAAGATGAACTTGTGACTGCTGGGGTCAAAGAGCCAATTTGTTTTCATCTGGAGTGAGAGGATCTAAAGCCCTACAGTGAACATCCTGGGAGGACAGCTCTTTTGCTGTCTCTTCTTACCATGATCTCCTTCTGCTCAGTCAGCATTTCCTTTTCCCCTCACCAAACCTTTCTTCATTGTTACTTTATTATGCTTCCTCAGGATCATTAGACCTCAGTCCTCTCCCAAGTCATCTGCTCTTTGCTATTTATTCATAGTGCTCCTTCAGGCCCAGGCAGCAGCAATCTTCTTCCTTGGTCCTGTTTTAATTTTTTTACTCCTTCTGTGAGTTAGATTTTTCCTTTGGCACAAAAGGAGATGGCTTCAGAAAATAACCTGAAGAATTTCTTTGCTGGAACAGGGTGACAGATGGTGCTCATAATAATACTTGATGTCTTGGATCAGTAAGCCTAACATGAAAAGATGATTAAAACCAAATTAATAAAACATCTGGAAGATGAAGATATCAAAGGTTCTAACCAGCTTGGTTTCTTCAAAGAAAAAGCAGTTCTCTGAACTCTAGTAGATTAATGAGACTTTACAGCCAGGAGGAATTATTATGGTCTTCCAGTCCTTCACAGGGGGCTCTTAAGACTAGTTTAGACAAACTTCTTTCAGAACTTGCTTTTAAAAAGTAAATGACATCTTGATGGCCCTCTAGCTCTGTATTTCTATTATTCCTCAGTTGTGTTTACATTTTCAGAGCTATGCATTCCTCTTTGAGTGACTAGTCATAGGTACATTCCACTAGTGACTGCTGCAGAAGATGATTAGAACTGTCAAGATAATTTTAATTATCCTTACCAATTGGCAACTTGCTTTTCGTTAGACTATTAATTTTCCCTCCAGCCTTCTGTACTTGTACTGGCTTCTTTGGTCACTTGGATACCTCAGAACAAACTCACTGAATAATCTTGAAGTAACCCTTCTTGAACTAAAGCATGTATAAGATGATCTTTTCTATATGTCCCACCTGTCTCTGACAGTCATCACTGTATGAACTCCCTAGGCTGTAGATTGCATCCAGACATCACATGCAGTTATACCTGATGGCCTCATCCTCTATGCATTTGATTAGGCTCTATTCTGAAACTGTTGGTACTTTGCCACAACATCCTATGACAATGAGTTTTACAATGAACATTTATTTTAATCCATTGCATGGTCATTTCATTGCAGTACAATCTTTCTGTCAGAATGCAAAGGTTAAATTAAAGGCTAATCTCTCTGGATAGCATGGTTCTGGAGAAAAATACTGTCAGCAACAACCAGCAGCCTTTAGGACCCAGCAATACAAACAAGATTTCTTTATAGTCCAGATTGCTTCATACAGGATACTATGTATTCTGCCATCTAATAGATTGAAAGCAAGATATTCAGCTGATGTCAGCATTCAGCCACTTGAACTTATGAAGATGTTCATGACCAAAGTATGCCTAACAGAAATGGTGTGACATAACCCTGAAAGCTGGTCAAAAGAAAATCTCCTTGACTGATTCTTGGAAGTTATCCTCTTCATATGTTCTTTTCAGGATCAAGCTCTGGGGTAAATGCATAGTAGTCAAATCCCATTTGTGTTTAAAGATTTGAATTAAACAAGTTGGAGTCAACAAATTATGGTTTCAGAGTAAGATGCATAAGCTCACCAACTCATGCTGCATTTAGAGTCCACCACAACCACTGCAGGAGCAATTGTTCTTGCTCAACAAGTTCAAACCCTAACGCATTCCACAGTCTGCCTCCAGTCAGTGACTTTCAGCTGAGAGGAAACTAAAGCACAGTTGGTGCACTTGTCGTAGTGTGAGGGACTGGGAATCTTGTCACATAGGTGTACCTTGAGTTATTGCTGCCAACTTGAACTCCTTGAGTGCATCTATATACAGATAGTTGTGGTAAGTGTTGTACTTTGTTACTAACCAGTTTTCAGTTGTCTGTTTCTACTACATTGACTCTTGTGTGGTGCCATTACTTTGTAAGTAAACTGTAAGGAACAAGAATCGTATGCATTACATAAATCTCTCGTGACAATATAATTATCTTTATCAACCAAAATTATAATTAAAAAAAATTAAATATTTGAAGACATTTTTCATACGAAAATATCATTAATTGTTCTTATTTCCTGTTGTTTTACTAGGTTCTCTATTGCTTGAGACTGGTATTATCTGAGGTACCCAATGCAGGCCTTTTGACCATTTATCTTTTTAAAATATTGCCATTTGTCATGAAGTTCCAGGGGCTGGAACGGTGCTGTGTTCCAAAACCTCTAAAAAATCACCACAGGTAGCTGAAATCACTGCTATTCTTGGTTCAAGTATGATGGCAGCTGTTGCACTGGCTGTTGATGTGATATGGTATTTCATTGTCTTTGTAAGAGGCAAATAGAGAATTCCACTTCTCTCAAATTCAGGAAAGAAATAGTTAATGGTGCTCCTGTTTCTGAACCATGAGCAACAGTTTTATCATCCTTCAGTAGTATTAACCCCATCTGTTTTTGCTGAAGTCATTGAATCCATTGAAACAATGGGTAAAGTACATTCACTTGTACTTTCACAACTCCTTCAGCAAGATATTTTGTGATAGGCTATTAAAAAAATCAGAGAATTGAACTTTTATGGGTTGAAAACTAAAAAGAACAAAAGATGAATATATGGCCAACTCTTCCTCGTAACAGCATGTTAGCAGTAGGTATCTCAAGGTTCCATATGCTTTATATATGTATTAATAATTTGGAAAGAGTGTTGGAAAGCAGTGTTTGTTCAAACTAGTGAAGAGGACTTTGAAGAATTGCAAGGAGATACAGGTTATTCAAGTGAACAGACACAGAGTGGCAAGTGAAAAGCAAAGTAACACACACCAGAGAGAGAAATGGGAGTTCTTCACATTAATTCTGAAATAATTGGATCAATTGAAGGAGGGACCTGAGCTTCCCTGTGGAACTGGCAAGGAAGATGATATCTCAGAGTGCAGCTGCAGACAGAAAAGCAAAGCAAATATTAGCTTATTGAGCTAGTATAGTTTGAATACTGTCCTGTTTTGTATAAAATCTACTGTGACTTTATCTAAAATGTTGTGAACTGTACTGATTGCCCTAGCATAAAAAAGTATACAGTATTTTCTGCTTGTGATACTGATTCTATAATGTCCAGTGTCTTTCCCAAGGAAATGAAGATACATATTGCTGAGCCAGATAGTGCCTGTGCTTTTCCTCATAGGAGATATTGTTTTTGCAGGAAAATGTGAGTCTGATTAAGGAAATTAATGACTTGCGGCAAGAACTGAAGGTGGTCCATACCCAGGTGCATGACCTCCAGTCAACACTAAGTTTAACCAAGAAAAAGCAAGCAATTCAAGACACAGGTGAATAGTGCTTCTTGTATGTTTTCCATATCATTTGTACTCATTTCAGAA
The DNA here is from genome assembly GCA_907165065.1 of Caprimulgus europaeus. Next base: position 12,715,644 of record OU015534.1, on the reverse strand, counting down.
GCCTTTTTTGTCCTCGGTGAACGATTCTGTTGCTGTCTGCATATCATTCCATCTTGTCTGCCTGGTGGTACCTGCTGTATTGTAATGTTAGCTGTAGAAGCTGCTAAATACTGAAGAATCTTACTATTTAGCTCTACTCCTTCAGCCCTGAAAGATGTCTTTCCTTGTTTATGCCAAATAACTCTGTAAGCTGGACCTTTGTTACTCTGCTCTATCCTCTCTGATTTTTATCTCCTAGCTCCCTCCAGTGAAGTGCTGTCCAGCCCAGCTGTCCTGAGGTTGAATGCAGAGAAGGAAAGTGAGAAAATAATAGAAATGCAGCAGCTAGAAATTCAGTATCTGCGAGACCAAATCCAGGAGAAGGAGCGAGTCCTTGCAGTTCAGCCTGTCTTAGATGGAAATCTTCCTATGATGAATCTGGAAAGAAGCTTCAAGACAGAGCAACAGTGACCTGGTTCAAGGATACCTTACATAATTATATTCTCCTGGCAAGATCAGAAATGCAACAGCATAGATTAGAGTTCCATGATCCTAAACTCTTCCATTAGAAGTTCTTGTGCAGCACTCACTGCTCTGAACACAAGGCACCAACTTTCACTCCCTTCTACTTTCCTGGAATCTGCCCTTTCCATGAGGTCAAGGAGCCAAGAGAAAAAAAAAAATAAATTTGTGTTAGTGCAAGACTGATCTTTGTGCCTTCATGCTAGGGCAGATACACACCTTTCTCTTGAAAAATAATGTGTCCTAATTCAAGAAAACTGGTCAAATTCTGTAAGACTTTTCTGCTAGAATTCTAATTTGGTGTCATTGTGCTGCAAAAATCAACAGCAGCCTTTTATTTTCCAGTATTGAATTGCCTATATCCATACGAGGCGCTGCTTGTACTTAAGACAGATGTCAGTGTTATTCTAAGCAGGTATCCAGTCACAGACTAAAAATGAATTGCCCTGTGAGGGCAACCTTTAACTAGTGGTCAAGCACCCCTGAGCTAGGCCCTTGCTCAAGCCTCTGCCTCCTGTCTAGAGAACTATTGTCTCATATGTCACAGTCCTTTCAGCAGGACAAAAAGGCAGCCCAGTTTCAGACTCCAAATAATCTGTAAAAAAGTCCAAACCTTATGTCATAAATCTCCTATAACTTTGATAAATTAATTTTTGCTTGTCTTTTTTCCAGCATCTGCAATCCCTTTAGTTCAGTTTTTCAGTGAAATTCTCCCAAAAGTCACTCTGCAAAGTACTCATGTATAGAAAAAGGCAGGGAGTCATTTCTTTTATGAGGGGGGAAAAAGTAAATTTTGCAGTCTCACTGAGGATTTCACATGCATCAGAAGTTTAAGCTACTGACTGAGCATGGAGGAATATAGTATTATAACAGCCAGTACGTTACTGTTTCCATTTCCTCTCCTGAGTTGTAGGAAAGTGACAAGTGCTTTCTACATGCCAATATTAATATCACACAGAGATGGTGGTGCCAAGGCTGGGTAACATGTAAGCTGTGTTACCATTAGGGATACTAGACTCATTTCCAGGCTAGCACCATGGCAAAACAGATGATTCCATGAGCTCCTATGACCTGGGAGACCTCAGTTGAGTTCTTTGTCCATGAATGTGGAATTAAGTTTCTTTAGTCTTACTTTCTTCATTTTGCAGTTTTAACCTGTATGAAGCGTAGGTTTCACAGGAACAAAAGGAAGAAGTCACGATGGAATCGGGTCTGTTAAGGTGCTCTCTTAACACCCTTTCTTCCTCCCCATCTCCCCATATAATCATCTTGATACTTCCTGTGCAGAAAGAGGATGTAATTAATGTAATTGGCAAGTATTTTAGAAACTCGTTCCCTCTTAAATTTTCAGAACACACCCATTCTAATTTGCTAGACTCCCATGTGGTATAATTTTCCCCTCTGTCAGAATAAATTGAGTGGTAGAAGCCACTGCTTTAGTAGTTGTGGTTTAGAGAAATGGAATCAATCTTTCTGAAAAAGAAGAACCTTGTCCTAATAAGAGAAAGATGTGTATACAGGTGAAGAATGATTTCTAAGTGGTGATTAATAGGCATAAAAGTATGCCCGTGTGTCACCCTCATTAGAAAGATTTTAAAGGCAATACAAGGCCTGTCAGATGAAGCCTAGGCAGACAGCTGGCAAACTAGTTCAAGAGGATTTTGAACTTGATGTTAGTGGCTTAGAGGCAGCTAAAACATTGTTTATAAGAGAGAAGATTAAAAGTCAGGCACAGCAGAGTGTAACAACTGAAGTTTATCAGAAACCTGCTGGGAGCAAATAGATGTACAAGCCCTTTCTATACTGGGAAAACTATACCAAGGTCAATCTCCCACACGTGTGCTGTAGTAATGTTTTCAGAATTAAGTTGTAACTGGTTATGGATTTGTATGCTAATAGTCTTCTGAATTCTCTCAGGGTGCAAAGACACTTCCCGCTTTCATGCGCTCTTGGTCTGCATTGTCTGCTTCCCCTCTCGGTAGCTGTCTAAAGGCGCTGGTCAGCATCTCATGCTCTTACAAAGTTACAGCTCACTTTTTGAAGTTAATATATGGCTGTCTTTAAGATTGAATAAGGTTTCCCATTGGAGGACATGTTTGTTAACTGTCCCAACCGAAGAACAAGGTTTTTCTGGGTAAGGGCAAGCTCATTGTTCACAGGTGTTTGTATAGGGAAATCCACCACATCCCATTTGTTGTTTTAGTTTTAGGACAACAAGGAATGGACAGATGATATTTCACAGGCTTCAAAAGATCTGTCAGATTTTACTCAGCCAGATTCCTGAAGCTGTCACACTAATTGGTGTCTATTGTATTAGCATATCCTAAGCTTCTCTTCTTATAGCCTGATAAAAAACTAGCATGCAACTTAATAACTGAGCCTCCCTTTCCATTAGTCAGGCAAGAGCTGTTGTTCAGCACCATTCTCTTCTTCCTACATCTCCTGGGAGACTTTCCAGCTGCTCAGATTCATAGTAGTGATCCCTTCTGCTGTCATTAACCCCAGCCACAAAGCAGGAGGCATCTACTCAGTCTGGGAGTCCCATTCCCTTGCTGACTTCAACATTCCTGCTACTCCCTTTTTTTCTCTTCCTCTGTCAAATGAATCCTTTCCTGTTTTCCTAATTCCTCTCAAAATGGTCACCCTTTTCTTTCTGCTAGATTACCAGGAAGTCAGCTCTTCTGCAGCATGGTAGGCTCTGCTGATGCTGCTGTCTCCCAGGGAGGGAGTGCTGCAGCTGGTGATGGGGGGATGGCACCGCAATGACATCTTGCCTGACTTAAGTGCCTGCCTGGACTAATGCCATACAAAGATCCAGTCCTGATGAGACCAGATGGCCCTAGCCTATACAGTAGCGCAAGAGCTATTTTATTTAGTACCACATCATACCAAATACTTGCTGAATACGTTAAATCTTCCCTAGCACTGCCAACCTGGCTGCAGGCTTCCTCTCACCTGCTTCCTGGGAGCTGCTCCCTGCCTCTGGCACCCCTTCACCGCCAGCTGGGAGGAAATGAGCCACCTTCCAGGATCGGTGCGTGGCCAGATCCTGCCTGGGGAGGGAGGGAGGGGTAGTCCCTGCACACCAGCGCAGCTCTGGAGCCTCTCCAAGGCCAGCAGCAGGTTTGCTGAGACGCCACCCTGCTGGGGAATGCACCTGCCCGGGCGAGAGGTGAGGGCTTGCCGCCTATCGCCGGTGCTGCCCGAGCCGCACCAGGAAGGGGAGCCGGCAGGAGCACCTGTTTCTTGGCAGGTGGTTGCCAAGGAAGGGAAGAGATTTTCCCCGCGAGCTCCCTCGTTAGCTCGATCCAGTGGAAGAAAAGCCAGGAAAAGCCACTGCTGCCAGGCAGGAGCAGGGAACAGTGCTGGGCTGTCGTGTGTGGGCAGCGTCTGCTGCAGGTGAGTGAGCTCTCCTCCCCGGGACCCGTGCGTGCGTGGGAAGGGCCGCACTTCAGCAGTGGCTGCTGGCAGGCTTGGGGGCTGCTTCAGATGTACTTTTTAAGAGATCCTGCCTCTTGCCTCCACATCATTTCTTCCTTGTGCCATTGTGTTTCCTCTCAGCATGTAAAGTTCAAGACTTTCTTGTTCCTTTGGGGCTCCCAGGCCTCCCTCAGCAGAGGTGCATCAGGCAGACTCTGTGGGGTTAGGATGATGGACACATATTACGCATACAGAGAGGGAGGGGAGCACCAAACTTCATAATGGAGCAAGCTGAAGCTATCTAGATTTCTGTAAAAAGCAGCTGCATGCTGGCCCTGTTAGAACAAGCCCTCCACCATCCTTACCCCCAGAGCCCCTAGGCTTGGTGAAAGGAAGGCATGGTCCACCATCACTCAGTGCTTCCCCGAGGCTTCCTGAATGATGTCTGGTGGCAGGAGTGCTGATGGGACAGATGCTCACTTCTGGGAATGCATTATCCCTCTGGCAGGCTGGAGAGGGTGGGCTCTCCCCAGAGATACAGATCAGACAGCATAGGTTTGCCTGGATTTTGAGCAGTCCCAGAGAGAAGGAGCACAGGGAATTGATGGTTAATGTAGCAGCCAAAGGAGTGTGGATCTCTTGTTTGGATTTTGGATGAGACAGACAGATGCCACATAAAAGCCCCATTACTCCCATTCCCCATGGGTTCCTCTATCCCCACTCCTAGGTTCTCAGAAGAGAGGGGACCTTCCCACACATCCCATGGCAGCAGTGTCCCTGCTCACAGGAGCACAGATGGGTCTTGGGCACTACAACATTCAGAACTTCTGACTTGTGTATTGGCAGTAATTCAGGCATAAAACAAGATATATGAGCTTCATTCTCTTTGAGGTATTAGGGAGAATGGAATGGAATGGAATGGAATGGAATGGAATGGAATGGAATGGAATGGAATGGAATGGAATAGAATAGAATAGAATAGAATAGAATAGAATAGAATAGAATAGAATAGAATAGAATAGAATAGAATAGAATAGAAAAAAAAGAATAGAATAGAATAGAAAAAAAAGAATATGTGTAGGAAGCATTTCTTTACTGGGAGGGTGGTCAAACACTGGAACAGGCTTCCTAGAGAGGTAGTCAATGCTCCAAGCCTGTCAGTGTTTAAGAGGCATTTGGATAATGCCCATAATAACACACTTTAACTTGGTCAGCCGTGAACTGGTCAGGCAGTTGGACTAGATGATCATTTTAGATCACTTCCAGCTGAAATGGAATAGACTAGACTAGAATAGACTATTTCAGTTGGAAGGGACTTAAAACAATTCAGGTTCCTGTGAGGCACAGAGTGGTGGCAAGTCCATCCCAAACAGGCTATGGCCAGACCAGGTCAAGAAGCAAATAATCTGTGATGGACTGGAGAAGCAGGACAAGGAGATGGCTTCTATCTGTTTGAGATTGTGAGGCTCTCATCTAGATTGCTCATGCAAATCATTTTATGTATTGTTATTTTACAGCAAATCTTGCTGGACTCTCCCTGTTTCCATGATGCTCACAAAGTCCACATAGCTGCATAAAATCCTTCCAAGGCTGGAAGCACTACAGGAGCCTGTCCTACCCCCAGGCTTCTTCTCCTGAACACTGTGGGTAAGCAATGTCTCATGGTGTACCCTGGGTTTGAGGAGAGGAGGAAAATGATGAGTATTTCAATAGCTGAGTTGTACGTAGCTCTGAAATGAAAGTGTTAATTAAAATATAGTCTGGCATATATCAGACAGTCAGGTATAAACAGTCTATAAATAGATAGATAAATGCATATACCATTCCCAGGCAGTCAGCAGGCATGTATCTCCTACACCTGCAGCCAGGAGTGGCCAGAAACCAGCTGATGATGACCCTAAATTCCCAGTTAAAGGTTGCCAGAGTAAGGGGAGGGAAAAAAAGCAATGAAAAAGGAAAAACATGAACATTTTTGTTTTCCTGCATTCCCAGTGCTTTCCTGTTCTTCCCCAGCTGCCAGCCAGCAGTGGGGAAGGACAGACTGACAGTTTTTTCCTGATATGCGACCTTCAGTCAGAAAGCATTGTGTAGCTGGGCTGGTCCTCTGCTCCTTTTTTCTCTTGCATATAAAGATGGGAGCACTGAAGGTGCAGGGTTCAGTAGTATGTAAATAGTAGAGATTAATGACCTGTGATATAGGTTATCAAACTGGCTAATCTGGCTTAAACTCCCAAAGGGTCTATGTTATGATCTATCCCAGACCATGAGACCAGGTAGCCCAAGGAAGAGCTACAGAAGGGGCAACTGCTGTGGAAAGGGTGACCTTCTCCCTCACAGGAGAGCAAGGATCCACATCTCTTCCTTTCCCTTGATCTGATCTGGGCAAACCAATGTGCTGCATAATGCCAAGAAACAAGCTCAGCAAAGTTGCTGTGAGATCTGGTTTCATCCTTCTCCACGGAGTGGTGGGTGACAGCCCAGGATATTTTGGTTTAACATATGAAGTCAGTCAGATTTTTCTTAAGAGGAAGGGAGGCAATGCACCCATGCTGAGGAATGGGAAACTGTAGTGAGATTTAAGAAAAAAATATTTGTTAAACACTGGAATGATCCCAGAGGGGCTGTGGATCCTCCATCCTTGGCAGCATCCAGCACCTGAGTGGATGAGGCCCTGAGCTATACAGTGTGACTTTGAGGTTACCTCTGCTTTAAGCAGCTGGATGGACCAGATGACTTTGCAAGTCCCCATCCCACCTGAATTATTCAGTGATTCTAAGAGTAAAAGAAGTGTTATTTAGCAGCACAAACTTTCATAATCTAGAGAAGCCCAAGCAAGTATGGATGCTTATAGAGCAAAAGATTATATTCCCAGAAAATTTTCAAACAGACACAAGGAAACATGGAGGCACACTTCAGTGGAAGCGTTTGCCTCTCCACATCATTTGTTTAATAGAGGTTAATATAACACTGGGAAATATGTGCTCATAAAGGTCACACCTTATTTTGTTCTGCAGCCAGATGCTCTAACAGTTTTACCTTGCTTCCTGACCTTCTTCTGAGCAAATAAAAATTAAAATGGTTACATTTTTAAAAGTAAAAAAAAAAAGAGAGAGAGAGAGAGAGAAAGTGAGAATGCAGTGCCATAGCTTGATGTTTGGTTATGTTTTCCCTTGTGGTTTGTGCTGCTGTGTTTTTTTTACTTACTGTTTGACTCACAACTTGTGTGCGCAACGTCGGTCAAGCAGCAGAAGGCCGCAGACTTTGCAATTCTCCAAGCTTCATGTTTTCTTAGTCCAAAATCTCGATCTAATCTACAAACCTGCTATCTGCTAGACTCACCCGTTTGCTCGTAAGGAGGAGATAAGGCACCTCTGTGCTTGGAGAAGGAAAGGCAGGAGGAAGTAGTGCTTAGCACTGAGCTGGTTTGCATAGGCTGGGGAAATGTGTTTTCTCACCCCTCTGCTTTGAAAGTGCCCTGTGACATCCTCACCTTCTTAGGGACCACATGTGGACAGCACAAGGTATCTGCTGTCTCATGCAAAATCGAAGTGGGTCCCAGCAGGCACAAGTCAACATATTCAACTGCAGCTTTTTTTCCTCTCTAGTTTATGCTTTCTGATTGTTCTGGCTCTAGTCAGGAGCTGCAGACCTCCCATGGGCCTCCAGGCATGTGTACCCTCTGGAGCATGGGTTTCTGTGTCCCAGCCCACTCCCTGCCCAGGCAATTCAAGCACCAGCAGCCGTGCAGGGGAACAGCACAGTACGCAGCTCGCACGTACGATGGGTCCTGGGCCTGCAAACCCGCGGTGGTTAGAGACTTCCTGGAGACGCTCTGCCAGCTGGCAGCATGCCCTGAGCCACGTCCAAAGTGACCTCATGCTCCATCACAGCCGGGGAGTGACTCAGGAGGAGCCTGGCCTGACACTGTCAGGCGGTGTCTGGCTCGGACACCCCCACGCTATTGTCCTCCCTCTTCCCCCACCCCACATTGTCTCGTCCCCAGTGGAGGGGGATTTTGAGGCGTTTGCAGGTAGCAAAGGCAGTGACATAAAGGCACACGATCTGTGGAGACTTGCTGAGGACAGGGAGAGCTGAGGGAGGAAAGATCTTCGGTGTGTTCAGAGTTGCCATGCATAGAGGTCACAGATCATCCCCATCCGTCTGTAATGAGCCTGGTGTCCCAGTGCTGTACAGAGCAGGGCACAAAGACAAATGGAGTGTGCCTGGCGTGGGCTGATGGGCTCCTGGAGAGCGGTTCTAGCAGGCAGGGTTCCGTGTGGCTGTTCCCCTGCCTGGGAGAAGTGACACAGCTCTGATACAGGGCATCTGCATCAGTTCCTGTCCCTGCCTCAGGCTCCTGTGGGACTCTGAGCAGTTTGTGTGTGTATATGCCCATGATGGCCACAGGTGCATCATCCAGTCTGGGAAGTGACTGGGGAGGCAGTTTGGGAATCTTCAGGGTCTTCCCTGTGTCTCAAGGGCTCAGTCATACCTGAGATGCTCCCGCACCATCCTCCCCAGCTCTTCTCCTTGCTTTGGGTACCAGCTGTGCTGGAGGGTCCCTCTGGTGCTGTGGGACCAGCCAGAGCACTCACACCCTGCTGGGGCAGGATGTTATGTGAAAGAAATGCAAGTGCTCTCCACTCTTGGCGTAGAATAGAGAAGCATTAAGTTGGGTCAGGACACTGGGGGCATGATGAGCCCAGGAAGCTGGGCCATGGGTTGAGACAAGGTGCTGTGCTGAGGGGAGCCCAGCACAGCACCACAGAGCCTGCTCCCACCCTGCAGCCAGTGCTCCCTTCCCCTGCTCCCCTCTGGCGATGCACTGCCTCAGGGACCAGGGGGAGCAGAGAGGAAAGCAAAATCATGGGGTGCCAGGGCACAGCTGTTCAGGAGGCTCTTTCCAGGGAAGTGTTGAGACTACTGGAGATGTAACCATCACATTTCCAGAGGGGACTTGGGAGAGGGGACTGCCAGCAGTGCAGGGGTAGGGAAGGGCTGAGGACATGCAACAAGTGCAGCTCTCGCTCTTCCAGTGACTGGACTGGAAGGGTTAAGCCCTGGTCCTGACCCCCACCTCCCGCTGTCTGTGTTCTGGGCAGCAGAGCCAGTTGGTGACAAGAGGCTGATGCTGATGAGGGAGCATGTGAAGCCAGAGCTGTGAATAGGGCTTTATCCCAGGAGGGACCTGCCTCTGCCCCTTCCCTGCCCTGCTGCCAGCACCAGCTGCAGCAGAGTCCTGTGGGCAGTGATGTGCCAGCAGCCTCTGAGTAGGGCACAGGGAGCTGGGGAGGCAGGAGACTCACCCTTGGGGCCTGCTGAGTTCTCCCCACAGCTCGTGGAGGTCTCCCAGGAAGATGTGCGTGGCTGATCTGTGCTCCAGTGCATGGGGCTTTTGTGAGGGAGGCAGGGGAAGGTCTGCAGGCCAGCCTGGAGCAACCAAGGCCCAGGGTTTGGCAGGGGATGTTTGGTACGGGGGAGCAGGGTCTCTGTTTAATGATATCTTCTCTTCTTGACTCTTTCAGACAAAAGGCACAGGAAAGGAAGGACGCAACCCTGGTTGTTCCCTTGCACTGCTGCTTTGGGGATGCTCCACCGTGTCCTGCAGCCCTGCCTGGGGGGTGGGCTCAGCCCCAATGCATGGACCATAGCTCTCCAGGTGCCAGTGCTGCAGAAGGCAGCTCCACCAGGCTCCAAAGAATGAGACAGAGACATCCCGGCTTGAGAAATGCAGCTGCCTTCACAACCACTGCAGCCTTGAGCCTCCACTTCGCTGTAAGACTGTAGACTCACCTGTGCAACCATCCCACTGTGCCCTCCCCACCCATCCGCCCACCATGCCAGAGCTGGCAGAGCTAAGCAGCCCCCGCACCCCTGCGGATGCAGACCACATCCAGAGGAACATCTTGGAGGAGCATGTGGAGCTCTGGTGGTTCCAGGACCCCAAGAAGTCGATCCTGTGCTATGGGATGGCTGTGGTGCTGATCCTGGCCTGCGGGATCGGGGGCATCATCCTGCTGTATAGCACCAGCAGCCGCTCTGGGGAGTGGCGGCTGGCCGTGGGCACCACGCTCTGCCTCCTGGCCCTGCTCGTGCTGCTGAAGCAGCTGCTGAGCTCTGCAATCCAGGACATGAACTGCATCCGCAGCCGGGATCAGATTGAACTCCTGAAGAGCGGGGGCTTCTCGGACTGCCTGGTGCTGCTGCTCAGCGCCCTGGTGCTGCTGGTCTGCGGGGTCGTGCTCACCATCCTCTCCACCACGACCATGCAGCTCAGCCCTGCCCGGCCCCTGGCCAGCATGTTCACCAGCGGGGTTGTCCTCCTGACTGCCGGCAGTGCCATCCTCCTCTGCCTGCTGCTCTACCTGCTCTGCACCTCCTGCCGCCAGGCTGCTCCTCGGAGCCTGGAGACCGGCGACATCCGCGTCTTCACCATCTCCGGCCGCCTGGCTGCAAACAGGCGGCTTCCTCCCACCTCCAGCATGGCCAACCTGATCTGACACAGGACACCCCTGCATGAGCCTCACTGGATACGACCCGGCAAGCAGGGCTTGTGCCGGCCTTTCCCCACGGAAGGGCGAGCGTTGCAGTGTGCCTTGTGCTTCTTTTGGAGATGACTGGCGTTTGCTTTGCCCCAGGCTGACGGCACGGCAGGACTTGGGTGCCTGGAAGGGCTCTGTGACCTGGCACGTTAGGAGGGCGGCACTCTGGCTGGCGTTTTATCTCCACAAAGCCTCCTGCGACAGCTGCTGCCTGCCCAGCTGTGACCCCTGTCACAGAGTTAAGGTGAGCCTGTCCTGTACCTCTGGGGATCCCAGTACTTGCTTGCTTCCTGCAGTTCCCAGGGCTGTGTCGTGAGCTCTCCTGGCAGGGGAGGCTGTGACCGTGGGTGGCGTAAAACCCCGCTGTGCTCTGTGCAGAGCTGCCAGCTCAGACCCATGTCTCAGCTGGGACCAGCACTTCGTGTCTCTGAGCCTGTGGAGGTGGGCAAACGCTGAGCATGCTGTGATGCCCTGTGCCATGCGTCCCCCTCCCTCCCAGCCTGCAGGACCCCTGAGCAATGTAGAGCTTGTAGCAGCTGACAAATGGCAGGAAATATTCTGTGTGTCAGCAGGCCTGCAGCGCAGGTGAAGGGAGCTCAGTGGGAGCTACGGCTGCAGGGGCTGCTCCCAAGGAAGCACCTGTGTGTCTGTGGGAGTGAGCATGGGATTTGCATGGGATTCTGTGTGCCAGAGGCCCAGCATGGCTGGACCTCACATGAAGTGCCATTTGCAATGCCAGGATCTGTTCCAATATTACCTTCTGCAGCCCAGCATCTTCTGTGGTTTATCAAAGGAGTGATCAGAGGGTGTTGGTGTCAGAGCCCTGATGGGCTATCAGTGCTGGACGGTGTGTCGGGGCTGCTATCACGACAGCGTGCTCCAGCCATGCGAGACACACCCAGCAAGGTGCAGTTGCTGGGGGACGGTGATGGGATGACGGCACGCCGGGGCGGTGCGAGGGGGAAGCACTGTTGCCCTCCAGCAGGTGTTTCCTGAGCAGAGGCACCTCGGCTGCGCGGAACCACAGCAGCTCATCCCAGTCCCTGTGTGTTCCCACCCTGTTTCTGTCTCCCAAGTGCTGCAGCTGCTGGGGGCATTAAAGTTCTTCTGCTACCACTTGGGCCTTATCTTGAGCTATTTTGGTGTTTTATCTCTACAAGGTGTCTATCACTGAGGTGCCTTTCCCAGAGGCAGACCAACACCTCACCCCCTGGAGACTTTCCTGTCACTTGAGGCTAATTTACCTGTCAAAATTCTCATTTCTCCATAGACCCATGAACCATTTCACTGCCCTTTCCATAGACACAGATCCTAACCTCCTAGCAAAGCTGCTCCTGTGCAACTTTCTCTTCCTCTTTCTGTCTGCCCCCATCTCCCTCTCACCTGAGCTCCTCTGCCCCAGCCATTATTTTTGCTCATTATCTGCTAAGTTTCCTCTGTAGTGGAACAAGACTGAGCTATCATTTTTTGGTGCCTGGCAGCAAATTTATTTGGAAGAGGATGGTAGCTCGTTCCCTTAGTAACAGCAGAATCACTGGCTGTGTTACACCTGGAGACAGTGTCAGAGTTCAGCATCAGTGAACCCGACCATGTATACGTTGGACAATGAGGACTTCATCCCTTTGTAGCTCCAGACCACACCATCCCAATGCACTCGGGTCACATGAGGGCACTTCTGTATTCATCTGCTCTTGCCCTGCTCCTGCTGGCTTTCCTTCCCCCTGAAGCCTTGGAGTATTTTCCCAAAGGGTGGGAGCATCATTTTGTTTTTTCTTTTCCGGACCTCTGTTATTTCTACATCTCTCTCTGCCACCTTCACATCACCTGTAGATTTTATTAAACTGCTGTTTCCTCCTCTCTCTGCATCACTTCCTTTAATCTGCCCAAGAGTTCAGAGGGTGTTACTAAGCTCAGGTCCTTCTGTGCTAAATCCTCTGCAAAGCAAAGAGCCATTCTTCCCCTCCAGGCTGTTTGACCCCAGGTCCAGCAGGGACCCCTATGTGCACACAGGGAGGGACAGGCCAGAGCTGGACAGTTTTGTACCATCACAGTTGCTGATGCTCTGCCTGTCTGCGTCCGTGCACGTGCAGTTACGCCAAGCTGCACCGCCTCTGCCTGCCCCCCTGCTTCAGGGGTTACTGGCAGGTCCCCCAACCTGCACATGTGGACAGGCTGCAGCTGCCTGCACACCAGCTGTTTTGCACATCTGGGCATTTCTGTGAAGATGCGTGACTGTGCTCAGCTCGGTGCGCTGCGCTGCCTGCGTGTCACTGTGAATTCTCCCGTCCACAGTCCCTTCAAAATGTCCCCCAAGTGCCCATCAATTGTGCCAGAAAAGGATGCTTGGGGGCCACATCAGCAACCTGAGGAAATAACGGCTATGAACAGGCTGTCCATGAAGATGGTGGTTTGGGTGTCTGGCTGCCCAGATGGACAGCCTGCATTGCCCCAGTGGCCGACTCACCTCCTGCACCAGCGGTGCTGGTTTGTTCCTTTCTCAGTCCCTGTGTTGTGTGTGGAAATACATAATAAAGCCTTGCAGAAGTTGACTGTGTTGAAGGCTGATGCTTGAGTGTCAGCCCCTCTGTGGAGCAGGAGGTGGCAGGGCTGTGCAGAGCTGGCTTCTGCTCAGGCTGAGCTCAGGGCAGGAATCCCGACAGCCCAGGGTCCCTCCTGTGGCAGTGGTTTTGGCTCATCAGCTAGCATGGCAATGCCACCACAGCCCCCATAATGCACTTATTTCCTGATACACAACTCCCACTCCCACCTCCAGATGCACATGCATCTGCTTCTACATGACGACCCGGACATAGCCTGTCCCCCTTACCACCCAGGACCTTGCCATGCCCCTGAAAGATGCTCTGAGGACACACACAAAGACAATGCCTCCTGAGTGACATCAGTGCCAGCTGGTTTGTTTACAGGGAAGCTGTATTGCCCTGCGGCAGGGCCTGGAACCAGTCTGCCTGCATACCTGCTGCTGCTCCCGTCTACCAGCCTCAACCCTGGTCCTTTCGGCAGCTTCCTGGGGGATCCCCCCGTGAGAAGACTCCTCCTTTTCTGCTCCGACCCCCTTGCATTCCCAGCTCTGCATGACAGATGCATTTCCCCTCGCTGTCCTGGCAGGAGCTGCAGGGCCCCTGTCTGCTTGCACTGGAGCTGCCTGGAGAAGGGGGAGAGGAGCTGCCATGGGACTGGGGCTCCCTGCACGCCCAAAATGATTGGCTAAAGAATAAACGAGCAGGCGTCCCAGCAGGGTCAAAGTAGACAAGCAACCCACCACTACGTACTGAGGGACAAGAGTGAGCATCCTGGCTACATAAGCCTGGGAAGCAGTTATAGTTTTTCTCTGTTTTAAGACATTGCTGAGACTAAAAGTAAAATACCGCATCTAGCACAAGTTCAAAGCATATTGAAAAGCCCAGAAAATACCTCCCAAAAGATAAATGAAATGCATTTTCCCAGCCCTCAGATTTAAGTCTCCTATCTGAAAGATGTTGGAAATTTCAAAAAATTACAGCATACACAGTATTTTCACAAGTAGCTGTTAAGATGAGCCCAGAAGGCAAAACATGAGGCCACGACTGCAGAAGTAAAGCTCAGTTTAGAACCATGGCATTTAAGAGCGAAAACTGGCTGACCACTAAAGCAAGCAGATTTTCCTCTTCCTCGTGGCTTCAAACAGCACGTTCCCTCTCTGGAAGGTGCTTTAAGCCACTGGCCTGTATCACACATCCAACGCTTAAGCCAGTCATCCCCTTTGGTTTACATCCTCTGATGTGTATTATTTACTTTGGGATAGCCTGTGTTCCATAAATAAGGAGTTTACAGTGAAATGGAGGTTTGAAGGAGACAGGGGAATTAGCCGTGTGGCAGGGCTGCAAGAAATGCTGTGAAGATGCTTCATGTTCTAGAGCATGATGGAAAGATTCCTGGGCTATCAGGGATGGTAACAACTGGGCTGTGCCCTGGGAAATCTTCCCAGCTGGAGGTACCAGCCTTGTGAATCATTTCCTAAGGGTGAATGCTGCTGCTGCTCCCTGCTTTTAACTCCAGCGCGACCCACGTGGGCACAACCAGCTACAGCAGAAACAACACAGAGCTACCTGTGTCTCACGTGCTGTTTGTCGTACCACAGAGATGACAGGAATGCAAAAATTATAATGTTTGTGTAACTCCACTGTTAGAAATAGAGACAGGACTCTCATGGGTGCCAGGGGACAGGGCTGTCTCACCTCAACGCACATGCCTGGCTGATGTCACAACCGGTGCCACCAACAAGTTTGCTCAGCTCTGCAGAGCTGGCAAGGGAAACCTAAGTACCTTTGTAGCATGCCTTGCTGGAGAGGGCTGAGAGAAATCTGGGAAGGAATACAGTGGGAAGCAACACTGGAAACAAATGCACAGAAGCTCTGTGACAATGCAACAGGGCTGCCTGCGCCAGATCAGGTAACAGATTTGTTTGCAAAAAAGCACTCGCTGTGCCACAGACCTGTTCTCTCACTGGCACAGTTAACAAGCAAGGTACTTCTGCTCCTTGAAAGCACATGGAAACAAAGCCACACCCCAGCTGTGGGGCTGGGAGAGCCCCAACAAACCATGGAAGGCAGAGGCAGGGTTAATTCATGCTTTAATCACACCCTGGAGTGACAATACACTGAAGGACAGAGCAGAGCTGTGTCCAGCACTGTGGGGACCCCACAGGGAGCACCAGGGCAGGCTCCTCTTCCCACCTCCCCAGGCTACCTGCGTACAACAGGCACCATCTCCTTAATCCCCAGCATCCAAGCAGGGCCCGGAGAGCAGCAGTGGGTCCAGTGACCCTATGCTGGTTCAGCCACACTGGTGTCATACTGGGGCACTGTGGGGCCACCTGCCTTCAGCCTCCATCACCATTCCCAGCCCAGCCCTTCTCCCCTCTCCTCTCAGCTCCTTTCGTCCTGCCCCCAGCCACATGGGCCCAAAATCCAAGGGCAGGTGAGAAAGGGCAGGAAGGGGATGAAAGTAGGGGGGACAGTGAGAGGCCGCAGCAGTGGTGGCTGGGCTGCAGGCTCAGATGGAGAGGTGTGACTCCCGCTCCTCTTCCTCCGGCAGCTGCTCACTTGGCTGGATGTAATTGTCCTCAATGAAGCCATCGTCATCCTCAGCTTGCAGGTCAGCAGCACCAGGCATGGGGTGGCTCTCCCTGCCCCCCCGGCCTGAGGAGCCCCTGTCCCAGCCACTGCCATCCTCCATGGGGCTGTCTCCGATCGAGCTGGTTTCAGGCAGCGGCCGGTGGCGGTAGCTGGCAAAGTTCTTGTGGAAGAGCTTGCACTTGGCAGCCAGCGCGATCAGGATGGAGAGGCCGATTGCTGCCACCAGGAAGCCCACCAGGTACGGCCAGCTCCTTCCCCCCTTCCCAGAGGGTGGTGTGGTGGCTGCGGCGCAGGAAAGGCACATCAGGGTACGACAGGTCAGCGTGCGGCACAGCCGGTGCTCCTCAGCAGCCAGCCCTGTGCATGCCCCGGTGTGCAGCCAGCACCGGAGTGCTTTTGTTAGGACCAATATAAATGCTCTTCACCAAGGGCTGGCTACCACGGAAAAACTGACAGGCAGCTGTCTGATACTGCTGCCCAACACCGTGGAGCCTGTGTTCTGTGTGGCTCTGTGGCATCTGCTAACTCCTCTGTTGCAAAGCCTGCAAACACCTTGAGGTGGTGGCCACCCTCCCCACCGAGCCACTGCCAGGCAGCCTGAGCCCCTGGGACTGGGTGGCAGAGCTGGGGTTCTCCAGCTATGGTCCCCTCTGGGGTGACAGAAGCAGGAGGGAGCTGGACCTTATGGATGACCCTGTAGCTGCACAACTTACTGTTGCTGTGTGTCACCGTGATCTGCTGTGCCGTGCTGACAGCCCGAGGAAACCGCAGCTTCATCTGGCAGCCCAGGTCCTGGGAATCCAGAGCAGCGACCTCCCGGCCCCGCAGCCCCGGAGGTGATGCACAGGTCACCTGCACAGCTGGGAGACACAGGGAATAAGGTGGGATGGGGGGGTTCTTTGTCCATCCCCTCCCCAGTTTAGAGAAGGTGCTCCCCACTTGCTCCTGTGTTGATGCGACACATCGCAAGGTGCTCCTGGCTCTGCCCTCCAGCCTCACCTGCCCTCCAGCCTGGCCAGTCCTCAGCACATTGAAAAACACAAGCAAAGAAAAAATTCCCTGACCAAGGAACTATGCAAGTGTGTGACCATGATTAGGAGGCTCCTTTTAACTGGATAATGCCAAATTCATGGATACTGATAGAAACCCCACTGTTGCAGAGCTGCTCTCACCTGGAAGCCAAGCTCAGAGGGTTGCAGCCTGATCCTCCTCCATAGGAGGAGCTGCCGAGTGCTCAGCAGCTCTTGAAAATGTGGTCACCCCACGTAGACACATAAAGGTGGATTTAGGGGCTGAACTGTACAGGCAGCCCCTTTCCCAGAAGAGTGGCTAAATTACCCTGTCTGCTGTCCCTTGTAATCTCTGGTATCTGGTTCCATGCAAGCAAGGAACTGACACATTTTGGTTCTGTGTCCCTCAACAGGGTGTGAGAGATCCCTGGAAAGCCATCCTAGAGCCTGCCCAGGGGCTGGAGCAAAAGGATCGAGTGGGACTCCTGCACCCAGGGCTCCTCCTGCCCAACACCTCTCCTGCCACCCACCGCTGCCTGCTCACCTTGCCTGCGCCGCAGCCACCGCTGCAGAGGCTGAGCGGTGCAGTCGCAGACCCAGGGGTTGCCTTCCAGCTGGACCTGTGGGACTGACTCCATCAGCTGCAGGCTCAAGGTGTCCACAGAGACTAGGGCATTGTGCTGCAGGTCCAGATGGAAAAGAGCCTTCAGTGGTAGGAAGACCGGGACCTCAAGCTCCTGCAGGTTGTTATTTCTTAGGAGCAGAGTGTGCAAGTTTCCCAAGCCCTTGAAAGCATCCGTGTGGAGGTAGGTGATGCTGCAGCTGCTCAGGTCCAGCAGACGCAGTGCCCCAAGGTTGGAGAAAACTGCTGGGCTCAGCACCCACAGGGCATTGCTAGAGAGGTTGAGGGAGCGCAGGGAAGGAAAATGCATCAAGAGAGTCCCATGATGGGGCATGACCAAGGAGTTGAAGGAGAGGTCCACGCCACTGATGTTGCTTGGAAGGGAGCTTGGAGCATGCAGAAGGTTCTTCCCCTTGCAGTTGGCCCATCCCTGGAAAAAGAGATGCTGTCTGAGATGGGCTCTCTGTGCTGGAGAGGATCTCTAGACTGAGACTCCCCAGGAGTTTAAATGTCTTAATTAATTACCTTTGCACAGTTCAAAACAGCGAAGACACAAATAGGTGTAAAAATCACTGGCAGGAGCTGCCAGTTTGGTGTGGGCCAGTATAAACGGAGAAAGACGAGCAGGACAGCCCAGGACAGCCCAGGACTGAGAGCAGCTAACTGAAGAAGTGAAGGAGAAACACGAAGAGCTGGGGAGAAACCCAGACAGAGGGGGTGGGTGCAAAGGGACCACAATGTCACCCTCCTGTCCCCCCTTCCAGGACAGTTGCCATCTGGATTCAGCTTGCAGAACACCTTTCTCTTCCTCTCCTAGATCTCCACCTCCAGTCCCTGGGGAGCTCTCGTGTGACACAAGGGCATCCTCCCAGTTGGGGCAGGGAAGCAGGCAAGACCCCTGCCCGCTACAAGGGCAGGCAGCAGCAGCAGCAGCCGGCCAGGCTGCAGAGTGGTGGGTGCCTGCACCAGGCACCCATGTCCAGAGCTCCTCCCCAGGGCCCGTGCAGGATGTGGGACCTGTGCCTCCAGCCCGCCCTGAGGATACACTGAGAGCAGCAGAGGCTTAGTGCAGGCTGGCTCTATCTATACTAGTAAATAAAACAGACCAAGGACCATTTGCCATCCCAAAAAGCCAGCAGTGCCTGCTGGATGAACTGATCAGCCCAAGTGGATGGATGTTCTTTTCCCCCTGAAAACAGGGTGGCCAAATTCAAACTGGTTATGGGGAGTGGTCCCCAGCACGTTACTCCTGCCTGGGCTTTATGTGCAAGAGGGCCATCTGCCCAAGCCGAAGCTGGCAGAGAGCAGGCTGGCAGCTTAACAGCTTGGCTGGGCAGTCACAGTCTCCTGCTCAATGCCATATTTGGGCCCCACAGGCAGAGATGCCATGCTAGAAGTTTGCTGCAGTCCATAGTCCTGAGTTTCTAGGTCTGGCTGCTTCCCAGCTAGCCGCTTTCCATTTCTTTGCCTCTCCTGTGATCACCTCTCCTTTTGTCCTCCCGTTCCCCCAAATCTCCTGTCAGGCCCTGCCGTCCCTGCTTGCTAGAGAAACGGCTGTGCCCTTATAACCTGGGCTGCTGACACCTGGGTTATAATGGGGCTGAGCCACAGGGGCACCACACAGGTCCTGTCCCAAGCTCAGACAGGGCTGGGCTTGGAGAAGCTGAGGAAAACAGCACAAATGTTTTGAGGGAGTATCTGAGAGCTCGGTGGGCAGCACTGCGCTGTGCCATCCACCCATGACAGCTGCGTTTCCTGCCTCCTCCCAGCCCCTGCCTGGTGCACTGAGCTGCTGGCTGCCACGCTTGTCCCGCCAGGATGGGCCAGTTGTTTTTCCTGCTTCTCACCAGGTGCCCGGGGATCCTGACCACACACTCAGCCTGAGCTGGCTCAGTCACTGCTCCCACTGTGTGTGGGAGAAGGGAGCAACGGGCTGGGAGCCCTTGGGATGTGCCTCGCTGCTGCTCACCATGCAGCACCCCTTATGGCAGCCACGTTATGGGCACAGCCAAGAGACCTCTCAGAGTCAGAAACGCCATGGCTCGCGTATCTCGAGCCGTGCAGAGTGGGAGCTGCCTGCTGTGACCCGCTGCCCCACAGACACACAGTGCCACCAGCCCGGCTGTGCTGGCAGGACCAGCAGTGGGGTGTGCCTGCCAGTCCCCGGCCACTGCCCATGCCAGAACCCCTTTGGCCCCTTACCTGCTGGTTGAGGCTGCAGAGGTGTCCCGTCACCACCGACCACGCGCAGAGGAGGCTGCACACCCCAAGCAGGCGGGCAGGAGCCATTTGGCTCCAGGAAACTGCCGGGCAGAAAAACAAGTCTCAGGGAAAGCTGGGAAGCCGGTGGAGCTGGCTGTGCTGGGTGAGGTGTGGCCGTGGCCACATGGCCTGGGGCCCCCGGCAAGCCCCCCGCACCCCACCGCCCAGCTCCACAGACCACCAGCAGCTGGGAGCCAGCCCGGCTGCCGCCGCGGCCCCACTCCCACCGCCGGCTGCGCGGGTGAAAGGTGGCGGCACCGGTTACACATTAACCGCCACACCCCGTCACCTCCCACCCACTGCCTCCTGTGACAGGTGACCAGGGGACCGCCAGCACCTGCCTGATTGACCGTGGGGTGGCATGGGGGCTGCCTCGGCGCGAGTGGAACACTGGGAGGTGCTGGGGGGGCAGAGGAGGAGAGGGACATCTGTGTGGCAGACTCCCCAATACAGCCATACTCGAGGAGAGCAGCCTGAGCCCAGCCCTGGTGCTCTGGTGGCCTCTGTGCCCCGGCTCTACACACCCAGGGCAAGGGCACACAGGAAGCCTCTGCTGAAGAAGCTGAGGCTGAGGCAGCAGGAAGATTTCCTACAGGAAAATAAAAATCATTGGGATTCAGGCAGAAAAGTGTTTAAAATGTGCAGCAAACAGGCAGGTCCTTGGGCCCATCAGTGGCTCAGTGGTGTTGGCTTTCCGGCATCGGGGAGCCCAGGACTCCTGTGGAGGTCCCAGAGGACATGCATGCCCCACCACCTCCAGCACCCCTTGCACAGTCACTCATTAATAGTGCTCCCTGCCAGCCCTGCCATGGAGTCAGAGAGAAGATGGGAAATTACAGCAAAGCAGCACTTTGCTGGCATTTACTGGCACACGGTTGGGTGGGAAGTGCTCCTATGCCCACAGGTGCTGGGGTAGGTGGGCGGGTGAGGGCTGGCAGAGCCACAGCCCGGGCAGGAGAAGTGCTGGCAGTGCCTGCTCCTGGCTTTGCCTCTGTAGCAGGAGGGAGAACCAAGCTCTCTTCCCTGCTCCCTGCTCCCCATTCCTGCTCCAGCTCAGCAGCAGGAAGCCGCCTGCCAACAAGAGTGCTGGGGCGCTGCAGTTTCCATCCCAGCAATGACCAGGACAGGGTGGCCCCTCTTCCCCCAGCTGCCAAGGCCAGCTCCTCCACTGCCGTGCGTCCCACCCTTTCCTCTGGGAAAAGGCTTCCCAGCAGCCCATCCTTGATCCCGCAAGCCTGTGGTGGACACCAGCACAGCTGCCTGCTCCCCAGCTGCCCCACCGATGTGACCTCTTACACCTGGCAGCAGCACCCCTTAATGTGGCCTTGCAGGGCCTCCTCAGGAACCGCTGTGCACATAAAAGAAAACAAACGGCCAGAAAAGCAGGGCTAGAAAATGTTGCTGAGGCAGCCCAGCCCGATGGTGGATTCACAGGGCGTTTGCCTTTCCTATCAGGAAACGTATCAGTGCATTATGGTTTCTGGCATGTGGTGCCGTGTATTAGAATGTGCAAATGATAACAGAAAGGGGTATTTTTGTCACTCTTTTTTTTAGTCTGCCATGATTCAGCAAAAAAGTTGAGGTCTGTGAATTCAGCAGAAATTCAGGTGCTTTCATTCTGCTGTGGGTTGGGCAGCTGGAGCTTTCTGTATTACAGGAGAGCAAGCGTGGTGGGCTGCTGTGGCTGGGCTTGCCTGCACGCAGCTCCATGGTTCCTCCTCTGGAGATAGATAACATTAAACTGGAGCTGTAGGGTCCTGTTTGGGTCTCCCCACAAAACCTCCCAGAGAGATTTCCTTACCCCACCTCTAACCCAAGGGATCTGCACAGATAAGACACCTTTTATCCAGATGTTCCTAGAAAAAATACAAAGAGACAAATCAGCTTAGGATCCCTCTATGGATCCCTGAGATCTCCTGGGCATCACCTGCTGTAGAGAGCTGACCCCAGATGGCTCCCATTCCCCAAAAGAGCAAAGCAGTGCCCTGTTCCCTTGGGCAGTAAGAGGAGCCATGCTATGCTCCTTGGAGGGGCACACTGCAGGGCCCACGGTTGCAAAGCCTTCCCACAAAGCATGTCTGGTTTGGGTAAATAATCCTGTCCTCAAACGGGTCCTCATGTCGGAGGACATTTCGGAGAGTGCATCATAACTCACATCTCTGCGGGCTGCTGGGGGAGCACAAAATGAGTTGCTTCCCCAGGCATGCACAGTGGCACGATGGCAATTATGGCTCTGAGCATGACTGGCCTCTACAGCTAGTGAACTAGGGGAAGAATCCATTTATTTATCTATTTGTGTATCTGTCCCTTTTCTGCAGCTATACCGAGTGCCTGGATGAGTCCCTGATGCAAAGCGCTTGCAAATGAGCTTGGGGTTGGCCAGACAAATGGGGATGTGGGGTTCCCCAGGAGGGCACTGGTGGCAGGAGGGACCAGCCTCAGCTGCCCAGCCCCAGTGTGTACCCCTGCAGACAGCCTCATGCTCTGCCTTTACATTATGATTGTGCCTCAAGTTCCCTGGAGGTCTCCCAAAAACAGAGCCCCTCGCCTACACACAGCCCATGGCAAAACACTGTGCTTAGTTTACCAGGCAAATGGGGGCAGATGCATTGGGTGTCCACCTTTTTTGGCACCTCTCCATCCCTCCTGTCGCAGGGTGTCTGGGTGGCTGTGTCAGGGGAGCCCCTGTGTGCTGCCGTCCCTCCCTCAGCACGCTGCGGGCACCGTGCGGCCCCAGAGCGCACTGTAAATAGTCGGAAGCGATGAATGGATTTCCCCTTCCTCTCCATGTGTGCTTTAGATTTTTGGCCGGATACGACATGGGCTTGGGACAGACCAAAACATGAGGCTTGCTCCCTGGCAGCCCTGGCTTTCACGTGGGAACCCCTTGGTTTGTGAAGCAGCATGATGTTTGGTGGGTGAAGCTTATGGTGTTTTCCTGGGGAACACTTTTTGTTTGCCAGGCAGAGCCTGGAGCCTGCCAGACGCCAGGGCAGCCTTACAGGAGGGCTCATGTGGGACCCCCTGGGACTAGGGGGACAGCGGGGCCGTGCCCGTGCTGGCACTGTGTATGGGAAAGCACTCGGGGAAGCCAGGCTTTCTGCTGCTTCCCACTTCCTCCCAGACATGTTTACTGCAACATCGAGGGTTTTCTCCACAGCAGCAGCCATCTTCCCGTGCGGGCTGGCCAGCTTCTCACTGTCCTGCCTATGGTCCCACTCAGCCCCTTTCAACCTGGACAGAGCTGCTGCATGCATGAGTCAAGCCCCCCACAGAACACAGAGCTCAGGTGGGGCCATGCCTCAGAACCCGGCTTGTGTTGGTGGGATGCTGAGGTGTCACGAGCTGTGCACAGCCTCAGCATCGCCGCACGCCGCTCACTGGGGGAGAGCCTGCACTGGGCAGCTCCCGCTAACTCCTGGAGTCAGGGCCGTCTACGAACAATGGGTGGAGAGCAGGAAACGCCACATGGGAAACAGGATTTGGCTGCGCCGCCGCCGCCGCCAGCCACGGCCCCTTGGCCCCTTTCCTTTCCCTGCTCCAGAGAGCCCTTCCCACAGCCATCAGCCACGGGGCTGCGCCAAGGGGACAGAGATGCTGCCGCCCGGGTGGATTGAGGCATGAGACCCTCTGCACAACAGGCGAGGAGGGGGGTCGAGACACCTCCCAGCTGGGCTGGGGGCTCAGCATGGCTCGAGGAGCCCTGAGCATGCAGCCCTAGCCTGGAGGGCTGGGCGCCTGCTCCCCAGGAGTCCTGCCACTGGGCAGGGGACCTCAGTGGCCTCTTCGCCACCCAGTTCCACTTGTAAACAGCTGGCTGGCCACCGAGCAACTGGGGACAGGGGCATCTTCCTCACTGTGCCCAGGCTATGCACCAGAGGAGGTGGTCCCAGCTGCCCCAGACACTGAGCAGCAAGGTGGAGGCGAGATGGGGAGCACGGCCAGGGAGCAGGGGTCCTGAGCTGCCGCTCACGTGGAGCCCCTAAAGCAGCCACAGACTCCGGCTCCGACCCTCGTGGCTGGAACATGCTGGGGATTTTCTGACCTCTGCCAGATTCGAGACACGCTCCAAGGACATGGAACTCCAGGTTTATCTCCTGCTTCTCTTCCCATGGATGGCAGGTAAATTGCCTCTTTCCCTCAGCCCCAGGGAGCGGCCCCTGCCCCAGGGAGGTTTGGTGGGACCAGGCAGCTGTGGGAGCTCAGTGGCACCATCGGAGCAGGGTTTGGAGGGAGGAAACACTGCTTTGTGATCGGCCATTTGAAGACCTCAGAGGCCGCCAGTGCCCTCCCCTGCCTGCCTCTCCCCAGCATGGGGCTGGAGTGCAGGCAGCTTGTGGGAGGAGAGGGGTCCTGAGACCTCCATCCTACTGCACGCTTTGCTTGTGGCTGAGCCCACAGGGATCTCCAGAAAGTGGAAATGCCCACTGTGCCATCCCAATGGGTCTACACCCAGCCTGGCAGTTCCCTGGCATGGCTCCTGGGCTGGGGTGAGGGTCCTGGAAAACATCTTAGAAAGGGGTTGACATCTGGATGGGGGGTCTGGTCCTGAGGCAGGACTGGGACAGCTGTGGCCTTGTCCAGCCATGACACACCCTCGTGCTATCCACCCCAGGGGCCATCCTGGACATCACCCTGATCGCCAATGTGCAGAGCCTGTCCCACTCCGATTTCTTCCTCTCCTGCGTCATGGGGGACCGTGATGTGAGCTACCTGCAGATCGAGCGGGAGAACAAGATCGTGATGACGCACCCCAAGACAGGCTTCCAAAACTACCGCAACCGCAGCAACCACGTCCAGGCCAGGGGTTTCTCCATGGCTGACCTGGTGGGGATCCTCTACTGCCTGGGGCGCACCCCGACTGAGCAGGCCCAGGTGGTCTACGTGCACAACAGCCACAACGGTGAGCGGCTTGGGGGGCGGTGGCAGCTCCCCGCCTGCCAGCTGGGTCCACACGGGAGCTGCTTGCCCCATGTTTCACAATCCTGGCACCAGCCGGCATGGCAGGGGAACAGCAGTGACCCAAGGGTTAGATTTGGGGTTTGCTGGCACCAGTGGGGTGGAGAGGGAAGGGTTGTTCAGCTGGAGGAGTGCGGCTGAGCCCTGTGGAGGTGTGCGGGGACAGGCGGCAGCGTGGGCAGCTGGCTGGGCTGGGCACAGTGCCCAGCAGCAGGGCAAGGTCCAAGAGGAAGCCAGATGCCCTTGGAGGAGATGGTGGGATCTGGAAATCATTAACCAGGGCAGGGGGCAGCCCATGGGAGCAGTACCAGCCCCGTGCCCCTGCCACGGGCTCCAGGCAAGAGGTAGCACGGGGACGCATCTCCAGCAGCCTCCCCAGGCGCTTGGCAAGCACCATGCCACAGTAGCACACTGCTGCTCTGACGGTGGGGTCTCCATGAGAGGCACTACCAGGGTGCACTGTAGCCGAGGGCAGCACTGGGCTCTTGTCCTCTGGTCCCATTTTGGGCCATATAAAGTGTCTCCCTAGGTGGGTCAGCAGCAGGGATACTGTCCAGGGCAGTGCTTTCCCACACTGCTCCCCTGACCTCCGCTCTCCCTGTGCTTGAGACTTCACAAAACTATTAGGATTGGCATTTTATGTGATAGCTGTTTGCCTCAGGATGCTGTCTAGCTTTTATTTATAAAGTTTTGGCTAAAGCAGTCGACTTTTTGCTGAGAATGAGATGAGGGGGATACAAGTTTCCCTGCCCATGTTAAAACACAGCTTTAGCATATCACTTTGAGTAGCTCTGGTATCTCCAGGCTGGGGAACAGAGGCTGCCAGTAAGCTCCAAGCATCCCTCAAAGAGCAGGGACCAGCCTACATCCTTGTCCAGAGCCTGGAACCAAAAATGCCAGTGGTTCAATTGGAAACAGAGCCTGCCGGTCTGATGAAGCAGAGCAGCACAGAGGTGCCGAGGGAGGAAGGCGGTGGCACTGGGAGATGGTGTGGGCGATACAGCCAGCAGCGGGGGCAAGGAGTGCAGTGGGGGCTCTGCACCCCCAGGTGTCCCCCTGTATAAGTCCCAGGAGAGATGACAGCTCTGTGGTCCTGTTGGGATGATGGGGCATCCCATGGTGGGGGGCTCCCAGCCAGCCCCTTGCTCCTGGGTCACCATAGCCAGGCCAAAATACCGTTGCAGAGGATCTGGTTGGTGTCCAGGCCCAAGCTTCTGCGGGAGTTAAAAGTGCCAAACCACCAGCTTTTTTTCAAGTGCCACACAAGCTGCTGTTGCTCTGTTAAAGAGGTGAAAAAAAAAAAAAAGGTGAGGAAGATGGATCAAAGAAAACTAATAAAAAAATCACATCTTTACAAGGGGAGGGAGGGCTGTGTACAGAACCCACCAAGGAGGCTCAGCACGTATTGTCTCTCCAGTTAAGCCCAAGAGTGCACCAAAGCAGGCCAGGGCGATGAAGAAGTGGGTGGGGAATGCTGCTAGAGGAAAGCTGCCATCTCCCAAAAGGTCATGCACAAAGAATAACACAGGAAGGATGACAAACTTTGGAAAACACAGCAAAACAGACCAAAAAGGTCATGAGGAGGAATTTCAGAAGGGTTTAAACCTGGCAATAACCTGTGTTTTTAGAATAGTCAAAGAGGCCCTTGCAGAAAAAAATAAAATTCTTTGGTTTTGCATCTGTGTACATGATAGAGAAGCTGGGGAAATGTCTCCAGGGATTTGTCTAAAATGCCAGTGCTGATAGCAGGAGACAGGCGATAAATAGCAGAACAGAGCAGCGCAGCGTTGCCAGGCAGGGCTTGCCATGAGCGTGGGGCGTGAGCGGAGGGCAGGCGGCAAGGCTGCTCGTGGGACGCCTGTCTTTCCTAAAGCTTTCTGGGTGGGGAGTCACAGGCCTGTGAACCCAAACTGGAACCAGGCAAATTAGTAGAAACTGTAATAAAGAGCAGAATTTGTGGTTATGTGGTACCTGAGGAAGAGGCAGCATGAGTTTGCAGTGGGAGGGTCTGTGGGGCGGCAGCAGTGAGGATCTGTGGGTGACCTGGATGAGGCTGTCTGTGCAGGGGTCCAGAGAAAATTGACAAAATTCCCTTTCAAAGGCTCTTTGGGAGCAACTCTGGACCCAGAGGGTGGCAGAGGCAGTCTCTGCATGGGTAAATAACTGACTAAAAGAAAAGGAGCAAGAATCATAGTTAGTTCATGGTTTTTGTCACTGGCGTGCCACTCATGGTTACAAACAACTGAACAAGCAAATGTGGCAGTGCTGTCCCCGAGCTGCCGGGGAAGGATGAGCTCTTTGAGGGGCTGCAGACACTACTGAGTGGTGATGGAGCAGCGGACAAAATTCAGCACAGCTACATGCGTTGGGTTGTGTCGGGCTCTCGCTCCAGTGACTGAGACAGAGTGAGACAGGACGGGGGCCACATCTGATCTGTGTGCCCTTTGCCAGCGACTGCAAAGTCCGTGGTAGAAAGATCCCAACTAGAGGGATAATACCTGGCTCGGGAAGCTCCTGGGCTGCAAACCGCTGAAGGCAGGGAGGCAAACGTGGGGAATTACCCGGACGTGTGACCTGCGGTGCCCTTCCCCAAGTGTCCGAGGCATGTGCCACTTCCTCCGGCCCCTGGCCTCGCCCGGGCAGGACGCGGGGCTGGATGTGCCTGAGCTCCGGCCTGGCGTGGCTGCTTTTAGTGTGTGCAAGCTGGCACACTGGCAGGTTCCAAGAGCCAGCGCTCGCCCATGCCCTCTTTTGTGTCTGTCCTGGCACACCCAGGGCTTGGTTTCCGAGGCCTTAACATATTTATAGTCACATACAGGCTCAGAGCTGGGCTCTGTCTGACTCACATTAATACTCTGAGAGTTCATTGCTGCTGCACGCCCCAACACCTGGGAAATCAGGAAAACAACCATGACAGAGCCATTGGTCCCGTGGGCCAGCATGCAGCCCTCCCCATGCCTGCTTCCCCTCACCACCCCGCGCCTGCCCGTGCTGTCCCTGCCTGCGGCTGACCCACACCTCCCCAGGCTGGCCGCAATTGGGGTGCACCATGCAGGTTTGTCCCAGCTGTCACCTCCCCAGGCTGCTGTCAGCAGCATCCCGCACTGGGGCTGGCAAGAGGGCAGGGTGCCCTGTCCCACTCCTTGGTGCCTGCACACGGGGGCTGGTGGGGCTGGGAAGGGAGCATCTGTCCCTGCAGAAGCTCAAGTGGGTCCCAGCTTCCACATGGGGTGGATAGACAGGCGTGGCATCATGTCCCAGCAGAAATGTGTGGTGGGTGCTGGGCTGGGCCGGGACAGGGCTGTGTTTTGGGTTGGCTGGTCTGGGGTGTCAGTGCTGCCCTTGGGTGTGAGTGCACTGGGAGCTGACTGCTGCTTCTGCTCTTCCTCCTCCACAGCCCATCTCTTCCCGGTGAAGGCCACGCAGTCTGTGAACATCGCTGAGCCAGCCACCTTCTCTGCCAGGATCCTCAAGAGGAAGGAGACGGACATTATGTGGAAAAGAAATGGCAAGTGGCCCTGAGAGCAGGTGTGGGGTGGGGGCTGCTCCCAGACAGTGCCTGGTGCTGGCCCCAGGGGTGTGGGGGGGCCCTGGGTCACCCTCTGCCCCCTTGCAGGCACCTACTACCAGACCACAGACCGGGGCGAGGTCAGGGGCGACCACGTCACCCTGACGCTCCCCAACGTCAGCGTGAGCGAAAACGGTGTCTACAGCGCCACGTTCATGGGGGACAGCCCTCTGTGGAGTGCCTTCTACCGCCTGATCGTGAGAGGTGAGGGGAGCCTGGCTCCACAGGACGTGGGGACAGGCGGCCATACCCTGCCCATTGTCCTGGTGCCACCCTGCACCCCCTCTGCTCTCTCTGCAGCCTGCCCTGCAAAGAAATGGGGACCATCCTGCGAGAAGGACTGTCCCGACTGTCTGAACGGCGGCATCTGCCACGACCATGTTGGCGAATGCATCTGTCCTCCCGGGTTCATGGGCACCCGCTGCGAGCGAGGTAGTTGCTGGGCTGCCCGGCTGCGGGAGCTGTGCCCAGGGCACACACATGGGCCCCGCTGCACCCCCAGACCTGGGTACCATGGCCAGAAACTCCACGTGCATCCCCAGCACCTCCCTGCCCGCGGTGCCCCCTGTTCCTGGAGCAAGGCAGGACCATCCATCTTCTCCGCAGAATATAGCTCCCGTTCCTGCTTAGGGTGGCAATACAGGGACTGGGGCACCAACACAAGGCTCAGGGCACCCAAGCCAGTGCATGCCATGCACAAGCAGTGCATGGGTGAATGGCCAGTGAGGGTGAGTACCGTGCTTGTTTTTCCAGCCTGCCGGGAAGGCCAGTTTGGCCGCAACTGCCAAGAGACATGCCAGAGAGCCCAGGGCTGCAGGGGGCTGAGCTTCTGCCTGCCGGACCCCTACGGCTGCTCCTGCGCCTCAGGCTGGAGCGGCTCCCGCTGCAGCCAAGGTATGGGGATGTGGGCATCCACTGCATCACCCATCCAGCCTGGGCTTCCTCCAGGGCCCATGCAAACCTCTCCCGGCCTGAGAGTTGGCATGGGCTGAGCAGTGCCGCTGTCTGCACCAGCTGACCATGGTCTCTGCCTCCACGGGCCTGCACTGTGCCAGCCCCATGCCATGGCCAGGGGTACCAATGAGCTTTCCTCTTCCTGCAGCCTGTCCCTTGGGATACTACGGCCCCGACTGTGCCCTGGGGTGTGCCTGCCAAAATGGAGGCAGCTGTAACCGCTTCAGTGGCTGCGTCTGCCCCGCAGGCTGGCATGGGCAGCACTGCGAGAAGTCAGGTGAGGCTGGCGTGGGGCCACAGCAGGTTTCTGTCCCCTGCCCTTGGGTGGAATCTGGCTCTGGCTCCTTCATCACCAGTGACTGGGGGGACTGTGGGCTACTAGTCTCACCAGCTGGCTCCACAGCCTCCCTTGCCTGCAGAAGCAGCCCCCAGCCCTATGGAAACCAGGGCGCTGCAAGGTGAACATCTAGTCTGTTCCCCCTGGATTAGCTGTGCTGAGAGCGTTGCCAATCCCAGCACATGGGGTAGGGATCAGGGCTGGACCGCAGCACCCAGCACTGGGGTTCAGCTGCAGATGGGACTGGGGAAAGGTGCCAGCATCTCTTGTGCCTGGGGAGGAGCAGGGCCAGCCCCTAATGCAAATTTCTCTGCACCAGACCGGTTCCCCCAGATCATCCAACTGGCCTCAGAGCTGGAGTTCAACCTGGGCTCAGAGCCCATCATCAGCTGTGTGGCCACCGGCAACCCACTGCCTGCCAGCGACAGCGTGGAGCTGCGCAAGGCTGACGGCACTGTGCTCAAGGTACTGCCTCTTGCCTGGCGCCTGCTCCCCACAGCCCTGTGCCCTCACCTCACTGCCATCCCTGCACATCAGCCCCCACCCACATTGCCAGCTCCCCCAAAGGCACCTGTTTCCCTGCCAGTCTGCTGAGCAGCTCCAGGCCAGCACAGGGAGCTGGGGGGCTGAGCTGGGGGGGCTGACGGTGCCCTGTGTGCCCACAGCTCATCAAAGCCATCATCGAGCCAGGGCAGATCACCTGCGAGTTTCAGGTGCGGCACCTGACGAAGGCAGACACGGGGCTCTGGGAGTGCCGAGTCTCCACAACTGGGGGCCAGGACAGCCGGAAAGTCAAGGTCAACATCCGAGGTGAGGAAAGGGTGGTGGCACAAGGGGGACAAGCTGGGGCTGCTCGGGGAGGCTGATGGCATGCTGTGACAATGCCAAACCCCCCACCCACTGGACTAGGTGGCAGCCATCATGTGCTGCAGTGCCAGCAGACAGGTTTGGGTGATGATAAAAGACTTCTTTGACAAAGCTGAAAGGAGCCAAGAGGTGGTGAATGTCCACGCAATCTGCTCCTTGTTGCTCCCAGTTCCACTAGTGTTGTTCCCTCCTTCCCCTCCAGTGCCTCCAGCACCCCTGACCCCCCCCCGGCTGCTGGCCAAGCAGAGCCGCCAGCTTGTGGTGTCACCTGTGGATTGCTTCTCTGGTGACGGACCCATTGTCTCCATCAAGCTGCTCTACAAGCCCAAGGATGACACTTCAGCATGGTCCTCCATTGTGGGTATGTGTTTGCCAGGGGAGGGGGGACACAGGTAGGACCCATGCAGGAGGGGACGGCTACCCCAGCCAGTGGGGGACTGGGGTGGGAAGAGGTCTCCATCCTGGAACCCCTGCAGTGATGCAAAGAAGGACACCAGTGGTGAGGCAGAGTGTGGGTCATGGGTGTGGCTTTGACATGTCCTCTTGGCCAACAGTCGACAACAGCGAGAACATCACCCTCATGAACCTCCGTCCAGTGACTGCCTACGTCGTCAAGGTGCAGCTGAGCCGGCCAGGGGATGGTGGGGAGGGCAGCAAAGGGCCTGAGGCCATCATGGTGACTGAGTGCCTTGGTGAGCCCCCATGTCCCTCACCCACACCCTGACCCTAACACTGACCCTACCCCTAACTTTGTGCATGAGGATTGGTTGCCTTTTTGTTTGCAGAGCCCACAGTCAAGCCTGTGATCGAAGGTTGGTCCATAGAGGAGAAAAACACACTTCATGTCAACTGGAAATTGCCAAGTAACCACGAGCCAGCACATGGGTTCATCGTCCACCTTTTCGACTCTGCAAGGCGGCTGGTCTGTGAGAAAAACATCACGTCCATCTCTGTGCTCTCCGCCCGCATTGGGGGCCTGGAGTTCAACAAGGAGTACGGGCTGGAGGTGCTGGTCTACCACTGCACCAGCCTGGGGCCCCCCTCCGACCTCTACAAGGTCATGATCAACAGCAAAGGTGAGTCTGGCAGGGCACAGGGAATTATTACAGGGAATTACAGTGATAAATCAGTTATAAATGTAACAGTAACCATCCCCAGGTCCGGCTGCTTCTGTATGCCATCTCTGGTAGCACATGAACAGCTGCTTGGGGGAAAATGGGTCCTCCTTTCCCCACTAGAACCTGCAGCCTCCAGCACCAAGCAGCTGAGAAACATCCGAAGTTGCACATGACATTTAGGCCATAACAAGTGATGCTTACAAACAGATCTGTCCTCCATGCCCTTGTCCAAGCCCTGATGGACCTGTCTATACTTGTGGCCTTTACAACTTCCTGTAGCAACAAGTTCCTCGATATAATTATGCATAGTGTGAAAAATTTATTTCCATTTGGTTCAGTTTAACCTCACTAGCTGGTAATTTTGCTGGACAGTCACTAGGGCTTGGGGAGATCTGCAGCCCTTCCTGGGGGCACACACACACACAAACCCCACGTAGGTGGGAGACTTTGGGGAAGTGGAGCATCAGCCTGACCAACATTTCTGGCAACCAAGGTGGGAGGGATGCACGAGGCTTTCAGTGCAGCTCAGTGCTGGCCACTATGCATTGGGAGGGCTGGTGAGCATCACGCTTGGAGGATGTGAGTTTCTCCACTTGCTACTTCTAAGAGCTTTGTGTGATTTGGGAATTTGGGTTTAGGGCTGTGGGCAGGATGGAGAAAGCTCAGAGGAGGTGGTAGGAATGATAAAATACTCAAAACCTACTGTGTGTGAGGGAAGGTTGGAGAAAGAAAATATCCTAGGAGCTAATCAATACAGAGACATCTAGTTTGATGGTCCCTGAGGCTGGGAATTTTTGTGGGTGCAGTCCTGCCCTGTTGTTGTACCCAGAGCTCCACTCCCAGCCCCAGGGTCCATGTCCACGTCCTCCTGCCTCCACCTAAGCACAGGCCAGGAGTCCGTGAAGGTCCCTCAAACCTGGCATGGCTTTGGTTGCCATTGCCATCCATGGGGTCCAGTCCTAAAGCTAGTGCTCCGTCCTTGCAGTGCCAAGAGCCCCGTTCTGGGGCTGATGTTCTCCTCTCCTTGTCCCAGGTCCCTCCTCGCCGCGGTCACTCTCAGCAGAGTCCGTGTCTGACACGGCTGTCAGGCTCTCCTGGCAGGTCCCCGAGTACCCCAACGGGGGCATCACCAAGTACATCGTGGAGCTGCAGCAGCTGGGGGGCACCAGCGAGCCTCAGTGGATGGACACGGACAGCGGCGCCGAGACCACCAAGATCATTGGGGGCCTCAACGCCAGCACCAGCTACCAGTTTCGCGTTCGGGCCAACTCCCATGTCCCAGGGGAGTGGAGCCAGCCTGTGAAAGCCAAGACCTTGGGGGATGGTGAGTGGGGTGTCCCAGCAGCCAGGAGGCTCACGGCTCTGCTGGAGCTTGGGCTCAGCATCTGTGTCAGCAAAGAGTGACCAGAGCAGCTCTGAAGCAGCAGCCCAAACCCAAACCACTTATGAGCATCTTCAGAAATCCTGCTTCTCCTAGTTCTGATGGGGCATGGGTGGCATGGCGACAGCATGGCACCCCCAGACTGGTTCTGCCTTGGCCAAAGGGTGACATGGTGCATGAGGAGCTAGAGGAGCAAGGCAGAGCTGACACAGGAGGAGCTGGTGGCTGGACCCAGAGCTGGTTGGAGGTCCAGAAACTGGCAGGTTTGGGGGCAGGGTCTTGGCAGTGACACCTTCACTCCTGTGTTACCCATGGCCCTGGGAGCTCAGGATGCATCTGTGGTGTATTCCTGGAGTCCTGAGGTGCTGGGAGGGAGCTGCAGTCTTGGTGCTTGGCCACCTGTGGCTGGGCAGGGCTCAGCCATGTACCAGGACCCTCCATCCCTTCTTTTGGCAGGAGCACTGAGCGTGCCACCCAGCCTGGGCAGCCAGAGCACTGAGCAGGCGGGAATAGACCAGCAGCTGCTCTTGGCCATCGTCGGCTCTGTGTCCGTCACCTGCCTCACCATCCTCTTTGCCCTACTGGCGCTTTTCCTCATCAAGAAGAATTTTTTCCACCGGCGCCGCACCTTTACATACCAGTCTGGCTCGGTGAGTGCCGCCTGCCCCACCAGGACCATGTCCCCAGCTCCCCACGTCCCGGCCCGCTCCAGGTCACGCTCCGTAGCCTCCAGCCCAGATGCAGCCAGACCTCACTTCCACGCAGAGAGGGTGCGGAGCCCACCCTTGCCCATGACGCCTGCCCTGCCGGGACTGCCGCACGGGCAGAGAGGTGCCCAGTGCCTCTAACCTCACCCGCTCCCGTCTGCCAGGGGGAAGAGACCATCCTGCAGTTCAACTCGGGCACCCTGACCCTGACACGCCGGCCGAAGCCACAGCCTGAGCCTCTCAGCTACCCCATCCTGGAGTGGGAAGACATCAAGTTTGAGGACATGATCGGGGAGGGCAACTTTGGGCAGGTCATCAGGGCCATGATCAAAAAGGATGGCCTGAAAATGAACGCGGCCATCAAGATGCTCAAAGGTGAGAGGTGCAAGGAGGTGGGTGGGGTGGGCTGGGCTGGGCTGGGCTGGGCTGGGGGACACAGATGCATCCTGGGCCATGCTTAGGGCTGAGGAGGGGCAGGAGCCACCAGCAGAGGAGGAAAGGAAGGGCCCTTGTTGTAGGACTGAGGCATCCACCCTTTCTTTGCTTTCAGAGTTTGCTTCGGAGAATGACCACCGGGATTTTGCTGGGGAGCTGGAGGTGCTGTGCAAACTGGGCCATCACCCTAACATCATCAACTTGCTGGGTGCCTGTGAGAACAAGGGTGAGGGCTGTCCCCTTCTCCCCAGCCCCACAGCACCTGCCTGGCTGTGTATTCCTCTTTGCTGAGGAGAGCCCCACAAGCCCAACTTCCTTCTGCCCTCCAGGCTACCTGTACATCGCCATTGAGTACGCTCCCTATGGAAACCTCCTTGACTTCCTCCGCAAAAGCCGAGTTCTGGAGACAGATCCGGCCTTTGCTAAGGAACACGGCACTGC
Organism: Caprimulgus europaeus; assembly: GCA_907165065.1. The sequence goes on along the minus strand of OU015534.1, from coordinate 12,681,385 downwards.
TTCCACCCTCACCTCTCAGCAGCTCCTCCAGTTTGCCTCAGATGTGGCCAAGGGGATGCAGTACCTGAGTGAGAAGCAGGTACTTCCCCTGAGCATCCTTCCCCTGGGGCCTGAGGGCTCCCCATCAGGGCATGAGATCCCTGGGGCCAGCAGGAGGGAGCATGTGGCTCCTGCTGACTGCTGGCCCCAATTCAGTTCATTCACAGAGACCTGGCAGCCAGGAACATCCTGGTGGGAGAAAACCTGGCCTCCAAGATTGCTGACTTTGGCCTTTCCAGAGGGGAGGAGGTCTACGTGAAGAAGACAATGGTGAGGCAGGAGTGAAGCACCTCCATGGGGCTTGCACCAGTGTGGTGGGCAGGACCCCCGTCATCAGTGGGAACGACCTACCATACTGGGACTGCCTGGATCATGACCATCCTCCATCCATGGGGCATCCCCCCTCCCCTGAAAGTCACCCTCTGTTTTCCCAGGGCCGCTTGCCAGTTCGCTGGATGGCCATCGAGTCCCTGAACTATAGTGTGTACACCACCAAGAGCGACGTGTAAGTCCTGCACGCAGGGGCACTGGGCATGGGACATGGCCATGGCTGCCTCCACCCCTCCAGGGTGGTCAGTGCAGTGATGCTTTTGCTCTGGGTGCTGCAAGGGTGGGAGGTGATGCTGATGCATCTCCCTGGGGAGCTGCTGGCTCAGCCCAAGCTGTGGCTGGTTGCTCCACCAAGGGCTTTGCCCTGTGCCCATAAGTGGGGCACAGCTGGGGGTTCCATCACAGCCTTGGCTCCTGCCCTTTCAGGTGGTCATTTGGCGTCCTGCTCTGGGAGATCGTCAGCTTGGGTAAGGCTCTTCTGTGTCCCTTGCCTCCACTCGGGTCCCTGCAGGTCTGGTCCTCCCACAGCTCCTGAGGGGACACTTGGGGACCATGCCCACCACAGCCAGCTGTGTGTCTCTGGCTGCAGGGGGAACGCCGTACTGCGGGATGACGTGTGCCGAGCTCTACGAGAAGCTGCCCCAGGGCTACCGCATGGAGAAGCCACGCAACTGTGATGACGAGGTGTAAGTGGGGAGAAAGCCACAGCTGATGATGGCACCTACCTCCCCGACCCTCTTACCCCATGGGGCTTCCACCAACTTGCGGTAGCTCCTGCCTGGTTCTGCTTTGCACCATGTCTGGGGCGTGAGGTGGGGTCCCACAATCCAAACACCCTTCCCAAGCTTTCATTTCGTGCCTGCTTCCCCTCATGTCCCACAACCAGCTTTTCTGTAGGCTTTCCCCCTGTGCACGCCAAGCTACTGCCAGCTCTCTGCCCCCAGGTACGAGCTGATGCGGCAGTGCTGGCGTGACCGCCCCTACGAGCGCCCACCCTTTGCCCAGATCTCCATGCAGCTCATCCGCATGCTGGAGGCCAGGAAGGTGAGTGGCAGTGGTGGCAGGGCTGGGTGCAGGGTGCCCACGGTGCCCCAGCTCAGTGAGAGGGATGCGTGTCCTGCGTGGAGCTTGTCCAAAGCTGGGGCATCCCTTGGGCTCAGGGAGGGGGACATCCAGCAGTAGAACCTGTGTGACCTCACCAAGTGTGGGGATAGCCCCAGCATCACTTTTTGGGTGTGGGGAGCCCCATTGCCTCCCCCCAGGGTACAGCACCCACAAGTGTGCCAGTGGGGATGGGAGGAGGCCCTCACAACCAGCTCCTGACTGGGGTTCCCCCACAGGCCTACGTGAACATGGCCCTGTTCGAGAACTTCACCTATGCGGGGATCGATGCCACTGCAGAGGAGGCGTGAGGCTGCGCTGGCACCACGCAGAGGGGCAGTGCTGGCCCCAGCCTGCTGGGACAGTGCTGTGGGCATGAGGGGCTGCCCGTCCTGCCCAGGGGCCAAGCGCTGGTGCCCCTTCCTGAGAGCGCCTTCCTGCAGCAGGACTGTGCCATTCCCTCCCTGGCTGCCCACCCAGTGTCTGCTGGCCACACTGCCACACCGACAGCTGCCAACACAGCTCCACAGTGCTGGGGGACGTGCTGGGATGGCCCCCAAGGACAAGCAGCAGCAGCAGCGTGTTTGCAGCAGAGCAGGCAGGAGAGGGGCTCTCTCAGGAGCCAGGGTGCCGCTGCCTGAGCCCATGGACACAAATGCCCAAGATTTGGGGTGAGAGGGGAAGCAGTGACCCAGCAGCTGCCTGCCCTGCAGCTCTCAGTGTGCTCTGGGTGTGAAGTGGTGCCAGCGGAGCTGTGATCATTGCTGCTGGCATGGGACAGGGCCACCCCACCGGATGCAAAGAGACAAGGGACAGCGTTGGCTGTGCACAGCTTCCAGCTCTGCGGTAAGCCTTCAGAGGTGCCAGCTCTGCCTTACGGACAATAAACCCAGTGCAAGAGGCAGCTGGGTCCAGAGGAAGGGAGAGGGGGTCCCAGCTCTGCCCCACTGACAGCACTGGGGAACAGGATGTGGGGCCCCAGTGATCTGCTGCTGAGGTGGGGATTCCTCGGGATCCTGTCCCCATTGGGGTCCTCTGACCCAGGGATGGCCCAGCACCCCCAGAACCCCTAGGTTCTCATTGTGCCATGGAGATGGGTTTTCTTAATATCCAACTGGGATCTCCCTCTGTGCAATTTAAGACTTTGTCCTGTCCCCAAGGGGTACGGAGAACAGACCATGTCTTTCCTCTGCACAGCTGCCTCTTGCATGCTTGAAAACTGTTCCTGCAGCTTCCCCTCAGCTGGCTGCTCTTCATGGGGATGGTCCTGCTCCTCCGGCCAGTCCCCGCAAGGGCAGTGTGGCTCCACATCCTTCCCTCGCCAGCCAGCTGGCGCCTGCCCAGCGCTGCACCAAGCCATCGGGTAACTTCCCGTGTCTTATGGAGGAACCGTTGTGTTCAGCCAGAAGGCTGGTGTCACTGGGGTGATGCTCTCTCACGTGCTGGTCCCTTGAGGATCACCTGGGCTCTGTGCTGACCTTCCCACAAGAGCTCCTGTCCCAGGCTGCAGTCCCTGCTCCTGCACTGCTGCAGTTTGTTATATTGACAGTAGGTGGGTTTCATTTCCGTTGGCTTCAGTTTACTAAGCCCCAGGCATGCCATCCTGCTGCCTGTCCAGTCGCCTTCTGCAGTCCTTTGGAAACCAGATCCCGTTAGCCCAGCCCACGGCAGGTGTGTTTGTCATTTGCCCTTTTGGGCAAGAGTCTTCTTTTCCCCAGAAGGTGTTTCAACCCTGTCAATACCATTTTGATTTCCTGTTCTGGCTTCCAGTGCTTTTTGGTGTCAACTATAGCCATTAGTAAGCAGCATCTCTGCCCCATCACTGATCCCCATTGAAATGGTGATGGGGACCAGCCCTCGCAGGTGGCCTGATGTGTGTCACTGTCCCTGCACCTCCTCTGCTGCCAGCTGGGAATGGCACCTGAGGCAGCGTCGTCAGCCCTGGTCAAACCAAGCGCTTTCTGCTTTTTGCCTCCCTGACAGCACAGCCCACTAGCCAGAAGGAGAAGGAAGTGGGACTGGCTTGACAAAATTTGATTGTGACAAATTGGTGCTGGCTGTTCCTGTCTCCCCTCAGTGCCCCAGTGCTACCCCTGGCTGCTGCAGGGTGAGGAGATGACAACTCACCCCTGTTGCAGTGAGGACGCGTGTGTGAGCAGCTCCTCGTGCCCTGGCTGGTGCTCCCTGGGCTGCACTGTGGTGCTGCACCCTGGCAGGGTGGGACACCTCTCTGGCCGCCCACGCCGAGCAGTGGTGGTGGATCAGCGCAAAGCTGAGCGTGCCTGCGGGACCCCACCATGGTGTCCCTGCTCCTGCACCAGCACTGCTGGCATCTGTGTGGGCCCTGCCAATGCCCCTGTGCCTGCAGCCTCCTCCTGGCACAGCCACCCAACAGTGCTGCTACGCTGTGCAGAGCAGAGCCGGCACACACTGGTGCCAGGTGGCACAGGGCAGGATGGAGCTGGAGCAGGCACTCTGTGCCCCATGCTCCCGCCTGCCTGCAGTGCCCAACAGCCTGCCCTGCCCTGCCCTGCCTGCCCCATGTTGGGGCCTCCCTGGTTTCTCAGGGGCTGTTTTTCTTCCTACTCCAACCTCCCAACATGGCAGTGGCCACAAGGGCAGGACGTGCTGCCTATCTGATAGGAGCAGTCTGTCTTGGCACTGTGGCTGGCGGCAGAGGGGCCGCAGCATGGTGGTTTCGGGCACGGGGAAGTGCCGGCGATGGGGCGGGGGAGCCTCCAGCCAGGCTTCCTGAGCTGCACAGCCACCACTTCCCAGATAAAGGTATCACCCGGAGGAGCCGCAGGAGCTCCCAGGGCGCTGGGAAGGGCCAAGCACGGCACGCACGGCCCCAGCACACAGGGTGCGGGATGGCAGCCTGCCTGCACCAGGGCTGGCTGTTCCCACTGATCCCTGCCATCCTGCTCAGCCTCCGCAGCCTGCCATCAGCCCCCGAGCCGGTGACATCCCAAGGTAGGTCCTTGGGGCCATTTTCTCCCCCAAAGGATGAACCAAAAAGGAGCTGTCACACCGGGCATGGGCAGCGAGCACCCTACGACAGCCAGGACCTGCAGGGTTGGGGAGGGGGCAGCACTGGAGGATACATGGTGGGTGTTCAAGCTGGGCTATGGAGTCCCCTTCCCACCCATAGGACACCCTGGGGCACCTGGAGCAAAGGGGCATCCCTTTGGGATGGCAGCCTGTGGCTCCCAGCCCTGCACAGGTGGCAGAGGGGCTCCCCATTCATCGAAAGCTCCAGGAGTTACAATGATGAGGTCTGAGCAAAATTGAAGGTGATGTCTGATGGCACGACTGTGCACCGCGGGTAATGCCGCGGCACTGCCAGGCTAATCCCAACACTCACCTGCCAGAGCTGCCAGGATCTTCCTGCTCCACCAAGCACCCTCAGCTCAGCCGGTAGCTGGTCCCAGCCTGGCTCGCTGTGCCTGGCAGAGCCACTTCCCTGCTTTTTCCCGTTTCAGGTCTGTCCGAGCCTTCTCTGAGCCCCTCCTTAGCCCTTTTAACACTTTCTATAACACTGCAAAAAGCACTAACTGAACAAAACCCTGTTGATCTCCTGCTTGTCTCTCCAACCCCACCCCCGGTGTCTGGCAGGGCAGGCTCAGGAGCATGTTTTGAGTCACCCCTGTAGGGGCAGTGGGAGGAAGGACAGGGTTGGGATCTACTCCCTCTGCTCACAGCCTCTGCAGCATCGCTGTGCCCCGAGCCACGGCCCAAGGGTGGCTGACACAGACTGCAGAGCCATGTGGCTGCTCTTCCTAGGAAAGGGCCTGCGCCCAGCAAAGATGCTCTGGTAACCCACAGGACCGGCGTCACCTCCCACCAAAGCCATGGGCCTCCGTGCCACAGGGCTGCTGGGACCTGGCTACCCCATCCCCTGGTGCTTGGAACTGGGGGGGTCATGGAGTTGGTGTGAGGCCTGGGGTGGGTGCAATGGGGTGCAAAAAGGGAAGAGCAGGTGGGAGGGCTGTGGCCTGTGGAGAGGGAACATGGGCTGGGGGAGGAAGGCAACATAGAGCTGGGAAAGGAGGAACAGGGCTGGGGTGTTAGGGCAAGGGAAGGGACGGGGAGAGCAGAGGGACACCAAGAAGGTGGCAAGGACATTTGGGAACTGTCCCTCAAATGGGTGGGCTCAACTGGCAGCACAGGGGGGTGCACAGCAGAGAACGGATGCACTCAGCACATGGAGCAGGGACAGCCACTTGCAGGGTACTTGTTGTGGGGTCCTGCAACTGGGGGCAGCCCCTGGGGAAGGGGGCACATCCCAGGAGGAGGAGGAGGAGGAGGGCTGGAGCAGGTCCCAGGGCAGAGGCAGTGGGGAAGAAGGGAGTGCTGGAGCACTGCTGGGGGCATCAAAGCCATCCCTGTGCTTCACACATTTGCATTTTGGGGCTGTCCCCTTTTCTCTGACAATGGGAACAGGCACCCATGTGCCAGCAGAGGCACCAGTGCTTGGGATGGAGATGCTGCAGGGTGTCATGCTCCAATTCATCCCTGCAACAACAGGGAGGGTGGCTCACTAAGTGGGGCAGAGATCGTGCAGCCCCCCAAGCAGTCCTCAGGCTGGGGTGGGAGCATCTCCCCCTGCTCAGGACCACACGCTCCCATCCCTGCCCCGAGGCCCTTTCCCTCTCTGGGGGCACTGCTCCTCCTTATCACACTTCCGCGCGCCTTCCGGCGTGAGCAGGGCAGGGGTGCTTCCCCCCGATCGCCGGGGCCAGGCCCCGAGCCCCCTCTGACCGCAGGGCTATTTCGGGATGTTTGTTTGTCCCAAAGGACCCCGTGTGCTGAGGAGGGGGGAGCGGTTGGGACAGTCCGGCGGGGAGCCACACTGCCAGCCAAGACCCCGGGGCGAGCCAGGAGCTGGTACCTGTGCTGCATCCCTCCCCGCCACGCCAAGCTGGTGGAGGGCATCTGCACCACGTCCATGTCCACACTGCCCCGGGTGCTGCAGACTGGCTTCAGGGGCGAGCTGGCCAGCGGGGATGCAGTGAGGGGACACAGGTGGGATAGGGACAGGTTTGTGTCCAGGGGCTCCTTCATGTCCACGCTCCTCCCAGATGCTGCGCTGCTGGTGGGGGTGCCCGAGGACATTCTCTGCTTCTCCCGCTCCTTTGAGGACCTCACCTGCTTCTGGGATGAGGAGGAGGCAATGAATGGGACATGCCACTTCTACTACTGGTACAGCAGGTAGGAGGTGGTGGGGACACAGCCCAGTCTCCTCCCTGCCTGCACAGAGAGCAGTAAGGTCAGGGTGCCACAGCTCTCCACGGCTCGCCACAGCAAGGACAGATGGTGGAGAGCCCACGGGAGCTACACAGCAGCCACCACACACCCTGTAGCAGGACTGGGACTGTGGTTGTCCCTCAGTCCCATGGGGATGGTACCCTGCAGTGGATGGGGGCACAGGGAAGGAGCTGGTGACATCGAGCTCTCAGTGCCATGCTCCAGGTCTCCTCTCCTCCAGCCTGGCCCTGGGCAGGAGGTGTGGGATGCTGCAGAACCCTGCTCTCCGTTTCTCAGGGAAGTGCCCACGGCATGCACAGTTTCCACATGGCACCACAGGGCCAGTGGGACACGGCACGTCTGCGTCTTCCCCAGCCAGGACGTGCGGCTCTTCATCCAGCTGCACCTCCGCGTCCTGGACGCCACCACCAACCAGACCAAGTACTGGCGGGAGCTCAGTGTGGATGCGGTGGGTGAGTCCCTCCCACCAGAAAATACCCCTACAACACCAGGACAGTCCCCAGACCTGGCTCCTCTGCCCTTCTGCCCACCACAAGGGCTGGCAGCACCCTTGCACCCTACTCACTGGGCACAGAGGCAGCCCTGGGGAGATGACCAGGCATCCCCTGGCAGGACCAGGTGGTGCCCAGACAGGGGCTGCCATAGGAGGCCAAATGCCCGGGCACATTCTCCACAGGTCTCATTGCCCCTCCAGCAAACATCACAGCTCGCTGGGCCGGGGCTGTGGGGCAGCTCTGCGTATCGTGGCAGCCGCCACTTGCCGACTACCCGAACTTCTTCCTCTATGAGGTGCGGTGCTGCCCTGCTAGATCCCCAGAGACGCCCTGCAGCACTGTGTTGGACCCTGGTGAGCAGCACCCCAGGGACTCCTCCATCCATCCACCCATCAGCACCCACACACCTGTGGCCGGGGCAGCTGCAGCCTCCCTGGCAGCAGGGCAGGTACATAGAAGGGCCAGAGATGGGCAGGGGGATTCGGGGGCTGCAGCCGCTCCCCAGCCTGGCCCCTCTCCTGCAGGGGCTGGTCCAGGCCAACACCTGGGTGATCCTCCGGGACCTGCAGCCAGGGGTGAGGTACCACATCCAGGTGCGTAGCAAGCCCGATGGCACCTCCATGGATGGCGTCTGGGGGCCCTGGTCACAGGCAGTGGCTGCGGAGACACCCCACTCCTCCGGTGAGCAGCCATCCCCATCCTTAGGGTGCTGGCAGGCATGGCAAGGAGGCACCCACCCCTGGGGCTGCAAGGAGTAGGGGTCCTGGGGTAACATCTGGGTTTTGGAGGGCCAGGGGTAAGCAGCCCCTTCTCTGCCCTGGCTCTTGCCTGCCCAGGAGACATCGGGCTGTGCTGCAGCACCCCTGACCTGCAGCACGTGCGCTGCGAGTGGAGCTGGGACCCCACAGAGCCCCGCGGCTCCCACCAGCTTTTCTACCGGCCACCTCCAAGCAGGGCCAGCACAAGGTAAGGGGCATGGTGGGGATGTGGCACTCAGGCAGAATGGTGGCACATCTCAGGGACCACCAGCCCTGCTCAGTGTCCCACATCCCACTTTGTGCCACCTGGCTCTGTGCCCCGCTCTGCCTTACCACCATTGGCCTCAACTCCCCACCACCACCCCCAGCCACACTGCTCCTCTGACTGTGGGCAGCCCTGGCTTTCCTGGGCAAGTGCAGGAGGAGCGAGAAGTGGTGGCCGTGGGGACAGGGTGGCCCCAGAGCAGCACTGGCAGCGGGTAAGCAGAGCAGGGCTGCCACAGTGGGGCTGACTGGCTCCTTGTGCAGGGAAGACACGTGGCAGCAGTGCGAGGAAGCAAGCGTGGGGGTGCAGGGCACCCACACCTGCACCTTCCAGCCCAGGGCTGGCAGTGCCATCTCTGTCCTGGTGAACATCACCCAGCCCCACGCACTGCCCACGCTCAGCTACTTCAAGGAGCCCTTCTGGCTGCACCAGGCTGGTGAGACCTAGAGCCACCACAGCCCCTGCCCTTTCCTATGCCTGTCTGGCAGGGGACACAGTGTCCCATGCCCCGTTCCATGTCAGCAACATCTGTCCCCAACAGTGCTCACAGATGCCCCACAGCTGGTGCAGGCGACGGTGTCGCAGGGCCGGCTGAGCCTGCAGTGGCTGCCGCCCCTGGAGGCGCTGGCAGAGCAGCTGGACTACCAGGTCCGCTACGCCATGGAAAACAGCCATGACTGGAAGGTAACACACGGCCAGGGCTCCCTGGAGCAGTCCTGCCCATCGCCACTGCCAGCACACAGCCTGCGTGGGGTCAGGCAGGATGGACCCGCATCCCTGCACCCCACAGAAGCCATCATCTCCAGCTCAGCTCTGCCCCCAGGTCCTGCAGGTCCCACGGGCGGCCAGGAAAGAAGTTCTGGACCTACGGCCAGGTGCCCGCTACCATGCCCAGGTGCGGGCCCAGCCCAGCGGGCCATGGTACCAGGGCAGCTGGAGCGCCTGGTCCAAACCTGTCATGGTTGATGCCATGGCTGATGCGGGTAAGGGACAGGGCAGGAGCGAAGGCTGCAGCCAGAGGAGTCAGGCAGCTGAGGGCAGGAGGCTGAGGGTGCTGGAAATGGGATGGGGAGCACTGGGCAGAGGGTGACAGGGCTGTGAAGGGCTCCATGGCGGCAGGTCTGGGGAGGGCTGCAGTCCCAGCGCTCCTCCTTGGACACAGGCTGGATCATCCCAAGCATCACGGTGGTGCCACTGCTCTTCACGGGAGTGCTCCTGGGGCTGCGATGCACCTTCCCCTCCCTCTACAGGTAAGGGCTTTGCCTGGGGCAGGTTGGGGGTCCAGCACCAGCCTGGGCACCTTGCCCGGGACGTCGGGCCACCCCGGGACGGGGGTTTGCCTTCGACGCCCCCTTCCCCTCACCCAGCAACGTGAAGCAGAAGCTCTGGCCCCCCGTCCCCGACCTGCACCGCGCACTGGGCAGCTTCCTCCACGAAAGCAGCAAGCACGGCCAGGTGAGGGGCCGGGGCCGGGACCCCTGCGGCGGAGCCCCCACGGGGCAGCGCGAAGGGCCGGCCCCACCGCGCCTCCTCTGTCCCTCCCAGGCCAACGCGTTCTACAAGCAGCCGCCGGAGGAGGCCGTCCTGCCCTGCCTGCTGGAGGTGCTGCCCGGCCCGCGGGGGCAGGCAGGCACACCGTCGGTGCCGCTGCCGGAGCACGCTGCCGGCCGGCTGCCCAGCACCGACATCGCCAACCAGTCCTACCTGCTCATGAGCGGCTGGGAACCACACTCCCTACCCGCAGCCGCGCCCCCCGCCCCGACATAAACGAGATACAGAACCTGCCGCTTCCGCTCTCCTTCCCGGACCCGCCCCCTGTCCCGGTCCCGCCCCCGGCCGCCGCGGGGCGGTGCTGCCCTCGCGTCCTGGTCCCCGCCACCCGCCCGCTAGCGGCGCGCGCAGCCGGCCGGTGGAGAGAGCCACGCCCCGCCCGGCAGCTCAGCCAATCGCGGCGCGGTGCGCGGTGGTCGCCGTGGCAACGCGCGGCGTTTGGGTTTGAAGCGGCCAACGGGAGGAGCGGCTCCTGGGGCTTTAAGCCATGTGGCAGAGGCGGGTTGTGCGGGGCGCAGGCAGGAGGCGGAGGTGAGGGGCGGCCGGGAGCCTGGGGGCCAAGCGGACCCTGAGAGAGACCCTGGCCGTGAAGGCGAGCTTGAGGCGCGGAGATGGGGGAGGCTGTGGTGGAGCGGCTGGGGGGGGATGTCTTGTGGTGGTGGAGGGAGGCCTGAAGAGCAATGGGGAGGGGGGGCTCTGAGAAGTCGTTGGGGAGGGGGGGGGGGGGTGTCCTGTGGTGGTGCAGGGGGTCCTGAGGAGCCGTTGGGGGGGGTGTCCTGTGGTGGTGCAGGGGGTCCTGAGGAGCCGTTGGGAGGAGTGTCCTGTGGTGGTGCAGGGGGTCCTGAGGAGCCGTTGGGGGGGGTGTCCTGTGGTGGAAGGGGGCTGGGGAGCCGCTGGGAACAGGGAGGGTGTGCTGTGGTGGTGCAGGGGGTCCTGAGGAGCCGTTGGAGACGGGGAGGCTCTCCTGTGGCGGAGGGGGCTCTGAGGAGCCGTTGGAGAGAGGAGGGGGGTGGCCCGTGGTGGTGGAGGGGGCCCTGAGGAGCCGTTGGGGGACCCGCGGAGCAGGGCCGCAGCCCGGCCGGTGCCGCCGCGCGGGCCCCCGCTGACGCCGCCCTCCCGCAGGACCATGGCGCAGTTCCTGCTGGAGACGGACCTGCACGGGCTGCTGAAGCTGGACACGCCGATCCGTAACGCGCCGTCCGCGCGGTGGCAGCGCACGACCAGGGAGAGCGGCGCCCACGGGCCCAGCCCCGCCGGCGGCGTGTCGCCCATGAAGCCGGCCAATCGCTCCCACAGCTTCAGCAAGACGCCGTGCAGGACTCCCGGTGAGCGGTGGTGACCCATGGCATGGGCTGCGTCGGGGGAGCGGCGCCCGGGCTGCTTGTCTGTGGCCGTGGGGCTCCGGGCTCTGTGCCAGGCTGCAGGAGGTGGGCTACGCTGCCTGCCTCCTGGGAGTCACTCACCTGCCCCAGCATGAGGTGGGCAGAGCTCTGTGCACTGGAGCTGGGTGAACTGCTGACCCCTAGCTGAGCCTTACTGGCACAGCTGTGTGTTGGGACAAGTGAGGGTAGGACTGTCTGCTGACAGCTTTAGGTGCTGTAGCAGTATTTTTGAATCCTCCCCTTATCTGTGAACTCTGGAATTGCTGCACTAGACTCAAGGACTTGTCTGCTGGCAGTCTCTAACCAGAACTTAATACAGAACTTAGACAGGGAAGAGTAACAGAGTCCCTAACCAGAACTTAGACAGGAGAGCCAGAAACATGAGTTGTGACTGGATGGCGTGAGCTTTCCGAGTCCTGCTTGTCTAGAACTTGTCTGATAGGTGTGATGTGGAAGAGTGCTCAGTTTGCTGTCTCCTGAAAGCTTGAATACAGGCTGTTCAATAGTTGTAAGACAATATTTATGTATGTGGATACAGGTAAATCTGGATCCAAGATCCAGAGCACCCCAACAAAGGCCGGGGGGGATCGCTACATTCCCAACCGCAGCACTATGCAGATGGAGATGGCCAATTTCCTCTTAACCAAAGAGAATGACCCTGCTGAGGAGTCACCTACCAAGAAGGTGAGCATTTTGCTAAGTTACTACCATGATCACTACCAAACACCTAATCCTTCCTGGCCCTATACAGAGAAGCAAACTCTAAGTTCTCCCAATTGGGCACGTGGGGCTGAAAGCCCCAGCCATCACTGCTTCCCACTGTGGGCTTCAGGAGCCTGGGATGTGGTGGAAGCTGTAGAGCCTGCAAATACAACAGGTATGCAGCTGCTACACAGGAGCCTGAGCATAGCTGCTCTGTAGAGATGTTTCCCTAGGTACAGGGAAGAACACAGATGTTTATACCTCTGCTTCCACTCCTGCCAGCCTGTGGCTTCTCATAGCAAAATTCAACTCCAGGCTGATGAGGCTTTAAAACATAACAGGCTACAGAGACACAAAGCTGTGAGCCTGTGCAGTGAAACTGCTGGTGGTAGCTATTCTAGGACAATGTCTACATGGGGAGCTATTCTGGAATGTGTACACTGTGTTCTGAAATCTGTTTATTAAGCATTTGGTCCCTTGTGGCTGTGGCTTTCCCCACTGGCAATGAGACGGTGGATTTGCCACTCTTCTGTATGAAAATGTGAGCAGGACAGTGTGCCATTGTCTGAGGAAGGACTATTTTGAGCTGCCTGTCGGTAGCAGACTCTCACAGCACAGTTGTACACCTCCTGATTCTAAGAGAAGGGGGCTCAGGTGTATGCTCTGCCAGCTCCAGTTTTAAGTGCAGTGTCGGCTATGCATCTCACTGAGGGTGGTTTGTCTCTGTAGGAGCAACAGAAAGCCTGGGCAGTGAATCTGAATGGCTTTGATATAGAAGAGGCAAAGATCCTCCGCCTGAGTGGAAAGCCACAGAACGCTCCAGAAGGTATGACACAGGGTCTGTACGAGTTGACTCGGCTCAGAGAGATCTGGGCAAGGGAACAGCAACACAGAAGCCCTGTGCATGGACATGGGAGAGATCAACTGGCTTCTTCTCAGAGCTCCTGTGCATACTGGAATCTTCCTCCTTAGGTTTTCTGAGGTTGAGGGGCTGCATAACAGCTACAGTGAATTTATTTACAAAAGTTGAAATAACTGCCAGTTGCTCACTTGTACTGCAAGTGGCCAACTTCCTGAGGTCTGCAAAAGCTTCAAACTCTGTGCTGTGCACTTTATAGCTTAACTGTCACTAAACACAATGGAATACAGAAAACCAAGTGCTTGTCAGTTAGAGTTGTTCCTGTGAATGAGGCAATCTGAGCTCACCTTGGTTCAGCAGTTAACACTGCAAATTATGTTGGCACACAGAGCTCTTCTGAGCCTCTCTTCTCTCAGGACTTCATTTCCAATGGAAGGGATCTCCAGTTGGGTAAGCAGTGCTCAGCTGGGAGGAAACAGTAACTCAGGTTAACAGATCTGTTCCTCTGTGCACAGGCTATCAGAATAACCTGAAAGTGCTCTACAGTCAGAAGGTGACACCTGGCTCCAGCAGGAAGAATGGCAGATACATTCCCTCAATGCCAGACCGGATCCTGGATGCGCCGGAGATCCGCAATGACTATTGTAAGTAGGCTGCAGTGCTGAGTGCAGCCAGGCTGGCACTAGCCGCTTCTGGAGTGTCTCTGTAGCCTTATAGGAGCAGTGGTCCAGAGTGCTGTGTAGTGACTTGGCTCAAGGCTACCTGACTGCACTAGCTGGGCATCATGACACTCAGAAGACTGTCCCTTAACTGTGTGTGTGTACACGTATGTGTGTGTGCACACACGCACCCACCCCTGGTGCAGGTGGAAGATCTGCCCTTCAGCACTGGTGAAGGGCAGGGCTCTCCAGGTAAGTGCAGTGTGACCTACATTGCTCTTCCAAACTACAGATCTGAATCTCATTGACTGGAGCACTCAGAACTTCCTGGCAGTGGCTCTGGACAACTCTGTCTACCTATGGAATCATGCCTCTGGGGAGATTATCCAGCTGCTGCAGATGGAGCATCCTGATGATTATGTTTCCTCTGTGTCATGGATTAAAGAAGGAAACTACCTTGCTGTTGGCACAAGTAATGCTGAGGTCCAGGTGAGTGCAGGAGTAAAACTTGAGTGTTGTCTAGGGATTGCTGGAGCTTTGGAGCCTTGGGACAAAGGCCTGGCTAGCATAAGAAGGATGCAATGCACTCTGACTTGCCTTTACTGGTATGGGTGGAAATATCTGTGGCCAGTGACCAACTGCAGCAGCAAGGCAGAGTTTGGTTTTGGTGTTTTCTGACACCTGGAGTTAACTTTTTGTTCTGGATGCATGAGATACAAATTGATCTCTGCTCCCATACTGACAAGGTTGAATGTCAGAGCCTGTGCAGTGAGGTTCCTATGGCACAGGATCAGGGCTGGGTTTCCTCATCCTTTGGAGAACTTATTGATTTGCCTCTCTAGCTATGGGACATACAGAATCAGAAACGTCTCCGAAATATGACCAGCCATTCTTCTCGTGTGGGGTCCCTCAGCTGGAACAGCTACATCCTCTCCAGGTAAAGCAGTGGGTAGGAGTGGGTGAAGGGCAGTGTCCAGCTGTTGCAGACTCCTATATCCTAGATCTGGGAGTGGTGCAGGTTAGTGATGGCAGAGAGGAGTTTCTGTCCTGCCTTGGGCTTCTTGTTCTGTCTGTTCTATTGGGACTGTGGGGAAAAGGCTTCTCTTCCCTTGCCATTTGTGAAGGGCTTCTGTGGCTGCTTTGCTCATGCCAACAGGCCAGTCACACTGGTTGGAACCCAGTGACAGGTACATCAGCCTTGCAACAGCACAAAAGGACAGCAAATCTGTGCCAGTCTAACCCTGCAAGCCTTCTCTCTGCAGTGGGGCACGGACTGGCCACATCCACCACCATGATGTCAGAGTGGCCGAGCACCACGTGGCCACACTTGCTGGCCACACGCAGGAGGTGTGTGGACTCAAGTGGTCTCAAGATGGCCGCTACCTGGCCAGTGGTGGCAATGACAACCTGGTGAACGTCTGGCCATGCACCCAGGGGAACAGTGGAGACTTTGCTCCTGTACAGACCTTCTCTCAGCACCAGGGTGCTGTCAAGGTGAGTGCAGGGCTGCTGTGGGTGAGGTGTGGGCACATGTCTGTGTGCAAGGCAGACACACAGCACTGGCTGTGCACAGGTTGCCTGTTGCATGTCTTAAAATTCACCCTTCATTTCTCCCAGGCTGTGGCATGGTGTCCCTGGCAGTCAAATGTTCTAGCCACCGGAGGTGGGACTAGTGACAGACACATTCGCATCTGGAATGTGTGCTCTGGCACCTGCCTCAGTGCTGTCGATGCCCATTCCCAGGTAAGCAATGTACATCAGCTCGGTGACAAACACCTGCCAGGACACCTATACAGAGCTGCTGGCTCCTGAGGCCCAGAGACATGGGAAAGGAGAGAACCATGTTCATCTCTGCTGGTGAGCATAGCACAGCTTGTCTTACCTGTACTGCTATCTCTTCCCAGGTCTGTTCTATCCTGTGGTCAGCAAACTATAAGGAGTTCATTTCAGGCCATGGCTTTGCACAGAATCAGCTGGTTATATGGAAGTATCCAACCATGTCCAAGGTCATGGAGCTGCGAGGTAGGCTGGGTCCTTTGCCTGGGGAAGGGAGGGCTGCTAGAGGCTGAGGGCAGGTGCAGCCCTTGGTGTGAGCAGACTGGTGATCTAGCTTGGAGCATTACTGATGCAGAATGATGTCCCATGTTAGGGTACTAGAGGGAGCCACTCCTGTAGGCGCCTGAAGACAAGGCTGTTGCCCTAAATGCATGCCTAAGGTGCAAATTGACATTGCCACAGCAGGGTGGTGGGGCTCATGGGGTATCTGAGAGCAAACTTTACCACTGTGGTAGAACCAGAGGGATCGGGGAAGCTGGTGATCAGCCCTGCCCTGATGGCACACCTCCTCCTTAGGTCACACTGCCAGAGTCCTGAACCTGACTATGAGTCCTGATGGTGCAACAGTGGCCTCAGCAGCCGCTGATGAAACACTGCGGCTCTGGCGCTGTTTTGAGATGGACCCCATAAAGAAGAAAGAGAAAGAGAAGGCAAACAGTGCCAAAAGCAGCATCATTCACCAGAGCATCCGATGAGGGCACAGTGCTGTTGGGGGGAGGGGGGAAATATGGTTTACACACTGTACAGTATTTTAAATGTTAATAAACTGCTTTAATTGGACTTAAGGAGTCTGATGGAAGAAAAAAACAGGGCTCAGGGAACCAAGCCCCTCCTCCCTGGCATTTGGGACCTGGGCAAGTGGTGGAGCTCTTGCTCTTCAGGGCCAGTTTACAGCAGCCTTAATCTAGCATAGCCCTGGAGTTCTGGAAGAAGAAGGATCTTGTGCAATGGCTGTACTTCTGTATCAGTCCCAGCTGAGGCAGGTGTGTCACCTGCTCCATCTTAATTCTGATCACAAGTGAGGCTTCAGGGGGAAGCTGTAGCACTGAAAGACTCTAGGTCTGGGTTTTCTGCTAGCAGCAGTAACTGCTCTCCCAAAGAAGCTGCTATTGAGCTTGTGGCTGTAGAAGTCTGTCCCCCCTCTAGCAAGGAAATGCAGCATTCCTTGCACCTCACACTTTCTCAAACCAGAATCATGGAGCAGCCTGGCCTGTGGCTGGATACTGGCTCTGGTAAGAGAAAGGGAAGTGTTAGGGGAGGAAGAGGGCCTCTATATCCATGTCTGTGCTCTTAGTTTCTTTTAGAATAAAGGGTTAGAGCCTGGGTGACTTCTTAGCCCTCTATCCCTGATCAGTGTGTCAAAAACAACCTTTCCCAACGCTCCACCCCTGCAGCTGGGCTAGAAGGAAGTATCCCTGACTAGCCTCAGCTTTCACAGAGCAGTGAACCAGCTCTAGAGTGGCCTCTGCCTAAGGGAGGGCCCTCTGCCCCACTGCTGCCAGCTGTGCTGGGGAGGTGCACACAGGCTCTCTCTAGCTTCAGCTGTGTCCTGCCTCTTGGCCAGGTGGGCCTTGCTGTGCCTCTGCAGGTAACTACCAGCACTGATCACCTGTGTCAGAGCAGTCTGGGGACTTGTTCTTGGCAGTCTGAGCTGTAGTGTCACCTACACACCACCATTAGTCTTGCTCAGCTCTGTGAAGCCTCTGCTGCAGCCAATGCTGCCTGCTCTTAGAGTGCTGGGCTAGAACAGCTATTCTTACAGTGAGTTTAGTACTGAATTTAGGAGCTAAATGCTATTGGAAAGAAAGGGGGGGGCAGGGGCTGGAAAGATACAGCAACAGCAGTAATCATCCCAAAGGCCAGAAAGGGGCTGGCAATGGCACATGAAGCCTGATGGAAAAAAAAAAGGTTAGTTTATGTTGCCACAGCCACCTTGGATGTCATGCAAGAGACACCCAAAGCACCATCAACTCAGTGCACAGCCCTTAGTCATGTATTCTTCCACCAGCCCTGATCTCTGCCCTCTCCTCCTGCTGAGGGGAAGCCCTGGTGCCAAGCTGAGGCTGCATGTAGGGAAGCAGGGCTCAGCTGACATTTGGTAGAGCTTGACTCTCCACCACTTGGAAAATGCATTTTTTCCAGGCTCAGTCATGCTGGTGCAAGTTGCAGGGAGTGTATCTGCTACTGCTGTCATGCTGCTCTGCATGTGTCCGAGACCAGACCCATGAAGCTTGTCCTTCAGCTGCACCAGCACAGCCAGGGGCTGCCAGGGACATGGCACAGCAGATTAACACCTTGGCCTGTGTAAAACAGCTCAACAAAGCCTGTGCCTCCCATCAGCCTGTGATTAGCTGAGGGTGGATTATTAACTGTTTTCACCTTCCTCTTAGCACAGTGCCCCACTGTACCTGGCACCAGGCTCCTGCTCTGCCTCCCAAGCTTTAAGCAGCTGGAGCCTTCAAAGGTGTTGGCACTAACATGCACCCCACACCCATCCACCTATGGCTGAGATGGGGGCATGGTCTCCAAAACCAGCTTGCAGCAGGTGAGCCCAGCACCTTCCCAGGGGGGCTGTTGGTGCATCCCCATTTGACCACCTGGGAAAGAGCAGGGCAGGTCCAGGGAAGAAGATATAGCTTTCCTCCTTCTTCAGAAGCAAATCCTAGGGTAGCAGCTGAATCCAATGGGGAAGGGGGCAGGAACCCACATGAAAGATTTGGCTCTTTCCTAGAGCTGTGCTGCTGTTGTAGGTGCTCTGTCCCACACCCCTGCACCTTAATGCTAGGAGTCAGCACAACCTTGCTCGGTGTGTCCCCACAGCAGATTAAGGTTTCCAGTGGTTCCTGATCCTGGAAGGAAGGCTTTACATGCCTGAAAGCTGGGGTAGTTTCTTCACTCCCATGTAACAACAGTTTATCTTTCTCAGACAGAGCCTGTCTTGCTTCTCTCCTGAACACACACCCACCCCCAGAAGCTGTGCATTACAC
Organism: Caprimulgus europaeus; assembly: GCA_907165065.1. The sequence goes on along the minus strand of OU015534.1, from coordinate 12,663,154 downwards.
ACCTCTGCAAAGTCCTCTGAGCATTACTGAAAGGTGTTGATATGGCAGTGTCTTACTTCAGCCCCATACTAGTCCCACTGCCCTGGAGAGAGAAGAGGAAAGAGCTGGGCACTGACCCAGCAGGCCCAGGAAACACAGCCATATAAGGTGTGAATTCAGTTTAGAGCAGCAGCCCAGACTGACCATGACAGGGTATAAATTACCAGCCCGTGGAAAGATCACAGCCAGCAGAAACAATGGGAGGAAGGGAGAGCACAGCACACATAGGGAACAGCCCATTTTAAAATGCCAAGTGCAAGTAGTTTAAAGTATTGTTACTATTTTGGGCAAAAGCAAAGACAGTCCTGTCTTCACCAAGAGCCAGCTGAGGGGAGAAGGAGGCTAGACAGGAAAAAACTCCATCTCAGCTCAACTGTCACCTACAGCTCCTGAAGCAGTAACTTCTGAGCACTGAACTCACACTGCACACCACTTCAGCAGGGACCAGAGCAAGCTCTCCTGCCTACAGAGAAGTGGCAATAACTGGGAGAATGCTACAGTGCAGCAGCCAGAGGCTATTTTAAGGCTGCATGGATCTATGCTGCAGGGGCATTCACCGATGGCAGCAGCTTTGGCTTCAGCAGATGCAGAAAGCAACAGACTGCCACTTGCCCCTCACCTGGGTTTCCAGGGTCTCTATTTCCTGCTCTGCCACACCTCAGGATTTCTGAAAAGCAGCCGCTTCTCCTGGGCAGCTGGCCCAGGTCCCAGCCTGCACCCAGTGCTCCACCCCAGCCATTCTTTCACAGGGTGGAGCCACTTTCACAACAGGAGCCTTGACACATTTCCTGCCCTGAGCACTGCTCTACCGAAGCCCTTGGAAACAATCTGCCATCTGCTTCATCAGCACACTGCTATCACCTTCTCCCCCCAACACACAAACCTGCTACACCAGCTGCTTATTCCAGCCCTGGCTCTAACCCCACTGGGCAGGATCACACACCTGGAACAGCTTCTCAGCACAGCAAGTCAAAAACAAGAGAGCAGAGACATTTCTCCTTCTGTTTGTTTATTTGTGATAGAAGAGCAGCCCGATCTGACAGGGCCTGGCTCCTTCACCTCATCCTCAAGGCCACCAGCATGGTTTTGGTTACAGCCAGAGCAGGTGATGGGCACCAGGCCCAGGAGAACTGCTGCACTGCCCTGCTGTAGGGGCAAGTACACCTGCACCCACACTCAGTTGGATCCATAAAGGCAAGAGGTGCTCACTATTACACCACAGCAGGGCACACTACAACCATCCTCTGCTGTGCTCACACTGGGCCAGACCAAGGCTGGTCCCAAGCAGGAGAGCCCAAGAGCTGATTCTAGGGGCAATTATTGCTCAAGTCTTGAGTTTGCAGAAATGGAAGTGGTCCAAGGCAAGGCTGAGCTTGGCCTCCCCCACTCTGGAGCAAGCCACCAGCTGCCATACAGGATCAGGTTAAGTGTGGCTAAAGCACACACCAAGCACCCAGCCCAGGCACAGAAAGGCAAGGCAACCTGGGCTTATTGTGTGAGGGAGGCATTTTGGGTTGTCACAACCCCTGCTATGTACTAGGCACAGGGCATGGGTACCTGGGTACTGTACTGGGCAGGTCTGGGCCCTTGAGTCCCATACACACTGCCCCTACATTCTCCACAGCCACACCTGAGCACACATACACCAGGGCAGGACCCCCAACCTGGGCACACAGGGACCAGAAGGGACATGCAGCACTGTGTCATGGAACAAGGTGGCACAAGGCATGGTAGAGCAGGAGCACTCACGCTTGAGCTGGCAGCAGCAAGCAACTGGGGACAAGTCTGCTCATTCACACAGGCTCTGATGAGACAGAGGAGAGGGCACCAGGACAGGGGCCAGTCTCTTCTTTTGGTCCTACTCAGAAGGAAGTGGCCCCCAGGCAGAAGGGCCAGATGTAGGCACTTGGGGGAAGTTCCTTTGGAAACACTGGAATGGGACTGCAGCCCCACAGCTGTGATGCAGGCAGCTGCCTCTCTGCTCAGCAACACTGAGAAACAGCACAAGCCCTCCCAGGAGTGAGAGAGGTTGCCCATGGCTGTTCAGAACAGAGGGGCTGGGCATGCAGACAGAAGACAGCAGGGCTAGGCACAGGGGTACAACAGTCTGTAGGCACTTGACTTGGCTAGTGGCACCCAGGAGCAGGGGAACAGGTCCCAGCTGCCTCCGCCCCGGGGCTCTCATTGGCTCTGGGAGGGCCTTGCCCTCTAGTTGGCTTTGACCTTGCCATTGGCAACAATGCCATTCTCATGGATGCTGCTACCGTTGTGCTGGGCTGTTTGCTGAGCCACCCTGGGCAACCGTTTGCCCTTAGTGTAGGACTGGTACCAAAAGTTGGAGAAGAGGATGAAGAAGATGGTCCCATAAATCCAGATGAGGTGGATGAAGATGGGGAACTGGTACTGGCAGCTGGGCATGAAGTAATACTGGGAGATGTGGACAGAGACAATCACGAACTGTGCCTGGTAACAAGACAGAGCAGGAACAAGTTATTAATGGGAGCAGGATCAGGGATCCCACTACAGACCTTCTTTCTAAGTGAAACCAATAGGCTCCTTTCCTGCTCTGAAGTAGGAGTCCTTATGGTGAGGCAGAGTCAGCAGCAGCTGGAAGAGGCAGGCACTGGTCTCAAGACAGTATGTGCCTCTCACCCTCCCAATGTGGCTGCAGCCCAGGGGCAGTGGGCTGAGCAGCACCCATACCCTAACTAGGCTGCCAGGGCTATCAGAGCCACACAGTAGGCCAGAGCTGCTAGAAACCCAGAGTAAGAGGCTGCAGAAGAGACAACTACAGCTGCTGGCTGCACCTCTCATAGGTACAAGGGCTGGCCTGCACCTCACATCAGGGGGTCCAAGAGCACACACTCTGCTCCACAGCAGAGACTCACCAGCTGGATGGCCGTGATGTGCTTCTTCCACCACAGGTACTTCTGAAAGGCAGGTCCTGCTGCTGAGAGCCCATAGTAGAAGTACATGACAACATGCACCATGGAATTGATCATGGCATGGAATGAGCCCATTCCCCCTGTTAAAACAGATTTTAATTAGCATAAATCAATCCTTTACAGCAATTAGCACAACAAAGAGCTCCTAGGAACCTAGCAGGGCCAAAAAACCCTCCTCAGCATGCTGGAGCTAGCCCCACCCTTCCCCCAAGCAGTGCACCCAGACAGTTTCCCTCTTACCTGGACCAAACTTTGCTCCCCACCACCAACTCCAAGGCAGAACAGAGTGGTGGAAGAGGTGCAGGAATGTGACCTGTTCATTCTTCTTCCTCAGGACAAAGATCACCTGCAATGAGAGCCCAACAACATCAAGGACCTCAGGATGTCCTGGAAAATGATGCTCAGGATGCCCCAACCCTGGGAGCAGCTAGAGCACACCAGGCCACTAATTCAGTGGCTGATCTCAGTGACACTTCCCTCTCCCCCAGGCTCACTGCACCACACATTAGGTCATGCCACAGCTTCCAGAGCTGTAACATGCCAAGAACAGCCTCTGCAACAGCCCAGAGTGGCCTTCCTGGCAGTGATGCCAGAGAGAAGCACTGCCAGATCAGACTGGAAGGGCTGAAGAAAGCACCTACCCCAAGCACACTGGGCCCCACCTCCCCCTCCTGCAAGCAGTGACAAGGCCTCCTCAGTAACTCACCGTGTCCGTCAGTTCGATGAACTTGGAGAATACAAAGAGCCAAGCAACACTGACCATCTGTAACAGAGCAGGTTGACATTAGAGACCCACCTCAGTCTGAACATGCCCAGTTACCAAGGGTCTCCATGCAGTAACCCTGGGATGAGCCAGGGACTGTAAGTCTGCTTCAGGAGAGGCAGGTAGCTGTGACCTTGCTGTCCAAACACAAGCACTAAGGGCCATCCCCACTTATTGGGAGAAGAATGAGAACTCACCCTGAGGGCCTTGGGGTCCTGTGAGAAGTCCACGGGGTCACATCGCCAGGTATACCCAGTAAGCCACCCTGCCATCAGGAACTGCAACAAGAGCACGATCAGGGCAAGGCCCCACACATCCCCCACTGCACTTCTCAAGCCCTGGGCAGAAGGGCAGGGAACAGCCTGCAAAAGGGCTCCTCATCACCCACACAGCCTGCATGGGCTGCTTTATATACACCACACGAAGCTTATTGCCAACAACTCACCTCATAGACTATGTAGAGCGAGAGTCCCACCAGAAAGAAGTTGTATAGCACCATAAACGTCTTCAGGTTTAAAGGCTTCCTGTTGGCCATTAGCCGAGGACCCAAGGACAGCACAAAGTAGACGTACGCCAGAAGGATGCCCAGCACAAGGAACGGGGACTGCATCAGCGGATAGTCAGCAATGCGGGGGTCTGCAGAGAGCCACAGTGCAGGGCAGTTACATCCTCACCCAACCTGCTGCCAGCAACGCTGCTGCCAGAGCTGAGGCACTGACATGGCAATCCTGTGCTCCTAGGACAGGAGTGCAGGTAGCAAGGCAGTCTGGGAGCAGAGGCTGGGGAATCCAGCCAAGGGTACAGTCTAAAACCACACTGCAGGGCATCCTGGAGACTCAGGAGAGCAAAGCGCCCCAAAAGGGCATGCATGGGCACTAAGGCAAGACAACCTCATAACCAGCAGCCTCCCCCTCAAAAAAAAACACAAAAAAAAACCCCCAAAAAGCTGCATCTACATCAGGGCAGAGGCAGGATGCAGCCAGACCCAGACTGCTTCAGGGATGACAGAGCACTGCCCTGTGCCTGTGGCAGTAAGGCATGCAGTGCCACCTGCCCTGCAGCTGGGCAGAGCCAAACACTCACCTGCTTTCTTCATGAAGTCCTGATACATGGTCACAATCCCCTCCATGGTGGTGGCAGTATCTCTGTGGAGAGGAAGCTCAGATCAGGCAGCTGCTTTCCCAGGAGGGCAGCCTGCAAAGCACAGCCCTGCAGATCAGCAAATCTCAAGCACTGCTTCAGAGGTCCAGTCACGTGTATCTGGCCAGCACTGCTCTCCGCTGGTAGCACACCAGCATACACCATTCCAGTTGAACCATACACTCCCTACTTCTGAACCTGGCCCTGTCTCCCCAGCTCTGCTGTCTCCCCACCATCTACCACCAGCAGTCCTTCCAAGGCAGGATCCTAACATTTCAAGGCAGCTAGGAAAGCTTCCAACCACAGCACCACATTTCCAGCCCCTTAGCCTTGCTCCTGTTGTACAGGCTCCAATATTATCACCCACAACAAGCATGATCTTGCCACCCACACCCACCCAGTACAGCAGTCTGCCTGACCCTGAAGCAAGGTGTCCAAGGGAGATGCAGAGCTGGCCCACACTCTCCACAGAGCAGTACTTTTACGATCAGCTTTGGGCTCCTGCCCACTGATCCCCACCAGAGAAGCAACACAACAACACTGGCAGACCCACTGCATGCAGAAGGAAAACCATCAGTTCAGAAACAAACACCAGTTTCTGATCTCCAAGTTCCTGGTTTCATATCCTTGCACAAAACCCTCCCAACAAGAGCTACCACCCCGTAACCCAGCACCTCAGACGCTGGGTGCACCCTACTGGGCAATGACACTTTCGCTACCCTTCCAAACAGGGGACAGTATCCCCAGTTAGGGGAGAAAGCTGCAGGAGAAGGATACAGGGCTGCAAGGAGAAGGACTGGCACTCTCCACATTGGCTCAGCCTCACTACAGGCACATACCAGACAGCAACCCAGATGGATGCTCTCCAGAAGGCTCTTGCTGCTGCAGGCAAGTTTGAAACACCCTCACCCATCTCACTGTGCTTCCCAGCCTCTCCCCAGCCTACAGGACACCCGAGCAGGAGGAAGGGAGGCAGAGCACAGGCCCAGCCTCACCTGACTCACCCACCTGCAAGGGAGGCATTCCTCACAGCTGCTACCAAACAGACACTCCACCTACCCCTTCCTCCAGGAAGGCACACAGGAATCACTACCCACACATAGGCCTGGGGAAACCAGTCCCCAAGCCCAGTTTCCCAAGGAGGTTTATTGCTGCTGCTACCAGGAAGCACGCAGCCTCTCCCAGACCAGCAGCCCAGAGGCTGAAGCCAAAGTAAGCTTCTTCCCAGTAAGGTCCCAGCTGGGAGTATCCAGCAGCCACTGCCACCTCTAGCCCTCACCAGCCAGCAGCAGTATTGCTTCTTCAGCTTCACTGCAAGAGGAAGAACTCAGCTGGGACCCAGGCAGGACAGCAGCAGACACTACCTGTGCAGTGCTACCGAGCACCTACGTGCCAGGCTTCACTGGCAGCAATCTTCACAGGAGCCTGGCACACACCATTCCAGCCCATCATTCTCTGAGCATCAATTCAGTGCAGTGACAGTGCTGGCTCTGTGCCTGCCCATTCATCCCCTGTGTGCTCCTACACACTGATGTGCCACCCAACCTCTGCAACAGCAGTTGAGTGCAATAGGTCTCCCCCTTCAACCCCATGCTCCAAAGAACTCATTCCTCCAAGCAAGGCTCCAGAGCAGCCTCACACCCCAGGGACAGAGCCCAAGAAGTTTTGCTGTGCTTCAGAAGGCACAGAAGGTGGTTCCTCACGCCACCCTGGAGGCAGCTGCAGCAACAGGGCAAAGCCCACTCAGGACTGATCCCCACACCTCAGTGGTGCCAGCAGAACAGATGCTCACCATCACAACTCAAGGTTTCAAGAGGTTTAATAGCAAGTAATCTTGTAGTTTCACTGCAATACAAGTGGTGAGACACTGGAACAGGTTGCCCAAGGAAGTTGTGGATGTCACCTCCCTGGAAGTGTCCAAGGCCAGGCTAGATGAAGCTTTGAGCAACCTGGTCTAGTGGAAGGTGTCCCTGCTCATGGCAGGGGGGTTGGAACTGGATGATCTTTAAGGTCTCTTCCAACCCTAACAATTCTATGATAAGTAATATTTAAGGTCCTGGGCACTGCCAAGATTATCTACTCTCCACATGCAGCAGAGGCCAGAAAAGCATAGCAGGAACTAGAGCATCCTTGAGAGCCACTCAAGGCTCCAGCTGTGGGAAGAATAGTAAGTACAAGTCCTGAAAGCTGCTGAGCTTTATTTTGCTTTAATGGCCAAGAGCAAGCTCCAAACTTGTCTGTCTAGTTTCAGCTTTCAGCCACTACATCCAGCTACACCTTTATTTGCCAGACTGAGGATCCCTCAAGAGTTAGTTCCCAGCACAGGTACTTGACTATTCAAGCTCTGTGTTTATCTTATCAAGCTGAATGAGTCAGCCGTACTACAGATCCAGGCAAGAGACAAAACTCATGCAGAGCACTTGGGTATTCTGTGCAGGCCAGGATGAGAAGACAGTATCAGTCACCCACAAGGTCAGAGCTACATTTCACACTGCAGAGAAACACTTGAGCTCCAGCACTACAGATTACTTTGCTGACCCCAATACCAGCAAGGTGCCAGCACCACCGGTCAGCTAGGACCCCAGCTCAAAACAATTCAGAGTCCCTGAACACTAGGGACTTGGGTAAGAAGACTCACACTGCAGTTTTGCCCTGACAGACCTGCTGAAGGCAGCACAGAGCACTTAGCAGACAAGGGTCATTCTGGCAGCACCCCTGAACCAGCCAACAAGCCCCCACAAGCAGTGGGAGAAGCTGACTTTAACCCAGCACAAGCACAGAAGTCCCCACCAGTGTAAACAGCAGCAAGTCCCTCGTACTGCTGTGTCTTGTGAAGCACCTCCAGCACTCCTACAGCCCCATGTGTCACAGGGAGAGGGGAGGCACTGGACTTGTCCCAAACATGGGCTCTAGGCAAGCACCAGGGCTTCTACCAGGGGAAAGCCAGCAGGATTATGGTACAGGCCCTTAGGAAAAGGACCTACATGCTTTCCACAGCTTCCCTAAGCAGAAAAACATCCTGCTGCATTCAGCTAACAGAGCAACCACATCTCCAGGGAACCCTCAAGATCTTTGGGTCTTCACAAGACCTGGTATCCACACTGGTGTGCCACATGGTCCTGCATCAGACAGAAGCTGAAGTGTGCCTTTCTCAGTGAGCAGATGCAGGTATGTCTCACCCTCTGCCTCCCAAGGCACAACCACTGGCCTTGGGGTGCTGGCAGCTGAGCTGCAAAGGGGCAGTTGTAGAGCAGGCCCAAGCATCACCTTCACTCAGCAGGAGGATGCAAAGTGCACCGGCCTGCTTGAGCCATGATGGCTCCATGCCTTTCTGCTGCAGGCAGGAGTTTTCTAGCACAGAGCAGCAAGTGTCTAGGAACCTGAAGTCACTTCTGCCCTTTCTTCACCAGCAGTGGATGTCCCTCTGCACTTTGAGAGGTTCACCACCCAGCCAGGCACCTGCTTTTACTTCCTTCCATGCTACATGCACACCTCACACTGCAGGCATTTACAGCTCAGTAGTTGGTACTTGTCCACTCTGCACAGGGGAGACACTCTTCTTTGACTCCTCCTGGATCCTGGGCTTCTTGGGCAAGGAACTGGGAGATAGGAAACCCAAAGCTGAGCCTTGAATAGCTGAAGAGGAGTCAAGCAAACAGGTCCAAACATCCCAAAGTATCATGAACCCTTGGGGCCCAAACACACCCTGCACAATACCTAGAGGCCTTGCAACACATCTCCTTCCACCTCTCACCAACAGGGTGTCACTCATCTAAGTTCCCACTCTCCGCAAGCCAGAGTGCCACACCACACTGCCTCAGTAACCAACATCAAGGATTAGATACTTGCTTATGCCAAGCAATATGCAGACTATTTCCAACAAGCTACACAGCTAATTAGTGCAACTTCAGCAAGAACAGCAAGGCCCTTTATAACCAGCCCCAGCAGCCCAAGGGCAGTCAGACCACAGTGTTGTGACCCACGACACTGACAGAGATCAGAGCTCAACCCAGTTAGTTTTGTTAGCAGCCTCTCAGAGTGCATCTCTCCCCACACAGCAGCCACCTGCAAGCAGCAGACTCAGCCCCAGCCACCCAACACTCCTACCCCATCAGCATTCAAGTCAAAAATCAGCCCTGTAATAAGTGAGAAAGCAAGCCACTCTAATCTCCCCTCTAGTTTAATTACAGGTAGCACCAAAACAGTCTGCTGGGTGGCCACAGAGCTGCCATCCCAGGGAGAGCTGGCACAGAGCCCTTGCTGAACTGGCTGAAGCAGGCCTGGCCCCTGTAGGGCTCCCAAGGCAGTGGCAACCCTCAAAGGTCAGGAGATAGACAGTTGGCCAGAGATCAAACCAACCCTCATCCCTGACCTACAAGCTGGCAGTGAGACTTGCTGCCTGATGCAGCTCTGAGCTCCACAGCCTCTCAGGAAGAGGCATATTCCTTCCCCAGCTCCTCATGGCAGCACCTGCCCAGCTTCCTGGAGCTCTCTAGAAAGTCATTGCAGGGCCCAGCAAGGCCCACATGCAGCTCCATGCACCCAGGGAACATGTATCCCAAGAGTGCTATGGGGACCTGTGGTTCAGAAGCATCTGCCAGCAACAGCTGTCACCATGGCAGAGTGGGACTGACCAACCTAGGGTCTGACGGCCCCAGATGACACACAGAAAGGGCTGCACACAGCACACACTGAGGCTGACACCTCAAACCATCACCAAGAACTGTCAGTCACAGCTCCAAGAGAAGCTTTCCTGACCCTACACACAAGTGAACCCAGCAAGACCAGAAGTACAAAACCACACCTGCCCTGAACAACACACAAACAGCAAGGCAGTCAGAGCAAGGCAATGGGGAGAAGGAGCCTGGCCAGCCCTGAGCAGCAGCAGCCTGTTCTTGATAAGCTCTGCAGTGGGATCACTTTAGGACTGAAGTTTGCCAAGAAGCAGAAAAAATTTATTTGGATCTGCTCCTTCTGCTGCTCTGTGCCCAGGTGAAAGGGAGGAGGGCCTGTAACCAGCCAGTGCACACTTGCTTCACACACAGCATCTCAGGACACCAGCTCAAGCACATGCAGGGAGCACTCAACAGGAGAGCTGTATTCAAGTACACCTGCACTACTGGTACAGTTTCAGCCATCTCACTGAAGACTCAGTTAAGGAACTGTTGTCCACATGCTACTAAAGTCATGTTTTTCCCCCTCAAGAGAAGAATCACAGCCTGAAGAGCTGCCTGTGCACCAGCTCACAGAGCACACAAGCCTAATCTGTCAGCAGAGCACAAGCTGGTATGTTTCAAGCATAGAAAGCCAAACCAGCAGATAAGGGCAGAGCAGGAAAGTAGAGCTCTCCTGGTCTGGCATCTTGTCTGCAATGACTCGGGACAGACTCTTAGAGGATGATGACAACTAGTCCCAGAACTCTCAGCTCACAACATAACTACAAAGCCTACCAGGAAACTCCATGCTAACACCACTAGGTAAGTTTTCCTACTTGAAACACATCTATTTGTCACTTCCTGTGGCTCAGCTACTTGATGCCAAGTGTCCAAGGACACAGCTAACAGCCTGGTACCACGTGCTCTGCATCAGTGTACTCTGAAGTCAGTAGAGGAGGACTGTGTTCACAGAGAAGGGACCCAAACTCTCAAACCCTTGATACATAACAGCTCTTGCAAGAGCCGCTGTCGCAGCTGGTACAGGACTTGTGCTGCTCCAAGCAGCAGGAAGTGACCTCTCTGAGGCTGAGGAGTTTCCTCATCTTCACGAAGGGTGTGTTAATACCCTGCCACTATCTCACACTGTGGCTGTGAAACCCTGAGGCCTCTGCATAGCATCCCATAAACAGAGATTAAGCTCTCCCCTTCCCATGCTCACTGGAAGCAGGGAGAGCAAGAGGAGACTCCCAGATTATCAGGGAAGCTCTGCAGAGCCTGGGCAGACAGCATGGCACCCCACAAGCTTTCATGGGAAGGAGCAAGCCCATTGCAATAGGGTACTGGTAATCTTGTGCAAAAAAACAAGGCAGGTAATCAGACTTCAAGGTCCCACAAGAGCACACATTGCAGCAGAAGGTCTATATGCACAGTACACACAGTTTGAGTTTTTTTCCAGGGACAGCACCTCCCCAAGCTGATCAGGCAGGCTGTTAGAGCAGGCTTACTCTTTATCACGTTCAAAAGTAGTGGCTACGTATTCAGGGTACTGGTACCAGTACAGATGACAGCAGCCAGGGAAAAAGCAGCGAGAAGGCAACGTTAGGCAGAAAGTCTGACATTGCAAGGAACAAAGTAGTAAAGAAGCAAAGGAAGAAAATAAACAGGGTGAGATACCCCCAGAAGCAGAAAATTGGGTCTTTCCTTTCTGAGCTAACCACACTGAGTTGTGCCCATCCCCTCACGCAGCACCAGGTGAGGTGGGGAAGGAGGTGAAGATAGCTGGGCTCCCTCTCTGAAGTGATGGCAGCCCACAGCCCCCCGGGGTGTACAGGAAAGCCCTTGGGAAGGACAGAACTAGGCAGGTGACAGAGGACAGCCAGGGTTAGACCAAGCAGGGCTCGCTCCTGACACCTGCTTCTAGATATAGGTCAAGCCCTCTAGCAGAGGAACACAGAGCATCCCTACCTGGAGGTGGGACAGACAGTACCAGAGCATTTGTCCCTGTGGTTTTAATCATTATGCAAGTGCCTCACTACAAGGCTTCACCTCTGTTCCCACCATGTCTGTAATCATTACACAGTAATGATTACTGTGCTCTGTCCCGTCCAGGCCTGGGCACTAGTTGGACAGGCACACCAAGACAAGACAGACAGACATTAGAAGTCTACAAAGCAAGACAGAAAGGAAAGTCTCCCGAAATCCCTCCAGCAGCTGTCTGGACAAGTCAAGAAGCCCAAGTGTGAGCCCAGAGACACTTCTCACTGAGACAAGGGGTCACTGCCTGGAACTCACTGTGACATACCCTCTGCACCATGAAGGCAGTGCAGTCACACAACCACCTTCTAACAAGGAAAGGTGTGTTCACCAGCAATACTAGAGATGTCAGAGACTCCAGCAGCACAGCAGAAGCACCACAGATCCCAGTAGGTCTAAGGCTTGATAGATACCGCTTTTAATAGGGTTCACAGCCCTCCACACACACACAAAAAAAGCAGCATTAGGGTTCATTATCTCCACACATGTGTAGATGGACCACTCAAAGCCAGAGCTGTTGCTTCTACTGCTGGTCCTGTACAGACAGGCAAAGCCTCTTAGGGTTAAGTAGAAGCAGCATGTGATTAACTCTGTGTACAGAGCAAACCTATTAACAAACCGTGAGAGCAAGCTAGCTGATCTGATCCACAGGGTAAGAGCACTCCTTGCAGCAAGGCTGGAGAACTTGCTGACACAGTGTCAGCTCACCACCCTGATCCATCCCACAGGGAAGAATCAGCCAGAAGTTATATACCCCGTGAGACACCAAGGGAAATCAAGAACAATCTGAATCAGTTACCACCTCTACCAGCCCCAAGCCACTGACGTCTCAGATAGCATCCAGACACAGGCCTGCTGGTGGGGAGCTGGCTGTGGCAGCTGCAACCTGTCATCTCTGAGCATCAGCAGCCCCACAACTCCTGCAGGGAAGAGCCCTGGCTCCTAGGGACCAGCTCCTCCCTGCAGGAGCCCAGGCTGCCTCACCTGTTTGACTGGCAAGAACCAGACTTTCCAGCCCAAGAACTCCTACCATCAGACAGCCAGTAGGGCACGCACCAGCACAATCCAATACAGAAACACAGAAGATCTCCTGGGCCATCACAGGTACCACTCCCAGTATCTCCTGTAAGCTTCTTCCTAAAAGAAAGATCTCAGCCTGAGCATCGACTGTGCTGTAACCCCAGCAGAAAGAAGGAAAGCATTCACCCACAATCTCCAAGGACAGTGCTAAGCCAAGCATGCAGCAATGCACCTGCTCCTGCACCAGCTTCAGAACTTCCCAAGGATTCAAGGCTTTTCTTCATCACCAGGAGAGAAAGGAGACACTATGCACCTTGAATAAACTCACTTGTTTTCACCTCTTAAACATGGTGCAAAACACCTCTAGGTCAGAGTGAGTTTTGACTCTCCTAGCCTCAGTTTTAGCAGTACTTTCTCTCATATTACATTCTTCCCTGAAGAACCATACAATCCCCCCATCTAACAGACTCTCAGGAAATAGAGGTGAGAATATGACACATGCCAGGACTGCAGAAGGCCAGGCTGTGTGAGTTGCATGGCTTAATCCCCACAGCAAGATGCAGCAAGAAGATGCTGTAACAGCTGGCATCATGCTACTTCTCAAAGGAACAGGCTGTCAGCAGCAGCTCACACCCACGAGCTAGAGGGGCTTCCTAGAAAAAAGATAAGACACAGCAGTTTCAGTCAAGCCCCAAGGCTCAGCCAACTTTTTGACTCTCCCAACCATCCTCAAGAAGCTGCCCAGCAGGTCTAGTGGGAAGGTCAGCTCCATCCAGCTAGGAATCTGCCCTGGCTGCATTCTGCCAAAGGAGAAGGTGGTCAATTTGGGGCAGCACAGCAGGATGGATGCACTGCTGTACAGGCAATCCTGGCCTCCAAGAGGGGAGGATGCTGAGGAAATGCACCAGCAGAGAGAGCAGTCAGTGTTACCCCACACTGCCCAGAGAACATAGGAAGGGATATTCACCTCACTTCTTCCTGCCCTTAGGACTCCAGAACCAAGGTGGCCAGTCACAAGGAAAGCACCTGACAGTGACAGTCTCTCTGTGAGAAGCAGCCAGGCACTGAGGCACACAGGCTGCATCCCCAAAGCCTCTCCTCCTGTTGCAATGCCTGGGTGTTTATGCTGTCTCATTTAGCCTGCTGCAGGGATCAAAAATAAGCAACTTTCCTAACTATCTCTTCATTAGAAGAGAGCAAGCCAATGTAAGAGATCCACAGGCCAAGTCCAGCAGTGCCTCCAGAAGGTCCGATGGGCATTTGGCCATGGTTATTAAACCTGCAGTTGCCCAGCAAGTGCAGACCCCTGTGCACGACCTCAGCCTGAGCTGAACTTGTGGCCAGGCCACTGCTGCCACCAGGAGGGTGACAGGGACCTCCTCCTCCTCCCACCGGCGTTCCAGAGCAAGGGCCAGCGGAGGCCAAGCACCTACACGAGCCGGCACTCAAAGCTGACATTGTGCGGCAGCAGCGGGGGTGGCCTGGTACTGCCACCCTGCCCGGGAGGGAAGCGCCAGCTCAATGGCACATTGATGCCGGAGCGCTGTGTGGGAGAAAACTCTCCGGCTGCCGAGCAGCCAATGCCGCCGCCGGAGGCTGCTCTTGCCCCGCGACCGCACCAGTACGGAGGGTGCTGGAGGGGCAGCACAGGCCTCCCGCCCACCCCCGGTGAGGGGGCTCCAGCACAGGCCTCCCGCCCCACGTCCCGCAGGGACCCCCACCCGCCGCCCTCCCGCCCCGGAGCGGGAAGCGCGGGCAGCTCCCGGCACGGCCTCGGTGTGGGGCGCCGCCGGGGCCTACTGCAGCTCCGGGCCCCGGAAGCGCCGGCCCTGCCGCCAACAGCGCCTGTACAGCCGGGCCCGGTGCTGCGGGGAAGGGCTGCTGCGTGACATCCCGGTGGCTGCTGGCCCCGGGGACGCCCCACACCACCGCCGAGGCCACCGGGAGAGGGTTAAGCCACCTTCCAGCGAGCCCCAGCCGCAGCCCGCCCCGCTGCCTGCTGGAGGGACAGGCCGGGACCAGCCCCAGAGCTGCTCCCAGCAGCACCAAGGCAGCGATGCCGATCCCCCTCTCCGAAGCCGTGCAGCCACCAGACCCCCGCCTGAGGGCCCATCTCTGCCCGCCGCAGGGAGGCAGCCCCAGCGCAGCCCGGACCCTGGAATCGCAGAACTGTTATCGTTGGCAAAAGACTTTAAGATCATCAAGTCCAACCGTTTAGAGACCTGTTTGTGAACAGACCAGCCGGGCAGAGGCCAGGGGGTTTGTGCCCTGGCACACAACCGCTGAGGAGAGGCAGCCCCCCCTAGAAAGCATCCCAAGCACCGCACCGAGACAGCACAGAGGTGATGGCTCTGGCACAGGACTGGCCCGAAGGGGAGCAGCCCAGCAGCGGGAGGGGAATTACACCCTTCCCTGGGCACCCCAGAGGGTGCTCAGAGCAGCGGCACCAGGCTGTGAGCCGGAGGCTCTGGGAAGTACTGCAGCTCTCTGCACCATCAGGACCCAGCTGCTCTTAAAAGCCACAACAACCCAGCCTGGACACCACTTATCTTCCTCCTTCTGACGCAGGCGGGTTTGCACAGCGCTGGCCTGTCACAGGGATCCACGCTGCTGTTCCAGTTATCCCCCCTCCGGGGGTGACAGCCCCCACTAGCGCCTTCCTGCCGGGTGGCAGCCGCACCCAACCGCACCACCTGCCAAGAGTGTGTCGCAACACCCATCAGGCCACGGCCTCCCCAGACCCATCCCCGCACCGCTGTGGTGAGACGGACACCACCCGCCTCCTCCCAGACCCCAGAGCATCCCGAGTGACAGGGACACAGGCACACGCAAGAACTTCCTCCAGCCTCCTCCACTCCTGCAGGTTGTTTACCGGGTGCCAAGCCAGCACATGGCCTCACCAGGGCAGGGCCCACCATCCCTGGCAGGCAAAGCTCGATCTCAAAGCAGCTAAACCCCACTGAGGCCTCGGCATCCCCCTGCTCTGTAACAGCCTTCAGCAAACACCCCAAAGCCCCTCCGTCACACACCAACCCCCACCAAGCTCAGACACCCTCTTCCAAGCCCCCTCCTCAATAATCCGGAAGGACTCCAAGCAAATATCAGGCACACCCAGCCGAGCTCCACCAGCCACGGCTGGACCCAGCACCCACCGCGCTGGCGGAGTCCCACCAGCCCCCCGCACGTGGCCGCAACACCCCCCACAGCAGCACACACTCACCACCAGCCACACCCCGCTGTCCGCGCCACCACGGCTGCCCCCGCCATTAAATAGGGCTGCCCTACCCCCCTCGCCGCTGCCGATTGGCTTCAGAAGGAGGGCTCCGCCTTTCAGGGAGGAGCTTTCCTTCCATGGCCAATCGGCGCTGGAGCCGCGGCCCGCCCATTCTGTGCCACGCCCACGGCGGCTGCCCCTCACGGGCTGGGGCTGCCCGGACCCTGACATTTTGGGGAGGGGGGGGGGGGGGGGGGGGAGGTTTTGGGGCGGTTCGGGCTGGTCTTTAGGGAGGAGACAGCTGTCTGGGGAGGCCGAGAGGGTGGAAGGGCAGCGAGAGGAGGGGAAGAAATGGAAAATAGCTGGAAAAGGCAGAAATAGAAAATAGCTGGAAAAGGCTGCGGGTTTGGGCCGGGTCTGGGTGGGGTGTGGAGAGCTGGCTTGAGGGTGGTGGTGAGGGCATGAGGGAAATGGCGGACAGAGGGCCCTACCATCGCTCTCACACTGACCTCTGTTTTCTCTGGTGCTCATGAGGTGGAGCTGGTCCCATCCTAGTACAGTGCCATGTCAACATCTATTTCAAATGGAAGTCCCAGTCCTTCTGCAGGTTCCCCCGGGGTGGCCACAGTCCACCCAAGCAGGTGAAGCAGCGGCATGGTGGGCAGAGAGGCTGAGCCATGTCTAGGTCATCATCTGCAGCCGAGGCACAGCCTCCTGGTCACTCATAGGCTGTGGTGCCTTCACAGGAGCTCAGGTCAACAGGAGGCCCTCAACTTGGATGGTTTAGGTGGAGTCTTGTACTCTTACACTTTCAGGGAACAACCAATTACAGATCAATAGGCAAGTGGCACATACACTCTTTTTTTTTTTCCAGTGACACCACAACAGCTACTGTGAACATTTCTTAACACAGGACCGACGGACACCCCACAGATGTTAAGTCCGATTGTGTGCTGTCTCTAGCACCACTTCACTGTGTGTTGTCTTCACAGACTTATCAAGCTTCATCTTAAAAAGTGGCTGGGCTTTGACTCACACTTGTCTGACGTGAAGGCAGTTTCAGAATTCACTGTTCTAATTGTTAGGAATCACCTTCTCATTTCCAGGTTAAATTGATGCATGGCCAGTTAATATCCATTTGTTTCTGTGCCAGCATTGTATTTATCTCACATAGGTCCTTGCCTTGGTATTTATGCTCCAATGTATTCATAGACAGCAATCATCTCCCTCTCAGCCATTACATGGAAGACAAAACAAGTTTTTCCAGCATTTTCTTACTAGCCAACCTGTCCATGCACCTACTGCCAGGGAAACTCTTCTGGCCACGCTGCCACCCAAGTTCCCTCTCTGAAGATGGGTGACCAGCAGTGGTCACAGACTGTGCTCACCCAGTGAGAACTCCCCATCTGGGTACAGCCACGGCTATGTTTGCCCTTCTCAGTCCTGCTTTGCAGAGACAGCTCAGAGTTACTCTGCGGCCAGTTACTCCTGTAACTCTTCTTCAGGTGCTTGCAGCTCACAAAGTCCACCAAACAAAGTAAAGAACTACAGTCTTTGTGACTTTCACACCTTTTTCATGCTACAGCATTCCTTTACATTCCTTCCTACAGTGCCAATGCACCACAATGTTGGATTCCACCAGATTTTAGCAGAATACTCTTATTATTTGTGCCAGTCCTTAAGGAAATCAATTTATAAGAACGTGAACAAAGTATCTTGGTAGTAACCATCTGCATATCACAGAATCCCAGAGTCACAGAATGTCAGGGATTGGAAGGGACCTCAAAAGATCATCCAGTCCAATTCCCCTGCTGGAGCAGAAACACCTACATGAGATCACACAGGAAGGCGTCCAGGCGGGTCTTGAATGTCTCCAGAGAAGGAGACTCCACAACCTCCCTGGGCAGCCTGTCCCAGTGCTCTGTCACCCTCACAGTAAAGAAGTTCTTTCTCAAATTTAAGCGGAACCTCCTGTGTTCCAGCTTACACCCATTGCCCCTTGTCCTATCATTGGACATCACTGCGAAGAGCCTGGCTCCATCCTCCTGATATGCTCCTTTTACCAGCCTCTGCTTTTATCTTGACCTTACCCACTCCTTCCCACATGAAATTCCTGTGCTTGTTTCTGCCCCAACATCTACTAAGGTTCCCAGTTGGTCCCAAGGTTCCCAGCTCCTTCCCTGGAGTCCACACAGGGGCTATAGCTTTATAGAAAGGTTTTCTCAAACTATCAGGTTAGTCAGACATGGCAGACTATATTTTATCCCGCTTTCCATTTCCTGTCCATGTGCTGCATTACTCTTTAATTGAATACTATTAACATCAGACTGGCAGGCCTGTAGCTGTCTGGATCACTCTTTCTCCCTTGTTAAGTATAGGCACCAGTCTTGTTTGCTATTCTTCACTTATTTTTTGTTCTCCTTTTATTTTGCATCATTAATCTATTTGTATTTGATTTGTGGTCCAGTTCAGAGGAAATCTTGCTATTTTGTTTGTCATTAAATGAGAGATCACCAGTGGATTCCTTCCCACTCCCTACTAGATACTTTTCCACCTCGTATCCCACATCTCATAGCTTTCTCTATGCATTCCTTCTCTCCTCTGGATCCACCCTTGCTGGCAGGCTTGTCAGGCTCAAACAATGATCCCCAAATTGCACAGCCCAGCCTCTTCCTGCTATTGGAATAAATTTCCAGGTCATACTCTTTGTCCCCTGCTCTGAATGCAATTTCTTTCTCCTGTCTCTTGGTCCTGGACTCCCGTTCCTTGTTGCTTCTGCTGTCTCCCCCATTTTTCCTGTGGGGTATTTGCTCTTTGGTTTTCCCTTGCTACCACATCTTCTGTTGCTCTCCTTCATTCTCCAACACATGAAATATATTTTTCCACTTTATTTCTCCTCTATTAGTTGTTTGTTCTTTTCACACTCACTTGCTTTGATGGGTTACCCTTGTCTGCATGTCTGCCCTATTTTACTGCTTATGCTCAGCAGGTGTCTGCAGGTCCTCAGTGTTCCCCCTTCCCATCACATCCCTGGAGCTGCAGCAGCCTGGGCAGGAGCTCCAGCTGGTGCAAGGACCCATGTCTGCTGGAGCACTCTGGCTGCGGACAAGTGGATCCAGCGCAGTGCTGGCCCAGTTATGGCTGGTCAGGTGTGTAATGCAGAGTCCACTCCTAACCTTTGGGGACAGGCCTCCAGCAAGGACTTGAGTGATCTGCTGTGTGTTGTGGATCTGGCCTCTTGTAGCGAAGAAAATCCCTCAAAAATAAGGGAGGTGAGGGAGACAAGGCCAGAGTGATGTGACCTGCTGCGTACAGCCTGATGTTCCCAAAGTGTCTTGAGAGAAACTTTTATAAAAGGATAATCTTCTGCTTCAATCTTGAATCCTCCTACGTGACCTGAAATCTGTGAGAGAAGCTGTTTGCAGCCAGCCAAGCCTGTGGCTCTGGGCTGCCGAACCAGAGATGATCATGTCACACACCTGCACAGAGGGTGTCCTTCCTGCACCAAACACTCCTGCAGCCAGCGAAGACCTACGGGTCATTAACTTTACCTGCAATTCAAGAAACAACCTGCCTGTTGTGCTCTTGGTCACAGCAGCCTGGGCTGCACCAGGCTCCACTTTGAGAAAAATTAAGCTCCTTCCTCCATTGCTTGTGCTGGAGAACAACACACCATTTCCACTCTAGCTTTAGTGAGGCCCTGCTGATCCTTTTCAATACGGAGATTGATCCAATGGAGATGGGTGTGAGTGTCTGCATTCCTCCTTTCCACTGTTCCCTCCACCAGTCCTTGTCTTCTGCTTTCTTCTTGCTTCTTGCAGAGCCAGGTGCACCCTCTTTCTCTTTGTTGCTCTGTCTTGGTGCAAAAAGAAGGCATGCACTAATCTAACTTGCTGAAGGCACAAAGATTGAAGCCATCATCAGTGCAGAGGATTATCAGACTATCAGATGGGAAGGTCTGGAGGAACTAAGCAATGTAAAAGGAATTAAGTTCAATGAAAGGTTATGACCTTAGGGATTAGTAACAATAATTTCTTCTGCAGGTGATGGGAGATTCTGGTGCATTTTTTCAGTGTTGCACCTTTTCTACTCCTGCCAGTCTTGAAGAGTGGCTTAGAATCACGATGCAGCTGGGCAGGGATATGGATTTATTTTTTCTAAATACTCAAAACTTGAATGGTGAGGTTTTTATGTGGCAAAAACATTAACATTATTCAACCTGAAAAATCTAAGAGATAATAAAAAGACCAAATGAATTTAGTGAAATTAAACACATGCACAGTTGGCAAATTCAGTGAAATTAAACACAGGCAAATTCACCTGCCTTATTACACTTGGGGAGTGAAAAGATTATGTCCAGATCCTCACATCCTTTTATTTCTAATCCTGAAAAGCCAGCAATTTTGCATGTGATGACATAAAAACACTGAATGTAAACTGGCTCTCTAATATTGTTTAACTCTTCTGCCTTTCTCCTGAGGTGGGCTCTAAAGCATTGTCAACCAAGCATCATTGCTGCACACCTTCTCTGTAACTCCATGACCAAAAACTGACAAGTTGATTATGCTGGCAGCCCCAAAACATCCAAGAAATGCTCCTACTTCACCTCTGTCTATGCTGAGAGAATAAAGCAAGGCTTTCATGGCCACTAAAAGGGAAGACATATGACACTGCTCAGATCCTTGAAGGACCACTAAATGCCTTAATGTCAGCTCAAGATTTCAACAAATGGAGATGGGCAGACAGGCCATGCCCATGCGTGCATGCTTTGCTAAGCTCAGGCTGATGTGCTGCCTCCTTCCATGGCTGATATCAACGTTAAGTGACTCATCTTGTGCAAACTTTTGTCTGTTATTTATGCTGATTACATCATCCCGGCAGCAAAGGCCAATTACCCCATCGATGTCAGTGTTGCCCTCTTCCCCTTCAGCCAGAACATAAGGAGGAAATACCTTCAGTCCTGGAATCTGAAGTCCCTAGAAGCCCCTCAAGCTACCAGGAAACAACTCACAACATTTCTGTAGCCAGCAGGCATGAAATGCTCAAATCCCTGCTGTAACATGATGCTGTAGTTTTACTTTAGAACATCACCTGGAAAAGGCATACCGTGAGGTATGCAGGCACCGTGCTGGTGCACTGGAGCACACATGCTTTGATGGCAGACTTTCACCCTGGTGTGTTTGATCGATGGACTTTGCCTGCCAGCTGGGGTGGGCAGCAGGCATGACTGAGGTTTCCTGCCAGGACAAGAATTCTTTATCTGCTGCATAAAAGCCAGCAGCCTCTCCAGTGTCAGCCCTGACACCACCTCTGCAGGCTGGCAACATCACCCCAGCAATGCAGGACACCCTGGGCTCCTCCACAGACATGCCAGAAGTCTCACAGCCCACTTTGGACCTGCTAAAGCATCCATTTATTCCTCTGGCCTACAGGATAACCTTATGGAATAACAGTGTTCCAATTCCACACGAATCCTGGGTGTAGAACAGGCAGCAGAGTCATGGCTGGAGTGAGGCACCCGAGGAGACTAAAAGCCTGGTGAAGCCCGTTCTTCAGTGTCTCTGCATGGCAGCAGACACAACAGGACCAGCTCAAAGCCCAGAACAGACCAGTGGGAGGCTGGAAAGGGTCAGGAGGTTTGGGGGCTTCAACATGTGCAGCACAACAAGAGTCCTTGGTCACCAGTGCAAGCATTTGTGACACTGTCCCCATGCAGCATGCCATGGCAGAAGACCACGGAAGCTCTGTGAGCTCTGCCTCTGGTAGGAACCCTCCTTCTAAGAGAGCTTTCAAGGCTGTCTCATGGGCACATGCTCCTGAAGAGAGAAAATGTAGGTGATGGCAAAGCCCTGGTGCTGCTTGTCCTCAGAATCTCCCTTTCCATCTGAAACCATTTCATTTTATGTCCATGATTTAGAGCTCACAGGAGTGGATCAGCTCCAGAAACCTGCCCCAGACTGTCTGGAACCTGAGGGAGCAGCCTGGCAAAGCCAGGTGACTTCTCCACTCCCGGCAGGCAGTTGGGATCACAGTCAGATTTGGTGACTTGACACACCACCCACCCATGCCACGCTCTGCAACTGTGTCCCAGGGCTGCCCTCCTACTGTGTGGTGCAGCGGTGCTGTGCGTTTCCTTGTACCGAACAAAGCCAAAAGAAAAACACTTCCCAAGTGCCTCAGGCTTTGCTGGAGACTTTCCTGGGAAGACTTTGGCTTGATCTGAAGTGGCCACGGAGTCCCAAGCAGAGGTTGCCCAGGCTGGAGGTCATGGATGCTGCACCTCAACCGTGGGGCAGCAGGGCTGTGAGCAGGCGCTGGTGCAAGCTGACGGCATCAGGCTGAGCACGCTGCTGGTCGCTCTGCGGGGACTAAGCCACAGAAAGGACATTGTCAGAGCGGAGGATTGTTCTGGGAGAACAGGCTGCACAAAGAGGGATTGTTTTGCCATGAAATGAGGCCGTGTTTTAGCTCCAGCCCGGGGCTGGGCTTTGCCTGCCTGTCCGAGCTGCAGGTTGGCGGGGGATGCTGCCTGCTCTCCAGTGGCTGCTGTCCTCCCTGGCCTGCCTGGCATCTTCTCTGCTTCTGAAGTTCTCCACTGGTGCAGTCAGCAGCACAGTGCATCCCCTGAGACCCACGGTGGGTGGGGAGGAAAGGGAAAAAAGGAAATTGAGGGATAAGAGAACCCATGGCAGGACCTGCCATGGGCTCCCATGCCTGCCTGGCAGGTCTGAGGGGCACGGGAGCCAGGGAGAGCAGCAGTGGGGCAGCTCCCATGGCGAGGAGCTGCAATGTTTCTTCCAGATAGTCAGGAGCAACCGTCATCCCTTGAAAGGACAGATATAACCAGGAGGGAAACAGAGATATGCAGTAAACTGCTCTGAGATAGCGGGCAGAGAACATAGTGGCGTTTCTGCAAATACTCACCTCTCCAAAAAAGTGTTGGTGGTTAACATCACAAGCCTCCTTGGGTGCCCTCATGCCTGCACTGTGTATGGGGACAAGCATCTTGCACTTGAGCTCCAGGAAGACCCAGCAGGGAGTACAGGGCACAAAGAGGCAAAGGAGAGAGAGCTGCGTGCTCAAATTGTGGGGTGGAGCATTCCTGTTAATTCCTATTTTTTAAAATTCTCTATGTGAGTGAAGACAGACAGTCAAGAGGGGAATCACTCCTGGCTCAGCAGCTGCCCTGGGGCTTCCGCAGCCCCGGGCTGTGGGTCCACTGCCAGGCTCCCCCTGCCCATGGGCCCGTGTAGCCCTGCTCCCTGCCCAGCCCGGAGCTCTGCAGCACGGGGCTGCACATGATCTGTGCTCTCCCAGAGCCCTGCACAATCGAGCCATGACCCGGCACGCTGTTCAGCTGGCTGGAGCAAAACACGCTGCGCTGCAATGATGACAACCGTGGCTGTTTCTGTCGCTGTGATGCCCACAGGAACATAAATATACAAAAACGAGACAGCCAAAATTGTGGGGGCTGCTCCTCAGCCCCACTTACGCAGAATGCATTTCTCATGGGGGATACAAACTGGCCCTGTATTAGCTACTGCCATTAGTTCTTTAGGCAGTGCTTTGAAGTCCCATCACGCTGCTGCAGCAGAGCAGGAGACAAGAGCCATCTCTCCCACCCCACACAGCAGGGCTCTGACTTCAGTACTGCATCAGTACCAAAAATAAACACATAAACATCCACTGCACCCTTCAAAGCCCAGTTCCTGCGGGAACAGCACACCTCCCTGCTCCATGCCAGGGTGGGCAACAGACGCATCCCACCAAGGCCACCTGGCAATAGGCATAGCAGAGGGAGGTCCGGGTTCAGAAGAGAAACATCCTGGGAAATGCTGCAGCTTCAAAATAACACCCATGGACAGCAGCAATGCCCCTTTGGCCAAAGCACGGCCAGCAAACACTCAATTAAAAAAAAAATGCGGAAGCACCTGGGAGGCAGTTTTCACTCAGGGGTAAGTAGCTGCCATGCCATGAGGTACAGCGGGGTCTTAGCATCACTGATAATTTGGTGCCGAAACTGCTTGGACATGATGGTAGCAAAGGGAGAAGCTTCATAGCAGGCAGGTAAGTCAGTGACAGAATGTGAGCAGCGGTGACAAGATAGCTGGTGCAGGAACCACAGCTCTTAATCCCTGACTTTGGAAAACATGCAGTAATTTCCTTTCTTTAGAAACACACACACACACAAAAAAAAGGACAAAAGCTTCTCCTTCAGAGGGGTGAGCCAGCACACTTTGCATTACTCTTATGCACTCCCTCATGTAGTTACCCCTGAGCAAAGTGCACGTTTCCACCGAGGCAATGTTCATGGATCCAGCCAGAGAGCTACAGTGTCATTAAGGACAATAAATGAACTGTGGAGTCACATTAGCCTGAACTATTTTTATGCCATATATTACAAATAAGTCCAAACATCTCATCTCTGGACTGTGTACTTTTACTACGAGAGCATCTATGTGGGGTGCGAAGAGGTAATGTACAAAGAAGGAGCTCCCTGGGATTTTCCCAAAGTGGCTGTATATTCATTTGTAGGCACCAGCTGCCATGTAGACATGATCTGGCTCTCCCAGGGCCACCAAGCTCATGGGGGAAATCCAGGGGAAAGCAGAGACCCACAACTTGGTCGTTTTCCCTCTGTTTATTTCTGAGCTTTTCAGTGGCCAGTTCAGATGTGCATTTTGCCACTGTTTCTATGTGTTTGTCCCTCTGTGAGCTGCAGGTGAAGGTGCCTTGGAAGTGATGCAAAACTTTGCTTCCTGCCTTTTGGCAGCACACATCCCATTATGTTGCTTCTTAGCATAAAAAAATGCTCAGGCTCCTTCAACCCAACCACCAGAAGACCTCTCCTTTGGTCACAGATGTTTCTGTCAGAAAGGTTTCATCCTAGCAGCAGGATGGAAGCCAGCTCCAGCCCATGCTGTGACCCTGCCTTCCAGCCTTAGACATGGTACAGAATACGGAGAACTGCAGAGGTTCCACCCCATCAGCTGTCCCCCAATCTTTTTGGTCATGTCTCCCTTCACACCTTACATACTTCACCTCTACCATAAAGGCTTAATGACTTCAAAGATCTGTAGGTTAAAAAAAGCAAACAAAAGTGTTACGGGGTTTTCTTAAACAAAAGAAGACACCTGTGTGTCCATCTCTGCTTGGGGATGGGACAAGAGAACAAACACACGGCAGATGTTATTTGTAATGAACAGTGGATGCAGAGAGATACAGAGAAGTGGTGGCACCATGCTGAGCTTCACAGCTTCCAGAAGCAAGCCAGCCCATGACAGCAGCAGGCCAGGCTGTGGGCACCACCCAGCAGGGCTGGATGCGTGATATGGGCTGGGAACGGTGGGACTGTGGATAGCTGGGCAGGAAGGAAAGGCAATAAATATCTTGCTCCTGCATTTGGGAGGAAGCCAGATGAAGCATTCCTGTCATGAGAGTCAAATGCTTTCCATACTAACAGTAACTCAGGAAGATGTTAAACAACAGTTGCATACAGCAAATGTTAAAACCTCAGACATCTGGGTATCCTGCATCTCAAAATTAAAAAAAAAAAAAATCTGTTTTTAAAAATCCAACCTAGTAATGCTGACATTCAGTAAGACAGGGAAGCCTGGAGAAGCTCCAGAGGACAAACAAGCTGATGTTGTGCCAGCATTTTAGAAAAGTAAACAGGATGGCCTTGTAAACAGGTGTGTCGACAGTCATCCCATGCAAAATAATGACCAAAAAATATGTGATCATGTTGATAAAGACTTAAAGCAGAGAAATATAAATACCAATCATCAGGGATTACAGACAATAAACCTGTCAAGCTAACATGATAATTTTTGTAGCACTCTATATTCTTAAATATTGGAGACCAAGCTGGCTGGTACCACAGTGTGTGTGATCAAGGAACAAGAGTGCTGGCAACCTGGCCAAGTGTGAGGCAGCAGAGGACATGCTCCCGGGGGAACTGGCACCGAGGATGTTTCTACCAGGTCGTGTTAAAGAGCGTAAAACCAATGACATGGAAGGGAAGTCATGACGGGGAAAGCGTGCCATCCCAGGAGCCAGGGGTACGTCAGCATCCAGAGCCTTTGGGATCCCCAGGGTGCTGGGGCCACGCGATGGAAAGTGTCCATCCTCCGCACTAGAGCCCGACTGGCACCGAGGGAGCCTTGGGGGGCCAGAACAAACCAGTGCCCATGCTCTCCATCGTACTCCCGCACCCTAGCTGGGACACAGACAGCCTGGCAGCGCCTGCAGCACCAGGACTGAGCCTCCTCCTTGACAAAATTATCCTACTAGGAAAGAGATCGGTTCAAAAAGCAATTGGACAAGAAGGGGAAAAAATCCTGAGGGCTCAGCGTGGTGGCACATCCCATCCTTGTGGGGACAGAGCTCTTTCCCAAGCGGCTGCTCGGCCCTGCTGCAGTGGGGCTCAGACTGAGCCTTTGCCCTGACCCAGCAGGGCTGTGCTTTTATTCTGACACGGTGCACCAGGAATGGTGAATCCCTGCTGGACTCGCAGGCCATGGTGCCAAGCAGTGGACCATGAATTTGCACCGTGACCTTATGGGTAAAAGGCCTATTCCTGTACCCTGTTTAAACATTCAAGCACTGGCAGGGACTGGATAAGAGGTTAAAGTTGCTCTGCATTTGAAATTCTCATTCCCACAATTAGAATAGCGTGTCCTAGTCCAGTGTCCCAAAGGACATGGATGCATAAGAAGATTTGGACATGAGCCAAGAAGTGGAAAATGGAAAATATGCCTTAAAGCAAAAGGGACTTGTATCAGTTCAGTACATTGTAAAAAGGGATCAGGAAAGCTTGATCATATTATCTGACTCCTCTCTCTGGGACTAACAACTCTGGGGCTCACTCCCTGGCTGAGAAAATCCAGCAACTTGAAGGGAATTGAAGAAATGCAGCCTTATTATAAGGTGCAATAAGAAAATTAACCTTTAGACAACCTACCAGTCACTGTAGCAGAGATGTATCAGTTCAAGATAAACTGTTTTCCTAACAACAGTGCTCTAATTTACACAAGAACTAATTCAGGGCAGCCTGTGTCATGCAGGAAGTTACGCTGGCGAGCCGAGCTGGCCTCCCCGGCTCTATAATCTACGGAAAAAACCCTGCCTGTATTTCTCTTCCTCCCGTCCAAGTGTGTGAAAGGTCTGGCCTGCCCCACTGGAGGCGTTTTCGGGAGAGCCAGGTTAGCGCGGGTAGCAGGCAGCCACACTCTGCCTGTGCCCCAGGCTGCCTGAATCACCCGGGCCAGCCGCTGGCCCCCGCGCTCCTGTATGGAGACATTTTAGCTTTATAAGGAAGCCAGTCTGAGAAGACAAAGTGAAGCAGCGTCCTAGAGCTGAGGCTCCATGGATGATGAGTGCCAGAGATCTGACATGTGTTCCTCTGACAGCTTTCTGCCTTCCTTCCCAACTAAAGCAGGGACATGGGATAGAGCAGGGAACAGCCACCCCGGCACTGCTCAGCCCATCACAGGGCACAGCCCTGTGGGCTTCGACTCCCCTACCATCAGCCTTCAGGCATTGCACAAAACCCTCACACCAGAGCCAGCAGCATGCCCCCACCTTCACACCAGCTCCTCGCTGCAGTCAGTGGCTCCTGAACTCTGGGAGCTCCACATTCATTATGAGCAAAAAGCAATCCCATCAGTCTGGCTGGGCTGGTGCCATTGCAGACACGTCACCAGTCTCATTCGTAATGGAGCGGCTTTGCTTATCATATAAGCTACTTGTGCTTCCAGCTCTCAACTTTCTACTTCCCAGTTCAGTGCTCTTCAAGGGCCTGCACATCAAAATGGGTCAATAACTGCCCTAGTCACAGCTTTGTGGAAGGTTTTGTTTTGGAGAATGGCCCACAGCCTCCACAAATAAGCTGGATCTGATTAGCTCAGAGGCAACCAGTGCAGGAGCAGCTGCAGGCTGTATCTGCTGAGTGGAGATTTCCTCACCCGTAAGATTGCTGACAGATGCTATTGAGTAAAATACAGTGCTGGCTTTCACCACAAGTCAACAGGGAAGTCCAGGCAAGAGCAGCAAGAGGCACAACTGTTGTCTTTAGGACAGTGCTGTACATACTGACATGCTCTGTGGGCATGCGTCCCTACCCTTTATTCTCACGGGAATTTTTCATTAGGCAGATTGTATGTTACAGCTCAAGAGCAGAGAGTATAACAGGGATGGCTTCACAATGCCCAGTTCCAAAGAAACGGGCCAGACCTCACAGCCTGGCCAGTTCACATGTGCCATGGTCCTGAATGGAATGAAATACCTCTCTGAAGTGACAAAGTAATCCTGAAGTAGCCAGGAAACTTTGTAGGAAACACAGAAGCAGAGAACTATGGAAGTGAAATCAGATCCAGCTGAGATTTGCAGCAGCATCAGAATACAAAAGCTCTGTGCTTCTGTTCCTAAAGCGCTGCCTTCTTGCTGTGGGCCTTGTAATAGTCGTTCCCAGTATTTTTCTTTCTGGGGAATAATTATAATGAGTTTACAATGAACAAGATGTTTACTGCTTATGTCTGTACCCTGCTGACTCACTTTATAACAGCTCTTTACGCATGAGCCCACAGCCCCAAGCACTCGGCCTCCAACATTTTCTGTGTATTTTAGATTGGAATTGCTCCGTAGCCTTACCCAAAGGGAAATGAGAGTCCTTATGACCTGACCAGTGTCTCATGGTGTGGATAGCAAGGTCTTTATTCAAGAAGAGGGAGTAAAGAAAGAACATCCCAAGTGAACAAGCAGACACAAGGAGCAGAGTGCTCCGTGCAGCTCTTCAGGCTCTCTATCACAAAAGCGTAGGTGTCCTCCAGGCCACATCTGAAGAAGATGGGATCAATATGAGAAGCAAAGTCCTTTGCTCTGACTGAACAGAAAAGTACTTGTGTCTAGGAGACACAGCCACTACCAGCTCCACACAAGCCCCCCAGCACTAAATAAAACCCAGGGAAGGGCCTCATAACCCCTAGCTCCCTGGATACGGTGTGTGTGAAGGAACTTGGAAGTCCTAGAAGGAATCCAGATGTGGTGGCTGCAGCAAGGACAATGCTGGTAACTGCTGTTCCCTGGGTCTGGTTCATCTTAGCTCATCTCTGATATGGGTGCATTGAGGCAGATTTGATGTTTGTTTTTATGCCACTTGGCATTTTTCCTGGGGAGAGTAAAAAGAAAAAGCAGTGTAAAATCAGTTGTATGAAAGCACATTTGCTCAGGAGCATGCAAGACTCACAACAGTCCTGTCTGGGCTTTTCCCGTTCCACTCCAGGTACCACACTAGGCTTACCTGCTACAGCACCATCGAGCTTCTGACCTAGCACAAGCAATCTCTTCTACAAATTGGCACCTTTCTCTGTTGAGAAATCTCCTTTACAATTCTTGTGTTCCCCTGCTATCCCCTCAAATTCTATCATTTTCCATTTAAAATAAGCCTTTCTCTTTGTCAGGAGGCTCCTTACGGGAGTGTAAGACTTGTTCAGTCTCACAAAAGTTGCTGGCAGCATCGCTCACAGAAGTACCCAGATTGATCTCCACTTCCATTTCAGAGAGGCAAACAAAAGATCCTGTATCTCCTTCCATGTAGCATTATTTATAGTCAGAGCAAATATTTAAATTACTATGCTGCTCTCAGATCTCTTAATTTCTCTTAACCACATCTACCTCTTGGGCATTATTACTCTTTGCTGATACCAATCATACATGGGAGTGTGTTCAAAGACATCGTGCTAGCAGCTTACAGTAAGTGTACAGTGCTAGACAAAACTAAAGTTATCAGAAAAATAAACAAAAAGACAGTGATTAAAGAGCAGCACAGAGGGATATTCAAAGAACGCTCCTTCAGAAAGTGGAACGTGTGTTCAAATTAGAACAGAAAAAAAGGACAACTTCTGAAAACTGAAACTGTAGTGCAGCAGGAAAAGATTTGATCAGCAAATGGCTAAAAGAATAAAGATTATTAAACTTTCTCAAACATATCCAAAGCAGGTCATTGCCTGCAATGAACTGGCAGGCAATCTGACACCACTTCAGTGCTAACAACCGGCAAACAAATACTGTTACTCCAAAAGGAAGAGTGAACAGGACCGTATGGTTCACCCACATCTGGAATACTGTCAGCAGTTCTGGTGTTCCTAGTCTTGAAAACAAACAGAAAAGGTGTAGGTAAGAGTGAAAAGGATGGTCCAAGATATATTATAATTTTCACACAAAGACAGATAAACAGAATAGGACTCATTAGCTGGGAAAAAAAAAAGAAAGAAAGATGGACAAAGGGAAGAGCACATGCCAGACTTCCAAAAAATGAAAACTAGCATGGAGAAAGTAACTGAGGAATGATTGTTCACTGTTTCTCACAAGACAGGTGAAAAGAAAAAGTGCAATAAATTTATCAGGCAACATATTTAAACATAAAAATTATTTTTTTAAGCAAAACCTGTGATAAAGCTGTGGGACACTGCCATAGGTGTTGTAGAAGTCAAAACTGTAATTCAAAAAGGATCTGTGGAAATTGATGGCTGCTATACCCACTGGTCTCAAACCAAACTCTGGCTTAAAATCCCTAAACAACAAGTGCTGTCAGGATACACTTTGTTCTTATATTCTTTCAGCCTTGGCTGTGGGCACTATCAAAAGCAGGATAGTGGGACTGACCTTTGGTGAAACACAGTATAGCTGCTCTTATCAAAGGAACTTCCCAGTAACACAGGCTGGGCAAGTGCTCTTGTTACCAGCACACTCTGACATACAGCAGCAACTGTCTTCCCATCCTGGAGACAGTGTTTGCAGGTATGCAGCCAGAAATCACAGGGACCTTTTTTATTTCCAAATCACAGTGGAAATTACTTTCTAACTCTTACATAAATACATAATTAACTTAGGATTAATACTGTTGCTCAAGTTCATTTCTGAACAACAGTCATTACACAGGCAAGAAAACACCAATTAGGATATCCAATATCCAAAATCTCAATTATCATGAACATAAGAATGACATGACAGGGTTAGGCCTGCAGGTCCCCCAGGCCATTCCTGACAGCAGAGGATTTAGGAAGGAACACCAGAACAGGGCAAGCCTGCAGTGATACCTCTGCAGAATACTCCCTCAGCTTCCAACAGTCAGGTATGGTGTCTTTGGGATTGATGACTGATTTTTCATCCAGAAATTCACCTACTTACTTACTTTTCCATCCCATATAAACTTTATATACCTATCACACACTTGGCAATGTGCTCTATGATGTAGTTATTTAATGTTCATAAAAGTATCTCCCTTTTGTTTTGAATCTACAAGCTGATATTTTCATTGGTGCACTTTAATTGATCCTTCTGTATCATGGGAAACAGTGAACAATCACTCCCCATTCACCTGCTGTATATAATTTGGGATTTTCTAGGCTTCTGTAGTGTCTTCTCCCTACCTCAAGGCTATCCCCAGTAGCAGAGAAAAGATCAGAACTGCAGATAACGTTGCAGGTGTGGGTGCCCAATGGATTTATACAGTAACCTAATGATATCCTCTGTTCCTCTGTTCCTTTTCTAGTAATTCCCACATGTGGTTTGCAGTTTTGCCCCAACTGAACATCCAATTAACGTCTTTACAGAACTATGATATAATGTAGCTATTACAAGTAACTAGTTTAGAGTCTAGGTGCTGGACATGTGAAGTCAAATGGCTATGCCTACACGTTTCTCTAATACAAATGTAACCTACGATTAAGTGAAGTCACTTGGTATGTGAAATCCTTCCATGACTCTTTACAGGCAGCTTTGGGTTTTTCTTACCTTAAATAACTCATTATCATCAAACTTTTCCACTTTATTGCTTAACCACAACTTAAATTTGACAGCAAAACCCCAAGCATAGATCCTTGCAAAATTACATTGTAATCTCCCTCTGTATTGAGTCCTGTGTTCGCTAAGTCTGTTATCAAAATGGTACTGCAGTGTGGGCTAAGAAGCTGAAGCTGGATGGCTGGGATCCATTTCAACCTCCGAGATAATTTTAAGCAGGTATTATTCCACTGTTACGACCTGATTCATGTTATTAAGGCCAGAAAGGAACCTTTTACTCAGTTATATCTAAAAGGTGACTGCAGAAGTATCTCTAAATCTGCATTTGTCTTTCTTGCTCCCTGCATTTCAATCGCTCTCAGATATGCAACTTACTTACCTGGCTGTCCTGCTTGTGCCATCTGCACTCCTGCCAGCATTGGCTGCTGCTGAGCTGGTGCACCCGACATGGGGACCTGCTGCATGCCTGAAGCAGCTGCAATGATGGCACCAGCTCCTGGCTGACCTGACTGGACAGATCCTCCAGAGCCAGGCGGTCTCCGATTTGACAATCCTTTCCCAAAGGCCACAGCTGCTACCAGTGCATTGGTATCTGCAGGGTTGAAAGTCTGCTTGTTCTGTCGTAAACCTGTAGAAAAAAAAAGTTATTTTGGATCATCTTAGCAATCACAACTGGAATAGTTGGTCCTGAATTTACTTATCTGATATTCTGGTGCATGTAACAGACATCAGCTTGTAGCAAACTGTCCTAAGAGTCTCAGCAGAGTCAAAGAAGCTGCAAAACCCAGGGACAGTGGTGATCCAAGAGGTTCTCCACTCAGAGCAGGGCATATGCTGCTCAGGGAAGGGGGACAGAGGGAGCCAACTCCTCCATGCTCATGAGAAAGTTCCCACTGAAGACTCTTGCATGCTGAGTCCTACGGCAGGTAACAAGCACCGTGTTTTAAACAATGGCAACGTCCTCTTTTGGAGGCTCATGAGCAGAATGGTGTCTGCAAGTTTTTCTCCCCCACACCTACCCAGTTATACTATTAATCCCAGAAACCAGACAGAACCTGTGCTTGGGTCCTTGCTTACACTATGTGTGCGTCAAAAGGTCACAGAAAGAACCCTACTACTTTTGAGAGTTGTGCACAGCACTCCCAGGATCAGTGAACAGCTGGTCATACAGACCAATAAAATAAGGATGTCCAGCGTCAGAGTCAGACCCAGAAAAGGCTGACCATGAGTCTGAAGCATCCATCATCTAGAGGATGTCACACAAAACCCTGCCAACAAACACGTTGCGGACTCATTCAGAACGCAGCTAAAGGGTTTCCCATTCACTGCCACTGCATTCTCACAGCTATTTTTATTAATCCAGGTTGATTGGGATGTTACCACCTCATCAAAGGAGGATATGGCAAAGGGTTGGACTGATCCTTCTACCATGCATAGGTTACACAAGCAGGACACATCACACCCACAGGACCCCTTTTCCAGTTAGGGGTTCTCCAGGACAGCCAGTCTTGCATCTTCTGGAATGCTTTTGCCTATGCTGCTCATCTGCATTTCCCATGCTTCAGGCTCTTCGCTTTACCTGTTTTGCCACCACACTCTCAAGCCTGCTGCTTGGACCCTGTACCCCACTTCCACCCCAGTGACATACCTCCACTTTCAGATTCACGCTCCTCCTTACTGATTTTCTCCAGCAGATTCGAGCACATTTTGTTCAGACTTTGGATCTGTTTCTGCAAAATGAAAACCATCAGAAACCACCAGGATATCTCCAACTCAGTGCAAGTCAGCAAGGTAAACCAACAAACTTTCTCTTCCCAGGCTGTGTGTAACCAAACATAAGCATTTTGGTACCAAAGCATAGAGAGTGCAGTGCTAATGCAGCAGGAAGGTACTATAGGGACAGGAGAGCCCTCGCCTTTCTCTGACTGGCACCTCCTGTGAACAGACAGCGGGCTGGAAACCCTTGCTTTATGCAACTGGAGGAACCCAAACCTCAGCTAGGGCCAGCTGGAGAAATCTCAGACAGAAAAGGACATAGCAAAAAAGAAAGTTGTCAAATGAAAGGGTGAAGGAAGTGGAGTTAAAGGGCATCTTACGCCCAAGGACTAAGAGGCAGAAAGATCAAACTCCTTCACCTACCTGTGCCACATCAGGGCTAATTCGAGCTGCATCTGTGATCAGCTGCTTCTCCTGCTCCTCCACCTCGGGGTCAGGCTTAGTTCGAAGATGGTCGGGCACCACCTCATGGCTGAACACCGGCACGCGCCCCTCTGTCTGACGCTGCAACAGTTGGACAAGACACGCTCAGAGCCTCCTCCTCCAGCCCAGCACTCGGACAGCTCAAGACCAGAGCACAGGCCGTGATGCTGGAACAAGACCAGCAGCACACTGTGGGGAAACCTTGATCTGGGGAGCATTAGGAAGTTTCAACAATTTGTCTAGGAATTTGCACTGTGCCTGTTTAGTTAGAGCAATCCACAGGGGCCTGCAGTGCAATCCCACCAGCGTGGCCTCCATCAGTTGAAATATTTTCTCACTCAAGCAGAGAATAAACATTGCCTGTGCACGCCAGAGATTCTATAACACACCCCTTGTTGGTCAGACAACAAACAGAGTAAATCTAGATGCAGATGTCTGACAGGAACAGCACAGCTACAGCAGGGAAAACCAGGAGCTAGCAAGGAGACCTCCCAGTTACACAACAAGACACTATCTCTCGCAGCCCCAACATCATGAAAAGAACATATTTATGAACAGGAACACCTCCTGTAAGGTGTATCCAGTGCAAGTGTTTGTAGGTGAAAGCCCCTCAGCAAAACAGCTGCCAGGCAGTTACTCATCACCTTTCCTTTCTCTACACCCAGAGCTGAGGAATGCCAAGCACAAGGAATGGCAAGCTGGAGCAGATACACAAGCACTAAGTGATTCTCCAGGGCCAACACTCAGAGGGAAGTTTCTTACCATGATCTCCTCATCGCGGTCTGGAGACAGCACTAGGGGTATGATAACCTGGTTTCGCAATAGTGGGGTCTTCTCATGCTTTAGCACTTTATTCAAGGTGTTCAGCTGCCCTGAGAGCAGTGCAAAGCTGTCCAGAACCGAAGGCCTTGGGAAGCAAAAAAAGAGGACAGAACATGGAAACAGATGCAACAGATGGCTCTTATAATGGTTGGGAAGTGAGGAAATAACACTATCAATCCTCAAATCAGTCCACTCCAGACAGTAAGCAGTAAAACCTAGGGTTGAATGTGCAGGTGTGGCCAAATCCCAGTCCCTACAGAAACGCTGCAGACAGCTCAGGAACATTACAAGCAGTGCCACTGGAAGTGGCAGTTGTTTGGTATTTCAGTAAGATACACAGAAGCAATGCTTACCTTATCAATAACTCTCCCAGTGCAATTCTAGAGCAAGGTCTGAGAAACAATTTAACTCCTAAGCAGTACAGCCAGGAGAGACAGTATTTATAGCTTAACTAGCCACACTAAGGAATGAGGAAGCAAAGCAACTGATAATCTTGTCAAGGAGGTCCCCTTCAGCTCGTTCTCTCTAGGGGATTCATCACCTCTCCTGCCTTCTGCAACATTAACTATAAACACTAACTGTGTGTGAAGTTCTGCTGCAGTGGCAGGCGCTGTTTAAGATACTGAATATTTTATTAAACTCTAGCTATCAAATCTTTATGCTATATCAGAAGGAAAATACCACCTTTTTGGCAAAACAGGTGGTATTTTCTCAAACTTTCTGGCAAAACATGCAGAACCAGCAAAACACAAGAGCTCAGCTTATACCAGAGTCAGAAAAAGCCAGAAAGGTCAAGAAATGCAGGAAGAACCATTGCTCATTGTATAGTGTATGTGGGTCTCTAAGATATTTTGTCTGAGACGCTTCCAGTCACTGCAGGCACACTAGGTCTCCTAAAGTGTCTAGATTAAAAGGTGCTAGCATGACTCTATTAATATACAGCATGAAACCAACGGATTTCAACTGGTTTTCTGGTGGAAGATGTATAGTTGTTCCTCCATCAGAAATGTGAAAAGAAAATTTAAACCTACTGATAATAAGCTAGTAACTTTTAATTACACTTTGTGGTCCTTTAAGCCAAATCTGGAACAGCTTCAGCAGTGATTGACACTGCCACCAGCTCTGTGAGACACCTTACCATGTGAGCCGGTCGTACTCATTCTCCAGCTTGTAGATAAAACTGACCAAGGAGTTCTTCAGGTCAGCCACCTGACTGATGAGTGCCTCCAGGGTCAGCTCCAGCTGCTTCTCCTCTCTCTAAAAAAACCCAGGAAAGACAAGGGATGAGGATAAAGCTTAACACTTTCTCAAGGTGGTGTGGATCCACACACATGCATTCATAGCCCAATCTCTCCTACAGAGAGCCTCCTTTTCAGGGGAAGCAAAGAGAGACTCTGCAGATAAAAATCTTATGGTTTCACACTGACCCCTTCCTCTTGGGTCGGAACACTTAGGTAAGAGACTTGTGCTTGAGACAAACCCTTGGCTAGCTGTCCTCTTTAAGATCTAGATGAGTGTAATGAAGACATTACATTATCACTTGCATCAGCTTTTTACCACATCAGGCAAAGTCATCAAAGTCAGCTCATGCCACCTCCGTGAACCATTCACGCTAACCCAGCTCAAAGCAGATTAGCATTCCCT
The DNA here is from genome assembly GCA_907165065.1 of Caprimulgus europaeus. The sequence continues at coordinate 12,626,875 of OU015534.1, read as the reverse complement.
CCCCGTTCTCTGACAGATGTGGGCACAGCGATGGCCTCATCCGAAACAGCCCCTTGCAAAATGACTAGCAGGTCCACAGCCTAAAGACTCCAGTTTCTGCCCTTCACCTCATGCTTTACTTTCTTCCTGGCCAAGTGCCATTTCCAGCTGCTAAAAAGAACAGCAGCTCCTACTTCACTTGTGCCTTCCTGGCCACGGGAGGCCCTGCCGTGACAGAGACCGCGGGTGCCCACACGCGCACGCGCCACCTCCCGCCTTTCGCTCTGCATTACGGTGTTTGAATAACCTCTTCCACGGGCATCCCCAGGTGAGGGAGGGCAGTGACAGAGGAAGTGTCAGGACAGAGGATCTGTTGCCAAAGACACCAAGGCATTTCCTTTTCTCTTGCAAAAACCCTCTAGAACCTTATCTTGTCTAACTTACTCGTATTACAGTATTGCACAAAACATAATTAAAGTCCCAGCCCTAATGAACTGCTCATGTAAGTCAAGGACTGTACAATAATAGTCCATGAGGAGGGTGGGATAAAACAATCAAATAATAGAAAGGGAATGACGATTGGGAAAGCAGACAGAGTGACTCAGGCTGTTGGCATGCTTGCTATTGGGTTTGTTGTTACTTTTTTTTAAACACACTGAACCAGTGTGAGCTTCACAGGAGACATTATCAGGTATCTTCCACGCTCACGAGAACACAAAATTACTCTATTTGATAGTCTGAGAAGGCTATAAGGGCTTTCTTTAGTAATCACTGATCAGACTTCACTTAACCACCTTAGAAGAAATGGCTGACTCAACTTTGCTAAGATCCCCAGTCCATGGAGTGGATTCACAGAGCAGATTGCTGGGTGATCCACCTTGAGATACAACCACTCTCCTCCATCTTGTGATAGGACTAGTCAGTTCCTGTGCCATTAAGAAACGAGTCTACAACTATTTGTGTGCACTGTGTTTGTGCAAGAAGATTAGCTAATGCCTGTATTACAAGCTGGGCTGGCAGCCAGTGATTTTACTGCTGGGGTGCCAGGCATACGCACCCACGACAGCTCACCTGGCCCACTGCCTGTGTTTATCCAAGAAGCCCTCAAGAGAATGAAAGAAATCCTATTGCACATGCACTGCTCTTGCAGCAGCAGCGTACTCTGAGCCTCCATTAAGAGCTGGCAGCAGATGCAGGCACTGCAAAGCACACACGCAACGAGACTGACCGGTGCTCCCAAGGAGGGCTGTGCCTCTCGCAGGCGTGCGCTACGTTCAAGCGGTGCTGTAAAGAGTTTGTTAGCAACACTAAACCGCCCCGAGGTAGTAAAGACAGGGCTGATGGGAGGGGTTGCTGCAGGACCTCCTGATATGGAGCAACTCAGGGGTGAAGCTGAAATTCAGAGTAGGTAAAACGTAAAGCAACGCACGTGGCAAAACAAAGGGGAAAAAAAAAACAATGCCGACTTTCTGCACACAATGACATTCTCTGAGCTGATAATGTTATCACTTGGAAACATGATTTTGGGATTATCTGAGGGTAACCCATGAAAACCTCTGCCCAAGGCTCAAGAAACAGTCAAGGAAGTAAAAGCAATAATATGATTTATTAGGAAAGCAATAGAAATGTAAGCATCATTATGTCCTTGTATAAATGCATGCCTCATTTGCATCCCAACTATGACATGTCACTCCTGTTCCTCCAACTGAAAAGGGATATATGTACAAATAAAGGCAATCAGGATGATCAAGAATATTCATCAGTTCCATAAAAGCACCAGTCAAAAACAGAGAAGAGACCAGTATGTGCAAGTGCCTGAAAGAAGGAAAGACAATATAACAAACCCTATAGATGAGGAATTGCAGGACACTCCATTTTCACTTTCTTTTCTGGTCAGACCACTGAGAGACTTGCACAAAGCCAGCAGGTAGCAGTTTCACACAAACCAAAGGAGGCGGATCTTTACAGCCCTCTAACCTGTCATTACCCTCTGCAACTCTTCTCCATTGGATGTTATGGATGCTAAAAATTCACTGCACTTCAAAAACTAACCAGATCCTTCTCCCATCAATTAAAATTCATTCAAGGCTATTAAACACAAGGGATGTGCTAGCAAGAGTTTACACAGAACGACATCAGTAGCTTATTCTGCTCCCACAACTTATTTTGGGCATCGGCTTCTTGGCTCATGGCAAAGCCAGGCTGCCGGGCAGGTGAACCTTGGGGCTGCTGACCCTCACCAAGGGCCGCAGCATGGGCCGAGAGGGAGAGGTGCGCTCGGACCCGCACACACCCACCCCACAGCCGTGCGGGAGGGGAGGCTCAGCCCGGGGTGGGTCTGACCCCGGGAGCCGAGGGGCCAAGGCCGGACCAAAGGCGGCAGCGGCGCTGGACACGGCCTCAGGCCGAGCCCCGCGGAGCTCGGGGCGCTCGTGGCAGGAGGCACCGAAACGCGGGGCCCGGCCCGGCCCCGCCACGGAGCGGCCTCGCCGGCCTCTCGCCCGCGGCAAGGCCCCGGCAGCGGCCCGGGCGCGCCTGCAGCGCCTCGCCTCGCCGCCTCGGCCCCGTCCCGCCCTGCCGCGTCGCGTCGCGTCCCCGAGCCGGCCCGCGCGCCGCTGCCCCCAGACAGGCCGCAACAGCGCTCAGCCCCTGCCCTGCCCGGCCCAGCCCAGCCCAGCCCCGCCGCCCCTCACCTGCATGGCGGCACCGCCCCGTTGCCACGGGAGAGCGGCACTTCCGGGTCAGCCGGCGGGGGCGGGGCCGGGCGGGCGCGAGGGCGGAGGGCAGAGGGCGAGGGGCGGGGCCGCGCCGGACATGGCGGCCGCCGAGAGGCCCGATTCGGAGGTGGGAGCGGGCGGGGAGAGCCGGGGCAGGAGCGAAGCAAGGGGCGGGATGGCGGGGGGCAGTGGGGCTGGCCGCGCCTGGGAGGGAAGGCGGGGGGTGCTGTCCCGGAGGTGAAGCGGCCCGGAGGTGGGTGCCGGGCCGTGTGTGGGTGTACTTGTGTGGGTGGGGGTGTGAGTGGGGGTGTGAGTGGGAGTGTGTGTGTGCGAGTGTGTGTGTGCGGGCGGGGGGTGTGTGTGCGTGCGTGCGTGCGTGCGTGTGTGTGCGAGTGTGTGTGTGCGGGCGGGGGGTGTGTGTGCGTGCGTGCGTGCGTGCGTGCGTGCGTGTGTGTGGGGATGTGGGGGGGGGGGGGGTGTGCGCTGGCCGGGGTACCTGCCCGGTGTGCCCACTGCGCCCTGGGGTGACCTGTGCCGCTGTGCTCCCGCCGCAGGTGGAGGAGGCGGGGCACGTCTTCCTCCTGATGAAGAAGGACTATCGCATCTCCCGCAACGTGCGCCTCGCCTGGGTCCTCAGCCGCCTCCATCAGGTCATCTGGGCTGTGCCCGAGCCGGAGCTGGTGAGTCGGTGCCCGGGGCCGGCTGGTGTCACCACGGCCTGATGTGGCGTTGGCTCTGTGCCACTTGTAACCAGCTGGACCCTGCAGAAGTTTTTAATGCAGTTCTTTTCTCTCATTCTTCCCTTGCCTTGGCTTGACGTTCTCTTGCTCACCACTTACTTGTTCTTGTAGGTAAAGTCAGAAAATGAACTCGATGTTCTCAGCATCTTGCCTAACGGGTGGCAGCCAGACGAGCCTGTCCAGCCCAGGCCCTATCTCCTTGTGCCCTCTACGCGGGTCACCTTCCTGGCCCGCCAGTACCGGTTTGTGATTGAATTAGATCTGAGCCCTTCCACAGGGATTGTGGTAAGTGCAGAAACTGCCTCTTTGGGGTGTTCTGCATGGAAAGGCTGGGCCCCTTTCTGTTTGCTGAGAAGGCTTATTCTTCTTTGTGTTAGTCTTAACTTATGCGGGGGTCTTGCCTTTCCCAGGAGCAAAGCGTGCAATAAACCTAGCTAGGCAGCTTAATGGCAAATCCTGTTTCTCTGCTGAATGCTCTGTGTGTGACTTTCACTTGCAGGGAGCTGTAATTTTAATTCAGCTGCTGTTGCAGAGGGATGTTTGCTGTTGGCTCTGTGTGGTGGGGCAACCAGCAGTGAGATTGAAAGTCCTAGAAGATGAAAAAGCTCTTCCCTTTCTCTGTTTCTATAGGATGACTCAACAGGAGAGATAATTTTTGATGAAGTGTTTCATGCCCTTTCCCGATGCTTGGTGGGATTGTTAAGACCCTTTCGTATTCCTGGTTCGGACATTATCTATCAGCCAGAGATCTTTGTCACCATCCAGGCATATTCCTCCATCATTGGCCTGCAGTCCCACCAGGTAAAGTTCAACCTCTCCACTGGCACGGCTCAGCGTGTGAGCTGGCAGTATGGGCTTCCTGTGAACACAGAGGAAAGCTGGGGCCTGTGGGAGCTGGGCTCTGTTCTCTGTGATGCTGCAGACTTGTTTCATTAAATTGTGCAGCCTGGTGTGGTGGGGAGGTGTATGTGAGCAACTTCTCCTTTCTGGGCAGGAAGTGGAGGTTTCTTCTGGGGAAGCAGGACCCAGCAGAGAATGCTGCCCACAGGCACAGTCTCAAGAGTTGGGCCGCAGGGAATGTTTCCTTTATGTCAAATGTGTCTTTGTTGTTGTTGGTTTTGTGGTTGGGTTTTTTTTTTTAATTTCTATTGACCAATTCTTTTTAGCCTGTTATAATTAGCTTGAGCCATTCAAGAAGAGCTGTTGTGCCCAAAAGCTTGTCTGCCTGTTCCAACTGTGTAGCAGTGGTTTATTCAAAGATAATTGCCTCTTCCTGCAAACTTTGCACTGTTTTTGCACTGGTATGAAAGTGTTTATACTTGCTGGAGAGAGCAGCCAGCCCCAGTATTGAGATTGTCAATGAGATTTTACTTAAGATAGGAAAATTCTGTTTAATAATTGAAGTCTGATTTATGGTGCCAGTGTGGTTTTTGGAGTTCATCCTTCATCCCTTTTACCTCATAATATTTTCGCATTATTTTCATGTTTCTGATGGTGTATTTTATCCCTTTGCTAATACCAGGGAAAGTGGATGGTAACAGGAGGAGCCTGTTAGTTGATGCTTGTTCCCTCCCTCTCTCTCCCCACCCTGCCTCTGCCCAAGCCTCTGCAAGGCTGCAGCCTTTAATGGTCTTTATAGTCTTTGAAGAGCGTGCTCCTCGCTTTGATCTGTTCTTGGGTCCTACCAAAGTAAGCGTAGCGGGAATTTGTGCATTTGCCAGTGATGTTTTGTGTGTCATCTGGTCCAGCTCTCCTGCAGATACTACCGTGCTTTGCCTCAGTATCTCCCCTATTTACACTAAATTGAGCACTCTGAAATTGCTATGTTTTGGTTCTGTGGGTCCCTCTAAAGACCCATTTATCATATGAGGCCAGGAACTGTAATCTCTGGGTACAACTGGATAAACTTTGTGTTCCTTTTATGGAGGAAAAGACATATATTTGTTATTACTCATCCAGGAAACCCTGTCTGTATGGTCATCATTTACTTTTCCTATGTCGTTATGAGGTCTTGCCCAGCTGAGGTTGAGGGAATGTGGATAACATGCAGCAACCCAGCCATCTGTTGAGTTCTTTGTCTACACCTTTTATCTTCTTTACCTCCTGGTTGTGGGCAGAGTTTGCCTGTACAGTGGTGGTGTCTGTAAACATAAGTGTCATGCTTATCAGCATGGGGAGTTTCTGTGGTGGCAGGCTTGCTCTGTTACATCACTCAGCCTCTTCTGTAATGTCCAGTCTTAATTTTTTCTTTTCTTTATTTCAATTTGCTGTTCCTTTATCCAACCACTTACTGGAAGATAACTGGATCAGTCCATAGGTGAGTTAGATTAGAACAAACAGGCCTTCTGTAGAAATACCAGACCAGAGTTACTGGCTTCTAACAAGGATCCCACATCACTTTCTCCTGACAACCACTTATCCTGGGAGAAGGCAAATGAAGTAGAAATTTCTTCCCAAAGAGTGATGCGAGTGTCTGCTGCGGAGTGCACTGCAGATGCCATGAGGCATTGCTGCTCACAGGCAGTTGGACCTGAGCAGGAACAGTGAGAAAAGGCCTGTGTTGTACTTCTGCTGTGTCAGGGATGTGTCTGAACTTCACTGTGCAGAACTGTGTTCCTGTGTACCACTCTGGGAGCTGGTACTATAAAACCTTAACTTGATGACTGACATGTGTGTCCTTGGGCCAGGTACTCTTCCAGGGCTGTCAGCTGGATGAGACGAAGCGAGAAGCCTTTCTGCACCAAGTTTACACACAGCTATGTGCCTTTGAGAACAAAGTTGCAGAGATGCTCCAACAACAGTATGAGCCCAAACCACAGGTAAGGAGGGCAGAGGTAGTTGGGGTCTCTTGGCTCCCTGGAGATTTGCACTCTGAGGCCCCTCTAGGGTGGGGTGGCAAGAGGAACAGTGGTGTAGACCTGGAGAAGGAACAACTAAGGAGTTTTTAAGATAACTTTGTGGGATCTGGTGATGAGACATGAACACTGAGGAAAGCAGAACCAGTAAGCATTTAGAAGAACTGATGGTGATGCTTACCCTCCCCAAGATTGTCCAATAAAACATCCTGACTTCTTGTACATCATGGGACAAACTGTAGGATGTTCTTTCTCTCTGAAGATGATGGTGGGAGAGGTGATTATGCCCATATCGTTAATCCGTAAGTAGCTTGAATATGCCCCTGGCCCTTGTTACATTTCTTGAATGCAAATACTTCCTTGTTGCCACAAAAACTGACCATGAAACTGAATAAACATCTGGTGCACTTTCTAATACTCCTTGAAGTCTGGCAGATGCTGTTTAATAGCCATGGATATAGGTATCAGCATGTTAATGACAGCACTATAAAATACAGCCTAGGATGAAATGAAAAGTGAGACTCTGTAGGGCTTCAGAGTGTCTGTGGATTTCTCATCAAGATCATCTCTCCTGATCCTGGAAACAAAGAATGTGAAGGTTACATTGTGATACTGCTGTGTTCACATGGCAGCCACAATCATATCTGTGGGCATTCTCCTTGCAGTTAAAGGCACTATTGGCCTGTCTGAGGTGATTTAGTCCTTATTTAGCATTAGTTATTAGAGTTTGGGCAAGAAAAGGAAAAAAAGTCTCAAAATCAGATGAGCAAGAGGTTACAGGTGATCTAGTTACATGTTTGAAGTGTTTCAAATCTCATATTCTAGCTGAAATTTATATCTTTGAATGCTAAGACTGTCAGTCCTGGAACAGAAAGAAGATTGCAGGAAGTAAATACCTTTACCAGTGTGTCCAGCTGGTGTTTTTGCAGTGCTTTGTATGCATTCCTGGTTGCTGCAGTATTTCTCTCATGCTAGACTACCCTATAACTTCTTCCATGCAAATGGGGGAAGGAGACGCGCTTGCGGGCCAGAGGGACTGGCGAGTCCTGCCACAGGCTGTGGGGTGGAGGTGGGAGGCCCCAGGGGAAGGGCAGGGACTGAAACTTTTTTGTTTTTGAAGTTGCATTAGCTGTATCATCATCAGCAAGTGTCTGAATTTAGGGCATTTGCCAAATCAAAGTGATGGGTAATCAGGTTTTTTGCTCACAGTCACAGACTGCTCCCGTTTGTGCAAAACAAAAGTTTAGTTAGTTCTAATTTTCTTTTCCCAGCTCCAATCATCTGTAGCTTTGCAGGGGAGGGTCTCACCCATTCTCTGTATTAGCAGTAAAAATGAAGCAATAGTTTATTACAGGGTTGAACTGTCAGAGCCTTCTGGAGATGAGGGGACTAGGAACGCAGTAGATTCCTCACCAGTGTAATTATACAAATTTCAGAGCTTGCCTGGGGGAAATTTTTCATAGAAGATGCAGGAGAAGCCTACCTGCGTTTGCTTATATGAGCGCTGTATAACAAGTGCTGTTGGAACAGAGCTAAATGTATAGGCACTAGACTTTGTGCTTATGAGGCTCCTTACCCACTCTGCTGCAGTGCTTCGTAAGTGAGACGTAGCTGTCTCTGCATCTCCAGCGTTTCTGGGCTTGACTTGGGTAGATGCTGCATAGCTGCAGCTTCTACTAAATGACAATTGAAAAAGAGATATTCACCATTTCTTTAATTAGGAACTGCTTTGCTCTGCAGAGGAGCTTTAGTGACCCCAAAGTGTCTCATCTTTCCCCTTCTGTGAGAAATCAGCTTATAATTAAGCTCTAAGCACGTTGTCCCCTTCCTCCACGCTGAGCAGCACCCAGCAGCTGTTCTAAAGGGCCCAAGTGACCAGGAATTTGAGATCACCTAGAAATTAAAGCTAGAAGTGGAGACTGCTGATGTGCTCCAGGGCTGTGGTACCATGGGGCTGCTAGACTGAAGGCTGTTTAACTGGAGAGTGAGAACTAGAGCTAGGCTGAAGTCTGCCTTGTGGGGCCTTGTAGTTTTTGGTTGTTTTTTTTTACTTTTCCAGGTGGATTTGTCACCTCTGAGCCAAGAGAGCCCTGGTGATGTGCAGGAGCCATCTGGGAGGAAGCCCAGTGTGTCTGTGGTCACTGCTGATGTTGGCCTTGTCAGCATGGTCCGGCAGGGGATCCTGGCACTGCAGCTGCTGCCCTCCAACTCCAGCGCAGGTTGGCTTCGTCCTCTGGGTTAAGGTTTGCGCAGTTGTTTGCAAAGGGTTGTATTCCCCCTGCCTTAGGCTGAGATTATAAGGGCTGGTGTGTGGACTTTTCTGTTAGGGATGAAATTTCAACATCAGGTTTTACTCTGCACTCTGTGAGCAAATTGTGGTGGTGAGAACAGGGAGGACAACGCTGCGCCACGTGTCAGCACTAGGGAGTTTGTGAGGAAGCACAGCTGTGACTGTTGCTTGGGACAACCCAGGGCGTGCAGAGCTGTGCCCTGCCTCAGTGCCTCACTGTACCTTGTTGGGAAGTTTGCCAGCTCTGGAATGTCGTGGAAGCGCTAAACCAATTTCAGGATTTTCCTTTCTACTTTTGCCCTGCCTAAATTTTATCTCTGGTGGATACACTGCGAGAGTGGTAGCTGGTTGAGCTGGAAGGTGCACTAAGATACTGCCTTGTTTACAGGTATAATAATAATTACGGATGGTGTGACTAGTGTCCCTGATGTGGCTGTGTGCGAGACCTTACTCAACCAGCTCCGCAGTGGCACAGTGGCCTGCTCCTTTGTACAGGTATGTCTGCCATTAGCAGGGAGTGTGGGGGCTGCTGCCTGCCAGATGGAGGAAGGTGGGTTGCTGTCGGTGGCATTCACCTCCAGAGGGGACTTCTTTGCCTGTTTGAGACCTTTACAGGTCCTTTGCCTTGTCTTCAGCACTGCTGTACTGTTTCAGGTATCCTCTTTATCCATCCTCTAGGTGGGCGGTGTCTACTCGTATGATTGCAGCTTTGGCCATGTTCCCAATGTGGAGCTGATGAAATTCATTGCCATGGCCACTTTTGGTGCTTACCTCTCCACGTGCCCTGAGCTGGATCCCCTGAGCCTGGACCTAAATGTGTATCACAAGGCATTTCTGCTCTACTCCTTTCTGCGTACTGGGGAGTCCCTGAATCCAGAATACTACTGCGGTGAGGAATGTGCATGTCCTCCTTCCAGCAGGTGGATGTCTTACAGCACCTATCTTCGGTGTGACTCCCTCAGGCTTGGTTATGCTGATATTCTCCCTTGTCCCCTCTGGGCCATGTAGGCTCTGGACACTTTGGGCCGTGCAGCCTCATCTGTGACTCCCCTCCTGGTTCCGGGAATTGGGTGGATTACAGAAAACGAATGTCCCATTTTGCACCATTCCCCTTTCTGTGGGCTTCACTTAGCAAACTGCAGTTAGGTCCACTGTCATGGAACTTGGAGGGGCTGAGAAGCTCTCACTGACCCTTTGTGCACACTGGCTAGCTCACAGATGGGGACATTCTGGAGAGCCTGTCCTAATCAGGCTTGCATCTGGCAGTTTGGATTGAAAAACTAGGCTCCTGAGAACTGTCTTAAATGCCTCTCTTAGTTGTTCTTATTCTGTGAATGTTAGTGACTGTGAGCATGCCAGGAGAGTTTAGTTAGCAGTGGAACATGGAAACACGCTTCCATGCCCTGGTGATATGCTGGTGCCATCTGTGCTTTCTGTAACTCGGCGGCAGAAGCTGCATACAGCGACAGTTCTGAAAAGAGCTGGCCTGGGACTTGGGAATGTCGAATCTTAAAAAGATCAGGTGTTAGTGGTTAAACACAAGGGCTCATGTCCTGATACCTTTTAGAAAGCACCTGGGAATTCAAGGTTTTCCAGGGAAAGGGGTAAAGCCCAGAAGCTCCCTACGTGACTGTTACAGCAGCTGTGCAGTTTCTGCCTGTCTAGGCTAAATGTGTAACTCCAATGTGTGCCTTGTCACAAGGGCTGTCCCAGAGAAAGCGGGGTCCATCACCCCACTCTGCCTCTCTCCCATGCCTCTTGGTCACACTGGTGGACCCCTTTGCTGCGTTGCAGAATCAGCAGTGGGTGTAAGTGGTACCTGAAGGATGTACTGTTCTTCAGGCCAGCAGGTGTTCTGGCAGCTTTTGTAAAGCGCTTTGGGAGGGCTGTTGCTGTAGGATGAGGAGCAGGGGAGTTGCTCCCTCACAAACCCCATCTCTTCCATTTTCAGTGTCCCAGCACAGACTGTTCAATGAGCACCTGGTGTCTGCAAGCAGCAACCCCGCTCTGGCGATGAGGAGGAAGAAGCACACTGAGAAGGAGGTGCATGCTGACCTTGTGAGCATTGTCTCTGTTCGGCTGCGGGAGGGCTACAGCATCCGCGAGGTCAACATCACAAAAGGTGACTGCTGCGCTGGGGGCTGGAGACTTGGATAGACTCTGCTCTCAACTGTAGAGAAAAGTGCAGGGTCTGTCATCTCAGCAGAGTGACTTGCACTGTGGAGGAAGGAACTGTTTCCTCCAAACTCAGAGTTTGTTTTTGTGAATAATTCCCTGACACAGGACTGTCCAGTATTGTTGTGCAGTTCAGCACTTGCCAGGCTTGTCCTCTATGGCTATAAGTGCCTGGGGAGGGAGGGATAGACGTGACCCTCTGTATCGTGGAAATGAGTCCCCACAACTGCAGGGAAACTAGTGATAGAAGTTGAGAAGATCAAAGTCTGCGCTATAACTCCAGAATCATTCTAAACTTGCCTTCTGATGTTTTCTATGAATTTGCTGTGGTCTGCCTTAAAACTGTGTAAACATTTTATGCCACTGCTCTGCCTGTGGCAGAGCTTCATTGCTCTTTCTCTACCTTCCTTTCTAAACTCACTCAAACAAATTAGACCTGTGTGACTTTATTATCCTTAATTAAGTTTATCCTCCTTCTCTCGCATTGCACAAACGTATTTAGGAACAATACCTTTCTCTTTGTAAGCTTCCTTTTGTCAGGTTAAGCAAGCCAATGTTTCAGCCTCATTTTATAAGGACAGGCTTTCTGTTCTGTTTTTTTATCTTAATAGCATTTTTTTTTTCCCCCTCAGTTGTTCACTTTTCACAGTTTGGTCTCGTATTTCTCGAAACAGTTGATAGAGTGTTGTAAATGTGATTTTGTCAGTGCCTTGTTCAGTAATGCTAATACTTCCTTGCTTCTGAAGTAGAATACCATATCTGATAGGCCAGGAATCACATGAGCTTTCTCCATGATTGCATTGCATTGTTAGCACAGAAATCCCTGTGTCTTTCATGCACCTTTGCTTCCAGGTGATGAGTCCTTAGGGGTATTTTACTGGGTTTTGTTTGTTTAGTAGTCCCTAAATGTGCTATTCTTCACACAGGAGGACTCTCAAGTTCACCTCACTCAGTTCAGCTCATGATTCCTGTGTTATGGCTGGGAATTGCAGTTCTTTTGGCTTGATGCTTTTTAATAACTAAATAGATCTAAACCAGCTTTTTGGGGAAGGTTGCTAACAATAATATTAGGTGGGATATGGGAATTTAAGGTGTTAGTGAGAATATTAGGTGGGAAATTTGGGAATTTGAAAGTTGCTCTTCTAGGAATATCCCTAATTCCTTGTTTCAGGAGCTTTCTGTTAAAAGGAAGAGTTTGCTAAGGTTTCCTATTGAGACAGACCTTCTAGTTAGGTCTGCAGATTGCATCTCCTGTAGGTGTGGCATGAGATATTTCCCTTAAATCCAGGCAGATTAGGTCCATTGCACTCTCATTGTCTCGGAATGTCTATGAAACAGTTTTACAAGTCAGTTCCTGTCCAAGCTGTGCTCACTATTATGTCTTTTATCTTTCTATGCTCTAGTTCACTGACAGCTTGGACACTACTGGAGAGAGAACCTTTCTTTAGTCTGGCAGCAATGGTGAAGTGCTCTTGGTGACTGTGAAGTCCTATATAGAAATGCTGGAAGAGGTAGCAGGTGCGAACCATTCAAAAAGCAGTCAGACAAGTTCATGTTGTACCTTTTTGCACAGAGGTGTAGCTACAACCTTTGGCTCAGGATATTGTAAAGCAGCAAATTCCTGGACTCTGGAGGAAAGCATCAGAAATATCACCACAAGTGTTTACCGTGCTTCCTGCACTTCCCTCTAGTGTCTTCCTGCTCTCTTTTAGCCCTTGAAATGCTAAATGTTGTGGTCTTCCATTTTTCCAAAAGCAGAGAGAAGAAGAGCAGCTACACTGGGTCAGTTACCTTCTGTGGTGAATAGCTGTGGGTAGGTACACAGGAAGGAGTAAGAATAGGGTAAATGTACATGCTTTCTCCTTTCCTTTGTTATTCACTTTGAGCACTCTCTAGCTGTTTGCAGCTCAGGAGCTTCCTGAGCCAGAAATACTTTTGTATTTTGATGAAGTTTTTTTAAAAGGAATTTAAAAATGAAATGTCTGAGCTATCAAAAATACAGTGTGCATTTCTATGCCAGCTTTCAGAATAGTAGCAGATAATGTTGCTTATACTTTGGAAAGGCTAAATGCTCTGGAGAGTTGCTGTCAGTGATCAGAAAAATTGTTCAGCTAACATCTTAAAAGTGGAATTTACAAAAGATCAAGACATTTAGACATTCAGCACTGCCTCTAGTAAGGAAAAGCATGTTTGGCTACTCAGGACTCTGGGCCATTCTATAGAGAAGTGTATAACAAAGAACAGTTAATTAACCTGGATTGCCAAAAGCTTTTGCCAAAACTTGCAAAATAAAGGCTGTTGCGGAGCCAGCTGGCTGTGAAGCAAGAGGAAAGAGTGCAGTTGTGGACTTTGACACTGTCGCTTTTCTGCTTCACTTTGCCAAAGGCAAAACAGAATAAATAGCTAGCTTTGTGTTCAGAGTTGCCTGGAGAGGTTGTTTGTGATATTTATAAGTGCTCTGGTTACCCTCACTATTTGATTTTAGATACTTAGGCATTTAGAAGGCTACTATGGTTAGTTAGGAATGCAGAAGTGCTTGTGAAAGGGGGAGGGTTGGAAGGTATGGAAGGGAGAGAAGCTGCGTCTGAGAAGCTGTGGGGCCATGGCATGTAATGGATCTCAGCCTCTCTCCTTGTTTCTTTCTGGGACAATGTCAGAGGATTAACCTCTGTAACAAAAAAACAACCAAAAAAATTATCACTGACTGTTTTGTGTTTCTATGTGTTGAGGAGAGCCTGGAGGACTGTTTTCAAAACCTCATCTTCCTCTGTGATTCAGTCCAGCACCACAAGTGGCTGGGCACGAGCTGGTCAGTGAGATTGGCCATTTTCAGTGTCAGGAACTGGGAAAACAAAATGAGTTTTCTGAAAACCAGAGCTGGACATTATGACAGAAAGCAAAGCAGCAAAAAGTTTTATTAGCTCTAAACTCAAGAACCAGAAATAAATTGCTTTGCAGTATGAACAAGCTAAAGATTCATCTAGGTATGACTTCAAGCTAAGCAAATATTTTTCCTATGTTTTTAGTTTTGCTTGTTTTGGATTGTGGGAGTGAAGCCAGGATGACTAATGGAAACACAGGGGGAAGTAGGAAATATTTTCATTAATGATCTGGGCAAAAAATGTAGGACTTTAGTTATCATGTTTGCTGTTGAAGTAGAAAGGCTTTGTTATGAGAACCAAAATACTGTGTGGAAAGCAGTGCACTAAAGCAGTAAGAGTGAGGTGCCAGTATGAAATGGAAAGAGACAAATTGACAAATTCTTGTTTAGCCTCTCTGATAAACTAGACAATCTTCATATGGAAACAACAGATGGTACAACCCTGGCAAATGCATTTATAGTAACGCAAAGCACCCATTGTGGAAAATATTAGTGACCTTAAATAAAACCCTAGTAATCCCTCGGATGAAATACAGGTGAAATCTTTGATCATCTTTGTTCAGGAAAGGTGAATTCTTGAGGTGCACGAAGGTCTGGAGCTGTTAAGGGGAATGGATATTCTGTCATAGTCTGATCATCATAGCTTGGTTTAACCTGCACAGTAACAGCTGAAACTGGGTAAAATTTCTTCCCCTAGTGCACACTCCTTGTCAATGTTATGGAAATGAAGCTACTCAGAATAAAAATAATGTAATGAACAACCAAGCATGAATTTGGCATGTACTCTGGGAGGTTTCTTCTAAACATTGACAGGGGAAGAGTACTCTGAGGGAGCCTCCCAGCAGGGACTGTTGAAGCAAAAAGCAAGATGGCTTTAAAATGGAGTGTAATCAGCCTGTGAAGGGGATGGCATGATGTGCCTATGACAGCAGCAAATGCAGCTCTGTGGGAAACACAGGATCCAGGATGATGACCTGTTCGGACAGTTTCCAGCACATCCAATCACTTATCTCACAAATGCTGCAAGTCCAGCAAGCTGTAGAGCGGGCTGGACATCAGAATAGATGATTGAGCAGTTGAAATAGCAGCGTGGCACTGTTACAGAAAGTCATGTGTTTCCCTGGGTTGTTTTGGTACAAATACACATGCACAGTCAGCAGGAGTGTGACAGTTTTCTGCTCTTCTGGCTCAGTGAGGCTTGCTGTCAGGTGTTTGTGTTAATCTTGCTAGAGATGCAGTTACCTGCTTAAAGAAAAAGGTAAAAATAAACAGTTTGAAGAATGGGTGAATATTCATTCTTAACTTCTTAGCTTTGGGAGGAGAAGGGAATAAACATGGTGAGAAGCTTTTGATGCTTAAATCTCTAGAGGGTATGAAGTACTGTCTGTGCAGAAGAAACGTGGAATTTAATTCAGGAATTGGACCTCACCTTCCAGTTTGTTTGTGATCTGGGCCCCTCATGTCCAAATATCCATGTTTCTGCAATGAGACAGATTAACTCTGCAGGGTGCAGATGAGAAAACTTTGTCTCTTAAAGGCCCTACTCCTCTGTGCAAAGCAACAGTTTTCTTGAAAACAAAGATGAAGCTGTGAAGAGCCCATTGCAAATGTCAGCACCTCCTCCGAGTTTCAGCTGCCTTTTTGAGTGTAGATACTATGTGTACATTTAAAGAACTGTTCACCAAATAACTACTGTGTAAGCAAGGCCTCCCTCTGTTGGGGAAGAAAGAGGATGACTTCAGCTAGAGCAAACAGTTGTTAGGTTACTCTGTCTTCCTCACAGCAGTCAAACAATCTCATGGTACTTGAGAGTCCCTGGTCAGAGATAAAGCTCAGACGTGTACCAAACAAGCACTTGAAATTATTCCTCTGCTCCCATGCAGGTGGGTCTCAGCTGGAGGTGAAACTAGTGCTGCTTTGGAAACATAACATGAGGATAGAGTACTTAGCTGTGACACCCTGGCCCCTGGACCCATCAAAGCGCAGCACATGGGTGGAGGTGACAATGGAGGGGAGCTACGACATCCTGCATGACATCAGTTGCACCATGAGGAAGCCTATCACCAGTCTGTACCGCACTACAGTCATCCGGCGCTTCTGGAACACCTTGCAGAGGTGAGCCAAACCATCCCCAGCAGTTCCCAGTGGCCAATGTAACCAAGAAATTCCTTCCTTGACGTGCTGGGACATGGGTTATGCAGGTGGCCATCCCAACCCTGGGTCCCAAAGGTGCTCTGAGGAAGAGGCATGGCTTGCAACAGGCTTGCTATCTAGCCAAGGAAAGGATTCAAACTGGCCTGTGACCTAGTCTGTAACATTGCTTAATGGTGAAGGTCTTGCTGCCCCTGAGTCCTGATCCTGTGATGCAAACTTTAACTCTGACTGCCATCCCATGAAGGTGGTGTGCTCTTACAGCACAACCTTGCAGCTGTGCTGTGTGGTCACGGTAGGAGCAATACCTCATGTCTCTGAGCCTGAAGGGCCTGTGGGTGGTAACTATTTCCTGGCCAGGGTGACTGTTACTCCCTGATATTCAACGGATTCCTTTTCTAGCACTTAATTCCCAAATCTGATCATCCTCCTTATACATGAGGCTCTTACTCTTGAACTGCCTTAACACGCTCTTTGCAATCAGGCATTGAATTGCAGTATTGCCCTAGAAAGCTATGTTGGTGTAGGTGGGATCCAAGTACATAGGGAGTGCTGTGTGTGCGGGCACTGGGCTGCCTGGGGCAGCAAGGGGGGAAGTGTGGGCTTTTGTGACTAACTGCCTCTTTTCCTTCAGCATCAACCAGACAGATCAGATGTTAGTTCATCTGCAGTCTTTTGACACAGTTCCAGAACACTTCACCATTCCTGAGAGCACCAAGAACGGGGTGCCCCTCTTCTACATCCCCCCAGGCTCCACCACTCCGGTACGTTCCCCCTCTCTCCCATTTAATGTGGGATAGGTTGTCCCTCCTGCCTGTTCTGTCTTGCACCAGCAGATGCTGAGTCCCAACAGGCAATCAAGATCTTCTGTAACTCTCAGGTTTCATCTCTTGCTCTTTGCCTTGCTTAGTAACAGAGTTCAGGTGCAATGCAGTGCCTGTGAACATCCCATCTCAAACTTTTTCCCTTCCAAGACATCACCCTGTGTCTTTATTGCTGCAGCTACACCTCTAAGCCCCACAGCAAGTCTCTGAAGTGTGCTGTGAAGCCTTCTCCTCTAGTGATGTGATGTGTGAGACCAGTGGGGAGGCTGACTTGCTTTTTGAGTGGATACCTCGTGTGTGTGGAGTTGCTGCTGACAGTCTTATGCCCTGGTGATGTAGCACCACTGGATGAAGATGTAGGGTGTGCTGAATAGTTGTTTATAGGCTCATTGCTCTGAGCACTCATGTGGAAGGTGCAAGTGAGATTCTTGTCATCTGCACAGCAGAAACTAAACAAAATATGAGCTAATAGTTTCCACTGCAAAATTTGAACTCATTGAAGCTCACTGAGCAGAAGTGCTAGCATATTATCTGTTCCTTGCTAGCAGTGTCCTTGGCATTGGCAGAAGGTGACTAGCAGATACCAAAGCCAGGGGAGTTTTAATTTAAGAGAGCTACCCCTTTAATTTTACCCTTCTTTAGGTTTGCCCAGTAAATTTTCCCTATGTAGGCTTATGTATGCCACAGTGTATCTGGAGCATCCCATCTTAATGGCTAACCACCAGTTTACTTCTGCATCAGCAGAGTTGCTGTAGTTGGTGGAATTACAGTGTTACCATACAGACATGCTAGAGTTGCCCAATGCCACCTATTGCTGGTACCGTATTTGCCTGAGCACTCTCAGACAAGTTATCTCTGTGTTTAATTGCTCTGCTGACACAAGCCATATATCCCCTTCTCAATCAGAAAGCACACCATTACATATGCCATCTTTTCCATGGTTGATTTACTTGATGCTAAGTAGTTAAATTCCTAATTAACTTGACATTTCAGGAACCTAATTTATTTTTGCTTACATTGTGCTGCCTGTTTCAATGTGCACACAGTTATTCTGCTGAGTGGCAGTTACTGAAAGCCAGGGACGTGGGTAGCCTTCTGGGCCTACCCAGCTCAGCTGCTAGAGAATTTCTGCTCTCGCCGGGTGGAACCAGACAGTTTCTTGCTGAATATTGCCCTGTCATTTTCTCAGGTGCTGTCCCTGCAGCACAGTGGGTCTGACTCGAGCCATTCCCAGTTTGCCTCCTACTGGAAGCCTATCCTTTCCATGGATGCCAACTTCTGGCAGAGGTGGCTGCACATGCATCGTATAGTCCTCCTTCTGGAGCATGACACGTATGTACCTGGCAGGGCTGGGCTCATGTGCACAGTGTGGGCCAGCCTGGGAAAGCAGGGCATCCAGTTCAGACCAGTGGCAGAGTGGCAGCTGTCTTGCAGCTGCCTATGGCCAAGGGAAGGGCCTTGCTAGTGGGGCCTGGTGGATAGTGAAGGGTCATTTATCTGAGACTGAGAGGGACTGTGGGTTGGGAAGTTGTCTTTGTCAAAAGAAGGGCTGTTCTCAGAAGCATAAATTGTTTCTCAAGTCCCCCTTGGGTTTGGATTTCCTGACTGCAGGGGGTGTGACCTATCCAGTGGGAGCTATCCCACATATTTTTGTTTGCTACTGGAAAACATGTTCCCCAAAAGCATTGCTTTTGAGGATGGTCCTAGTTCCAGAGTTATGTGAATAATAGACATATATGGCATGGAGGGAGATGGAAACGATACAAGGGTGTGCTCTCTACGAGGTGGAGAGCAGGATCCCTGTGCGCTCAGGGAGTGCGGCTCTTGCCAGTGGGCACAGGTAGGGGAGATGCTTGGGTACTGGCTTCTGTAGGGGGATAAGGCTGATGTACTAGTCAGAGGATGAGTTGTAATGGATGGAGCAAAGTCTCTCTGGGCTTTAGGGGAAGAAGAGAAACTGTGGTTCTAAAACAACTTTCTGTCACACCCTACAGGCCTGTGCCCAAGCACCTGCACACGCCAGGCAACAATGGCCGCTACAGCACCATCCAGTGCCGCATCTCTCACTCGGCACTCACCTCCTTGCTGCGGGACTGGAGCAGCTTCGTGCTGGTGGAAGGCTACTCCTATGTCAAACTGATACATGGGTGAGTGGCTTGGAAGCAGTCCTGTGTGGGGAGTCGGGCACATGGCCAGACCAAAGATCCAGTTAGACCAGTACCCTGTGATGGGCCAAAAGAAGATGTCTGGAGGAGAGGATAAGAGCAAGACAAGTGGGTGTGAAACCCTGTGTATTTTGAACTGCTGCCACTGTGTTCCAGGCGCAGCCCAGAGGGAGAGGGAAGCCAGCTGTGGGGTTTCTGCATGCTAGAATTAACACGTGTTGCTGCCAAGTCATGTGGGCTATTGAGCTCTGTGGAGCAGGCCTCCACTTGGTCTGACACAACAGAGTAGCAAGATGCATGCTATTTCAGCCCTTTCTTAATCCCTCCTCCCCAGCTCTGAGGATCCCACACCTTCCTCGTTTTATGTGGTGCGGATCATCTCCAAAGCTCCCTGCATGGTTCTCCGGCTGGGGTTCCCCATTGGCACACCTGCACAGGCCAGGAACAAGGTGAGAGCTGGCTGACTACTTCCTGGGGTAGGAGCAGAGGAAGAAGTTCTGAATGTGGAAGTGGTAGTTAGATCACAGGTGACACTGTAGGCAGGTATCCCCTAATAACTGTGTTAATGCTTAGATGGGTGTGAATTTACTGTAACAGAAGGGAACAGTTTGGGCAAAGCTTTCTGTATTAAGCCTATGAAAGATCTAAACCCAAAGACTCAAAGATCAGTAGAATAGCTGGTCACGTGAATGTTTTTACCACTGTTTAATTCCACTGTGGGGCTTGAAATGGCTCAAACGTTATCCAGTCTATCCTTGTGACCGAAGCTCAATCAATACTGTCTGGCAGAAACAGCAGATACTTGCCTGACTCATCTGTAAAGGCCTCTGTGATGGATGCACTACATGTTCCCTAGACTATCTGCTCAGTAGGTGGAGAGTTGTGTATGTATATTGTATCATTTGGGCAAGGAGGAGTTAAGAGTTAAAGTGCAAACACTAACCTGCATGAGCTGTACAGGGAGAGAAAAAAATGTAATGCCCAGCAAATGTTTGGGGGATGCAAATCTGCTAGACAGACTTTTAATAACCTCTTTGTACCAAAAGCAATGGGCTGCCCTAGCCAGATGCAGGAGGTGGGATTACTGGGTGAACAGTTTCTCCAGCTCTAGTGGCTGAGACGGGTCTTGAGTGTTCCTAGGTAAAACAGTAAGTATGAGAAAGATGTCCTGCTATCAAGATGTGTGAACCTTTTGTTATAAACAAGAGGTTTATTATTAAACCTTGATCTTTTGTCTTCACAAAAGAAATGTTTGGTTTCTCTCACTTAGCTTTAATGTTAATTAGTCTGAGGAGAAGCTGACAAACATGGGAAGGACCATCTCTGATATAATGAACCCAGACAACACTAAATGCTCTGGCATTCTGGAGGATCTACCCTTTAATGTCTTTAGGGGATCTAGGCTTTGAGCACTAGTTGCTGGGCCAACACGTGGGCTGGTAAGTGACAGGTTTATGAAGGAGTTCCCTCTGGCAGGTGTAAGTTAGTACCTGTCTCATGAAGAAGGCGTGAGACACACACCATACCCTGCAGCTCTGGGCAAGCTCCAGATTATTGCAGCAGGAACTGTATGTAGATCATAAATTGTATTGTGCACAATCTTTCTTTCTTTCTTTCTTTTTTTTTTTTTTTTCCCTGCCATAGGGCTGATTAGCTACCCAGTGTGCAGGATGGCAGTAGAACTTAGCCTGCCTTGTTTAAGGGAAAGGGCTTTTTGTGTTGAGCTATTCAAATTTCCAGTGTTTAAGGGAAGGAAAACACCTAGTACAGTCTGACTTTCAGGCTTTTGGTGAGACTCCATATAGGGCACAACTGTAGAACTGGATTAGGAACAGGGTGTCACTAAACAGAAACTGTCTTAGGGAGCAAGGCAAGGAAATTGAAAAAGTGCTCTATTCTCATCAAAGCAGAAGTTGTTTGTGGTTTTCCCTCTTTTTACTAGTCAAAGGGTATGAAACTCCTCTGCAGATAGGTAGCAGGTAGTAAGCTGTGAAAATCTGCAGGTGGCATAAAGCTGTTTGATTTTCTCTGCCTTTTCAACCTCTGTGCCTTGTGGATACTTGAGCAGCACAGTGATGGCTGGAAGCCAGCACTGATAACTGCAGAATAGTGCACCTTGGATTTGGGAGCTTAAACACCACACCACCAGCAATTCTGTTATCAGTATGAAACCATGAGGGGACCCAAGTGGCATCGTAGTGCAGAAAAGAGCTCTGCTTAACACTTGGGTTTGGGGACACTCCTTTCCTTGAAAAAGACATAATAATGATGGGGAAAGTTGCTGAAATAATTAGTGTTGAGGAGGGAGATGGAGAGCTGCTGTCCTCCTGTTTGCCTACAATGGTAATGGCAATTAAAATGAGTTGAACAAAGATCATGAAAAGAAACATAACCTTGGAAATTTCAAAGAAAACGCTGAGGTGTTGTGGGGATCAGATGCTGGTTTGGGTAGAGCCATATTTGGAGCTGCTAAAAACTGAAAAGAGTAATCAGGAAGTTGTTTGAAAGTATCTTGGAAAAAATTAAACTAAAAAATAACCTAAGCTCTTGAAACCCTTTACCATAAAGATTTGACACGTGAATGTGATAGTGGGGGAACGCATCAGCTGTGGGAACAGTCTGGCTGGGTCTTATGTGTACTAGTTTACACTTACTATAGGCTGTTAAAGAGAGGAGGAGGGGAGGAATGAGGGTGGGTACTCAGGCTGCTTCTGTGGAGGAGCTGGCATGCAATTAATTTGTTTTTCATCAGAGTTATGGAAGGCGATTTCTTCAGCCTTGAAATTGTCTTTGGGGTTGGTTTTGTTTTGTGGGTTTTTTTTTTTTTTTTTAGACCTTTCTTTTGTTTTTAAAAATATTTGTAGTTGTTAAAATGTGGACCTGAGAGCTTTGTATCATCTTGATCTTGGTCTTGCTAATAACTCCTGTTCATCTTTATATTCAGGGAGTGTTCTATTCCTTTAGTTGGGCTCTTGTTCTGGAAGCTTATTTTGAGTAGCTTACATCTCCAGACAAAGGTGGTCACCTTTACCTTTTGCTTTTGCCATGACAGATAGTGGAGGAGTTACGGGACCGAATCTTGCAGCTGCGCTTTCCCCACAGGGTCCAGAGCAAGGAGGCAACTCCAAAAGCAAAGAGGAAAATGTTTGGCAGTAATTCTCCCTCCAAGTCTCCACCTGTGGCTGGTGCCCAGTCAGCCTTCTCAGACAGACCCTGCCTCGTTGTGCTGCACAAGCCGTTGGAGAAACTACTCATCAGGTAGCGATGGAGATCCAGGCCATCAGCACAGATTCCTTGCCCTCAGAAGTGCAAGAGAGGAGGATCTGTGACTGGTGCTTCCAGTTGCAGGATGAGAGTGCTGTGAAGCTGCTGCTTGTTGGAGTGGGTTTGGGTTGTGTGGCTGGGAATGGCAGCTGTAGTCTGGGAGGGCTGTGACTTGCAGCAGGGGGCCTGGCTGGACAGGGAGATTTGTTACTCCTAACTAGTACAATACAGAAGCAAATTCAGTTCCTACTGTCTGAGCAGGATCCTGTGCTGGGATAGCCATGTTCTGCTGCGGGAGGGCTCTGTCCTGGGCCCAGCAAGCAGGCTGTGAATCCAGACAGCTCCAGCCCTGAGCAGAGCATTCTTTCCACCTCAGCAAACCACACTTCTGCCCTCTCCTAGGTACGAGAAGCTGCCTTCTGACTATCGAGCCCCCTTCATTCTCAACCTGGAGCATCCCCCTGTGTCTGGCCCGCTCACTATGGTGGCCAATCGTACTGCCTCTTCCACCCTGGCCTCACTGTCCCGCTACTTCTATCACCAGCGTTGGATCTGGAGTGTCCAGTCGGGGCTGGCACCGGCTGTGCCCATCACCGCTGTAGCCCAGCTCCTTTCCACGCTCACAGAGTAAGTTGCACACCTGAACAGAGGTGCTTTCTCCAACTGGTCCTGGGGATGCAGAGAAAGCAGGGTGGAGTTGAGGCCTTGTTATAGGCTGTGCAGAGGCTTGTGGTGCTGTACACAGCTTCTAGAGCTACTTGGGCCAGTGCTTTACCCGGCTCTACAGCTGCAGTTGAGGAAAAGGAGAGTCCTGGTAAACATACAAAAAGGACAAGAGATGTTACTGTGCCTGGAGTATGCTGATCTTCGCACAGGCTGTCCTGTGCAAAATGTCACATCTCCCCATTCTCTGTGTGTAGCTCCCTGTCCTGGAAAGGAAGGTGTTATGGGGTAAAGGGTACAGTTGTTCTTGTATTTCAGGCTTGCAGTATGGGTAGAGAAGTCCTCCATGTCTGACTGCTGTTCTCTTGCCAGGGTTCGTCTGTCAGAGGGTTTCCACTTTGCATCCAGTGGGGATGGAATTATCAACATGGCACTGGAGCTACCTATACGGGTGAGCATGGGTGCTGCAATGTGGACACAATCGTTCATTGCTTCTTGTGAGGTGGATTCACCTCCCTGTGCTGGGATTTCCCATCCACTCCTAGCACACACCCTTGCCATGTGCAGGGAGACTTGCCTCCTCCCCTGAAGTAAAGCAGCTGTGGGTTGGGCATTTCCCTGTCCTCATCTGCAGTTAGAGAGCTGCTTTGCTGGTAGTGACATGTTGTGCTGGAGGAGTTCTTGGGGCTGGGATGGGCTCCCTCTCTCCACCACTGCTAGTGGAGCTGGGTGATGGGGCTGTGTTGTGTAGGGCGGCACTGGGTAGGTGTGGGCTGTTGCTGCTGGCCAGGCTCACGCAGTGTCTCCCCTCCAGATTGACGGCTCAAGTGAGAGCAGCAGCGGCAGGGAGAAGCACACCTGTGTTGTCCAATACATCCTCTTCCCGCCCCACTCCACCTCCACCAAGGACAGGTGAGGCTGTTGCCCTGCTCCCAGTGAGGGCTGGCAGCGGAGTCACAGCTGCAGACTTGCCCTTTGTGGGCAGTGTGGGAAAGAGGGAGTCCTCCATCGTCTAGTACAGACAACAAGCTGTCACGGATAGATCACCAGTTAGCTGGAGCATTGTCTGCAAACCTAGTGTTTGTGTGGCTGCTCTCACACCTCTGCAGGTCTGAGAGGACCTGCAGTGGGCTGCTGGATCTTTGCCATCTTGCAGGACTTCTCTTATGTCTTTCCTCCAGCTTTTCCACAGATGATGACAATGATACAGAGGTAGAGGCCATTGAGGTGGACACAGAGCTGAACCTGGTCACCGAGTGCTGGGTAGAGCCACAGAGTGGTCATGTCCACAGTACTGCTGAGAACTGGAAGCACCTCCACGGCTTGCCCTACCAGAAAATACCTAAAGCGGTGAGTCCCTGGAGGGGTAGGGGCATGGCCTCTTTTGTGGAGGGAGAAGGCCTTATTGCAGGTGCACCACAACACTGCAGGTAAATTACTGAGGGCCAGAAGAGATGGGAATGCTGTTAACAAAAGAGCCTCAGATTTCTAAAAGAGCAACTGGGCTACTGGACAGAAAAAGTTTCTGCATTTCAAGGCAGGGGATGCAATGCTGCCCTGGAATAGGTGGGAAAATACAGATTACTTTGTCGAGAGCCATTCCATTGGAGGGGAGCAAGCTGGACCAGAGCAGGGATTGCAGGCAGTACTGCCAATGCATCTCCTGAACAAGGCAAAAAGAGGCTAAAGGCCTGGTGGAGGAGGAGGAAGCAATGAGTGAGAATAGGGCAAGTCAGGGGACAGGATTATGGGTGTTTCCTCTCCTTGCTTTTAGACTGCTTTCCCCTGCATTTGGGATTAATAATTCTGCTGCATACAGCTGAGTCTTCATTGCTTATTGCAGCTCTATCCTCGGGACCTTGCATGCATTGCCACCATGCTGACCTTCGAGTACATCAGCCAGTTGTGCCAGAACAAGGACTGGGTCTGCCCTCCCTCCGACACCAAAGCTACTGAAGGTGAGTCCAGCATATATGTCCTGGCAGGTTTGATGGAGCAAGAGGCAGCTTGGCCCTGAATGTCTCAGAGCCTGTTAGAGGTTGCTGGAAGGTGGAACAGGTGTTTTGACAATGACTTTCTAGACTCTGGTGGCTGTGGGTCACTTTGTTGTGCTTGTGCTAAGCTGCCAGAGAAATGGCTTCATCCTGAGAAGGCCATAAAAGCATTGAGGCTTTCTGGGCAGGCTGGAGAGTTGACTAGGTGACCCTGCTTAAGCAGGGAATTTGGACCAGATGGCCTGCAGAGATCCTCTCCAACCTCAATCATTCCATAGTTCTGTGAGAGGGGCTGACTTCTGGAACAGATGGAAGATGAGCTCACCTATAGAGTGATGGGCAGGGTATACCTGTGCAGGTGGTTGTACAGAAGTTGTAAATGATGTGAAGGAAGACCTCTGTTCTCATTTACAAGACAGCTTCCAGAGCAGTGTGTGGGATGCTTACTTCCTGGTGGTCCTATTAATCCCTGGACCCTCTGTGAGTGCTCCATTAGCCCACAAAGATAGAGAAGGGACCTTAGGCAGGATAGGATTGTGTATCTGATCTGACATAATTAACATAGTTCATTGAGAACTTCAGGAGTGGGGGGTTCAGCCTTGTCAGGCAATCTGTTCCAGAACCTCACTATTTTTGCTTTCTTGTCACTAGTTTACCCCATCCTAGATTTTTTGTTTGCTTACCCTGTGGTGAATAACACAGCAGATATTGAGTGGGTTTGAGGGAGCCAGGATCATTCCAAAGGCTGAGGGCAGGACCTGAGGGAACATTACTGGGTCATATCACTGACTCTGTGGGAGGGGGAGAGGACCAGGACACCTCAGGGCCTGAAGGGCAGAGGCTCATTCCTGAGGAAGAGGACAGGAAATACCAACGGGGATGTACAGAACCTGCCAGTTGGGAGACCTCTCTGAAGAGCAAGGAGGTCCTTGCCCCTGACTGTGCTGGTAATTCAGGCTGCTTCTGGCTTCCAGCATGGTCATTGCTCTCCAGCAGTGTTACCTGTGACACTGATGTTCAGTTTTTGTCTCCTGGCAGCTCTCAGTCAGAGTTGTGTAAGGCCTCTTGGTGGCTCCCTGTCTCTCCCTTGTATGAAGGTGGCAATAAGCCCAGGGGGCTCTAACAGTGAGATACCTCTCTATAAGTAGCTCACAACCTGCTGCAGCCTCTGGCAGGCTTTGCCCTTTCCCCACATTCATTCATTGTATCCCTCTGCCCTCCTAAGCAGAGGGAGCTGGGACAGTCTTGCTGTGTACCTTCACTTGTGCTACCTGCACTGCGTTTAGCACTGGCACCATGCATGGCAGAGGTGGCCTGCGAGGCAGGGCTGTGTGGTGCCCACAAGCATGTTACATTCCCAATTCTTGTTGCAGATCCAGACATGGGAGCTGGTTTTCGAGTGCATGAGATCCCATTCCAGTTCAACCTCATGAAGCTGTTGCCCAGGTGTCAGCAGGTTGAAATGTTCTTCCTAATGCTGACAAAAGGTAGGTGCCTCTTCACCACCTACCTCTTCTTGTCCTCCCTCCATGGCTCAGGGCACCCTGCTCTGTGTGCTTATCTCCCTGGGCAGCAGGTGTGTGAGAGCTGCCAGGCCTCTTTTGGTAGCTCAGAGCTGTTCTCCCCATCTCTGCAGCCCCAGGGCTGTCCAGGCATATTGCTGCCTGTCTGGGGATGATAATCTTGGAGGGGTTGCTTTTGAAAACATTAAACCTAGACTGTTGCTCTGTGGTGGTGGTTTCTTGTCTTTAACCCCAAACATCTCCAGAACAGTTACAGTAGCAGGGTGAGTCAGTGCAGGGTAGCTAATGATGCTGGAACTCCAGGGCTTCCTCAACACCCTCCAAGTCGGCCTTGCAGAGGTGCTGGGGAAACTCCTGGCTGTGTGGAAGTGTCGCTTTGCAAAGGGCTGTTTCCTGGGGGCCTGGGCAGTTTGTGGCTGTGGAGGTGCTGTCTCTGAAGCTGCCGTGGTTCTGTTTTGGAGCAGAGAATGAAGAGGTGACCAAGGACTCTTCGTTTGTGCCCAATGAAATGCTACTAAACCTCTTCCATGGCTGCATGCAGCATGACCTCAGTGACCGGGAGATCCCCATGGCTGATGCTGATCATGTGGCTTTCATGGAGCAGGTTCTGCAACGGGACCGTGATGGCCATCAACCCCCCTTCACCCTCCCTGTGATCAGAGGTAAGGGCCAGGAACGTGGCAGCAGTGACGTCGGGAGCTGGGGTGTTGCAGGAGCCTTGCTTTCAAGTCTCATCCTCAGCTGGTGTTTCTCAGGTTGGTTTCTCTGTGTTCCATTTCAGAAGAAACCCTGAAAGCATCTGGAACCCTGGAGCAGCAGGATGCTTCTGCATCCTATCATCTTGGCAGCAATGGCACCAGGGATATGACTGGCTCCACAAGTACTCTGCAGGTACTGCTACACTGCTGTCCTTTTCCTGACACCCCTCTGCAACCAAGGCAGCAACTGTTGAAGAGCAGGAGAGTTAGTAGAAGGGTTGAGAATAGATTAAAGGCTGATGCCCACACTTGGCAGCAGTTTAAGCTGTAGCCTGTGGCTGAAGTCAAGCAGGAATCGAATGGATGTGTGGATAGTTGCAGTGACTCACCATGGGCCTAGGCTGTTACAGCAGCACTGATGCTGTGCTGCAGATTGCTCAGAAATTCGGAAACACTGCCTGGAGGTCAGAACCAGCCCCATCAAAACTGTCTTAAGTGTCTCCTGACTGTGTGTGCTGTGTTTGCTGGAACCAGATTGCTCTGAGAATGGTTTAGGGGGCAGCCAGGGTGACTTCAGTGCTGTGCTGACCAGCAGTCATGGAGGAACTTGCTCTGTGTTGTTGCTACCTGCCTCAAGGTAGGCCTGTGCCATGAGCTTATCCAGCTTCTGCTCTTTCATCAGAGCCTTGGCAACACAGAGCTGCCTGAGGATGACGTGAACCTGAGTGACACGACAGGGCCCTTTCCCCCACAGTGGCGATGTTATGCCAAGCTGGTCAACCCGCAACATGTGTTCCTGACCTTCCTGCCAGCCACCTTCTCAGGTGAGGCCATCTCTTGAGGGGAGCAAGAGGAGGGAGCAGCCTCAAGTGCCACCTCAGGGAAACAGCAAAAGCAGAATCGGCTCTGGCAGGGTGGAGAGGAAATTGAACAGTGGAGTCTAAACCTGGTCTTTTTGCACCCTGTGGCCAGGAATAGAGTAGTGCAAGGTCCTGAATGTCTTGCTCTTCTCTCCTTGGACATGGTGCTGCCCACATAGTATTTTCAGGCAGGGGATGTGGCTTCAAGTTGTTTGCTGGCTGCAACCATTGGTCTGTTTTCCTAGTAGGGTTGTTAATGAATGGAGTAAGGAGACTGCTAATGGGATGGTCAGGGAGAGTCCCCACTTCTGGGCATTGGCACTGGTCTGGCTTCCACTGAGCTGCTGGTGAAGGCTGCTAGGCTCAGCTGGAAGTACTCTGGAGCTGCTCTCACCCACAAAGAGGTAGCAGGGACATCTGCCCTCTTGAGAGTATAGATGGAGGGGTTAAACTGTTCTCAGTGGACAGAAGGTGATTTTATTTTGTGTTCTTCCAGATGTACAGAAGCTGATGGCTTGTGGTTTGGACAAACCTCCAAAAGATGAGAGTCAGTCTGGAGAGGATACCCTGGGACCTGTCTGTGCAGAGCAACTCAGGGCTGAGGCTGAAGAACGGGATGCTACAGTGCCATTACCTACCCTCAGTATAACACCAGCCCACGGTACCGCCCTCAGGACAGCAGCTTGCTAAAGTTTTAGTATTGGTATCCTTGCTGTTCCTGAGCATGCTGTTGGGCAGATTGAGGTAGGAGGGATAACAGCCTGCTACAGCCTGTCATCTCCTGCCTAGCCATCAGCAGAGTCAGGACAAGAGGCACAGTGCCAGCTTTCATGATGTTCAAGGGGGGATGAAGGAGTGTAATGTGAACTGAGTGCCCATGGCCCAAGGCTGGCTCCCTGTGGCCAAGGAGATTGCAGGTAGATAGAAGCTATTATCAGTGGCTATCAGGACTATCAGTACTGGGTTGCACTGAAAAGTCAGTGACTCTTGTATAGTGACCTAGACTGGCACTACCAGCATTGTATTGTCTTAAGGAGAAGGGCACAGGTCTTGAAGTATATGGGATTTGATTGCACAGCTCCTGGTGCAGTCAGCCAGGCCTGCAATGAGGATGGAGGTGGTGGTGAACAGTCATGGTTGCCCAAGAAGAGGGTTAGTGTGGCCCAAGCACTAGGCTGAGTGACTGGGTGCTGGATGAGGAGAATGGCTCCTGAGGTTTGAGTGGCAAGAAGCGTGTAAAACTGATACCTACTTGTGGGTGCTGCTGAGGGTTGTGACCTCTCAGACCAGGAATGAGGAGCCCATGGAAGGCCTTTATCTCAGGATTGTTTCTTTTGCAGAAGTGAGCCGTGACCCTGAAGAGCAGGGAGGCCCCTCGAGGAGAGATGTACATATCTCCTTCTGCCGCCAGAACTCACAGTCTGAGCTAGGCGAGTGCCGCCGATTTCGCTGCCCCGTTTACATCTACAGCTGCTCTTTGGAGCTGTTACGAGAGCAGCTTGTCAGCCCACGGACACACCGTCCTCCCCGGGACATCTTTTTCAGGTAATACCAACCATGCTTGATTTCTAGACAGGAAACAGAGGAGATTCCTTGATGAGAGGCTGGCTCTAACCCTGCCTTATCCTCTTGGCTTGGCCTCTCTGCCTTATAGCAGCCACGGCCTGTGTGCCCAATGGCCCTGCTTTACTGGCACCAGAGTAAAACATGCTTCATTGGTGCTAAAGGCTGTGGTTCCTCTTTTCCAGGTCCCAGTCTCTGGAACGTCCTCCTACTGCTGCTTGGTTAGACCACAAGCATAAGGAGTTGGTGAGTTACTGCACGCTGCTGCAGGAGCATTCTCACCAGTGCTATGTGAAAGGTGAGGAGCAGTGTGATGGGAGCAGGGACAGGCTTGGGGCTGGATCCTAGATCTTCTTTTAAGAAATCAATGTCTCATTTTTCTTGCGTTCGTACAGTGAGCAAAGGGTGGAGCTGTGGGACTGATCTCCCCCCAGGAGGGATTTAAAGGTGCCTCTGTGCATTCCCTATGGGCCTTGTGTAGGCTGTTCCTGGACCTGTGCAGTGCTGTGGAGGGGGGTCCCTTTGACTTTTTCCTCTCGCCTTCAGGGTGGTGGATCCCTAGGCCACTCTGGCCTGACATAAGTCCAGGCTAACATGAAGCATTAGGCATCCTGGCTGAGCCTTGTCTCCCAGCCCCTGTGCTGACTGCAGCTCTGTAGCAGGACTTGATGAAAATCTCTACACGGCTATCACCTGACTGCCAAGGCCTCGCATCATTACGGTGAGGTGCTCAAGCACTGTGTTTCATCTTTAGGGCTGTTCAAGAGCCTTCAGCAGTCACACAGCATCAGCTCCCAGGACCTACTTACAGCCATGGACTACTGTGAGGAGCTGCTCCAAGAGATTGATATCACCAACTTTCTGCTGACGGTGTGCAGCCATGTCCGCTCATTCCGAGAGAGCCACCAGCATTTCCGTACGCACTGCAAGACAGCCAGCTTCCAAGTGGACAGCACAGAGCAAGAAGAGGAGCAGAGCTCTAGGGAACGGGGTGTCTTGGTTTCTGAATCAAGGTAGGGGCCCACCTCAGTCTTGCTTCTGTTTTTAGCTTTGGACTAGGACCAATCTTTCTTCAAGCATCTTCTACTGCCTGCTAGAAGGAATGTTGTAGGGCAAGATCTAACAGATCCACATGTAAGGACAGATATTTCCAGTGGGATACCCATCTGGTATGGTGTCTACCAGGACCTTATCTTTTTTTTCTAATCTCTGGTGACATCCATTCTTTCACTTTCTCTTGTAGTCTTAGCTCATTACGGTCCCATCTGGCCTGAGCTGGAGGGCAGTTTGTCTGCAAGTAACTCTCAGACTTGCTTTTGGAGAAATTATGCATCTCCTGCTGCTTGACTGATTTGAGTTTGCTGTTTACTCTGGTGAAAATGGCAGGTTTGTTATCTTTTTCTAGTGAATAAAGTGTCATCTTTTGTTTTTTTTTTTTAAATTAAACTCTGGAAAATGTTCACAAGAGAAATAACAAGGGAAAATTAAAATATGTTTGATGCTAAACTTCTGTCCTGCTATTCCTTAGGGTATTTAAGGGGTTTGTATTGCCTCTGGAAAATTAAGGAAGGGGAAAATACTGTACCTTAATGTCTGTTAAAGAAATGCCTTCTTTAGGTCCTTTGTCCTCTTTGCACTTGACTATCCTCAGTTGCTTTATATGAATTCAACAGCATTTGTTGGGAATACCCAATCCTATTTCTCTTTATGCTGTAAGCCATCAAGATGAGGCTGTGGTTTTGAAGAACACTTAGTGTTTGGAAAGTGAAGTGCTACTTTCCCAGAGAAAAACTGTGGGAACTTTCTTTGTTTATAAGATACTACGAATCACCTATCCCAATGCTGATTATATAAACATTACTGAAGGCCATACAGCCTGTAACACATTGCACCTAGATCTTCCATCTCTGTTACTAATTGGAATACCTGGAGAGTACTTTGACCAAATGACATCCCACTCCCCAGATTGCTTTTTCTGAGTTTTAGGACTGATTCTGTTATGGAGCTGTTGAATGAGCACGGGCCTGAGCTTTGTGCTCTGCTCTGTGCTGCCAGGACACTAGGGCTGCTGGCAAGGTGGTATCTGCTGTGAGATTACCAACACACCTGGACCGGGTGTTGGTAATTCAGATGGCTCCAGGCCTGTCCCTATACTCAGCCATGCATCTCGTTTTCCCAGGGAGGGTATGTAGTGTGGTATAGATACCTGGCCACAGGATCAGCATGGCCAAACTGCCTCTGGCCTGGCTTCAGACAGCCTGAGTGCTTATCTGGGTTAGTGGATGGCAGGAGGGTTTTTGGGGCTGTAGGGGTGGAGGCTGTGTAAGTCACATTGTGTTTACACAGATGAGGTGTGGGCAGCGTGGAGTGGGATGCTTGCAGAGTAGATAATGTGTACAACTATTCCTGTTTCTTGCTTTGCCTGTCTGACCTGTCCACAATCCTGTCAGCGCGGAAATGGAGGACTACAGTGAGCAGGACTCCCATAACATTGCTAGCCCCACAGAGGAGCCCAAGAGCAGTATGGCCACCAGCTGCTGTTCAGAGTTCCCCCTCTCGCTGCTGGAAATTGGACAGCCCTGCCAGGCGCACCCTGACTTGCATAAAATTATCCAGGTGAGGAACGTGGGAGCTCAGCTTGGCTCCTGCAGGAGGATGGAGTGGAATGTCTGCTTCATGTTTGGGATTTCTCTTTTAGGAAAAATTCCTGGAAATTGGAAGTTTACATTTCAAGCCGGTGCCATCAAATCCTCATTATTTCTTCTATTGCCCACCATCAGCCAAGAAAGAGGTAGGCATGGTGCCATCCTGCCAGGCATCTAGTCCTTGTGGAGGGAAGTAGCTTTGCTTGGTGTTAGATCTGGATTTGGGGCTGGCATACCCATGGGTAGACTGAGTCCCTGGGGGACACATCAACAGCCTGCTTCACTGCCAGGCATGATTCTAGTATCTGCCCTTCCTCTCTCCGTCTCAGGAGGAGGCATCTCGGGATCAGGCAGACAGGAAAGGCAGTGAGGACATGGAGGGATCAGAGGCAGAACTGGCAGCTGAAGAAGGTAACATTTGCTTGCTCTGTCCTGGAGAAGAAAGTGTTTGTAGTCTCACTGTGGTGATGTCTTTCAGAGCTTAACGGTGTCTGGTGGGGTCTCTGGGGACATGAGCCTGGTTTGCTAACAGGGAACCTGTGTCAACAGGAACTGTGTCTGGGTGCTGTATTGCCACAGAGAGTGACCCAGAGCTGGAAGTGGAGTACCGTGAGAAGCTGGAGCATGAGTTCCCAGATACAGATTCCCTGTCTGACTCCAACACGGTGAACCAGGATGATGACTCCTTCAGTGTGCTGGGAGGGGACTCACTCAATGAACAGGAGTTCCTGGAGCAGGAGATGCCTCCACTCTTTGTAAACCTCACCTGTTCAGTGAAGTTGCGTAGCCAGCACAGCTCTATGCCCGTGCAGTCCCTGCCGACCTGTCTAGGTAAGAGCAAGCCTTGCTGTGAGGTTGAAGGGCAGTAGGGCTCCTGTCAGGTCTTTGCTGGGTGAGCAGCCCCTGGAACAAACATGCTGTGTCCTAAACAGTAGTCCCTCTGGACCAGCCCACCCTGTATGGAGCCCATAGGGTCTCCCAGAATCAGACCAGCATCAGGACCACTTGCAGTGGGACTGGTCATGGAAGGATGAAAGGATTAAGGAGGGTGATGGCCTTCTTGCGCCTGACCGGGTGTGTGGGACAGTCACCTCTCGCAGTCTCCGTACTTGCCACCAGACTGTGTATGTATGTAAGCAGAGCTGTTTGTTGCTTGATTCCCTTTGACTGTGGTCTCTCCTCAGGGGAAGTTCTGGGTTGCCTGGAAAGCTGCCAGGGCTTGAGCACCATTGACTTGGGGGATCTCTGTGTGACCTTGGACATCTTTGTGCTGACATTGCCCCTGGAGATAGAAGTTGTGAATGCAGACATTCTCCACAACAGGTGGGTGGAAAGAGGCCCAGTCACTCACCCATCCTCTTCCTGCCCTTTTCATCCAGACTGTCTCAGCTCCTCTCCATATGCTGAGACTCGGGGTTCTCCTTCTCCTGGAGCCTCCCACAGCCCTAAGAAAACTTAGTTTTTTCCAAGATGGGCTCACCTTCTCTAGAGATCCCTTTTTCCTCTCTAGAACTTGCATCTGTTTATCCTCTCTGGCTCAAAAGCTGATGCTCAGCCTGCTCTCTCTCCTGTGGCAGATGCACCTCGGAGAGCAGCGTGTCCTTCACACGCTCTCCAGGACAGCCATCCTCTTTCCGCTCGGATGAGGATATCATGCACAACTTGGAACGCCTTCCGTCCACAGGAGATGAGAGGTATAGCACTGCAGGTGTAGCAGGCCTCTCATGGGCTCCTATTGCTGCCTAGGAGCTGCACTGTGGTGGCTGCATGAATGAGGATGACTGGTTGATTCTTCTTCTCTCTCCTAGGCACCCTGCGCTTTCCAACCTCCCTGGAGTGCACAGGCAGGCTATTGAAGCCACTATGAATGAGGTGAGCCAGCCTTGCTGACTTCTTGTTTCCAGCTGGAGCACTGTGGCCACAGCTCACAACTGCTGTTCCACACTTCCTAGCCTGCTCCAAGCTGCAACTTCTGTCAAATGAAGTGACTTACAGGCCTTGCTGGTATCACACAGGCCATTGGCCTTATGTTCCCCAGAAGTGTGAGATTACCCTGATAAAATTCTTACTGCAGTTGGGGTGGGACAGACAGACCTCTCTTCCAAAGGCCTTTTCTTAGGTATATTCCGAAGGAGATGAGGGGATGTAGATGATGGGAGGAGCTGCCCTCATCCTGTGGGGACCTGGATCAGCATTGGGGCAGCCATGCAAATGCTTATCAGCTAGGTCTTGCTCTGTGTCCTTGCTCTGCTCAGATTCGCTGGCTCCTGGATGATGAGATTGTGTCTGCGCTGCGGCACTCCCAGGTCATCAGCACCTCCATCCTGCACCGAGTGGCCACCCACATCTATAACTCCAAGGGGCGGCCCAGCTGCCACAGTGAGGTGGTGCTGCTCCAATTTGTCTTTGGACCTGAGCACTCTCTGGAGAAGTTCAAGGAGGTAAAGAGAAAGCCCTGAGGCAGCATCGTACACCTAGCTATCAGGATGCTTATTCTTCCTTGTGTTTCAGGAGTTCAGAAGAATGGCTCTGCCAGGCTACATGCTCAATGCAGAAGGCAGTGACTACCACTATATCTCCATCAGCCGCCTGCACTCCAAGCGGGCAGCTCCAAACCCTTTGGAGACACCCTGCTTGCAGCAGCCAGCTGGAGGGAGCACCAAGACAGCCCTGGGCCAGGCAGGCCGGGAGGGGAGCAGTGAAACAGATGCAGAGGGCTCCGAGCTGCACCATGCAAGCTGTGTCCTTCCAGAAGAAGCCCAGGGTCTCTGGGGGTGGCCGGAGAGTGACACACGCATTGTCCCAGACACAGGAAACCCCATACATGGAGGCAGCCATGCACTGGATGAGGTGAGAGACACTGAGGTGGTCTGTTGGTGGGAAGATGTGGGACACTGGTAGTGGAAGGTAGAAGGATGCAGAAGTATGATCAGACTTTTTTTGGTGCCTGTTTTTCTGGTAACTTTTGCAACCTTTGCTTGTGTGCAGGTCCCGGAAGAAGCACTGAGCCTTGGGCAGGGCAGAGCACCTGGTCATGACTCCCTGGAGGAGGCAGCTCTAGAGACAACCATACAATCACTGCCATCCTCATCCTCTGAAAAGGGCAACAGTGAAAAATCACTGTTGGTGACACCATCTGCAGCAAGCCTGGCTGACTCTGTAACACAAGGCAGGGAAGGTAGGAGCTGTGAATGTGGGCAGAATGTACCTCAGCCTCAAGAACCTTTAAGAGAAGGGCTTTGTTTTGGCTGTAGCATACAAAACATGACTGCTACTCCTGTTCCTGTCCCTAAACACAAGTTGGTGGTATTGCAGTGTTGATCTCTTCCTTGCCAGGGTGCTGGCAGTCTTAAAAGTACCTAGGGTACTAGGCTGTGCCCTGTGCCACACTGATATCCTTAGTGACAGGAAGTTCCTGGTGGTTCCTGCAATGACTTTGAGAACTCATTGCCCAGCACTGCCTCCCCATGGCCAGTGCTGCCTGGTTGTCCTGTGGTGTAATGTTTCTCCAGCAGATGGGTCATGTGAAGGGGCTTAGCAAGTGCTCTCATGATCAAACTCCTCCTCTCTTGGCAGGCTCCAGCAAGCAGCGTCCCAGCCGAGTGCAGAGCCTTGTGTCGAGCCAGGGCAGCATGGACTCTGACCACCTGGGTGAGTCTGCTGGGGCAGGGGTGACTGACAGCATGCAGGCAGATACTGTCGGTGACATGATAGTGTGAGGGCGTGGGGGACTGCGTGCCTGGGCCAGGGTGGCCCCTGAGGACTCAGGGGCTTGTGAATGGCTCTGGTCTCCTGGAGCCTGCAGTGCCTGGGGAGGAGGCCGGCCTGCCAGGCAGCCTGGGACTGAAGCAAGGATATCTTGCAGGTTATGATGGAGGAAGCAGTGACTCGGAGTATGAGGAGGCGCTAATGAGTGACCAGGAACCCAGGTGTCCCCTCATGCCAGATTTCTGGCTCATCATAAAAATCCAGCAGGACCGAGTGGAGGTCTATTATCACACACGGTAAGCAGGATCCCACTGTCTGGCCACAGCTTCTCTGTACCAGGACCTTATTGCCACTCCCTCATCTCCAGACAGGATCTTCTTCCTGCCCTACGTGGGCAGGGAGCTGCAGGACTAGACTGGTGCTCCATAAGAGGAAAGCAGCCACCCTTCCCCACTGTGTTCCTGCTCCCAGCACTCAGAGACAGGCACTGTTCAGGTGCTCTGCTGACCCCTCTCCTCTTCCCTGTAAAGCAGCCTGAGTGTGGAGAAGACAGCATCAGAAGAGGAGCAGCCAGGGGAGTGCCAGAGTCTCAACCAGGTGGTGGTGAAGAAGATCAGTGAAATCTGCAGGGTTGTCAATCAGGTAACAAATCTGTAGAGGGCAGGGGGAGAGCTGCAAATCATTAGATGGCTTACATAAGGAGGAACCTCTGGAGGTTGTCTGGTCTGGGCCCAGCTCAGGGGAGGGCCTGGGGATCCAGCTCAGCTGATGAGTGCCAGCTTGGGGGTCAAAGGAAAGTGGCCCCAGGTTCTTCTCCATGCTGTATTCTGTGGGCTGTGCAAGCAACAGAACCAATCTTTTCTCATCCTTTGTAGCGCTTGCTGCTGCAGGACCTGCATGACAGCCACATATGCAACTCATTACTGGTGGCAGAAAGTGAGGAGGACATCTGGAAGAGTGAAACGCCCTATACTTCGTACAGGCAGCGTGTCATGCCCACAGATGGTATGAATGTGCCCTTGGCCATGCCTTGGTGGTAGTGCCACTGCCTGCCCTTGTGGCTGCCCAGATCACCTGCCCAGGTGACTAAAAAAATGGTGATTTCTGCTCTATGGCCCCAGCTATGTCCAATGTTCTTTGTAGATTACTCAGTAGAGGAGAGCTACCAGCCCCGAGACTACCTGGCTGCCACCATGCAGTTCATGCCAGGGCACTTTGCTTGTGATGTTGTGTGGAGCACACTCATCCACGTGCATTCACGCCTCAAGATGGGCCCCAACATGGGAGTCTCACGAGGTGCGTACAGCCCAGGTTCCCCCTCATTTTGTGTGTCAAGAGTCTGGCTTCTGGCTGGATATGCACAGCAGAGGAGGGTGTGTGGGATAGCTAACATCCCACGTTGCCCACAGCTATCCAGGCGCTTCGCTCGGTGCTCAACGCCTTCTCTGTGGTGAACAGGAAGAATATGTTTGTCTACCAGGAACGTGCCACTAAATCTGTTTTCTACCTCCGGTAAGAAGCCGTCACTTGTTGGGCTGACCCTGCCCTGCTATGTGCATTACACCAGATTGAGAGCTCCTTGGGGCAGAAGGAGTCTGCATTTCTGATGAGTCGGGAGTCGCATCAAGCGAGGCCCCTCCTACTCTCCCTGCACTAAGCCTTTACGTGGAAGGGAACAGGATGATTTTTTTGAGGGAACCAGAGAGCAATTTTTTCACAAGCTCCATATCGTAAGGACTAGTCCCTAGAAAGTGCACAGGGGAGAGCTAGGAAAACATGGATGTTCTGTGGAGGTATGATGCTGTTGTCCTTGGGAATGGAAGCTGACATGTCTTTCTCCTGTATTCAGACTGACTGAAACTACCTACAGTGGGAAGGTGTGGGAAGCAGAGAGCGTCCTTAGTCCAGCGTCTCGCTCGCTGGCACTGACACGCAGCCAGGAGCCCATTTACACTGAGGATCTAATGGTGAGTCTGCTGCTCTCTGGGAGTGGCTGTGGTGCTCTTGGTCACAGGAATGGGGAGAACTCAGTAGTTCGATCAATCCGGATTTTATGTGGCATGAAACTTACGTTGTAGATGTGTGGGGTGGGGCAGCAGTGGGTGGGTTCTTCCTGACCTTGCTGACAGCCCAAGACAGTGATGGATCTAGAATTCACATGGAAACTGTTTCTGTGTGGCTGGTTTTTTCTTCTCCAGGGTTCGCGTTCCTCTCTGGACACAGCCTCATGCCGCAGTGTGGACTCTACCCGCCCTGTGGGACAGGTAGACCGGCACATCCAGCTGATGGTCCATGGTGTTGCCCCAGCAGGTAAGTGTTACAGCACCTGGCAGCAGATGGACTGTGCTGGTGCAGAAGAAGAGGAATAGAGCCCCAGTCCCTGCCCTCTTTGTTTGAAGAGCAGAGAAAGTATATCCCTCCTGAGCAAGCTGCTTTTCCTTAGCCCAGAGCTGCTCTCCATTCTGTCTGGATGGGCATGTGAGGAAAGGATCCATGGCCCACAGTGAAACTTCATTCAGAGTGGGTGGCTTATGCCAGCTTTCTCTATGCAGAAGCGCATTTGTCTTTGCCTGCTGTACCCGCAGTCCTTTGTGATCATGAATGAGTAGAAAAAGATGCCTGAAGAAATTGATGTTGGGGAAAGACATGTTCCTTGGGAAGTCACTGTGAGGGTGGTACATCCTGAACAGGCAGGGAGGGGTGGCTGTGGCCTCTTACTGGGTGGGGTGAAAAAGCTGCATGTACCTCTGCCTACTGGTCAGGGCCCGAGATCACAGATGAGCTGGTGAAAGTGCTGCGCAGACGCCTGGATGAGGCCACCCTGGATATCATCACTGTGATGCTGGTGCGGAACTGCAAGCTGACCCCAGCAGATGTGGAGGTACCTTACTGAATATCTGCTCTGCTCATCCCAGAGCCCATGACACTTTCCTACTTATTGACCAGTCTCAGCCTCTCCTGCCCCAGGACAGAGAAGGCCAGGGCAGTTTGCTGCACCCATTCCCTGCTCCAGTGCTTGCTCAGGCTAATGCTCACTGAGGTGTATGCTGTGTGGGTAGCAGGGTAGGTGGGAGATCATATTTGCTGGGGTTTGCAGCATGGCAGGGCCTCCCTGTGAATACCCCTAGAACATCTGTCCCATCATGCCCACATCTGTCTCAGAGTGCTGTCTATGGACCCAGGTTCTGCCCACCACACTCTCCCTTCACATGGCCAGCTGGCATAATCGGGATCAGTATCAGAGCCCCAGGCCATCCTGTTAGTCTCAGCTGAGTTTTAAAGCCAAGCCTTTTCTCTGCAGTTTATCCAGCCCCCTGGGACACCACCCACAGAGGTCCTGCAGTTTGCACTGCCACCCTCTGCCCTGCCTTGGCTGCATGCCGTGGCCTACTACCTGCGCCAGAACCTGCTCATCTTCCTGCACACCCCAAAGTACACTGACAGTAATGTGGAGCACCACTTCAAGGTGAGGAGGGCTGTGAGTTGGAACAGCAGTCTGCCCAGCTTCTACCTGCTGCTGGGGGTGTTTGTTGGGGCAGCTCAGTCATTAGGTTCCCAGCTCTGCCATGTAGTGTCAGAGAGGAACTGACAGGGAATAATGAGGCCTGGAGGAGTTTCCCAGGACTATGAGCAGTTCCTGTTTGGCCCAGTATAAATGTGTATAGGTCTTGTTTTGGTATAAGTGGTCACTTGCTGTGGGAAAAGTAGCTGCCACAAAGCTCATACCCACAGTCTTCTCCCAGGAGCATGGAAGAAGACCCCCTTGCAAATCTGAGCATGGCTCCCTCATATGTAAGAACTGAAACATTAAGGTTAATAAAAGTTTGGAAGCAGCAACCCACCTCCTCAGCTTTGCCATAGCAAGGATAGAAGGTGAGGCCAGTTTTGTAGTGCTGTATAACCCTGCACAGAGCTGTAGGAGGCTGTGCTGGCAAGTGTTTTAAGTAGGTCTGGGTTGCTTGCTACAGGTCTGGGGATGAAGTCTGCACGCACGTGGGCCTCTGCTTCCAGTTAAGGGAAGTTCTCTAGTCTGCAACCGTTCTTCCTTGCTCTCCTTAGCACTACTTCAACCACAGTGGGAGCATCCCTGACCAAGATCTCTATCTGTACAACAAGCCAGGTGGCCAAGGCACTGGTGGCAAAGGTACCGTGCTCAACTAATTTCTGAAACAGGGTGTGGGGCTGTGTGTTGGAGAACCATTTCCCATGTTGGAGAGTTCTGAGTGACTGAGGAGGGCCAGTGTCAGAGCAGCTTGTTCCTCCGATGGCTGGGAGGTGGGCAGGGTGTGTGCTTGGGGGACTGCACACCTTTGTGTGTGTGGTGGAGCGAGCCAAGGCCTCCCACAGAGCAACTTTCTAAGCTTGGCCTGTTGCTGTAGGAAGCAGCTCTAGGCTGCAGTAGCTGTGGGGGCAAGACACAGTGAGACCCCAGCACATGTGGGGCCCAGAGGCTCAGTGGGGCTGGAGCAGGGACAATTGTTGCTGGAGCCTTGCTGCAGAGGCGTGGCTGAATGCTGCATGTAACTGAGCACAGGCTGTGGGAGAAATATCCTTGCTCTTTTCTCTGGACTGCTGGAGGAGGGATTGTATAGGGCCCATCCTGCAGCAGGCTGTCATGTCATGTTTTGTCCAGGCCATGTGGTCTGTTACCTGGCCATTGTGTGTCTCGTACCCCTTGTGCACCATCTGAATATTCTTCTGTTATGTAGGTACCATGTCGGACCTTGTGCAGCACCTCTTTCCACTCTCCCACTTTCAAGGTAGCACCTGTGGCTCCAAGTATTACTCCAGTTCCTTTTCCCATGCAGCTACCTGGCCTCTCTGGTCCCTGCTGTTCTTGTTTTCCTTGTGTTGTGGCTTCAGCTCTGACTCCTCTGTGTGTTTGTGTATGTGTGTCCATTTAGTTGAGCCTCCTCTTTCTTGCTGGCTGGATAAATGAGCAAACAGAACCTGCTGCCCTGAGATGGTAGCTCTGCAGTCCCTGGCTGCTGAGGGTCTGTGTGCTGCCCTGTTAGCTTGCAAGCAGTGAACTCCAAAAATCCTTCACCCTTTTTGCCCACAGGTTCAAACAGACATCTCCTCCCTGAGGAAGAAGGGTCATGGTGTTTCAGCTGTGATTTATGCTCCAGGGTCATCACTCTCCCAGTGGCTGTGTCCTGGAGTGAGGGGTTTCCTTGGATACCAAGGAGCTAGAGTGACTGGGCACCACTAGACTTGTGCTTTGTATTTCAGTGAGCCTGAGTCAGAGGGGACTCAGAGTCTCTCTCAGAGAGGAGGTAACAGCTCCCTAGCACCCCACCTCTCCACAGGATGCAATGGATGAGTAGGTAGCCAAACTCCAGTGCACCAGGCAATAAGGCCCTTTGCAGCTCTTGCTAACGTACCTCTTCCTGTAGCCCCAGTGCTCAGGTCTTGAATTTCTTACCTGTGATTAAGTTGTTGCATTTCAGCTTCTCTGTGCTCCTGTAACAAGACTGTAAGTCTTGTTCCCTGTGGCAGGGAGGTTGGCCTTTCTGCTGGTGGAACTGGGGCAGACATCATCTCCACCCCGAGGGACTGTGCCAGCTGCAGGGTGTTGAGTGCTTGGCACTCGCTTGGCAAACCAGCTCTGTCTCAGCAGCACATGCAAACGAGGAGTCAGTTCCTGCAGTTGCTGAGGTGGTCTGCTTGAAAGTGCTGCCATGGGTGCTTGCTCTCTAGAGCACGTGTCCCAGCCTGAGGAGGATGTGGGACTTTGTTTTTTGTTGTCCTTGCCTGAGATGGACTGAAGCAGAGCAGAGCTACAGGAATGGATGTGATAGGGAAACCTTCTGAGGAGAGGGAGGCTGAAGAGGCTCAGTGTGGGAGTTTATCTAGGAGAAAAAGAGGGGAGTAACTATATCTTAGTCTGCAGTTACCCACATGAACATCCACTGTCATTCTCGTAGGCCTGAGGCTGGCTGTTAAGCCAGATAGAAGAGGAGTTTGTGCCCTTTGCTGTTTAAAGAGAGAAAGTCTGGGAGAGCTTGTACTCGATGTCATGTGGGGCAGATTTGCTGTCCTGGGTGAAGTCCTGGTCAGGAGATTATTAACTTCTCCATTGTTTGCTGGATAAGGAGTTGTTCCTGTGCCTGTCTGGGAAAGAGACATGCCAGAGCCCGCTGCAGAGCACCTCTGAGATAAGGCAGCTCCTGTACTTTTCTTCAAGTGGAAGGGTGCTCATAGGTGTGGAGTTTTCTTTCCTCAGTGCAAATGAGCTTCCCTCTGACTTGAGTGCCCACTTCTCCTTTGGGAGCAGCTCTCTCCATCCCAGTGCCCTCTACTTTGCATCTGGCATGTCTTGGAGGAAAGGTTGCTGCAGAGTTTACCCTTCATTAATAATGACGGAGACCAGATGGTTGTGCTGCTGATTAGACCTGGGCACAGTCTGATGGGGCTGGATTTTTCTCAGCACAGGGTGGGCACCCATCCTCCACATGGTGCTGTGAATCCAGTCAGGTTCAGTTTGGTTGCTCTGTGGCAGCAGAGTCTGGTGTCACTCCCGTCTTTGCTGGGGTGGAGAAGGATGGAGTATGGGCTCAGCAATGCTGTGGGGCTGAAGTGGTGTGCATCTGGACACATCATCCTTCAACAGTCTTGGGGCAGCTTTGCTATCCAGGCACTGCTGGCTTAGTTGGTCAAAAGGCTTTGAAAGGGGATGAGAGCATCTAGGGTTACAGCATGGGGTTTGGACATCACAACTACATCCCTGCTGCTGCTTCCCCAGTGCCCTGGCCACTGAGCTGGGCCATGAGGCTCCTGTTTCCCCTGTGGTCTGTAGCTGGGCTTTTCCTTCTGCATGGCCCAGGCACAGAGCCTGTGG
Organism: Caprimulgus europaeus; assembly: GCA_907165065.1. The sequence goes on along the minus strand of OU015534.1, from coordinate 12,584,339 downwards.
GCTGTGGAGCAAGCACTGTGCTGCTGCTCTGCATCTGAACTGTCCTGTTTGTGTGCGTAGGGCTCAGCGTAGGGAGGCTACAGGCAGGGCCTGAATTTTACTCTGCAGCAACTCCAGGCTAGTAGTACATATCAGCCTGCTTTGTTCCCAGCCTTGCTGGTAGGAATGTGTGGAGAAGGCCTCGAGATCAGATCTTGTACAGTGGGGAAGGGACTGTGAGTGTAGTCTGCAACAAGGTGTCGTGTACACAGCCTTCCTCTGCAGGGACTCGAGGTCCTTCATAGTATGGAGAAGGCTGGTGGAGAGTATCTGGGCTCTGTACTCTGTCCCTTAAGAGGATAGGGATGGTGAGCCCCACCCTGGATCTCTCTGCATAAAGGCCCTCCTGGGGCAAATGGAGATACTTTCCCCTTACATATGGGTCTGGACAACTGAGGAAGCTCCTGCAGGACAAGGGAAAACCTGCTGTGCTGCTGCAGGAGAAAGATTCTTGGGATGATGAGGACACCTTCTGCCAAACACCACGCTTCTTACCCTGGCTCCTCATAGGCACAGCTAGCCTCTGCTCCCCCTCCCGTGGGCCCTCCCTGCCACATGGCACTGTGCAACCCAAGTGGTGACACAGCGGTCCCAGGTGCAGGGTGGCAGGCTGTAGGCAGGACTTGTAGGGCGCACCCAGTGCTCAGCTGATGGAAGCTGTCTCGGGCTCTCCCCTGCAGGAATCGCATGCATTGCTCTGACGTTTGTGGATGAGCATGGCAGCCCCACCTCGCTGCCCCTTGGGGAGAGGCCTGACCCTCTGAAGCTGCCTTCCTCCTCGCCCAGCCTGGGCCTGCTGCAGAGCGCCGACTTCGAAAGCCTCACTGCGGTCAGCAGGCACCAGCCGGAGGCCGGCGCCCTGCATTCAGGTAGGGGGTGAAACAGGCGACAAGCCGCCGGTTCCCTGCTGGCCCTGCATCCCCTGGGTCACCCCGGAGGGCTGGCGAACGCCAGGGTGCAGAGCCGTGCAGGACTGCCCTTTCCCGCAGAGCCCCGCCTGCTGGTGCGCCTGGATATCTGGGAGAAGGGCAACATCAGCCTGCTGCAGCTGTCGGAGAAGCTGCGCGGGGCCCTGCGCCACGCTCTCTGTGACGCCGTCATGGAGTTCCTCGTGCTGCCGGCCCCGCTCTGTGTGGAGGCCGCCTGCCCCCTGGGTGCTGCGGACCTGGAGGAGCTGAGCTCTGCAGGTGAGAGCCTGGCCAGGACGGTCACCCTGAGCTCTGAGCCGGCCTTGCTCCTCCTGCCCAGCCTGAGGAAGCTTGGCTGTGCTGGGGGAACTGGGACTGAGGGGACTGGGAGGGAGGAAGCCACTCTCCCCTCTGCAAGCTCATTGTGTGGTGTCTCAGGGAAGAAGAATTACAGAAATTAGGGTTGGAAGAGATATTTAAAGGTCTATCTGCTCCTCAAGACTGAATCTACTTTGCTGTGTGTTGGCGAGGGCTCTCTCCTCTCCGGCCAGGTTCTGGCCAGCCACAGTGGGCTACACAAGAACACCAGCAGTGTTGCAGTGGGAGGCTCTGGAGAGTCTGATTTGCTCTGTCTCCACAGGAGGCCTCAGGAGGACCATGTCAGAGACCAAGGGCTTGGCCCTGGCCACTGGTGGGGCTGGCAGGAGCTGTCCTCCACCATTGCACTTCACCTCTGCCCCTTCATCCAGCTCTGGGGAGCCTGTGACACCCACAAGCAAGCTGGGACGCCGCAGCTTCTGGGACATGCTGGTAATGTTGTTGAGGGACGAGTGGGCAGTGGGGTCTGTAAGTCCCCATGGTGTGTCAGGGCAGGAGGAATGGAGAGGAGGGATCTGGCTGGGGTTGGGAGGCTGGGCTGGCAGTCAGGACTGTGAGATCAGGGTGCTAGCTGGGCTGTGCATGTGCACAGCCTTAACTCATCCCCTTCTCCCTAGAGCAAGGCAGAGTCCTCCGAGCTGGGCAGCCCCAAGACTACTGATGATATTGTGCTGGAGAGACCAGAAGAAGCTCGCACAAGGCGGCGGCACAAGACTGAGAGTGTCAAGCAGCATCTGAGCCAGGATCGGGCCACAGCCACAGCTGAACTGGAACAGGCACAAAGGCAAGCTCAGCCTGCAGGCCGGTTAGCCGGGGTGTTGTTCCCCTCCGTCTGCTGCACAGCGCTCTACAGCCTGACATCCTGCTGGCTCTGTCTGCATCTTAACCTTCTGGACCACATCCCCTTTGCTTGCAGCTTCTCCCTTACACAACCAGTTAGGGGAGCTGCCTTCCACACACAAAGCCTTGATCCTCATTGCTGGAGTGCTGCTGGTTCTCCCTGCCAGAGATCCCTTCCCCGCACTATGGGGCCCTGTGCAACACCTGACACCCTTATGGCTACTGACCCAGAAGGACCAAGCTCAAGGGTTGTAATAACCCCAAAACGGAGCTCCCCAGGCTCTGCTCTGAATCTGGGTGGGGAGAGACCATTGTACCTTTGTGCCTTCATTGCTGTTGACGTTGATCTGGTATAACCCTGCTTCCTTTTCCTCTTCCCAGGCGCCGAGCAAGCCAGTTGGAAGAAGGGGATGTAGGTACAATGCATCCACTCTTCAATCAAACCTGCCAGCAGTGGATGGCATTCATGAACCACCTGGGTATGTACCTCAGGTCTCAGATCCTCCAGATGGGCTGGGGATGGGCCTTTCTCCCTGGGGCTCTGAGGACAGGTCCTTATATGGCACCAAGCCATCTGCCTTCACCCCTTTCTGATCTCTACCTAGTTATGCACCCTGTCTCTTCCCAGACCTCACCGGAGTCCATCGGTCTCAGGGTCAGCATCAGCTTTACAAAGCTGTGGCAGGAGTCTAGGCGTGTCTCTCTGTGCACCTGAACAAACCTGCTAAGGCCTGTGGTTGCCTCTGCCGTGTTCCAAGCGCAGGGCTTGCAGTAGTGAAGGAGCTCCCAGATGTAGCAAGGAGGGAGGATCTCAGCATCTGCAGCGTGCTCTGGGGCTGTGAAACTGCGTGGAAGACCCCCACTCTTGCAGGGAGGGAGAGCAGGAGGGATGCCTTTCATATGGTGGATTTGGGTCTGTGTGGCTGCCCTGTTGCTGCTTTTTGGATACCTCTCACTTCAGTGTTTGTACAACCTCCCACACCTCCTGCTAGCAAGGTAGAGCTGTCCTCCTTCTCTGATGAGGAGTAAGCCTGGGAACAAGGAATACATAGAAGAATAACGTGCAATACTCACAGCATGCAGGGAGTTTGGTTCAGGTCCCACTTCAGGGCAGAGCCTGTAACCAAGCATTATTTCAGCCTTCATCCTCTCCTTCCCTATATAAGGTCCTTGTTCTCCAGCTGTGTCTGCCTCAGTCCCTGGCAAGGCAGGAGTTTGGCCTGCTCTGGGCAGCAGGCCTGCAACAGGGCTCCCTTAGCCCTCCACTGCCCAGGCAGGCAGGGCTTGGCTCTGGGGCAGCCTGGCACTTTGTCCTACAGTACTTCATCCACGCAGGGTGCCCATCGGTGCAGCAGTGCTCAGTGGAGATTGTGTCCCGTTTCCTCCTGTCCTCCATCCTGGTGGAAGTGGTGAGCCTGGTCACTGCCCTGGCAAGTGACACCACTGTCAAGGTGTTTGAAGAGATCTGGTGAGCTATGGGGTTCCTAGGGAGCTGTTTGGCACCAGCAAATGCCAGTCAGTTGTGCCAGCCTCTACTCCTGTGGCTCTACTTGACATCCACCTCTGGTGCTCTTCTTTGCAGCTGCCATCGGGGCACCGCCTTCCTGCCCTATAAGCCTGGCCAGAGCGCCAGCCCTCGCCCTGCAGCCGTCAGACACTTCATCCTGCTGGGACGCAACTTCCAGCAGTGGCGTTGCAGCACAGAACAGGGTGAGTGCCTGGCCAGGCTCCACAGGACTGTGCGATGGGGGCTCTTAGCGTGGGAGATGTATGAGTGGGGTTCCCCTCTTTGCTAGGACAGACTACTTGTGTCTGGAGGTGGGCATTGGGTTGTCTATTTCCAGCTTCTGAGACCTTATTCTCAAATTTGCTTATAAATGCTTATTTCAAGGCGAGCTGAGTAGTACTGCAGCACAACACCCTGTCACGCTGCCATAATGAAATGTGGGATTTAAGAGTGGGATCAACTGGTCTGAGGGTCATAATTCTGCCTTCTTCCAGCTCACAAAGGGCTCCAGCGCTTTGAGGCCATGGAATTGAGCTCAGCAGAGAGAGGCTCTGACCCAAGCCTTGTTGGACAAGACCTGGCACCTCGGCAAAGGTTCCTCTTCATGGAGATCATCGACAAAAAGGTAGCAATGATGCCTGTGTGATGTTGTCTCCTGAAAGCCAGGCTGTTCCCAACTGGCTTAGGCATAGAAAGAGGAGTGGAGAGGAAGAGTGCCTCTACAGGTCACCAACCTTGCCTGGGCAGAAGTCCTCCAAAACAGCTGTGCAGGCTATTTCTGCTCGTGCTGCAAGCAGAGCTGGGGCTTCCCTGCAGCTCTATGGGGAGTGCTGGAGGGGCAGCAGCTCTCACTGTCTCTGACTTCAGCTGCCTCACTGTGGACTATAGTTGCCCTTTCCCTCCCCACTGTCTACATCAGACTTGGGCACTTGTGCTACCAGTGCAAGTACCACCACCACCTTTGCTGTGGTTGTTAACAGAGGCTGTGAATGAGCTGTTGCCACTCAACCTGTCCCAGCCTTGACACTTAACTCTGTCTGGAGCTGCAGCAAGTACCACCTAGAGCACCTGGGGCAGCCTCTGTCACCATGCAGGCCCTCTCTGAGTGGTCCTTCAGCCTTTCTCCCCCTCCTCTCTCTCCAGCTGATGCTCTACACCTACAACTGGTCCCCAGACCTGGGGGCCAACCTGAACTGCTCACTGACTCGCCTGCTGCAGTGGCAGAATGCCCGGTCCCACATCGTACACTGCTTGCTCAGCCAGAAGCTGGGACTCTTCCACCACCACTGCTTCATGGACACACCATGGCATGAGGACAGCAAGCAGGTAAGAAGCCCTGCCAGGCAGGGCAGTCCTTTCTGCTTCAGGTGGTGCCTTGGCAGATGCTTCTGTGCTTTTGTGTGCCAGTTGGCAGGTTATCCCCAGGTGCTCACATGTCTGACTGTGGCTGCGTCCAGCCAGGCTGTTGCTGTCTGTTCTTGGAGACAGACAGAAGAGGAAAGGGAAGCAGGTTCTGCTGTTCACAGCACTTATTTGTGACTGGATTATTGAGGGTGGAGGAGGCTGGGGAATGGACTTCCCACTGTACATTAGGGCCATGCTGGGCCAAGGCATGTTCTCCTCAGGACTGGTGATGGAGAAGATCAACAGATACTTCTGTAGATGGCCAAAATTGTGCTTACTCTGTTCTTGTGGGTTCTTGCTCCATCATGGCTGTGTCTGCTTGCTTAGGAGCCAAATCCTTTCTTGAACTCCACTTTGGAGGTGGATGCACTGATCCGGAGCTCCAGCCCCCCACCTAGCAAGGAACAAGGTCGGCTGAGCAGCTCTGCCCGCAGCCTGCCGTCTCTGCACTTCCATCCTGATGTGGTGCCGTTTGATGAAGCTCTGCGGGATGTTACCACCATCAAACACATACCCCATGGGCCTGAGATGGGACCTTTTGACCCCGTGTCTCGGCATGGGGCCCAGTTCTTGGAAATCAAAAGCATGGAGAGGAAAGGTAAAGCAAGGGGCTTGATGCCAGGGGAGCCTGCCTAATCACCTCACTCCTGGAGAAGGAGCTCAGAAAGAGCAGAACAAGAGTTCTGGTAGAGGGGACTGTTTTCAGCCACTCCTGCCAGGGTGCTGTGAGGGGATGGTTTATCCTGAGTAGGATAAGAGTGAAGGGGAGTGGCAATACCTGGGGCTGTGGCTGATACTCTTGTGGCTGCTTTCTTTCCTCCAGAACTGGAGAAGCAGATGAAGATTGAGAATCTCTTTGTTACCTGGCAGCAGCGATCAGCGCAGTCCAACATGCCGATCAGCGTGAGTGCAGCCCAGGCGGGCGGGTGGCAGGCTGGGCCTTCTGGCAGCGCACTGGTAGCACCAGGTTGCCTGTGGCAAAGGGGAGCACTGAAGCTCAGAGCAGGGTGCATGCCAAGGGATGGTGTTTGGCAGCAGAGCCATGCTCTCTGCTTGAACTTCTGGGGTTACTGGGCTCTAGCACCAGACTTGGGCATGGGGCCTCACTGCCCAGCACTGGAAAGGCTTTGCTGGAGGGTTCCCTCTGGAGCGTCATCTCCACTTGAGCAGCAGGACAGTGTTGTGACAGCTTGTTCCCAGGCTTGGAGAGGGATGTGTGCTTGTAACCATGTTCCTCTTGTGCTGTGCAGCTGGCAGACCTGGAGACCCTGAAGCAGTCCTCACGCCTGGTTCACTACTGTGCTACCCCCTTGCTCTTTGACCCAGCCTTCCGGCAGCAGATCCAGACTGACCAGCAGGGCAAGGGAGAGGGGAAGGTGAGTGTCAGGAAACACCAGTGCAGTTGGGCTTTGTGCACTGAGGCAAAGGATGGCTTTGCAGTCTTTTCCCAAGATAGGGCTGCTCTGAGCTCACCCCTGCATTTCAAAATGAATTTGTACCCTGTAAGGTGGAGACTGAGAAAATCCTTGGGTCCTCAAAGCCTTTCTTCTGCAGCCACACGATCCCTGGGGAAGATTGACTGCCATTTTCTACCCAGAGAATTCAGGACTGAGTCTAGCAAAGTCATTAGGGAGTGTTGTCTGGTACTGATCTGTCAGGAAGCAAAACTTCACTTTATGCATTCAGCAGCCAGACTGGTAAACCTTACCTGGACCCAGCAAATAACTAGAATAATTGAAAGCAAACCAGCTGAATCCTGAGCAGGTTGCAGCCTGACAGACTAACTGGTGCACATCCTGCACCGGCTGTTTGCAGTCTGTATCTGTGTCAGAAGGGAAGAAGGGGCTGTTGTAATTTATCTAAATGTCAAAAGGCTTCTGACAGGGTCTTTAAACAGAGGTTGCTACATAAATTGAACACTCACAAAAGAAAGGAAAAGTATCACAGAATGAAAACTTCGCTTTGTTTTTGGAACAGAGCAAAATGAAAATTGGTTATTCAATTTGAAGAGCCTGGCAGCAGGGGTTTCAAGGCTGTGTATTGGGTTTTGTATCTCCAGATCATTTATTGCAGTACATACGAGATGCCAAGCTCTGCAATGCTGTGTGGCTGTTCAGATTGATCGGAACAGAAAAAGACTGCAAGGAACTCGAGAGGGACTTGAGTAGCCTGTGAAATGAGAGGTATTATGGAAGCTGGGACCTGGTTCCCAGTAAAACAGAGCACAGTGTGAAGAGAAATTTGAACTCCTGTATTGTACACTAACTGCAGAGCTTGTACAGAGCAGACAGCTTGGTGGATTTCTTCAATTCGTGAACAGTTGCATACAAAAGGCAAACTGTTCACAGTACCTCAGAAAGGGGTGTTAGTATTGTGGATAATATTCCAATAAGTTTCTAAAATACTAGTATATTGGTGTCTTCATGTAGTCAGTAAGTGTGAGACCAAGCATCTCATGGCAAAGGCACTGAACTAGAGAGACTCTGATGAAGTCGGAGAGTAGCTGGAGAGACCCCAGGTAAAGAGACTGCTCCTGGGGTAGGTGAAGGAAAAGGCAGATAAAAATATGTAAAAGAGCCACAGGCTTGAAGTAGAGAGATCAAGAAAAGAAACCTCAATCTCTCACAGCACAAAGACAAGGAGTACTTAATACACCAAATGGAGAACTGAAAATGGCTAAAAGAAAATACTATTCCTATTTAGTGCTACTGAACTACTAGTAAATCCTGAGAAGTCAGCAGGATTCATAAGGGGATTGGACTCTTACCATGGCAGTAGGAGCTGAAGCTCTGTTCAGCCTTGCATGAACCAGTTGTGGGCCACTATAATTTTGTGGAACTTTTTCTGGAGGGGGAAGATGTGAATTATCCCCTTTTGCCAGGGCACCTTTTCCTGCAGTCTGTTGAAGTGCTGTTAGGTCAGCCCATGGCTGGATAAAATTTGGATCTTGTGTTTTGGCACAGGCACTGGGACAGTGTTTGAGGAACCAGCTGTTAGTGCTCTCTGGCAGAGACAGATCTGCCTTCCACTCAACCAGAGCAGTTGGTGGTATCCCAGCAAGTGTCACCTGCTGGGGCCAGACACAGCAGGTCTCCTTAGGAAATTATTTTCTCTTGCAGAAGCGCCATCGCTCAAATGACTCTACAGCTTCAGGGAGGGACCGCAGCCACAGCTGTGACTCGACGGAAGCGCTGCCCTGCAAGGTGAAGGAGGAGCCCTGGCTGCAGGAGATGTGCAATACCTTCTTGCAGCAATACATCCAGTACCTGCAAAGCATGGGCTTCATTCTGGTCCAGGTGCGGCCACCCTCACCCACCACTCGCAGGTCAGTGATGTTCAGGGAACCCTGGTGTTGGAGAAGGGCTGACACACTTGAGCTATGCCCTGGTTTGACACAACAGGAGACTTTGGCTGCCCTGCTCAAGGTTCTTTCTGCTGTCATTTCCAGTAGCACAAGCCGGATCCGAGCGCTGGCAGCAATGGGTGTGGAGGGGAGAGGGTCCTTTTCCTACACAAAGCCAAAAGCAGAGGGGAGTCCAAAGGTGAGTGCATGTCTGTTAGAGGGGTGGAACTGGGATGGAAGTCAGGCTGTGGAGGGGAACAGTTTTCTGGTTGGCTTTTGAATTTGTTTCTGACAAGAAAGGATGCGAGAGGGCAGAGAAGGCACTGAAGCAAAAAAAGTCTGTGTAGACCAGCACCATCTTTGGAATATTGGGTCAGATGAGGCCTCTTTGCCCTTCTGCATGTCTTCTGCAGCCCCTTCCTGGGACTGAGTGGAACCAGGGCAAATCTCAAAAGGATGACAACAACTTAGAGGCAGCTGAGAAGAGGAACAGGGTGACCTGAGGCCAGGGCAGCTGCCTTTGGGTGTGATTCTGGAGGTTTACCTGTCAGAGAAGCCTCAGGATCTATGGTGAAGGGCAATTCTGGGGCAGAAGGATCTTTAGTTAAAGTGAGACGAATGCTGAAGTTGAAGAGATCAGAGAAGATAAACCTGGAATGGCTCTACTGCAAGAGCAGGCCGAGGTTCTTTATTTCTGAAGTGGCAGCTAGGGAGGGACAGGACAGAGCTCTACCAAATCTCAGCTAGCCTGGAAACAGATTGAATCCTTGCTGTCTTATTCAGTACAATACCTAGACACCATCAAATGAAAGCCAGTTTCAAAGCAGCGGGTAAAAATTATCTTTATCAAAAGGTTTTGTGAACACTTAAGAGCTTATGTAGGGTTTGTGAACACAAGCAGTTACAAGAGAGAATAGGTAAGTACCTGGAAGAGGAATCCATCTTGAGTTGCTGGATAGGCAGAAACCATCTGTGGTTCATGAAATCACCCAGGAATGGTGGGAGCACATCGCATTTGCTCACCCTTTTCTGACGCTTTCCTGCCATCTGCCTTTGGCTGATGTTGGTACAGGATTGTGGGCAAGACAACACCTTGCAGCTGAAATGAGAAGAGAGCAATCCACTGGAACAACTTAACAGGGGGCAAACAAATTTGCTGGCAGCTAAGCTCTGAGTCCAGACTGGGTGCCTCTGACAGCTGCTGTGTCAAGCAGATGTGATGATCTGGGAAGTGTTCAGCAGGGAGAGGTGGGAGTGAGGTTTTGTGGGCAGCATTACCCCTTGGCTCTCAGTGTCCTCAAACTATAGACACGCTGTCCTGAGTAAGCAGGAGGTGAAGGGTGCAGTGTGCCTGCTGTGCTCTCTTGAAAGCTGTTCATTAGGTTTTTAAGAAATCTTTTCACAGTCAGCTCTGGCATGTCTGCTCTTCTCCCTCCAGTGAGGGTGCTCAGTAGATGAGGCTCCTGTATTTCCACCTCTGCCAGAGAGCCTTGTGACAGCCTCGCACTCTGGTGTGTGGGCTGCTCTCCTGTGCCAGTGAGCCCCTCCAGCTTTGTCCTTCCCTTCCCAGAGCACAAGCCCTGCTGTTGCCACCTATCATCTACAAAGAGCTCTTCCAGGTGGGATTGTGCTGATGGAGTTGGCCTTCCAGGTAAGAACAAGAAACAATATGATCTCTGGGGGTTCAGGGGCAGTCTAAAGAGGTGACAAAGTGAGTGATGAGGAGTGCAGCAGGAATGTGTTATTCTTCCTTTCTTGTCCTACCCCTCCCATGGTCCTGCAGGACTTCAGGTCAGCTAGGGATGGTTCTGCTGGGCTCAGAGCAGTAAGAGGGGCACTAATAAAAGATGCAAGGGCTCAGCACCAGGTAGAGTGCTCTGTGCTCAGCCATATGTTGGCTGGGCTGGCTCAGTTCATACAGGAGGGGAGACAAAACTTGGAGCAAGAGTGTCTGGGACCCAGTCCAGACCATGAAGTGTGGGCACTATTGTTCCCTGGAGAGGCTCAAGGCCTGTGCTGATGTTCTCTCTCCTCCAGGGCTATTACTTCTGTGTGAAGCAATACGCGCTGGAGTGCTCGCGGATCCCCATGGGCCAGTCTGTGAACTCCCAGGTAATGGCTTTGCAGGCACAGCCAGTGCTCCTCAGGGTCATGGGCTGCTTTGGGAGAGGCAGTGATCTCTGAGACAGAGTGGGCATTTCAGGTGCAGCAAGTTCTGGAGAGCTCTGCTCCCTCCTCCTGGAAAAGCAGAACCATGCAGAGCCTTTTGCAGCCACGTGCCCTCCACAGCCTGCTGCTTGAGCAAATCTGGAGGGCAGTGAAAGGGGGTGGGAGGTTTGACTTGGAGGATGACTCTTGTCCTAGCCTAGGGAGCAAAACAGAGCAGGCTGGAGAGGAACAGAAGATGACTGCTCCAGGGAAGGTCAGTACATGAAAAGCCAGAAATGCTCTGGAAAAAAAGAGAGGCTGAATGGGAACAGGGATCTGTGAACATGGATGGCTGCCCTTTGCTGGAGGAGATCACTCCCTGCACCATGAGCCCTGGTTCTTGGTACCTCTGTGCCTTGCTCTACAGCAGCCTGGAGTTACCTGCTCCCTCCTCTTTCGGTGTCAGTGTGTCTCCTGCCTTTCCCTAGGGCACTAGGGTGGCTGTCTAGAGGCTGGCCAGCCCCAGTCTGTCTGAGGCAGGAGGCATGCATGACTGCACTGTCCTTTCCAAGGTGGCTTTTCAGCAAGGCTGTGCCTTATATATGCCAAGAGTGGCTCTCCTAAGCTTAGAGCCTTCCAGGGCCTCTCCTGAGGGTTTGCTGAGCCTTTCCTGTGAAGCCCGCATGTGCACAGGGCAGGGTTACCAGTCTGCAGGTGGCATTGCAGGGAACAGCCAGACGCTCTCTGAGTTGGGAAAAGACCTTGTCTGGTTTTGCAGTGGGAGGGGATGGTCCTGGGAGCAGTGGGCGAGGTGTGGGGCTTGCTGCAGGGGCCTGGCCTGCCTTCCCACAGGCTGGGGCTACCCCAGAGTTCCTCCAAGTGGGGCAGTTGGGCTCCTTTGCCCCTTCTCTCCTTTTGTCCCACCCTGGGCCTGTGCAGGACAGGCTGGATGCACTGGCTCTGCCATGCCTTGCTGTCAGCAGGGCCTTGCAAGAGGGTGTGAGGTGCCTGGTAACATTCCTGCCTTGACTCCCTGTCCCCCTGCAGCTCTCTATGCTCTTCACGGAGGAGTGTGACAAGGTGCGGGACCTCATGCACGTGCATTCATTCAGCTACGACTTCCACTTGCGCATAGTCCACCAGTATCTGCTGGGTTCCCACATGACCCTTCGCCAGGGCTACCATCTCACCAGCTTCCTGGAGGATTTCATTGCCCACCACCCTGACATCCCCAAATTTGGCCGCAATCATGTTTTCCAAGGTGAGTAATTCAAAATGTGATCAGTCTGGGGTCGATCACCAGCCCATAACTGGGCAAGAGGTTCCCAAATGCTTTACAAATAAACCTGACCCTGGGAGTATCCAGGGAGTTGACAGGTAGAGGGGTGACATGAAGGGCCCAGCTCCAGAGGAAGTCCTCACTGCCCTGTGGAAGGGAGGTGGGTTGCTCTAGACCTCTGTCCCCCATAGTAGTTTGTAGGACACCAGATAAGAAGCACTGAGCAGCTCCTGTGATAGCAATGTGTCCTCCTCCACTAGGCATGCTGGCCCTGCCCACCAACATGATCACTGCGCACCAGCTGTACAACTACATCGCTGACCATGCCAACACCTACCACATGAAACCCTTGCGCATGGCCCGGCCAGCCACGGGCAGCGACAGCAAGAAGGGGACACCAGGCACAGAGCAGAACGAATATGCACTGGTCTCTATTTGGAACAGGTGAGTGCATCTGCTGCAAGTTCCTGGAGCTGCCAGAGGTGCCAGCAAAGCTGACTGTTCCATATGGTGCCAGGCAGCAGTTCTGCCCAGATTTTCTGAGGTGGCCAGCGGGTGCTGTGCACATGCACACGTGCATTTGACATTCCCCATAGCGTTCCTGAGCAGTCCTGCTGTGTCATGTTTCCCATGACCAATAGTTCTGTTGTGACCAAGAGCTCTGCGGTAACCAAGTCAAGTCCCCTCCGTACTGATGTGCTTTTGCTCCCAGCTCGGGCTCCTACAAGGACTCTGAAGGTCTGCGTCACCATGATGACTTCGATGTGTCCCTCTTGGTGTGTCACAGTGCAGCACCGTTCGAGGAGCAGAGTGAGGCAGAGAGACGCATGCTCCGGTGAGCACTGGGGGCCCAGAGACATGACACCAAAGCTTCCTGGCTGGGGAGGAGGGCTCTGGGAGGGACTGTCTCTGTCTGGGGCACTACGGACAGGTTTGGTGCTGTCTGGGGAGGATCCTCGCAGGGAAGTGGGTAGTGTGGTATCTGTCTTTGTTTGGGCAGAGAAGCACCCTTTCTGGCAGGGACAGGGAGGTCCATGATTCATTTGCAGCCCAGCTGAGAAGGGAGCAGCCCTTCCCCAGGTCACAAGTGTCTCCTTGCTCTCAGCTTGCGTTTCTACGTCATCATGACTAGCCAGCGGGAGCTTTTCCCCCGGCTCACGGCCGATATGCGACGCTTCAAGAAGCTGCCGCGCTTGCAGCGGGAAGTGCTGGAGCCTGTGGTGGGCCGGGCAGCGTGGGAGGCAGCAGAGCCGGAGACGAGCCTGGGGCGGCAGCAGCCGGCAGAGCGGGAGCTGTGGCAGGACGTGGAGGACAGCAGCGAGTTCTATGCAGGAGGCACGCAAGTCAGACTGGGGCCTGGGCTCTTCTACACCTCACCACTGTTCCCCTTGCTGGCCTCCGAGGTAGCCTCAGCCCAGAAGCAGCTCAGCAGTATGGTGCAGCTGGCCAAGTGCCACTGCCGCAGGGACAACCTTTGGAAGCGCCTCTTCCTCCTGGAGCCTCTGGCTTCTGACAAGCTGAAGCTGGGCAAGCTCTCACTGGTGGAGCTGGAGGAGCTGCTTGATGCCGTGCATGGGAAATCCATTGCTGATGTCGACCCCCAGCTGGTGAGCAGCAAGGATGGAGTGATGGTGTGCAGCAGCCACTGTCCTGCCCTGGGGAGGGAGCTGGGGAGTGGGTGAAGGGCCTGCAGGGCATGTGTCTTCCTGCTTAGAGGGAAGGTTGAGGCAGGAACATAGCTCCTAGCTGGCAGGGGAAGGGGAAGTTTGCATGGACCCATCTATGGAGAGTGGATAGCTCTGAGTATGCTTCAGTGGGCTGTGATGGATGCATCTGATTTGGGGTCTGAAGGCTGCTATAGCATTATGGCTGCTGGTGCTGTGGCTAGAGGGAGGCTGAAATCAACCCTTTTGCATTTCCACAGGGATGCTTCCTCACCATGACAGTCTCCTGGTACCAGAGCCTCATCAAAGTGCTGTTGAGCCGTTTTCCCCAGAGCTGTCGGCACTTCCACAACGCTGAAACCGGCACCCAGTATCTGGTAAGACACAGCCTGTCACCCACCTGCACCCTTGTCCAGGGCCCTGCCTGCTGTGGCTCCTCGCAGTGTGAGCCTGGCCTGTGCTGTCAGGACAGTGTGGGCATGGTCATGATGTTGCTCTCCACTCTGCTACTGGTGCAGCATGAGGTGTGTGCTCCTCTGGTACAGCAGTGTGTCTGTCTGCCCCCAGACAGGCAGGAGACTCGTCACACCCAGAGCCTCATGCCATGTATAGCCCTGTGGTTTGGCAGCGTTGCCTGCACCTTCACAGCTCTATCATGCCACTCATCCAGCACGTCAGCATGTGGGTGGGTGTTGTTTGTATCCCTGTCCTGGGGTTTGTGCTCTCTCCTTTGCAATGTGTGATGTGGCTCTCTCGATAGGTTGTGCTCAACCAGAAGTTCACGGATTGCTTCGTCCTTGTGTTTCTCGATTCCCATTCAGGAAAGACGGTAAGAACTTGGGAACATCAGAGCAGCTATATTGGCTCAGGCCGGGAGTCTGTCTAGATCCATCCACCAGTTGTCAAGGGCAAGTGCCCATGGGGAGAATAGGAGCAAGTCAAGAAGCTTGTTAACACCTTTCCCAGTTAGTGTCCCAACATCTGACAAACTATGGCCCATGCCTGTCCTGAGCTAGAGGTGGCCTTTGCATTCATATAATAGCCCTCTGAAGCTTTATTTCCTTTGGTTAATTTGTGGCCTGCATGATTTCCCCTGACTTTCTGCTCCATGATGCAGTTACAACGTGGGTGAAGAGTTACCTTCCTTGGCTTGTTTTTGAACTTCCATCTGCTCTTTCCATGTGATGCCCCTTTGTTCTTGTATTGGAAAACAGTGAGCAGTTGATCTCCTTTTCCTTCATAGGGTTGTTTTTGAATCATGCTCTCAGCTGCCCCTCTGTCCAGGCTAGAGGGTCCTTTTGTATTCAGTCCAAAGCCAGAGCACACTGGGTCTGTCTAGGAGGGGTCACCAGTGCTGTGGGTTGCTCCTACCTGGGCAGAAAGGAAAGGGACCTGCACTGTGAGGGTCCCAGCAAACCTGCGCGGGCCTTGGCCTGCGTTGGACTTGAAGGCAAAAATATTCTGCTTTCAGCTGTGTTCCCAGGCAGGGTGCACAATGGGTCACAGGGAACACAGATCCATGTGAGAGCAGGGCATCTGCAAGGTGCTTCAGTCCACAGTGAGGCTTTTGCAGAGACTGCAGAGTAACTGATGCCTTTGTAAATAATCACACACCATCTTAAAAGCAGCTGGGGGAGACGGAAGAGGTGGTGCCTGCTGGAAGGCTGCTCGGTCCCTCCTGCCACCTGATGGTGAAGAGCCCTTCCCATGTTGTGCTGGAGCTTTTGTTATGGTCATTTCTATCCTCTTTGTGGCAGTGGTAGCCCAAAACTGAAACTGCTCTTCACATGGGTACCTGCTTCCTGCCCAGTCCCCTAGATTCACCTCCACATCTGAGGGCAGAATTTTGAAACCTCCTTCTGCTCTTTCCATGTGATGCCCCTTCATTCTTGTATTGGAAAACAGTGAGCAGTTGTTCTCCCTTTCCTTCATAGGGTTGTTCCATGTTGCTGAGTTAAGAAAGCCAAGCTCTTAAGCCTGCCTTCCCTTCTCCAACAGCTCCATTGTCATTCAGAGCCCTTCAGGGCTCAGGTCAGCCTTTGACAATACAGGTGTCCAGGACTGCACCCAGTATTCCTGAGGAGTCTCAGCAAAGCCTTCTGCGATTGCACTGAGCCTTTTATGTCCCTGCCTGGAACTTTTGGTTCAACCTGGGGTGGTATTTGACTTTTCATGGTCCTGTCTCACTGCTCATAGTGTCACCTTGTGGTCGTTGATATAATACACCCAGACTCCATCACTTCTAGTGACTCGCATCTTACAACAGAAATCCTTTGTGTTCCTCACATTGTGTTTTGCCCTTAACATTCATCCCATTGCTGTGGTCTCTCAAAATCTCTAGGGCTTTTTTTTTTTTTTTTTTTTTTGCATTATCCCAATTCTCTTTTGTATTAGTGCCTCAAATTTTATCAGCAGACTCCTCATTTTTGTGCCAGACTTGTTAAAGTACTAGGCAACGTGCATCCCAAAACCTACGCTGGAGGAACTCCATTTGTAACCTCTCTCCACCCTGCTACTGCCCCTTTCAGCACTACCGTCTGCACCTTCTAATTTTGACATTAATTCCTATCTTTTCAGCTTACCTAAATTTCCCTTGTGGCACTACATCAAATCCTTCCTGAAGCTCAGATAAGATATACCATGATTCCTTTGTCTAGAAATGTTACCTTATCAAAGAGAACTCTAGCGTTAGCACATCATTTTGGTAACACAGAGATGCATTTTCCCCATGGTTCTTTCTCTCCAAGCCTGTTCTAAAGCCTTGCACGCTGCTGGAGTTATGCTCACAAATCACTTTCTCTTCCCTCTTAAATCATGGTGGTACCTTGTTGTTTTGCAGTTACACAACTGTTCTCATGGCTTTATGGGTTTGTTAGGAGACCCTGGCTGCTAGATGAGCTGTGTTTCAACTCTGGAGAACATCCAGTCCCTGTGTCTTGCCTCCATGATGCTGATCTTGGTGCACTGAGTTGCTCATGTTTTTTCTTCTGCTTCAGTTCCTGCAACTTTCTCTTCTGAACCCTGTTCTCTGCTCCCCTCTGCCCTTGCCCTGCCTTGTCAGTACAGTCACTAATAAGAATGGAGCACCCAGCATTTATTTTTAGGATTGCAGTTATTACGTTTAA
The DNA here is from genome assembly GCA_907165065.1 of Caprimulgus europaeus. Next base: position 12,567,704 of record OU015534.1, on the reverse strand, counting down.
TCTCCTCCCCTTTCCTATTCATTGCACTCCTACTCTTTGCCTTAGAAAAATAAATTTCCCTCTAATTTCCCTGGAAGCCTCTATTACTGTGGAGGCAGTAGGATCCCTCCTCTCCTGAGGCTGCTGCTGGGGTTGGTATAACTGCAGATACATGGGGGCTGGGACAGAGGGAGTGGGGCAAGCCCTTGCACCTGATTTCCACCAGGAAAATAGGAGGCTCAAAAATGCCCTGTCACAGGAGGAGGCGCTAGCTTAATGCTGTTGGCTTTTTGGGACTTCTCACAGTATCTGCCTGACATGGCTGAGCAAGTGCCCAGGCACCTGGGCTAGAGACTGCACAGTGCTTGTCTGAATCCTGTCCCCTGACCTGCTCCTTCTTCTCAGCAGAGTCTCACCGTGGTTTTCCGGGAGCCGTTCCCAGTGCAGCCCCAGAACAGCGAGAGCCCTCTGCCACAGCTTGTGTCCACGTACCACCACCTGGAGTCAGTTATCAACACTGCCTGCTTCAACCTCTGGACAGGCCTGCTCTAGCACTGGCACCCATGTCCTGGAGCGATACACGTACCGGACCTCTCGGCATGGCTGTGCTGTGGGTGACAAGGGGGAAGAACAGGTCTCTGGGGGGACCTGTGCTCCAGCACTGCAGGCAGCGCTGCTAGCAGCACGCATGGGCACCAAACTGAGGAGCCTGGGGATGTATGTGTGCCTCCATCGTTTGCTGGCTGGTGTAACCCTTGGTGCACTGGTTTTGGTGGGTTTGGTACTGAATGACCTTGTACCAAACCGCAGGGGCAGGAGCTTGGCTGCTGTGGCTTAGCTGAAGCAGAGCAGCTCTCAGGGACATGGCTATGGCACCTGCAAGCAAGTTCTGCCTGCTGGGAAGGCGTGGAGGAGCACACACGGCTCATCGTCTGCACAGGGCAGCACTGCACAGCGCTCTGGCTTTAGGAGGAAAGACTCCTGGACTTCAGGGCTCTGGGCAATGATGCTGCCTACTTCTGGCCCTTGCTTTCATCAGGGGAGCACTGAATGGGACAGGAAGGGTGAACTGGACCAGGGAAAGGTTTTATGGAGATGTACATTAAAGCCATTGATATATCTGTGAAATAAACAACCGGATCCCCACTGACATGCCAGAGGCTAGGATGTGGAAAGCCTCGCCCAGGGGATGCAGGGGTACCCCTGGCTGTGGTGGTGGGTTTGCCCTGCAATCTCCTACTTGCTCTGGAGCAGGAGCAGCAGGGCTGGCAGCCCCCAGCCCTTACCTTGGTTTGGGCAGCCTGCTTCACCTTCCCCATGTGCTGCAGGGTCAGTGCTGAGCACTGACAGCAGCCTCAAGAACTGCAGGACTTGGAAGCCCAGAGCCCTCTTCCCACAACTCCAGGCACCAGCTGGAGCTGAACTGGGAAAACTCATGAACTTCTCAAGGAGAAAATGCTCCCCTCAGAATGGGGGTCTGGAAACCTCTTCCTAGACACCCCTGCAGACTGGAGGTGAAGGTGTTCCTGTGTACCTCAAGTCACCTACAGTGGTGCCCAAGACATCCCCAAAAAGGACATGCTACAGATGGTGCTTGAGTAGATGAAGGTCCAACTGCTTGGGCTGGCCCAAGCAGGGCATGGGGAGGGGCAATAGGACATAGATGCTCCTAGCTTTGCCCCAAGTCATAGAGAAGACAGACATACTTCTCTCTTAAGCCATTGCTTTGGCTTTTATTGCAGTGTTTTCCTTGTTTTACTCTACTGCCTTGCTGGTCCCACCATGCTGCATGCCTCGGCTCTCCCAGTACGAGCGCAGCCAGCCCAGGCCTTCCAGGGTATCTCCTGCAGTGACAGACAAGGTCTCATGCCCAGGTAGGGACCCTGATGCCCACCACCCCCAGGACATGCTTGCCTTTGCACAGTCCCCAGCAAGCTGGTCCGTGCTTGGACCACCCACAGCCCCCAGGCCCCCTCACCTTTTGGAGCATACTCGCACCCCACGTAGCCAGTGTAGCCGAGGGACTCCAGAAGCTCGAAGATGTAGGGGAAGTTCAACTCCCCTGGGCTGTTGGGCTCGTGCCGCCCCGGCACTTGTGCAATCTGGATATGGCCTAGGGAGGGAATGGGAGATGCTCTGGCCAAGGCAGCTCTGCCCACAGCCTTCTCTAGGCATGGGACAAGATGACCCGAGAGCAGACCCTTGCCCCCTGCCAGCCACAGCAGAGCATGGGGCAGTAGGGCCCCATCTCAAAGCCGCTCCTGCTCTATGGCCACAGAGGTGGCAGTTTGGGTGCAGGGCATTACCAATGAGTGGGAAGTATGTCTCCAGGTTGCATGTCAAATTCCCATCCATGATCTGGCAGTGAAAGAGGTCCTGTGGGAGAGAGAAGAGACAGATGGTGCAGCTGTTGAGCACTGAGCAGTCGAGGATGGCTGTGCTACAGTCCCTATCTCTCTCCTCACATACCCAGGAGGAGATAACAAGCTCTCCCTGGGACTCCTCTGTGGGCCTGTGCAAGGTTCCCTGGAGACCTGGACCCTGGGACTCCTCTGTGGGCCTGTGCAAGGTTCCCTGGAGACCTGGACCCTGGGACTCCTCTGTGGGCTTGTGCAAGGTTCCCTGGACCCTAGAGATACTAAATGTTTACTCACCAGCTGCAGCTTCAGGTTGGGCCGTCCCACCTTCTCCAGGATTGCAGCAGCTAAGGGTGCAAGAAATGAGACCATCACCCTCAGACTGGAAGCTTCATGGTGAAGCCCTGTGACTCCTGTTCATCAGCTGTGCTCCCTCACCATCTCCCTGCAGGTGAGGCAAACCTCCTGCCTTTCAGACTGGGATCCTTCTCCTCCCTTGAAGGAGGCTTTGGGGAGAGATGTCTGCCTTACCTTGGTGTGGGGTGTTCAGAAAGTAGCGAGGGTCAGTGATGCGGTTGTTAATAGGCTCCACCAGTCCAATCATGTCTTCCTGTAACACAGTAACGTCACCCTGCGCAGCATCCTGTCATCTCTGCAGCAGGGAGTGCTTCCTCCCTGTGCCAGGCTGCTGAGGGATTCTCCATCCTTGGTACTCTAAGAGCTGCACCCACGGAGCAGGACCTGTTCCCCGCTTACCTGGGCCAGAAGGTCAGCAGCGTATCTGAGATTCTCAATGAAGGTGGTTTCCATCTCGCATGCCACAGCTGCCCGGTCTGTGCCCAGGGGAACCCGCCCAGCCATCAGGTGGATCCTACAGATGGAAAGAGATCAGCCACAGGCAGCAGCTCCAGTCTCCAACCATCTGGTTGGATCTAATACACCTTCTTCTGCTGATGGAAAACAGGGCCACACTGGGGGAGCAGACACAGAAGGGAGTAAGAGGACCCAGCTCCCGTGCAGGAGACATGGCAGGCACCAGCGAGCTGCAGGGACACAGACCCGCACTGCCCCACCTCCGTAGGCAGAGGGACACCTATGAACCTTTTGCCTGCCTCGATTCTTCTCTCTTTTGCCAGTTGCCTCCAGCTCTTTCACCCCAAGGCTGGAACTTTCTTGGGGTCTTGCTCCTGGGGCTGCCCCAAGGCCAGCACGATGGGCAGCAGGTGTGCTGCCTCTGCCAGGGGCAGGTCAGATGCTTTGTCTCACCACTTGCTGGCTTAGAGCAGGGAGGGGATGGTGGCCAGGTGGGCTCCACCTGGCTCTACATGCAGAGCTCAACAGCCAGGCGAGAGCCAGGCTCTTCAGCCGCCCTTTGGGGAGGGCACAGTGCAAATAAAGCCTTGTCACTCTGCCTGGTACCAGAGAGCGCACACGGGTCTGGGCAACCCCTGGCCTGTCTGGCCCATGCGCTCCGCAGGGCTCTGGATTGTGTTTCTGAGAGAATGGTGCAAAGTAAAAGGAATAAAAAGGCCCCGTTGGGCTTTTGAAGGGGGGTGTGCCAGGCTGATTGCATCTCTGACAGTGGCTCTGCTGTGCTGTGCTCAGTGTGGCCTTCAGTGAAGAACTGTTCTGGTGTCCCGGGGGAAACCACTGGTGTAACTGGGGAGGAAAAGAGAAGATGAGCATGGGGACTGTTGCGTGGAGGACAGCTGCCCTGGGGAAGGGCAAGGGAGGAGCAGAGTGCCTGCAGCCTAGGGTCAGCTCCCAGGAAGTGCTAGGGCTGCGGCCCTGCACGGAAGGGTCTGCGGGGAACTGGCTCCCACCCAGGGCAGCCGAGCAGGGAGACCCAGCCAGATGGAGGCAGGACGGTGCAAAGGGCGAGCCCGGCTCAGAGGAAGAGCGGCAGCGGGAGGGCTGCGGAGGAGGGCGGCAGTGCCGCCGGGCAAGGGGGACCCGAGGTGGGGTCCTGCCTCGCACCTACCTGGGGCAGCCCACCGCCTGGGCGTACCGCACCGCCGCAGCCAGGTCCTGGCGGAAGGCAGCCTGGCGCCCGGGCACGGCCGCCAGCCCCATCTCGCCCGCCTCCTGGTCCCCTACGAGAGAGCGGCGGGGCGGTCAGCGGCGCCAGGGCACCCCGCGGCCCTACCCGCCCAGCCCGAGGGAGGCAGCGGTACCGGGAGGGGTGTTGAGGAGGACGATCCGCAGCCCCGCCCGCTCCGCCGCGGCCCGCAATGCCTGTGCCGGGCAGCCCGCCGGCCAGGCAGCCTCCGCCGCCCGGAACCCCGCGGCCGCCGCCGCCTCTAGCCGCGCCGGTAGCGCCGACAGCTCCGTGAACAGCCAGGAAAGGTTGGCTGAGAACCGCAGCGACATGGCGGGCGGCGGAGCGGGGCCAGCGCCGGGAGGGGCGGGGCCATGCGGGGTGAGGCGGGCCAGAGGCGGGGGGCGGGGCCGAGCGTGGCTGGAGGTGCCCTGGCAGCCGCGGGGCGCCGTGGGGAACCAGTACCGGCCCTGATGCTGCCCGGTCCCACTGTGAGCCCGCCCCGGCGGCGGGGCCGTGCTGGAGTGCAGCCTCTCCCCCGCGGCTCCCGACCCCGCTGCCCGCAGCGCTCTGCCCTGGCAGGGCTCAGCAGGGCGATGGGGCCAGCGCACACCCGCGGCCGTGCGGGGGCCGGGGACACGGGGCCCGTGTGTGTCAGTGGCCCCACGCCGCGCCCCAGCAGGCAGAGCCGGCCCCGTGCGCCTGTGGCACAGCGGGGTTTGTTGTCCCATCAGAGGCGCTGGGGCGGCGGGCGCCCTTCCCGGGAAGGTGTGTGCCGGGTGCTGGCCTGACACAGACGAAGCGCCGTGTTAATTGGTTTCCTGGGGAGCTCCTCTCTAACAGCGCCTCATTATGCGAGAAACGCTTGCTCTTTTGTCCCACGTTTTGCATATTTTACCATAAAATGTTCATCTCCACTTCTGCTGAGCTGTGGCTCCGCTGTGCGGGAGGCTGACCTCTGCGGTGCCCGTTACCGGCCCCGGTCCCAGTCCCTGTCCCCTTGCTCCCTGTAGCTCGGGCACAGCGCACAGACTGCACGGGTGGGCTGTGTGTCCTGCCCAGCCCCTGGCTGCCCAGGGCCCTGCTGTGGCTGGCAGAGGTGGCACTACGAGCTGTGGACATTTTGCAGCCCCTTGTGCTAGGTCTGTTTTGGGGGGGTTCTCACCTGCCTGCCTGTGCCTGGGGAGCCCTGTGTGCTCCATTTCCTCTGTGCCCATGGCAGAAGCCCTCCGCAGCCCCCAGCCCCACAGCCTGCTTCCAGCCCCAGCAATTCCCAGCAGTTTGGGAGAGCCGAGCAGCAGCACAGCGCTGGCGGAAGCCAGCCACAGCGGGAGGGTTTTGGTGGGAGGTCAGGGCAGCAGCAGCAGCAAAGGGGAAAGTAGTGGCAAAGCCATCCATTAAAGAGTCTCAACTCAATTAAAGCTATTGATTAATCAATTAGAAGAAGCTTGACTCAACTTCTCAGTAATAATCCAAACTGTCCCCAGTGATGGACAGCTATGTGGGGGGGTGGTATCCATGTCCCCAGCACATATGTCCCCAGCACAGGAACTCTCCCCACCTGCAGGTGCCATGCCAGCCCTGTGCCTTCCCATGTGTCCTTCTGCAGCCCGGCTCCAGGACACAATGGGGTTGTTCTTCCCCTTCCATCAAACCCAGGAGGTGCCTGAGTGCACTGGTCTCTGCAGCAGCAGGCGGGCGGTGGGTGGGTGGCAGAGCCCTAGAACAAAGGGTGGCACTTGTCTGGGCCAGGGGTGCAGCCTCGCTGGGTCCTCGTGCCGTGGGGCTGGAAAGGTGCCCCGCTCTGGCCCCAGCAGTCCTGGGCACATCCCCAGCTCTGGGCTGGGCACTGGGGGCCAGGGCAAAGCCCAGGAGGCGGCTGGTGGGAGCAGAAGCCCTTTGCTGAGGTATTGGGGGGTGTGTGTGCAAATAAACACAGCCAAGCACTGTGTGGGAGAGCTGGGCAGTGAGAAGGGAATTCGAGGAGCCCTCAAAGCAAACCTGCCCTGCCGATGGCAAGCGAAGCCGCTGGGTCCACGCTGAAGCATTAATGGTGTCTTTATATCTCTGGTAATATATTGCATTGATTTTCTCTTGTTATAACTGCGGTTCCTGCATTGCAGGCTGGTGTTTTGTCACTTTACCTTGACAGGGCGCAGTGGATTTACTCCCCGCCGTGCCACTTGCAGCTCTGGAGCTGTGTGCCATGCCGGTGCTGGGGCCTGTGCCCAGCACCTGCTGTCTGGGGGGCTGGCACGAGCACAGGGGCAGACGCCCCCCCATGGCCCCCAGTGAAGTGGGGAGGGGGCCCAGGGGGGTGCTGCTGTGGGAAGGCAGCTGGGTCTGGAGCATCCCTGCCACCACTCAGATATTTTATTGGCCCAAAGAAAATGCAGCTCCTGCACATTTTATTAGCGAGCTGACATTTCAGCACAGACCCACCTCTGGCTGATATGACAGCTGGGGTGGGGAGGTGGTGGGTGGCCTCCATGCCCCAACACTGTGCCTTGGGGTGTCCCATGGTGCCAGTGGTGGTAGCCAAGCCAGCCCCCGCTCAGAGCCCACTGCAGTGGGGGGCATCAGTCCTCCCCGTACTCCATAAATCCCCCATCTCATTGTGCTGCGGGGAAGATTTTATCTCTTCTTCTTTATGAAACACAATTTAAATTGACGTTGCTGTATTTTAACTATCTGTCCCTGGGCTCCTGGGTGGCTCGGCTGGCACCCTGGGGGCCGGGAGAGCCAAGGTGCTGCAGGCTGGGGTGGCTGGGTGGCATGGTCCCACTAGGTCATGTCACTCCTGTCCCTCCTGGGCACCCCCAGACCTCTCGCAGTCCCCCTGTGCCCTGTAGCTGTGTGAGGTGATCTGGGGCTGGGAGAGGGCACCCTCGGCATCCCTTTCTCCCTGGGTTTTCTTCTTTGCTGTAAAGCACCCCAATATTTTTCAACCATGTTTAGTTTTGGCTTTTATAGGTGAGTAAATTCTAGCTTTTTTATGGGTAGAAAAAGGCTGGGAAAAATAATCCATGTGTGACCCAGCATGTCATGGAGACAGTTGTGAGAGCTCTGCTTGTATTAAATCTGATTTTTCACTGAAGATGGTCTTCCCCAAACCCATCTCCTCTGGATGTGAAGGGACCACGAGATGAAAAGCCTCTCTGGTGGGACTCAGCACCAATCCCTCCCCTTTTCCCTGCCTGTGTCCTTGAGGCCAGTGTGTCCCCATGATGACAATTCCCCTGCCCCATCCCTCCCAGCTCCCTGCTCCTCCAGCCATGCTAGGGCAGGCTTTGCTGAGCGATGCAACCTGGCCAGCCAGGAGTGTATCCCCAGCTCTCCTCCCAGCCCAGAATCCCACCCAAATTTACTGAACCTCCCTATTTTCATGGCTCTGGGCACTGCTGGTGCTTTGGGTCAGGGACCTGGCACCAAAGGGACACACCAGCCCCAGTGCCTGCTGAGGACTCCTTGGTGGGATCCATCACTCCTCCAGGTCCTTCTCCACTTACCATGGTCTGTGCATACTGTGTGAAGTTAATTTTTTAATTAACGTCTTTCTGCTGCTGAGTCACCTGCTTTGCCGCTGTCCAAGTCTGCTGTGCCCTTTTGCAGCCACCTTTGCTGCTCAGCCTTTTTCCCCTCCCGAAACGAAGGACTTGTCTGGGTTGCAAATGGCTAATGATGGAGTGCAGCAGCACTGTGCCATAGCCAGGGCTTATCCTGGTCATGTGGGGTCCTCCTGTCCCAATGGGAGCCTCCTCCTCCTCTTCTTCCACTTCCTCCTGCTGCTGCTCTCCCTCTGTCCCTTCCATACCTCATCCCCTCCATCCCTCTGTCCCCTCCATCCCTCCAACCCCTCTATCCTTCATCCCCTCCGTCCTTCCAACCCCTCCATCCTTCATCCCCTCCATCCCTCCAATCCCAAGCACCATGCAGCACGTGAGAGATGCAAGGAAAGACACCAGCCCCTCCCAAAGCTGTAACGAAGATTTCCGTGAGACACCTTAACGAGCACATTGCCCCTCTCAGGCCTCCCTTTCTCACAGCTTCCAAAAACACTCGAGTAGAAGAAAATCTATACGTCATATTACAAAAAACAAATGCCCAACCTTTGCTAATTTATGGCTATTCTTTATCAGGAGGATTGAACTGGGTGGAATGTGATATAAATCCTGGTGGAGCCAGGAGGAGGAGAGGAAGTGGGAGCACCCCCACGTCCCCACGGCTCCTGGCATGGGTGGGCTCTCCATCAGCCGGCCGGGATTTTCTTGCTATTCCAAGATTTCACGGGAAATTAATGAGGAGGCCAAATTCTCCTCCATCTCTTGGAGGATGTTGAGGCATGCGGTGCCTGGGCCCGCTGAGCTGGCAGATGTTGTTTAACATTCCCGGCAGTAATTAATAGACGGCTTCATCACTCTTGTATGATTCAAGCATGTCGTCCCGCTTCCCTCCAAATACAGAGCAGAAATATTTGTTAAACGTGGCTGGCGTTTCTGCGTGATCATTAGTGCTCGAGCAGCTCCAGCAGCTGCAGGATTTATTGCCTTGCCAGGATTTCTTTTGGCCTTACAGTGCCATCGCCATCCCTCCCTCCGCTGCCGGCCCCTCCTGGCGAGAGTCTCCCTTTATCACTTTCCCTCTGATTTATGTCCTGCCGGTTGCAAACTCTCCTTTACACCACAGTTATAGATTCCTCCCTTTTCCTTTCATTACACTGCAGCAGGATGGGTTTTGGCCGACCCGTCCCCCTGACCAGGGGTGCCCGGTGAAATCCAGCCTGGCAAGGCTCTGTGGGGATCGCTCCCACCACCCAGCACCTGCAGCGGAATGCAGGGGAAGGGTCCTTCTGGGGATCCTTGAGCCCACAGCACCCGGGTGGGCTGGTGAGGCTGCCCTGAGCAGTGGCACATGTGGGGACTTAGCCCAGGCTGGGCTGGGCATGGCAACAGCAAGCAGTGGCTCGGGGAGCAGGGACAGAGCTGGCTTGCAGGAGGTGTCAGCCCTTTAGCCAGAGTGACCAGTGCCCTGGGGAATCACTGCAGAGACAAATTAATAGGAGCCTCCCAGCTTGTCCTTGCTGACAAACAAAAGCAATCAGGATCCTCCCGGGAGCACCCGGCTCCTGGTGTGGCACAGCACGGGTGTCAGCCCCTGCTCCCAGAGTGGGGATGTGGTGGGGACACAGGGAGCGGGCACTGAGGAGGGCCCTGATGGCCACACTGATGGGGAGAGTGAGGCGTGGGGAGGGAAGGGGATGCTCCCACCGCTGCCTGCACAGCTGAGCTGGGCCTGCCGAGGTGCCCAATGTCTGGGCTCAGCCCTCCCCTGGCTGGGGGAACAGGGGCCCGTGCAGCCTGGCATCCCCAGGGCACAGCCTGGCACCCCTGGGGCACAGCCTGGCCCCGGCTCCCCCCTTCTCCCGCAGCCCCACAGAGCTCAGGGACCAGCCCTGGCTCTGCTGGCCCTGGCACACTCCAGCCCTGTGCCCCGTGCCATGGGGTGCAGGTGCCGGCCCACATGGCACCCCTCCCCAGCACGGCCCTCTGCAGCCCGGTCACCACATTAAGCCATCTCTTAATTAATCAGGCTGATTGTAACGTGTTTTTAGGGCATTAAAATTCAATTGTGGAATTCTCCGCTGGCTGGGCTCGCAATGAATACAGAAGTTTCCCTAATTAGAGCTGACATGCAGCCGGCGGGAGAACCAGGCGAATGGCCCCGCCAGGGCTGCCTGCCTCGCACCCTCTTGCCTGTCCCCCAGCGTCCCCATTGCTGCTGCTGCGGGGGTGCCATGGGGACCAGCACCTACATGGGCACCTGGACCCCGCGGTGGGCACGGGGAGGGCAGCGATGCCCAGCCGCAGTGTCCCTGGGGACATCCCGAGCCCTGTGCCCGTGCCAGCCTCCAGGCCAGGCACCAGCCAAGAGCAGTGGAGATGTTTCCTTATCCGCAGCATCAGGTCTTCACTGTCATTACCACGGCAATTATCATCTCATTTGGAGTCTTTAGCTGCCATAATCTGTCTCTTGCACTGATTTATTCCACAGGCTTCTTCCCCAGCCATGCAGGAGGGAAGGAGCCATCAATAAGGAGGCAACGAGCTCTGTCTCCCAGGCAAGCCTCTCCCTGGCCAGAGTGGAGCAGAAGTGCCTTGTGGCCAGAGCATCCTCCCAGCAGGAGCAGGGCTGTCCCCACAGCAGTGTGTGGCTGGAACAAACCAAAACCCAGCACCTCCTGGCACCACTTTGGAGCTGGTTCCCCCAAATGTGGCATATGTTTATTATTTCAGCTGCTGTTGGTGCCAGCAGAGGTGGAGCTGAACCAGCCGTGCACACAGGTGGGCTGGGAAGCAGAGGAGGGTGTTCACCCTTCGAGGACAGACAGGGACATGCTGAAGCTGCAGCTTCCACATCTTTCTCCTGTCTCCAGACTGGGCTGTTGCTTGGAGTTGGGTTTCTCTGTTTGCTTCAGCCAGTATCCCCTGCTCCCTGTGACTCCACCAGCTACTCAGAGCTTCGCTGAGTCTTTTCTCACCTGCATTTGCTGACTGCCAACTTGCAATCGCTGCTCCCAGCTCTCCCATTTCCCTGGGCCCTGTGCAGCTCTCGCCTCCTCTTTTACCTCCCCTTGCAAGCAGAAGGTGTGGGGCTTTTCCAGCCAGCAGATTGGTGGCAGCCCTGGGGACAGTGACAGCCACCAGGCAGAGCTCCCCAGACACTGTGAGCTGCCCCAGAGGTGAGGCAGAGTGATGGAACAGGGAGAATGGAATGGTGCCAGGTGACCACCAGTCTCGAGCAGGCTCATGCCATGGCCAGAGTCACCTGGGAGCTGTGTGTGGTCACAGCACCTCCCCGGGCCAGGGCATCACTCCTGCCTGGCTCTGGCACAGGAAAGGCTGTGGCTGTGCCAGCAAAGCCCTGCTCCCACTGGCCTGCTCCTCCACCCACTCCTCCATCCCTGCCAGGAGGAAGTTGTGCTGGGCCAGTACAGGACAGGCTGGGGCAGTGGTGTGGGGCTCAGAGCTGCTGCATCCCCTGGGAAGGGCCCCATGGTGACAGGTGGCAGCTGGGGGCCATCTGCTCGCACCGGCTGGCCCCGCTGCCCAGCCTTCCCCATGCATCGCTGCCTTTAGCGTCACTCCGGGGCAGGACGGGGGGTCCCCTGGCTACTGTGAGTGGCCAGCCCAGCTCCCCCCATACACAGGGGGACCCCAGGCATGGGTGCTGGTGGCATCAGTCACCCTTGCTGCGTGCACAGAGCAGGATGCTGTCCCTCTAGTGCCTGCAGAAGGGACCCTCTTTGGCCTTACTGACACCCTGAGCAAGATGAACTTAGCGCTGCAGCAGCCCCGGTGCCCATCCTTGCCTCCACTCGCACCTCCATGTCTGTGATGGGATGCTTGGGGCAGGTGTGGGGTCAGCGGGGCAAGGGGAAGCCACTGCCCAAGCCCCCACGCCACAGCTAAGCCCATCTGCAGGGCACAGCGGGGTGGGCAGGGTGGCAGTGGTGCCACCAGGCCTCACAGCTCCATCCCAGTCTGACAACCCAGCTCCCCTTCCACCCCTGCACCTTCCACAGCTCAACCTGCCTAATGGAATCCATTTATATGCAAAATCCCCAGAAAAAAAACGGTAATTAATGAAGTCCCTTTCATTACCATTATGCAAATGCGATTAATTTCAGCTGTTATGAATATGCAAATATTACAATTATGATCTAATTGCCAATGTGTGTAAGGGAACGGGCAGAATATCAAGTCTCAGCCCAGGCCCCAGGAGCTTTGGGGTGCTGAGCCGCACTGGGACGGTACAGGCAGGAGCGGGGAGCCTGGGGAGTGATGCCCAGCTTGGAGGGCTCTCTCTGCTCCTGCTGGCTCAGCGGGAATGTGTTTGCAGGCTCAGGGGACAGGGACACACTTTGGCCACTGCCTGCCCATGCCATGGGTCCTGCATGGTCTCTCTCTACCTGCCCCCCAGTGCTCTGGGGCAGGCTCCTCACTGCTCCACAACCCCTAGCCCCTGTGCCAGGCAAACCTGTACCAGGGCTGGGGCTGCAAGGGTCCCCCAAAACCACCATCCATCCTTCTCCAGACCAGTTGAGCCTTATAAAGCATTCATCCCTGGGCTGCAGGGAGGAGGAGGAAGGAAGAGGAGGAGGAGGGTTACCAAGCAACTCCGTGCTGCATCACAGGAGGGCAAGGAGGCAAAAGGCAGCAGGAGACAGAGACCTGCCCTGACCCTGCTTCCTGCCATGGCCTGGGCGATGGTGGCCCCGTGCCTGCACATGCTGCCTGTGAGTGCCACCGCTGTTAGCAAACCCCAGCTGTGTGTCACCACCCCGCCACAATCTCAGCACAGAGCCACTGTCACCTTCACTGTAAGGGTGTCCTGTCCTCTGAGCCAGCAGGGTTTCCTCAGCTCTTCACCCACTGTCCTGTGGGAGGTTCAGCATCCCCCACAGCCAGGGATGCTCTGGGCTCATGGTGGGGCTGGGGCACACAGGCAGCACTGCCACTCTGGCAGGGGATGGGCCACACTGCAGAGTGAGCCTGTGGCAGGCAGGCTGGGCTGTGGGGATGCCCTGCGTGGGTCATGGGGATGCTCTCTTTGGGGTTCTGGGGATGCTCTGCGTGGGGCCAGGCTCTGGCAGGAAGGCAGGCTGCAGGCAGGGACTGTGGGCAGGGCAGGTGGCAGCCAAGGCTGTGCACAAGGCAGCACAGCAGCTGGTCCCAGCTGTGCCTGCAGATGGCAAAAGCACCTTTCCCAGGGACAGGGCAGCCTGCATCTGCCCCTGTGCTTCCCAACCTTGTCCTACCTTCCCTGCTGGGGTGACAAACCCCATCCCAGCCCTTGCAATGCCCCCCATACCCCTGAATAGCAAAACAGGGGTTGCTGCCTGTCCCTGGGTGTAGGCTGTCAGCTGTGGCAGTGCCCCATGCAGGGGCTATGTTGGGCTGCAGAGGAGGGATGTGCTGGCAGGCCGGGGAGACCCCCTTGCCTTTTGTCCCTCTGTCCCAACAGCCCCCTCCTGCCACGCCAGCCCCCATGCCCAGCCTTGGGGCTCCTCTCCTCGCAGTGCATGGGGAGCCCAGGCTGCCACCCCAGGGGAAGTGTGGAGAGTGGGGGCTGTAAGGGCACTGTCATCCCCTGGGGACCCTGGTGCCTGCTGCCCACAGCCATCCCATCTCTGCAGCCCGGTGAGGCTGATGGCCCTGCTCTGGGGCTAGGGAAGCTTTTTGTCACCCATCACCATGACCCTGTTCTCCAGGGATCAGCTGGAATCTGCATCGCCCCCTGCTACGCCCCTGATGTGGGGACAGGGTGGGACTCCTCCCATCCCTCACACTAATTTGAGCATCATGTGCTTTAATGGAAGACTTCTCACACTAGAGGAGGGACGGAGCAACACAGCAGGGTGCCAACCAGCTTGCACAGGCAGGCGGCCCCCATGCCTGCACCTGGCAGTGCCTCCTGGGCAGCCCCAAACCCCCACATCCCCTGGCCCCTTCCCGTGGGGCTCAGCTAAGAGGAGGAAGAGAAGAGGAGGAGAAGGAGGAGGAGGAGGAGGAGAAGGAGGTGGAGAGGCTTCTCAGAGCTGCTGCTCAGTTTCCAAGGCAATGAGACGTAACGGCTGTTCATCCCGGCAGGGTCATCCCTCTGCGCTGGAGCCCTGGAGGAAGGGGCTGGGGAGAAGCTGCAGACCCCACAGACCTGCTGAGCACCCGCAGCCTCATCCCTGCTGGGACCAGTCCTTCTCCGTGCAGGTCAGCTTGGGGACACAGGGAGTTCCTCACAAGCTGTTCCCTGTCAGGCGCCATCAGTGCCGGGGATGGAGCGGGATGTTCAATTCCCTGGCACAGCTGCCACCGTGTCCTGCAGATGCCAGTGGAGCACCAGACCTGGGGTGGCCCCCAAGGGTTGCAAACCAAGAGAAACACCAATGCATGGCATTTCTCCCCCATCTCTCCAGGTGGTGTGCGCACCCATGGGTGCCATCACCTCTGTGTCCAGTGACCCTGTGGTGACTTGCAGTGCGTGCTGGGTGCTCCATCCCCCTGGGTACACAGCCTTGGCTCCACTCTCCACACCTCCCCCTGTGTTTTCCCAACTAATTGAATTCAGGGAGATTTCTTGCTGGCAGTGCCAATCGATGAATCCCGTGTTATCAGCTCCCCTGGCCCTCAGGATGGATATGGGCAAGGGGAAAAATTGAATTTGCGGCCATTTTCATTGGGATTTAATTGGGCAGTCTCACCTCATTGCCTTAATCCCGGGCACTGCCGTGCGCAGCCAAGCTGGCAGTTCCCCTTATTTATCACTTTTCAAATATTTGCCTCTTTGCAGTTGTGGGAAATCGATGCTCCCGCCTGTGGCATGCTGGGAGCGACCTGGCCGGGCAGCCGGGCGGCTGGGGATCCATCAGCCGCTGCCATCGCTATCGACAGGGCGATTGGGGTTTAAGAGGCACTTTGATAGCAGAACCGGCACACATTAAGTGCTCGTCATCAGGGGATGATCATGACTTATTACTGCTAATTCTCCCTGCGCAGCGGCAGGGCTGCAGGGCTCTTCCTTGCTAATCGCCACGTGGCTCCGTGCCGAGGCGCCGGCACAAGGCTCCCGCCCTGCTCCCCAGGGACAGGGTGCTGTGTCACCCTCTGTGCTCCCGGCTTGGCCCTTGGTGCCTTTGGGGGTCCTTGTCTCCAGGATGCGGGGTGTTGCTGGAGGGCTGAGGGCTTTCTCTGCCCCCTCCCCACACATCCAGCCTGGGGGAGGTTGAGTCCCTGCCAGGCTCCTGCCAGCCCATCTGGGCCAGCAGAGAGGCTGCAAAGGTTGGGGTGCAGCCACAACCATGGGCACCTGTGAAGGGGACAGATGCTCATGCTGTCCCTCTCACCTCTTGCTGGGCATCCCCAGGCCCCAGCTCTGGCTCCAGCTCTGCTATCTCACCCTCAAGCCATCAGCATCCTGGTCCCTGGGGATCTCAGCTGGACAGGAGTCAGGACCAGTGCCTGTGAGAACAGCAGCACTATCAGGGTGACTCTGTACAGCTGCTGTGACAGCCCAGGGACAGGGGGTGGCTGGGCTACACTGCATCCTCCTCTCCTGCAGGCTGGGGTGTGAGGGGAGCTGTCTTCCCAAGCTCCTTCCAGGTGGCTCTCGGTGCTGGTGGTGGTGGTCGTGCTGGCTTGGCTCTGGCCCCATATTTGCCTCCCTGTATCTCTCCTACCCAGGATGCTCCAGGATCCCTGTGCAAACCTGGGCAGCTTCCAGCCCTGGCAGCCCCATTCCCTGGCAGAGCTATGGTGGGGCAGCCACCAAGCCCTTTGCTGACATGGGCTCTGGCTGTGAAACCAGCCAGGTTAGTGTCATCCAGCCCTGCCACTTGGAAGGTGTCCAGTAATGAGCAGCCAGAGAGAGTGAGATCCTCGGTGACAGCAAACAGATGCTACTGTTGCCGCACAGCAGCTCTGGCATACGCGAGCTACCAGCTCCCGCTGGGAGAGGGACCACGGATGTGCTTCCCCATGGCCCTGTGCAAGGGATATGAGCAGCAGCTGACCCTGTCCTGTATGTTCTGGGTGGGGAAGGGGCTCCTCACCTCCCTGCAGCAGCGCCAGAGAAGCTGGGCAATACTCCCAGGTCACACAGAAGTCCCCCGGATGTGGTGCAGAGGACAAAGGTCTCGGCAACTGGACACTGGAGCCTCGCTGGCATGGGGTGGGCACACCCACGAGGAAGAGCACATGTTGCTGGGGACAGCCCCATGCCTGGCTGCTGCAATCTCACTGGCACCCATCCATCCCTGCACACAGCTAGGCTCCATCTCCTTGTTCTGGAGCTCAGGCCCTGTGCTGTCCCATCTTGGGCTGTGCCGGGGCCGGCTGCTCTGGCAGTGAGGACCCAGCTCCTAATTTCCAGCCTAGATTTATTCATGGTCAGTTCAAACCCATCATCCCTGTGCCAACTCTGTGCTCCAGCCCAGCAGTGCTGCACCCTCCTGGGTGCTCATCCTCAGCATGCTCAGAGAGAGAGAACTCGACCCCTCAGCTCCCGAGGAACATGGGTCTCCATGGAGACCTCCTCAGATGGACAGCAGGATTTGTACCAGAGGAGCTGAGCCCAGCTCCCCTCTCCAGCCCCTTGCTTGCACCCCCAGCCATGTTTGTCCCCTGCTGCCTGCCCTGGGGTTGGAGATGTGCCTTCCCTGTCCCCAGAGCCACCCTGGGATGACAGACTTCACCTGCTTGTCGCCATTGTCATGGCAATGGGCGCTCACTGCCCTTCACCCCACAGCGTAGCCCTTAACAAGGAACCTAACAAAGTAAAGAGGTCAAACCAGGCCTAACGGGGCTGGTGACAGGCTGCTGATCCCCAGCTCATATGGCCTTGCTGCCACTGCCACCAGTGACCCCAGCAGAGCTGCCTGGGGCTGTGCTGCGTGTCCCGGTGTGAGGAGCAGGTAGTGCCCTGGGATGCTCCGGAAAGGGCACAGGGGCCAGCTCCCCTCGCTGCTGCTGCCGTGTGGGAACCCATTTCTGGAGATGAAAGATTCAGTGGAGGCTGAGCTGGGGTCTGGGGCTTTGCAGGATGGGAATTGCTTTCCTTGTTAAGCACTGGGTTTTGTTTTTTTTAGCAGCCTGTTTATGGGAATGGAACCGCCCCGGCGTGAATTATTCATGGCCCCTCGCAAGCTCATTCTCAAAATATCAATTTCTCCCAGTCACACCAAGCAGCACTTAAGCCTAAAAGCCTTGTTAAAATGAACCGCGGGCCCAGCCAGCCAGGGAGAGGACAGGAGCAGCCGGGAGCGGGGCTCCTCAGGGTGGGTCCTGCCCTCAGCCCCTGCACCCACCTTGCAGGTCCCGGAGCCATGGGCAGGACACGGCAGGAATTGCAGGAGGGAAGCTGGCGTGTGGTGAAAGGTGGGCATGGGGATGGCAGGCATCAGCCCAGAGGGGAGCAAGGGAAGGTCACTGCAGCCAGCGCCCAGGGGCTCTCCCTCAGGCTCTCTCCCGATAGAGCTGCTTCCCAGGCAGGGGGCACATGCGGGTGTCCCGACTCTGGGCATCACAGCAGCATTTATGGAGCTGCACGAGGAATTAATCAGGTGGAGGAGCAGGGATGAGCACAGGCGTTAGCAGGGGGAGCTGCCGGAGCGGGTGGGAGGGAGGGAGCCACTGCGGCACGAACCCCACCAGCTGCGGCTGCAGATGGCACAGCCATGCTCCTGTCCCTCGGGGCTGCAGCTGGGACACCGGGACCCCCATCATTCACATGGAGCCCTGCTCAGCAAGTCACTCTTGCTTGCTAGGGGCCATCAGTGCTAAACCCTCTGCTGGCATGGGAAGGAGGGCAGGGCAGGCAGGACAAGGGCATCTCCGGCTGCTGGGAGCAGCACTCCAGCCAGAACACCACACCAGCACCCACACCAGGGCCACCCTTGGCACCTGCCAGGGACACCCAGCACGAGGCAGTTTCAGTGCCATGACCCCAACCTTGCCCTGGCCTGGGCAGCCCCGAGCGGCAGCAGGGACCCTGCAGGCAACAGCTGGGCCAGAGCAGCACTGTGGGTAATTACTGCTTAAAATGCAGATGCTCCCCAAACTGCAACTTTTAGTTTCTCTAGCAACAGCTAAATCAAAGGCAACAAGGCAGGGAAACACGGAGCCATGCAGCAGGTGCTACTGTGCTGGTGTAGACAGGGAAACCATCTTCTTCCTTGTTATTATTTCACAAGTCCTCCTCAAGCCAGCAAAGCTTTTGCATCCTCACATTGCTCGTTGGTGCAAACAGCAAATAGTTTTAGCCACTCGTTGACATGGCCCTTCCCTAATGCCTCTCCATTAACAAGGCCGTTTAGGGAATCTGTCCATGACTGGGATTTTAATCCATCTACCATGCCCTCTTAATTCCTCATAAAACAAGTTTTTAATCAAAATGTCAGATGGCAATAAATGAAACGCTGGAGAGAAATCAGTGGTGCTCTGCTGGTGCTGCTGCCTGTACCTACCAGGCTCTGCTCTTCCCCAGAGGCAGTGGGTCTGTGGTCCAGGGCTGATGTGGGATACACAGGGGTTCCCCTCCCGGCCATTTGACATGACCCCAGACAAACCTTCTGCTGTTTTGCTGAGCTCAGTATCTCCCCTCTTGATCTTTGCTTTTTGGACCATCCCTTTTTCTTTGCCATCCCTGTCCAGAGGAAAGTGGATCTGCCTCCAGCACACAGTTCAGGCTCCAGGCTTTGGGCATGGCTCCATTTTTCCATCATTTGTCTAAATTAGTGGCTGGAGGACAGGTCAGCAAGACCGCTCAGCAGTGGGGTGGGTTACCCGCACCCAGAGACCTGCCCCTGCTGCACCCACACAGCTCCTGCCTTATCCCCTGCAGCTGCAGGGCTGCAGGTTACCTGCCCACCGGCATCGCCAGCCCCAAAGCAGGTGCCAGCGGGGCCACCCGGTACCCAGGTGCCCTGAGTGGGAGGATGTCAGCCTGTGACAGTGTGATCATTTCCATGGCAACAGTGCGTGACAGCCTAAGCAGTGGCTGCTCCAGGGTGCTGGTGCCGGGAGCCAGGGCCGCCCGTCGGCATGTTTCTCCTGGAGGGAACCAGCACCCATTGCCAATGGCGGGATGTGAGGGGCTGCCACGAGCCCGAGCTCCACCTGAGCAAACCCACAGCCAGGCCCTGACTGCTGCTCTGCGAGCATGGGGCAGAGCTGTGCCCACGGCTGGCTTGGCGGATGCAGTGCGGGAAGCTGGGGAGCCCCTCACCCAGGACCCCTTGCCCCACAGTGGGGGCGGAATCCACTCGGGAGCCTGACAACGCAGTGGGTGCTGCAGCTCCTCCGTCAGCATGAGCCCCTGTCCCTGGCAGGCACTGGGCAATGCGGCATCCCCGTGTGCCCTGCACCCTGCCCCAAAATGGATGCAGCGACACGCAGATGTATCAGCATCCCTGCTCTGAGCAGAGCCAGGAGGAGCCCAGCCTGAACCCTGGTGGGCAGGAGCCCACCACCCCTTGATCTCCCCATGCAGGCAATGCTGCAGCCTGCACTGTGCCCAGGGGGGCACCCACGGGTCAGGGGCTGGCGTCAAGCCCAGTGTGGGCTGCGTGGCTGGCTGAAGACAAGGCAGGGAGGCAAGGAGAGAGGGCAAGCGACCAGCACGTGAGTACTCAGCCTTGCTCCCATCCCCAGCACGCCTGTTGCTTGGAGAGAGCTGCCAGGGAGAATGGAGTGGGCACTTAATCTCCCCCTATAAGTTTAATTAATGGGCTGCAGCGCTCATTCTGTGCTGCCGCCTTAATTGGTACAAGCTGCAAACGCTGTGGAGCCTGGAAAAAAACATTTGGAAATGAAAAATATATTAAGCAGGAAACAGATCAATGGCTCTTAATGAAGCTGATTCGGGGCTGCCTGTCGTCGAGGGGCCAGGGCCTGGGAGACACCGCCACCGCCCAGGTTCTGTGGCCCTGGCACTCGCCCCTATAAGTGCCAGCGAGCAGCCCTTGGGATAGGTAGCCCCACTG
The DNA here is from genome assembly GCA_907165065.1 of Caprimulgus europaeus. Next base: position 12,547,795 of record OU015534.1, on the reverse strand, counting down.
CTGCCTGCAGGAGAGTGGTCTGGGGCTGTACTGCTCTGTGTGGGGCTGTGGGGCTGTTCCCCTGTGTTTCTAGGGGCAGCTTGAGCTCTCCTTGCACAGCTGGAGAGCCCCACCTGACCACAGCCGGAAGAGCCTGCCTTGCACAGCTGGAGCCACCTCCCACCCCTGCACAGCTGGAGAGGCACCCCCAGGCACAGCTAAAAAATCACCTTTGCACATCTGCTGCCCCTGGCACAGCTGCAATGACCACCCAGGGCACAGCTGGAAGGGTGACCCAGCACAGCTGTCCCATGTGGGGCTGCCCAGGGCCAGCACCAAGAGCACCTCAAGCCCTGTGGGGCTGGAGCGGGGTGGCCGCGGGCAGCAGGCAGTGCTGGCCATGTTGCACCGTGGTGGTTTATTGTAAGTTTCTCCCTCTGTATGGAGTGTGTTGGGCTGGGGATGATTTGCAGGAGAGGGTCGGGTAGGCTGCAGGGCTGCGCTGAAGGCTGTAATTGCCTCGGCTGTGCACAGAACATTAGCTGCGCTTCCCAGATATTTACACAGGGGAAAACAAAGTCATAACTCACCAAATAAATAATCTCCCAGACACAATGCTTAGGGAGCGGGTGCGCCCCTGCAGTTGCATGGCAGCACCCCCAGGCCACGCACTGGGGGACAGAGAGGGCAGTCAGCCAACTGGGGGGCAGAGGGGCATGGGTGCTGGGGTGCAGCTGTGCAAGACCAGGGAATGGGTGTAGGCAAGCGTCCCAGCTCCTGTGCAGAGTGGGGCAACCCCCAGTCTCCCCACATCAGTGGGGCCAGGGAAGCCCTGCAGGTGTCCCACATGCCAGTGCACACCCCAAGGGCACCCATTACCTGGGGCCCAAGCCTGTGAGACCTATAAATCACCCTGAGCCCTGTGTGGGAGCAGGATGCCATGCCAGAAATGGGGACCTCGGCGCTGGCCCTTTTCACACAATATATTTCATTTAAAATTTGGCATTTTGCTTCGTGTACTTGATGGCTGGCTAACAAATTAGCATGGCATGGTATCAATAGCTCCAGATTAAAATCTGTTTAACAAATAGATCCCAAGAATAGAATAGGAAATGAGGACAGCATGGCTGTGAGGGCCGGGACTCCATTGGGGCTTCAGCACAGCTGGGAGCAGAGCAAACTGTGTTCCAGTGACATTCAAGGAGGCCCACCTACCAGGTGATCAAAGACAAGGACCCCATGACTCCCAATGCTGGCAGGAGCAAGGAGGACCCAGCACAGCCTGGTCCAGCTGTGACCAGGGAGTGTGCAGGGACAAGGAGCCCCTCCATGCCCCCCCAGCTTGCTCAGTGATAGGCTGGGGTCTGCAGGGACCACTTTGATTTCCTGCTATTAAATCCCAGCCCTACTAAATGTGATTGCTAATGGCACGTGGCCCCTAACAGGGAAAGTACCCTGCAGCCTGTCTACTTGCCTGAGACAAATCGCAAATCTCGTCACGGGGCTGTGTCCAGGTTTTTAATGTAGTAAAAGCTCCCCAGCTCAATTAGGCCTTTGACTCAGAAGGATTGCTGGTCCCCAAGAAAGGGCTTAAGCAGCTGCACTCTGCCATGTTCCCAGGGTGAGGCCAGAGGTGGGGGGGCAGGGGTTGTCTATGGGAATCCTTTTCCCATGCCCCAGGTCACCCAGAGCTGCCCTTTAGTGGCAGTGGCCCCACATGGTCCCCTGTGATGCCTGGCCAGGGAGAAGCATGTGCCAGGCATGCTGCCCCACACACGGTTCTCTGTCCCATTGGTCTGGCTCCTGGTGCTAATCCCAGGGCTGGTGGCAGCAGAGGGAACCAGCCCCGCAGTGGTTTTCCTCCTGCCGCACAGGGGCACTCGGCCCCTGCCAGGCTCCAGGGCAGCCGTACTGCTCCCGGTTGGCCACGCGCGGCTGCTCCTCACAGCATCTAGTTAGAAAAAGAGAGAGAGAAAAAAACAACCAACCCTGGATAAATAATTTAAAACATGAAATCCTTTGCACCTCTTTAGCGCTTTGCAATTTCAAAGCCCGGCATGCCCATTAACTAATGAACCACATCAAACATTCTCTCGCCTTGCATCTCCTTGGCCCCTCTGTTTGTCTGTACCAGCCTCTCCTGACTCGCTGTCCCTGCTGTCCCCAACCCTTCCCAGGCCCCCTAGTATGTCACCACCAACCCTGTGATGGCAGCCCTGACCGGGGCAGGCAGCACTGGGGTGCCTGTGGGCTCCCCATGATCCCCCCTGCCGTGGGCTGTGCCCCTTGCTGCTCCCACTGTCACTGGGATCACTGGTGAACGCTGTAGCGGAGACATGGTGAGACTGTCACATTTCAGCTGTCATTATGCATTCATTACTCAGTATCTTTTGCAAGTGTTTGAGTACGTTACGGAATTAAGACCATGTAAGTACAGGGATCATTTTCCTTCTCCCACCTCCGAAACGCAGCCGCCCCGCAGCAGGGTGTAATCGCTGTTCAGCAACATGCAGGGATGTTACTCAGCAGGGGGAGAGGGATCCCACGTCCCCGAAAGGTGACGGATGCGTACGTGTAAATTACCCTCGTTGATCATTTCACCACTTTTGCTCTTGCAAAAGTGGTGGGCAGGGGCACGAGGGTCACGCTCGGTTCCCCCGTGGGTGCACGCTGCTCTCAGCTCTGATGCCCCTCCACAGCCCTCTCGGCTTGGGAGCCATCCCTGTTGCCAAGGGACACACAGCCATGTCACCAGCCAGCCCTGCTCCCGGTGTCACAGCCCCACACCTGGTGTGCTTGGGACCCCCCAGCCCCACTGCAGGCAGAGAGACAGGGGCAGGCAGGGCTGGTGCTTACAGACAGCCCCCGGGCATGTGCCTGCTGCCTGCAGGGTAGCAGGAGAAGTAGGGTTTAGTCCAAACAAAAGGTGTTTTCAGAGGGCTGAAATTAATAACACAAACCCTAATTTAAAATTATATTAGGCTATCAATTACTGCCTGAGCGTCCAAGAGCTCTGCTAGCAGCATCAAATTGCCAGCTGTGATAAATGGTTTTATTGGAATTTCATAAGGTCTGAATTATTTGCAGATAGGAAATTTTTGTAGATTAATTAGAATTTTGTAACAAGCTGGAGCAGTTTGCAGCTCTCCCCCTTGCTGCTGGCCTGGGGCAGGATCCAGGCTTTCCTGAAACATGTCCCCATGTTGTCACCAGGGACCGCTGTGTCAGAGGTGGCTCTGCCAGTGCTGCAGGAGCATCACCGGGAAAAAGTCTTCCTGCTTGGCAAATTGGCAGAGCCAGTTATCAAAACTTGAGTGGCTGGAAGATTGCAACGTGCTCGGCTTGAGCCAGCACTGCTTCTGCACAGGAGCACCCAGACTTATTTGTTATATTAGAGTTCTCCTAATACCTCAGTAAAGAGTGGGCAGAAGAAAAACCACTCAACATAGTTTATTCAGATTTTCAAAAGGCCTTTTGACGAGATCCAGCACAGGAGGTTACTATAGAAATTAAATTGTCGTGGGGTGAGAGGCAAAGTATTGCCACAGATCAAAGAGAGAGAAAGCAGAAGAAGAGAACGGGCAGTTGTCATCCCAGCGCAGGGCAGCCATGGGGGCTTGCAGGCTCCGCCACAGCCCTGCGGCCCTTAACATATTTGTGAGGCTTCTGGGGAGAAGGAGCAGCAATTTGGGAAACAGTATTTTGGAGGTATATCAGGGTCCAAGAGCCTGTTGGATGCGACAGGTGTGGTGCTGGTGTGCAGGTCATGGCAGAGCCATGGGGCCACCCTGCAGCGAGCATCCCTTGGGGGTGGTCCCCTGCACCCCTGCTCATGGGTGACCACAGCCTCGCACCTCGACAGACCACCATAGCACTCTTGGCTAATGAGCTGTGAGCTCAGGGAGGGACACAGCCTATGGGTGATGAAGTGAGGGGGGAAGCAGGGCTGTGGCAGGGGGAAGCAGGGTCATGGTTGCTGGATGGCTGGCAGACCACCCTCTGCTATCCCCGCTTCTCAGCCCATGCCGTGCTGCCATGCTTATCCTGGTAGGGATGTGGTTCCAGGCAGTGACAGCCCTGCTGGGCTCTGCCCCCAGCCCAGGGCTCCTGTGCGGGACAGGGCATTGTCCTATGGGGCAGGTGACAGCCCTGCTCCCACAGTGGCAGTTCCAGCAGCAGTGCTGTGGGCACAGCAAGCCCCTGCTGCCCGTGCAGGCAGGTTGTGGCAAAGCCCTAGTGCCATGGCCAATGTTTTTGGGGTACAGATGGGCTCTCCCACACCACCCACAGTGCACCATGTCTTCATATGGCATCTCGGTGCACAGCTCTTGTACGGGGCCACTGACAGGCGAACTGGTGCTGTGGGGCAGAGCCCTCCCTGGCTGGGGCAGTCCCGGGGGTCACTGCAGGCAGCAGCAGGCCAAGGGCTGGCAGGCAGCCCCCACACGGGCACAGGCCGGAGTGTGTGGAGCCAGCGCCGCACTCCCGTGTTTCCCAGGGCTACAGCGCACGGTGCCGCACAGCACTGCCCCGGTGAGCCTTTGTTCTCCTCTGGGCTCTGCAAATTTCCACCTCTCCCGCGGCGGCCTCCGACTCCACATGCTGGGGAAGTTCCCTCCTTCATCTGGCGGTGCGGCTCAGCCCAGTTTGCCACTTTGCTGTCATTAGCCCCAGCAAGAGCCCTGCTGACCTGGCCACAGTTCCGTCCATCCCACTAACAGGCAATTACCAGCCAAGACGAGAAAAGGACTTGGCTGGCTGCTTCCCCCAGACCAGGAGCCCGGCCACAGAAACAGCCCCAGCCCTGCCCGGCTGCCTCACACACAGCCATGGTCCCATGGATGCTCCTCCAGTGGGAGCTTGGGGGCCGGTGGGGTGGGAAGCTGTGGGGTGTGGGTGGCGAATGCACCAAGGGGCACTGCACAGGCCCCAGGGAACTGAGCGATGAGCTCGCACAGCTCCTGCGTGGGTCTGGCACATGCTGTCTCGCCAGCCCAGCTGTGCCGGTACTTGGGGGATGCCCTGATCACGGGCAGCAGCAGCTGACTTCTCCCAGCTCCCCGGCTGCAAACAGGGCACTCCCAGGACTAGTAATTCCCTGGGGAGATGGCTAAGGCTCAGCTTAGTGAGCAGGCCATGCTGCCATGCAGTGCTGTCCAGCCCTGGAGTCATCCTCTGCCCTGCCAGCGCACGGGCTGGGAGAGGCTCAGCACTCAGAGGTACTGCCCATGCCCACTTCTGGAGCAGAGCCACAGGCCCCCAGGCTCAGGACACAGCTCTGTCTGCCCACTGCATGACAGCGAGGGGGATGCACCTGGGGATGCCACGACCCCCCTGCTCCTCTGTGGGGCAAGACACTTTTGCACATGCATCTCCCAGCTGCAAGAAACAATGAGGGATTTACTCCCTGGCAAGAAAAAGCCAAGCAAGAAAGACCATGATGTGTGACTCTTGAGTCACCTGCACCCCTGGATCCTGGCTGGAGGGGTGTGCACTGGGGAGCCCCAGCCTGCCCGCCCCACATAGACATAAGGTCGATTGGGCTCTGGCCCATGGATTCCCCATCCCACATCCCTGTCCCCACAGGCATCCCAGCTGCAGAGGAGGGTGTGGGGCCGGTACTGGCGCCCAGCTCCCCCCATTCCTGCCACCAAGAACCTGTTCAGCGGGAAAGGGGCCCCACGGGAGCCTGTGTGTAGATAAGGGCAGGAATGTAAACACCCTGCCAGCTCCGGCATCCCAGCTATCTGAAGTAGCAAGTGCCTCCAAAGCAAATTCCTCCCCCTACGCCTCCCGTGTCAACTGCGGGGCCCTCCTGCCCCGATCTGCGGGGATGCAGCCGGCCCTCGCTGTCCTGCAGCTCCCCATTTTTATTCTCCCCACATGTGTGTTTGCTTCTTTCCCTCTCCCCCCACCCAGCTTCCCAGGAGCTTCCCGGGGCACCTGACATTGTCACCCCATCCCACCAGGACACTCGGCAGAGGGTGGTGGCTATCCCCCTGCTCCGGCACCCCAGTCTCCTGCTCAGACTGGTTTTGCCAGATGAAAAGATTCCACTGTGCAACACTACCAGTGGTCAAGGGGCATTTCTCACTGATTTCGGCAACTAGAGCCATGCTGGGGCAGGAGGGACCTTGAAAGAGGTACAGGTGGTTGCAGGACACCTCAGTATGGAGCACCCAGCATCACTGCCCTGTGTTTCAGCTGGTGTCAGAGGACAAAACTCCCCTTCCCACTCTGAAATCTGTAAAGGCATCTCTCACTGGCCTGCTTCTGCCTTCTGTGGGCTGGAGGGGCAGGGACAGCCCTGATGCCACTGCAGGGCAAGGGATGCTGCAGGGCTTTGGGAGCAGTCACCAGCCTCTGCTGCTCCCTCCCTCACCCTACCACGGGCTGGGTGTCCCACCCATGCCCTTCAGCACCCGCTACAGCTACTTGTGCTGCTGCCTGGCACTCACAACCCGATGCAACCAGCAACACCAGGAGAAGCAAAATGCACCCGTGGATGTTGCCTGGTAGAGCCCTGGAGAGGAGAGGAGAGGAGAGGAGAGGAGAGGAGAGGAGAGGAGAGGAGAGGAGAGGAGAGGAGAGGAGAGGAGAGGAGAGGAGAGGAGAGGAGAGGAGAGGAGAGGAGAGGAGAGGAGAGGAGAAGGTATTCAAAGTGACACGGGGCCATGGCAGCACAGGGAGGGCATCCACATCCAGCTATGGGCATGCCATCCAGCTATGCAAGCTGGGAGGGCATCCACAGCGAGGGTCTCCACTGGAGAACCTGTTGACATGGCAACCCTGCACAGGAGGAGCATCTGTCCTGGTCTCCTCTGTGTCCCCTCCATTTCCCTCCTTCATTCAGTGTCCCCTGGTGTCCCCGGCCAGCATGGTCCTCAGGAGCCACAGCTGCATTGGGAAATGGGTGATGACAGAAGATGAAATGCAGGAGGATGAAGAAATACACTACACAGAGCAGAAAAATAACTCTAGCACTCACACATGACACAGAGCTTTCTATTGCCATTTGGGTAAGGGACCTCAGCATCCCTGTGGGTTCCTCTCTGAAGCACCAGTGATGCTCAAAAAGGTGAGGAGAGGGATGGACAGATGCTGGAAGGAAAACAGAAACCACTCCAGCAGCACATGCCAGTGTGGCAGAGCCACAGCCAGAGCGATGCAGCTGGCAGGTGCCCCAGCTCAGCAAGGGACCAGGCACCATCCAGGCAGGGTGAAGAGCTGGGGCCAAGTTTTTGGTTGAGAAGAAATTCAATATCCTAGGAATCTTCATCAGTATTCATTTGTGCCTCTCAAAAGAAGGAGAGCACCTGAATTAGATGGTTTGGCAGGTTTAAAATCAAGGAAGCATTTTTTTACGAGACACAGTTAAACTGCGGAGCTCCCGGATGCCAGGTCTGGTGGGCGCAGAGGGGAATCACTTCCCACCTGCCTTGGTTGTGCCTTTTCCCTGTGTATCCGCAGAGTCTGTGAGAGCGGACGGCCCTGGCAGCACCCGCCAGCTTCACCAGAGGGGCTGGGGGGCACAAGCGTGGGGGGACACCCTGCTGGCACCAACAGCTCTCAGGGTTCACTTTGGAAAAGGTGTGTTTGCACTCCCCTGGGTGACACTGGTGGCAGCAGATTCCAGCTCTTTAAAATAAACAGTGCTTAAAATTAATTATCTTCACTGACGGCTGAGTTTGATGGATGAGTGGCTTTTCTCTGCATATCCAAATGAATTTTTGGTGGCAGCTCTGCCGCTGGCCTCCTTGCCCTCACCCTGAGTGCTGGCCCCAGACACAGTGGCGGCTGAGCTGCCCCTGGGGACACCCAGGGCACCCTGGCTGTGACCCCTGAGAAAGGTGAGCACAGACAGCAAGCAAGGAATTGCTGTGAGGTGTAATTAAGCCAGACAACGAACAATTGCTCACTGCACAGAGCTGCGGTGGGCTGCTTTAGAGAGTGGTTAGATACATCTCAAGAGCCACTGAGCCTTTAATCCCACCTGCTAATCCCCTACCTGAAGATTTCCCTTCATCTTCCAGGGACTTTGGTGCCTCATCACCACAGGGTGGGATCTTCAGAAGGACCCCCTGAAGTTTGGTGCCTCCAGCAATCCCTTATCTAAGGGTCAGGGTTGGCATTGACACTGCTGCAGAGGTTCCTTTTGGGTGTGGGGGGCCAGGGCTGCAATCCCAAGCCCCAGGGTAGCCCCAGCCTTTCCAGCAGTGCTGGAGCTGCGGCTTTGCGATGCCCTGGGGTGTGTGCAGTGCCAACGGCTTTCCCTTCCTGCAGACTTGTTTCCTGCCTCGACCTGACCTGCTGTGTCCAACGTCACTCCCAAGCCCAGACATGTTTCAACAGCTTGTGAGTGCCCGAGGAGCTGCATGGACGTGTCCCCCAGGCGCGGGGCTGCAAAGCCAGTGTGTGCAGTTGGTGTCGATGCTGCACGTCACAGCCTGGGCACAGGGACCGCTGGGCTGTGCCAGAGGGCTTTTTCTAGGTGGCAAAATGCATTTGGATGAAAGGCAGGGTGGCTCCTTGTCAGCAACCCCAGCAGTATGGTTGGTTGATGGACATCAGCTTGTTTTTTACCAGAACACCCCTGCCCTCCTGCAAGCACCGTGGTGTCTGCAGAGACGCTGGCTGGTCCCAAGAGCTGTCCCGGGGTGAAGCAAAGTGAAGCTGTGGCTCGAGCTGCTGTGCAGAGCCCTTTGGGATGTGTGGGCAGCAGGGGCTGCAGGAGGGGATGGGGACACAGAGGTGACCTTCAGGAGCGGTGGCAATCAGCCGCCAGCCCTGCTGCAGGAGGCCGAGCTAGGAGGCCATTAGGAGTGTCAGATGTCTGCGATGCCATTACAGGTGTGATACCTGTCTCCACACCTGGTTAATTAGTAATGGGGTCTGTGTTGCTGCTGAGGGGACACAGCTAAGCTCACCTGGCACCATCAGTCTGTGCAGTGACTGGTGCCAGAAGTGAAGCTCCCATTGGAGCGCGGCACAGCAGGGAGGCAGCCCTCAGAGCAGGGAATCCCGCATCCCACAGAGGAGCTGTGCCACCAGCCAGGGACAAACACACGTTCACAATAACGCCTCTCTTTTCTCCCCTGCAGACTTGTGCCTTTTTTTCTCTTTCCCTTCCCTCTTCCTGGCTTTGCCATATGCAATAAGGAGTAAATAAAGAACACTGATGTGAGAAAACAAGAAAGGATCAAGGGAAAGGCTGGGAATTCTTTCCCTGGGATCTCACTCACACCAGCCCCAGGGCTCCCTGCTTGCGTGGTTTGCAGGGCGATGGGGGCTGCCTGCCTTGCACCCTTGATGCTGCAGCCAGGAGGGATCAGAAGCAGCTGGGAAAGCACCAGGACCCCAGCTGGTGTGAAGGCACAGGGATGCTGCTCAAGGCCATGATGGGCACTAGAGGCAGGGAGTAACTTGGACAGGCACAAGAGGTCACTCCCATTCAAAGCATTGTTCGGATGTTTCTCAGTATTTTCCCTCAACAGGTCTCATGCAAGCCCCAGTTTGGCTTTCAGTTGCTCTTTGAGTTGGGGAAAAAAGAAAAAAAAAAGATTTCTGAATTTCAATAACACCCCCCCTTATCTCAGCGTCCTCCATTCTCTGCCCTCCCACCTGTTCACACAGTGATTTGCATGGCAATGGCCTCTTCAGCCCAGGGTTAAATGAGGAATTTGCACTGGTGCCCGGCTGCCAGCTCTCCCTTAGGGCAAGGGGACAGGGGGACTGGCGGACACAGGGACAGGGGCTGGGGCAGACCCCGGCAAGGGTGCAGCAGGGGACCATGCTGGTTAGCACAGGCGAAGGCGTGGGGAGAGCCCTGAGCAATGGGGTGCAATGGGGTGCAATGGGGTGTGGGGTGCCCCAGGGCCACCCAGCTCACCGGTGATCGTGGTGAGCGTGGGACATGTGGACGGCACGAGCTGCCCCGTGGGACGCTCGCGCTTGGCACTCAGCACTGCTTCTTCCCTGCTCTTGCCAGATGGTGACTGGTGCAGAAAGGCAGAAATGTTTAGTAGATATTTCTGTTCTGTATTTGGAATGAAGCAGGAGGATATATTCATCTCCAGATGATACTGTGGATGGAATATAAATCCTGCCATCTGTAACAATGGGGGATGTGAAGCATGATCTCCTCGAATTCAGCATTTGCAGATCGTCCGGACAGCTGATGCTCAAGAGTCTAGAAGGAACTAGCTCAAGCTGATGCTACGGTTTAACAGATCTTAGAAAAATGGGCAAATTCCAAAAGACTGGAGAAATGCAGTGTAGTTCCAGTGTTTAGAAAAATTTAAAGGCACAGCCCAGACACCTGCACATCAACTGATTGGTTCGTGTTTTTTTGTAGGGTCTTTTTTTGGACAGAATTATAGGTCTGGTTGATAAAGGCAAATGTATCAATACAGCAAACTTGGATTTCCTCAAAGCATTTTGCTTATTACTACATGACATTTGGATTAAAAAACCCACACTATGGAAGGAATTATCAGGGCACACACTAGACAGACTAAAATCTGTCTCAGACAGATCTCACCATGTGGTGGTTACTGGGGAGACTTCAGAGGATGGAGGTGTCCTTAGCGAGGTCCCTCAGGGAATCTGTTCCTGTTGCAACAGTAGGTATGTTTTTATCCTGTCATCAACCTGATCATAAAAAACCTGTGATGGTGAAGTCTGCAGGTGATGCAGTGACTAGTAGGGATGTTAATAATGAGCAGGCCTGGTTGCTCCTCTATTATCTTCTAAATTGCCTGGTAAAATGGCCATAATCCAACTAAATAGATTTTAATACAACCACATGCAAGGGAAGGCATCTGAGAACAAAGACCGCAGCCTTTATCTCTAGGATGGGGCTTGGAAAGCTGCGACTCAGAAGAAGGCTCAGGAATGATTGCAGGTAACTGCCTCTACATGAGCTCCCATTTGAACAGCACACTGAAAGCAGCTAACACCTTCCTTGAATATATAATGAGAGAATATCAAACAAAAGTAGGAGAGCAATCTCTCCTCTGTCCATGTTACTGTTGAAATGATTACTATGGATGTTACTGCTAATGCAGGTATCCAGAATTAAAAAAAGACACCAAAGTTCTGCAAAGGAAAGCCATACATAACATCCAGGCATCAGGAAACAAGCTCTGGTACAAGACTGGGATGGCTCAAACTGCTCAGCTTGCTGGGGAGGAGATTGAGAGATGCCCTGACCTTGTTGAGAAGGGTTCCTGACAGTTCAGCAGTCTCCATCTTGCAGAGGAGCAACAAGACCTGAAGGCTGAAGCAGAAGTTGAAAAATTCAGCCTGGAAAGAAGATACAAGATCCTAGCAGGAGTGAGGGAGATACTGGAAGAGCTAACTAGAAGGCAGCAGATTTATCAATTTCCCAACAAATTCCTATGTGTGAGACAGGTAAATCCAGATTCTGGGGAGGCTCTGTAGCCCTGTTGTGCACAACCTCTTCTGCACCCAGGGGTGCTTCAGCCACCTCAGGGACACCGTGACTGCCTGTGCTGGCCGCAAGATGTTCGTGGTGTGCATGCCACAGGGGACAGGAGGTGGCTCAAGACTGATTTTATTTCCCTCCATCCCTCCTTTCCCAGGATGGAGAGTCCCTGTCAGCAGGGCCAGGCAGCTGCTCAGTACTCCGGGGTCAGACACCCTGCAGAGGTGGTCTGGGATGCTGAGCCCTCACCGGTGGCTCTGCTCCGTGTCCTCCAGGCTACATCCTGACAGTGCCAGGAAAATGCAGCAGTGTCACCCAACACCAGGTACCTGCCTTGTGCTAAGCTGAGCCCTAAGCCTGTAGCAGCACACCTTGTGCGTGCCCCAACCCAAGCACCTCTCCAAATGTTCTTCTCTCTAGAAGATGGAAGTGTCTCACTTGGTGAAAAAATGCTGCGGATCAAAAGCAATGTTTTTTCTTTCATATTTTAGGGGTTTTTAAATTAAGAAAATATATCTATTTTGTTGAAATAAAAAAGTTTGGAAGTTTGGTGTGTTATTTCCCCTGCCTCTTCTCCCATCTCTTCCCATTAGTTGTTCCTGCTCCGTAGCGGAGCAGAAGGATGGTGGGTGGGGACTGCCTTATGACTTTTCCCTTTCTAGCTGGAACGTGGCCAAACTTCCTCAACTTTGGAAAAGTGACAAGAGGAAAAAAAGAAGCACTAATTCTGGTGATCTGGAATGGCAGAACAAGAAAAGCAGGGGTTTGGAGCAGGGCCTTTTTTCCAAAGAAGCAAAACAGGGCAGGGAAAGGAAAACCCATGAAGAGGCAGGTGGAGAGAATGTGACAAAAACAAGGGAGGCTGTGCAGAGGTGCTCAGATTTTGAAAACTGAAACAAATTAAAGAAAAGCTTTCATTGGAACCAAGCAAAATGGAAACAAGATTGAGATTTTTCATGAAGTTGCTTTTCCATTTGTCTCTCTTTGGGCCACAGCTAGAGCCCCGGCAGGGGCACAGCAGCATCGCTTCGGGAAATGAGCTCATCTTCGCTAGAGAAATCTCTTGTAGAGCCCCTGCACCATGCAGCTCTCAGCAAGAAGAGGGTCTGAGGGGTCTGGAGGAGGTGTCTCACCACGTCAGGGCTCTGCGTGAGGGTTTGCGAGTCTGCACAGGCAAGAAAATGAGTCTGTGATGAGAATAGGAAACTTAAAAGGAGAATTAGAGAGGGAATAAGCAAAATATGTCAGAGCTATATCTGCGTTAAGGCTGGAAACCAAGGGAATAGGCAGGAGGAATGAGAGGTTCTCATGCATGAAGATGGTTGTGATTTAGCTGGCATTGCAGAGGCCTGGTGGGAGGGTATGTGACGGAAATACCGGTGGGGAAATGCAGCGGGGGAACCACGGGGAGGAGCGTCAGGCTGCCAGCCCCCCAAGCAGGCATCCGGAGAGGGGGAATGAGCAAAACCTGGGCGATGACAGCAAAGGCAGCCACCACCATTGCAGCTGTGGAGCCCTTTTATACCAGATCCCAGCCTTGGTGCCCATCACAGGGCACATGGGAGGTTCTACTGTTGTTTAGAAGAAAAGTTAATTTTTATTCATAATTAATTGCAATGCAGATCAGCGGATGTACATGTGACGGGCTTAAGCCTTAAAGCTCAAATATAGGATTGTTGGAAACTTAGTGACTCATTAATAACAGACAGGCTTGTGTAGAGGAGATCATTAAGTAAATGACTTAGAGGGCTGTGAGAAACTGCCATAACCTGAACCTCAGCCAGAGCTTTTGGGGTGAAATTCAGCCTGGGTAACAGGCTCTCGCCTAAAGACGGGGTTGGGGGGGGTGGCGGGGGGGGGATGAAAAGGCTGGCAGGCACCAGCAGGGCTCTAAATCCCTCTCTGCAGAATAAGCAGCTATTTACACTGCATTGTTTCCAAAACAAAAAGCTAAAAACGAAAAGAAAGGAGGAATAAGACATTTTCTGACAGGCGGGCGTCCATATTTGCTAAGTTTCATTTGAAATGCAAAATGAAAATAATTTCATATTTAGCCAAATATGCCACAAATGAAGCAGAAAATAATTCTTTCTGGTAGTGTCAGAGTCATGCCAGGGTGCCTTCTGGCAGAGAGGGCAGAGACAAGACTGCACATGCCGAGAATGTCAGCAGAGCAAATCCTTGCAGAGGGGCAAATATGCTCAAGCAAGTGGTGAAACTTGCCAGGGCAAAAAAATGAGAAAACGGTGTGCAGCCACCAGAAGTTGGCAATATTGCCAAGTACTAAAACACCCAAAATATCACATATTTGGTGTTATTTGCCTTCCAGCTTCTGTGAAAGCAGTTGCATCATGTTTTAATGCCCTTTTCTGAAACTTTGTGGGATATAAACTTATTCCCCCTCCTGCCCTCCAAAAAAATAAATTGGCCAGATCTGGTGAATATGTCTGAAAAGATGGGCTAATGGAAGTATCCTTGAAACTGGAGCCCTGGGCAGTGCTGCGCTGAGCCAGCCCTGCCCTAAGCCATGGGTGCAGGCACAGGGTGATGGGCATGGGGTGATGGGTGCGGGAGCGATGGGCTGCAGAGTGGGAGCATCCTGGTGGGGATGCAGCAGGTACCTCACCTGAGACTGGGAAAAGGCACAAACCGCTTTGGAAATCACCATTTGAAAGCAATACAGTGTACTATAGTTAAGGGAATTAATCAGGAGCCCATTACAAAGATTGTTTCACATTTAGGATATGAAAAATAATAATGACACACAACACTGTTTGTCTTTCAGCAAGCACCAGGTAATACATTTCCAACAATTCTATCCAGCTGCACAACTTGAGAACCTTTCCTAATTGTGAAATCAGAAATATTTTTGCTGTAAATGCCACAGGATGACATATAGGGAGATATTCACCCCGTGCCACTCCACACTCTTTGTGACAGTCAAGTCCCACTTTAGTTTAAAGGTTGGTGCACAGAATGTCATTTACATTAAAGAAAAGAAATCCAGCTGCAAGAAACATTTGATATAATAGGCTTAACCCAGGAGGATTCTCAGATATCTGGTTGGGCTGAGGCTGTCTGGAAAGGGAATACCACATTAAACTCCCAAGATCGGTTACTTCAATAATCTCCCCCCAACAGAAAAAAAAATCCTACTTTCAAGGGGCAAAGCAAAAATGTAATATAATATAGAAAATGTAGGAGTTATTGAAAGGATAAGGAATTTCAGATGGAGCTAATTCTGTATCTGTCATTGAAAAGCCAGCTTAAGGAGGGAGATGCTTTGGTTTACATTATTTAAATGCAGCTGTAACACATGAACACTGCTCTGGGAAACCGCCATATGACAGGCAGGTTCCCAGCAAAAGGGAAAAAAATCACTGTGAAATGAAGGGCATTTGCTTCAGCAAATAAACTCTGAAGAGACAAGCTTAAATCTAACTTCAACAAGATCTTTAATATGCTATTTGGATGTTGTAAGGGTATGAGAATGCCCTTTGATATTAGTCCTGCTCCTGAGATATTTCACACAGTAATTGCCTACATCTTTAAGGCACAATGTATTGAGGCTATGGTGACTGCTATTTTAAATTGGGCGATGGCTCTGAAAAAGCAGAATCGAAGAGTTGGGCAAGAACTGCAGAGAACAGAGGAGACACTTCAGTATGAACTTTAAAAGGTCAAAATTTGGTCTAGCAAAATTACCTGTACTGTCTCTGAGCTGAGCTACGATGGCTTTGTTGCCAATTTAGATAAAATAGAAGCAATAATTAGAATGTCTAGCCTCTAGGATATAAAGCGGATCTACTGAGATTTATGAAAACAATATACTATTTGGCAATATCTATTCCTAAATCTATGGCCAGCATTTCCTCAGGGGAGAAGTGCTGCAATCTGAAATTGCCTGGTGTTCGGCAGGCAGAGAAGCAAGCGCTGGAAAGGCTAAAGCCATGGTGACAGAGACCCTTTCAGCACACCTTGGGACTGCTGCCCAACACCTGCCCGCTCTTTGCAGACCCTGCCTGAAGGCAACAGGCAGTGAACCCCACGTGAGCCATACAAAAGCCAGGCAGGCACTGGAAGAGGTTATCATCATAGCCTTTGTTGGGTCCTTCTGTTGGGTCCATCAGACATGCGCATGCCTTACATTTCCCTACAGGTCTGGATGAAAATGGAGCAGTGAGCTCTGTGGCAGGGTCCTGGCCCCCCAAAAACTATGCTACCTGGAACATCAGCCTACACTAGCAGTGCTAAGCACAGCAAAATACATAACCACCAAAGGTCTGTCATAGAAGGAGGAGGCTTTGCAGAGCCTGTCTTACACAAGCCCTGTCCTGCCAGTTCCACCGCAGCAAAAAGGATTAAAATAGGTTGCAGACTATTTCTTCCTCAGGAAACCCTGCAAGTGCTTAAATCCAAGAGAGACAGCGCTGCCGAGTGTCCTGGGGGAAGAGCCCTGCTCCAGCTTCAGTGGAGTTGTGGAATACCCAGACTGGTCTGTTCTCTTCGGTCTATAACCCCAGTGATATACTGCTGCTGTTGTCAGCATCTACATTTGAGCTACCAAACACCATAAGTAAGCCTGCCATACATAGGGATTCACTTAAAATGCTCAGCTTCAGGAGGTGCTAAGCACCAAGCCTTTCCCACAGCAAAATACTTGTGCAAGTGTCTTAAACAGCTCTGGAGTTCTGACATACTGATGTTGGATGTGTGGATGTGTCAGATGCTCTGCTGTGTTTATGTCCTACTGTTCAGCACCTTGCAGTATCACGCCCACGGTGATCAACAGGCAATAGTTAAAACATCAAACTTCAGGCTGAACATCCTTTCCTAATGACATGGAAGTGCTCCTGTAGAAGAGCGAAGCCATCCAGAGTTTTCACCACCATTCTGGTGGTGAGTGGTAGCAAATGGAGCTGGCAAGCCCCGTGCCTCCCTGAAGGAGTGCTCAGCAATGACTTACCTGTTTTCCAGGTGCTGCTGCACCTTCATCACTCCACTTCTAGGCAGAGCCGGTGGGTTGCTGCCAGGTCCTTTGTCCTGTCTCCATTTAGTTGTAAGCAGTTGATAGATGGTTCTGTCACCGGTGGGCAATGACTGCTGAGAGGACGTGGTGCAGGGACTATTGCAGTGTGAGCAGATGGGTGGCGAGCATAGCGATTCAAAGGTAATCCACAGGTATGAAATGGCAGATGAGAAATGCATAGCTAGGAAAGCATAAAGAACAGCATCAAAATTACAGGACAGAGTTAAGATACAAGAAATAAGAAAGCAGTCCATAAACCTACTCATTTAATCTATCAAAACTATGAACACACCAGATACACGTGAAGGCCAGCAAGTGCCAAAACAATGCATACCTGTAACAGCATATGCTTGAACTGTGTATTTTAAATAACCTCCATGTGAACACCTTCACTGTAGTCACACCGAGGTGTTTGTGCATTAATATTTTTATTTAAAAACAAGAACAGAAGGGCAGAGGAATTAGGGAATAAATCCGAGTCCTCCAGCAACTGAAGGCTGAGTTGGGCTGACTCCAGGGCGGTTTGGGTTGGCAAGAAATGCTCTCGCCTCCCTTCAGTAATGATAATGAAGAAATTGGGGATTCTTCTACAGGAAGCAGAGGATTTATGAGAGAGCAGCTGGAGAGGCCAAGAGCAAAGGATAAACACAGAGATGGTAAAAGAGTATCTGACAAAACTCAACCTATATATTGTAAATCTGCAGGTCCAGACACAGTGCGCCTGAGAATTTTAAAAGAAATCTCTGAAGACAATCTTGAAAAATAATCTTTCCTTCATCACAGGAGTTATCTGGGCCCTGGGAAAGGCCAAATGTACATCCCCTTACAAAAAAGTTTGAGGAGACAGGGCAGGAATCTGCCGCCCACCTGGCTGCAGCTCTCTTGCGGGAGGGTTTCAAAGTGGGGGTTTTTTCTCATCCCGCTGTCTTCTCCTTTGCTGCTTCATCTTGTTACTGCCTTACCGAGCCTAGAGCCTCTGCCCAAGGCTCTGCAAAACCACGGGGAGCTCGGAGGCAGGGCAGCCTGCCTGCAGTACTCATTGCTTGCCTGCGTATGCAACCCCGTTTCAGTCCTCCCCGTACCTCAGGAGTGGGTTTGTTTACACTCCACCTTTGCTTTTGCACATGGAGCCTTTTTTCCCAAAGTCTGAAGGGAACTGGGTGTCAGTGGGGAGGAAAAGCTAACTCTACATTTTATTTTCAAACTCCAGCACCTCATATAACCCACAGTCTTTTTAAGTGCAGTCCCTGGAAAATAAGAATTTCAATAACCTCCATTCTCAGGTAACCCACTGAGCTGCCGCACGTCTCTCTCCCTCACCGGGAAGCAGATGCGTTGCCCTCCTCCCCAGCTCTTTCTTGTTTTGGGAAAAGACTAAGATGTGAGAGAGCTGATGCAATTTGGGGAGTAAAAGCTGGAGAAATCAGTGGTATGAAGTTTCTTGAGGATGGGGAACTCTCCTTGGCCCACCTCCCCCCTGTACACAGCTCATGTCAGGGATGAATCACAGAGAGCCTGCAAGTTGAGTGGACAAAAACGTGGTAATGAGGAAGCCAGTGGGAGAGGCACCTTGAGTCTTGCAAGCAGCTTCTGGTTTTGGGACCTCTGCAGGTACCAGAGCTGCTTTGTAATCAGCTGCTGCAAGGCACCCAGCCCCATGCTCTCTTCAACCCAAGGGACATTCCGCAGGTGTGGAGGTGGGACAGCACTGCCTCCAACCCACCCCATCCCTATTTGCCACAACTAATCTGTTTCCCTTCTGGAATAGATCATCCTCATTATGCACCCTGCCTCTCCATCTCCTGTGTGGCCCGTCCTCTCAGACTTGTTCTTGCTGTAGTTCTGTAACAAAGTTTTCTTAAAAACTGAATGAAAACTCTATAGATTTAAAAAATTGGTGTGGGCTGGAAGTTGGTTGATGAGTCACAGACTCAGAGAGTAACCATAAAAATGAAACTTCAAAATTGGGAACAATTTTAGTGACATTACCACAGGAAACAGAACCAGCACTTGCAATTAAAGTTTCATTAAACAGAAGAACAAGGTAACACCATTCATATCAGTGCCAGCAGCGGGCACTGAGCACAGCCTAGGGTGCACCCCAAGCAGCCTGGAAACATCAGAGCCATGGGCGGAATGCAACAAGACCCAGCACTGACAAACAGCAGTCTGGAAACTTGGAAAAAGAAATATCTGGGGTATTTGGAGAGCAGTGAGATAAAGGCTAATGGGTGAGAGCCAAGCTAATATCATGTAATCTCACAGTTTAACAGCCCTGAACAGAGCTGACACTATTCAACATGGAGGGCTGTGTGGCAGATGCTGTGTGAGGGCCTGCTTCAGCATCACCTCTTGGCAACACCGGCAACGCTGCCAGTGTGGTCTCCCACCCCATTCTTATGTCCCCATCATGTCTTAGCACCTGAGAGCTGTGCACCAGCTGTGGTGACAGATCCTTCTTGCACCAGGCTCTTCTCTCCTGCCTCCCCACGGGGAGAGGGACGCAGGCAGCAGAGGTGTGGGCAGCGTGTTGTCATGCGTGTCCGTTTGCCTGAAGGCAAGTTGTTCTGTGTTGAAAATATGAAAAACAGCCCCCAGATTTGAGAAATACAGGTGAGTAATAGGAACTCTGCCAGGATTAAATCACATGGTTATGAAAGACTCAAGGATCCAGTGTTTTATAAATTAGCCATGCAAAGAGTCAGAGGGGATGCAGTCTTGCTCTATAAATACCTTCAAGGTAACAATATAAATGAAGGAAGGGAATTAATTCACAGTCTCAGAAGGTGGCAGGAGAAGGAGCCTGAAGTTAAGGAGGAAAAGCTGAGGCTGGATGTAAGACGGTCCTGGCAGCAAGCATCTCCAGGCAGGGCACTTGGCTCCTGTGGCACATGAGGCTGGAATGATGGCAGCAAAGAGCAGCCCACAAGCCTCTTCCTTATGCTTTGCAGACTGTGGGCAGATAAAAGTCAGAAAGAAGTTTGAAGCTCTGGCTCACCAATAAAATAAAACCCAGCTTCGCAGAGACACGCTGTGAGCTGAGGGGTTTGTGCATTTGCTGTGGTGAGAAGCTCTGCTGGTGGTGGCCCTGGAGCAGGGACAATCTCCTGTCCTGTCCCCAGGCAGCAGCAGTGCAGGGCTCCACACTCCCACTGGGACATGCCGTTGGGTTAGTGTCTCATTTGCAGAGCAGCCTCTCCTCGAGGAGCTGCCAGGGTGGATGCTGGCCACACAGGGTACCTCCCCACTCCATCTGCGGCAGGAGGGAGACTCCAGCAAGACCTGCCAGGCATTGGCAGCCATCCCCATAGCCATGTCAGAGCAGGTCCTTAGAGGGTTGAGTCCTACTACCACTTCCATAAATCCAGAACATATTCTGGCTAGGACGTAGGTGAGGACAAATCCAGTATCCAGTGCTGCCACACAGTGGTGAAGAGACATTTCAGACGGTAACATCTGCAAAACCCCATGGAGGATTTTTGGTTGGAGCCTGGGACAACCCTAGGTTGACCTCAGGGGACACCCCAGCACGTGCTGGCAAGAGGTCATGCGCACAAGCCCAATTTAAAGCCCTTTGGTGACCAACCTGACTCTTTCTCAGTAGACATGAATCCCTGTAAGGTGCTTCCAAAGGCATGCTTTACTTTCCACCACTGGTATTGGGGACATGTGCCTCATTGTAGTAATATCACCATGGGGAAAAATTTGTTATTATTAGATTTCTTCCATTTGACTTCAACCCAGAATTCCTGTCTATATCCTCTCACATCATCCAAACCAAACAGCTTCTCATGCTGAGCTCCATAGACTTCACAGACTCACAGTTCAAGAGTTTGTCCTCCTTTGGCCATGACCCTGAAAATGGCACTGTACCAGCACAACAGGTTCATACAGTAGGTTTTGAAATGTTGGTGCTCAAATATGTACAAAGGAACCAACGGGAACTCCCGAGATATCCAGGTGCCCAACTCTCATCTCCTTGCAAGGCTCAGAGCCTTCTATCAGGAGCCCTGAACCTGCAGAGATTTACTTTAAAAACATGATCTCTTGACCAGGCAGAATATATTCATCTTTGAAACACTGAACAGGAATGAATGAAACACAGGACTCCACTTCCCCATGGTCTGAATGACACCCCCCAAAATATTGGTGTCTTTCCAGGGTGTAGCTCACTGCAATAGCTCCTGCCTGTATTGCTGAGGGTCACAACCCTTTTGTAACATTTATCTTTCCTCACTGGTGTGTACAGAACCCTCACCTTCAGGATGGTGTGTATGTACACAGAGTTCTATTAATACTCCATTGCAGACCACTACTATAGAAGTTAATTAATACTCTGCCTGAGTATTAGTTCTACGACAACCTGCTGGAAACGCTATACAATCAGCAGGCTGTAGTGTACTGTTGTTCACCCCCCCTGGCATCCCAATTTCCCCATTTCACCAGTCTCAATTAACTTCTTAGGTGTGTCAATAGCTGAGATTTAGCCCATCATCCAACTGCTATGAGATTTGAACAAAAGAAATAATTATATCAAGGAAAATACTAAAGCTGTATATAATATGTATTAATAAATTAAGCTTTATATAATATAGCTATGCAGATATGATTATATATAATAATAATAAAGAGGCCACACCACGGCCAAGCACAGAAGCAATGGGATCTCCTGACCAGCACTTGGGTTCTCTATTTCTACACCCCAGAGTTTCACCAGCTAAATCACACCGGCAGCTTATCTGCAACTGATTCCTCGCCGAGACCCACAAGTCCTCTGTGTCACCGCTTCCAAAGTTTTCATTCCCTATTTGTAGCCCTCTTTTCTTGTTTTTAGATAAATGAGTTTATTATTGCACCGACTGGAAACACTATAGTTTGCCTGCTTCTGTGTTACACGCTGCAGTCTGGATTGCTTGGGGAATGACTCTCTGTGTTCCTCACCTGCGACGCCTGGAAGGGTAGCTGTGGGGTGACAGCCGCTGCTCCTGGCAGGCAGTGCGGTGGTTCATGCCAGTTGGAGGGACCTTCTTCCCCAAAGCAGGAAACTGGCAACACGAGCAACTTGCTTTCTTCCTTCACCACCCACTTACCCTCGGCAGGCTGGCAAACACCATTTGCTGGGTTCCCTCGCTCTGTCGCAGGCACACAGGTTTCTCGAGACATCTTTGAAGGAGTCTGGAAGCAGAGGGTGAGTAGAGAGATGACACAGCCTGAGGATGATACAAGATTATTCAGGTTCCTGAAGTGAAGCTAAACACAACTAAAGCTGATTGCAAAGAGTAGAGGGTGATCTCATAATATTGAGTCAGTGAGTTTTAAAATTAAATTCAGCGTTAGTATCTGCAAAATAATAGACAGGGGAAAAAAAGTAACCTTAACTCTACATATAAATCTCTGGGCCCCAAATGAGCTGCCAGTACTACGAAAGGGCTTGTGGAGTCACTGCAGAAGGCTCCCTGAAAACAACACCTCACACTCAGCACCAGTCTAAAAAGTAAATCTATGGTTAGGAATTATTCAGGAAAGAATGGAGAACAAAAGAGATGAAATCACTATTGCTCTCTAAATCCACCTTACAGCCACCTCTTGAATACTACACCCAGTATCGATTCCTTCTTTTTTCTTCATCTTCCTTCCCTCCCTGCTTCAGGATCGTGCCAATG
The DNA here is from genome assembly GCA_907165065.1 of Caprimulgus europaeus. The sequence continues at coordinate 12,525,678 of OU015534.1, read as the reverse complement.
TATTGAAGAGGTATGAAAGGCTATGCTATCAACATAGTCACGAGACACTTGGAAAAGATGTTGAACAGCGAAGTGACAAAATTTGTTGAGAGTAGTTATTCAAGGTTAAAGGACAAGAACTTACTGCAGAGAGATGAGAAGGATCTTACAATTCAGAATGACTGGACAATAAGATGTCATTGAAATCAGTGTAGATATATGCAAAGCACTGTAATGAGCATACATAAAATCTCATTTCATGTACACAAGTTGGCTGTTACCACACAGAGAAAAAATTTCAAGGTTATCACAGAGAAAGGCCTGGAAATGTCATCCCAGTGTTCCGCAGAGATCAGAAAAACAGTAGAATACTTGAGGAAGGAACACAGACCAAAGCAGCAAACAGCATCAGGTTAGTATAAACCCCATGCACTGTGGGTGCTGGGCGCAGCTCTGGTCCCCCATCCAGAAAAGCAGAGATAACAGCTGGAACAGAGGGGCACAGAGTGCCAAGGGCAGTTAAAAAACCCAAGTACACAGGGATATTGGAATGGCTGAACAGATGAGGACTCCTCACCTGAACTGACACAACCTTGCTGGACGTTTATAAGGTCATGAACAGTCTGGAAAAGCTGAATGGGGATTTACTGTCCAATGCTTCTTTCAACACAGGAAGTCAGAGGCATGAGCAAAGTGATCAGAGGTTCAATACCAGCTGGAGGAGATGCCCCTTCAGAGGAGAAGCAAATGAGCTGAGGAATTTTGCTGCCAGAGAATGCTGAGCATGATGGAGGATCACAGTGTTCAAGAAGAAACTGATTAATTAAAGAAAATTTTATCATAGTCTATCAACTGAAAAAAGGCTCATCTTTTGTGGCTTAGGAAAAGCCTGAATTGTAACCAGTGGCAGGAGGGAGAACAGAACATGAAGGCAACTGCTGTTGTCCTCATTTTGGTCACCACAGACTTTTGATGTGATGCTCCATAACCTTCTAGGGGCCCATGAGGGCAACAAAGTTGTGGAACAATGCCTGTGCAAGGAAAGATTAGGATTATGCATCTGGTAAAAGACAGAGCTGAGGAGATACCATAGAAATCTATAAAATAAAAAATGATATAGAGAAAGTAATCCAAGATAAACGACTCACTTTCTCACTACACAGGAACTGGCAAACTCCCAGTTGAAATCGGTCACAGGTATAAAACCAACAAAAGGAAGTAATTTTCTGCATGAGATAGATAGATATATACAGATTTTATATATATATCTATATATATATACACACAAATACATACATATAAAACTGTGGAATTCATTGCCACAAGATACTGTAGGGTATGAATGGGCTTAGAATGGGATTAGAAAAATTCATGAAGGATAGGCACATTTGTGGCTATGAAACACAATCCTGTAGTTGTAATTTTTATTTCAGAAGCAGAAAAGTGCCAATGTGTTGCAGCTCTAGCTAATTCCTCCCTGGCCTGAGCGACTGAATACAAGTTCTTAGGCTTCTATAAACTGTATAACATTCTGCATAGGTATTATAAAAAGTATTAAGTGTATACTTATGGTTTCTGGTATATTCTTAGTCTTTGATGGAGAATGCAAATGCTATTTTAGAGCATACTGTGAAGAAGGCATTTTGCCAAGACAAGCCTTTGGTGCAGACTGTCTCCTTTCATCTAGTATCAGTGCTTTCCGCATTCCAGTATTTCCACAATTTTGTGCCATCGACAAACTAATGATTAACAATCGATATTTTCTTTTTTCTTCACTGCTAAAACTGTCAAAATGTGCATGGCCAGGAACTAGTTGCTTCAGGCTCTTAAGTCCCATCTCCTCCTGTGAACATTCCTCATTTACCATTATACTGCCAAACTCATGTCAGAACAGTTGAGGAGCCACCCTCCAATTCATTTAGCCTTTAGCATGTTTGCTTGTATGTTTCTAATTTATTAAGGAGAATGTTTGGTATTAGGCAATTAGAAGTCTAGCTGTAGATAGCATTAATAGACTATTACTTTTTAAAAATTAAACTTGTCAGCTATTCAAAAATGTATCAAATTAGCTTGGTATTTTCCATAAATTCAATGGAGATGAGCTATATCTGCCAGCTTTAGTTCTTCACCAACACGCTGTATCAGTCATTTCATTCTTTTGCTGTGCCACATTGTCAAGATGAAGAGCCTACAACTGTGTCTCTTCTTAAATACTCAAACAATATTATTTTTTTTAACAGCTATCCAAACTTTTCTTAGTTCCAAAACTTCTTGAAAACCATTGGTAATCATCTGGACAGCTTCCTGGCTGGCTCCTACAAAATTCTCAGATGCAAATTATCCAAGCTACTGATTTAAAAATGGTGCTACATATTGCCTTCCATGATCAACGAGAGTTAATTATGTCTCACCATCATTTAACATGACAATGTGATCTGTCTTTTCCTGTGAAGACAGAGGATGATGATTTATAAAAAATTGTGCTTTTACAATTTCATCATTTCTAGTAATAGACCAATATTACCGTTAGGATTGTTTTCATTCCAAATACACTTACAAAAAAAAAATGTTTAAAAAATTAATTATCTTAGGCATAGCTTTCTAGTTCCATCCTGACTGATTCTCCTTTTAAAAATTGATAAAGATTAGTCAGGATTTCAGGTTCTTATATACTGATCTTAAATTTGTTTGGCTTGCGATTATCTTCCGGCAATGAAAAATACTGCTCAACTGAAACTGAAATGGTAATTTGAAATAAATATGAAATGGAGGAAAGGATGCAAATTAGTCAGTACTGGCGAGAGCTTTCTCCCACTTCTGACCATGGCTCTGATTTTCAATGCCTCTCTCAAATTCTCCCTACCTTATTAAAAAATTGTATACACAGTTTAGTAAATTCATCAGTTAGTTCTGGAAATTGGTTTGGGGAAGGGTGAATTTAGTCGTAGGGAGGCCACACAGCAGGGATTCAGGGCACATTGAAGTGCATCCACGTGGGAGCTAAGCAGTAGGATGGAGGCAGACAGCCATGGCTGGGAGATGCTGGAGGAGCTGGAGATGGACCACGGCTCTCTGAGGAGGTGGGAGGCGAGCACCAGCCACCCATCCCCAACATCCCCGGTGTGCAGTGTCAACCTTCACATACAGCAAGGGGAGACAGCTATTATGACTGAAATACAACTTACATCTCAGTCACCCCCTTGAAGCTGCTTGTAATTGCCTTACACAAATCCTGCTGGATCTTGAACCCTAGCTAAGAGGACATTTTGAAGCCTTCCAGCAAATCCAACCTGCCATTTTCCACTTTGTCTTGGCATCAAAAAAACACAGACATGTCATATAGCTTTCCATCATCAGTTTTGCAGAGGCATAACAAATTATATTAGAAGGAAATAGTCACTTTAATTAAAGTTCTGTTTTTCTTGATACTGAAGACCCAGAGATTTTAAAATTTCAGGTAACTTAAGTGTTCAAGAAATTGAGCTTATTTGCCTCTCTATAATATCAATGATAGATTTGGTTTTCCTTTCAGTTATGCTAGTACATTAAATAATATTGATGTTCATCATTCTGAAGATGGCCCCAAAAATACTCTTTATGAAATTAGTAGAAATTTTGCTATTGACTTCAATGGGCCCAAGGTTTTACCCCTAGCAATTAGCAGTCATTCTACTGTATAACATGGCTCCTCGAAGGTCTGCAGAGCTCAGAGTAATTATAACAGATTGTGTAATTAGGCTGGCAAGACATGCAACCAGCAAGGAGAACCATGTCTCCTTTCCCTTTTTTTTTTAAATTTTAAAATATTTCCCAAAAGAAAGGGTAAATTTAAATGAATACATTTTCATTACAAATGTCTAATGATTAGGATGAGTTACAGAGAAAGATTCAACAAAACATAATGTTTGAAAACATTTACATGTTCTATTTCGTCTCTAACGAAGGAGAAGATGATGTACAGTAAAGACTGCCAGGCCATTTTTTAATATGACTGGAGTATTCTCTCTAAAAAGAGGGAAAAAAGAGAGAGAGAGGATGGGGCAGAGACAGAGATTGACAGCGAGCTCTGTGAGTATAGAATGGAGTCAGCCTTAAATGAGAATTTCCTTTAGCTTTGCAAGTACATTAGACAACCACATTATTTAGAAAGACATTGCCAAGGTCGCCGAGCCCCAGACTCGCTTCCCTTCCCCCTTACGACTGTTTGCAAACTTATTAGGATTCTTAATATTTGTTTGCCTTTCTCCCAAATGCTTCAATGCTCTTAGTTTAAACCAAACACACACAAACCCCCCAGTTTCCCCCATGTTTCTCTAACTCCAGCAGCCACAAGTGACCCTGTGACACTACTGTCGCCGCACAGGCGAGACCCCAGCAAATCCCCAGCAGCATCCCTGCGTGTGTGTGTATGTGTGTGTGTGCATGTGTGTGTGGGGGCAGTCTTTTACCAGGAGGGACAATGCCTGTGCTCAACACCCAGAACAAACCCTACACCTGATTTTCATGGAACAACCCCAGCAGGCTGAAATTGCTGTGCATTTGCTGGAATTCAGAAGCAACTCCAAAACCCCCCCCCACCAAAAAACCCAAAACCCCAAATCCATGTGCACACGCACCAGGAGGTGGTGAGAAGAAGCTTGGGAAGGGAAGGGAAGCAGATGGGACATTTAATTCAGGGAAAAAACTAATTTAAATCTTTCAAGGAGTTTCTTACTATTTCCAGAGTGTTAAGAATGCATTTTTTTCCCTGCATATAAAATGCAACATCCCTGCTCAGAAAAGCTTTAAGAAAAAAACCTAACAATCTAGAATGAAGAGAAAAAGAAGTCCAGAATGTTTTGATGATACCCTTGAAGAATACTATTATTTATATATTTCATAGATTTATATAAATAGTTATAAATGTGCAGTTGGCGTAGGTCTCTTGGGTAAAGGCAAAAGCAGGCAGATTTATAAAGTGGGTTTACATGCCAGGGTGATTGTAATGGCTCCTTCTGTCAGGTAAACACATAATTAGGATGTTTTCAAATAAATGTATTATGCACATGATTGAAGCCAATCCAGGCTGCAGTATAAATATTATGCTTTTTTTAAAGTTGTATAATTACATATCTACCCATGGAGCTTCTCGCCTGATAGGCATCTATTTATGCAACACCACACTGTGGCTTTTCCACAGGTGCTGTAGCAGATACTTGCTGAACATGCAGTCCAACTGATTTTTAAACTGCAATATTTCAGCTTTCTCTCAAAATACCAATTCTGCCTCAACCCCTTTTTGCCTAATTGCTTCTTAGATTTATTGTTTAATTAAAACTGTTCTTGGGTTTTACAAACAACAAATCCCACTAATGTGTGTTTTTTCCACATACAAATTATTTTCCAATGGGTTATGTATCTTCAGCTTGGGAAAGCATTCCGTCCTTCTTGGCTGGGCTGTCATTGCCAAGCGCAGCCTCGTGGTCAAAGCTGTAAGATGAAGTTTATGATGGCAGAGTGACAAAGCTGTATCTATAGAGTCAAAGTGGCAATACTAAATGCCATTTGAAAGACTGATGCAGTCTTTAAGGCGATGCAGTAAAAACTCTTCTTTGCTTTATAGCATTTTCATACAGAGACTCACAGCACGTCTGCTCATGCACTAGGGAAACGTAAATAAGATGGGAGTGATGAGTTGGATGAGGAGGCACCACAAGAAGACTCTGAGGGACATCAACTCCGTGGCAAGCCTTTCCTCAAAGCCTTCCTTGCCTGGCAGGGTCCTGCAGGGATATGTGGGAAGGGACAATGTGGGGACACACCACAGCACTGCCCACGCACTCTGCAGCATTGTCTGAACTCCTCACTAACAGACTGATGTTTCTAGACATCTACACCCAGCCTGGACATCTGCCTCCTGGCTTCAGAGCTGAGGTTTGAGCTCCAAACCCTGTTTGCCTAGTTTGCTCCTGGGGAACGTTCTAGGTAGACACTCAAGTTCAACAGCACAACTCTGCCCCTCAGAAAAAAAAGTGGTGTTCAGATATAAACTTGCATTTGGATGTTTTTATAGAAGAAACGCTGAAAAAATGGAAAGCTTTTCTGCAAGGAGCATATGCTGCAGTTCCTGGAACAAGAACTTGCAAGGATTCTGGCTGTCTCCAGCCTTTCAATATTAAAGGGCTCTCTAGCAGATTAGAGCAGCATAATAAAAGCTAATAAAGATGAAACTGGACAAATTCAGACTAGAAATTAAGATGCCCATTTTTAACAGCAATAGAGTAAACAGGTTCCAAAGGGATGTCATAGATTGCCTGAAGCTGGAGCCTGCCGAAGGCACGGCAGCGTTGCCAGCAGCTGGCCTTCAGGAAGCTCGGTGCTGGAGCGGGCGGTGGGATGCTGGAGGGGAGCAGCAGGCTGGAGAGGTAATGGAACCACCTGGAGGGAGGTTTCTGGGGACAGAGCTGCCAACTTCTGTATCTCTGTGACCTTCACCTATTTCCTTCTCCATCCTCAGCTCATGTCCCTTGGGTAAGCGAGCTTACTCCAGCCCAGCCTCTCCCCAGTGCTGTAGCTGCCCCCTTTTTCCTACAGCCTCTGTGCTCACCACCAAGTAGCTCCCTTCTCCCTCCTGTTCCCCTCCAGCGTCTGTCAGTGCCTTCAGCCTACCTTGGAGGGGAAGGCTCAGGCTCTGCATTCTGCTGGGGATTTCAGAGAGGCTGGGATAGCAAACAGGAGGAGAAGAGGGTGTTTGTTGCCAGGGTTGGGATGGGGGGATTGCAACTGTTGCTACCGTGAGGGGCTGCATCCCTGCGCAGAGACGGGAAAACCGGAGGGTGGAGATGAATCGCTCTCTGGCACTGAGGTTCTCTCTCCTTTTGTCTCTCTGATGAAACGTATAGGAAGATGCAGTATATTCCTGATTCACCCCGGTGCTGGCTGTGCTGTGCCCCAATGGTAATGCAAAGCAGCTACCTGAATTTACAGCTGCTTTACACAGCCAGAGCAGAACGTAGCAACCAAAGCATGCAGCACTTTCAGTCGTGTGGCTGGAAGCATTGGTATATGTTTTAACCCAAGGAAACCTTTTAAATTCAAAGCAGGCACAAAGCAATACCCTTTACATTAGGCTGTAATTTTACATATCATTTAGGCCAGCATAAACCATCACTGCTGCAGAAAGAAATGTCAGTTGTCTATCAGCAAAAGCATCAAGGTGCCCTGCAGTGGAAAGGAGCCCCACCTGCCCACTGCCAGGCTCTTCAGCCCAGCCCTTGCACACCTTCACCTTGTGCTGCCACAAGCGTATGCAACGCTGCAAGGGAAAGCGCATCTAGATTAAAACTGTTTTGTTTTGGGGGTTTTTTTGCCAGGTTATTTTTAATCCGGAACTGTCCCCTGATTTGATTCACACTGCAGCTGCTTCTGTTAATGCAATGTAAAAGGTGGTATCAGGTATAAGATGATGTGGATGCTTGTTTTGGTGGCAGCACCAGCTTTTTCTGGATTCAACTGTTTGTGAAGCTCAGGTCTTGTAATATTGAGCATGCCTGGCTCTGCATGGAGATCCCCCTCACCAGGAAAATGGGGAAAGGCTTGTCCCAATGGCAACTCTGATCTGCCCCAGACACTGGGGAAGGCAGCAGTGGGTGGGAGGGGACATGGAAGAGAACGGGCTCATCTTCCTGCCGGCTGCCTGCGGCAAATCCACACCGGACCACAGCAGCTGAAGCTGGCTTGTCTCCTCTTCTTTGCAGTTCCATTTTTATCACTTTCGATTGCTCTAAACTAATTCCTAAGACAGTATATGATGCTAGAGTGTGCCACAGGAATGCCCAAGGGAACTTACTTGTTCAATTTTTTTACAGATCATTTTGTATCTTACGAGAGTGAGGTTTTGAGTGGTAGTTTTGTTTCTTGATCACCCAAATTAATTGTTTAAGAATGTAGAGGTTTTTACTTGCTTTTAAAAAATGACCTGTTTTATTATACCTCTCCTCCTGGACTCAGTCATTCCTTTTCTTTTCCACTCAGAACCAGCTGGAGGATAGGGAAAACAGAAACTGAGTTCATAATTTAAGCCAAATATGAATCCGATGATCATACCATTTTCTTTCAATGTCTTTTCTACAGTGGAGTTCTTACTGTAATTAAAAATACAAAGGATAAATAAAAGGAAAAAAAGTCACCTTCAAGCAGTTAACTTCCTGCTAATATCCCATGGAATGAAAAGTAGAAAAAAATTTATAGGATTATTATTTTCCTGGTTTTATGAATTTTGAGGGGGTACCTTGAACAGCATCAACAAAGATTTGGGGGAAAGAGGAACACAGAAGTGTTCAGCCCAGATATCTGTGTAGCCCCATGTCCTGCCATGACCAGAAGCATTTGATACAGAGGAAGGTGTAAAAACTGATGGGACATGTTTGGACTGCTCTGTTCTCAGCCTGTTCCCAGCTTGACCTCTAACAGTTAAAGGCTGACTTGCACCCAAAACCAGAAGACAGAATACTGCTAGATGGTTTTAGTCATGAAATATGACAACACCGAATATTCTTGGTATCAGAGGAATGTAGAGCAGAGATAACATAAAAATTGTGAAAATCTTCAACATGTCAACAGAGAATGTTGAAAGGATGAAAGAATGAAGATTGTGGGTGACACCCCCAGCCTCTCAGTCACAGAAAAATCTCACAAACTGAAACTTCATCCAAGCAAAACAAAGACTCCAGCACAGCAGGCACAGCCCTCCTTCTTGGGAGAGAATGGAGAGAGAGAACAAATCACCCGAGCCTGACATGAGTCACATCACTTCATGCATGACTGAAACGTGCTCAGATACTACAGCTATGAGCTCAGGCCAAGAACCTATATAAAGAAAGTTTGGCAAGTGGCATGCAAAAGCTGTTAAGAAGTCTTGCAGGTGAGAGAATGTGGGGTAGAGAAATAAAAGCAAGAGTGAGTTCAGTACCTCTGTTTTGAAGTTTGACTTGGGGGCAGCCTGAGCTGCCCCCAAGCTTGGAGGTACAAAAAGGGTGGCTGGTCCCCAGGCCAGGGGTGACTCAGCCCTGCAAGTGCTCAGCGGAAGAGTGTGTTGGGGGCCCTATGTGTGTGTGTGTGTGCATCTGTACATGTGTGTGCATGGGTGTGCATGTGTGTCTGTACGTGTGTGTGTACATGTATGTGCATGTGTGTGCAGGAAGGAACAGGGATGGAGAGAGAAGAAAGAGATAGACAAGCCCAGAGAGCTGCTGGGACAAAGGTCAGTGGGAGGGAAAATGTAGGCAAGGCTTGGGTTAGAGAAGGGCTGAGGAGGAAGACTTGAAGCTCTCTGTAGGGCCCATGGTTCAGGGAAGAGAGGGTCAGGAATGCCCAGCCAGCCCACTTCACTTGCTGAACACACCTAACCCTTCAGTTTTGGAGAAATGACATCTCAAGGTGCCTTTAAAAACAAACCCAAACACCACTCTGTAATATTTGTAGGGCAACTATTGGATCCAACTCTCCCACACTTTGAACAGCACTGCAGAAACTCTTTATTCCCAAATTTGAACAGAGTCTGTACTGTGTGTGTAGCCTGTTCCTCACCCGCTTTACTGCTCTTACTTAAACTCATGGACAGTCATCTTCAAAGCTGGGATACATTTTTCAAGAAAAGGTTTCCACATCCATTGCTCTGAACACCTTAATGGGAACAGCGTTTAGAAAACACACTGGTATTATCACCAGAAAAGCAATTGCTACGCTTACAGGCTGTACCTTTCTGCTAGAACTGTGATGGAAAGGTTCATGAAATTTAAACAAAAGTTATTCCCTGAAATTCTGATCATCTTTAATAGGAAAAGCTCTAACCTCCCTGATGCACGAAACAGCCTTTGCAGCTGACGTCTGAAGCCTGCACTTGTTATTCCAACAGAGGTGCCCTCTGAAACAAGAAAGCCATTCTATATAAACACTGAGTTAAATGACTTTTCCCATGTCTCCTCAAATAACATCCAAATATCTTTTCTTGTCAAAATCTTGCACTTGTCCTACAGTATACACAGTAAATCATGACAATCAGTGACTTATTTGAAGGCTGGAGCCCAAAGCAAGAGGTGCTGGTGCTGAAAGAAGTTTAACCAGCCACCAGCCTCTAAAACATTAAGCTATAAAATACAAATCTACTTTTACCAAAGCAGTGTTAAATGACTTGTCAAGACAGCTGGTCCCCTGCTTGGTTCTTTTTCTTTGGGGGTGGCAGAAGGAATTACTGAAAGGAAAAAAAAATCATTAGGGGATCATTTCAGTTTACTTCTATAATACGTGCATGTGCCACAATAGAGTAACAAAATTCTGGGAAGCATTTAAGTCCTGTCCAAGCTTATGAGAGATTAAGCATCATACATCTCTCATTCTGGCCTCTTCCCGGGCGTGGCGCCTGCCCTGTGAGCGCTGTGAGGATTAGTCCCATAGACCAGAGGAGGATCACTGCTCCGGGCTGGTACCTACCACCACTGGTGTTTATTGCACCACGGTCACACTTTCCAGCCCTGCAACCTTCCCCAGCACCGTGGCATTCCCATGCTGTTCACACGGACCGGTCGCTGCAACCTGGTCTCTGCACAGAGCTCGGATGCTGAGCTTCACACTGAGAAAATTCACTGTTGGCTCTAAAAGGAATAAGTACAATTCAGGCACGAAATTCCACTTGTGCCAAGCTCACAGCTGCCTGTCGCACATCAGGTCGGCTCAGGTGCCTGTAATACTCCAACCAGGAGATCCCAGCTTCCACACGCACAGCTGGGCCGGCCCCAAACCCCTCCTCTGTGCCCTTGCAGTAGAAAACCGGAATGCTTGAATTCTTCTGTGTCATTTCTTTGCAGGCTTCTGCTGTGGAGCGGAGCTATAGTAACCGTGCTGTGCCCGAGGGCTCCTGCGACCCTTCTGAGGCCACTCTTGGCAGTCACACACAAAAGGCTGAGATTAGCTATCGGGGAGCAATACTTCATTCCCATCAGCTTTTCAGGGCTACAGCTCTCAAACACTGAGTTAAGAATATGGGACTTCCCATTTATTGCACCTTGAAAATTTCTAATATGACCTTCTAAGTTAAAATTTGCTAAACAGCAATCATGTCAGCTCCTTTGGGGATATAAACATCAATTCAATATATTTGTCTGTTTACCTGCCACTTGTTCCTGCAGAGCCACAGTCAGGGTGATCCTTCTCCCAGTTACTGTCTCTGCTCTCTGAATCACCTTTTTATCTTAGGTGGCAGTGGTCAGAGCGTGCTGCTGCACGCAGAACCAAGGCCAGAATCTATCCTGCAATCAGACCTGAGGTCAATGATACTGTCAAAGAAAAGCACTAGTTTGGCAATGCTACAAAATATTAAGAGCTAGTAAAAGGTGGATTTCTCTGAGGGAGGAGCAGCTCTTTGGGCAGAATAATTTTTGGTGCTGGGGAAGAGTATTTCAGGATACCTGCCTTGTGTTAGTGTGAAAGATTTGGCATTACTTCATCTGCTACTTGGTTATGAGCTGAAGATTCCAGGTGCGTTTTTATTGCAGAAAGAGGGTGTGGAAAAGTTTAGTCAGCACAAAAGTTTAACCTTGCTAACAGGGTCTATAAATTTGCAGCAAAGATAAGGCAATGCCACTCCCTTTCCCCTCTCAGTGCTTATAAGGACGAGCATTTAATCAAAACCCACTCTTGTACACACGAGCTGTGTTAGTGGCACTCCTCATCTCGTACTTACAACACAACCTGAAGTTTTAAAACAGAATTGCTTTTAAGGTCTCTGAACATAGTCTCCAGTATTTTCTTAACTGTTTCATTGCTTCTTTTAAAATGCTTTCAACATCTTCTGAAAACTGAATATAAAAGGAAACAGGACTAAAAATTAATATGAAAAAAAGAAGGATTTGGGATGAAATTTTGTTTCCAGAAGCTCTTTCTTTCAGTGGTGTGAAAGTGAGGGGGGAGCACTCAGCCCCCAAATGAATTTTCTGAGAAGGCTAAAAGCAGTGGAGAGCTTTGATCCAATATTAGGAATCCCTTCTCAACAGTTGTCAGGGAAAAAAAAAATTAAAAATTTCTTCTTTCCCAGAGCAAGTCCAAGAGCCCAATTACTTTGCAAACCTGGGCCAGGCTGGTGCTGCTGCCATTGCCTGACTTGGATCTGAGTGGAAATCTGTCCCTTCCTTCCTAGGTTGCTACAATTTGAAAGCTTGTACTTTGCATTTCTGCAGGGCTGTAAGAGCCTGTGGGCACCAACGAGGCTTTGAAAACTGTTTGAGCCAACTTGTCCTCCAGCACATGGCACCGGGGCTGGTGGATGATCCCATTTCACTGCTCTGCCATCGGCTCCTGTGCGACATTAGCTAAGTCAATTAGCTTCTGTATGCATCTGGTTTTCATCTCTAAAAGGGGGGCAGTAGTAATTTCCTACCTCACAGAAATCCTGTGAGGATAAATATATTAGCTCAGGAAGTGCTCAGATACTAGTATGATCAGTGCTCCCCTCCGTCTCTTTGACAGCCTGTGTTTTACAGCCTGGAAGCCTGTGGTCTGGCAAAGCGTAAAGGATCAGTGCTGAAGACCACCAGCATCACTTTTGGGCTGGCTGAGTGCAGATGTCATCACACTGAAAGCCAGAAAAACATGGATTCTCAGAGACAAGAATAGAGAGAAACACAGGAGAGGCAAACTCCATCAGGAAACACAGAGGGGGAGCAGAGACCAGTCCAGCAGCAAGCTCACTGCATTTTGTATATTGTTTTCTTTAGCTTACATGTACATGATGTGTTTTAGTCTTTCCATTGCCATTCATTTAGAGTTAGAAAAGGACAGCGAGCTGGTATCTCAGGGGCTTGAACACATGAAGACCGTGCTGCAAAGGATAATTACTCAATTATAAGTCTGCTTTTCTGTACAAGGGATTGCACTTCAGGAAGAGCCTTCCATGGGACAGTTGCCACTAGTACTCCAGATTCTGTCCCTTAGCAGAAGCAGGAGGTCATTCCAATTTCAGTCTCAGTGACCACCATTCCCAGAGCCTTCCTCTATCACATTTTATTCATTCAGGAGCAGAAAACTTTTCACATTTAATAATGCCCAAAATATATTTATACACAAGGAACTAATTGTCAGGTGGTGCCTTTTTTATTTGCTTGTTTGTTGGTTTTTTTGTGTTTTTTTTTTCCCTAGTGAACTTACCTTTCAAGTTTACCATGAGGATAATGAGGTAAATTAACTATGAGAACTATTACTCGTGTTTATGTGCTTTGTAGGACCTCTAAGGCATCAACCAAGAGAGGAACTTCACTGTGCTAAGCCTGATGGAAAGCCGCAGTAAGAGAGAGCATGTATTCTGAGCAGATCTGGTCAGGCAGCCAAGATGAATGATGCAGAAAGGGAAAGAAACTTGTAGCTACTTTACAGGAGGTACCTGAGGAACAGAGAACTTATGGGCCTTGGCCAGGAAACAGAAGCAAATATCATTTTAACATTGTGACTGCACTTTTGTTACAACACCAACTTTTATTTCTTTAATCAAGTACATGCTGTAGTAAAGCAACATTAAAGGCAAGTTGTTGTCCTCAGCTTATAGATTCCCCAGTCCAGATAACCTAGTGCTGCAGATGAGACAGCATCAAGGGCTGTCTCTCCAAGGCTTCAGTTCTTTCAATTGGAGAAGAACAGAAATGGGCAACACAGATTGGTTTTTTATTATTATTTGGAACAAAACAGAGTATTCTAATAATCCTGTCTCGCAAAGGAAATGCAAGAGTCTTGGGGGTAATATTGAAAAAATGGTGGGCAGTCAGAGTCATGGCCATATGGTCCTCAAGCTGTGCTGTCAAGCAGATCTACAGATGGAGAGGTATTATCTTACATGAGCACCAAGTTGAGCATTGCACCAGGCACTTGTGAATTAGACCAGGAGACCTGACAATACAATTGACAATTACCATAAAATCAGGTGAGAAAAAGTCATGAGCAAGAATACTACCTCAAAAAAAAAAAAAAAAGAACAATTGGAGAAAGGACAAGCTTCTGACAGGCTCCACAGCTTACAGATTCAATCCAGAGTATTTAGCAAGTTTAGCAACACCTGAAATGAGAAGGGAAGTTGTTCTGACAAGTCTTAAAAAAATCAGAATCCTGGTCTTTTGATGTTATAGCAATTTACTATGTTAAAAGCAAGCAAAACCCATCCCGCAGTATCTATACACTAGCTGGCTAGCAGCACACATCATAAGACTGTGGGTGTGGACATTTGCTGTGAAGAACTGGATCAAAGGGAAGGAAGGGCTACCAGCAGGAGTGACCTCCAAGCCAGGTGCTGCAAATAAACACTGAGACTTTGCCTTCCAAAAAGCTTACCACAACAGCTTGGCAGGCTGGAGCCAGGAGACCTACGGAGATGACACAAAGGGGTGCTGTATATAAGCTGGTGGATCAAACTCAGGGTTTTAGGACTCTTGTACACCTCCTTCCAGAATACAGCTGTGGTGACAACATGCCGGTGTATTCTGTGCTGAGAAAACTCCTGAAGTGGATGCCTTTGCTTTGAGGGAACAGTGCCCCATGACTGCAGAGTCCTCAGACAGGTAAAGGGGTGACAAACTGGCTGCCCCATATTCAGGAGAGCACAAAGCACCTGTGCTTACTGGGTTCACACTATTCATTGCCTTCCAAGCTTGTACGTCATGAAGGCATGGGGTGCACAGGGGAATAATACAGAGTTTTGGGTGGTAGCTGTATGTGAAAACTCCTTGTTTTGTGATTCAGATGATTAATGGCTTACACCGATGGGACAATCATTTACCTGCAAGTCTTGGCTGGAAGCTCCAGGGCATCAAAAGTTTATGAGGCAGCTCTGTGTCAGTCACATGAATTCAGATTTGTGAAGGTGTTTGGGAACCCGCACCTTTACGTGTCTAAAAATATCTTAAAACACTGTCCTGTAGATTGGCCCAACATTTCAGTGTCTCCACTCAAAAGTTCTTAGGCATCTGACAAGATTAGCAAAGGAGCATTAAGCCACAAATACTGCACTTTTCCAGCAAACTTCAAAAACCTGTTGCTTCCACATATGAAGAGGGGTTGGGGTTGACATGACCCACCCTTAAACTTGACAACATGGCTGTGATGTGAGCCAGGGGAACAGCTCTGGTGGCTCTTTGAATCCCTGCTCTGGAGTAGGGATCTCCTGGCTTCCCCTTGGTCTCGCGCTCCGGAGCATCCTGAAGCAGATCCAAATTTTAACTCGGAGAGCAGAGCCCATGGGCACTTTGGCAGTGCTGCGTGGCACTCAGCCAGCACCACTTACTCTAAGCTCCGTGGCCTTGCTGTGTAATGTGCAGAAGGGCTGTTCCACAGCAACATTTGGATACTGAGTAGGAAGGAAAATATCCCCAGAACCAAAGGCTTTTGGTGCCAGAGCTTCCTGCTGTGTGGCAGAGGTGTAAGACCAGCTTCACGTGCGTGGTTTAGGGCAGAGGCGAGTGACGCGTGAGGGATCGGGCATCACACTGAGGAAGGTGAAGCTCAGAGCATGTGAGGCAACCACGCTGGGGCAGAGGAAGAACCTCTGCAAACTATTTGTCTTTTACCACCACTCTGTCTGAACAGAGGTGAGAGGACAAAAGATCCTCAAAGAAGCACAGTTAACACACGTGGGGAGAAATCCTGGCGACCACAGAGAAGAAAAAAATTAACACGTGGTGGGAAATGACGGAGTGACCCCAGCATGGTGCACAGAAGAAACGGCAGCAACTCCAGCACCTGCGAAGGGCTGGGCAAGGAGCCAAAGAGCACCAAGGCGATCGGGGCAGCTGACGGACTGAACCCTCCGCCACCGGAAAGGGCCGCAGAAAATCCTTCAGTTTCGCTACTTCTTAGAGGGACGGACCGTGGTGAGGGAGCGGCAGCAGCACGGCGCTGGCTGACTGCAGGGGCTGGAACAGCTCCGACAGCCACCACACGGTCAAACCCATCGCACATCGCAACAGGTCTCAGCGGGGCGCTCACCCGCCGCCGCCGCCACAGCCGGGGAGACCCGCGGGTGTGCGGGGAGGGCTCCGGTCGGCGTCCCGACGGCCGCTCCTTGCCCCCACCGGTTTCACCTCCCCGGGGCACCGGGGCTCTGACCCACACCCCACCGGCACAGCGACTCGTGTTTAGGAGCGGGCGCGGGCCGCTCCTCCGAGGCACGGCGGGTCCCCGAGCAGCTGCCCCAGCACCAGCGGGGGAGGGCGCACGGCCCCCGGCAGCCAGGTCCAGTCCTTCCGGCGGCGCCGCGCGAGCGCCCGCCCCGCCCCGCCCCGGGCCGCGCCCTCCCCCGCCCACACCTGGCCGGGGCGGGCCCTGCCCGCCGGCTGCGTGCCGACTCGGCGGGCAGGGCGGGCAGCAGCGCGGCGCAGCGGAGGCCGCCGCGGAGCGGAGGCTTGGTCGGGAGCGGCGCCGCACCTCGTTGCGGGGCCAAGCGCGGCAGCCAGGGCCCAGCCCAGGTGAGCCCGCGGGCGGCAGGTGGCGGCGCGGCGGCGGCAGCGGCGGGGCGGGCTGGGCTGGGCTGGGCTGACGGCGGGGCGGGCGCGGCGCGCGGCCCCGGTGGGGGCGGGCTGGCGGCGGCGCGCGCGGAGCGCGGTCCCGTGCGGCTGCTGAGGCTGAGGGAGCGGAGCAGAGCAGAGCAGCCGGTCGGTCGGCGGGGAGTGGAGCGGGTTCTCGCGTGGCGCCCGGAGGCAGCATGCGGGCGGCGGAGCCTCGGAGCCCCGGTAAGTGGCTCGGCCGCGGTGCTTTTTCGCTTTACCCCCGCGCCCCGCTGCCGGCGCGGTGGGGTCGTTTCCCGGGGAGCTGCCGAACTCCGCCGCCTGTTGAGCCCCGCGGATCGCCGCCCCCGACCGCTGGCCCCGCCGCCCACCTCGGCCCCGCCGCCGCCCCGGGTGCCCTGCGGGGGCCGCCGTGCGGTACCGGGGCCCCTCGCCTACCGGGGCCGCCACGAGGTGCCCGGTGGCCGCCGGCGCGCCCCTTGGGGCCTCCCCGGGTCGGCGGGGCGCAGCCGGGCACCTGCCGGCGCCGCGGCGCCGGGGGCGCGGCGGGGGCGCAGGGCTCGCCGCCGCGGCATGACCTTCCCGGCGGGCTACGCCGCTCGGGGCAGCCCCGGCGGGCGGTCTCCCTCCGTGGGTTGGCGGGAGGGGGAGCGGTGGGTGCCGTGTCCCGCAGGGCGTCCCGGGCGCAGTGCTCCCTCCGTGCGCGGAGGCGCGGGGCGATCGGTAACGGCCCGAAGCGTTTCCCCGCGGCCGGCGCCGGCCGTTCCGCGCCGGGAGGAGGGAGGGCGCTGCAGCGGGGCGCGGGCTGGGCGGCGGGGGGCGGCAGATCGCGCCTTCCCCCCCCCTCTCCACCCCCCGCCGTGGGGCGAGCCGCCGCCTGGGAGAGCGCGGGGCTGTCGGGCGGCGGCGTCTTGGGTGGCGAGAACAAAGGGCCCCCGGCGGGAGCGGGCAGGGAGCCCCGCCGCGGCACCCGGGCTCCCGAAACTGGGATGGGGTGGGGGGAGCGGTTCGCCCCCTTTTCCTCCGCCTGCCCTCCCAGGGGATCGCGGTTGCAGCCCAGTTCCTGGCCCGCCACCGCCCCAGCAACCTGTTGGGCCGCCTACCCGCTCGGGAGCCTGGGGGTGCTCGAGTGGGCGGGCGGTTCGCCCCTGGGGGTGCCGGGCCCGCGTGGAGGGGCGCTGGGGTGGGTGCGGGCAGCCTGCGGCGAGCGGGAGTCGAGGCTGAAGGCGAATGCTGCAAACGGGCGTGTTTGCTTTCCTGGTGGTTTTGGCGCCCAGAAACTGTTTAAGGACCCAACTTGAAGCAGTTCAAATACCTGGTGAAAATTTAATTTAATGAAAGAAAGTATTTCCCCGCTGTTGAACAAAGATCTGTTCCCGCAGACTTCTTCTGTAGAAGAGATGTGCTCTGTTTCCAGGAGACTGACTGGGGCAGCTGTTTTAAAGCGTTTTGGAGTTTTGTATTTATTTCGAATGTAACCAAATGAAGCTGTATTGTCAGTATCAAATAAAATGTTCTCTTGTCAAGTGCGGAATTGAGCTATGAAAAGTGAGTTAGTCTGAAGATAACTGGATACTCAAAGCTTCAGACCTAAGTTATGTTGGATATTTGCTGGTTTAGAGATCTCTGAAGGCAGCTAACTTGAGCAGGGACGGCGAGCAAATAGAGTTTCCTTTCGCTGCTTGTATAACCCCCTCTGTTCATTTTTCAAGGTAAATGTTAGAGAAATTACAAATTCAATTTAAGATTACGAAGGTCCTGTACTGCAAATGTGCTCTCAGTGTCTGGTTACTGGGTGATTGTTCCAAGCCTGCCAGTGTGGCTTTGAAAACAGCTTTTTAAATAAAGTCCATTGCACTCCTTACGATAATGCAGGAAATGCGTGGCTCACGAGAGTGGTTTTATGGAGGGAGCAAGTGTACTTTAATCCTGATTGTATTATTTCTGCCATGGTGGTTCGCTGTGAGGCTGAGGATGTGGGAGTAATAGATATCCGTAAGGTGGAAGTGCACAATCAGCAGTCTGAACTTTGAAAGCAAGAAGTGAAATCTGCATGGTGAAACGGCCGGTTTGTGATCTGAACGTGTGGTGGATGATGAGTGTTGGGTTATTTAAGTTCTCAGTTTCTGCCTTTAACCAACCATCTTAACATGCGAGTTTCTTAGCCTACGTCACTGGCATGCGTCCTGCTCGTTGAAATAGGATGCAGCATGACCATACACGTGAAGGGGTTAAAACAGCTTATGGTCAAAGAGTTAATGCATCACTTCAGCTCAAGAGATTTTTATAATTCAGCTTAGTTACAAATATTGCCATCTGCCCTTTTCTTTGCGTGTGCGTGTCCATAAATATGTCTTGGATAAATACTGGTTGGGGCTGTTAGCAAAGTAGTAGAAGCTACAGACAACATTTTTTTTTTTTTTTTCTCATGCATGTGGCCAGTTTCTGGAAAATCAAAATAGAAGCAGTCCTGCATTATGTCTGCATTTGGTTGTGGGTTGAGAGGTATGCAGGTAGTTTTAATTTTTTTTTTTTTTTTTTTAAACTAAGTCCTCCTTTTGGGAATGTGAGAATTGTCATTGGCAAAAGCAGAGAAGACAGTCAAAGCTTGTGATTATAAGGAGAAAGATCTAAGCTTGTGGGTAACGGAGAAGAAATGTTTTCCTCTTTGTGTCCGCATAATGCAGGGCTGTAGGAAGATATGCTTAATGAGGATGATTATTGCTGTGGCTTTCCATAAATCCACTTGTAATGGAGGCTTTGTACAGTTACTTCTGAATCTGTACATTTAAAAACTGCAAATAGCGATAATGGAGTTGGCTAATAGCAGACTGTCAAGTAAGTGCAATCCTTGTGATAACGTTGAGCCGTAGATCTCCATTTAAGTATTACTTTTAAGCAGAAAATGTTTCTTGTAGGTCATAGTATATGTAATTTGAAGGAAAAAAACACAATTGTTGCTGCCTGTTCCTGAATCTTAACCAGCTAACTTTAATTGTGCAAAAGGTACTTTTTCTCTTCAGCTTTTTATTAGATAGCAGGAGATCTATAATTCAGTAGATGCATTTGATTTGAAGTTAGATGGTAGAAAGGGATAATAATAACAACAACCAACTTTAAAAAGCTGGCTGAAGAGGTCTGCCCAAGCAGTAGATGTGTGGCTGCGTGCAAATTGAAGTTGGGATTTGCGCCTTTTGAGAATGGCAAACTTCCCTATAAAGCATTGGAGCGAGCTGAACGCCACCAGGTGAGAGCCTGAGCTGATCTTCTTAGTAGTGTCAACCAGGACAAACCCTTCTGTTTCAGTGGTTTTCTCAGTGTCTCTTAGAAGCCAGGGTTAAGAGTTAAATTACTCAGGTCTGTTATGCAACATAAAAATAAAAGGTGAAGGTAAGATAGTAGGGAAAATTTTTAATGTATTATCTCACCCCAGTACAGAAGGATGTAAAATCAGCGATTATTTTCAAGTAAAGCATTCGTAATAGCTGCTGGATATTTTAAATAGTGTTTTGAATGAATGCAGTTTTGATTTATGTAGCTAAGGAACAGATTTTGAAGAGATCTGACACGTGAGTTGCTTATGTTTGGAAGAATTAGTTGAGAAATATTTGTGATGCTCACCATCATTGCTTACTCTCCTTTAAAAGCAACGCCTTGACTTTCACCTCTTGTACAGTTTGTGAGGGCTCCTTATGTGGATTTACTTCTGCTCAAAATCTGACCATAAAAGTAAGCTTTGTTTCTACAGCCCTTAGTGCAGTGTTCAAATCCAAAATGTATGCTTCCTTTCCAGTAAAAACTTATAATTACATGGGGTGGTAGCTGACTGGAAACTATTGCAAAACATATGTAAGAATACTGTCGTACAAACTCTAAAACTGACGAATGACTCACTGTGCCAGTGCTGTATCAAATTCTATCTATACACAAGGTTTAAATGACAAGTTTACTTTAGGAAGGGAATATGCAATTTTCTTGTACTCTTTCTTCATCTAATGTCAAGTGAGCTTAATGAAATGGTACATGTGGGCATACAGGAGGCACCAGTTGTAGAGCTTTAATGAGCAAAGCGAACAGGCACTGCTTGGCTCTATTTGTGAAGATGATAGAGATGTAACTACTCTGTATATTAAAAACCAAGTTCACAGTGCTGATGCATGTCTTGAGACGTTTGTTTCTTTTAATGTACCTCATCATGATTTGTTTATATGCATTTACTAACATTTGTTCTATTTTTGTTTTCTATAAGAGAGGGTACTTGGTTTTTTAGCAGTATGTGTATTCATCTTTGCATATTTGTGTTAGCTGAGTTTCCAATTGGCATTTCAGAATTTTGGCAATATTTTTGTGAATGTAAAATTCAGGTCACTGGCAAAATGAAAATGGGATGATGTTCTCCATGGGAGAGGGGCCCATGGTTGTAGGTTAAAGAGGAAAAGACAGCTTTCCACTGCAACAAGACAGATTTTATTCTTGCCTTTGACTTTGTGATTTATTATAAGAAGCTTCATAGAGCTTCGGAGAGCCCCTTCAAAAACCCAGGACATGTAAAACAGGCAGTAATATCCTGTAGGTGGGAAGAGGAGGATATCAGGGTCTTGTGCTTTTAGGTTGTGTCTCACCTGTGTGTCTGTGGATGCCAGGGTGCCTGGCCAAACACCTGTGGGGAAGCCTAGCCTGCAAAGCTAAGGAACCCAGTATCCACTCCACCCTAGGTGGAAGACTTTAAACTCTTCACAGCCTCTTATTTTAATTTCTGCTTTATCCATAATCTGTTCTGGCACAATGCCTATTTCTTCTGCTCTCTGTTAAGCGTCGTCTTTCTGGGCTGTGGGGAAGACATAGTGCACATCCTTGGTCTTGGATTGCGTTGTTCGGGAGAGCTGTAGTGACCAGCACCTGTGAGTGTTTTTACTCTCTGTAGGAAGATGAAAGTATCCTCGGGGTGTGAAAAGAAGCTAAGGAAGAGAAGCTGGAGCATTTGCTATTTAATGTCAGTGTGCACACAGTGTGTATATGCCTGTGCTTTACTGGAAAAAAATAAAGGATAAAACAAGTCTTGCTCCTTCAAGGACTCTTATTGTCTGAGAACTTTTCTGAAGATCAAAAATATAGAGATAAATCAGGATTTTTGGAGCAGAGGATGGAAGCAATGTATGTAAAAAGCCTGGTTGAGAGCAAAGTTGACAAAAGCATCTCCTAATAACCTGGGCTCAGTACTTGGAGGAAGTAGCACTGGATGCTTTCCTTAAGCACAATCCACTGTGTAGCTGAACTACAGCAATACCATTAATCTGGGAAGGGGTAGGGTGATCCCACTCTTATTCTTGTCCTTCAGCAGACATAGAAGCTTCCAGCTTACAACCTGCCCAAAAGACATTTTATTTCTTGGCACACAATTTCAGCTGCAGCTGGCAAGTGGGTAAGTACTTTCTTCCAGCCTTACTGAGAAAGAGAGGAATTATTTAGGTTGGCACAAGAAGTTTATAGTTCGGAGTTGTCAGATGAAATTGAACAGAGAAAAAATGTGAAGGCTATGCATGTGGCATTGCTGTTTGAAAAGAAGTGCTGGAAATCCCATCGTTGCTTGAAACCAAACAAAACATGAATGTGCTTGACCATGGTGAGGAATTATCTGTTGGCTTCATAGGCCTCTCTTCCTTATTTTCTTTTTTTCCTACAAGTAGTGTTTGACACTGAATTGCATGTGTGTATTCAAAGGATCACATCTGTTCTGTTTTATGAGATCCACATAGCGCGGTTGCTTTTTTATCCCTCCAGTGTATGGATTCTTCTCTCGTGTGTCATCCTCGCTGCTGAAGGCAGCCGAGTACTTGAGCTTTGTAATATCTCTTCTCTCTTAGGAGCGGGAAGTTATTTATGGGATGGTACTTGATTTTTCAGTTAGATTTCCTCACAAAATTAGGTCTTACGGTGTTCTGGAAAAGCCATTATTTTTCTAGAGGGTTTTGTGAGTAAGGATGGAAGAGGGTTGATTATGTGGCTCTTTTTTGGGAGGAGTTTTAGTAATTGTATCAGCAGGTTAGATTTTCTGCACCAGTGAAGAGCAGTGAAGCTGGTGAAGGGTCTGGAGCACAAGTCTTATGAGAAGAGGCTGAGGGAACTGAGGTTGTTTAGCCTCAAGAAAAGGAAGCTGAGGGGAGACCTTCTTGCTCTCTACAACTACCTGAAAGGAAGTTGTAGCGAGGTGGGTCTCGATCTCTTCTCCCAAGTAACAAGCGATAGGACAAGAGGAAACAGCCTCAAGCTGCACGAGAGGAGGTTTAGTTTGGATTTTAGGAAAAATTTCTTCACTGAAAGGGTTGTCAAGCATTGGAACAGGCTGCCCAGGGAAACGGGAGTTGCCATCCCTGGAGGTATTTAAAAGACGTGTAGATGAGGTACTTGGGGATATGGTTTAGTGGTGCACTTGGCTGTGTTAGGTTTTTGGTTGGATTTGATGACCTTAAAGGTCTTTTTCAACCAAAATGATTCTATGTACTTTGGTAGGATTATTAATTGGGAAGGTAAATTAGATCTGAGAAGTATGAAAAAGGCTAGTCTAGTGTTTGGATTTTAGGGTATATATTTAAAAATAAACTTATTTGTTACTTTTTTTTTTTTACCTGGCAGATATTGTGCTTCTGATATTTTATCTTGAAGGACAGCCATAGAAGTGGTAAAAAGGATCCTTTTGGACACAGTGTGTTAACAAGGTATTGAGGTGTTATGTACTTGGAAGATATGGTATGGCAGGGAAAGGAGGAAAAAGTTACTTTGTTTTTGGATGATGTTGTTGTCTTTTTACCAACTACTATTTTCTTCAAATACAAAGTGGTTATGTTTGTTTATATCTTAAGTAACATTAGTTTCATCAAATTTGGTCAAAAATATAGTTGCAAAATCAATAATAATTTTCTTCTCTTAAGGAAAAACCTTTAATTTATGAATGTACCATCCATTGCATTTTAACTACTCGTAATACAGAATTTGTAAGATTACACAGATTGACTAGAAGATGCACGCAAAATCCAATAATACATTTTCAATGTCAAAGTTCAGTGGAATATGAAAGATAATTACCATAAACAGTGAAAATTAGCCTCTTAAACCTATGAACTAGAAGGTGTGGAAATAATTTTGTTATATATTCTCACTGGTTTTGTTGAGACTATACTTGGGCACCACTGAAATTCCTCTATGGTCTTATGTATTCTAATCTCTGCGTTATTATGTGGTAAAAGACACTTGTAAACTTGTATTTAACCTGAGGAGGAGGCATGCATTTTTGAACATGCTTTTGAGATACTGACTGTTGCCTTACTGCAGCCTTGTTCATGAGTAGTTTCCAATTAATAAGTGCAGACTTGAAGAATTACACCTAGGGAGAGGAGACAAGTATTTTGCAGATTGGAGAGGTATTGCTTTAATTCTGCCTCTTGACACAAAGGGAGAATGAGAAACTTTTGAAGGAAAGTTTGTCATCTTCAATATACTCGTAAGATTGAAGCCTGTTGCTGACAGAGTTGCTGCTCTTGTTGGTTTGAATTTTCTCTGGATTCTGCTGCATCTTTGGAGCCTGTAAAACTACACTTCATGCTTCGGGCATAGTGTTACAGTAGAGTACCTATTTGGGATCTTTTAGCTTAAGAAAAGGCATTTTAGAATAGCCCTGCCATTAGCCAAATTTCCTGAAGTCTGTCCTGCTGCAGGGGGTCCATTTTAGCACAGGTCTGTAGGTGCCAGATCCTGCTTCTTCACCGAGACAGGTCAAGAGAGGGAGGGCATAGGAGCCTGTAGCACGGCCATGATTTTAGCTGCTTTTTTTTGGGTTGATGCAAAGTGTAGCTTTCTGTTCTTTGAAACTGGGTTTTGGATGAGAGTGAAGCGAGCGTGGGCTCTCGCTGCCCCCGTGTTAGAGTGGACTGGCACCATCCTTTGCAGAGAGATGTCTGCCTCCTGACAGCCAGCATCGCACTTTGTTCTTCTTTCTTTCCGCTGACCTCCCCGGCTCTCCGGATCTGCAGCCGCAGCTGTGGTGGCGAGGGGCACCTCTCGCCCGCGCGCAGGCGAAGTGCGCAGCGGTGCAACGCCGGTGCTTCGCTGGGAAAACTCCAGCAGCTCTGTAGGAGCAAGCTATTGCTTCCAGTAATTGTGCTTGGCTCCTACTCTGTATCTTACCTGACGCTTTTCCTATGTAAACACCAGCATAATAAAGTGTGCTGCTATAATACCCCAGTGCCAGTCTATTGCTTATGTTTGTGGAAGGAATAAGGAGCGTAATTAATTATAAGAAGGCCAGGGTTACATGGCAACAGTATCATGCTCTTCGAATGATCTCAGTGTCCAAAAGCTGGGCATCTTTTAAGAACAGGTTGGTTTTTTTTCTGAAGAGTGGTCAAAGGCATCTTCGTTGGCCAAAACCATCTGGATAGGTGGGCAGATGTTTGTCTTAAAATGACTTGCACAGAATTATTTGGCTCAACAGCTTGACTGCAGTGATGAAAAACATCTTTAATAGAATAGAAATAGTGAATTGTATTTTTTTTGCTTAGGTCATTAGGTGTTCAGGGCAGGTGCCGTGAATTGTACCGTGTTAAAGAATACATTGCACAGCAGTTATGCTGCTGGAAAGCATTTGTAAATGTAAGTTTGAATTAGAGAGATGTATTCTTTTTTCTTATTAAACTTTGAAGAGTTATGCTTTAAAGACCAGTGAATTTTTGATGCTCTTAAATATTGTCTACAAGGAGGAGGTGAGGGATCTCCTGACCTCCTGGTTTTTTTTCTTGTTTTTTTTTTTTTTTTCTTTTGAGCTGAGTTGATACCTCTGTTATGTGTTGGTTTTGAGTGTTATGAGAAATGTAGACGTTCTGCTTTTGGCATTTAGGTGATAGGATGGGCTGACACAACCATGTCAGTTATAAATGGAGGATGAGCTCTCAGATACTGGCTTTCTTCATATCTGAAGTGAGTTAACAGCCTCTTGGATTCTTGTTGCACAGTGTAATTAAAATAAACACTATAATGCTAATCATTTATGTATTTTTGCCTGTGGGTGAAGTTTTAAATTAGAAGTAGCTATACTTCGGTGCAAATGGATTTTTTTTTTTTCTTTATTTCATTATTATAATGTTGCCTGTTTCCAGTCTGGTAATATTTCTCTGAGAGTGCATAAAAAATATTGCTAGGCAGATTTGTTTTTGTTTTTTATTACCTAATTGTATATTCTAGTAACAATGTAATTATTGCTTTTAACAAAAACTGCCTGACTTGAGTGTTTAATTCCATCAGACTCAAGCAGTCACTGATGAGGTGATAAATGGTAGGTTATATGTAGAAGTGGATTTGCAATTATTTGCTGCTTTGGGGGGGAAGATGTTTTGTTTCTGTCCAATGACTGATGTTGAAAATCAAAGCCCTGCACCAGATGTTTTTTCTAATGACTGTGGTTCAAGGTCTCTTTTGTATGGAGGAGGGTTTCAACTGAGTTTGTCTCTTGGCTTTGAAGTTTCTCTCACTTGTTAATGCAGCAGTCCTCTAAATCTTTTGCTCCGGACTTCTCTGTGGATGGGTTTTATGGAAGAGCTCCTTTCCCAACCCGTTGAGCGTCTCACAGCCCCCCGTTCATCAGGAGGTGAAGGGGCGACAGCATTTTTACAGTGCGGGCTGAACACTTCCATTCACTTGTGTTTATTTCGGAGAATTAAAACAAGAATAAGTGTTTTGCTTTATTTGTTGATGTCTGATTAGGAATTAGTGGAAGAAACTGAATCGCTGGTGTGATTAACAGTAGGTTTTGTTTCTGATGTATGAAAGAACTCATTGTCTGGGGCTTTTCCGCCATCGCACTCTGCCTAATCCTGCTGAAATCACGCTAACGACGGCAGTGCTTGAGGCTCCTCATCTTGTTTTCCTGCATACATAGTCATACAGCTGGAAAAATTCCCTCTTGGAAGGGTGGCTTGCTTCTGATCCTGAATCTGCAGTCGTATCTTAGGGGCCTTACTAATAAGGTGGGCATTAGTTCGGGAAGTCGGGAGGGTGGGGGAATAGGTTGGTTAATCTGAAATCTGCAAACTTATTTAATTTATGCTACATTTGGGGTTTGAATCTGGGCCTGATGTTTTTGTAACATTGTCTGTCACCTATCTCTTTGCGGCTGAAGGAGCTGAGCTGCCTCATTCGAACTTTTAATTCCTTCCAAATTTTTGTTAGATCGACTTTCTGTAATTGCTGATGTAGTACTTCTGCAGGGAGGAATGTTAAAATTGCTCAGTGTGTGTTTTCAAAAGCAATTTTATAAGTTCAAGTTCTGTAGAAATGAAGAGATTTCTAAAGTACATAGCAAGAAATTATAATAGACACGACTATTCCTCTTTCAGAAAAACCCTGGTAGAAACACAATATCCCACCCCGTGAACACTAGCCTTTCTTTTCCTCTGAATCAGGTTGTCATTCCAAGGTCTCAGAGTGATTTAAAAATATAAAATAAACTCCCCTGAGGAATCTATTAAAAATTATTTGGTTCACTGAACATTCAGTGCACGTTCAGTGTTGGAATCCATTACATGGCTGTAGAAGGACTTTAAAAATCCTCTCTGACAAAGTTGGTCTGAGTTGTGTCCCTTTGGCAGGTGGGCATGAGGGAATTTCATTGCTTTATTTTCAAAACAGAAATGTGTGGAATTAATATTGATTTTTATTATAGCTGTCTGCTAGTGCCACTGTATCCAGGGGTTGTATGTCAGCTCCGCTTTTGTAGTGGCAGCTTTCCTTGTTCCTTTAGGTGAAGTCTGTAGTTGTGGAGCTGTGGAAATAATTGGGAAATGCTGTTGTTTTGTGGTTTGTTTTTTTTTTTTTTTCTTTCTTTCTTTCCCCTTTAGATTCAATTTGTAAAGCTTTATTACCTAGAATTAAACTCTTATCAGGTTGAAATGGTGCATAAATTCTTGTTGAATGGAGACAAATGCTATTAGAAATTGGTGAAACTAAGCTGTATTTTAATCCTAGATTTGTTTTCATTTCCACAGTTGTATGTTGAAAACACTTTGCATCTGCTTTATCCATCCATTTTGGTGTTTTCTTGTTCTGACAATGTCAGTAGTTAAGTTTGAGAGACAACGTGTGTTAGATTTCCACTTGCAGTGTGATTACGTGCTGTGACATAGGTTGTATATTTCCAGGTACCGGGTGAAGGTGTTGTCAGTTCCCATCAGCATGTGCTGCCTTTGTATGCTGAAGAGAGTTGTCAAGTTATTCAGCAAAAATATTTATTTTGGAATAACTTTCCCCTGTTAGGCTCATGATGGCGAATTGTGACATCTGCTTCATTGGGTTTTTTATGCAAATACTCATAGTTGCTCAGAGCTCAGTAGATTTTCAGACCCTAAAGTCAGGTAAGGACTTAAAAAAAATACAAATAATGGGCAATCCCTCAGGATATGCAAGTTTATTTGATTAACCCACCTGACCCGCAGCATTGGCGAGCAGTTAAATATTTGGACAGTCAGCAGTCCCGTTAGTCGTGTTTCATTAAGTGATGGCCGCCTCCAGTTGGAGTTCACTCTGCTTTGCTGCTGGTGCCAGGTCTTGTGCCATCTCAAAAGGGAGCCGTGCGTGGGGGGCACGGCGGCTGCTTTTCGGGGTGTTGCTGAACTGGGAGGAACTGGAGATGCACATCACTGCAACAGCATCAGCTGCAGCGGGGAGGGGATTGGAGGCAAGGGAGAAAATTGTTAATTGTGGATTGTCAACACCGGAAAGGTTAGCTGGTAGATAAAGTTACGAACCTAAGCAGAAATAGCAACGCTGCCCTGAGAAGTGTAAAAGACTTGTCAAAACCTAATCTAATCTCCTGCATTAACTGTACATTGCAATAATGAATAAATGAAATTCCAGCAAGCTGAGATGGTCCAATTTTAATAACTTCTCAAAAAATCAAAATGAAGTATTGCACTGGAAGAGACATATCATGGTTATCCAAATTTCTTTCTGTAGAATCGTTTTTAATTTTATGCGAGCGTACACTAATGGTTTAAAAACTCATTTGTCTCCCTGTCAGCAGCTTGACCAGTATTTTAATACAAAAGACATGGTTTTATCTTGAACCAGTTTTGTTTTTCAATGGGTGTTGCAGCCAGCTGGAAAATTGTTTGACTTTTTAACTGCTGTGGTTTTGATGCAGTGTCTACTGTAAGAAAGTAAATTTTATGTAAAACCAGTGACGCTTTCAGTTGTTTTTACATTTAGATTCAAGGGGAGGGGAGCAGGTGTTTGTGCTGAAGCACTTAGTCTTGCCCTTCTTCTCATCTGTGGTAACTCTGTATTACGAGTAGGTAAAATTTCTATCCTCGCTGAAATCTGAGGGAAGTAAGGAGGAAATAGGTGCTGCAATTTTAACGTAGTGCATATCTGGATGCATTGCTGAAGCTGTTCGGGTAGAAATATGGCTACTAAGTTTTATGGGAGGAAAAAAACTAGTACAAAAAAACCCCAAAGCCTTTTGGGACTCAAATGTGGTTTTAAAAATGCTGATAGTACCTTTTTGTCTATTCTGGCAAGAAAAGAGTATGATTATAATGTATTTTCATCATACAGGTTTTGTGAGTGACTAGATGGGATTCAGCTCTGAATTCCTGACTTTGGAGTGTCCAAATTGTGCATAATTAACTTAAAAGTCAGGTTTTAGAGACTCGGATATTTCACAGGAAAATTGATGAGAAAGTTACTGTAGTGTACTACTCTTTTCAGTATGATTTTCTCACCTGAAATTACTGAGTTATAATTATTTTAAATTGAAAATGGTTTTAAAATTTTGATTCTGAAATGAGCTATGAACAAGTTTTCTCCTGTATTTGTGGTCTCAAACTGAAAAATGTTTTGATTAATAGAACCACTACGTTAGTTATTATGTCGTTTGCTGTGACACAAATGTAGTTTCTAGGTGTGCTTAAAATGTGTAAGTTTGTCAGAGTTTCTGCTGTATCTTTTCACCTAATTGCTTTATGGGTTTGCATATAATGTCATTAATTAAATTGTTTTTGTATTGTTGCTAAAGCATCTCTAAATGGCTAAAAAGTACTTTTTATGGACCAAAGGGTTTGTGGTTTGATATCAGCTGGGTGGTGGGTTTTGGGTGCTGCTGTTAGAGGAGGGTGACAGGGTGTTGCTTTGTGCCCACCAGGGGAAATGTAATTGTCTGAGCCATTGGAAAGAAAAACAAATAGTTTGGCTTGGTGTGAAATAACTTGCACTGCCCGATTTTGCAGGGCTGTCTGTTGTCTGCCTCTGCGTGAGGGTGGCTTTCTCTGTGTGACGGAGGGGTTCGTGTTCTTGCTTTGGTCGGGGTGTGGAGCTGCCAGAGGGGGTGACACTCGGTGTTTATCAGGTTGTCACGCTGCCTTCTGACACTGTGAGACCTCAGAAGGGTTGTTTTGCTGTAACAGCGTGGGTAAGTGGAAACGAATGACTTCAGAGGAGGTTTAAGGTGAAGGCAAGTGTCACTGTGAAGGTAACTCCGGGAGACCAATCCAGCCCAGCAGCCCTGGGCTCAGTTTTCTGAGTGCTGCCCATGACCTTGGATGTGCATGGGAGAGCTACGAGAGCTGCTGACAAGCTGCAGAAATCCTGGGTGGATGCGTGGCCTCTCGCTTTGTTTCATAGTGGATTATTTTTTTCTTCTTTTTCGAGGAGGGACAGAGAAGACGCCAAGAGTTCCCAGCTACAACACTTTTCAGATCCTTATTTGAAAGTGTTTTAAACAAGGGACATCAGAAGCTGAGATACAAAGCAACCTTTTGAAGTTAAAAGTGGGTCTGCATGAAAATGAACTGCTTGTCTGTTAAAAGAGTCAAGTGTGAAAGAATAGGATGGTTTCACTAAATGAATTTGATAGTCTGAATGAGTGTGGCAAGGCAGAGAGGAGATTCTGGAAAGGTCAGGACTGAGCATGTGACTCCAGACAAGGCGGTGGAAAGACATGAAAGGAATTGAGTAGAAATGCCTTGGTTTACATTCTTTTTTTTTTTTAAACTTAGAAGTGATTTATTTATTTTGATGAAGGTGGTCATAAAAGGGAACTTCTGAAGCTTGCCGCAGAGAAGTGGGGAATCTGATTCCTTTGGGATCTTGTACCTTTTTCATTCAACTTTTGTGTGGTTTCAAATAGCTGAAAGATCAAAGCCTGAAGGAACTCCTTGTAACATGTGCAGTCCCATTCGTAGGACTGCTCGGTCCAACACTCTGCAGTTGAGTGCTTCAGCAGCTTTTTGTCCCAAGTACAGGATTTCTTATTACTGTTGGCATGTTTTCAGTGATCCATGGAACTTGCAGATTTTAACTCAAATTATTTGTCACATGTTTCCTCAGTTCCCGATACTGCTTAAAAGATAAAGTGAGTGATACCTGCATTTGGTATACATAAATGTGAGATGATTTGCACTGGTAGCAGGAAACTGTCTGAACTTCTTGTACAAAATGTTGGACTCCAGGTTGACTATCGCCACTCGGGGTGGGATCTTAAGACCGACAGTGGTTCCATCAAACCATCAGCTCTGTGCTTAGCAGTGATCAAAGAAAGCATATCAAATCTTATGAAATGCTATGGAAAGGGTAAAGAATAAGATACAGAGCATTATTATGCCATGTCTAAATCCATGGTTTGTCCATACATTAGATACTGTTTCATCTCCCCTTCCTTTCATCTCAAGAAGAATATAGAGCAGCTAGAAGTGTGGAGAAATGCGGTATGAGTTGTTAGAGATCTGGAATGGCTTCCACGTGATAAATGACTGGGAATGAGTGATTGAAGAAAGATGGGACAGAGGTCTGTGGAATCCTGAGTAGCTTGAAGAGGGTTTGGCTGTTTCGTCTCCCAGTGTAAGAGCAAGGGAAAGTCGAGTAAACTTTTTAGGAGTCAAGCTCAGACCCCAGCAGGAGGAAATGGTTCTTCACACAGGGGTGGTAAACCTGTGGAACTCCTGGAAAAGATCTTCTGGGAATTACTCAGTGGACAAATTGTGCCAGTCTAAGGAAAACCCTACCAGTGAAAATATTGTACTCTACAGAGGTGCTTGGGGGAAGTGCAGATGTGCTTGTTCCATTCTTGCTCTTCTCTAGTCCTGTGCTTACAGGCTGTGTTGGAAGCAGGGTATTAGGCTAGTGGGACCTGTGGCATGACCCAGCATGTCCATTTTTACATTTGTGTCCTGTGCTTTGCCATGAGCTCTATGAACTTTGTGTCCCCAGTTTGCTTAACATAGGGTAAGCCCTCTGCAGTAAAGCCTTTTCTGTGGAAATTATTTTCTTGAGCAAGAGCAATGAAAAGATAAGCTGCAGCTGGCAAAAGCTGAAAGGAAGAAGGGGGAGTCGCTGCTTTCCCATTCCCCTTCCCAGTTGCTGTGGCTTACCTTATGCTATTTTGGTGTTGGGCCTTTTCGCTGAAGCAGCAGAAAAGTAACTTCAGGGGGAAGGGGAGAGAGCTGAAGAGCTTCCTGCTGGTGAGTGGATTAAAGCAGTTCATAGGTGCAGCAAAAGCCCAAGAGGATGGGACTGCACAGCCCAAGAGAA
The DNA here is from genome assembly GCA_907165065.1 of Caprimulgus europaeus. Next base: position 12,493,612 of record OU015534.1, on the reverse strand, counting down.
GGCAGCGAGATGTTCTGCTTCTTACAACTTGCTAGTGGCAAAAACTCAAATGTCTCGGGGCACGGCCCACCCACCTTCCAGCTGCAGTCTTCCCCCACTGACTCCGACGTTGGTGATTGTTCAGGCAGCCTGTGGATCAAATTCTGCTGCAGTCTTTATGGTTTTTAGCAAGCTTAAGTAGATCACAAATGGTGCTCAAGCAGGGCTCCCTGCCAGCATTGGGTGCGTGGCAGCAGTGCCCAAACAGGCACAAGCAGTCCTTGTGCAGCTCTGGTAGCCTCCCTTGCCAACCCAGACTGCTGCTGGTGTGAGTGTGGAGCTGCCTCCCACAACGTGGTGGGGACTGCGACTGTCCTTGCGTTACCTGCCCCTGTAGCCTTGGGGTGCTGTGGAGTGGTGAGGGCACCTAGGGGTGCAGAAGTTATTTACTCACTTTTGCACTGAAGGAAGGATATAGGAAGTGTTTTTCTATATCCTTGAGAAGGGGAAGGTGGTGGGAATTAGATCTGGAGCAGAGTTTCTTCCTTGGTGTCTGTGGGTGACAGGGTGGAGATGCTGCTTGCCCAGGGAATAGCAAAAAGCTAGTTCTTCTGCTTCTGTGGAAGTGGATTGTTTTCTGTTCTGTTAGAATGAGCGCTTTTGTGTACAAAATGCTGATGAAGGTCTTAGCACATTATTAGTGTGTGCAAAAGAGCAATGTTTGCAAATGTGCCCATTTGTTTTTAAAAAACTGATCGTGCCTCATGCCTCCTGCTTTTGACATCAGACCCCCCTGAAAGGCTGTGAGAAGCTGTGATCTTCAGGGCTGTTTATTTTTATTGGATAAGAAGCAAGAAAAGGCCACTATATAAAATGAAAGAGAAATCCGCTTTTAGTTGCAGGGACCTTGTGAATGTCGTCGGCACCTATGAGCAATAACAGTGGAGGATAAAGATTTGTGTTTGAATTCTTCTGAGAGAGCTAACACTCGAGATTGATGGAAAAATGTGTTTACTTTTAAAAAATATAATACAATATTAATGACTTCCAACTATTCTGCAAATATCTTCATCTTTCTAGGTAGATCTCTCTACCTTACCTATTTCAAAGGAGATTTGCTCTACTGCTTCTATCTAGTGCTACATGTCAAAATGATTTTTCTTTCACAGGCCAGCAAAATGTCATGTAGGCTTTTTTCCCATTATCATTTTAGTACAGGCAGGTCGTCAGCACTTTATATAGGACTAGGAAATATCCCTGCTTTGGCAAGGCTGTGTAAATAAGCATATCTGTGGCCTCCTTTTCAACACTTCTGTAGTGTTTTAGATTCTCGCAAACTTAGATTTTTGTTATTTTTTTTTCAGAAAGCTTTACAATTCATTTTTAAAACGGTGCTAATTCAGTGTGTCTAGCTGAAGATCATTAATAGCTTCTCTGTTCAGTACAGTTATGCAGTAAAGCTCCATTTGGAGTGATGCTATTAAATAATTAACTTTTTTTCCTCAACTTCTTTTTCTGGTGGCCTAGCTCTTAAAATCTTCACTAAAATGTTGTTTGAAATCCTAATCTTATTTCTTTATAGATTAATTCCATTAGTGTGTAGTTTATGGAGGCAAATGTTGTATTATGGGAGAAATGTACGAAACTCATGGATTTTGACAATGTCAGTGTGACTATAGGCAGGATTGGTGATAGAAGATGAGTGTTGAAAAGTAGCACATTTTGTGTAGCTCTTGGAGTGTATGTTAGGGTTGTGGATATTAAGGTAGGTAAAACAGGCTGCATAAATTGAGATGTTTTTATTTTCCACCTCTCTAAACATATGTTGATGCACTTTTTTTAGTTATTTTGGTCATAGTCACAAAAGGTTTCCGAAAGTTAAGCTACTGAGTGAAGGCAGTGGGTTATACTGTGACTTTGACAACTTTATTTTTTTTGAGAAGAGATTGCTCCCTAACCTTCTCCCCCAGCCACCATATCAGGTGTTACTTTTTGCAGGGGGTATTGCCTGCAGTCATGGTGTGTTTAGGCACCAGTCCCGGGTCCTCAGCTTGTTTTTTACCTGGGATTTGCACTGGTTCATTTCTTCACATAGGGAACTGGCTTGTGATGAGTGGTTTGCAATACAGTTGTTTTTTCCATGTTGCTCAGTAGCCTTCTTTATTTTATTCCCTGGTAAACTGCCAGAAATAGCAATTAAATAGAAAACTTTACCTGTGTTTTGTTGAGGGCAGATTTGAATGGATTTCTAATGAGATCTTTGTTCTTCCAGGATCACTGTAGTGTTTTGGATATTTTCCAAATGTGTTTAATAGCCTTCAGTCCCTTTTCTCCTGGTGCATGTGGAAGAAACTGGCTTCTCCTTCAGTGTGGTGACAGTTTGCCCGGCGGTGGCTATCAGCCTGCCAGAACTCTGTGTGCAGGTCTGTGCTCGCACTGTTGTCCTTGTCTCCCACTGCGTATGGTTAAAGGTGTTCCCCCACTTTCACTGGTGGGGCATGGCTTTGGTTGTGCTGTGTCTCTGTGAAATGGTGTGCTCAGGGTTGCCCCATCAAGAGTGTGACCTCTAGCAGCACACTTGTCTGGGAGCCTGGGAGAGGTTCATGCCTGGCAGAGTGTCAGTCTTTTCTCCAGATTAGGAGAACCTCTTCTCAAGGCCAGGACTAAGTTTTGTTGGAACAGATTGATGGACCTGTTTTCCTGTGTGCACCTTGTACTTCAGAGCAGAAGCCACCTGCTGTACTTAAGACATCTGGAGGGCTTTGCTTGGCTGGGCAACCAGACCCTGTGGGTGAACCTCAAGGGTGGTTGTCCAGGTGGTGTTGAGCCTCAATGCAGTGATACCTGGCAGCTCGTGCAGTGGACAACAGCATGTGCTAGGGGCTGCGTTGGGAAGCAGCGACCCAAGTGAAGTGATTGGGAGGACGTTCTCCACCTGTGCTTTGTGCAGGAATGTTTCTCTCAGGCTGATGAAGAGCAGTCAGTGAGAGCTCTGCTTGCCCCTTCCTGGGCACAGAGCCGCTGGCAGAGCACCTTGGCACGAGGCTGCACTCGGCAGGGCTGCACTGAATCTTTATTACCGTGAAATTTGACTTCTGGGGCTCTTGAAGTTGTGTGCATGTGTTGCACTGCTTGCAGACACCCGCAGTTCAAACAAGCATTTTGACTGCTGCTTAAAGATGGGGACAGAGGTTACTTGCCTGTGAGTGGAGTCCTTGAAGATGTGCAGACCACGTGTGTTCATTTCTTCTCCTGGGCAAGTAGAGGTGTAAGGTGTACTCCAGTTCCCAACCCCTTCCACCGTGCCTTCACGTGTGTGTGTGCAGGATCAGCACTAGTAAACCTAAGGAGGTGTCTCCTCTGGAGTGCTTTGTGGTTTTGTCCAGCTCGTGAGTGTAACTGTGGACTACACGTCTGGTGCCTTGGGTTGGTAGTTCTCGCTCACTAGTTCTCCATCAGAGATGCTCCTTTCTCTGGTCTGTGGAGTTGCAGCCACAGTGCTTGCACACAGGGCTTCATGGCTGTGAAAACAGTGGAAACCCTTTCCGCTGTATTGCTCATTCCAGTGACTATTTGTAGCTGCTAATAATTTGCTGCAAAGACCGCTGCGGGAAGTGAAACATTGCCCGATTGTGTGTTTCTTTATTTTAGTCTGGAAAACAGCATTTGACTCATTCACAGCATGATGCAAAATATTTATAGTACTTGAAATGCTTGCAAATACATGTTGCAAACAACAATATAAGCAATGTCTTAAGCCACGTGGAGTGGTTTAATCTATCTGAAACTGCTCCCTGGGTAACTTTTTGATCTTCTCAATATAGAAGACTGACTCAAGGTAATTCAATCAATGTTACTAATTTTTAAAGTAATAAAAATATAATTTGCTATGCCTTGAAATTTGTCAAAATACTTCAGATGAAACAAAAGTTCTTCAGATCTCAAGCTCCAGTAATACACTGTAAGTAAATAATAAAATGCTATTTGAATTTTATTTGAGAGCTTTACATAAGGAATTAAAAGAGATGCCAGGAGAGGTGGACAGCAATAATCTGTGGCTAGGAAGATTTCACATGAAGAGAAGCTGAACTGTTTTGCATCAAAAAAAGGCAAATCAGAAGGGGCATAAGAAGTCTAGAATGTAATAAATTATTTAGTGAACCTAGGTCAGGAGATGGTTCTTGTATTGTGAGATAGAAAGGAAATTTGAAACACTAAAATGGGTCAGTTTAAGATGGGTGTAAGGAAACTCCTTTTAATGTGTGTGCAGGAAGACCTAAGCAGGCATTTGTATGCGAGGTTAGTTTTTAAAGTTCGAAAGAGGGTTAGTTATTTATATGGATATTGAGATTTGCAGAAACATTTAAAGATGAAGCAGAATGCTGTACTTCACTCTTTTTGAGCAGTCCCCAACTGTAAAAAGACTAGGATGAAGCTTAAACTGAAGTAAGCAATGCTTTCTCTGTTGGAGGTAATTGTGTCTTCCCCCAAGCCCATCCCTCAGTGTCTCTGTCAGGGTGGTGGTGGCTGGGTGGACTTTGAGGCTGATTCTGCCTTGCTGGTAGCAACCTCTGAGGCTGGACATCTTGTGCACCTCTGCGAGATCAGCACTTCATAGACTGCTGTGCAAGTAAAAGTTAGAGGGTGCAGCCTTCCTGTGAGAAACTGTCAGATTGTGCCGAGTGTTTGATAGGCTTTTTGTCTGCAGACATGATGGTAATGGATTCTGATATTTAGGTTAATATTGGTATCTGGTGTGATTTCTGCTTAGTTGGAGCAGATTCCTGTTGACATCTGTGCACATTAGACCAGTTCCCTTAAAATCAATCCTATATCCTGTGTTAACTGCTGTATGAAAAGGCTGTCTACCCTTACTCGATAGTTTTATACTGTTGAAGGAAAATACTTTAAATCATAAGCAAAAATCTTGTATATTGTTAATCTGGGAGGAACTACTCAATTACCACGACCCCAAAAGTCTTGCCCGTCCAGCAGTATTTTTAGCAGTCTCTGTCTCTAAAGCAGGTCACGTAGGTTCTTTTTAGCTACAACTTACTACCAAAATCTGCCTTGTTTTGGGAACACTTCATTTATTTCTCAGAACTGGGGCAATTGCTGAAGGTCATTTCGGTGGGAAAAACTGTTTTTAAACCTTGAGGTTTAACCTTGGGAAATGTGATGGTGAAAACTCAGTGTTCTAGGCAGAAGTGAGGCTGCAGTCACCCTGCCAAAAACTGTTGGAGCAGGTGATGATTGAACAGAAAGGATGGGAGAAAAGAGAGAACTTGAAGTGTTTCTGGTTGATACATCATTATGTCCATTGAAAAACCATGCGTCAGATAATTAGTGTCCTTGGTCCACAAATGATGAAATAGAGTTGTACAAATTTACCTTACCTGCAAATGTGATTAAAAAGTTTGGATGCAAACATTAAAAAAAAAAAAATCCTGTTTTTTGTGATTGTGGGACAGCAAATTGGCCTTTAAATGGGTACGTCGGTACAGGAAAATATACACTAATTTAAAATCTTTGGTCTAAAGTTGCCGCCCTTTTGTTTGTTCTTCTCTCTCTTGTGCAGAAGTAACCCAAAAACTGTATTATATTTGAGAAAATCACCAGCCATGAGTTCACTGGATTGTGGCACCATTTTACTAAGCCAACAGCACAACTTTTGTTGTGTTACAGTAGGAGTGTTCAATAAGCATCACTTGGCAGGGTTACTTAAAAGTGCTGGTATTAGTGAGTTCTAAAATCTCTGTCTGAATACACTTGCAGCGTTGTTCTCTGCATTCTGCATGCTCGTGAAATGATCCGTGCTGTGGGGAGACGGGCTGGCTGGTCAGGCACTACGGAAAGGAATGGGAAAACAAAGGAGACAGCAGCAGCTCAGATGCTCTGACTTTCAGTTGCACTCTATGTTTTTCCCTTAGAAAATGTGGTGGAACTTGGTATGCTACAGCAACAAAAGAAAACCTGAGCTCTTGCCCTATGAAGCTTACACGTAGGTAGGACAAAGTCCTGTGACATGCTGGACACTAAATGTCAGGGTAGTAGTCTTTTGTTTTGAGCAGTACTTTGGCATTCATGTTTATTGGCATGTATCAGTGTTTGAGCTGTATTAGGAAAAATGTGGATTTTGCATGGAGATCCTTGGCAGTGTTGGAGGAGAAGGTTTTTTTGCCTGCTTGGTTTTTCAGCCTCCATCCCAGTGATGAGTGAAGTTCAAAGCCAGCCACTCGCTGGGAGATGCAGTACCATTATACTTGTGTTTCTTTGCTTTGCTTTTGTTAAGAAAGCTAGAAATAAATACTGCATTAAGATACAACAGTTAATTAAAAAGATCTGAAAAAGAAATTCCCAAATTTTAACACTGCATGTATGATATTTTTATCTTTGTTTACTGCTCATGTGTTTTGCAGACAAGAGGAGGTTTACCTTCCTCTTCCTCAATGCATTTCTGTTATGAAAATTTTGCTTGGAAGAAAATAAATATTTACTTAATCATTTGCTGAGAAATTAATGACCTTAGGCCAACTGGAGAGCTACCCGGACGCATTGGTTGGCCCCAGTACAGGCTTGCTTTGCACTATTTATATATTCCTGCCTGGCCAGGTCTGTGCAAAGGTGTTTGCAGAACAAACCCGTGGTCTTGACATGCTGAAGGGTCTTCCGCAGCATTCAGCTTTCTGCTACTGATCTCATTTGTGGGAGTGAACTCTTCTTGAGTGGTCATGTAAGTTTCTCTCATGAGTCTGGTTGTAATATTGGGGCTTCAGGAAGGGTGTTACAAGAAAGCTTTCAGACACTTATCACTGTTTTAATTTCATCTTACACGTGTCCACCTACTACCACATACTAGTCTGAATACGTGTCTCATCCCAGTGGCGTTTGCATCCATTTTAGTATTGCAGACTTCTGTGATCATTTTTTCTGTATTACTTGCTACCCAAAGTGGGCATGGTTAGCTGTTGCTTCTCTCTTGCTTGTTGTGGCATTTTTTTTGTGCATGTGCAGCCAAGGTTTCATTTATCTTTCTTGCTACCAGATCACGCTGCAAACCTTGTAAGAATTTCTTGGCTCCTCGGTTTGTCACTCCCACTGAATATTTCTTTCAGATTATTTTCCTGTTGGATGTCTTCACTGCACTTTCCCAAGGAGAACCTTATTTTTAATTGCCTGCATCTCAACTTCCTCTGTCCTCGCTGGGGCTTGCAACTCCTAAATTTAGTGTCGTTCAAGAACACATGCTTTACTCCTGTTCTGCATCATTAACTAAGATTTTTAAGGAAGAGAATATATAAGAACATTTATTTTCCTGAGAGATACTTTCAAAGATTCAATATATGATTTTAATTTTCTTTTGTTTATGTTTTTTTTGTACAGTGTTCTGCCTGCATCAAAACTGGTTTCTTAAATAATTTTGAAACTGTATCATTTGATACAGTCAAATGGTTTCCTGACATCCAAGTGTATTTTGTCTACTATGTGCTTGCTATCAACAAACTACAGTTCTCTAACAAGTGATGGGCTGCATCACATTTTGTGCATACTTTATAAACCCCATTTCTCATTTTGATTGAAGAAGAGAATCATCTTCCAGGAGTGGAAGTGCTGGTTTCTCCTATCTTCGTAAAACCGTTCTTTTAATTTTCTTGCTTATATGATAACAATTTCCACGTGTTTTTCTTCTGTGAATTTTGAGGTCTAAATATGTCTTCCATCTATAGATATTCCATGTCATAAAGGAATTAGTGGCTATATCTACTAAGCTTGTTTGCTAATTTATCTTCACTGGCTCAACTCCTTGGAATAAATGATATTGTGGAGTGTTTCTGATAGGTATGTCTGCATTTCCTAAGGCTTTTACTTGTAATTATTAATGCCCATTTGTAATGGCTATCAATTGGTACTTTACTGAGGTAATACAGATAAAAGCACGGAACTGCAGTAGTGGATATTGCCAGGAGTGCTTGCTGAGAATAGCTGTCTGTCATAATTTTGATTCCTCTGTGTTTGAGTGTGTCTGTTTCTCACTGTAGGTGTCTGAAATATTGAGTTTCTTTTTGGTGCTGTTGATACATGTTGCAGCTAAGTATCTGTGTATGGGTATATATATGTGTGTGTATACATATATATATATATATGTAAAATGTTTTATAAGTTCATAATAACATTCTTGTTCAACCTTTCCTTTATTTTCCCCTTTAGATTTTAAAAGGTGGTCAATGTAGCAAGCTACTTGAGTTTTTAATTCCTCTTCCTTCATCATTTATTAATGGTCCAACCTATCCTTGTAATGGCCACAAAGCATTAGCTCGTTTGGCTTTTATGCTGTGCTTATCTTTCCCTGCAGGCTGTAACTGGCTGTGTAATTCTTGTTAGGGTGTCCTCCTCCTCCTCTCCTCCAGTACAGAGGCTTACCGAGACTTAAATCTTGGCATGTTCTCCCTGGAGCCCACGTTGACCACATCTCGGTTCTTTCATCCTTGCCTTTGAGAAGGTCTGGACTTACTAAACTGGGTTATTTTGTAGATCTCACGAGGTTGTTCCACACTCTTAATCCTTTCTTCCACCTGACCTTACTCTGCTTTTAATGCAACGTGACTTTTGTTCCTGAAATGAAACTCCAGGACTCCGATGGACACCTTGAATAGTAGTTTCCAGTTACCTGTGTGCCAAATCCACGTAAGTATTTGGCACCAAAATTTTTATTTTCTTGCATCACTTGGTAGGAAGCCAAGTCAGGACAATTTCCCTTCTTGGGACATCTCTCAAAGTCTAATGCCATGCTTCGTGGGCTGTTGCTGCCTAATTTTGTGTGTGTGGGTGTTAGTCATGAAGCAGCTAACTGAACTGGAGCCCTTCTGTGTGGTGCCTGTGCTCTGAGCATGCTGAATATTTTGTCTTCTCCATCACCCAGTCCTGAAGGCCTGTGATGAAAATCAGCACTCTCTCTCTTTTCCTCTCCCTACCATTCATGCCCACCCAAGTTTCTGTCTTAAATTCTTTCCTTAAACATGCCAAATGTTTTCTGAGTATACAGTTTTTATTCCTCTGTAGTTGGGTAAAACAACTTTAACCTTTGTCTTTTGTAGCTCAGATTTTGTTTTGTAGTTGGTTAAGTGCCATAGTCTCTCATATTCATAAAATATTTCATTGCAGTTTTCATTTGTGTGGTCTGTCTTAGTTCTGATGCTTTCTGGGTTACTACCTCTAATTGGGTACGTGTTGGATTATTTTTTCTGATTGTGTTTTTCCAGGTTGAAACTGATTTTTTTTTTTTCTTTCTTTCTTTCCTGCCATAATATATAATCTCATAGTCTCTGATGGTAGCTTTCCATTTTGTAGAGTCTCTCAGAAAATGTAATTGCAAGGTTTATTCCCATCCTTATATTAAATAAGATACTTAATACAGCCAGACAAAATTGTAATCCCTGTGGCAGTGTACTGAATGTATTTGTCAGCATGTAGCATAGCTAACTATTTTAGTCCTTCAGCCATTCTTCAAACCACATCATGAGGAGCTTGGTAGTTACAGTCATACTTCTTTGGAGCTATGTTTTCAAGAGTTCTGCCTGTCTTTGTGCCTTCCTGTTTCAAGACTAGAATGGCTTTAGATTATCTCCACTTCTGCATAATAATAAACAGATAGGTTCAAAGTTTTCTTGCTGTGTGGGGTTATTTTTTTTGTGCATGTGATGTTTGAAATGCAGAGTTTTGTAGCTGAAAGTTAAAAACTTTTGGATTTTTTTTTTGGCCTGGCATACAGTCCTAGGGTCTTTCTGTCTGACCTCACATGCTAAAAATGACCACGAGCATTGTGCTGTTTGTATTTACCCTCATTTGGCAGTTGGTTTTCTTTTTTGTTAAGAAAAACTACCACCTAGTCATGAAAATACAGAAGTGACAAAATAAAGGGTCGTGACAAATAGGGGAAGGCTATATTGTCTCTCCAGCTTGAGGATGCACAAGTTGCAGTGTCACTGACATGCTGTGCCCTTGGAAAGCTTGGAAGCTGAACTTTGTTCTTCCAAGAGTAAGTGAAAATTAAGATGTTTTTGTTAAATTAGGAAAAAAAAAAGTTAAATGAAAGGGACCTCAGACTAACTTTAACTGCAAGGAAAATTAATTACACTTTGTGTTAAGCTCTGAAAATTTAATATTAAATTATTTTTTTCCAAGCATTGTATTTTTGTTTCCAGTACTTTAAAAAAAAATAAAAATTGCTGAACTTGGGAAGGTTTTTGTTTACCACCTGGATTTAGAGTTAGTAGAAATGTTAAATCAGCTGTAACTCACTCCACATCTGCAGTCAAAACAGTATTGCCCTGGTTTATTTAGCGAATTCCATTCATGGCCTCATTCATACACTGTTAAGCAACTGAAAGATTTATTTATTTTTGTAGAAGATGGAAAGTTCATTTTCTACTGTATATGAATGAAGACTTCTTGAAAGATGATGAGACTGTTTTGATGTATGGCAGATAGACCTTTAGTTTAAACCTGATGGATTTAAAGTAGAAAAATATGTTCAGATAAATACTTTCCATTTCGTGTGAACACTTGAAGAGCCTTGAATCTTCTAAGAGTCGCTGTTGCATGTTTTTGAGCTCAGTTTCCATCCAGATTCAACAAGAACAAGTGAAAAGAAAAAAAATATATAACTAGTAAATAAAAAAGAAATTATGCCTGGTGTCAGATGTAAAACTAGGAGTGAAGTGTGCGTGCATATACTCGTACACGCGTGTATGTACGCATGAACAGGTAATACAATTCATGTGGATACTTTCCATATAAGTAGTTTTTATAGAACATGAAGGTTTAGAAGCAAATTAATACTCCCTGGTATCAAGCAATCAATAAAAACCAGCATTTCTTTAGGGATGTAGCTGGAAAGTGCAAAAGCAGACACAAATTAAAACTAGTTATTTAAATCATGAGAGGGAAATCCATTCTGTTTGTCACCTCTTCAAAAATCCAGTCATACATAAAAGGTTGAAGTAAATGGTATAAAGTATTGGTTGGTAATTTTTTTTCTAGGTGTTTGGTATGGAAAGTGTGGTTGAAAGGTGAAGAATGGATCTGGTGTGATATCTGAAATTAGGATTATGTTTTGTGGTTTATGATCACTGAAGATGTTCTCCAGCATTTGCTGCTTCCTTGTGTTTCAGCAGTCGTATGGTAAGGATTTACTTCTTGGAGCTGGTTAGCCAGTGTACAATAGGCAGCTTATATAGTGATGCAAGGCCTGAGTAGGAGGGGTGCTTTAGACAGGGCAGCACACTTGGGTATGAAGCCTAGTTGGTAAGGGAGATGTTGGTATGGAAGACAACTTTACATTACCTGCAAACCTTTAGTGCTCTGCTTGAACCTAGATCCATGTAATGTATGCAGGACCATGCCATGTAGATATTTCGGAGAGAAGCTCCAAGTGTTGATTGTTTTATGTTTACTGGGGCTTTGTGTGATAGAAGCTATCCAGGAAGCTCACAAAAGGACATTATTTGGAAATTTTTCCTTGGTTTTAATTAGCCAGAGCTTTTCCCTGAACTACAGCTGTTGCTTAGCTGCACTGAGCAGGGCTTTCTCACAGTCATCAGTCCATATTGTCAAGTTGTGCAGAATCCGAAGCTTCAGCTCGCTGGGCTGTGCAGTATTGATCATGGAGCAGACACAGGAGTGCTGATGAAGAACCAGCACTGCGGGCAGTGTGGCCAGCAGCCCTGGCTGTGCACGCTGCTGAGTGCCTGCAAAGCTTGTGGCAGTTGGGTGTTTCTGGGTGCTGGACATGCAGCCAGCACGTGCACTGGCATGGAGGTATCGTGCATGTTACTGAACATCAGACCTCAAAGCGGAGTGACTCTGAGCTGCTGCATCTAGGTCAGCAAATCCCAGGGTCTGAGAACTGGGGGCAACACAGGTGGCTTTAGGAAAATGGTATGGGTGCAGCAAGAATTTTCTGTCTGGTCTAGAGCTCCTCTCTTAAAATACTTGCTGTGTTGAATTTTTGTATGATTTTTTTTGTAGCATATCCAGTTAGAACATGTGCCCACCAACGCTGCGAATGAACATCTTATACCTGATAAGTTATGTAGTGGTATTTAACATTTGTGATTTACATTGCCTAAGGAATGTGGCACAACTTCTGGAGTTTGAAATGCTGTGGGTTTGTCCTATACTTGTTAATGTGCAGCTTGTGGTTTAAGTGTCCACCTTTCACCTGCAGCCCACACTGAAATGCCTCTTCCTTCCTCCCCTTCCTGGCCCCCATGTTGCATCTGTAAAAGAAAGAAAACACCTGACAAAGGAAGGCATGTTTCAATTGTACCTTAGTTTTGTGGTCTGTAACCTTCATCTGTTCTGTGATTGTAGAGATCTGGGGACAAGGAATTCTTAGGGAGAGTAAATCTTCTGTTTTCTTTTTCTAAGCTGGGGAAAAAAAAATATATTTTTGAGTATTTTCCAGTCCAGTAACTTGGAAGGATTAACTTTGCCCTCTGATAAATAAAACAGCCAAGAAGATTTTGTCCAAATGTTTCTTCACTAGACTTAAATCCTAATCCTGGACTAAAATCTCACAGGCTTGTAGTAAAATTGTTCCAGACTAAAACTTGGCAAAGTAAAAAAAAAAAATCTCTGAAAGCAGGGTTCACAATGGGAATGCTGATGCAAGCATAACCGGAGCATTGCAAACGCGACGCCATAAGAACAGCTTTGCATATTGCTCATGAATAGCTCAGAGGTAAAAGGATTAACACTTCTTAATACTGCTTTGAATCTGCTAGGCTTTTTGCTTGCTGGACTCAACACAGATGCTCTGCAGTGTACATAGGCTTCGTATATTAGCCTTTTACTCTGATCCCTCTTTTTTCTCCCTTAGCTGAGAGTCCTTTATTGCTGCAAACAGAAGCCTTTGTTACCTCGAATTTCCTGCATCACCTATCAGCATCTGTCAGGAGACAGAAATTAATACCAGAAATAACAATTTGAGCTCAGTGTGTAGCTGTTTAATTTGCCGACTAAAGGAACTTTTGCACATTTCCTATTTGAAGAGGAGGAGGAGGAATGGAACTACTGGTGAAGGAGAGGAGGGGCTGGATATCTTTTAGAATAGTGTGCATGCTCCAGTGAGGCTCTAGTACTGTGAGGAAAAAACCTCATTTGAGGAAAAAAAAAAAAAAAAAGAAAAAAAAAAAAAGAAAAAAAAACCCACAACAACCAACCAAAAATACAACAGAACCTGAAAATGAAGTGCTTTTTTTTTTTTTTTTTTTTTTTGGTGGTGTCACTGAATCTGTGCCTGCAGACATCTGGGTTTCTTTTTGGTTATAGCTCGAGCATTCTGAAGTGAGCATGTGTTTGTGTACGCTCTGTAAATGTTGATAGGTTTCTAGGTTTCTCTTGGAAGATTTTCATCACATAAAACTTGCTGCTGCCACCTCAGCCCTTTCATTTAGAAATGGTTACCTGTTCCTGTGAAAATGAGAGCAAAGAACATCTTGAGGATCATCGTAACCAGTTCAGGGTTGTGTGTGTGTATGTGTGTATATATGCAAGCACACACGTGCACACGTATGCATCGATGTATAAATATCCTATCACTGTTGCCATAGTCACTCTCTCACTGGGCTTTATACCAGCAACTGTGTAGGGAGGTGTCTGTAAAACATAATGTATTTTAAATATAATCTGAAACACCATCCAGCAGCAAATCAGATGTTTATTAAAGGTCCCTTTTCTCCACCAAGATTTCACTTAATTTGGTTTTGCACAGAAGGGAACAAACTTGAAATACTTCAGTGTTTAAGCAAATAATATTTTATTAAAAGCGCAATATGCATGATTAAGGATAAAATGCAAGGGCTCTGGCTGTTGATTATTTACAACAGGCATGGCCCTCAGACAGCAATGGTAAGAAAAAGGAGTATATAGTAATTGTTAATCCACTTGACAACTGATAGCAATAGAAATTATGTTGGCAAGAAAATAGAGAGAGGTCGTGTACAAACATGACATTATTGTTTTCTTTGATTTCTTTTTTCTTTGATTTTTTTAATAAAACAAAGATAAGTGTGTATATAGGTCAAAGTAATTTGAATTATATGCCCAAAAAACCTGTAGTCATGATTGCTGTAATTCACGTTGTTGGTACACCTTTCTGTTTCAGAACTTATGGTCTTGGTCATTTATTACTGGTGGGTGTCAGAGATTTTGATGTTGTTAATGCATTTTGAGCATGCTACAGTACATGCTGTGTGTGGTGCTGTAAAAACTAGACATCAGGGTTGTCTCTAATTTCTTTAGCTTTGAAAATTACCAAATAAAAGAACAAGCAAGAAAGGTACATAGTTAAAATTCAAAATGGAAAGGAAGATCCTTTAGGAAGATTTGAGTTGGTCTGAATGGTTATTAAAGTTTCTGGTTAATTTTTTTAATATAACTTCTGAAGCAACTTTTATCAAAAGATCTAGGTGCATATTACAGACTAGTTTAGACTCATAACATCCCTGTGGCGAGCTGGGCAAGTATTTTCAAGAAACTGATGTCCAGAGATGCTTGCCATGTTTGCCTGTGCTAATTTGGAAAGCTGGGTCCTGTTTATGCTTGAAATGAATGCAGATTAAGGTAGGGTGTAAGCACAGTAGTCATTTCTGATTAATTAAATGTGCAGAAATTCTTTCTCTGGAACAAGAGTGTCTTATTTCTGGTTTTTCTCTTTGAAATGGCACTCATTTCAGAAAACTGCCCACTCGTGGCTTTAATAAAGAGCTATTGTGTGAGCAGGAAGGGCCTTATTACTGAAGCTGGGGAAACAGAATGTGGGGTTTCTGCTCTTGGTCCTCTGTCCTGTCTGCAGGACCTGTTGGTCCAACAAGTGGTCAGATGGTCTTGGGGGATCAGTGTCTGCAAGCGACTGCGGGCTTACCAGTTCTTACCAGTGCTTGGCAGATGGGGTGTCCCACGTCTGGGAGGTGTGGTGCCCCTCTGCTGCTTCTCAGTTACTAGGTGAGGAAACCCCTGACAAAAACTATGGGACTCCATTTTGCATTGTATGATATCATATGTTGCAAGGGCGAAAAGTCTGTATTTTGTAGTTGAAGTGAAACCCTACTGCAACTCTACACTTTAATGTTCTTCTGAAAACAGAGGTGACTTCCCAGCTGTCTCTCTGCCCCTCAGTGTTTTGGTGGGCTAGTGTGGTCTCCTAAAATTTGAGTTAATGTTGCTGTTTGTTAGGGAATTATTTTCTTTGTCTTTCTGACTGGTTGTTAAATGTAGCCAAAAAGCTTGTCTTGTTTCTGGGTGGAATTTCACAGCCCTGGAACACCCCCTTCTGATTGCCTTAAAAGATGTGCAGTCATTGCTTTCATGTGAAGATGTTGCCATAAGTCATTGTCTGTCCAGATACTTCGATCCAGCACCAATGCAGGCTGTTAGAAGTGACTTGCAGTTATCGATAGATTTTTATCCTTAGTAAATTCCTGTGAAAGTAGGACAGTAAAAAACTCCACTTCTCATACAAGGTAACAGGGAACCTGGTGGATTAAATAACTTGACACTGAGTTTTCAGCTGAAATGAGAATGAAACCAAGCTCTCTTAAATCTCTGCTTGACACTAGGTGTGTTTCTTTCTTTCTTGCTAATGAACCTAGTACAATATATCAGTGTGGATACATCTATTCTGTATTTATTTTGCCTTATTTGGAAAAGATTTGACTTAAAATGTGGGGTTTGAATGAGCATATGTAGGTCCTCTCCTAAATTTATCTGCAACCACTACGTGGAACAGGAGAACCTCTTCTCTGCATGGTTCATTTATCAGGTGTATTAAATGTCTGTTTAAACACTTCCCCTCTCACCCCCCCCCCCCCCCCCCCCCCAAAAAAAAACCCAAAACCAACCAACAACAAAATCACAACCAAACCCACAAACAAACCCAAAACCAACCCAAAACAAAAATAAACAAACAAAAACCTCCAAAACCAAACCATGAACTAAAGTAGCCTAACCCAAAACTTATACCCCTTCTTTCAGTAGTTTTCTCTTCCGTTTGGTTTTGCTGGCAGATCTGCTAATTTGAGTGTTGTGTCAATCTGAACTGGTTTAAGGGTTACTCCTAAGAACCAGCATTGACACACGGATTAAAGGGCTACCCCTCACAGTGGTGTCTTGGAGTGGGCTGAAGCGAGGTAACATCATCTCTGGCACAACTGTTGTTGGGCTGCAACCTGAGACCATCACTGTGGCAGCAGGAAGAAAATGGAAATAAGAAAGGGAGAACAATGAGACATTTGGATGTGCAAAGACAGGCAGATAAAACACTTATAGATTAGCACCTTATACATTTGCACTTCCCTGATTTCCTGGACCCTGAAAGTGACAGCTCAAATGTCTCTGGTGAAAGAGCTGTAAGACTTGTGAAACTTTGGAAAAGAAATGCGAGATGAGTGGTTCCACAGAGTCCCACCACCCTTCTGGTGGAGTGTCTCATGTTTCCTAGAGCAAAGCAAGGATGTCAACAGCACGGGCCCCGCTGGCTTGCTGCCCCTTGCTGCTGTGGGTTTGGTTTCCTTGGCATTTAGGATTACAGTGTGCAAGCATGGTACTCCTGCCAGACAAACCCAGCCCCTCTTCCCGTCTCATGAGCAGCACGAGAGCTGCACTGTGTGTCAGCGACCACGGGTCGGACAGGTTGGTCATAGATTTTGGTGATGTCACTGCCGTAGCGATTGACCTGAAATGTCTTGAGTCTGCAGCTATATAATGGGGAGAATAAAATTGATATATTGTATTTTAATGTTAAAAATTTTAAGGAAGCATTCTGTAAGTGTAAAGTAATTCATAATTCATCTGGGATAGGTGAATGTCTTGCTTCTCTGTTCTGAAGTGGGCATTGCTTGTTCATGCTGTGGTCTGTTTGCTTCCAGTCTTTAGTACTTGTTTGATCACTTAAGCGGCTCATGAGAGCACCCTTATAATACAGGAAAAAAGGCCAATTTAAGGAGCTCTTGTATAGTGTAAAATATTATGACTAGAAGATACTACTGTCCTTACAAAATCCTGCAAAAATATTTGCAAGGGTGTCTGTGCACCAGGATCAGTGGCAGCTCATACGCGAGTGGAAATGGCTTTTGCTTCGCTGACGTTCTGCTCGGAAGGCGCCGCGTCTCTCGGGCAGCGCTTGGCGATGCTGATGCCTCTGGTAAATCTGGGAGGTTTACAGACTCAAGTGTGGAATGAGAATTACAGTTTGAAAGCTTTCCACGAAGTGATTCTCAAACACAGCTGAGGATTTTACATGGGTTGCTGGAAACATTTTTTTAAAGTAGTCTGTTTTTTTTAATTTAAGGAATAAGCTACCCCTGCTCCCCAGGCGAGTTAGGTTTCCTGGGTTTCCGTTTCGGTTTTGAGGCTGAAGCTGGGTTAGGACTTGTCTGTGTTGACCAGGGACTGTTCTGGAGTAGCTCCTTGAGGTAACCATCCCTATTGTGGGATAATTGGTGTGCTTGCAAAGTGGAGCCAGTAAAACCAACTCTCACTGTGGAATAACGTGTCTGCTGGAGGAGCAGCCCCAGTTGTTTCCCACTGCATTTCTTACAGCAAAAGCCTGTCCAGTGATCTTACAGTTTGCTGTGGTGGAGGTACAGTTTTTTCCTGCAGTCTTCATTGCTGTGGGCTACTGTGTCTAATTGAATTCTCTTTTCACTGCCACCCATTGCTTAACAGTATCTATAGGATGTGTTACTAATTGCATGTTTTCACTGTGGTAGTTAACATAATTGAAAGCAAAAGTGTCCAACATAATAGACTGCAGCTTCTCCTCTGTAGTGTTCCTTCATGCTGATGTTACATTTTAAGGAGTGCAGTGAAGCCAGTTTGATACTTGAGAGAGCTGAAAGTCCAAGTGGTTAAGCATCTGATGCTGTAATCTTGTATTCATGGAAGGCCTCAGGTACACAGGGGACGAATGTAACTGATTTTGGAGAGGTGACATGCTAAAGGTGCTCCGGTAACATTGCTTTTCACAGTGCAGATACTCCAGTTTTATTTGGTCAATAGGAGATAATCAGAGGAAAATATGATCATTAAAGAGTAAAACATCATAGGCTCTAGGGGTCTTCTGACACAAAAGCAAAGAAGCCCATCCAGAGCGATAAGGAAGTGCAGCCTGGATTGGAAAGGTTAAAATCATGATCTTCTGGGGTTTTTTCCAACCTTAAATAAGTGTCTCTGTTTCAACAGATACTTTGTTGGTGTTGGTTTAGAAATCAGTAAGGTCAGAGCTGTAGTGAACTTCAGAGGATGTTTTTTGCTATCTTCCTCAGCTAAGTCTTAGTGAAAGAAAGCACAGTCTCTCCTTGTCTTTCATCCTGTGTTTGACTCTTTCAGCAGAAAGACCTTCTCAATTAACAGGGTACATCACATGAGTTAAGGTTGCTGGGAGATTAGATTTGAGAAGATATCTTGAGTGTGGCAAGAAATGTAGGTATAGTCTCATAGTGTTGTGACCGATAACAGAGAATCAGATAATGGCTGCTTAGCTGACTTTAACTTCCTATGTGTTCAAAAAAGTTGAAATGGAAGAGAAAGGGGATTGATCCTCTTCCTCTCCATTGCTCTCTGCATCCCTCTTTCTTCTGTAGAACCTCTATAGACTCCTTGAGGCCACGAGTTGGTCTGTGTTGGGGTCATAACTAACTCCAGAGTAAGAATTATTCTGGGTCAGATTGAAGTTCAGGGGCAACATTTTAGTATTTCTGTCCATAGTTGTCTGGTTGATTCTTCTTGGTCTTGCCCTTGCAGATTCAGATACCTGCTGTTTGGTTGATGCTTTGTCTAATCTTGGCTCTTCCCACTTCATGACTTGTCGTCTCAGATTGGGTTTTTATATGCCCTTAGTTCTCGCAAAATACTCCTAACTGTCTTGCCAGGCATGCATTTGCTGGTGTGAAAGCAGCAGGACTTGAGATGGTTCATGTGATGCTGCTGTTGAGAATTGTGTCCTTACCCTGAGGATGTCAAGCTGCCCAGGAGGTGGGCCATCCCATGGTAGTCTGTTTTCCCAAGCATATATATCTATTGCCTTTGTGGGAAGATAGATATCCCTCCACAAGTCCTTAACATAAACGTGTATGCGTGTGTGAAATGTGCAGGTGCGTGCATCCATGGCAAGTGCTTTGACAAGCCTAGGCAGAGCCACTTGGCTGATGGTGGCTTTGCTTCTCTGTAAAAGACCTCACTGTGCTAATCTTCCTGGATTGTAGCACCTGTCACCTACCAGGTAGGTGTTAAATACTGCATTCAGAGGGGATTATCACCAGCTCTTCTGCTCTGGCTATAGAAAAGGAGGATGAGAGAAACTTCAGCTGTTCTGTAAGGGAGGTGTAATGGGGAATCCACTAACATGATTGTAAAGGTCAGGAACAGCACTTTGGGAATCCTTTGGGATGTATCATTAATCCCTACATTTGGGGTTTAATATTTGAGATAGATTTTGATGTAGAACTCACAAGCTGGAGATGTGCAGTTCGATGTTACATCACTTGAATCGATGCAGGCTGTTCATCATTGCTATCTAAAAAGCCAGTGTGTTGACATACGACAGTGTTGTTATATCAACATGAATTGTTCTGACAGGCTGTGGGAGTTGTGCACTTTTTTTTAAGGTATGTAGCTGTAGGCTGGACCACTGGATGACATGGTTGAAATTCTGCTCTTAAGTGACTCTTACTTGATTGCTGTTGTTTCTGTGTGTACAGTAATTTCTTTAATTCTTTGGGAAGCTCATTTTGTGGAGCATAATAAAGGAACAACTTGAGTGTTAACAGAAGTCTGAGGTGTTACGTGAGTGTGGAATTGCTGCTACTGTAATATATTTCAAAGCTATGCTTAAAAAAACCCCGAAACAACAAACAGCAGGAAATGTGGATTGCTATCGCTGCTATCATGGATTTCTCCAACCTGACACAACTCTCCAGCAAGCTTTGCTTGATCTAAGATTGTTTGTACAAACTGAATATTTTGTAGCTGTGTCATCTTGTGAGTTATAAGCAGTACAAATTAAAATTTACTATCAGCATTGTTCCAACATTCAACTCTGCTGGTGACTTGCTGGAGAGCGGCTAAAGTGAAAGGGCTAACTGGCCCAGAGCATCTTCTCTCCGACAGTATGGCCTGTGTTTATCCCCGAGAGCGGTCCTGGCTTCTGAAGTACTGCACCAGTAGACATGTGTTGCCCATGCAGTGATGAGGAAAACAAGGGTAATATGTGCTGCAGGGTGTTTCCTATGCATCTGCCCAGTTTTATTTTTACATGATGTATTTATACATGCATGCTATCTTCCCAGTTTAGCTCTAATGCCCTTTAATTCTGTGCATGTAGTTACAAAGAAAGCAAAAATCAATGAAGACTGAAGAACAAGGACCTTTAAAGCTTTGTTGAATATAAGGAATTCCCAAATCTTCAAGTGTTTCGCATGTTTAAATGAATTAACGCTCCGTAGAAAAGTGTTCTTGCTGATAAGTAGAAAATAAAACTCTGGCTTGAGAACTGTAGCAAAATACAAGGGGACTCAAGCTGTCTGATTGTAGGCTTTAAATATCCAGAATGATTCATCCTGCTTTTTTGTTGTCCAAACCTGTAGTTAAAAATTACCATATACTTTAAGTAAATTGAAGAAGGGTTACTGCAGAAATGTGAGAATAAACTTGAAGGACAAAACACTGAATTATTTTCAATTCCTCCTTTATAAGACTGCTCTTATAGTCAAAGAATAATTATTAGTGACCTGCAGTGCTATCCAGAAGGAGTTTGTAATTTTCAGTGGAGTCGACACTGAGGATTTAGCAGCTGCCTATGTAAGAAGAGTGGGCGACAAGCAAACTGTGAGAGTTGGCAGAATGTGGCTTGGATGGCTACTTATTAGATGAACACTGGAGCGCACAAGACAGTCTAAACAGGCTGCTGTTAAATTAGGACATACCTACTAAGTAGACTGCAAAGAGAAATGACAGTATAACAAGTCTAGGCACTTGTATCTCGGTTCTTCTTAACTGGTGATTAGTGATGAGCTTAGCCTTTTTATATCGTCTTCCTCAACACAGAGCTTTTGCTGTCCTTCAGCCTTTGCTTGCTGAAAGTGGAGAACAGATGGAAGAAACAATAGCCCCTGTGTCTGACTGAGGAAAGAGAAGAGAAGTAGGTCTCTTGAACCTGAAAGTAATCTGGTCGGACTGCCGCGTCATCTGGGACGTAGCTGTGGCATTTGCTCTGGTATCAGATGCCCAGGCACCTTTGGTCAGCACGGACAAACGCCTGGGACGTGCCAGTTTCTGTGCGGCTGAGTGTAGCACTTTCCTCTGCTTGAACTGTCTGGAAGGAGCGAGATTCAGAAGAACCCCTCGCTTCCCTCTCCCATCCTGTCCCGATTACAGGCAAGATGGAAACTCACGGGTGTTATGGAAAGATGTCCTCTTACATGGAGCTACTTGAGCAATGTGACCTCTCCTGATCTCCCAAAAGCTTGAGAAAAGGAAAAGAGTTGAGGGGAGCTGCAGGGTTTGTTGTGTTTTGGTCTGTGAAAGAGAGTGTAGCTGCCAAGGAGGGAGAGGATTATGCAGGTTTATCTGTATGGTGTAAGAGGATAAGAAAAACTGTGCTCCAGCATGACACCTGCAGCTGTGGTGAGCACAGAGTAGACCCTTCATAGACTCATTTTATAGCCTCTTGTGTAAAACTAATTCCTCTGTTGCTACTTCATAACTTCAGAAAAAAGTTGAGCTTGAGCATCAGTTGTGGCTCTTAGGTGGGACAGCTAACTAGTTTTCGTCCACCACCCTGTATGCCTCAATGATAATCTCTCAGCCACAGGTTTAAGTGGTTTGGTAGGTCTGGGTGCTCTGTGGGGAAGTGGCAGCTTCTCTCTGCTTCCCCAAGCAAGAAGATGTTGAAGAGCTCTGTATCTCGTGGCTGGTGTCTTGGCTTTTTCCTGTCTCCCTTTCAAACGAGGTTGTGTTTTGCAGTACATCATATGAAATCCATACATGTGAGTGTGGCTGTGCTAGGAGGTGAGAACTGTTTTAGTATCTCTTCTGCCTTGCTGGGGATGGGGCAACTGGAGCAAGGGAACTTTAGAAGACTACTCCTGTGGTTGATCTGGCAGCATTGGTGCTGTGTTTGCACCGTATTCAGTGTGAGCAGGTGCCTGGGGAGCTGCTTTGACCTTGCTTCTGGGTGGCTTATAAATAGGGAATGGGAATAAATTATTTCTTCATTTGTCATTGTAAGGGAGACATTAAACAAGGAGTCTACAGTTTGTGAGAAATCCAGTGGTGGGTGGACAATAAAAGGAAAAACAGTGAGAAGAGATTAGGAACTGGGAATGTTACTTGGGTAGAGGTTTTGGATTGGAGCAGCAAAACGTCTGAACCTGGCATATATTTTAATGAAAAAAATCTGTTTATGGTGACAGGCTGACTAGGGAAGAAAAATCCTTAGATTTATGTGGAGTGATCCATGAGTCAGAAATTGCTGGCACTTGGAGAAACACGATCTCTGCTCAGCTCCTACCCTGCTCTCCTGTTTTCTTCTTTCTTTAAATGACCATGCTGTTCTTAAACTGGGCACCTATCAATGTTATGTTTCAGCTGTCCTGGTGAACATTAACTCGTCTCCTGCTTTCTGAGTTTGCAGGCTCAGCTAAGACACAAAAGAGTTGAATAACCCTTGAAGAATGAACTCCTTTGTTGCCCACTGAGGCATAGCTGTGGCATTGTTTTCACCACGGGCAGGCCAGTGAGTAATAGCGCCGCAGCTGCTTCACTGAGCTCTGTGCTGGAGGAAGCCTTGGTCTCCTTGGACTTTTCTTTCTAAAATCATTCACGTGTGGAAAAAGATGAAATATATTTATAAGCAAGACTTCATTATTTTTTTGTAAATGTAAGAAAACTGAGAGTTGTACTGTGAAAAAAAATAAATGCTCTCAGACTTCACTCTGTAGAAGTTTGAAGGTAGGTGGCAAGGCGTCAGCAGTAGCTTTTTTCAAAATAAATTTTCAAAATGTGGACACAGCTTTCTTCTCAACCTATGTTCTGCATCTAGTATTACTAGTCTGGGCAGAACTTTATCTCTGTTGATCAAGGAGACTGCCCTGGCCTCGGCAGCATTTAGCTCTATCCTCAAAGCCCAACAAGGAGTAGGCTGCTCGTTGCATTGACTGAACGCATTTACCTTGCAGCATTCCACTTTTATGTTTGATTTAGTAGTACTACCTTTAAAAATGTTTTTGCATTGCTCTCAACTTGGTCTGCCAAGAACTTTTGTCCAGTAGAGTTTAAGCTACTTTTTAAGTGTAATTTAGACGTAATTATCTCACCAAGATTGTATCTATTGAGAGCAAGACTATTCATCAAGGACTCCTTTTAAAATATTTTCTCAAGTGGATTCTTCTCTCTTTTGCCAGACCCAGTTTTATATGATGAAAGTGATAAACCTTCAGTAGCTTTGCACAATAGTCCACTGATCATCAGTGTAGTCAGCAGTGATCAAAAAAGAAAATAATTTTACAAATTACCGAGATGAATAGAAAATGAAATGAAGGCATAATTGCATTGCTGTCTTAGTCTGTGGTGTGTCTTACGCCCTGAATGATGGTCAGTTTTTAGTCCTCCGTCTAGGAAAGAACTTAGTGGAACTTAAAATTTCAGAGAAATGCAGCAGGGATGAGCAGCTGTCTCCCCAGATCTTCAGGAGAGAAGAACCTGAGAGCAAGGGAGATCTATGTTAAACTTGACAAAGTCCTAACAGAGAGAAGGGTAAAGAGTGGGGACACTCGTTTTCTCTTCCTCGCATGAGGACTGAAGGTCACCATCAGGTTTAAGATTAAATATTTCATGCTATGTGTAACTTAAGCTGTGAAGTGCATTGTTGCAGGATGTTTTGGTGCCCAAAGTTTAGAGAAATTCCAAATGTGACTGGGCAGGTTTATGAGGGAAAAAAAAATCTTGCAGTCTCACAGAAACAAGTTATGAGTGGGATTTAATATGGGTCTACCAGTCGCTCAATGATACAGTAAAAGGAATAATTACTATAGGTTTTTTTCCATGTTTTTTTCTAACAAAATGGGTTTGGGACCCTGCTTTTGAAGATAGTTTGCAGGTGTGCATGTGTTGGTAGAGCCACCTCATTTATCTAATTTAACACCCATGGGTTTTTTTGTTTTGTTTTTTGTGAAATGCCTTGAGTTACCAGGTACTAGCAAGGGGCTGTTTCCTTTGGTGTGAGATATAAGTGATGCTTTGGATTTTCGCTGTTCTGGTGAATTTGATGCAGAGAAGAGACATCATGTAATGACACACATTCTTTTAGACACTCTGGGCTCATAAAACAGTCTGTCCCAGCCTGTCCCAGCCATAATTTTAGATACAAAACTGGAGTCTATAATATTAGAGAGTGCATACTGCTTTTATGTCATAGACAAGGCTATTTTATTTTTTTCTACAAATAATTATTTGGAAAGCAACCTTTCAGATCTAAATTATGTTTGTTTCTCTGTGCTTTTTAAAAAAAGATTGTTCTACCTATCCTTGTCTTTCTCTCCTTCAAAAAGCCTAGTATGAAAGGAGACCAACAGAAGTGTACTTTTTTGCTAGCAGTTAAAAGTGAACTATCTTAACAAGACTTGAAGGCCACAATGTGAATACCAGTGTTTTTTTTAATGTAAAGCATTTGACATCCATTAGTGTTGTCATATCATGCCGCTATCACCACACTGGATTTGGAAGAGGAATGCTACTAGTAATTTGCATCATTTAATAACTTTTGTCAAGCAACAGATTTATTACTGATTTCAGGCTCCTAGTTAGCTTAGAGAATTGTATCTTAATTTGCTTTGCCTTTCTTCTTCCCCAGAGGATGTAGTGCCATGCTGCAAATTTCATGAACCAGCTAGGTTAGAAGAATATCAGGGTTGAAAATTAAAGTATTCGGTTCAAGCACTGAGTATTTAAGCATGAGTATCATCTGTTTTTTTTTCACTGACTGACATGATTTTGTGAAAGAAGTGGTACCTAGAGGTGCCTTTATGTCAGAAAACATATCCGGAAGAAGCTGGACTATTCTAGATCTGGAATGTACTAATTTGTTTAAAGGTTTGCCTTTGAATTTTTCCTGTTTTGGATAGCTTGTGCATGTAATATAAAGAATAATGCTCTGTAGTTCCCGATTTTCACATAAAGTAAGTTTGGAGGAAAAGTGATAGTTCCACTGCAAGTAAGTGTACTAAATCCTACACAGATTGTCATCAGGGTTGAATCACAGCAGTTCACAGTTCATGGTGAACAATGTATAAGTAATAGCAGTAGATTCCTATCCTTTATCACAGAATCACAGAATTGTAGGGGCCTATGTAATGTAAGGTGGGATGATTGTTAGGTGCCTTTTCTGATTTTTGTGTATATTGCAAATCAGTATTTTTCATCTAATGCAAGGTGTTAACTCTGATTTTGTTAATATACAATTTCCTGAAAGACAACTGGCTCAAGGTGGAGGTGTAGAGAGGAGGAAATTCCTGTTCTGTTAGTTAATCTACTACTGAGAGCATTAGAAAGGCAAACCTTGTTTTTTCCATTTTCAGTTGGATTAGCTTCAGCATCTGGTTGTGGTTTCTGCTTAAAATTTTCTCCTCTATGTGGTCCACCCCTACCCTTGCTGCTTGGATGTTGGAACTGAGTCACCTTTGCTGACTTGCTGATAAACAGAAACATTGCTGTTTCTGGTGTTTCCCAGTTTACTACAGCTGCATTTGAAGGTCATTTAGCAAGTTTGTAATCCAAATGACATATGTTCTCCTTGTATTTTGTAATGTTAATTTTCAAATCAGAATATCAGGTTATAGTAAAATCAAGTTCCCCTTTGGCCAGTGTGGTTGTCAGCTGTGTGCTGGGCAGCTGAGGGATATTGAGATTCATCAGTCATTAATTGTTTTTAGGGGTTTTGGCCACTTGGCTCTCACCACACTTTTTCAATTATTTCTTGCTGTTTATCCCCATCCTGTCTTCTGTTCTTCTAGTGATCATCAGCATCGTCTGCCCTCCCACCTCTGTCCAGCTCAGGTTGCCCTCTCTTCCCTGCTCTCTGATCTGCCTGAAGTTGGAGACCTGGGGGACAGAAGTAACAGGGAGGGAGGGAGTCAACTTCATTCTTGGTGTCCACTGATGTTCCTGAGAGATGGGGAGAGAAGTGGGGAAAGGCTCTACTAGATGACAAGGCAATTCAGTTTATCTAGATAAAAAGCATGCAGTCAGGCAGATGTGTCAGTGGGCGAAATGAAGTCATGGGTGTGTGGGACATGGCTTCTGCTGCTGTGTTCCCAGCCTCCAGAGCTAGTGCATGCTCTGTGTTTTGTGTAGCCACGTGCTTCTTGAAGCCTATGCAGATGTGCTGGGTCAGTGTTCTGGTGGGTATTAGAGAAGCTGCTTTGAGAGGCAAAAGCTTAAATTAAACCCATCTCAATCTGGACCTCAGTTGTATGTTAGTGTGCAGACCACGTGGATTGATTAAAACAGAGGAACTGGCAATTAGTCATTTACGTGATTCTGTGGGAGGTTTAATATTCCCGCGTAGCTGTTACATACTAAGGAGTAACAGGCAGTGACGTAGCCTGGGACGTGGGGCTCAGTCTGGTCACAGCGCTGAACTGTGAAATGGCAATGCTGGAGAGTTCAACTGAGCGCTGCCATCGGAGTTGGCTTAAGGTAGACAAAGGCTGCTTGTGTTTTTATCTCTGTTTAAGAGGCATTTTACTTGCATTATGTAGTTTAGGTAGGCTGCATCAAATCAGTAACTTTTACAAGTAGCAGACTATTTTTCTTCCAGAAGAAAATGATATTTCTGTAGGCTTAGATGGTCCTTATTACCAAATTGCAAAATCACTACCATGGAGAATGTCATTTAGATTGTATGTTCAGTTTCCAAAGAGAAGATTTAATATTTTTAGGTGTGTGGTTCCCACCCCTCCCCTGAAGTAACTGACAATTATACAACTTGTTTCACAGCATCCTTTTAAACATTCACACCTGAAAGCTTTTTATTATAAGAAGACGACAATTATTTGATCAGAAACATAGTAAAATTTTCCAGTGCTGCAAATCTTGCTCTAAATCCTGGTTTATCAATAACTCGGTTTTCTCAGTCAGGCATCAGAAGTGGTGGGAGAATCAACAGGCATTTGTGCTTAGTTTTCTTTTTCAAACCACAGAGAAACTGTAGTTTCTGTAATAAAGCGGCATCCATTTTGTTACAGAAAACAGCAAGCTTTTAAAATGGCATTTTATTTTCTTTTATAATCTTGGTTTAAATGAAAATTGCATATGAGAATGCCAAGCTTACGCAGATTTGCCTTTGCAACTTCCAGAATATGCTTTCTCGAGAGACTAGAGAAAATTACAAGTATGCTGTGCTGTCTCAGTGTCTTCCTAAGGGAAGTTTTGCGCTCCAATAAATAAGAGTCTACAGATCATAAATCAGCATTTTATCGTCAGTCTATTGACTGTTAAATGTCAAGAAAAGGTGCATGATAACTCCCAGATTTCTGTTGATGACTGCAACTGCCATCATGTTGTATTAAGCAGAAATTTGCAAGAGGCAAACATCACCTTTCCTAAATCTTTGAACTGTATGCTTTGTACCTTTTAAATTGAGGCTCTATAAATCCAGATCTAAAATTTGAACTAAAATCTTCGTTGAAACTCAGTGGAAGTGTTTGGAAGAGGAGGATCAGCTGGAGAAGTCTTGGTGTTGCTGGTGGAGATGCCCAATGTGGACTGATGTCCAATGACAGTGAATGTTTCAGTGAGGAACAGGAAGAGATGGGCTGTTCTTCAGCGTAACCATGGCAGAAGGGTTTATTGAATGTATTTCTCATGTTCATTTGTATCAGCCTTTGGAAGTGCCATAAACAAGTCCATGTAACACCTTGGTAGTGTTTGGTATTGTAGAAAGAATTGTTGTGAAAACAGTTTCAGAAACTGGAAAGTCAGTGGCTCTATTTATTGCTGAAGTGAGAATTTTTTTTGTCTGTTAAAGACAAAACAGCTCTTCCCCCCTTCACCCCCCTCAAGCTTCCTCCTCCTTTCTCTATTCCACTTCTGCCACTCACAACATCATGTCACTAAATCATGAACTGACGCAGAGAGAAATAAGTTAATTGTGCATTGCTGGCTATCGGATAAAATTCACTCTTCTGCATTTAGATTCTAGTGGATTTATGAAGATGAAGTAAAGGGCAAGAACTGACATGGCTACTGAGGGGAAAAATGAGTATTAATGTCTTTTCAACAACAGTCTGATGAAATGTTGTATGTTTAAGCTACCTGGCTGTTTCAATTACTCATGAAACAGCATGGGTTGGATGTAATTCTGCTTGCTAGTGCTTGCTAAATGCTTCATAAGTGCTTTTAGATGACCCAGTTTTGGGATTGATATAAGGAACCTGTAATTGTTGAATGCAAAAGAAACACTCTAAAAGGATTCAGCAAGACTCCTGAATTACACTGCGTTTTCCAGGAAATGTGGAATTCATGTTTTAAAATGCCAGATGCGTATTTACTTGAAGTAAAGTGAAAAAGTGATAGTGTGTTGTTAATGAATAAGTGGAGCAGATCAATAAGTGAATATTTAAGAGGCTCTTTAGATGATTATGCTACAAAAAGTATGCAAGAGGAAGAAATACCAGGCTTCTGACAGCTAAATCAAGCATCGGTAATGCAGGTAGGGTTGTCATCGAGATTCCTACCCACATACAAGGAAAGAACCAGGACAAAGGTTTTTGTTAAAGATTTTTTCAGTCTTCACCCTGAGCTCTTTTTTCTAAATCATCTAACTTTGCTGAATTTTGACAAAATAGAGCAAATTAAAGAAAAACTGGAAAGCTTCAGTCTGAATAGAATGTGCTTTGGGAAGCTTGAGTCTTTTGACATCAGGGTTAGATCACATACACTGCTCTGCAAATTCAGTTGCTAGCTGTGAAGTGCTTTATTGCTCTCTGCATCTTAAGACTTAAACTTTAATATACACAGTTTCTATGGAAGTAGTGAAAAAGGAGTTTTCAGAAGTGCAAAAATTTTCTTGGAACCTTACTTTTAGTGTTCCAAATCCCAATTACCATACACATTGCACATTTGAAGTACGTGAACAGTCTCATCCACTGCATCTTGCCTTATGAATACTTAATAACACCTAAGTGGCTGACTTGTACAGATCCACACCTTTTCGAGGAGCATTTTGTTTTGTAATGCAACTTCCATCAGTTAAAGTGGATGAAAGTTCACTAGCAAAGCTCATGAGTGCTAGCTAGCATACTGAAACTATTTACTCCTTGGACAGAGGTGCAATAAAAAACTCAGCACTTTTCTGTGTAGTCTATATTTAGCCTACATCCCTCACCTCTGCAGAACGGGTTTTACTTACATTACCTTGAACCTCATACCCATTTAGTCCAATACAGTGCACAATGAGGTCAGCCTTCTGATGTGTGAGGGTTTCATTTTATGGTCACACTTGAGCAGGCAACAAATCATTGATGAACTTTGGTTCCTCCAGGTTCTCCTTAGCATCCCTGGTCCTGGCAGCATTGCACCTTGCAGCTGTTGTGTTTCATAATCTACTGTGACTTCTAGGTGTAGGCTCCTAGTTCAGCTGGTCATCCCATGCGGCAAGACAGTGGATGAGCAAGTGGAGAAGGCGAAGAGGTAAAATAGATGGGTACTTCTGTGGCATTCATGCATCTTGCTGTGATCCAGGACTCTGGCTTCAATACCAAACTCCCCAACAGCCACGCTGCCCACTGAGCAGCTGGGAAACATGCCAGTGCGGTGTGTCTTGGCTGAAGCCAATGAGGAGCTGCATAAGTAAAGGTAAAATAAAAGACTTAGTGGCTGAAGACACGAGTTCCTACCTCTCCTTCCCTTTAGGTAGATCCTTGGAGAGTTCACTCTTGTTAAACCCAGAACACGAATGTCTGGCATCTGTTTTATGCTTTATGGTAGGATCCCCTCAAGGTAGAGACTGACTGGTCCATCCTAGTTGAATAGAAAAGCTTTCCTTGTCTTTCCAGGTGTCTCTGCAGTGCATAAGGTGAGACTTTTAAAACTTCTTCCACTACTTCTGTAATATTTTGATGCTAGTTGTGTTGCTGATGTGTTTCCTGGTTCTTCTTGTGTGAAACATGCTGGAGGACAGTCTTTACTTTGTGGATTGCAGACTTACTTTCCTCAATAGTTTGAAGCTTGTTTTCATGGAAGTAATTCCAGATATTTAATTTCTCAGTTTATGGATGGAGCCATTTATTGCAACTGTTGGGATCCTCATTAGTGGAAATTAACACAAGCTGTGACATAGCTTGGCTTGACTTTTCCACCACAGACCACAGTTACATGAGCTGAAATAACTCATTACCGAAATCATCTGTAGTTAAGAGAAGCTTTCTGTCAAGTGGATTTGCAGAGAGCAGACCATGATTACAGCCTGGGGAGCAGTGTAATGCAGAGCAGTTACTCCGCTGGAGCAGGACGTATGGTGAGCCGTCGGCTGAGCCTGCATCTCCAACTTGACAGCCGTGATTGCCCGTCTCCAGTGTGTGCTGTAAGATAGGGTGATGCTGTAGGCTGAAAGAGGTGATGGTGTCACCTGGAGGGGAGCTGATATAAGAGTGCACTCTTTTAATGCTGTGCATTTCTGATACTTATTCTTAGAAAACGTGTTAAAAATCTGAAAGGGTACATACAGTATGACGTGAGGTCTATAGAGCCTGCCTTGCCTGGGCTTCTGTACTCACTGCTTGTGGCTTCTTTCCAAGAAGGTTCAGAGAAGACTTAATTACCACCAGCATGCAAGTGCCTGCATGAGTGGGGAGTTTCTGATGAAGAGGTATTTAATTTAGCAGCAGAATGAATGATAAGGTCAGTTGGAGCAAAAAGAAAAATAAGTTGTGGGCCATAAATACCCTTTCCCAAGGAAAAGGGATATTTGCAATCAGGATGACTGAGCAAAGGTGAGTGAATATAACCACTCTGTGTACTGCTGAAGATGGTGGCTTGCCCCAGCTGCTGGGTTGGAGGTAGAAGCCCCATGAGGTAGATCTGTGCACAATGGTAAAAAGAACTCCCTATCCATAGGGAGGCAAATGTAGGTTTGCTAAATGTAGAGGAGATTTGCCATAGCCTGCTGGCCTTACTGCCCTTGACATGTTGCATGTTTAGCCAACTTTCTTCACTCTCCCCACCCCCCCCTTTTTTTTCCTTCTTTTTTAATAATAAGACCCATGGTGATGTGTGCAGGAGATCCTGTCTGTGTTGTGATTCTTGTTTACTCCAGTTACTTTTTGGCATCTCAGTCACTAGTTGTTGACATGCTTTTACTGGGAGCTGTAGTTCTGCCACTTGTTCAGCTCCTGGCACAGTTAATTAACTGGTATTCTTGGAAGGTAACATGCTTCTGTGCTCTTTTTTAAGAGTTGAGAATAAACTTGTGAAAACTGGTTGTTTCTTTCAATTTTTATATATGATGGAATGATGGTAAGGCAGATGTAATAATACTATATATTGATTTTTCATTTAATCAATCCTGAAGGTAATTTTTATGTAGCATTGTGTATTGTTTGTGGATGAATCTAGTCACAAGAAGATGGCTAATGTTGTAATATGGCTACAAGAAGTTACTGTGAACCCTTAAATCTAGTGATGCAGCGTATCTGTGAGTTCAGCTATTTGGATTTTGTTGTAAACCTCTTAGATATGATACAGTGGAATCTTCTTAAACACAAATTCCATGTAGCAAGTGACAGAACATAATGAAAGCATAAACTGTTACACAAATAAAACTGTCAGATGCATAATGCTGCAGCTATAAACAGCTGTGGATTTCAGCCTGCTCCACGGAGTTTAGTGAGCTGAGTTAGGATGTGAGTTTTTGGGGTCATTTTTGACTATCACAGAAGAGCTTGAAATGGTATTGATACTTGCTAAAATAAAACTTCCTTGCTTGCAAAGGAAGCCTTTCTTGTCAATATCTTAAAATATCTGCACTGCTGACAAATTAGTAGTTATTTTTATATGATGAATTGCAATTGAAGAACACTCTATGGATGTTAAGTAATGCAGATAGAAGGAAGCACATGTCTGTGATACAGTGCAAGGGGATTTCTCAGCCTGTATGGAACAGAACTACTAAAGAATGCCTGCATTAAGCATGAGGTTATTTTGTTTGTGCTTCAGATATTTCAAAATGTGTAAGGAAGCATGTCAGCGTTGTCAGAAGTCATTGAAAGCAGCTTGCCCATCTCCTCCAGAGGAGCCTGCAGTTGGACTTGGTGGCGACCTGGGCTGTTGAAGGAGCGTGCCCATCGTAGGTCTACCTGGGGCTGTGTAGGGGGGTAGAGAGGAGTAAAAGGAGGTCCTGAACGCCTCTGTTGCTCCCTGTGGTCAATTGTCAGAAGGCAGCAGAGAAGTTTTACCAAAACCCTCGCGCAGCTGCAGATCTGGGTATCTAGGGAAGAGTTTTTGGTAAGATCCCACTGCTGACATAGCTAGAGTGATGTTTTCCTGCTTTGTGCCTGGCACAAACATTTTGGAAATTATCTTATTCATCATCATTAACCTTACTCTGCAAGGGGTGGATGTTGGAGGCTTTAGCAAAAAAAGAAAGACAACCTGTCCTCTGTTAAACAAACACACCAACCCCACACCGTCCCACCAGGCGGTGCCAGCGCCAGCTCTGGGATACGTGTGGGAGCGGCTGGAGGGAGGACGGGCTGTGCGGGTGGGCACTGTCAGGCCCAGCCATCTCAGCTCTGCAGAAGGATGGAGCTGTGCGTGGTGTTTGCCATGGCGTGTGTGGACGTCTCAACACGACTTGAGTGCTTTCATCTTTGTGTTGCCTGTCTCAGCTCAAACTTTGCCATAACACAGCTGTATAAATGCGGCCTACGTGTATAAGTAGTGGCCTGCATGGCCGCTCACTGCAGATACTCCTCGTGCCTGCAGCCAGACACAAAGCACGTGCTGACCAGCACTGCTGCGGCTTGGTCATCCCTTCTCACCTCAGCCCCTGCTGTAAAACAAAGCTACTAAAACATGTGTAGGTTTCAAGCACACCTGAAATTTCCAGGTGGTATGCTCAGTATGTTATAGTTGGATATTTGTCCTTTGGATGTTGTAAATAAACCAAAGATTTTCCTGCACTGTGGTGCTTGTGGTCCACAGATTCGTTGTATTAAGAAGACTGTATCTTACCTTAGTGGGCTTAAAACAGGTGAAATGTTTTCTAAGTAGCCCATGTTATTTTAACAAGGTGATTTTTTTTTTTTCCTCCTCTCCAGGAAAATTGTTTCTGTGTAAAAGTAAAGTAATTTGGATGATTTTTGAAGCCACGTGGCTCATGTTTTGCATAACGCTGAGTTTTCAGATGACCTGCTTTGTGACCCAGTATCCCGTTCCTCTGGCAGATTTGTACATGTTCGTAGTACAGATTTGCAACGCGGGACACGCTCCTGTTTGCTGCTGGAAGGATGTTTGCTGCCACCAGAACAGGACAGATCCCCGTCACCCTTGTTGCATTGTTACTGGCAGGCAGCATGCTGAGACCTCAAGAGAGGCTGAGCTGCTCAGCTTCCATCAAATAAGCGGAGGAAAGGGGAGGTTTTATGGTGGTGGAGAAGCCTGGTTGTTGGCTTAGTTCTGCTTAGTTGCTGATTCACTGTGGACCCAAGATCCTAAAGAGAAGCTTTCCACAATCTCAGAGAACGCTGTCGGGGGGAAATAATGGCTGGTGCTGCAGTGGCGGTTCTCTCTCGGAGGATGAGCTTTTAGGAAACATGGAAATTCCCATTTTGTGTAATTTATGGAGAAGGGTTGTGCTGCCCTGCTCAGCAGAAGGGTGAGGTTCTCTGCTGAAACCTCCTGCCGTGGAGTCATCCTTGAGCTGTGTCAGCTTCAATTATGAAAATCAATCACTAGGACTTCATTAAACCTAACACTGTATTTTAAAGTTTATAAAAGTTACTATTAGCAGTCATGAAGAAAGATCTGTTTGATTTTGTACAGTATATTAAGTGTAACATTGATTTTGACTTGAAAGTGTCCAAAACCAGAATTTAAGGGAAATAAAATGGGCGTGAAGGGACATGTTTTGCTTGCATTCATAAAGATAGTACTTCAGGGAGTTACATGAAATAGAAAACCTTCTGCAAGTTGCATGAAATGTAATAAATTGTGCCTGAAAACACCCCCAGTTTGACTATAAAGGCCTTATCTCACCCATGTAAAATATTTATGCGTAAATGCATATTTTATATTTTTCCTTTACCATCCTTGGGTTGCTCGATGCTTTCATAAATGGCATCTCTGGTGTTTACTTGTAGTGGAGGCAGCAAAAAACCTCATACATTTTATTTGATGTTATTACTTTGACTTTTCTTTTGGTTTATTTTGGGTATAAGGAAGAACAAAAAGACTGATTGGAGTACAGACTGCTAGGGTGATTAAAGCAAAAGTGGAGAGCTGGAAATTTTTCTTGAAGATCTTTGTTTAATTGGGACTCAGGTGATAGGACAGGAGGAAATGGTTTCAAGTTGTGTCAAAGGAGGTTCAGTTTGGATATTAGGAAACAATTTATTCACTGAAAGGGTTGTCAAGCATTGGAACAGGCTGCCCAGGGAAGTGGTGCAATCCTCACTCCTGGAGGTATTTAAAAGACGTGTAGATGTGGTGCTTAAGGATATGTTTTAGTGGTGCAGTTGTCAGTGTTAGATTTTTGGTTGGACTCAGTGATCTTAAAGGTCTTTTTCAACCAAAATGATTCTATGACTTACCTCTCAGACACATGAATCCAAAGTTTTTTGTGTTGTTTTACATGTCACTGTTTTTTGTCTGCCACTTCTACCCCACTTTGAATTCTATCTAGTGTTAGTTTAGGATACAACTTACTGTATCTGATTTTTAAGGCGTTTGTCACTGGTTATATGGTTAAGACCTAAAAAGTTATTTAGTTTTATAGCTGGGGAAAATATTGTCCGAACATACCAAGGTCATGCTGTCTTGGCATTTGGTAGTGATGTGGTTGCTGGAGGAATATTTGTGTCCTGTTTTAATCTTTATGTTTTTAAAAACATGCAGTATTTTGAGTGTTTTCAGTAAAATCTTCAAGAGTGTTTCAAGTTTGGGAGACACTTCAGTGAGTGATTTACAGCTCAAACTGTTTATTGAAGAGAAGGTGAAAGGGTGACGTTGCTGTTGCTTAGAAATACTTAAATAAGAGAAAGATATAAATTTAGGAAAAAAGGAAAGAAGAAAGCTACAGGAAAAGACAGAGTTGATAGTTGAAGCAAGACAATTTGCAGAGAGAACATAGAAAACGTGTTTACAGGAGGTAATTAGCAGTCAATGCAATTTATAAAGGGACTTAGTAGATCAAAGGTGCAGTGGTTTTAGCAGCTTTTCACCTTAAAATTTGTAGTTACCAATTTTATTGCAGCATGCTTTGGACTTCCTGAAGTTGGAAGGTTTATAAAAGGATTTCCCCCCTTTCCTTTGTGTCCTTCCAGTGGAAGTGTCCTTCCGAGTCAACCCTTCACTGTCCCATGTCGTTGCTTTGACAAGTTTGTTGTCAGTGGTACAATCAAGGCAGGGTGAAGGTGATAGACGCTGATGCTGGGGAAGGTCTTGCTCTTGCCACCAGCAACTGCTCCTCTTGTGCCGGTACCTGTGTGTACTTGGTGTGGTGGTGGTGAGTTGCCCCTAGTGCCTAATTAGCATCTCTATGAGTTTAAGGCTGGCAACAAAAATTAGAAGAGCTTTTAGCTCTTTGCACCAGCTAAAGGGGAGTGTTGTTGGTGCTGGAATAAAAGAGGGACCAGTGCAATCAGCCGTAAGGAAAGGGACGGTGCTGTTTGGTGGCAGTGATGCACTGGGTTAGTTCAGTTGTCGTCGTGAGCTGCACCCTTGTTTCCAGAGACGCAGAGCAGGCTGCCAAAGCAGAGGCTGCTGAAGGAGAGATCCGGACAGCCATGCCTCCCAGCCAGTGAATTATTCCTGTTTTCAGCAGATTCTGTGAAATGGATAAATCTAAGACTGCTGTAATGCACTTTGCTTTCCAGATATCCCAGTGAAATGTTTGCTGAGTTAGTCATCGGGGCAGGGGGGGAGAGGGTGGGCAGCTCCTACAGCTCCTACACGGCATGTGACGTGGGAGGTGCAGGATTACATTCTTGAGGTATCTCGTTCTTCACTGGTTTTGGTTTTGCAGGCAAGGCCCTGCTGAAGAGGAGAGGGTTTGTTTTTTTTTTTTTTTCTTGCACACCTGGTCTGTGTTTTATCAACTCTTTCTTGAAGAAACTATGAATTTTATAACTCTAAATCCACAAACTTTTGGGATCCTGCTGGTCATTTCTTGATCAGTTGTCTTTTGGGATGAAGGACTAATTTTTCAAGTTGTTGCAAGAAGAAAACTTCTTAAGCACAAAGAACCTTGCAGCGTGGCTATTGTAAACTAAATGTAAAGGAATTGTGGTGTTCTGGTTAAGCTGCTATTTCACTGGATGCTGGGACTGACTGATCCTACAATGTAAGGAAGTATGAGGAGTTGAGGAACGGTGAAGAGAGCTGTTGTGGTAGGTCTTGCTGTGCTCCCTGGGCTTGGTGAGCTGGTGAGACTTTGCACTGTAAAGCCAATGCTTTCACTTTTTTGGAAATGAGCCTTGTATATATTAAACAAAATATTAAATTTCATCCCACTAGTATTAGCTTCTCCAAATAAATAGTTTAATAGCAGCTTGGGACTGGCTGTGGAGCCATGATAACGGTGGCCGGTGGAGAAGGGTAATTCTTATTTAGCTGAAATAAATCTGAGTGTTACAGGAGATCATTAAGCTCGTTAATTCTGATCTCAAAGTAAAACCTTTTAAACTCCAGTAACTGAGAATTATTTAATACTTCAAATTCTAAACTATAAGTTTCTGGCTTTTTCCAGCAATGAAAAAAACCCCAAACTTATTTAATTTACCACAAGAGGAAAAACTTGTGCCCAGCCAGTCTCGATGGTCTGTTGTCTCTGAATGAACCCAAATTCTTTATTGACATTCAGGCTGCAAAATACAACAGATACCTAGAAAATAGTTCATTTTCTTATGCTGTTGCTAATGTAGCTGTTTGAATGCTGATTTCCGCACCTCATGAGACCAGAATACAGATTTATGCTGTAGATTCGTGTCCTGTGTTTGAGATGGCTTTTTGTACCTGCGTAAATATTGTTTAGAATAGGAGAACAAACTTCTGATTGTAAAAGTACCCTGAGCTTAGGAATGTTTTCATAAAAGCCTAATTTTAATTTTTGCTATTTCTAGGATTGTGAAGCCCCACACATACCACTGTGATATCTGTGGTATTATGGTAATGCAATTACTCTAAATTCATTTTAGCCATTTGTAAAGCAATTTTGTGAGTACCTGTGGAAGAGGATTGTGCTAACATAACTAGTTCGGTCTCTGAATTGATAGAGTTACGTGAACCATAGGAAGAGGGACGTGCTGGTAGAAGGTGGTGGGTGGGGACTGAAAGAAAAGTGGGCGCGTGGGAGCAGGGGCTCTCTCTCTCTCTCTGGAGCAGGGGTTCTCTCTCCAGAGCAGGGGCTCACTCTGCATCCCTTGCTGGGGTGATTGCATTGCTCCTCCAAAGCAGCTGGGCGATAGCAGGTGACCCCAGCACTGCCTGGCGCTCCAGCCCGCTGGCATGGTGCATCTTCTGAAGCTTGGGGTGATGCTGCGGGTACATCCATGAAGATGGTGTACATGGAATAGTTCCTGCAAGAGACCAAAAACATCTGGATGGTGTATTTCTGCATTTCACTGGAAAACACAAGTCACTGGAGTTTGAGATCACAGCCAGGACATCCATCGGGCCGTGACTTCTGTGGATGTGGGTAATGGTGTAATGTGTCCCTGCAACCTTTCACTGAGAGAAAATAACTTGTTAAGGCTGCAGTGCTTCACTGTACGTAAGTGCAAGGGACTTTTGGTCGCACAGGAGTAATTTTATGTTGTGAAAAGTTGTTAGAAGAGAAAAGGTTAACGAAGCTTCCCAGCTCTCTTCAAAACAAAAGCTCTCTTCTCAGCCCTGGGTTTAGTTTTTAATTAGTTTGGCTTATGGTTTGATTTAAAGCAGGTGAAGGGATGATGGGTTGATGTGATTTGGAGGTTTAAACCTCATGCTGCTATTTGTACTTTTTTGGTTAATAATGTATCCTTTGCTAGAAGGATGGCTGGTGGGTAAACAGGATTCCTTCCTGTAAAACATTTTTAAAGGAAAGCCAGACCTTTTTACAAACTTCATACTAGGTTAGAGTTGCCAGACAGTGGTGCAGAATAAAGAAAACAGCAGTTTATTGGGAAATCCACTTCTGTTTAGGGAAAAATAAGTTCTGTGCAATACTTAATTCAGTGGTGGTACATTTTTTCCTTCTTCCTCTAAGCTATAGAGGCAGCATGATTTTATGTACTTCATATTGAAAATTCATTTAAATGCAGTCTGAATTTATTTATTTTTACTATCTCATCTGCAGAATTTACTTTTTCACATGAATGTATTTTATGGATATATAAAAATAGCAGGTTAAAAAGAATATTCCTGAGGAATTGTTTTATTTGTTAGCACAATATATATGCTTTTAATGCAATTTAGATTGTCTCTAGCAAAAATGGAGCTTAAGATTCTAAAGCTGGTGCTTGTTCTTGTAAATAATGCACGCTTTAAGTCAACACTTTGCATCATTATCTTGAGCAATGGTTTGGCCTTGATATATTTCAAAACAAATGTATTAGATAACATGCTGTATACGTATAAGGTTATTTATGGTTATAAACTTTCTGATTAGATATTAATGTTAAAATAATATCAGAATGTTTGCTGAAGATGTCTTCCTCCTTCTGCCCTTAATCAAGACACGATGTTAATACTGCATATAAGAGATGTTATGCACGTAGTAGAATTTGTCAACTTTTAGTGAATTGGGTAAGCACTCTGTTTATGACTTAAAGCACTTTTCCTTTAAAATTATATATTAAGTAATATGTAAGGTAAATTTAAGAGGATATGTGTTCTAGTAAGCAGTTTATTGTAGTTTGATTGTTGGGATGACCACTTTTGGTTTTTAAAGGAAGGTGGTCCTGAAAATGTTTTAGCAGAGCAAATTACCTGATTGAAGAAAATGCATTTGATATTCCTTATTTCAGAAGTGGAGCTGTTTGTTCAGTAATTTAGAAAGACTGAGCTAGTGGCAGTGTATGGAGAGCATGTCTGTTGTCTAAATGAAAAACCCACCCTGAGAAAGGCTTTGTATTGGGATATGTTGGGAGAGAGCTTAGACATCTGTTCTGCTACCTTTACTGTTACAGCTGAGTGTTTCCCTGTCTTTCCTTGACACACATGGATGATGATCTGAGCCTTGTGTTGCAAAAGAACTTCCTGCCAAGGGAAGAAAGGGGTAGGAAAAACCTCTTGCCAGCTTCTTTTTTGGTAGCCATTATCTGTCTCAGTTGCATGGAACTTATGTGTAAATGCAAATTTAGTAGTTATTGTTTCTTGAATTATACTTGGTTGTTAGTCATTGCTGAGATTCATAATGGTGACATTTTGATAAAGTCACTGTGTGTGGATGTGTTCATCTACTTCCATATGAAGAAACTAGTGTTCTTTCAAGTACATTTAAAGGACGTTTCTTAATTCAAAATACCATTGTGTAAAAGGTTGCTGTGAAGCTGGTTATTTTGTTTTATTAATGCAATTCCACTCACAGCTTTAATTTCATTTCTTCCTCTAGTTAAAACAACTGGGTTACTGACTGATTACACCTGTATTGCCCTGGTACTGTAAGTCTCCTACACTGAAATTAAGATGAGAGTTTGTAGTGTTTATCAAGAAGATCTTCGATTGTCCTGGTAGGATGTTACATTTCTGCTGCTGAAAATCCTCAAGAACTGGGATTTACTCTGCAACTTACTCTGTCAGCCTCGATGCAAGAAACTCCCCCTTTGCAGTGGTATTTTGGATTTTGTCCATCAGCAGTTTCCAGATAGCTGCTTGGGGAAAGTGGATACCTGGATGGTTAACTTAGTCACCCCAAATGCTGGAGCTTGCTGATTTGGAGGTAGAAGTCTTTGCTGGTGTATGCAATGTGATTGTGACTTGGCCTTGTAATTTCATGTATTGA
The DNA here is from genome assembly GCA_907165065.1 of Caprimulgus europaeus. The sequence goes on along the minus strand of OU015534.1, from coordinate 12,453,378 downwards.
TTGCTTGCGTATGCTGGCTAAACCTGCTGCGTACCTTTACTCATCTGACTTTCATAACACCTGGTCCACAGTGGAGCTGTGCAGATACGCTGTCCCTCAAGGGATGGTGAGGTGTAATAGGACAGGGGTTGTTGTACAAGCTAATTGACCCATGCTTTCCTCTTCTGCAGTGGCACTGTGATGTACAGGGTAGAAGAAAACCATTTTTACCTTTCTGACTTGCCTTAATGATGTAGCACATACTTTAAAGCTTTTTAGCCAGGGAGCGTGCACGTGTTTCAAGAACCACTGATATTACTTTGCATGCCCAAACTATTTTCTGTAGGTGAAACCAAGGAAATGCAGCTCATGGCATCACTCTTCTGAGGTTGTCCAAGCAGTACTCTGTTTCTCTAGGTAATGTTCTAGGTGGTATCTACAAAGAATTTGATGTGAAAAGGAGATAAATTTAGTTATAAAGTGCCAAGTGCTAAAACAGAAGTGGTGATCTGAGGGAAATGTTTTGTTAATCTGGTATTTGGGGATTAATTATTCATTTGAGTCCTGTATGTTAGGTATACTGTGAGCTGAGCAAAGTGGGGCCAATCTGTTCACATCAAATATTTGTCTGCACTCTTCCTGTACCTTTATTTTGCACGTATGTGGGTGTTGATTGCTAGTGAGGAAAACAGTGGGTAAACAGTTCAGTGAAAAAAGCTTATTTATAAGATTTTAATATGCATCTAAGAAGGAACCTCTGGCATGGAGTGGAATAATGAAGTTTACACAGGCATAGCTTCAATTACAATTTTGGATGAATGCTTACTGATGGTAGAAGGAGCCGCTTCTGCTGAAGTGCTAGTGCTGCCGCTGCTGAAGGACATGAGATGTGCTGCTGTTTCCACAATGCAAAATAATCTGCTTCCTTGTTAGAAATCTGTTTTCACATTTTCCTTTTTTCTTTCCTGTAGCTTTATGCATGTGGAAACTGGAGGAATTATCCTCAGCTGATAGTGTCTCCAGCTTACATCTGCTTTGCCCGGCAAATCCTGCTATCCTGTTGTCACCTGTGTAGTTATGAAGATGTATGAGACCACAGCCTCCATGTAATACAGCTCTGGGCAGTGGTGGATTTTTGCTTGAGTTGCTTTGCACACCAATGCCAACATGTCAGATGCAGTTTACACTGTTTGAATGAACATCAGCCCTCTAGCAGGAACTTTTAACAACATTACTCAATAACATTCAATGCAGAGTTGAGATAGCGAAGATAATCCTCTATTTGCTTGTAGAACAAGCGTACCTCATAGAAAACAGGATGGCACTGGGGATGTTTTTTGAGGGTTATGGTTGAGAGGGAAGGAAATTTGCATCGTAGAGCATGTGCTGGATTTCATTGTCTTGGGCTGGATTTGAGCTGAAATTCCTGTGCGCTTTGTGGGGATGGATCTGCTCTGGTCTCTTGAGACTGCACTAACAGTTTTACAGCTCAAATACAGTATTCCTCGTCCTCACACACCTTTTGACTTCTCTAAGCTTTGAAGAAACACAGTTTGCAGAAGTGTAATTTCTCTTCAGTTCTCCTCGAGCTGACCCGGCGCCCTGGTTAATTTGCTGCATGCTGTAATATTAAGCTTCATAAAACTTAGTATGCTGAGCTCTAAACTCGCTATTTGCTATCAGTCCTGCAAGTCAAATCAATAATTTGAAGATTCGTCACTCTTTATCCAGAAGGAAAAGCCGTACGGGTGCAACGTGCCACGTGAGTTGAGAGCAGAGTGCAGCAGGGCAAACCCTGTCTTCTCCTGGCATTTAGGTCTGCTCATGCCACGGCCTCAGGAGAGGGCAGCTCTGCTGTAGCCTTCCCCTGGGAGGAGGAGGGTGCCAGGAGGAAGAACGCTCTCCAAAAGAGAATTCTGTCCTGCTCTGTAATCAGGAGATAATAAAACATACGAATCTCCATGATGCATCCTTCTGCAGAGTCAACTCTCCCCTTACATCCATCAGCCTTGCTGGGTGCTCTTTCCTTGCCGAATGTCATGACCTGGTCCTCAGTGAGGTGTTTTCTCCATAATTAAAGGGACCAACGTTGTGGCTCTCCTAATGGCAAATGTTTGGTGGAGAGCTTGGCCACCCCTTTTGATACTGTTTGGCTTTGGTGGGGAGAGGAGGAGGGTTAAGACTGTCTTTGGGGATAGGTTGGAGCTATGCAAGGCTCATGCAGGAAATTCATTAAGTTTTAATTACACAGAGATATTAGGAAATGAAAGGGAAGGAAGAGCTGCCCCCCCCCCCCAAGGCTCTGATGGCCTCAGTTTTCAGACACAATCAAACTTTCTTTTCCTGTATAAGAGCAGAGCCACAGAGAGGTGGTTGGGTCCATGGGTCCATATACGCAGAGATGTGTATAGCAGAGCCTGCCTGTGAAGGGTGGTATGCAGAGGGGTCTGAGGTTAATGGATGGTATGGATTTATGGATAATTTTGGTTACACTGGCCAGTTTATTGAGTTCAAACCTCTTGCCATTAAAAAGAGACTTTTCTCCATTTAGCTTGAAAGACATACACTGTGTGGCCGAACAGTAGGACAGCAGGTGACAATGCATCATCAGCTCATAGACCATCAATCAAAAAAGATAGTGATTACATCATTAGATGTGAGATCATTGAAGAACAAAATTGATAGAGGAAATTCATTATGCAGCTTTTATATTAATCCAAATATGTCTGGCTGTGATGATGAGTCTCCTAGCACATTTAAAAAAAAATTCACATATCATGTCTTTCCTCACTGAAGAAAAAAGTCTTTTGGAGTGTTTTTAAATTCTGTTGCCTTGACTGCTGAGGTCTGATAGCGTGCTGGGCTGTCCCTGAAGCTGTGTTTTGGGAGGTTTGTGTGTTTTGTCACTGTTAGTAATTCGTTAGTATTGCTATGATCCTGCCTCTTACTGGGTGGTTGCATGATTTCTGGAGGCTTTTCATACAAACTTAATGCAGAAGAGAAAAATGGCAGTATTTACCGGAAAAATTACTCTTTTGATGTAAAGTTATTTCTATTTGAACTTTCCACAGTCTCAGAATGATGGTGAGAAGCACTGGAGCACGTAGACAAGCTTTTTGTGGTGACTGGGAGAGTCTGAGCTTCAGCTTCTTCAGGGTGGCTGCGGTGGAGGTGACGTAGCGAGGAGGAAGGCTGCAACAGAGTCTGTGTTTTGGTGTCCTCAAGTTTAGCTTCTGTATGTCTAGCCATTTTACTTTTCTCCATATAATCAAGCCCTGTGGAGATGTGGAAACCCATCAGGTGCCCTGTAGTAGAAACTGTATTTAAGAGTCTTCTGTAGCATGAAAGAGACTTGAGCACAGTTTAGAATTTTTCACAGCAAAGTAGATCACAGGAGCTGTGAGGTGCATGAAGGAAATACACCTTCAGCAAGTGCCTGTAACGTGTTCGCAGTGTGCATGCAGGCAGAGGGGGAAAAATCCCCAATTTTACGATTGGCTTCTTTCTGCTGTGTTTTAAGAGGAAGCAGATGTAGCATTTTATGAAAAACAACGTACCTGTTTATTTGTTTTGAAATTTAAGGTCTACTCTGAGAGACAGACACATCGAATCTAAATGTGTATGCAGAAGTCAGAAATGCAGAGGCACATTTTCTTTAGGTGTGGAGCATCATAGATTTATTTCATTGTTTACTCTTGTGTTGATAGATGCTGCAAAAGCTTTAGATGTGGAGGTGAAATAGTACTACTTGTTCTGGGTCTCTGGGGTGTCCAAAATCAGACCTAATTTGATTAGAGGCACTGTTCTTTTTAAAGCAGTGACATCTGAAATCTGTAATTTACATACGCACGCAGCTTTCCTGCTGTTCAGAGACCCCAGGCAAGGCTGTCCACCGTTTGCCCGTGCTTTAAAGCCTCTGGCAATAGCCATTAGGAAAAATGCGTCACTAAAAAGCGTAACTGTGGGGAACGGATTATACAAAACGCCTTACTATGCTGATACTCTGGAGAACTATTGATGGATACAGAAAACACGGACGTTCAGCTGGTGTTAGCAGATGTGTCTAAATGCTGTGCCAATAGAATGAGCTATTTAAGGAGAAAAGTTGCTGCTGTTTGTTATTTCAGGTGAATCCGAAAGGAAAGTGCCTTAGGATAGCTGTGACGGAGTGATGGTTTTGAGCATATTGACATTGATGATACTGCTCTGTTTTGTGAGAGAATGTCCTCAGTGTCTCTCTGGGTGAGACGACTGAGATGTGCCATGGGGCTGCAGAGTCACCAGTATTTGTTAGTTCTGACAGTTTTTAGTTACCGAAGGGAAAAAAAAAAACAAAACCAAAAAAACAACCTGAGCAGTGCAGAGGGTGACAGCGTGTGCCCAGTGCTGCATAAAGGTGTCCCAGTGGGAGCCTGAGTAGCTGCGGGTGAGCCACCTCCCTGGCTGCTGGAGCTTTGCTCTGGGACTTGGAAATGCTCAAGGATAGCAGCACTGAGGCTGTACCCCCATCCTGGCATGTGCTGAGGAGTGCTGAACAGGCTGGGGACATCACTTTATTCCCTCCAGATAAGTAACCAGGAGAGTGAGGACTTTTCTCGTGAAAAATTGCAGTTTTCCAGTCTCCAGCCAACAAAGGGAGAAAAGCTCTTAAATCATTATGTCTGCAAGGAGATGAAAGAGATCCACTCTCTTCCATCTGTGATCTCGGACTAGGACAAGAGGAGACCCTTGCATCAGATACTAACATGGCCATTCAAAAAGCATATATAAAATGTAGTTTAAAAAGAAACTCAAACCTGGAGTTCAGCCCTAGTGTCTCCTGCAAAGGGTTCCTGGCTTTTTATTTAGTTTCTGGAACAGCTTCACCTGTGCTCCGAAGTCTGTATTTTCTTTAATTGCATGGAGCGTGTGGTGCTATGAGTTTTGAGACAACTTGCCCTTCTTGGCCACCCCTGGATCTGTCTCATTCAATTAAAAGGAAAACAAAAAAAATGTGGGAGACACCTGCAAGGACGCGTCAGGAGCAGTGCGGGGTGGAGGAGCTTGTGCTTGGGTGCCCGCCTGTGCCAGCTGAGCCGGCGCAGCTCTGGGTCTGGGGCAGCTCCTGCCCCTGCGATGGGAGCTGGGAGACAGAGGCGCATTCGGCTGCTGTTGCCCGTCAGAGTCCGCGCTCTGCTCTGGCAGTATGAGGTCATGTTAATAAATGCAGGGGAAAGGCGCTCAGAGTGAAAGTGACCTTGTGAACCTTAATTGCTGACTCATTTGCATCGGCTCTGATGCTTCCTGAAGGCTCTGTGGCCTGCTGGCTGTTGGTGGAGGCATGCTATGGGAGGGTCTTAACCTTTGTTTTCATAATGTGGGTATCAGGCTCTTATATAACCAAATATTGCTGGGCATCTTGTAGTTCTGAGTCCTTTTCCTTCCTTTTCCTCTTGGGTTGTCTGTGCTGCTCTGACATGCACTTCAATAGCAAATGTTATTCTGTCTGGGCACGCTCGTTAGGAAAATGATGATGATGGAGTTAATAGGAAAAATATTCTAATGTTCTAGACTAAGTCAAGTAAATTGAAGCTTCATTCCTTGTACCAGCCCACAGTTACATCTCTGAATTTCTTAATTTGCATGTTTTGTATGTATTTTTTCTCATTATGTTAATTCTTGTGAAAAGAAATACTGTGTTACTGAAAGACAAAGTAAATTAAGTAAGCTCTGTACTAAAATGGTCATCAGAGAACATATCAGTTGCATGCACTAATGAGTACCCAAACCTTGGAAGGTGCAGAAATAAATTGCTTGCTCTTTTTATTCATTTTGCTATTATTGGAAAAGTAAAATTGGAGACTGCCTGCCTTCCTCCTTTACACCCTGTTTTCCTTAAATAAAACTCAAAGCAAGTTGTGATTTCTTTTCCTATTCTGGTGGAGGCTTGTGTAGCCTTTTTTAGGCAGATTTGCCAGGATCTATTTTTGGGGCGGATGTCTGCTGGACCCTTGGTAGAAGTGGAGACCTTGACAGATAGTGGAGCTGCTTGGAAGAGGTGCTGCTTTCAGACAGCCGCTGTTCCTCTGCCAGTGTTCGCAGATGATCAATTCATTACTCCACTGAGTGCTTAAAGAGAATACCCTTGTGGCTGTTCAATGTGGCTCCAAAACAAAAACATGTTTTGCTCATTTAATAATTGAAAATACATTATTATGTAAGGTTTCATTTGTACTTTATGGTGCTAGAAGAGCTACTGTTATTGGGCTTTAACCCCATATTTAACTCCCCACTCTTCTGCAGTCTGATTGAAGGTATTGTTTAAAATCCAGGCAATTTCAGTGACTCTGACCAACTTTTTTTTTTTTTTTTTTTAAGAATCAATTATGAATCTTGATCTAAATATGTTCTGTGCTCCCTCTGCTGGCTCAGCGGCAAGGATTAACGCTTTGCCTGCCCTCCCCATGGGGAGCGGTGATGGATGTGTGCCCACAAAGTACAAACGCTGGAGCAGGAGCTTCATTAAATTTGCAGCAGGGGAGACTTCGGTGCATCAGAAAGGAAAAGGTGGTTCGAGCCAGGAAACCCATTTTGTATTCAGTGGTCACGTAAGGTTTTACTAACAGAGATAGAGCTATAATTTGAAAATAATATGTCAATAAAAAAGGTAGCATCTTTTAAAGGTAGTTAGGTTTTTCAAAAATAAAATAGGAAATGGAGGATATTGACATGAAAATAACATTTTAGTAGTAAGCTTGGAGAAGCTGAAGTTTGTACCAAGGTAGAATCAGGCTCCTTACATACAATTAAAAGAGCAGAGGGAATTAAATGCATTTTAGGTATAATTTGATGCCTACAGTTTCTTTTTCCTTAGAAACCAATGAATATGTGTTAAATTTATCTTGGTGTATGAAAAAAATGTAATGACTTATGCTAACAAGATAAAGGAAAAGGCAACACTTAATTTCCTAGGTAATACACAAAATAAAAATGATTTGCATGCCTTCAAATGATTATGCACATCCTCATTAAATGCAGTACAATACAAACGAAGAACAAATGAGTTACCCAGATAGGACACATTTTTGTGACTGCAGAGTGCCCGTGGAGGGGCACAAGGTGCAGGACTCATTCTCTGCTGGTGCTTGGGTTTTTGATAATCACTGCTGGCAAGGCAATGCACTGAGAAACACAACAATGTCAAGAACATAAACAGCAATTAAATGTCTGTGTGATATTTAATGGTTACACAGTGGTGCTTTGGTTAAGGATGTGCTTGTTCTCTGAATTTAAATTGTCTGAGTTGCTCTCCCCTATAGGTTTAGTCCCCGATTGCTGCATAAAGTACAACCCACTTGTAGCTTTCAGCCCTGCTCCTATTTTCTTCTAGGGACTCTCCTAATAATGTGACATTTTTTTGCTAGTGTTTTGCAGGCAAATTTCTCTCTTTGAGATTCCAGAGGGCATTTGGTGTCTTTGTAGGCCACTGTAATGAGTAATGGCCCTAGTTGCAATAGCGGGTAGTGCTGCGTATATTGACTGGTGCCGCACTGTAATGAGGTGTGGAGAGGAGCTTTGTGCCCAGCTCACTCTGAGTTGTCAGTCACTGCTACATCATGGTCGAAACGGTTTATTGGGTATGACTGCCAAATTTTACAGAGGTGCCAGATTAATTTTGATGTATTGTACTTGTAGTAGCGACTCTGGGCAGTTTGTGATGTCTCTGCTGGAAAACTATCAATGGAAGTGTATAAGTAGTTGGCTAACATATCAATGGTGCTGTAAATAATTTCCTCTAGTGTTTTCAAAACATCTCAAACAGGAAATATATTAAACAGAAACAGGGAAGAGTTCCTACTGTAAGCTAGACTTCTCTCTGGTTGGGTAAGAGATATTCAAAGTGTTGCTTTGCTACTGTTCTGTACCCCTGGTGTGACAAGTTCCGCTCTGCTCTGGGTGAGATGGGCATTTGGATCTCCTGCTGCTTCTTTTGCTAGGGTCTTTGTCTCCAAAAAATCTCTTAACAGTCAAGCACTGCAATGCAAATCCTTTTTCTTTGAGAGGTTTGGAATTTGCCGTCTTCAGCTTTCTTACATATTCCTGTGATGCAGAAATGCCTCCCGCAAAGGTCCCACCTGGCAAATGTCCTTTCCTCCTCTTCCAACCCCCCTGCTCGCACTGCTTGCGGGATACTGATGTGCAGTGATGACGGCTCGGTTGCTGTGAAGCCGGGGATGCTGCACGGACTGGCTGGTGTAGCGGCATTCCCTGAGCTGCTGCTGGGCTGGGAAGCCTGACAGGGGACGGTGCGGTGGCTGCTGTGCTGCAGTTGGGTCACCACTGTATGTTGGGTACTGGGAAGAGTGCTGTAAGCGGAAGCTGGACTGGAGTCATGCTGTCAAGGCCAACATGAGCGGTTAGTTGGTGGTAGAATAGTTTGGGTTGAAACACACAAGTTATCTTGTAAGGTGCCAGTTACCTGTAATCCTGGGAAAAGTGTGCTCGGAGCAGCGTGGGGATCCAGAGTCCTGGCACCCTGTCTCTAGGACTGGACTGTTTACTTTCTAGCAGTGCAGAAGGTCATTCCAATCCCTAATGTTTCTTCTGTTTTTTCAAATGCTCAGACTTTTATTCTCTCATATCTTGAAGAAAAAGCCTTTGAGCCCACTGTCTCTAGACTTCCCAAGTGAGAGATCCTGGTTTCTCCTCAGAGCCTTATCTTGTTTTCTGCAACTGGTGTGTTGTGATCGAACTTAATGACTAGTTCAGACCTCTGGATTTTGAGTCATTCACTTGGTTTCTTCTACTGTTGCTCTTGTCTTGCTGTGTTCCTTAATCATTCAGCTTTTGTTATGCTTCTAGAATACAGATGTTTTTTTCTCTGCCCTTTCTCTGGTGGGAGGAACAACCCTAATTTTCCAGTGAGTATTAGCCATGTTCAAAAGCTGTTCTTTAAAAGCAGATTTGAAAAATGGCTTCTGCTAACAGTGGGATGTTTAAAGCAATCTGTGCTGACCATGCAAATCACATTAGTTATTTTACTAGGTTGCTTCTTGCCTACTTTTCCATTATTTTATAGCAAGGAATATTGATGAATCTTGCTTTTCAATAACAGCCTTCCAAGAATTAAACTATTACTGGAAACTGATCCAGCTTTGCTTTCTTATTCTGTAACCATACTCCAGTCCACAGTGCAAGCTTGTTTTATCTCATACCTCCTTGCTTGCCCTGGTGAGGTAGCCTTATGATAAATTCATCAGTTTCCTCACAATATTTCACAGAAGTTACTGACTTGTTATGTTAAAACTTGCAAAGATTTTTAATAAGTTGAGGAAGCATTTTACAGAAACTATGCTCATTTTATTTGTAGTCTGACTTTTGTACAGGGCTCTGTAACTTGGCAGTAAGTAGTTGTATTGGACAGGCTATTGAGAAGTACGTGGTGGGAGCAGTTTTAACCTTCCAGGCTTCTTCTGCCTCTAACTTCTGGGAAATTTTTTTGTGATCTTCTAGCACCGCTAAGAAAATTCAAGTAAAATCACACACACACACACACACATTCTGCAAGTAGTAATTTTTCATTTTTTATTGCTATAGCTTTATGGTTTGCTCTTAGGCAAAAACAAGTGAAAGGATAGAGTGCTGATCATGTAATTCTAGTGCAGCCCGTCTTTGGGACAATGCAATTACAAATCTCAGTGTTATTTGTAGGCTTTTTACAACAGAAATATATGGATTGGCTAATATTCATGTTTGTGAAGTTATCTTTTTTACTGTGGGCTCTGATCTCGGCTGGAGATTTTGGTGGTGTTTCTGTACTAATAACCTCAACACTCTGGACCAATTGTTCAGCCTTCCTCTGGGAAAGCTTTTTGGGTGAAACCAAAGGTGGTATTTGGGGTTAAACAACACAAGATATTTGCATAGTAGTTGTAGAGCCATCTGATCTCTTCAGATATAGTAGGTAGAAACTGAAATTTTTCCTTATTTGCTCAAGTTCTGGATGTATCTAATAGTGATCATTTTCAGTTAATGACTACAATTATTTTGTCCCATCAATAGCAGTTACTATATGCAGCTGAAAGATCAGAAAGCTTCTAAGAACAAAAAATAAGCTTCTGTTACACTTACAGGGGTTGCCTACATGTCAAGACAAGTTTTGTGCAGGGATTATGCATGAAATGTTGCAAACGACTGTTTTGTGCAGCAGCTTGGTGGAGGGTCCCTGAGAACAGAATCACGTCTTGGTGCAGTCGGTTTGAGGTGGAAGGAGAGTAAAGTCACTGTGACAGCAGCTGTCTTGTACCCGATTTTAGAGCAATAAACCCCCCATCACTGTCATATTCAACTTCTGTAATGAGAATGACACGAAAATTACGAAGATAAGAATTCCTTTCCTGTTCTTTTTGCCTTTGTAAAAGAAACAGCTGAAAGGCTGAGGTGGCCGCGGGATGCACGGTGACTGCTTAAAGACAGTGGTGAAGAACAGACTTATGCCACCAATAATAAAAGGGTTTGTTTTTTTTTTTTTAAGAAGGGAAAGGCCAATATTGTCAAACCAAAGATTACTAGAACTAAACACTTCTCAGAAAGAGGAAGCCATCATAAACCAAGAAAACTAGAAAAGTGCATGAATTCTGGAAAGTTGAATGTAGGAACAAAATAGGAAAGTCTGCTTCCTCAGTTGAAGATCAGACTGTAAGTAAAAGCCACTAATAAAACCTTTTCCAAATAGATTGGCTTCCAGGTGTAAAAGGAGCATTTGATAAAGATAGGAATGCAAATGTAGAAACTAAACTATTGCTTTGCATGTGAGAGGATTGTAGGATGAGTTGTGCACATTGGAGCCTTTTTCTTCCAGAAGACTTTTCTGAGGAACTGTCTCAAATTGAAGTGTCAGTGGAATAGGATTTATAATTAATTGATGAAAGGAACTGTAACAAATCATCAGGACCAGATGGTATTAAATCAAGATTTCTAAAAGCATTTGAATGTGAACTTGATGAGCCACTGACTCTGGCATATAACCTATTACTTAAGTTGGCCTTGATGCCGAAGAATAGAAGATTACAAATGTGATGCCAGGATTCCACCCCCCCACCTCGCCCTTTTTTTTTTTTTTTTTTCTTTCTTTCTTCTTTTTTCCTTCAGAGCTTGGTGAGCATTGCAGGGAGCTGCAGACAGTAAATGTACAGGGCATATTGATAGAAACTGTAATAAAGAATAGACTTAATGAAAACACGAGGAAGAGTCAATATTAGCTCTTGGAGAGGGAAGTTGTTTGAAGGAGCCTGTGAGTGTGTGGGTGTAGGCGAGCTGGCTGGTGTAGCTTTCCAGGAAGGTTACAAGAAGGTCCCTCACTGAAAGCTCTTAATGTGGAGCTTCTGCTTGACTGGTCACAGCTGAGCAATAGGCTCTGTGCAGTTGAGAAGAATATGGAAAAGGGGGTAATAAAATAAAAAACCCCATTATTTATGATTTCTTGTAACGTGATGACTCCTATACTGCCACTGGGGTTCTCGGACAGGGGTTTGAATCTTCTGGCAGGAATACTTTCAAACTCATCGCAGAGTGGTCAGATTTTCAGAGTGAACTAAAGGGGATAGTTAGTGCCCATTAAATCCCAAGTTTTACATATCACCTGCAACTTGGAAAATTGTTAATTGACATTTGTTAAAAACTGCTACAGAGGTTTCTTTGGGGTTTTTTTTATACTGCTACTGTTTTTACTACTGTTTTTACTTGCTGTAGGCCACTACCAGGGCAGGGGGCTTAGCTGGGCTTTCGGATCTGGTGTGGCCACCAGATAGGTTTGGCTGGTTTAGACTGACAGTAATTCAGCATTACAGAAAGGCATGGTGGGCTGTACTTCTGTGACATGCAGATATATAAATAACTATTTTCTTCTTAAGGGTGGAAAAGAGAATATATGGGTTCCCCTCTGGGTATTGTAGTCTTATCTTCAGGTTCCACAGTGTTTGAGGTTATTTGAATAAAAATACTTAAAGGAAGAACAGAAGCCTTTCAGAACATGTGAGTCTTGTGCATTATGACAAGATAATGAACATTCGGCTTGTTCAAATTCTTTGTTTCTGCCACCTTCATCATGTTGAATCTAAAAATGTTCAGAGCTGCAGAGAGGACAGGAAACAAAGATATTATGCTCGAGATCAAGAATCCACATTCCCAGGGTTACCTATTTTCTTGACGTGAGGAAGGGAAAATGGGTTTGAGCCGCTTGTCCAAAGCCTGCACTGTTGTTCTGGCAGTAGCTGTCTGTTTAATGCTGTGTTTTAGACATCCGATGTCCTGACTTCTCTCCCTTGCTTCCCATTATGGCTGAAACTTTGCTTTTGATAATCACTGTATTGGCCACCTGGCAGCTCCTTTGGATGCGTGTGCTGTTTGTGTTGCATGGCAGGGATGTTCTGCATATTGTTGCTCCTATGCTGGCGTGTGGAAGAGGGACTAAAAATGCTGGAGTGTTTATTACCATTCAGCAGCACTTTTAGTTGAGATTTGTGATGGAATTTGTCAGCTCCTGCAGGACCATTCTTTAGTATTTCTGGCAGCATATATTTGCTTTTGTTATGAGAAAAACTCCAGGAAAGCAGTAATATGTTTACAAAATGAAAAGTGTTTCATCGAAGGTGTCGGGGACTGAATGCATTCAAGTCTGTACAAAGCAACTTTACCTTGAGTGGTCTGTCTCAACCCAGGTTGTGGGGGTAGTTTCCTCCATTTTTTGCCTTCTGACTCCACCTCTCCTGCTCTTTATAGGGCTGGCTCAGCCTGGGATGGCTGCTGGATTGAAAAAATGTTTGGGGGAATATGTTGTTCAATAAATAGCAATTAATGTAGTTATTCACTTTTTTGTTCATTTGCAAATATTTTACTAACATTGTACTGGAAATGCATCATTTTTGGACACAGGGTAATTATAGGCATCTTTTGCTCATCTCATATTGAGATACAAAAGACTTAATAGCTCAATTTAAAGGGCTTGCTTTTCCTTTTCATCAGTGGAACTTCAAGTAGAGTTATTTCTGAAATGGAGAACTTGCACTACTTACAATTAGGAAGAGAAAAGTGGAAATAATTTTTATATATATATCATATCTATGTTTAGTGTGTGTGTGTCTGCTGAACATTCTTTAGAATTAATAAACTGATGTTTACACAGTAATCACTTCATTTCTGGAATTTACTGCACGGAAGATTCAATTTTTTTCCTGCCTCAAAAAACTCCAACCCAATAAAAATATAATGATATGATTACCAACAGTAATTATATCAGATTACTGCAGATATGCAGCACAGGATAATTTTAACTGGCTCTCATTTCTTTAGCATATAGGATTGCTTGTTTGAGGGTTTAGGAGCCTGTTTGTCCTACTATGTCTAAGTCTAATATTTTGCTGCTCACACTTCTGCCTTTTCCTCGATTTTAAGTGTGGGGCATGCTAGTGGCTTGCCAGGTGTGGCTTTGGCCACTGCAGCAGGGTTTGTACACATGCAGGAGGCCATCTTCTCCACTTAAGTGCAACTGTGCAAACTAGATTTTAGTCCTTTATAGATATTTTAAATCCATTTTAATTCCTCTCAGGAGTTGCAGAGGCTTGCAGGGGCTAAATAACTCGTGTTTTATTAGAGTGATGCTGTTAGGTTTATTATCTTGTTACCAGAAGGAAGAAGAAGAAAAAAAAACAAAAACAAAAAACCAAAAGCAATGAGTTGTCAGGAATCCACATGTGCTAAATCTGCCATCCAGGCTGCCCTGGCGATTCCCAGCTGTTGGCGGATGAGATTTCCTGTGCAAGGGAGGTATTTGGGTGCATTATCTGGGAGTCGTTAAAGCAGTCCCAGTAAGGCAGTGGGACTGTGATGGTTAGTTCTCAAATCAGTTATCTCTTGGAACACTTGCCTCTGGCCTTAGGTTGATCTAAGAGAAGTCTCTCTCTCCATTGGACTTAAAATCTGTTTCTAAATTAAAAGCAAAATAATTAAGCCATCAAGTAAAATGCGTCATCCTTGTGGCCTCATCTTCATGTTATTGAAGTGCCTGTAGTGAAGCTCAGATTGAAAAACCTTGGTGAGATCTATTTCAGGACCTAGATTTTAACTTGGAAAAACATTTTCAGAGAGAGTTTATTAGTGAATTATGAAATACTTCTAACCTTTCAGATTTTCAGAAGGCACTGGGTGACACCAAAGGTCCAGGGTGCTGTTTCTTCTGTTTATGAACTTTCTTTTGAAACTGAACTTGTGTCTGAACAGTGGCGTCAGTGATATTTTGTGAAGAGAATACAGAGAACCGTGTACTCACTAGCCTGCTCTCTGATTCCTTCACTAGTTGTCCTTCCTGGTTTTCCAGTATCATTTTTCTTTCACTTGGGTATGTGCTGAAGAATTTGCTTTTAAAGAGAAAAGCAATGCCAATGCCACTTCAAGTGTTTTCCTTTGTTTTTCTGCTGGTATGAATACACGTCACATCTAGTCCACTGCTGTCACAGGCAATTGCATCAGAGTTCTCGATGTAATCTGATCAAGTACCACTTGTTTTTCTTTTTTCTTTCTTTTTTTTTTTCCTGGTGACTGTTGCTTGCTGAATGGACGAAGCATTCGTATTTTAAAAAATTCCAGTTTCCACCCTAAATTTGTTTAGGGATCATTTGTCTGCAGGGTCTTGTTTTGAAGGATTTTTTGTGAGTATGAGTGACCAAGGCTGCCCGCGAGGCTGTACTGAGCCTCGCATAGTGCGAGCAGCAAAAATGCTTCTCTGAGACTCTTCTCAGAGCTATGTCATTTACCTGTCCTCCATTCTGATACATCAATTTTTTTCTTAATCATTTTCTGCCTGATTGTATTACAAATAATTGTTGTTTTCTCCTTGAGTGCATAATTTTGCATGTGGTACTAAGTGTTTGGGTCTATATTTTTTACCTGTCCTTAAAATTATCCTGTTCTTAGTGTATGACAGATGTCAGCCGCTACACTGACATGCAGTAAACTTGATTAGTGTTCTCCTTTTGTCTTCAAGTCACTTTTATTTATATATACACACATATACCCATATATATAATTAGAATATATATGTCTCAGGATAAACCCTTGGGAAAATAAATCTATTAGTAACCACTACAGCCTCATTTTTCTTGTTCGTGTTTGACCTTCTGACTTTAGCCCCTTTCCTTATTTATCTTAGGATTCTTATATTGTTTTTTATTTTCTCCTACTAAATGGATTATTTCCTACATAACACCACAGTGTTGTTTTCTGATAGCTGGATAAATGAGACCTACCACATTATGTTTAGAAAAATCTTGTGTTTTATTTGCAAAACATACTGGGAGAATGTGGCATGAATTATTACTGGTTAACCCAAGTTGTATCTTACTCTGTTTTTCTTCTCTTTTCCTTCAGGTCTCTAATTATCTGTCTCTTGAAATGTTTTAAAACATTTCATTACTCCTGAGATCAAACCAGCCAACATTTAGATAACAAAATTAGTTTTTCCCTTTTTTTAAGCAGACATTTGCATTTGCTATTCTGTAATTCTCTGGTACGAGTCTAGCTTGATATATCTGCTATCAGACACGCAGGAATCACACCCCATATGAATGCTTTGGAAGGCCTTTTCTGGGTCCCTGAGCTGCAGCGTGTTGGGTATGGTAGAGCTGTGCTTCCTCCTTGGTTGCAGTGGGTCCCGTGTCCATCCCGACTGCCTTCAGCATCCTGCCTTCATCCCACCTTTCTCGCTGTGATTGCCCGCGCTGAAGACTGAGGCAAACTATCCGGGTAGTTTTGGATGATTTATCCATACATTCAATAACCCCATTTTCGTCATAGGGCTTGAGAATCTTTTATACTCAATTCCCTTAATACAAAAAAGTTGAAACTTTGACAATTGCCATTTTATTCTTAGGCTGTGTATTCTTTACCTATCAGTTCTTTTTTTCTATTTCTTTTGAGCTTGTTGCTTTTTTCTCCCAGTCTTTGTGGAACAGCTCTATTTGCAGCAAGGTGTGGATCCCTTCTTTCAACAAGTTTTTCTCTGGTGATTAGGATCTGCATTCCAGATAGCTTTTACAGCTTTGTGCTAGAAAAATGCCAAGTTTTCCCTTAACAGAAAATCTGCGTAAATTTGCCTTTCATGCATGTGCATGCATGAGTACGTGTACAAAATCATGAGTGCTGCAGAAGACTAAAATAAAAACACTTCAGTCTAAATGTGCTACAAGTAAATAAAAATTACTTTGAGACAGAGGACATGTATAGCCAACCTAGTGTTGCTTAGTGCAGCTTGGATGCTTCAAGTTACCTTTCTCATGGTTGTGCAAATGCTAAACTGCCAGAAGGACATAGACTTCTTAAGCATATGAACTGTACGTTTAATTAGTTAGAAGCAATGAGCTTAAATGACAGGAGCAGTTCTCAGGATGTTTCTTGGTAAGTTAATATACTGCAGATTGAACCTTTGAAGCATGGCTCTACAGAAAGTCTCCAGTGAAAATGCGTTTCTAATTGCCAACAGCACTGGTTAACAGGTTGTCTAAGCAATTTAATGGCCCAACTTCAGAATAGCTTTAATATATTCTTGTCACCCCATGTGAATAACTTGATACACTGATAAAGATAAAGCTGCTTTGTTTTTCAAATATTGATAGTAGTGGGGTTTTGTGTTCTTTCTTTCTTTCTTTCTTTCTTTCTTTCTTTCTTTCTTTCTTTCTTTCGGCCACTCAGCAGGAAGAACCTCCAGACGGTCTGCTTTTTCCTTGGCCGGGGAAGTTGTTAGTAATATCTTTTAAACTCAGATGGGTGAGAGATAACAGGTTATTTTATTTTCATAAAGAATGAAGACTCTATCATTTGGGATTATTTTGAAGGAATGCATACCTTCCCAGCAGGCTTTTGACACAGTGGTGTAATCGGTACTGTTTGGCTGGGTTCCATAGTACATATATTTTGCTCAGAAACTTGGGTTCAGTGTATTACAAATTATGTTTTTTGGAGGATGAGCATTCAGTAATTAAAAAAAAAAACCCAGAACAGAGATTGTAATCAGTGCACGGTCTTTACAGCCGCAGGTCTTGATGGTTATTTAGTAAATTGTGGAGGTTTTTTCTCTCCACCTGTGATGTTGCAGTCTCAAGGTCTGTTGTCACTGCTGGTGGTTTTCATTTGGTGGTGGCCTTACATATCCTGGAGACAGAGGTTCTATGCTGCAGTGTCAGCCTTGGAAAAGCTTTCAGCTTGGATTTATGGGTTTTAGTTCCCTCCATCCCTGTTGTGACATGTGGCAAATGCCATTACTAGCCCTTAAACAGAATCTGTTTTACACGGGAAGGAAAATCAGTCACAGTGAAGCGTGGCTTTCAGGAAGATGAATGTGGTCATGGAAACGACTTGAACTCGTGGTTTGTTTTGTTTGTTTATTTATTTATTGGGATCCAGTTACATGCTCTGTGCATTATAAGTTATATTCCCGAATGTCTTATGGTACCGGATATATGAAATTCAGTATTTATTACTTGAGTTGTATTGAGGTGGTATCCAAACTGGAAGACCTCTTGTCCCATTGTTCTCCTAATGCAGAAGAATCTCTAACTTGTCTTACAAAATCGTTGGTGGTGATAAGAAACAAATGAGTATTACAAATTAAATCTGCAAATTAAATTTGCAGATTACAATCTGCAAAGGCGGAATAAGATCAGTGGGCAAAGGTGTTCACAGAAACCGGTGATTCTTCCTTGGATTACTTTGCTAAAGAGGCAAATCGCCTCTAGTTAAGGCAACTGGAAACCTTGGTGAGTGTAATTCTTGTTGAAAATGCAGTGAAAACGAGTGGTTAAAATTTTCCCTTCCTGGGCTAGATGGACCTTATCTGCCTTTAAGTAAGGACCTTTGTGTTTTGGCAATGTGGTAATAGCTGAACAAACGAAGAGGACTTCAAAGGAGTTACAGGAGTTCTTGCAGCTTGAGCACTGGCAGCAATTCCTTTTCAGTTGTTCTAGAAAATGGCAAGAATGTAGGTGGCTTAATATTCCTCTGCCACAAATTGATAATGATTAAGATTATAAATTATATTACATAGTACTAGTTAGGGTTCAGGTTTGAAAGCACTGTAGTTACTTCTCAGAACTACTTAAGTATTTACTCCTTAAAAAGGCTCCCATGGTAACTGCTACTATTTATCTTTATTTGCTCCCTGCCTAGAAGGATTTTTCAGTAGTTAGAGAACTAACTAACTGTACCTTTAAGTTGATGACTTCCCACTCTTCTCTTCTCTTGATTGTTCGTTGAATTTCTTTGTTGCATCTTGTCTATATTAGATCATAACTTCAAGATGGGAACTGTATGGTGGCGAATCCAGGATCATGGGGTATGATCTTGGTTTAGGACCTTCAGGCAATATTAAAATACAAATAACTATGCTTGAAAGATTTCTAACATATGATCTAAACTGTTACAGGGCAACAGTTTGTTCTGTTTGAGCTTAGCAATATACAGTCAAGTTCAGACAGGTTGGAAGCTGACTGTCCTGAGTTATAGTGCTTGCTCTGTGATTTATCTGCTTCTCAAGTCTGAACCAGGCTCTGTTACCAGAAAATGAAGCACAAACAGGTATGCTAATACAACATTTATTTGGGAATTTTAGTTGCAGGAAAGCCAGATAATTCCAATATTTCCAGTGGCAGTTTTTGCACTGTAAGTACAGCTCTTCACAGTGTGATTTTTATATGCAGAATACGCAGTAGTGCACATTCAGGTGCTGTAAAAGCAGTGTATCTTTATTTAAAAAAAAAAAAAAATTCTTCATAAGGATAAGCACTTAAAAATTGGACCACAACATTCCTTTTTATGCACGTTAAAGCGTAGTATTCAGCAACACTATTGCATTCTGTTCTCAGATGATCAGATAATGTAATTTTTAATAACTTGTCAACTACCAGTAATATGCACCTGTGTGCAATTTATATAGGATCCATGAAAGTCTTCAAAGTGGAAAAATGTACAATAAACTGTCTGTGCAACATATGATGCATTATTTAACATCATAAAGTGTTGTAATGCTGAAAATTTACAGCTGTCTGAGCCCCGTTAATAGGATGGCGAGGTACCTTTGCAGTGAAGATGCTTTACGTGGGAGCGTCTGTGTGCAGCTGCAGCCGCCCGTGCCTCCGCGCTGAGAGCCAGGCTGAGCCTGCTGGCCAGCAACTGTGGAATCCAGACACATCAGGGGTTCTTGCACTTTAATTCATTTCTGTGTCCACTGATGTTGCAGTGATTGTGAGTACAATGAAAAAAAAAAAATCTAAACAGAATTGAACAACCTCTGCTGGTGCAGCTGGTTGCCCTTAGTCAAAAGTCCATTTTCTGTTGGTTGAAAGGTTGTCTTATCAGGAATTA
Organism: Caprimulgus europaeus; assembly: GCA_907165065.1. The sequence continues at coordinate 12,434,010 of OU015534.1, read as the reverse complement.
AATTTTTCAGCTGAGGAAGCCATCTGACTGGAAATGGAAGAGAAATAAGGGGTTAGGGTTAACTGAACATTTTGGGGAGGAAGCATAAAAGCATTCTGTTGGCTTTCCTATGGGAGGAGGTGGGTCATCACTTGATTTGCACGGGAAACGTTTGGTGCACTGAATGTTACTGAAGAAATTACTGTTTGACAAATGTTTATGTTGGTTAGGGTTCTGTGAAGTTATAAACAGGAGACCGATTAAGGGACATCAGAAGCTGAGGTTTTATGTGAAATTTAATTTAAAGTTCTGTAAAATGGACAATGCTACTAAACCGCAATTTGTTCTTGCAACACTAAGTGTCTCTTTATGGTGAGCCTAATTGGTTTGGAGATAAGTTGCTGCATTTTAATACTAGGGGAGAAGGTAGGGTTGTTATCAAGTAAACTGATGGAGAGGCAGTGAGTCCTGACAGTGGTTCCTGGCGGTGGGGGAGCCTCATTCATACCCAGTGGCAGGGATGGGGTGTTTTGGGGTGAGGGTTTGCCACAGAAGTCTCCTTTGCCTGCTGGCCATTATCAGGGGATAAAATTGAGGTGTGGGGTTTTTTGGTGGTTCTTTATTTTTTGTTTTCTAGTATGATTGGAAACTTTGAGAACTGAGAGGTTTTTGGCGTTGGGGGTTAATTGTTTTGAAGATCAGCTTTCTACCTAGGGGTAATTTGGGGAGCTAGTGGGCTGGTGGTCCTGTTTGGCTCCCCCCCCCCCCCCCCCCCAGTAAAATACCTCTTCCTTCTCCTGAAGGTCTAGAATGGATGAAAGCAAGCAAAGGAATAAAGGTGTAATGTCTGATTGGGGCTCATACATTAGGATAGATTGCCCCAAAGTGAAGTGTGGGGGAGGATATAATTTTCTAAATGTGATTCACCCAGAGTATGAATATATCTGTAAAATTAACCAAGTAGATAAGTGGAGAGTTCAGCATGAATTTCTGCATTGTCACAATTAAAAGGAAGCACATTTTGCAACACTGTGGCTCGTTAAGGCTTGATTTCTTTCCAAGTGCCAGAGTAATCCTGGATATTATTGGAAAAGAAAAAAGTAATAGGGCCCTGAGAGATCTTAAATGTGAATATCAGTGGCAGGTTTCTGGGTGAAATCCTCCCAAACTGTGAGCTGTGTCTTGGTGCTACTCTGTAATTGCCCCTTTGTTGGCTATCAAACAAAGTTCCCGGCAGCGTTCAGGGGTAGTTCAAAGTGATCTGACAAAATCTCCTGGGAGAAATCATGGGGCTGGGAGTATTACTTCGGCCTCGCACGGTGACTGGCTTTGGGCTCTTTCATTGATATGTTTGCTTTTTAATAAGTAAATCACTCTGGGAAATTATTTCTCCAGATTTCTGCAGTTGGTGAGCAGAAGTCTGAAAATGAGGTGAAACTAATATAAAGATGTGAAATTGGTGCTGAAACCTCGTATCCGGAAAGGCTCTCTGTTAGCACAGAAGAAATAGAGTTAAAGCAAACATGACATTAAAGTTGTCTAAAGGGGAGAAAAAAATTACATGAGTTTCAGCAGCACCACTTGGATAGGTTGTGTTTGAGAAGGATACTGATTGTCCCTCAGTCATCTTCAGACTTGGAAAACAAGGAATTTCTTTGTAATCTCTGCTGAAGTAGACTACTTCCAGGTTATCTCCTAAAAGTAGAGGGCAGTTGGTATGATGTGAAATTGTTTATTTGCTACTCTTGTTGTTAAACTTTGCTTATATTCAATAACTAGGTCCATATACATGAAGAAAAATAGCCTCCCTAAAATACTGCCTTGCAATTTATTTTGAACTTGCATTTACCTTTTAGGTAAAATATCATGTTTGGTGAAAAACTTACCAGTGTAAGCTTATTTAAAAAAAAAAAAAATCTTTGTCAAATACCACTGTGCCTTTTTGGTAATTATTAATATTATGAAATAACACTCTGAAGCAGTAGCACCTTCTGAGTGTTGTCTGCCTTTGTCTACGTTGAATTTGTATGCCATTAGAGTGGTGGGCTGAACGACCACAGAGATCCTGTTTTCTTCCTCGCATGTGCAGTTCCTGTGTGTTTATGCAGGATTGTAGAAAAACCTCTTCTAACAGTATCTAAAGTGCTGCTGGAGTCTGCCCTAATGCAGTGTAAGGAGTTTCCCTCAAAAGCAGCCTTTTGTTACAGAAGAAATTGGTTGCAGTGAAAAGGCATAAATATTGAGAAGATATTTTTGTGGGTAGATACTGGGAGGAAGCCTTTTAAGCCTTTCTATTTACTGTCTGTGTTTTTAACTGCACTGTTGTGCTTGTGGGAGTAAATGGCAGTGGGTGAAGGGGACGGCAGAGCCTGGCATTGCCCGCTTTCAGGTGAACACAGAAACTGGCCTCCACGTGAATGGGTTGATGTGAGCACAGATTTGAAGGTACTTTTACAAAGAGTAAAAACCCAGGAAGCTGGTGAATGTGGTGTGGAATTAGGACTCACACCCGGGGCACATCGGCAGGAGCTGCTGAAGAGAGAAGCGAAGCTTTGGCCACCGATGGAGCGAGGACTGGCCGGCGTGTGGATGAGGCTACCTGGTGTGTAGTCTTGCTTGGGTTTTGGTGGGGGACAGGTCTTTTGCCAAATCGTGTCAACATCCATCTTCCATGGAGAAAGATGCTTTTGATTGATTAAAGAGGAACTATACAGCTGGAGCGTCAGTCTGTCCTGGAGCGCGTCCGTCCCCCATTGCGTTAGGGATGTGGGAGTGTGCCTCGTACGGGCACAGGGTGGGACGTGCTACCCCATGGCTGCCCCATGCACTCAGTATTCTCTCTGCTCAGCAGTGCTTTGTGCAAACACAATACAAATATTAAATTACTCTTATTTTTTTCTTTTTTTGTTCAGCGTTTCCCTTCACAAAGCAGACAAATTGCTGTTGTCGCAGCCATTGTCTTTGGCGGGGTTACTCTGGGGATGTATCTGACAGATCTCTGTTGCAACACATGGAGGAAAATTCTGAATGGTCTTCTCTTTCAAACAATGCAAAAGCTTTTTATTTGTTTTTGTTGTGTTTAATTAAAATAGATACACCCAGAGGCTTGAGCAATTGCTGGATATTAAAAAAAATAGAAATAGGAAGATTAAACAATTGAAAAAACATTGTAATGCACAAATTTATTATACAAAATGTATAAACTTGTGTTAATAGGATTATAAAAATTCAGGGGAAAAACTGGCTTAAATATTTAAAAGTGTATCTTTAGATCCATTGCCCTTTAGATCCCTTGCCCTCAGGACAAAAAATAGCTTAAATATTTAAAAGTGTATCTTTAGATCCATTGCCCTTTAGATCTTGTGCCTTCTTTCGGCATTACTTAATCTTCATGTTTGTATTGTAAAGTATTTATCTAATTATATTTTAATACTGCCTCGCTGAAAATTGAGTTGTATTACACAGGTCCAAATTTTTTTCTGTATATGTGTCTGTTTAATTTGCATTACAGTTCTGCCTGCCTATTTGATGGAATATTACTGTTTTTTGTTTAACAGCTTTATTAGATTAGAGGGTGATGTTTGTTATTTAAAAAAAACCAACAACCCCTATTCACAGAAAACATAGTTGCTGTTCTTTTATTTAATATTACAGGTTACACAAATTATCTAACAAAGGTGAAAAGAAAGGCAAATCCATAAACTTGTTTCTGGATTATTTGATTGCTTAATCTGTCTGCAGGTGAAAGCATCGTACCCCCTTCCCCGCGGAGTCACAGTCTTCACGTACCATGGCCAGCAGTGCAGGTGATGCTGCCCTCCTGCATGGCTAGTGGTGCAGGCTGTGATGGTCCTTCTTGTTGAAGGATTTTATTTTTTTGCTGTGGAAAAAGTTAATTCGGTTTCCGTGGTCCTTGGTTGTCTTCTGGAAGTAGGTAGGCAAGTGCTGCTAAGATGGAAATGAGTGATGCTGACGAGATGGTCTGCGGGCTCTGTCGCCTGTGTGCCAGCCTTGCACAGGGCTCTCAACCAACCTTCTTGCTTCTGGAGAGAGGATAGTGGGCGTTTTGGGAACTTTGAATGAAATATTGGAGGCTTTCTCAGTATAAATATTGTCAGCAGAGATCAGAACATTTCACCTTTTGGTGTCAGATGGTGGCATGCATTGAGATCTAAGTGGCATCTCTACATACTTCAACAAAATATGCTGCCTCTCCTGCCTTCACGTTCACTTTTTGGTTTCATTGGCAGACAGATTGCGTTTTATGTCCTTTCTCTGCACATTATGCCAGAAGGTTCCTTTGCAAAAAATAAATTTATAGCCGCTAGCTGGTAAAGGTCTTTCCGCAGCAGTCTTGCAGAAACATTTTCAGAGCGATCCCTCCCATAGCGGTGGCATCTCTCAGCCGCCTCTCCCGGCACCGGAGGTGACAGCCTGCCTGCAGTATTTTCTGCTACATCTTTCTGCGGTAATTTTCCAGACCACGTCAAGGAGAAACTGAAATTTGTAAATGGAGAAGTCTTGGATAACTTGGTCCAAACTATTCTGCTGACTTGAGCTATGCGGTCTCATAAAAATGCTTTTTTCAGGTAGGAGCTGTCAGGTTTATTTGATTGTGGATGACCTTTGTATATGTGCTCAAATGCATACGTGTACGTATGCACGTTCATATCTACTCTTCAAAATGACATTCGAGCAAAGAACAAACCACTTGTGTGTTCATGACACACTTGGTGCCGTTTGACAAGGAGTGCTCGAGCCATTCTGTGGTTAGCAGTGCCACTGAATAACAAAGCCATCCCATGTTTCGATGACATTATTTTGGGGTTTTGCAGAAGTGTAATCAGTTTTATGTATGTAAGCTGTTCAAGTTATTTAACAGTCACTCAAATCTGCCATTCTACATGCTCCTTTTTTTTTTTTTATGAATAGAGGTAGGCAAATGAAAAATAGCCCAGCAATCAGAAATTGTTCTTCACAAAAGGTTAGTGGGGAAAGTGGAGATGTGAAAGTACTTTTAAATAGCAGAGATAGTCTTTGGCATGATAAAAAAGGCAACATTTTTTGTCTCACATTCAATTAAACTGAAAAAAACCCCCCAGCCTTTGGAAATAATGAAAATTAAAACTGCTTTTGTCTCCCCTGTTGGAGCATTCTGAATGGAATTTAAAAAAAAAGGCCAACTGATTTGCTGTAGTTTGCTGAATTCCACCTCTTGATATTTTGCAAGAACAGAACATTGTCTAATACTAAAGCAAGAATTTTGTCTATGCATTTATTGTGTTAATGTGGTTAGAAAAAAGTGCTTTAAGATTTTGTTGAGGCTTATCCAGTAAGATGATGTATTGAGATGACTTGCATATCTTAATAGCAAATTTTTCATCTCGTTAATAAGGAGAAAATGTAAAGAATATTATCAAAATAGTCTGTCTGACATGCAGAAAATGTTAAACTTTATCACATTGCAACAAAAATAAACTCATTTCTGGCCGCACAGAAAATGATTATGCCTTGTGTTTGCCTGCTATAAATGTGATTTATTCCTGTAGTAATTACAGTCGCTGATTTGGTAAAAGTTGAAAACATTTTTTTTTCCCCAAGCGTAACAAGACTTCTGTGTTCCCATTGCTACTGCGCTGCAACACTTTGAACTTGCTTAGCAGACATGACAAAAGGTTTTAATTAAAATACTAGCAAGATAAAAAAAATCATTTGTCTGCATTAACTTTGTACATTTCTCCATAATTCTTTAATTCTTGTAATAAAGGAAAAATACCATGACTGAGATAAGAGGTTGTCCTCCCTCCTTACTCCCCTCCTCAGTAAAAGATTGTGTTGGAGCTCTGGGGTGTGCTGCTTAATCCCACTGAAGTACCGCCGAGGTGTTACTTGTTGGTGAGCGGATGAGTAGGAGGTACTTAGGAGGCTTCATTCACCAGCAGGAACATGATCCTAGCGTGGTTAGGGGTACACCAAAATTTATCCAAGTATCCCAGCCTTTCCAGCTCCCAAATGTAAAATAACTCATTCTTTATCCCACCTGAATGTTCTGAAATTAAAGACTATAAAACCGATAGGGTAGCTCAAGGACCTTCAGGAATTTTTCTGCCAAATCCATGGTGAATTTGGAACGAGGCTAAAAATAGAGATCATTGTAAGAGTTCATTAAATCTTTACACTTCCCCCCCACCCCACACAGCCTCCCTACTTAGTAATAAATATCTGATTCTCTGAAACATGATTTAAATAATAGTGTAAATCAAGCAGAAACTTTGATGTAAATCAGTCACTTTGATCTTACTTTGTTACATTTCTCAAAGGAGAGGTTAATTATTAGTACTTTGGTAATTATTAGAGTGCCTTGATTTGCTGCTGAGCTTTTACAGTAAGGTAACACCTTTTGTCAACATTAGAAGCATAGGTTATAATTGTCTATGCCAAATAAGCATTCAGATACTTTGTGCTCATATTTTGGTAGTAAAATATGTGTTTAACATACATTAAATGCTGAATATACAGTTTTATTGATGTCAAAATTTGAATTCAGTTAAAATGCATTAAACAATATTAAAGTGTTAACTTTTTTTCTTAAAATTACTGGATACATAAATCAAAAGCAAACTTACTGCATTTTGAATAGGTAAGGGAGGGCCTTCAAGGTTTAAAATAGTTATTGTATTAACTCTGGATAGTGACTGGAAAATGGTTTTGGCCCTGGAGGATTTTCTAAAAGGCAAATGTCATCCTTTTGCACTTAATGTTTGTTTCTAGATTAGAAAATGAAAACAAATCTTCATGCTATGTTATTTCTTAATTGATTTCTTATTTTGAGCAAATCAAGTCATTGAGTTGAATTAACTGAATAAACTGAAATTAGGAAAAAAGCTATTTCCACATCAGCAAAAAGGTCAGTCACTATTTAGAGTTGTTTTGGTGCATTACTTTCAGTAGTTTAGCCTGGTGATTTGCCTCTCTTGAAGGCATGGAGAGCAAATGTAGGGTTTCTTTGAATGTATATTAAATTTTAATATTTCTGATATATAAATTAATTTTAATGTTATGCATATTTATAAATATAAAAATATGTGCTAATGCTTTAGAAATATAAACTCAATTTTTATTAAGTACTTCAAGACAATTTAAATATGTTAAAAGTAAATGTTTTTTTTGCTTCTCAAGGAAAAACACTAAACATTGTGAAAAGACAGAGTATCAGAGAGTTTTATTCACTGTCACTTGTATAAGCACAGTATAGGACTGGAAAAAATTACAATTTCTTGTATTTGTGATTACAAGAAATAAGAACTCTGACTATTCAGAGTTGGTCATTGTGGTTACTGTACTATTTGGTACTGTTAGTATACTTCTAAATATGTAGTGCTGATAATAGCCCTTAAAATTAATGTGGAAATCTGTGTTGTAGTGTGTTGGGTGCATTTGGTGTTACATCCAATTTTCTGTGAGTTTTGGAAGACACAAATATTTCAGTGCATGATGATATAAAGGTGGAATTGTAGAGCAAAATGGATATGCCATGCATTTATTTTACTATTAACAATATATTCCAAATTTTTTGTGCTTTATTCACATATATAAAATTGAAATAGAGGCAGCTCTGAGGCAGGATTTTGGCTTATTTTACTAAGCAAAAAGTAGAATGTTTGTATTGTAAATAACTTTATAAAAGTGCTCTTTATTTTAATGCTTTCTCTTATAGCAGATCACTCACTGGGGATTATAACTCATGATCATTCTGGTACAGGAGTGGGGAAAGCTGTTTCTTTGGTTAAAAATACTTGTGTATAGATTTTGTGAGTATATCCATCCACATTTAATGTGCATCTATAACAGATGCTCTGTACTAGTGGATGTGTTATCTAGTATGTATAGTATTTTCACTTCAAATACATATGTCTTTTATTTTTTAAGTTGCAGCTCACCTTTATTCAGTTGGCAGAGATTGGATATTCCAGTCTGAAAAGTAGTTATATTTTGTAGAGGTGCTAAGAAAGCTTGATTGTACTTAGGATGAGGGATCTGCTGGTGGTGGTTGTTTACTAGTTTGGATGTTGATGCTAATTCTCCAATGTTAATGCATTCTTACGGGTCTTTGGGCTTTGTGTCAAAAGCCTTGTAGAGAGACTGATAAACATCAGCTCTTCAGTGCAATGGAGAACACGTTTCAGGCAACGCTAATGTGAACTTGATCTAGTAGTTCCTCTGAAATTTTCCTTCATGCTGTTTATTGCTTTTCTTGGATTTATGCTGTAGCAAGATGTTAATGCTAGCTGCTTGAAGATTATCCTGTTGTGATAGGCTGATGCAATGAATTGCAATGGATTAAAAAGAAACAAGCCTTTCCATTGTATATTTTTGCATTAATTTTGTAACATTTGTTTCTTATACTATAAAAGTCTTTTTACCATTGCAGTCAGAATTTACTGTCCTGTGGAGTAAGCTGTTGGGCAACCAAAGAAGGCTGAGAGCCACTAATCCTCAGAGAACAATCCTTGTCCTGACTTCGTGCTGTCCGTAATACTGGTGACACTCTTGCAGGTTCATGCAGTAATACAGTTGTTCGGATGCTTTCTTATCTCCAATTCACTTCTGTACCCTTGTGCTAGAGCTGTTCTGCCCTTCTGGTGTCGACAAAGTACCAGCGTGATCTTCTCTTGTTCTAGAAAACTTTGAAGTTGTCGAGACTCACTTGATGTCCGTTCTGTACAAGAGTCTGCTTGATGTGGAGTTAAAATCTTCCAGAAGAGGAGGTGGAGACCACTGAGCAGTGCTTGGGGGGGTCCTTTCTGGCTCATCCGGGACAAAGCAGCAGTAACTGTGTTCTGCTCCTTTTCTCTTTTCTAAGCTAACTGAGTATCAGCAAAAGTTTTTCTCTGACAACAGTGTCACCCTGGCTTATACAATGCAGACAGCTGGGATTTTGAGATCTTGTGTATAGAGTGAGATATTCTTTCTGGTTTGTGCTTGGCAAACTCAAAGGTTGGTGTGGCTGTCGAGGAATGGATGCTCTGAATGAGACAAGAACCATCACTCAAGCCTCCTATCCACAGTGCCAGATACTCTACATGCAAGACAAGGCACAGTATGCTGATGTGTAGTAGTTAGTCTCTTCTTAAAAATAATAACTCTAATCCTAATTCCTAATAATTAGCTACTCTTAATTCCTAAAACATGTGTTTTTATCCCTTTGATTACTCAGTAGCTAATGGTAATTTGTGTGCCTGTCAGCCTTATCTCCTCATTCCTTAAGCCTCCTTTAAGTTCTTGGAGACTCCATTCACATTATGCCTTTTTTTAAAAGCTCAGTACTCTGTGAGCAGGGAGAGGAGCTGCTGTGTGGCAACCTGTATCAGAAAGGTTGGTTCCTACTTTTCCTCCTGATTATTTTAGCACTGTGATTAAGAGGTTATGAGTCTCTCGGGGAGTGGGAGAGGGTGGGAAAGGAGATTTCTAGTGAAAATGAGTCTATGCCAGGGAAATTTTTCATCTTGTTCCAAACTAAAGCCTTGTTTTGCTGTGCATCCTGTCTTTTGAGAGAACAGCCAAGAAATATAGAGTCATATAATAACTTAATAAAAGCTTCTAGGCAACTAGAAGGTGAATGTGACCTAAGTGTGCTTGACTGCTGAAAGTCCAGTCTGGTCTCTCCAGCAAAGTTTAACAGAGACTGTTCCCGTTTAGTCACCGAGAGCGTTGCTGTGGTGCTGTGTGCACAGGAATAACGCACGAGCAGTGACAAAATACATTGATACTGCATCAGCTTCATGAACAGCTTCAGCCACATCTTGTTTTATCAAGCTTGTGCCTTTATTGGCCTACCAGTCTGGCTGTGTCAGTACCACTGAAATAGAGAAAAGCCTTTAATCTGGTACGTGTCTAACAAAATGACGGAGCTGCTGCCCTTCAGTGCTCAGCTAGAACTGCGGGCTGCATATCGACGTGGAGCACTGCCGCTGTGATGCGGATTTGTGATTGTTCCTACTGCTTTGGCAGTATTGGGAATAGGGGTGGGATGGTGGGATGTTCAGCTGTGCCTGGATAAAATGGGAGCCTGTTAGTTGGATATAGCTGAAAAAATTCTGTCCCCCCTCCCTCTAGCATTGTAGACAAGTTAAGTCTTTGACTTCAGCACTGTTTTTGCTGATCAGTATAGAAAGCACCATAGGAGTTACTTTGTGATAGTGAAAATGGAGCAAGTAGAACACAGGCAGGAACCTATGGACATCAAGTAAAATTCCTTGTCAAACCTTGAGTTCTCCAAGGCTAAATATTATGCCTACTGAATATCCCAGGTGGATGCAAGGACACAATTAAACGGGCATCTTCACTAGCAGCCAGAGCTGCAAACTAAACTTACATGAAAAGTTTTGATACACTTGACTTCATAGGCGTTTGGGGCATTCATTTTTCCCTCTGCCACAGTATCTTCAAAGAAGATAAAGCATATAAACAGTTCCTAGATTTCATACAGGTGGGAGTAGTGGAGGTGTCACTTCTCCTTGGAAATCCTTGTAACTTGTTCATCAAAATTAGTCATGCTCGGTGCTGTAGGTAGTAGAGATTGTTCAGAATTGGAGTGTCTTAAGAAATGTTCTGGCTTACGGTGAGAGGTTTATTTGCTCTGTGCCCAGAATTCACATTTCTATGTTTGACCTGCTCCTGTGAACCTACTGCCAAAAGAACAGATAATATTTTAAAAAACACAACCAAGAAACTAAAGCTTTACCAGATCCTTTCTTTTTTTTTTTTTTTTTTTCTTCTTCCACCCCCTCCCCCCCAGCAGAAAGCTGTGAAAGAGTGTGGCAAAGATGTGTCTTTAATTTAGTAGTCTTGCTTTGGCTAAAAAAGTCTTGTGTCTTGGTGGTCTTTCTGATGATGCTGAGTGCTCATCTGCCTTCCATCCCCAAGGGATCTGCAACTGGAAAGGTCACCATCACATCAGGACTCAGATAATTAGTGCATCTCTCTGGTTACACTGGGTCTTAATCACTTAAGCCAAGCACAAAATGCCGATTCCTCCAGCTCTAGAAATACTCATATGACTCAGTATGGTAAAGAGCCTTGCAAATATTTGCCCAGAGGTGCCAAAAGAAAGGACATGTTGTTTCTGCCGCAATGTTGTATGCTTTCTAACTGCCTTAGTGTCTGGGGATGCTGTGTTGGATGGCTTGGAAACTCCAAGCCTGTTGGCATTCTTGCTGCAGTAGGCAGGAGCAGGGTTTTTTCTCGGCCACATGCCTAGGATTTTTCAAGTGCAGTCCTTTTGAGCCCTTCTGAGGCACGTGGGATTCCTCTATACAATCGTGGCTTGGTTCTCCATGGTCTGACTAGCCCTTCCTTTGAATCATGCATTTTGTTGTCTTTTGTGTTTTGTAGACAGTCGTTGAAGTCTGAAGTGATTGCTGAGCTGAGAGCTCCTTGTGACCCAGAATTGCATTTTCCATAGAGATAAACTGGCACTTGAAATCATAAAAGATGGTTTTTCTTTTTTTTTAATTGTTCTGTCCTTCTGCCCAGCTCTGTTTTACTCTTTGGAGAAGCCATGATATTCTTTAGATATCCGTGGAGTTCTTGAATAAATTAATGTACGATTTGGAAAACAAATTCACTTTATACTTTAGTATCAAAGCAAAAGCGGCCTCAGCATTAACCCTGTGCATATAGCTAAGACCAGTCTAGCTCAGACGTGCAAAAATCAAATGTTTATGTTCTTACACTGATTTGCAGAATATCAGCTTGGTTCTTTGTTGTACAATACACAATTTCTGCAAGCTAGATACTCACCAAAGGTAACATTAGACACTGAGCAAATAATTGTTTCCTGTCACACTGCATTAGTAACTGGGAAGAAAGTGTTTCCTAATTTGTATTTGTGCAGAACTAAATATAGCTCTAGTGAAGCTTCACTTCAGCTTCAGCTATTCAAGTCCCTGAGAAATTCAGCACCATGTTTGTCAGTCACTGAGCAAATGACTTGAGACATTCTTGCGTGCAAGAAGCCCTCCCTCTTGTGAGTTTTATAATTTTAGGGACTTTGAACATGAGGCTAACCAAACTCAGAAAATCCTGATCATCCCAGGTTATTGCTGTCTGCAGGGACTATTACAGAGATTTTTTTTTTTCTCTCCTATTAGGAGTTTTAGGATAGCAAGCCCTAGCCACAGAGCTCCCATTCCATATTTAACAAAGACAAGGTTAAATTGTCCTGTAATTAAGTTTTCCAGCAAAAAACTGCCTTGATTTTTCACCTTATATGTGTTTTTTATTACTTGTTCTACTTTGTAGTTGTTCTGCAGAGCTGATGGTATGATGCATAAGATCTTAAAAAACATGTTAGGAAGTATTCATGTTGGGCTGTACCACTGAAATCATGCTGTGTACCTGGGAGGAAAAGTCTGATGTTGTAGAATGGTGTATGGAATAGATTGCCTCTCCTCCCTGGGAAGGGTTCAGGCTGATGTGTGTGCCTTGGTATCAAGTCTGTCAGCGTGGGATAACAGCCTTTGTGCTGCATCTGCACTGGAAAGGCAGCACCTTTCCCAAGACTTTGGAAATGCTAAATGCTGGGGTTTTGGAGCTTGTGTCTTTTGGCTTCAGGTCCATCTCTTCCAGTGGGGCTAGATGTGAACCTGGGCTCAAGGAGATAGTCCCATTCCTTTTTTAATTTGTATTTGAATTCACCAAGATAAGCTCATCCTCCCGAGTCGTCTCTGCTCGTCTCAGCAAGCACAATGAGTCTGTTCAGAGGTCTGAGAAATCTTAGATCCAGGTTTTGTAGAGAGACTAAGAGAGTACTTAAGATTGAAGAAGTGACACAGATGAGTTAAGTGTGCTGCCAACTTGTGTGTTTTATCATTGCTCTGCCAGTTTCATCAGTGCTCTGCCCAGCTTTCCCATGTCATGTACCATGCATACAATTAGGAGGAGGAGGGGACACGTTCGCTGTTGCCAGTGAGGTGGAGGAATCCTGTGTATTTGACGTTGGCTGTCTGCCTACACCTGTACCTCTTACCTTCAGAGAGATCCTTTGAGGAAGTGATCTAAAGAAATCCAAAGAAAATTGCTTAGGCTTGTAACAGCTTTCCTCCTGGCAGACAGAGGTTTATTTATACTGTGGGATGTGGCAGGCAATTCCTGGAGCCTCAGTTCTATGTAAAGCATAAGCGATCGCTGGAAATGCGAGTGATGGCGTTAGAAGCTTCCCTCCCTCCAGTGGGGAGAGGGTTTGAGCTTGAACTCTACCCTTGTTGAGATCTTTGAAGTTTGGATCTTTTAAAACCATTCTCCACTCCAAAGACCTACCAGTGCAGTTGTCGTCCTTCCCTTCTGAGACGGGCTGGACCAGGCTCCCTTCAGAGGCCATTAAAGCTGCTCGTTTCATCCTCCAGAGAGGTTGGCAGAGAAAGACAGAAGTAAGTAATTATTCCCTGCCTCTCCTCCCAGTAGCTGAGTGAGCTGTGGAAGTTGAAACATCATTAAATCTCTGAGCAGCGCGGAGGGGCTGCAAGCCTCTGCTACCAGGGAGTCTCATGGCACACAGCGATGGGGAGGGCTGAGTAACAGGTGGTATTTAGAGACTAATTAATATTTGTGAATAACAATGCGCTATTGGTTAGAAAACAACTCAGTCTGCCTGTGAATATTTATGATGCTGACTTTCAACACTGCTAGGATTGCGCAGTTCTTTTCCAGCTGTCGTGGCTCCTCTTGTGTCACAACACTTCACATCGGGGTGAAAAACCTTCTCTGTTGCGCGGAGCTGTGCTACAGGGTGACAGCCAGCCGAGTGGACACTTTCAGAAGAATATTCTCACCAGTTCGGTATCAGTGGGCCACTAGGTCCTAAATATTTAAAGTATTCTTTGCTGGTGGAGTAAGCCATGCAATTTAGCCTGAGATTTCATCCCATTAAGAGCCAAGCCATGCACAGAGATAATGCTATGTTTGAAGAGAAAGCAGGTGTTAAAGGTTGTTCTCCCTCTTAATGTTGTGTGCAAGTCTTTTACAGTAGATCAAACTTGCCTAATGTAATCTTCATAATGCTTTCATTTAAAATGCTCCCTGTGGTTTCTGTTTGTGGAACTGAAAGAGCAGAATCTACTTTGTAGTTTGGTGGGGTGGGGTGTTCGATTGAGCGTATGTTCACACTGTCATTTAGGAAAGATAATAGGTTTTTAACCTCTGTCAGTGTTAGACTGAGGTATTTATGGAGCTCTGTTAAAGCTGTGCCTGGGCAGCTAACCTTGCAATACAGGTTTTTCACAATTTGCCATTTTCTTGTGATAAGTTGCAGTTTCTCTTGGCCTTTTGCAGTACCTCTTGCTGTGTCAACCAGCATGGGAGCTTACCAAGAAACGAGGAATTCCTTGCTGTTGTCAATGCTGCATGAAGCGCTCATGGCTACTGGTATTGTCTACTCAGTAAATACTACCATGTAGATTGAAAAAGCAGCCTTGAAGAGTTTCAGAAAATACTCTTTTGGGCTTGACACATGGAAACTGGCAAAAACTGTGGTGGTATTGCTGTGTTTCTGGTGGCAGAGATGCCCACGTGTAGGGGCCAAGCTGTTGTTGTGGGATGTTGCCCTCGCTGTGTGTGGCTGCGGGGAGGCTCTTGGCGGCTCCTGCTGTCCTGGAGTTTAACTTGGGACTGGGGCAGTTGGGTGTGTTTTGGGAGTTGTTTCTTTTAAAGGAGGAAGGTGTAATTTAGTGTGCTAAAATCCTATTGGTATGGTCTCTCTTTAGTCACTTTAGGCTCCTAACAACCCAAATCAGCATGGTGGAGACTTGCAGTGTGCCTGACAGAGGAGGTTATCTCCAGTGAACTGCCGTTACCGCTTTTCGTCACTGCTGATTAATTTTTTCTGTTAATGTTTAATCCTCAACAGCAATGCGTAATGTTTATATGCCCTCTCTCTGTATAAGCAGACCATCTGTTTTATAAAGTTGGCTATGACATCCAAAATGGAATCAATGTAAAATTTTAAATATACATGTCAGACAAACGGACGCACATAAATTCATAGCGTGAGAGATCACTTTAGTGTGCACAGGTCCTGTTGTGGCAGGGCTTTCCAGGGGCCTTAAATTGCATATTAAACAGTGCTTGGTCTGACTGAGAATATTTTCTAACCTAATCTTAAAATTCTTTGCTCTCTGTCTTAGCATTTCCAGTGTAGATTTTTTTTTTTTTCTTGGTGGCATTTCTCCTTTTCTAGCAGTAGTGCCAATGTGGTGTAGTGGAGAATAGTTAATTTGAACTACTCCTACTATGCAAATGTAAAATCTACTTAGGCTTTTGGGAGAAAAGAGTTTTTAGTGAAATACATGCGTTTGTACCATGGGTGACTGCAACTATGTGTGTTAGAACTGTAGGAAATTCTATGGGGTTTCCAAAGAATAAATTCAAAAGAAATGAATAAAAAGCAATATAACAATTAGCAGCAGGGACAGATATGTTTAAGGGAGAATATTAATTTGAATTATTGGCTTACAGAAATTTCAAGCACTTTTATGCATTTAATAAAGGGTTGCCATTTAAGTAGTTTAAGTGTCCTTCTCTGTATACAAGATGTACTGGGATTTAACAAACCACTTACTGCTGGATGGATTCCACTCAAATGTGATTGCCATTCTTGCACCAAAGGCTAGCTGATGGAGAGTGAAACGAGCCAGTACCCAAATGGTCATCGTGTTAGTCATGGGGGAAGGGAGAAAACAGATTTGTATAATATACCTTCTGTTCATTTAGTATGTTAGTCTTGGTCATGGGCATCAAGGTGGATGTGCACATCCCTAAAAGAGGGCTTTTCTCAGATCCCAGGGAGCCTGACAGGAGGTGCCAGGGTGCTTCTCTAAGAGTCTGACATGAGGGGTGGAAAGTGACAGTGTGGGACAGCTGAAGGTGGGAGTTGGTGACCAGATACTGAGGAAAAGATGCTGAGGTAGAAAACTGGGACCCTATGTGAGAAGGAAGGGAAAAGAGACTTATGATATGTGGTAGACAAGGGAGCTTGCAGGGACAGAGGAAAGAGGGGCAACATGGTCAAAGTTCTGAAAAGCATATTGAGGAGCACTGTGCATAGGTATTGGCAGGGTAAGTCCTCTGGGTTTAGAATGGGAACATGCTCTGAATGACTGCAGCGAACGCTGCCAGTGTGTGCCATGAGTAAATATAGTAGAGTAAGCACTGCTACGGAGTCATTGAAGTCAACACTGCATAACATGAAATTGCATAATATATTTATTTGTCAGGGTTATTGGAGCACAATTTTAAATGGATCCGAGTCCTTGGAAAGGTGAGTGTATTCTGCCTCCCTGGGCTGAGGTTTCCGATACGTCCCAGTCTGATCTGGGGGTGAAGAAAGGGAGAGCTTGCCGAGCTTCAGTGCTTGTCCAACCAGCTCATGAGCTGGTTCCACTCACTGTGCTGGGAGGAAGGGACCTGGAGGAAGAGGACCCCAGCCCTCTCTCTCCAAAAAAGAAAAAAAGTGAGGGGATTTTTGTTGTTATGGTCACCTCAGGTTGTGAGGGGATGGGAGAGGGTCTCCAAGTGCTGTCTGGGTGATTGGGTAGGTGGAAGTGTCAGTCCATGCATGGGGCAGCAGATGAGCAGGCTATTCAGTCCCATGTCCCACCTCGGAGCTGGAGTGAACTGCTGTCGTTCCTCCCTGCTCCCACCAAGGATGAGGTCAGTGTGACACAGCAACCCTCGGAGAGCTGAATTTCAGGGCACCGTCCCGCTCTCTGGAAGAGTGCTGGAACTGTTCATGGAATGAGAACTTTGGAAATGGTAAAGACTAACTACCGCGTTCTATGCATTTGCATAATTCTGAATCACTTATCCTTCTGAGGGCTGTAGTCATTTGGCTCACATTAAAGAACGCTTAACTGTGTAATTGAGCTCGAGCCATCGGTTACCGAGCTGAGCTGGCACTCAGGATGCAGGGTGTGTTTTTGGGGAGACTGTGTGTGTTTTCTGTAATGACCCCAGCACCTTGGAGCGGTGCCCCAAGGGCTCTGAGCACCGCTGGGACAGGTGGGAGGCGTGGTCAGGGCTGTGAAAGGTTGGGATGTCTTTCGGAAAGAGCTTGAGACCTGGAACGGTGGAAGTGGGACATATCTCCTTGCTGATAGCAGGCAGGGTCATGACCTTATGAGGCCTTAGGAGAAAGAAGCTTTTGTTTTGGGCTGGGTATGATGGAGGGGGTTACCAGCTGGAAATGCTGGAGAAACACATCGTTATTTTGCTCAGTCACAAGGTGACAGTGAGCTGCAAGGGTGGTGCTGAGCGAGAAGATGGTGAAGTGGGTAACAGAGGAGATACCTAATCTCAGGGATGGGGAGTCATCTGGGAGCAAACTCCAAGAACTTGCTTGGTTTGGGCAGTAAAGTGAGCACAGACGGCAAGGTGGTATAATTCATTTTCATTGTCAGTGAAATAAAATTCAGGGGTAGGGAAAAGCTGTTTAAGCTGCTGGATCAATGTTGACATGAAAATAAATGGATAAAAACTGTTCAGGAATAAATGTTAGGCTGAAAATTAGAAGGTTTTTTTAACTATTGGAGGAACTCAGTTCTGCAGTAGGTATTGGACACGGAGACTGTGGAAGAGTTCATTGTCGGTATGTTGGGGTCCATCACTGTGGTTGGGGTTCTTGGACATGATACTTATAATGGAGAGCTTGAGCTGGTGATCTGTAAAGGAAACAAACCCCCTTCCTGCCTGTGTCTGTATATGGTTGTGGATTATCACAACTGTGTCGTGTCCGGGTGAGAAAGGGGAAACTGTCCCTTGCTGTCACAGTGGTAAAAGTGTCTGGTTGGGAATATGTGCTGAACCAAACCCCTTTTTCCCCAGGATGGACAATTTGTGTCATTAAGTTTTAACCTTTACCTTACATTAAGTATGTGAATGTCTCTGCTCTTATGGTCATTTATAACACTTATTTTTATGTTTGGTTTTTTTTTCTAGGTATTTTTATGGCCTATGTCACAGTGGTGTCTCAGTGTCTCCCAGGCATTTATGGATTTATTCTGAGAACGTTCCTGTGAGGTAAGGGAATGTTACCACCTTTGTTTTACAGACTGGGAACTGAGGCACAGGGGGATAAAGGTTGCAGGAGGAGTCTGTAGCATAGCCAGCAACTTCTTTATTGTCCTAATCCCAAACCCACCTACCTTTGGCTTCCACCCCTGCCCCCCCCTTTTTTTTTTCCCCCCTAGTCTGAGTTTTAGTAGAAACAATCTGCTGAGAGGACCCCTGGAAAATATTTGGGTTACTGGTGTCCTCTTTTGAACATTGTTACTTATGAGTCCAAATGCCTTTCTAAAAATATGAGCAGATCTGTTTATGTTAAATGATTAACGTGTTTAGACTTTCAACAGATAAGCTGTCACGCTTTTTTGAGTCAGTAACTCCTTTATCCTACCTGTCTAGGCTTGTGGCTGCTGAATTCTTACCCTGCCTAAACTAATGCCATCCCAATCACCTAAAGCAATGCCAAGAATTTCATCATCCATGTAAAGATCTGATTCATGTCAAGACAGGTGTAAAGTTTCTCAAGCACATTTATGTATAATTACTATTTAACTTTATTTTTTAAAGGTCTTTCCAAACCAGCTAAAATGTTCAGCTTTGAGCTCCCAGATTCTCCCAAAAATTGGATTTCAGTGCCTGATCGGTGATGCTGATCCCTTACAAACGTATTGCAAAGTTCCTGACACGTGTGCGCGCGCTGAATTACAATTTACATCATAAAATCAAATATCATGAATAAAAGCTTGAAAAATGTCTTTTTTCTTTCAAGTAAGGAATTTTAAAGATAGAGAATCTTTTAAAGATAAAGATTCTTTCTCTTCAAGTTGGTGTTTAAAGTGTGGCTTTCACTGCTTAAAGAACTTTCTTAAAGCTACAGCAACATTGCAAATTACAAAGTTTTTACCAACAGTCTCTCACAATTAGATATTTTTATTGTATATTAAAATAAGCAACATTATTAAAATAACATTGCAAAAAATATTTAATGCCATCTTTCTAGTTTTGCCATCTGTAAAATACACACATTGGATTACATTTATACTCTTTATTAATGTATGCTACGTGTCTTTGTGTCCCCAAGAATGAAGCCCTAATGACTCATGTACTGTCTCAAAGTGTACTAAATAAGATTAAAGAGCTGGCCAGTGACCTTAACAGTCAATTAGGCTGTGCATTACTCAGCCCAGTATTTGTGAAGTTTAGAAGGGAAGCGAAAACTCATTAGCTAAGATGCTGATGCTTGAAACAAACAAGATTTCTCTAAAACCAGGAACAGGTCTTGGCGCTTAAGTGGAGATTGAAGCACTTACTGGAGGTATGTCCTTGTGTATGTGTGTTTGGTAGTACTGCTGCAGTGGTCCTGGGGAGTGGAGAAGAGCTGCTAGTGAGATTCTGGGCTCAAAGCCATTTGGAATAGATCCTCTCAGGCATGGATGATGTTGGGTGGAGCAATGGCAGGTGTGGTAGGAGATGGTGCTCAGGTGGTGGGATGTTCCATTTGAGGAAGGGCCAGTTTAAGAAACTCCATGTTCCACAATAAATAAGTAACAGCAGGGCAGGGAAGAAGGTCTTGGCACAGCATATTGTGCATTTGGTTTTCCTCAAAGGAGAGCCTAGGGCTGTATTTGGACACATGCAGAAGCGTGAGCAGAAAGGCTCTGGGCTGCTGTGCCCAGTGAAGAGCAGAGTTTGAAGACTGCACCCTGCCTCTCCCACAGCTGAGGAGAGCGAGGATGAGGGAGTGCCGAGTGCTCAGAGGTGCAGCCAGGTGAGATCCACTGTTCCCCACCAGCTTCTCCACCCCACTGGCAGCAGCTCTGAGCACGTCTCTGTGGTGGGTTAACTCTGTGAGGTGCAAACCCAGACGGTCTCCAAATTGCAGGAGAGTCTCTGTCATCTTTAGGACTCTTAATTTCTTAGCTCATCATTTGCATAAAGTTTTATACCGTGTTTGAAAGCATTTTAGAGCAGTCGTAGGTTGGAGATGGCTGCCCCCTTGGGAGAAAGCTACCTGGTGATGAAACTGAACCAAGAGCAGTGACAACATTCCACAGGAGCTCAGCTGGCAGATTGCTCATGCTGCTCCTCAGCAAAATAGTAATCCTTGAGGGCTTCTCAGTTTTATAGCACTTCTTTTCTGGTATGTGCAGTTATGCATGCTTTCAGCTGACCCTGAGTTCTTCTATCATTCTTTATGTAAACTCAGGTTTTAGGAAATAAAAGATGACAGACTTGGTCTATACAAAATGCCACTGAAAGTGTAGTTTGAGTGGCATGCAATAATATCTTTTAAAGTAAACAATGTTTTTTCAGCATTAATTGGGTAGAATCTCTCTGATATAGGTCATAGTTTATCTGGGTTTTTGTTTTTGTTGGGGTTTTAAATTTTATTTTTTTATTTTTTTAATTTTTTTAGTAATTTTCTTAATAAAGTCTGTCTCATTTAAGGAAGGGCAAGGGAACCTGGAAAAAAAAGTATAGTTTTGCTGTTCAGATGAATGGGAGAAGAAAGAAAATGAAGTCTTTTAAATCATGTCAGACTGAATCTAAAGTATCAAGGAATGATGTTACAGGAGAACCCCTGAAGATAAACTGTAACCTAGATTAGCAGAGTACAGATTAAGTTCTCAGGAGTTTGGAGACTGCAGTGCATCCTGAAGCACTCTTTTGACATTCATTTAAACTAAAATTGTTGTATAGTTGCTCTTTCAGGGATATTAAAAAATGCGTGAAGTTTCCATTTGAATGTTATAGTCCTGAAGTCAATAAATTTATTAAAATGAAGACTGCTTGAAAATATTAAACTCAAACTCAGTGTTTTCTATTTGAACTGACTATTGCTGAGGAAACGTTATATATCTATGTGATTATTGTTTGGGGAATTTTTATATATGCAGTGTTACCACTGAAAACTGGACACTGGGATTGCAGTTAAAACTGAGACTTCTGCACGATTAGTTTTCTTCATTCTGACTTTAAAACATTTATCATCAGATCACATTGTCCTCATATAATTCTTCAAATCTTTTTATTTTTTAATTTATTTACACTTTGGAAAATGTGTTATGATAGCATGTTCTAATTTAAGGGCGTTTCTGTAACGAAGGTTATGTATTTCTACAAAATGCTGGCATAAAGCTGTGCGATTCAAAGTGGTTTGATTGGGTGTTAATGTCGGATTGGCCAGAACACATTAATACTTAATGCAAAGTAAGTTACCCGTTTTTTACTCCGTAATATGATGAACAGTATTTTCTGGCTGTATTTAAATGGCAGCTTCAAAAGGGCATTGGCTGAATTCCTTGTCTTAGCTCAGCATTCTTTGTGTATGGCTGTATGTTTGTTTGGACTTAAGAGTCTTTACAGGTCCTTTTATCTTACAAATAAGTGGAGTGCTTTAATATATTGATGCCCAAAGGGCACACGACTGCTGGCCATTTACCTGGTTTCACATGGTGTGTGTTGGAGAATGCATGTGGAGGGGGAAGGGTGGGGTTTAGAGCTCCAAAGTCACACTAGTAAAATTAATCTCTGCTTTGCACTTCAGCTGTCTATAGGGATATATGTTTTCAAAAGTGTATTTATGAAAAACAGCATCAGCAGAAGCTGGAGATGTTACAAGGTTTAACAATATTTGCAGAATTGAACATGAGCTTTACCCCTCTGGTCTTTTTCATTTCCTTTTCTATTATATGATCAGCATATTGGTAGGTGGCTTTTGTTTTGTCACTTTACCTATTTAATTAACTTAGTTCTCCGAGGGTTATGCAATAAAGGTAGAATCACCATAACTGGCAACGTAAGTTTGTCGGCCCACGGAGTCAGCACTTGCTTGTGCTCTGGCGCAATGGGTTTGAATAGCTGCCACGCCGTGTGTGTGTGTGTTTTCTGAACATGAGACAAGTGCTGAACTCATTAAAAATACATGCTACATAAGTTAATGTGCATTAAAGAGTTTTGGTACCGAGACCGCCTTTGAGGATAGATTTAACTCTAATTAACTCGGTTTCGTTCTGTCTACTATCAGCATAGGCTTGGCTGAAAGCAGCCAGTATTGGTTAGACTTCTGGTTTGAAGCAGAGCCCAGCAGGATGGTGGATTAAAAACCAGACAGCTGTGACTGTGCCGGGGTTCCCGGTGCCCGCACCGGCTGTGCCAGCTCCCGGGGCTGTGCCGGGCACGAGCGCAGAGTGCCACACCAAGCGGATACACATCCTACTCTGAGGCAAACCTCTGGATTTCTGAAGAGATGTGAAATAATGAGGTTTGGCAAGCTGTGATTGAGCAGTTGCATGATACCAAACTCCTCTGACTAAAACAGAGTCTGAATTTTTCCCCTAATAGAATAAGGAGCAGCAGCAGAGACTATCAGTGTTCCACTGGTCTGTTTTTTCTCTCTGTTCATACCTTCCTCTACTATCGTTAGCTGAGGGGTAATTTCCAAGGATTCTGCTAATGATGATCTGTTTTTCGGGAGAGGCAGGCAACAAGACAGGGATTACTGATGGCTGCATTTCTGTTAAGAACAAATACAAGTATACATGGGCTGGAAATATTTGGTTTGGTTTTTTGGCTTTACGATGTTGGAAATCAAGCTTTGTTGTTATGTCCAGTAAAGCAGGTTTCACTGAAAGCTGATTATAGTATTTTCTGAGAGAAGGTTTTCACTGTATGGCTCTGGAAGAAAATACTCACAGATCCATATTCAAGAGCAGACAGCCGTATTTTGTGTCAGTGGAAGAATACATGGATTTGTTGCTTTTTCGTCACAGCTAGCAAAAGAAAAGTATTTTTTTCCTTCTTTTTGACTAGTACTAGGATTTTAGTCTTTCAAAAGGATTTTCTAGGTAGACACATCAGGTGAAATGGATTCTGGATTTAAACACTGCGGGGATGGGGGGGAAACCACCACCCAGTATTCTTTGGAGTGCTCGTGATTTCCTGAAAATTGGACCTTTTAAAGTATTTGAGGTTGGGTACACTAGAAATTGAGGCATTCAGATCACTAACTGCTTTTGAGAATGACAGCCAGAATCTCCATTAACGTGGCATCTTCTGCCTAGGGGATCACACAGCAGAGACTGATGTGTCTTTGAGGATGGAAATGGAGCAGTTTAAGAAGTTACTGTGGTTCATCTGAGATGCGTTAACAGCACACAACCGTGTCTAGTTCATTTTGCTGAAAAACAAAATATAAATCACAGAGGATGATCTAAGGCTGTCTGTTATGCTTTGCATAGAAGCAGACTAGCTATTCTCCTGTAATAAGTTGCCATGTCTCAGCTATGAGGATGGTAATTTCCAGTTGATGAAAAGTAAATTATAGCTAGAAGAGGTGGGTGCATTAAAATCGCAATGTGCTTCAAGATACCTGTCTGTGTTCACAGAGGAGTGGGACTTGCTGTGCTGGTTTGGACCAGTGGTCAGTCTAATTTGGTACCCCCTCCTGGCAATGATCAGTGCTGGATAATTGAGGCAATGGTACAGGAAATCATGCATTTGAATATCAAATATTTTATCTGCTTGGGAAGTGTTGGCTTTTTTAATGTATCAAATTAAAACAGGCTGGTTTAGTCACTGAGAGTCCCTTCTAAAATGCAGTTAAATTTTCCTTTATATCTTTCTTTGCAGACAAGGAGTTTATTGACATTTCTTAATGTTTTCCCTTCAGACATCTCATCTGAGAGTTGGTTTAAGTCATATACAGTCTTTAATCTGTCTTGGTTTGGTTTGGGTTTTTTGTTGGGTGGTTTTGTTTTGTTATGTGTTTTTCCCAAATATTCTTCTGCATCTCCAAAAAGCCAGGGTCATGGTAGATGAATAGTCTGGGGGTTTTTTTGCTAACATTATAGCTGAAAGATAAAATACTAAATGAGTTTCATGTAGTTATTGTATTGCTTGAGTGTGTCTTCACATTAATTAAAATTAATTTAAACAAGGTGATAGGAGTAAAGTGCAGAGTAGGAAAAGATCAGAAAAAGCAGATAAGATAGGTGTATTCAAATAGTCAGAGCCTGATGAAATTTGCCCTAGGGTACATCAGCAACTAGCCAAGCAACCTTTGAACCATTTACAATTATCTTTTAGAAATTGTGAAGAGCAAGGGAGGTCCTGGAGGACTGAAACGGGCAAATGCAGTACCAGGCTTTGAAAAAGGGTGATCCAGGGAATTACAGACTAGTTAGTCTTACTGCATGCTTAGAGAATTGGAGCAAAATTTTTAATCAGTTTCTAGTAATCTGGAGGATAAGATGATGATAAGGGCTGGGGGGAGCAGTACATGTGATGTTGTCTTGACTTCAGTAACTTTTGACATAACCTCTTGTGGCATTTCTGTGGAAGAAGGAAATATATGTATTTAATTCTATGGTAAACAAATAACTGTTTAAAGACTGTGTTTGAAGAGTAGTTACCTATAACTTGCTGTGAAAATCAGGGAAAGAAGGGGGATGGCACGAGGAATTGTGTGAATACACCCCTGTTTGTCTTGGGCTGAGCTTTATTTGCTGTTCTCTTTACTGATGTGGACAATGCAATACTTCTAAATCTGCAAGTAAGCCCAAACTGAGAGGGGCTCAAGCACTGTGAAGCGTAGTTCAGAATTAAATGGCTATGATAAATTGAAAAAAAAATGTTTGAAAGTCTGCAGCATATAACTTAATGAGCTGAAATGAAGAAATACAAAATGTTGAGGACATGGCTAGGATGCACAGCCACAGAAGAATGCTTTGGGATGTGTGCTGGATCACCACCTGTGCTCAGGAGGACAGTTGCAGAGAGGACAGCCTCCATCTGGAGTGTATTAAGATGTCTGTAATTAAAGGTAATGGTTCTGTTGTGGTCACTGCTGCTCAGATCCTAGACATGGAGCTGTGTCCAGCTGCAAGGATGGTGTATCGGGGAGTATGGGTTGGCTGAGGGCATTTCTGGGTGTGGCTGGGGTCTGGAGGACGGATGAGATGTGGAGGATGATGGAGCTGGGTTTGATCAGCCTGTGGATGAGGAGACTGAGTGACTGGTTACAGTCTTAATCAAGGCATGGACAAGAGGTCTTCCCCGTTTATGGCAGGGTTGTAACTTGGATCCCACTGGTGATCACAAGTATGAGAAAGATATCAACAAGTCAAGAAAGGTGCTAAAAATGGTAGTGAATCAGGTGGAGGATTGTGTGGCTGGCTGGGAACTGGAGCAGGAGATGTGTGAGGGGGGACCAGGGGAGCAGTGCTTCCCCAGCCTGGGGGAGGGAAGGTCTGACCATGGTCACCCACCCCAAGTGGGTGGCTGGGGTGACGGCAGTGTCAGGCTCTGCTGGAGGAGCACAGAGTAGGGAAAAGAGGCAAAGTCCACCAGATGCAGCAAAGGAAGTCTCGAAAGTTCAACTTGAGAGTGGAAGAGCACTGGAACAAGGGCTAAAAGAGGTTGTGGCACTTCCATCTTAGGAGGTACTTAAAAATCAACTGTGCAAGGCTTTGGACAACATGGTCTGACTTCAGTTAGTCCTGCTTTGAGCAGGAGTTTGGACTAGGGACCTGCAGAAGTCACTCCCACCTGCTTTGTTCTGAGGATCAGTAAACTACTTCTGTCCTCCTGTTCTTTAGAAGATTAAATTTTTGAGTGGTAGGTCTCTCAGGTCAGTGGCAGTGCACCTCTGGGTAGTGTTAATTAGCAGTTCAGAAGGGGCCAGGTATTACTGAGATTGCTTCCCATTGAGTAGTGTCTCTTAATAACATAAAAATGTTTTTCTCAATCAGATTTCAAGAGAAAACACTGTAATCAAATGTTTAAATTTCTTCAATGCTTCAGCATTTTCTTTTGTTAGAAGCACTAGTGTGTTTTCTAGGATACAAGTGTTTAAGTTAATAGCCTTTAGGAAACCTTTGCATCAAGCACATGGGTTGGATTGAGTGCTCAAAGGAGATTGTTGCCTTGTAATATAATAAACATGTACCTAATCAGAGAAGCTCATTATTTCCCATCACAATAAATAGAAAACATGTGATCAGTGACTTCAGCATCTATTTCTTCTTAGTGTTTTGCAAAAGTAATAGCTATGAGCTTGTAACAGCGATTTGCAATCTCTAACGTGCATCGGTTAAATATTAATATACATTGGCTCTGTTTAAAGATTGAGAATGATTCTTAAGTAATGAAATGTTAATTCTCTCTTAAGCTCCATCTGATTTTATAAGGTGACTTCTAGAAGAGGAGTGTGTTTCCATTCAGTGTGGTGGTCTGGTGCATTAACCTTAGCAACAATTCAATGCAATTATTTTTCTGGGTTAGAATATTGAGAAATCAACACTAATGTTTCTGTCAAGGTCTATTTTAATTACTTAAAAACATAGCCAGGCTGCTCGACAGGTGACTGCATAAAGAATTCCCAAAGACTAATGGTCTGTCTTGCTCATCTGTCCCCATTTCCTTAATCATGCTGTTGTGGGGTTTTTTGTTTTGTTTTGTTTTTGAACTGGTGCCATTAAGCTGACAAGGCCACCTTGTTCCAAGGTGTGGTGGTTGAGGGATTATTTCCCATGATAGCTGTGACAGTCTGTAGGGTCACGTTGTTATGGAGCTGCCCCATCCTGTTGGGACAGTCTCTCCTGGCACTTGCACAGTGGCACAGAGACTTTAGACCATATGTGTAATCTTGGTTAATTGTGGTAGATATTTGTTCTCCTCATTTAATGTTTGTTAAAGTCTTGTAAATGAAATTGCTACAGTGTGAAATTTTATGGTGTCCAAGTTTGAAATGATCCTGCTTATCTCGTTGACTTTCTTCCAAGCTGTTTCTTGCAGTGGTTCTGCTTTGCCAGCCAGCACACAGGAGTGGCAAGTAGGGCTTTCTCCTGAGCTTTGTTTGTTAGTTATTAACTCCAGATGGCAAATACTATTTTATGCTGTTGTAAAAGGTATTTTGTTCAAATGAAGTTCCGTTTCACATACAAGGGGGGTTGAATTTTTTGGGAGCTTCAATTTATCTGTTTATCTCAGGAACACAAATTATTGTCGTTGCTGGAGTTGGAGACCCTAACTGATGAGGTACAAAAAGAAGAAGGGCTGATAAAATGTATGTTACAGATGTTATGACAAGAACATCATATTTTTAGCTGAATAGCAGAGTGACTGATTGGCTGTAGACATTCCTGACGCTGCCTGACAGAAAGGGTTATTTTATCTGAAAACAGTGCAGTTACAGATGAGAGAGCTCCTGAAAAACATCATTCACTTTTACTAGTGACATCCATCACTTCCTAATTACGGGTGCTTTCAGGTGGAGAAACAAGTTCTTTTCATTGCTCCTCCCGAGCTTTTCTTGTCACTGTGGAAGCAGCGTAGGGTTAAATTTGGTCCTTTATCTGGGGTGGAGGGACTTGTGGATTAAATTAAAGCACGCAGGTGTCTGTAGTGTTAGATGGGTATCACGCTGTTACAGGAATGGCAATGGCCAGTAACTGTGGAGAATGAATAACTCTTTGTAGCTTAACCATCTACTTTGAAGTACAGATCTGTTAAACTTTTTTCTTTGGAAGTCAGGAGTTTTCATTGTCCTTTGACAAGCTGAGTCAGATCAGAGCAAGCCATGAGTCCAGAGAAGAGAGAAACCCGGATACCTGTTCAGAAACAGGACAAAGTCTGAATCTCAGTTTTCCAACACTTGCTCATTTTTGGGTGGAAGGAGCATGGCTCACTGGATGGTCCAGATGTTCTCGCCCCTCTGGATGTCCCTGGAGCTGCCGTGGCATCTTCTTCCCCAGCCGCTGCCTCCCAGGGCAGGAGCGGGCAGGGTCTCCCACACCTCCTGGCCCAGTGCGGTGGCTGCTGGCAGAGCCACCTGCTCGCCCCAGGGGCTGGGCTGGAGCTGGTGCCCAGACAGAAACTCAGATGGATTTTTTCCAAAATGCTGAATTGGCCTGACTTTTTCCCACTGCATTTGTTGGTCCTGGTACCATAGTTTACACTTCTCCAGAAAGCAATATACATTTTTTGGAAAGCCATATACATTTTCAGTGCAGTCCATAGCACTGCCTAGAGATTCGGTGCCGATTCCAAACCCTGTGCTGCTTCCTGGCATCAGAGCAGATGTTGGCAGCTGTGTCCATTATACAATAGACTAATTGATCAGAATTCATCGTATTATCCATGGGAGCCCTTTGCACAGCTGGGTATCTTACACTCTGTTGTGCTTCTACCCACCTTCCGTGTGGGGCTTGGATTTTTTTTGGCCTCTTAAGGAATTTGTTTTCCTTTGCAGTACTATCCTGCAGTCTTACAGCAAGAGCAGGGCAGGAGATTTGCTTTCTCTTTGTGCTACTGTTTACATATGGATAAAAATAACAGTTGGTTGAAGCATTGTTTTTCTGTATACATGTGCCGTGGGCTCCACCCATGAGCGTGCCTCTCTGTCTGGATTTCTTTGCATTTACTTTGTGCAGCCCATAGATCAAGCCACAGGTATGGAGACACTGAGGGATGCTGTGGTGATAGGGTCAGTGTAGGTGCCTGTGTGCCTGGTGTGGTCAGGGAGGAATAAATGAGCATTTTCAAAATTGTTGTTTGATTCCAATAGCTCTGCAGATGGTGAAGTATTTACAGTTGCTGAAATGATCTGTGCTGCCTTTTTCCCTTTGAAGAGTAGGTGCCTTGCAGCCCTTCCCTGGCTGCCGGTAATAGCAGTAATTAAACACACCTGGTAATGACAACAGACCTGGTGCACCTTCTGCTGCTGAGGACACTGATGTCCTGAGGTCAGGAGCACCCATTGCTGTTTCATAGGAGCCCTCAATTTAAATGCAGGCTCAAGGTTAAAGCCACAGTCCATAGATAACGTGGGAGTGAATGGCTCCATTCCCCGAGTACGTCCCTAGCTTTGTCCTGGGGAATGGAGTTGGTGTGTTATTGTTTCACTTTTGTCCTTAATTTTGTACTGCTATAGCAGGACCTCTTTGCAAGAAGATCTGAAAGTGTTGTCTGTTACTTCAGATATAAAGAGGGACCACAAATGAGAAATTTAAAATAAAAAGAGTAGAGCTGGTGCTGCTGCGATCTCCAGACTTGCCAAAACTTTGGTGGCCAAACACCCCAAATGCTGGCTGTGGACGAATATCACCTGTGGGTTGGAGCTTCAGAGTTTTGGAAACAGCTCTAGACATCTGACACATTGACTAAACCTCCAAATGTTATTGAAATTGTAGAGAAAGAAGTGAATTGCAGGTGGCTAAGTTTATATTTTCCTGAAGGTATGAGCCAAAGTTTAATTTACTGGAGGAGGGGGGTGCAAAAACAACAAAAAAGCCCCCACTCCAGAACTTGAAATACCCAGGCCTACTTTTTTGAGGTCTGAAAGACTGAACTGGATCATTATCCATCAACTCCCCAAAGACTAATTTGTGGGGAAGGTGGTGCCAGAGCAGAGGCTTTTGCAGGGGAAGTGTGGGAGAGCCCATCTGTCAATATAGTTGTTGCTGCTTTTGCAATGCTTTTACAAATTGATAGTCTGGGAGTTGTCTCTGCTGCAGGTAAAGCCGGTTTCAGGCCCTTGTGTGCTGATATTTTATTGAAGTGAGACATGAATGCTCCAGGGGAAAATGGCATTGTGAGATAAAGGACTCTGATACGTGCAGATAGATTAAATGTCATTTTACAAAAAAAAGAGATAAAGCAGATGTTAATTGTAAAACTGTACTTCATGTACATTTTTTCTTATTAACGTTATTTCATCTAATTCAGCATATCTGAACACATACGACTGCTGTGTTTATCCATCCTAAAAATGTTTCTTTGAAACAGTTTTGTGATTATGCAAATACATAGTTTTAATAGAAGAGAGAGTAGATTTAGCGGTCTCTGATTAGAGAGAATATTTTCTTCGAAGATTAAGGGTCTGAAGTAACAGTCGATTTTGTAATTTGTTTTGAAGGAGAGAATTGCAGGTACACATTTTCTTCAAGCATTAGATAAGCAGTCTGACTGGAATAGCAGTTTTAATCTGTTTTAATGATGTTCTTCCAATATAAAAGAGGCCAAGAGATGCATAAGTCTAAAGGTCTGCTGGTAATTGTTGAAGTGATGGGAGTTGTTTACAGAACATACAGTGACTGGATGGCT
This sequence comes from Caprimulgus europaeus, assembly GCA_907165065.1. The sequence goes on along the minus strand of OU015534.1, from coordinate 12,403,869 downwards.
GCCTCTCACTAAGAGCGAATATGGGACCTTTGTTCTTGGTTTAAAGTGTAATTAAGGAAGACGTGCCTCTGTGTATTTAAAAACAATAAAACTACCCCATTTGCAGACTGTGAGGTATTTAGGGATGGCAGATACGGATGAAGCATTTCATGGAGCACTAGTGTTAACCGTTTTGTTATTTACTGATGTTGTGATGCCTTTCTCCAGTGCAGCTATAATGAGGTCAAATAAAATATTTTATTAAGCGTTACTCATACTGGTGAGGTAATGGCTTTATTATCTGTGTAGGTAAAACTCTCATCTCTTTCAGGTGATCCCAAAGAAAAATCTAAGAAATCTTGGCCTGTCCTGCCTTTTGGCCACAGTGTATGCCAGACTTGTTACAGAGCTATTAGATAGGCTTGGCTTTTTCTTTTTCTCTGCTAGTAAGGCCATGTGCCTTCAACATGTATCCAGCTGTAGAAAACTCACAGGAGAAAATTGTAGGCAACTCACTTGTGAAATCCTTCAAGACTGACTCTTAATTCTTTGTTTTGTTCCTTAATGCCTAATAGTTCTGGGGCCATCAGGGTTAACACTGGTCACCTTGTGACAGACCATCTTTCTTAATCTTTTGGTTTGAAGTGAAGAAGCTTTTTGGTGTTCCAGTGTTTGATGCCATGTGTCTGGAGCCCCATTTTTGTGGATGGAAAATCGAGGAAATGTGTGACACGTGGTGGTGGCAGGAGCAGCTGGAAGCTCCTTGGTGGTTTTGAAAGTGAAAATCTTGTGTGGTAGATGCCTTTCACAAAGCCAGACTGTTAGTCTGGGCTCTGGAGGAGAGAAGCACTTTTGCTACACCCAGCAGTGAAAACTGCCAGCAAAGCTCCCAGGTCAGCAGGTTCCCGATGTTCCTGGTGCTCCCCATCCTGCCAGTCTCATCCCTCCGTGTGCCCAGCTTGCTTCTGACCTCTGCATGGAGAGGTGTTTTGCCCTCACTTGAACGTCAGCCCTGTAGCAGTAACATTAAGAGCTGGGTGGCTGGGTTTGATGGAGAAGGATATTCACCACTGCTCAGGCACTGGGGTGGTCCATGTGCACCAGTGCTTAGGTGGGGTGGGCACGCAGGAAAATTGCTGGTGAAATGTCCCCATCCACAGCCCTGGGCTCTGCAGCACTGTGCCAGCTTTGCAACAGCTGAACCGTGGCAACCCATGGTCTAGTTGGGACAGGATTTCTTTGTCACAATTGAAGTAATGTAAATATTTCTAATAATGTGTGTATGTGCATAAATAAGTATTTATTTAGCAGCTGCAGTGTTTGGACCACAAACTGCGAAGGGAGTAATGTAACACCTTTTAAACAGAGGAAGAAGGGAAAATTTCTGAATTTAACCTCTTTTAGCTGGATTCTGATAAACAGCTGCTTTGGATTACAGAGGGAAAAAGAACGTCAGTAAATAGGGGGAAAAGACCTGAGAACAAATACCCTCTCTCAGTCTTCCTGTACCAGAATATCGACTGGGAAGAAACCTAAGCTCTCCTTAAGATGTTAAGGAGGAGTGGGTGTCCATACCAAACATACAGCCACTGTTAGCCAACAACATGAGAAAAGGCCTCTGGTATGTAAAAGTATGTTTCCTTCCTTGTGAGGAAGGAACTCAAGACCTGCTGTCAGTGCTGGACATTGACTGTGGTGCAAATATCCCTTTCTCAGGGTTGGTAATAAATAGAAAATTGACAACTTCAAGAGAATTGGTTAAAGGGCAAATACTTCTGGGGTTTGTTGTTTTTTTGGGTTTTTTTTTCCCCTCGACCCACTTGGAGAGATGAAAATCTAGCCAGGGATCTTTCTCATTTCTCTTACTACTGCCCAAGATTAATGTCCAGACCCTTTTAAAGGCCATTAGTACGAGGAACAGAAGTTAAAAGAAAACAAAGTCTCATTTTCAGTCGCTTTCCCAGTTATTCATTTTGGATTCAGTGCATGAACGACCTGTAGTTTGCCGTGGGGCTGAGTTGCAGGATCAAGGCTACAATAGAGGCATTGTGGTCACCTTTCTCTCCCCGCTGCCCTGCGCAGTCAAGTTGAAATCCTGCTTTTTGGCATCCAAGCTGTTGCTTTGGTGACCAATTATGACTCCAGAAGTATACATTGTGGTCTCGATGAATAGCTGAAAGAGTGTAAGGAGAAAGATAAATGTGTTCAAACACAGCTCTGTTTTGCAAGCCTTCAAGGTGATTCAGAATAGAGTTGTTGGCGTATTGGATTTAACGTGGTATATCAGTGTAGTGTTAGGAATTCAAATGTCAGTGTTACAAATCCAGAAAACATAATTAAAGGCGATTTAACACTCAGAATGCTATGCCCTTTACAGATACGTTATAATTACCTCTAATTTTTGGTAGTATGGACGTCTCAGTTGCACTAAGCAGCACTGTTTCTCTGCAATTATTTAATTTTAGAAATAGTTAGATGTTAATCACACAAACCTTTGTTTTCTAGAAACCTAAGATGCAATCTGGGTTTAGCGGACTCATCTTGTTCTTCTTGGTCTTATTAATGGTCCTGAAAGTCTATGTGTGGTCCCAACAAGGTTGTATAAAGTATTTTTAGAATGAAGAGGGAGCTTCATGCCAGTGACATGGCAGGGGTGAAAGAATGAGGAAAATAGTAAATTTTGTAAACACTTGGATATAGCAGTTCTGTCACAGGTAAAGGAGGAAAATTTGCCAAATTTGAGTGTGCAAACAGAAGAAAAATGTGCCGCTTCAGGGACAAGAACCACATGTGATGGTTGGGCAGAAGTTTTTTCGCTTTGAAAGCTTTCAGCAGTGGTGTTTGCAGGATTCTTCCTTTGCTTCCCATGGCACTTAATCTCCTCTGCTATTGTTTGTGTGGTTGGTGAGGTCCTTGCCTCGGTGATGTCTTTGTGTTCAGACACCCCTGTCCACACCACTCGCGCTCACAAGTGACAACTTTAATGATGTAATGACTGTCTCTCCCGTAAGGTGCTGATACAACAAGTTACTAATGCTCCTCGTGGGCTAAGGAGTGCATCCGTTCTCCATGCTGGGTAGATTGCTTTGTTTGTCCTCCCCAAAGATTAGTGTTTATACTCCCTTGATAAAAGAAAAAGCACTTCAAGCGTGCATTCAAAGTGAAAACTCTCGTAGACCTGGCAGGCAGTACAATATCACTAATAGCAGCAGGTACTTAAGTAGCCTATTTTCATAATCCCACAGGTAGTTGTTAAGAGCATTTTCTCCTACTGGGAGAGTATCTATCCTTCTATTGAAGTTCTTGTCAGCTACCACTATATTTATGACCTTAATGGAGTTTCTAGCAATTGTACTAAGATATAGTAGGCCCTGTGTATATCCATATTTCAGTATTTTATGTTACTACACCTAGTAGCACTTCAGGTTGGTGTAGATGAGATATTTGGGTCATATCTGTACTGGTAACACAGACCTTTCCTGTGCCCTGGTAAATGTTCCTTCCTTGGTGTTTGATCTGTACTAAATTTAGACTGGCTTTGTAGTTGCATTTTGCTCCTTTAAATGAGACTATTCTCTTGGGCTAGATGGCATCTGCTACTGAAGTAGTACCTAGGGCAGAATTAGTAAATTAGCCATTTCAGTGCATTTTCCCAAAATCTGGTGCGTGGAAGAGAATAGATTGACAAACTGGTAACTTCTCACTGGGGTTTATGGAAATTACTAAGTCAATTATATAGTGCAGGAAAGCAGGGCAGTGCTGCTTGTTTTCTCTTCCTTGTTTAGTTTTTAAATACATTGCAACAGTTTTGACCTGGGAATAACATTTTAAGAGGAGACACTTTGGTGCTGCTGTGAGCACAAATCACACAGCGCTGAAGAACGAGGTTGTATGAAGAGAATTTCAGAAGCTGATAATAAAGACCATACTCATTTGTGTTATAGGAATAACAAGTATGTTGCAAGTCAGATTATGATCTCATTATTTCAAAACAAAAGTTACCTAGGATACGTATTCCTATTTTGATCAATACACCAATCTAGTGAAATGTCAAAGTTTTTGGCTAGGAAGGACTAAGGCTTCAGAATTAAACATCTGTTGCTGAAATCTGAGCCTCTGATCCCTCTATTTAATCACTTGGTAAAGGAAGAGAGAAGTAAAATATTCTCCAGGTTACTTATTTTGACAACTACCCTTTTCCCACAGTTGCATCATTATTTTTTGCATATCAACCAGTAATTTCTGGGCTCCAAGAGGTGGGATGAGGGCTCTAATTATGGTGACTCTGTAACATTCTGTTAAAGCTATATAAAAAGAAGTATTTTGGTAGGGTACAGCCTTATTTCCTTGAACACCTGTTGTCCAGGAAGCATCATCTAAGGATTGGATGCAAAGCATGTGCCACCTCGTGTTGTTCTCATCAGTTTGCTGCTGAACATGTTGCTCTGAACCTTTTCCCAGAATAAATGGGAAAATGTTTTAAGAAGTTTCAAGAATGTAATCCACTCTCCATGGGCTGTTCTCCATTGTTTTCCGCGATTGTTAGGGAATTACAGGTCCTGTCTTGCCTCTGCACTGCCCTCAGCTGTGATTCCCAGGTCAAAGGACAGAGCAGAGAACACAGTCTTTGGTCCAGCTGAGAAAGGAGACAAACCTTCAAAGGCATCTTTCAAAGAAGGTCTGTCCTCATTAATAGATCTTTATCAGATGTAGCTGTGCTGCTTGGAGGAATTTAGTCCATGGGAGTTGTAAATCCTGAAATCTTCAGTCTCTTTCTTCAGTCAATTTCTCATAAAAGGGGAGGAAGCGTGTGGCAGTGACTGTGATCCAGAAGAGGAATAGAAAGTCCCAAGAGTCTTGTTGAAACACAACACTTCGCAGAAGATTCTCCTTCTGAAGAGCTGGCAGAGGCTTTAACCTCCTGGGAATTTTCATGGTGAGGGAGGAGCACTGTTCTGGCTGTAGAAGAGTGCTGGTGCTTTCCTTAAAGGTTGTTTTCTCAAGAGAGCATAGGTTTTAAGAATTTTTTTCTGATGTTATTGAAATATATCACAGGGTGGGAGATTATTTTGCAAAAGGAAATCAATCAAAATACTCTTTTGAAATCTCTTTGTAGAGGTTAGTAAGCACTTTACAGTGTGAAGTCATTGGGCTGTCCTGTGTAGTTAGCATGTTTCTTCCAGAGACAGTCTGGGCTTCACCAGTCTCTGCCTGTCTCCTCCTGCTTGCTCCAAACCTGCTTTGTCACCAGCAGTGGGGCAATAAATCAGAGTGTGCTTCAGGTTAAAGAGAATTCTATTCTTTTCCCACCTCTTGTTAACTTTTAACTCGGATTGGTTCCCTGTTCCAGTCCACCGTACAAAACTGTATTGACGCAGCTGGGGAGGTGACTGGGCTTGGGCACTGTGGCTGCTTAAGCCATCACTGTTGCTAAAAGATAAGTTAGCAAATTACAGCCCCAGTTACAAGAGACAAATACATCATGTTGTGCTGGAGACTACTGTGAGAACTCGGACTGTGCACCCAGGGTAGCAGTGATCCCTGTTGATATGCAAGAGTCCTCTACTTCTTTTAAAGAACCTGCTGTGGTTTTGAAAGGATTGAAGTAAAAGTTAAAAGATTTCTGCTGTCTTAAGGCACAAGCTTGCACTCTCAAAGGTGTGAATACTAGTACTGACCTATTTTTCTTAAAAGTTTTGAGACTCTGAAGTCAGGTCTTTCTCCTGCTTTGTAGGTATCGGGCAGTTGGCTTTCAGTTGTGTTCTCAGTGACTTGCCAGTGATGTTATCACTTAAAGCTTTATGGATGAACTCTAGATTTTTCTTCAAAATATTTGAAGTTTAAATGGGGATAACCTCAAACCAGACGGATATACTGGCTCTGCAGTGAAAACTTGAGATTGATAAAATTTTCAACTTGAAGAGGTCTTACAGTTACTTTTTCCAGAACATGCATTCACTTGTGCCTGGATTTAGATCTCATTGTCAGTGTTATCCAAGGAGACAACTGGTCATTCCAGGAACAGTGATTTAGTGTTCTGAGATAGACTGTGAAGAGTCTGTTGTTGTTCATTAGATCTCTTGAAGGATATCAATTTAATTTTTTCGAGAGGACTGGAAGATAATGAAAGGGAGTTAGATTTTTAAACCCTTTAGTTTGAGGAATGCTTTTCATTTCATTATCAAAATTGGAGTGATGAATAATGCTGAAATCATGTTTGTCCATATTAAATGGAAGCTGACTGATTGTGCCCTACTCTTGAAGAGGAAGTAGGGGGCATGCTTTTTTAAGTTCAAGAGCACATCTATACTAGATCTCAAATGACTGGACTCATACACATGAAAAGCACCTGGATATAGAAATAGCAATCATTTTATTCTGAAGATTCCCTAGCAAAAGTAAACTTAGTATCATAGCTACCTTTTAATGAAAAATTTCAAGAAAAAAATTGTACCTTATCTTCACCAACTCCCCACTCCCTGAGGAGCGCAGTCATGCTGTGCTTGATGGTCCCAGTGGTGAGATTTATCATTAAAAGGTGATTTTTAAGTTGTTTATACAAAAGAGATCCTGTGGTACTCTGTAATATTACTTTGCTTTTTACTTACATCTTCCATCCAAGGATCTAAACTTGCATTGCAAAGTACCAGTCCTGACTCTAGAGACAGCAGAGCTCAGGAATGCAGAAGTGGAGCAGCATGTTCAGTATTAAGGCACGTCTTAAAAGAATAAAAAACAATTAAAAAAAATCCTGTCTTGTTTGGAATTGGAGGGTTGAGAGAGTGCCTGGCACAAAGGCGGGAAGTCTCACTTGGGAGGAGCCTGTGGAGCCAAGGGTATTGCCACCATTACCCATCTGTTTTCTTCGCAGTATTGCTCCATCCCCCTGAAAAAAAAGAGGTTGGGCAATAGTGTTTGCAAGTCATTAGTAAAATTACCATTGCTTTTCCTGGTTTTTAGATGCAGGGGAAGACTGTTAGGTATTTTAGGCCTTACATTATTATGCACCTATGCGATATCAACACAATCACATCAGCCAAGAGCTAGTGGGGCACCAGCAGCAAATCCTGTCTGCAGTGCCCGAGTGCCGGGTGCTTTGCAGGGGAGGGCACAGGGGGCACCTGGGCGCAGCGTGAGGAAGTGGGCTGTGTGGCCCCTTGTGTTCGGGGGGACAGCGGGGTCCAGTTTCTTTGGTTCAGTTAGATACTGAACTCTAACATCCAGCCAGTGCTGGTGTTGTTGAAACAGCAGATTTTGTAGTAAGATAAAGGTACACTTTTTTTTTTTCTTTTTTTCACAAAAGAGGCTGTAGCAATTCTGTGTGAGACGTGTGGGAGGATGGGGGAGAATCAGCATTTGCCAAACAGAAAGGGATAAAATCTGGTGCAATAACAGAAACTTTCTGTCAAGCTTCAAGAAAAGCAACAAATAAAAAATGAAAAACCCCCCAAACCTGAAGAATTTGTCAGGGGAATAGAGGAGGAGAGGAGAAGGAATGCCACAGCATCCTTTTATGTCTACAGTTAGTTTGCCCAGATCCAAAGCGTGCTCCCGGAGGCCACATGAGTGTCTCTGAATAATGTGTCTTTAAATATTGTGATTATTAGATTGCTCTTTTGTGTGTGTGTGCATAGAAGAGGAATTTTCCAAAAGCACTCGTCACGGAGGCACGCAGGCTGCGCCGCGGCTTGGCACTCGGTGCTCTGGAAAGTCAGGGGGTGAGCACTGTGCTGGCATGCAAAAGTTTTTCTTCTCTCTAAGCCCTGGATAAAAAAATTGGCTGTGGGGCCCAGGCAGTGTAAAGATGTCTACAAAGCATTATGTAAACTGTCTTTGCTCATAGCTTAGTTGGTTCATTTTTTAGTGCACGTTAGAATGTGTTTATTCTTGTAAGGCTACGTGACATCATCCACTTAGCAGGGAGGTGTAGACAGCAAAATAACGTAGCAGGCCAGTTCCAGCTGACTGAGGGGAAGCATTTTGCTGAGCGAAAGTGGAACAAAACCAGCTATAACGGTGGTTGGTTTTTTTGTGTTTCACTGGTGAAGCTGTTAAAAGTCTAAATTATAGTTTTCCTGGTGGCTATTTGAGCAGGGGTGAAGCTGAGAAGTGTGTGTGTGTGTGTGAGCAGAGGATTCATAAGAGCGGCTGCAGGAGCTCAGTGGACTATTTAATTCTTCTCTTCCATTAGCCGATGAAACAAAATGAGTGGGAGGTCTGTTAAGCCAGATCAGTGTTGATAAGGGAAAGCACAGTTCCCAATGCAAGGATTTAAAAACATTCTTTAACATAGCAGCAAAAAGCAGAACAAGGAGGTGTGACTGGGTGCTGGAGCCAGCAGTACGCGAGCTGGAAGCAAAGCACATCTCCCTCTCACGAGACCCCAAGAGAAGTAGCGCATCCTTCCGTGTCCTGATGTCTGTCCTGGGTGTCAGTCTGGATTCCTCCCATACCGAATCCAGTTGTGCATTAGTCAAACAGGCGTTGGGCTCAGGATTAAATGTGATGTCCCCGGCTAATAATCCAATTTGTCTTCTGACCTGGGATACTGTAAAGCTGAATTTGAGGGCTTGGCAACAAGAGCAGGGCATTTGCCTGCTTGGATCGTGGCATCGCTGCCCTGGGCTTCCCCGTTAGAAAACGGGCAACTTGACAACCTGAGGTTTTCATCTGTGTGTATCTGAGATAAACAGAGTGGTTGGGATGCGGATGTCTCTGGCATTAGAAGAATAGTCTGATTTTTCTGAAGAGGCAGTCAAACGGTGCAGTGAAGATCTGGCTGGTGCGTGGCTCGGCGTGCAGTTTGTTTCCCTCTCTGAGGTATCTTTGTTTCTGCTTAGTATTCTGTGCACCGTGCTGAGACCTGGGTCTTGTTTAATCAGTTTGGTTCTGATTGCTTCCTTGTATCCATGGGTCGCATCTTGAATTCAGTGTTTTGCATTACAAATCTGCTCTCCAGAGATGGGCAGGATATATAGCTCCATCTGCCACATCCAGTTTTAGCCCTTTTTCATGGAGCCCTGTTAACAGGTGACATGCACAGCCCAAAGAGTTTCCAGCTAATTGTTGGTGTGTAATTAGGAGGACGAGTGCTGACCAGGATCCTCTTCTGCAGAATGGAGGAACCGCTGCAGAGAGACGAGGAGTATTGGCCAGACCTCCCAGTGCAGCTCCCGTGCTCGCTCCATCCCGGAGCCTGCTTGGCTTTGAGGGGTGAGGTGAGTCACAGGAGCTGGATTATTCTGCTTGTGTGCCAGCTTCTAAATGCCAGAGGAGATTCGGGGAAGTAGATCTCTCACAGGAGTATCTTTGTTCTCTCTTGTTTTGTGATGTTTGGATGACAGCATTTTTGAAATGGTCATTTCTGCTATTACTACTGTGAGGAAGAGGTTAGTCTAAAATCAGTATGTGAAAGCGCTAATACATACAGTGTTTGTGCACCATCAGCAGATAGATGACTGTTTTGATTTCTTATCTCATTGTTCTTCTGCTAGAGCCGAACCTCTTTTGTTGCAGGGTTGTAAGAGATAACCTGTATATTTTTAGACTGTTCTTAAGGTGGAAAAACTAGAGTTCAGGTGGTTTGTAGCTTTTCTCCAAAGTGGTGGTGTAAATTGTCATCCTAAAACTAAAGGTTTAGTGGAATTTTAAGAAATGGAAGGATAAAATTAGTCCAGAAAATGTTTGCAGGATAATTTTGTGTGTGTGTTTACAGAAGCCTGGTAACGGGAGTAAGCTTCTGATGATTTCAAGATAGCAGTATTTACTCTTCAGAGTTTCATAGCTGAGATTTTGTTTTGTTTTGTTCTCACAAAATAGTGTCAGGGAGGCAAAGTGCCATCACTGCTTTTACAGTTGGGGAGCATAAGGTGCAGGAGTGAAGGCACTTGGCAAGGCCACAGGAGCTTTGTACTTGGAGGCAGGGTTGGAGCTCTGGACCTGCCTGGCTGCTGGAAACAACAGTCCTTCAGCTCTACTGCCCCTGACTTAAAAGTGAAGCACGATCCTGGTGTTGGAGCTGTTCAAAAGAAAATTCAAATGTGTTGACTATAAAATAACATGCATGGTGTCATTTTTATAGAAATATATGTGTACAAATGTAAAATATGCACAAATAAAGTGTAAATATGTGTGCACATCATGTTTAAAAGTCCTTTGGAAAGAAACTCTTAGTGGATCTATATTGGAGTCAAATAAAAGAAGTGAGATCTGGTTGCCAAGTAAAATCTGGAGAGGCACAGCAGCTGAGACACTGCCTGCAAATAGCAGCGAGGAGGATGTCTGACAAGATCTATTGCACTGGCCAGCCTCTGCTTTTAGGGACCCTTTTCTAGGGTTTTTCAGCCCTGTGATGCTGTCTCATAGCATGCACAAAATCTGGTCATCCACTCTGGGAAAGCTCTAGGAAAAGAGATTGTGGATTGTGTTTTGAATGCAGCAGTAGGATTGTATCATCCACCATGCATTTTCTTTTGTGTACTTGATGACTTGGACAGTTGAAACTAAAAGCTTCCCTTGAAACAATAGCTTGAGACATTAAACTTTTGAACAAGAGCTCTGGCATGTGGTTCTGAAACACAAGTGTAGTTTAAAGCTGTTCTGAAACAGCTGTAATGACAGTAACATCATATAATGCTGTCAGAGAAAAACACAATTTCTTCCTCTGTGGGGAGAGGGAAATAGCTGGGTAACAGCTAGAGACTTACCTCTTGAGATTTACTGTTTTGGATGAAGTGCTAAAGAAAAAGGCATGGCTTTCTTACCAAGGATATGTTGTAAGCTGTATTTATGTTAGTCACTTTGCTGCCAGGGTTAATGAGGTGACTGGAGGCCAAGTAAATTTAACGTATTCATAGGTAATGGTATTAAAAGTGAAGCCTGAACTGGCGGGCTGGCTGGCAGCCAGTCTGGGGTCCCCTGTTTCTCACTGTTCAGCTGGGAGATAAGCTGTGAAGAGGAGCATCTGTGAAAGATGGGAGGCAAGGCAAAAATGTAGCTTAGTATTTCCTTTCCAAACAACGCCAGGAGTGCTGGTGCCTGTTTGGTGGTTTATTTGGGAGCGTGCTGCCTGTAGAGTTGTTGCAGCGCAGGCAGCTGCGGTCTGTCAGGGTTGCAGTTGCTGCTCTCTCCCCCAGTTCGTGGAAGCTGGTCTTAGACTTGACCCTGTTTTTCTTCTCATCTTCAGTTGTGCTTAACACTTTTCAACAAAAATATAAGTTTATCCTAAAATTTGATATAGATTCTTACACAGAAACCAGATGCAAAATGTAGGTGGGGTGAATTTTGTTAGTATTCATATTCATAAAAGTTAATTTTAGAGCCTGTAAAGGATGAGAAGCACACTGTAGCAGGTTTATGGGGTTTCATGAAAAAAGCACCTGCCTCTCCATTTCTAGAAAGCATGATTTTTAAGTGTGTGGCTTTTAAATGATTATTAAGGGTGTATTGCCATCCCCCTCATTTCCAAGGTGAAGCTTTGTGTTTTTAATGTGTGTTTTTATTTTAATTCATTCTAGTTTCACAGCTATGGCCTTAAGTAATCATTCTGAATAAAGCAAATCTGTTTTGGTTACATCAACAGGGCATTTAATGTCCGCACAACTGCTAATCATTCTTCAATTTGTGCAATTAGAATAAAGCTCAGGTCATAAGTGGTAGAAATATGAGAGAATCTGAAGCTGCTGTGCTGTCCTCTGCTCTTGGTTTATGTGCTGTGGAGGTGATTTTAGTCTGCTTCTGAGCTGGGGTGTATTTACTTCGGCTTAATTAAGCACCAGCCCCCTCAGTGCTTTGCCTCCTACTGCAGTCAGTGATCTTGATTCATTGGTTGGTCTGGAAGGAGATACAGCCATGGCATAAAGGATGGGATGTTTTTTTTTCTTGCCAGTACGTACTCATCACTGCTAAGTGCTTCCATTGATTACAGCAGTGTGAACACAGCTGAAAACAACGCGGTTGGTGGTTTCTAGGAATGCTTGTGCTACCGTTTACCAAGCCCTTGCCTTGTTGCTTGAGGACTTTATTTTGAAACAAAAGTGGAAATGTCAAGCAAACATGTGCAAATGCTTGTTGGAATTGCTGTTTGGAGGGGCTACCCACTGGCTCCCCACAGTGATTTCGCAGCTGTACGTACTGAGCATCCCTAGCAAGCAGGCTCTGCTCGGGTTGCTGTTGGGGTGTACTGGAACCAGGCTGCAGAAGCAGAGCAGGTACTGACACAGCCGGGGTGTTTGTGGTGGGTGGGTGGGTGAGTCTGGGTCTAGACTGTGCTGTACTAGTTGTATGCATGTCATGTCATGTTATCCCAGACTTTTAAATGGTAGGTGAAAAGCTTCAGCTAATGCTTCTTTAATAATTAATTGATTTGAACAGGCACATCTTAGAGCCATTTTCATTTTATATGGTATAGTACACTTTTGATTAATTACCCTAGCTTGTAGAGTTGTAATAGATTAGTGTCTTACTTAAGGGAGGAAAGGCTGTACTTTTCTTGTCACTGACCAAGTGCTAATGGATCAGGTAAGGGATGCAGGCAGCTGTAGTGTGCGTATCCTCGTGGACACTGAGCTCCTCTACCATGTGGCATGTGAGATGTGAGCCTGTCTTGAGTGTGTCTGTTTCTCCTGTTATGGTTTTGGACTTAACACACCACTGTAGGCACTGCTGGAAGAGAAATGAATTCTTCTTGCAAAGGTGCAATAAACTTGGAAGAGTTAGGCCCCTTCTTTCTTAACCATTTTGTCTACCTCATGTTGTGCTAAATTGATATTACAAATGACATCCTTTCAGCTGTCTTGAAACACACTTAGACACGGGGAAATGTGTGAGGAAAGATAGAAAAGGGAGGGGAAATGCAGATATAAGCAGTGATGTATGGGACCTCTGGGGCTAGACCTACTGGTAGCCACTCTAATTGCCCATATTGATTTTCTGAATATGGTCGTTGCCTGGGTTAGGGCAGGGCATGCTCTCAACAAGGTCTTACGTGCTGCAGCAAGAGCCCTTGGTGCTGCAGCTGTTTAATCTGTGTATTTTTATTGAATTTACTATGAAAATAAATGATACAGTGGCCTCCAGGGCACTGTTGATATAATTTTATATATAAAAATGTCTTTTCTCTGCCCTACTTTTTTTTTTTTTGTGAATTGGCAGAGTATAGACAGCCCTTTTCAAAGTAATGTGGAGCTGGGAGTGTTTGCAGTTTGATCTTGTGACTCCATCCTTCTCCTCTAGATACTGTTTGTCTGAGAACTTGTCACTGCTTGGCATCCTTTCATCTGCAGCATGTGTATGGCCATCCCTGAGATGGACCTGCTCCTCTCAAAACATGGCACAGTTGGAGGACAGCTTAAAAGTACATTTCAAATGGCATCTTTGATTGTTTTGTCAGTGGTGTCCCTCACAGGTAGAGTAAGAGAGCCTGGGCTGTGCAGGGCTGTTACAAGCTTCTGGGGCAGGAGTGATAGGGATGTTTTCAGCAAGGGTTGTATCAAGCACCTGAGAAGATCTGGTAGCACCATGCTGGAGCTGGCCTGGTTCTGGCTGCTATCGTTTCTCACCATCCTTCAGCTGCGTGAGTTGAGATGAAAGGGTTCGTTATCCGATGCTTTCTCCATAAGTTAATAAACTTAAAGGACGTTTTTGATTCTCTCTGCCCACCAGTATTGACTGCTGAGTGCTGAATGGTTCACAAGGCTTGGTGTAGTTCAGGATTCAAAGCCACTTGAATAAACTCAGAGTTTAATAAACAAAAGACGGATGAGATGGTTCACTGTTTTTCCCTGCACATTTGCCTAAGGCTTTTAGCTGTCCAGAAAAATGACAAACTATATGAAAGAGAACCAGTTATTGGTGGCAGGGGGTTTTTTAATATTTTGTTTCAAGAAATTTGCTACTAAGGTTTTTCCCCTAGCTTCTGATACGCTCTATTGGGGGGAAAAAAAAGGCACAAAAAAAGTCCTGTTTGAAAAAGAGGTTAAAAAGTCTGTGGTGATAACAGTGAATTTATAAAAGATAGAAATCTTTCTATATTAATACTAATTGGGAATGTTTTAAAGGTAACATTTAATAATATTTTATCACGATGTCCTGTAGTAGGATTTTGACCTTTTCATTGCCCCGTGAGCCCAGGATGTTCATCGGAGAAATTGCACATGAGACGTGAGGAATGTCTGAAATAATTTACCAGATTCTGCAGGTCCTTTCTTGTGGACAAAAATACCTAAACCCTGGACTTCTTTAACTTGCAGAGGAGCTCAAATTACAGTAGTTGTACATGGTGTGTGCCTTAACTCTCAACTTGCTAACATGTCAGAGATTGCTGACTGCTCTGAGAGCTCAGGAGAATACGGGTGTATGCGTTTACAAACTCCGAGGGGTTAAGAAGGCTTGTCGTTAATCCAAAATACAAAAATGCTGCAGTAGCAGAATTGCTTCAAGCTCTTTTAAAAGAAGTCTTTTCAAGTTAAGATGACATTGCTTTTGGTTTAATATAATGAATTCAGCAAAGCAAGAAGGCAGTAGCTGTTGTTCCCACTCTCTGGTGAGCAAAGTGGGGCTTAAAGGATTCTCATTCGGCTAAATAAAGTTTGACTTGCATGTAGTGTGATAAATTCAAGTAGAACGCTTTCAAAGATAGAGACAAGTGTCTGCAGCTTTTGTGCTTCCAGTAACTTGCAAGAAACCTCTTGGACAGTTGATGGAAAAGGGTTTGTGATGTTGGGCTTTCCCAGGGCAGTTGGTCTGTTTGCAAAGAATTAACTTTACCTGGTTCACACAACTGGTTATCAGTAGTTATTTGGTCTTGATCTTAACGGCAGTCGCTGCCTGTGAGTCTGCTGTGCCAGTAGTTTGTTGGCCTTCCTGGTGCATCCTCACTTCAGGCAGTGGTTTGGTCAGCTTTTCCTTTCCTATTTGCATGGTGAAGAAAGAAAATCCTGCTGGCTCCTGTCGCAGTGCTGGTGCTGCTCAGCAGTGGAGGCTCTCAAGGAGGTCACAGGATGGGCGCTTGCAGGTTGGAGAATGGTGTTTGCTAGGTCCTTGGAAGGTTGCCCTCCTCCCAGCTGTGTTGTGGAGCTGGGATCGATCTTTCAGCTGTTCATCCACCATAACGCCAAAACAAGACTGGGAGCCCAGTGCTGCCTCACACAGCCTTCCTGGGGAAAGCTGCTGGGACAAGCTTGTGCAAGTGTTGGTCAAACTTCTGGTGGTCAGTGGTGAACTAATAAGTAAAAGAAGTTGCAGCGCATCCAGAAGCTTTGCCATGTGGTCAAGGGACGTGGTTTTCCATGTTCGCAGGAGAAACGTGCAAAGGGTTGTTTGTATCTTGTGAAGTCCCAGCTGTCCAGGCTGACTGAACTGCAAAGTTTCCTGAAGCCTGTAAGTCTTGTCTGAAGAGCAAACCCAGAATACTTCTGCACAGAGATCGACATCACCATGGCCTGTCTGGTGCCAGGCTTTAGCGCGTCTGCGAATGGGACAGAAGCGCAACAGAGCGGTGGGGAATCGGCAGCGCCTCAGGCAGCCCTTCCCTGCCAGCGCCCTCAGCGTGAGGTAGAAGGTTAATCTGTCAGGAATTATCTGTGGAGGACAGAATAAGCTTTATTAAGAACAGCAGTGCTTCATGAGGAATAGCTACTCAAAATCCTTCATGTTGTCTTTTTAAAAGGGGTGTGAATAAATTGTTTCTCATAAACCACCTGCATACCTAAAACACATTTTCTGTTGCCAGCATCTCCCAGAATTGGATTGCTGATCTAGCCCTGACAGTGCCCTGGGTACTTTGTACTTCTGCTTAAAAAGCTTATCATTGATAGTTTTCCAAATGTTTCCATGTCTTTAATGTTAGTTCAAAATATGCAGTGCATTGCTCCTGCAGGCAGAGAGGATACCAGCTGCATCAGGCAAGTTCCTTTTCTGTTGCCTTCTCTCCTGCAGTTGGAATGGCCCTGGTTCTTCCTGGGAGAGGTTTGAGATGCATTTTCACTAGAAGACAGGGAAAAAGTAGTAAAGGGAAAACCAGAAGACAGATACATGAGTCTGTCACAAAGCCCTTTACAGAAACCTTCTCTTCCCTCTGAGAAAATTACCTTGTACATTGCATATGATTTAGGCTGAATTTTTTCCCCTCACGTTTCAACTCCAGAGAACTTTTCTTTTAGAAGGATAAAATATAAAAATAAAATATAAGCCCAACTTGACAGCAAAGGGTAATGCATTCTGAAGCAAAGCCTCTGGGCTTTGAACCTTTGCCGGTTGACCCCTAAAATGCTGCTGGTGGGGTACTTCTCAGCTATAGCTACTTTGGAAATGCTCAGTGGATGCTTACCAGATAGAAGGACTTTACTTACTAGCCAAGGGGTAAGGGAGCAAGATTCTTCCATGAAGTTTCTGGGACAACATCTAGGTCAGTGGGAAGTGCCCTGAAGTTTCTGACCCAAAATCTGTGGCTCTGTCCGCAGTATCAGCCTTCCTCCTGCTAGTAGGTGTTGGGTAAATTTGAATTGTTCCCCATGCCAAGATGAATTAATATTTTTCCAAACAGTAGATGGGCTGCCTTTACTGCAGGGAATTTTAGGGCTTCTGTGTGAAAAAGAGGACTCCTTCATTGCTCTGTCCTCAGCCCATCCTGTTTTTAGGTCTTTGCTACCTGATGGGTGGGGACACTTACTTTAGCTGGAGCAGCTCCTGCCTTCCCCACCAGTAACATAAAGTTGGCACATGTCAGTTCAGATGAGCTCATACTGGTGATGTGTGCTATGACAGGAGCAGAGCTGCCCGTTGCCTGACAAGGATCCAGCAGTACAGCACGTCCTGTACTTGATGGGTGATATTCCCCATGGTTTGTGAAATGTAATGCTCTGGTGCAGAAGTCAGGGAATGAGTGCATCCCAAAGACAGACTGGTCTCCCTCTGCAGGGTGCACACTGTCCTGACCTTGTTTGTTTTGGACTGAGGCACCATAAAATAGCTTGTTAATTGCTACCCATTTAGAATTATAATTAGGTGTTACCAAATGACTTCTGTAATACTACAATTAAAATGTTATAAAAAATTTTTTGGTTTTTAATACTTAATAAATTGGTTAAAATTTAATTCAAAGTACAGATTGCAAGCTCTCTGTGTATGTGCATAATTATTAAAACCCACAAGGATAAAATCAAAGCAAAGATCTCTCATAAAGAAGGTACCAGTAAAAACAGCTGTGTCCTTTGCATCGTGTTGCTGGGAAAGCTTTGGATGATGTAGGATCCATGCACACGCTGAAGGTCAAGCAGCCAGGGATGTGAGCTCCAGCATCAGATCTCTTCAGCAGGGAAGGAAGGAAGGAAGGGAAGTCAGGGCTCTGGTTATTGTCCTGGGGGATGAAAGAGAGGGTGTCTTTGAGAGCAAGGCACAGCCAAAACCATTTGGGGTTTGATTATGGCCTCTGTGAAATGCAAGGTGTCTTGTGTTGAGAAAAGCTTTTCAGCAAGTGGCTGCAGATGCCTTGGGCCTTAGAAAACGCAGTGTATTCTGGGTCACTTGTTACCAGATCAGGGCTACCTCAGTTAGTGAGATGCAGAGTGCTGTACTAGTGCAAGCATAGTCTGGTGAATCGATTTGATTGAAACATTTTGAGGGGATAATTTTGTCCTGCCTTCCCGTAGCCAGACTAAAACATAGAACTAGCACAAACACGGTGCTGTGTGCTCTGGCTAATTCCATAAAACCTCTGCTCACGCCTGGCTCAGGTCCGCTCTGACTAATGGGCTGGGCACACATCTAGAAGCGATGGACATGAGTTGTGGCCTCCAAGCAAAAGAGCTTCCAGAGGGAACATCATCAAAACCACTTTGATGCATTAGCCTGCAGGTGAGAAAAAGCTTGGACATCTGGTGGCATTCCATATCCAAAAGTAAATGCTTAAAACTTGGAGCATGTTCCTCAGATGTTGCTAAGGGCCGCGGAGCCGTTGTTTATTGGCAGCTGAGGAGTTGCTCTGTGCTGCTCTTAATTTGATGTGTTTGGATTTGATGAACAAGGTGCTGCATCTTGTGTTGTTAGCCCCATGCCAGCATCAGCCGTGTGGAGGAACAGGGGCTGTTCATTTCCTCGGAGCTGTACTTAACCAGGTCCTGCTTAAGCTTTCCTTTGTTTTTGTCAAGTTAAAGTAATGTCTTTCCCCTTTAAGATCTGTTGTGTTTTTCTGCTGGAAGCTTTTTGCCTTCAGGATTTTACATTCCTGCAACTAACAAAATTAAAATAGCTTTCCTCCTAAGTACTGTAAAACGTACATTGAATCTGATTTCGATGGCTCCAAGTATGCATTTCGGCACAGTAATGTATAAATGGATTGAAAAAACAGCTAGCAGTAATTTTCTTTCCTTAGGTTTTACTGAATGGTATTGCAAGAAGCTGCACATTATGTATTATCCTTTTTATGTTTTACTCAAGGTCATGTAAAGGTGGTGGCCTGGAAGGAGTGGATAATTTCAATAGTAAGGCTGTGAAGTTGCTGCAGACGGCATATGGGATGTCTTATTTTTCAAAGGTCTTTCCATCTGCTATTGGCAGAGTCTCCATTACAAAAGGGCAGTTCTGTGTGAGGTAGATAATTTATTTATTTATTTATTTTAAGTTGATCTTTTATTAGGATTGAGGTTTAGCTTGACTCAGACTGTTAGCAGAGGACTATTCCCCTGGTAAAGAGAATGCATAGAAGTTGTAAGATCTAACTGAGATGCAGGGGAAACGTTCTCAAAATTTGGGGAAGAAGAAATTTTAAAGATTGAATTCTAAAAATCAAAAGCAAGCTACTGTCTTGTGGAAGCAGAAGTGTTATGGTGATGGTTTTGTTTGTTTTCCTTTGAATACCTTACTTAAGGTTGAATTGTAAAACTTGAAGCTTCTAGAGCCATGGGATGTCATGGAGGAGAGTTATGCTGAAGGATGAAGAATATCCCACATCTGTATGTGCCATGCTGAATGTAAGAACTGATCTCTCCTGCTGCCTCTTGAGTACAGAAATGCCAAAACCATCAGAAGTAGCTACACAGCTGCCATGTGCTCAGTACCCTTGGCTAGCAAAGCATGCCTTTTCTGGTAACCAAAAAATTGCTGAATATCAAATGCAACCCCCCCACCATACGTGGATTTTATGGTGGATCAGGGTCCCTGGGAGGTGCAGGATCACACAAGGTGCAACAAGCAACGAGAATTGTGCAGGAGCAGTGATGTGCCCAACCTACCTGAGAGATAATATTCATAGAATCATAGAATGGTTTGGGTTAGAAGGGACCTTAAAGATCATCCAGTTCCAACCCCCTGCCATCAGCAGGGATACCTTCCACTAGAGCAGGTTGCTCAAAGCTTCATCCATCCTGTCCTTGAACACTTCCAGGGAGGGCGCAGCCACAACTTCCTTGGGCAATTTTGTTTACTTTTGCTCTGTATTTTGGATTTTTTTTTGAGGTTGTGAGGGGCAATCATTACAGGTTCCTTAAAATGTCCAGAATACTTTTACCCTCCCACCTTTTCTCACCTTTCTAATCTGAAGCAGATGAGGTTGTACATCCTTGATGAGGTGGCAGGCAGCATGGATCTGCAGCCACATGGAGCCTTCCTATCTGCTGCCTCTTAAGTTTTCAGTACTTGTGTGTGGTCTGCACGTGTGTATTTACTTGCAGAATGTGTGTGTGAAAGCGTGAGTGCAGAAGCAGGTTTTGACCTGTTTGGAGTCCTGGGATTTGCTTTGTGGCATGAAAGATGGAAGATGGCTGGTCTGTCCCTAAAGTGTTGTATTTGCTGCAGCCTTGATACAGCTGCTCTCTAGGTTCCTCTAGCCAGGAAGTAACTAGGAAACCTACTGCTTTGATCTGCCAAACAAAGACGACTTGTAAAATATATTAATTGATTTTTCCATCAGTTTTGAACATACAGCCTCAGATCTGAGTGAGACAAAATCTGTTGTGTAGATGTTTTGTGTGTCTTACTGTACAGAATGTGATGCAAGAGAACACAATTTAATTTTTAGCCTGAAGTGCTACTGAAGGAGAGAAATTGTGTTTTATGCCACCATTAATTCAGGATTTCTTAATTTACAGACCTTCGGTTTCTTCATCTTCAGTAAACATTATTTTGCACCTAGGGTTTGAATTTTATTTATATGCCTTTAACGTGGCTTGGGTACTATGTAGTGTATACCACCTCAGAGGGTGTTTTCTTTTGCCAAAGCAAGGGGGTCTTAGTAGAAGGAAAAAAGAAAGAAATAATAATAAATTTAGCATCTTATTATAATAAGCTCGATTGCATCTTGGTTTCTTTATACATTACAGAAACAGTTTTCATTTTTCAAACAGAAGCCGACTGCATGAAACTTGTGCTTTCATAGTTCCTGCTTATTAGTTGCAAAGGGAATATCTGGGTGCTGTCTTCCATAGTAACAGCCAAATGCCTCCAGAGCCAGAGGACTGCAGGATGCTGAGGGTGTTCTGCACGGAAAGAATTCAGTTTAATAAATGTAATAAGCCCATTTACCCTACCGGGCTATGTTAACTACCTGCATATAAACTGAGCATACATAATATTCGGGCAAAGGTTAGAAAAGCAGTCTGCAGGAAAGGCTAGCTCCAGAGCACACCAAAGCAGCAGCTATTCTTATTTTAGCCCTCAGAAACACACACAATAATAGGGTTCAAGCAGTATCTGTGGTTGAGACAGTAATAACAACTATGATATAATTAACTTCAAAACCCTTTAGGAGAGAATAATTCCAAAATCTAGCATTGAGTATGTTCATAGTTTCACAAGATGAGAATTACTGAAAGTTTAATTGGATATATAAACCCTCTAGTAGGGCATAAGTTGTCTGCTAAATGATGGTGTTAGGAAGAAACCAGCCCCGTGGCAGCCTGCTGCTGTCTTCTCCTGCACAGGCTTTGAGCTGGCTGACACAGGCTGGCTGGGACTGGGATCCGGTCCGATGTAGTGGGGCTGCTCCTGTGCTGGTGGTGGCCACATCCAGAAAGGACAGCAGCCAAGATGTGTTTGTGACTTCACGTGTGCTTGGTGGACCTGTGGAGAAGGATTATCATCTCTGGTAGCAGGATCAAAGCAGTAAGTGCCTGTTACTCGATCACCGCATGTGACGGCGTCTGTGAGACAGCGGGTGGAAGTTTTGTCGCCAGTGTGTGCACGCTTTCCAGAGCCTGATTTAAAATAGCTCCGGACACAAGGAGCTCAGCATTATTCAATTACCCCTGTGTTTGTCAAGCTGCTGCGCTGAGTCAGCAAGGTTGAAGTTGTTTGTAGGATCCTCACGTACATCTTGGTGCGCATAGTGCATGAGTGCAGTCATTGAGCTCGGAGGGGCCGAGAAGATCAAAATGTTGAGAATGATGCTAAGCTTCAGAAACTACAACTTCAAAGAAAGTGAACAAGTTACTCGAAGCACCCCTAAAATTAAATTGGGAGAAAGTAAGAGTAGAAAAGGCCAAGTGGGGTGTGTGGAGGAAAGTGAACCATTTTCTTGATGTGGTTTGAAACCAATAGCGGAACATAAGAAAGCAAGCTGGGAAAAGCAGTTAAATTAGCAAGGCTGGGAGTAACTCACACGAGCTAGATGGCAGGTTTGAGAAGCTGTTTGAGATGAACATTTGGAAACCCATCTCCCAGCTATCAGCAGTGGAGTGTATAAAGTATAACGAGTATAAATGGAAAATTGGAAGATCTAAGGTGGACTTTGAAGAACTTACAACTATGCATAGCAGTTAAATAATTTAAGCAAATCAGTGCCATTGTCTTGTATGAAAATTTGGCTCACTGGATGATGGGAGGTTAAAGATGGCAGTTAAGGAAGAGAAGGGTACTGCTAAAAAGGGAAACTATTTATTTTCATCACTTTAACTGCTAAAAATGTTGTGGAAGACTTAGTAGTAGTAGTATTGTGCCCAGTCTTTCTAAATATAAGAGATAAGCAAATTTCAGAAATTGAGGTCTTGGTGAAAGCAGCTTTGGAATAAGCTATTAATCTGAAAAGCATTAAGTGAGCAGACCCCAGTAGTATGCTGTGTTATATAAAACATAGCTGAACTTCTTTCTGGAAAAATACCTCTTTTTAAATGAAAAATCCAAAACTTTTGCTGGAAGTTCTTGACGTACTTTGTACTTTGGTTGAAGCAAAAGTTACTGAGAAAATAACAAAATACCTCAAAGATCATATTCTTGTAGGTTCTGACTTGATCAATTCTGCTAAGGAGAACTCTTCTGGTGGTTGCTTGAAATGCCCAGGAAACTGCCAGAGAATGGACTTGCCTCTATGCTGAGGCTGCTAATGAAGCTGACCAAACACATGCATAGAACAAAGAATAAGAAACTGATTTAGTTGGAATTAAGATTTATTTAGGATTTAGTTTGATCTCAGGCCAGTAAACACCATGAAAAAATCGTTGAGTGGAAGGAAGGACAGATTATCCCTCATCTGACTGATGATTTGCATTCTTGCTGTTTTGGTTAAAATCAGTTTTCCTGCTCACTGGATGTTGTATCTTCTCTGCTTTGCCTGTTCTGTTGGTCTGAGAGATGTTGACCCAGCAGGTTTGGCATTGCTGGAGCCAGGTGCAGAACAACAGTACCACAGCAGTACAGTAAATAGCAGTCAGCTGTGGTGTGTTGTAAGCAGTAAGCCCAGAAGGACAGTGTTTCTCAGCTCTCCTTAGTCTAAAACCTTCTATTCTACATTCTGGATGTGTGGAACTTGATGCCAGGGAGTTGGGGTTTAGAGGAGAGGACTTGGTACCTTGTGATTTTTGTATTTACACAATTTTCCATCAACCATGAGACCGTAATGGCATGGTCATTTCTATTAAGAATATATTGTCACATGCACAGTAATTTGTGGAAAAAGCACAGGAATTCTTGCTTTGTGGCAGCGGATGACACACGAGCACGCTCCTCCACGTTAGTGGAGTTTGCTGATAGCTAAGGAATAGCTGAATGTCATTTAAAATTTTGTCTGATTTTCTCCCGCCCTGGATCTTTAATCCATGCATCTGGCTGCAGTGCTGGGCCTGTTCTGTAAATGTAAGAGGCCTCTGAAAGGGCGATATGCAATAGTTTGCTACTTTTAAGGAGCCTTTACAGCAGGCATTAAGAGCCTATACACTTGGGTAGGGTGATCTACAGCAATCTGTATTTAGTGCTCACTGTGAATGATGGCTGTGAACGAGGCTCAAGGCTGATCTATATTTTAAGTGGACATTTTGACTTACCACCATAGTTATTTAATGGGGCCCTTCATAATCCTTGTTCCAGTGGAAAAAATCCTCCTTTTTATCTGGGATTGTCTGCAGGCAGTGACACCTTAAGAAATATCTTCAGAAGCCAATGTAGCCAATAAGGCTGGCAGGAGTATCCAAGCTGTGCTTGCATGCTTGCATCCTGCTAAAAAGCTTTTCTTTCCCTCTACGCCTCTCCTTGGGTCAGGTTGTGATTGTGTGTTCAGGATCACAAAAATCTGTAGCTGGGCCAGCTTGTTGCTAAAGTCTTCACACTTGGTATTTTTAATGCTTCGCCAAAATGAGGAGAATCTTTGTGAAGTATTTCTAAATCATTCTTGCTGTTGTATATATTTCCTCATACAGTCTGCCTCTGCTCAGGTTGTTTTTTTGGTTGGGTTTTTTTTTTCCTTTTCTTTCCTAAATATGGGCTATTTTAGGATGTTTCTGTTTGTTGGTTTGTTTGTTTTTTTCCCCACCCAGTTTTTTGTTTCCATCCAAACAGATAATGAAACATTTTCCTGCTGGGGTCTCTTCTCTCTTCTGACTTTTTTTTTTTTTTTTCTTTTCTTTGTCAGAGAGGTTACTGAGAATATTCAACAGACTTTCTTTTGCTCTGTCTCATTTCATTACTCACAGTTGTATGCCTGTGGCTAATTATACTCCTCCACTGCTTTCTTGGTGTTTGTATCCTTCATGTACTTACATATGGTTATCAAGTCCCCATCTTGCTTAGCTAGTCTGTCTAGCGTTTGTGACTTGACATAGGCTGTTATTCCTTCGCGATTCTCAAATTGCTTTGCCTCATCCCTTCTCTCCAGATGGTTTGAGTCTTCAAACTGATGCTCTAGGCCTGCTTGCATCTGGGTCCTGGAGGTGATACCTTTGCTTGTGTAGCAGTTGCTTTAGCTTTTGCCCTTTTTACTGTACTTCAAATTCATATGAAATACCTCCCTAAATCTGTGCTGGTATTACCATCTATGTATATCTCCCCACTGAATCTCTCTAGTACGTTCCCTGCATGTGGGAGTTTAGAGTGAAATGAGACTCATTTTGTCTTTTTTGTCCGTATTGCTGTACTCCCCAAGTCTCTTTATATTGTATTTCTCACAGAAAAGCACAAAGAAATGTATGCTGAAAGAATACTAATGTAGTGAAGTAAAACATCCAAAAGTCATTAAGTTGTGTGTAACTGTACTTCTACAACTTTTAATGTGTGCAATATGATGATCATGAATTATAGGGTGCATCACAGTTTTCCTCTTCCTCCTTCGGAGCACAGATGAGGCGTTATGTACAGAACAAAGCAGTTGAGCTATAGCAAATTGTTCTCATTTTTAACTGAAGAAATAGCTGCCTCTTTGCTCTGTGTGGTATGTGCCTCCTCCTTGCTCAGTCAGTTCTTGGTTATCATTGTTTGTGTGACACCCCAAAGTACTGTGGTGCTTGAGACCCTCTGGAGCACTGGTTCCCCTTGAGGTTATTTGTGTAACGTGCAAAGTGGTGGGTAGGTGTCCAGGAGGAAGATTTGGTGTTGTGTGCGTGGTAGAGCTGGGAGAAGCGGGTGCAGTTTTAGCCCATTGTTCACTGTTGTCTGGGTGGTGTCCTGTTGGTATCTCCTGACCTGCATCCTTGGGCTCACTTTGAGGACGCTGGAGAAGTTTCCACCTTGAAAAGCAAACACAATTGTTTTAGGTTCCTTTGTGAAAAGATACTGTTACGTCTCCAGGTGTGATAAGGACATTGGTTATGCACTCAGCTTACCTTCCTGCCCTGTAACTTTGTAGAGACTCTCTTAACCGTGTTTCACAGCAAATGCAGTGTCAGTCATCACACACAACTGAACCCAGCGTTCTGTGGACGTACAGGGGTTCCTGAAGGGAATGTTTTTATGCTGGTTAGATACTTTGGGTTGCAAAATAGCTCAAACTTTAAAAAGTGGTTTTAGTGCAATATTTTTGTCCCTGGTTTAGAACGGGCAGGTTTACTTTGGGGATGCTTTTCTTTGCCATGCTGTTCATGGCTAGTGACCTGCGTGACACTTGCTTCAGTTTAGCTTCCAGAGAGTTCATAGAGGACCTGAGCTATTCAGTGCTGGTTTGAAATTCCTCTTGACTCTTTAAAGTTGACTGCTTTTTCTAATCTCTTTGCCATCTCCTGTGGGACATACTCATTGCCAGAATTTCCTAGTACCATATGAGCTGTTGGTATTCTTGGCTGTGTTTTAAATGAGTCCAGCTTTTTCTGCTTGTCTGAAAGAATCAAACCATGTCGGTTTCAGAAATGTTCTCAAGATTGCCTCTTTTCCATCCACCGGCCCCATGGCAAAATCGGCTCTATTTAAATGAAGTTTGCTATTTTTTTGTTGTGCTTCCCTGCTTTCTAGTTTTCTGCCAGACTAGCACTCAGTAGTTCTAACATTGAGTTTTGAGCAGTGGCAGGAGTTTAGCTTGCTGAACTCAGAGCTGTTTTCACAAAGCCATCTGGAGTGCTTAGCCCCAGCCTCCTTTTGGATTATGTGGTCTAAGGTTTATAATATTGCCAGGACCAGATGCAGAAGTAGCAGTGAGAATGTCCATGTATTTTTTGAAAAGCCTTCTTCTCCAGTGGCTGGGCTCCCAACTGCACTGTTAGTTGTGAGATGCTTGCCAAAGCAGTGAGACTACAGGAGGCCTTCAAATGAAGGGATTTGAGGTAATCTGGTGCACAGGAGGTAATTCCAGACGTAAGAGAGAGCAGCCTGAAGAGGAATGAGGTTGTTGAGGCAAAAGCCACACTAAGAGTCTTAAGAGTACTAGTTGGTTGGTTGCTGTTGGACTTGATTTTGCCAAAGCAATACCGACTCTGTATCTATTTAGCTTGTTACCAAAACAAACCAACATTCTTTGGTTTATAGCTACTTTCTGTCTTAGGCTGCCTTTCTGCCCCAGGAAAGGAAGCCTTTAGCATTGGTTCGAGACAGCAGTTCAAAACTCAGTAACACTGGCCTTCTGAGGGTTAACGGAGTTTCAGCTAACACCCTGTCACCTTGCTTTGAGTATCTGGTTGTCTTGTTGGGGAAGAGCACCTCGCTTCTGAACATGGGAGAGCTGAACCACTGGGAGAGGCTTTTTCGTATTTTCAATTTCAAGAGAGTGACAGCTACGAAGACTTATAAAATTTTAAAACATTCCAATTTAAAGGGCTTTAAATATTGAATGCAGACAACTTTTCCATAGGCAGAGAAACCATGGAAAGAGGAAGCGGTCAAGTTCGATCCTGTTAAGGGCCAAAGGTGCTCTATTAACTTTGGAGGGACAGACAGCAGCCTTGCATAAGAAAATCTGTCTTTTCTACCAGATGGTAAATTATTATAGAGCACTAAAGAGTTGCAAAAAGATCAAGTCTATAAAGCATCTGGTAGGGTAACAGACAATTCATCAGTTTTGCATGATGCACATTGTATGTATCTCATGGGCTTGAGAGGAAAGTTATAAATCTGTCAAGCTTGAAACTAGAGAGAAGCTTGATCACATTTGCTGAAAGAAGAGAGAAATTGGGAGACAGACCTATTCTTTAGCTGAGGTTTTTGTGTTCCTGAGAGTTACTCCTGAAAGAGGGCTGTGGAGGTGCCATTCAGAGGACTTCTGAGCAATCTGCACTCAAGATACACCATTAGATCAGGCACTTTTGTTGTTAATGGAAGTGAATGAAAGAGGAAAAGCTCTCTGAAAGCTATTCATCCTCAGTCTGGTCTGATACATACCTAAGATGTTTTCAGCACCACCTGTAAAACTTGTTCTCTATCCTAATCTGAGAGAGTTTGACACACATCATTAGTTTTGACACAGTCATTTCAACCCTTGGTGGTTGTTTTGGTTTTTTCCCCTCCCCCCGCCCCAAGAGTAGCGTCTGAAGATTCTGGCTGCTGCTGAGCCAGTTGTAACGCTGCTTAAAGTGTGCTTCAGCGCGCTCGCTTCTGCGGGTTGCACAAATTAGCACCATACACAAAGAACTGAGAGATGTAATCTTCACTCTTAATCCAGGCACTTCTTCCCATTCCCGTGTGGGCCGTATCTGGAGAGCTGGCTGACACCAGGCAAACTGCTTGGGGACTGAATGGAGTTTCCCTGTTGGAACAGAGCTTATGCAGCTATAAAGATACAACTATCAGTCTCTGCAGTGTAAGACATGTTAATGGTGCTTTCAGT
Organism: Caprimulgus europaeus; assembly: GCA_907165065.1. Next base: position 12,376,445 of record OU015534.1, on the reverse strand, counting down.
AATTTTTTGGCAAGAGATAACTGAGGATACGGAGGTTGGAGATCAACAAAGAGAACTGAGTGTGCGGCTGGTAGGAAGAGCCTCTTCTGCAGTATTCAGAATCTTGCTGCTGAGCTTACTTGGATTTATACTTTCTCATTGAGATAATAAAAGCAGGATGAGATTATCAGTATTCTCTCTGCATCTAGGTTAGAACCAGGTTATTTTATAAAGTATTTTCAGATGTCTTGGCTGTAGAAGACGTTGCATAAATAAAGATTTCTCTGTGTTGTGTGATATTATAATGTGTGAAAAGATTTACTGTGCAAATACAGTAACAGAATGGAGAAGAATCATGATCTACTGTTTGTTAGTACATGCGATGTAAATATTTGCCTAGGTAGATTCTCTTGAGAATTTCTTGTGGATTTCCCTCAGCACTGCACTGCTGGCATCCTTTGAGCGGGATGTTTTTGTCAGAAGTAAACAAGTTTGTAACATGTGATACTTACTTCCATCAAAAGCTTGCTGGTTGTCAAAAAAAAAAAAAAATCCAAAACACACAGACACTTCCTCTTCCAAAAAGCCAACAAGATGCAAAAATACCTTTGCTGGAGTAGTCTTGAACATGTTTTTGAAATGTCGGCCAACGTGAATAGAGTGGTGGGTTGTGCCACATACAGCCTGTGCACTCGCAGATATTTTGCTTCTAGGATACTCACAGGGTCCACTTGGGCTGGCTTCTACCAGCATGAGATTTTTTCACTGTTAATGCTGTATTGACAACTTTTGGTAACTCTTGCAGCTTAGTGAAGGAGGATCTCATCAACTTTTGAATGACTCTTGAGCTTGCGTTGACGTGCCCAGTACTGAACGAGGGAGCCTGTATCCCTGCTCAGTGTTGTCACTTTGAGGGAATGGGGCTTGCTAGCTCCTTTAAAATCTGTCATAACAGGCAGACCTTAGACTTTCAGGTGAAAGTAAAATGCATATTTTCTCATGAAAAGATAAAGAAAGCAGATATACAGAAATGGCATTATTTTTAAATACCTGCCTTTTTTGGTTGGGTTTCAAGGAATTTTCTGTACTTCTGTATCCAAGCAGATGCCCAAGTTAAGCCCATTTCCAAGGTAATTTGCTGTGTTTTGGAGAAGGAATATCAAATTCTCAATCCTTTTAGACAGTCCTCCTCTCCGTATTAGGGAAGTTGAAGCTTAGGTGTTTGCTTTGGGTAAAGCTTCTCTTTATAGAAACTTTTCTTACTAACCTTCTACTGGCACTCTGGTAGCCCTGTGAACTGACAGATGATTCAGTTCAGCTTCTGTTTCTCCTGCTTGGACCTGTTGAGACTTGTTTGATGTACACCAGCCTAGCTACAGCAGCCACAAACTACAAGCATAGCTTGGCCTGTGCCATATATGCAATCCACCCTACATATGCAGTCAAGGATGTCTCTCTGGGGCAGATGAATGAGGAGGAGTTACATGAGCTTAAGACTATTTCTTGTATTGTAACATGCAACTTTGGGACGATTGGTTGTAAATAACAACTAAAGGATGTATTAATAGCCCATAATAGAGACTGGACATTAAGATAAACTTGGAGATGAGTGTGCTTTTATGCCTCATGACCCTTGAAAACAGCTTGTTGGATTTGGGGGCATCAATTTGGAGCTGTGCTACTCAAGCAGCAAAGATAAAATTTCACTTTAAAAGTATCTATCTTTACAGTGTAGACTGGTTAATCAGCAGTTAATCTATGTGTCATATTTGATTGTCTTCCTTCTCTTGGTTTGCAGGAGTAAGTCTGTGTCTGTAACGCTGGATGTACTGACCGCTTGCCTCAGACTGAAGAGGACTTGTTCTACTTTGGAATATGGTGCCTAATTCCTGCGTCCCAGTACTCACTGTGCCAGCAGCCATCCTTTGCTGCTTGATGCTGCCTTTAGCAGGAGCAGACAGTAAGTAACATTCAGTTTTGGAAAGCTTGAATACCTTGCAAATCATTTCAACAGTTATTAAACCTTCTTGGTTTGTACTGGAAACACTGAGGACTAAAGGATAACCCTGCCTAAATCTCTTATTTTCCGGTGTGTTTAATGCACATAAACAGTATGTGTGTGAAGGGGCACGAGTAGAGGCTGACAAAATTTATTCAAGTACAGGAAGAGCTGTAGTAGCTGCAAGATCAAAACCTGACAGTTTGATTTCTGACATGTACAGATGAGTAAAGAAAATTGGGGGCGGAGGAAGAGAGAAGTATTGGGGTCACAGTAATCTCTGTTACTTTATTTTCCTTCTTTTTCTACCAGCTCTTGTAATTTGTAGAGTATTGAGACATCTCTCCTGAGTCAGCAGGGAACTCAGAGTTCTTAGGGAAAGGGTGTGAGTTTTTACCTGCTGGTGTAGGTCTCCTACACTTGGATTTCAGCACATTTCCTTGTAGCTGTGCTTTAAGCTGTTGTGTCCATGCCTGTTACCCTGGTAGTCTTACAGCACTGCTGTGACTGGCTTTGATCAGCCCCATCCAGGCCAAGGAGAAAGCTGTGCGCAGAAGACAGTTGTGGACAGACAAGAGGAGAAACTTGGCTGGTGGCAGACTAATGAAAATACCTTAAAGTCATAATTCCCATCAGATGAGTTATGCAGGGTGCAGGAAACCTTGTGGGTTCTTTTCAAAGTCTTGTTTTTCATAACTCACTTGTGTGTTATTTGCTAGGTTACCCCCAGGTATTTGTGCAGCCCCTCTCCCTGTTTTTTTGCCAGTAACCTGTTTTTCAGAGTCTCTGAACATTTGCATGTTCACTGCAGACTCTGGCAGTTTTGAATACTCCATGCCTTTGAAAGTGCCCAGGGATCCTGGGATGCCTGAGTTGGAGCAGAGAGGGGACTGTGATGCACCTCCTGAGCTGCCACCATCTGCTCCTCACTCCAGATTTAGTCACAAGGCTTATCATTAAGATGTAATTTTGTGAAAGTTAAAGGAGTTCTTGATACGTGTTGGTAGGAGCCTGGCTGAATGGAAAAGATGGACTGGGGGTCCTAAATGTCCTTGACTGAACAGAAAGGAGTAAATTTAGAGAAGCTGGAGAGAAGAGTGAAGGGAGGATGTGAAGAAAGATATAAATGCAGTACTTCTGTCGTCACTAGGGATGACTTGCACAGACAGCGGATTATATGAGTTAAACTGGGGGCAGCAGCTGTCTCGTTCCTCAACATTCTTCCCTGGATGTTGGTGCTGCTGGGAGATGCTTAGTCAGGTCACTTTATGTCTACACGTTGTAGCCCATTTTGGAGTTTAGCACAGAGTAGTGTATGTTTAATGTTCTGAGATCTCTGAAAATTCCCCAAGGTTCACTATCTTTATCCTGGCCCCTGCAAAGGAGAGAAGCATCACAAGTATGCAGAGGCTGGTGGAGTTTGAGGTGTCCCTAGGACAGTTCTTGGCCTAAGGATAACTTGCAGTAGACATGGTTTGCTAGTTTTGTGGAATACTTCCACATGCTTAAATTTATCAAAATTGGCTCAATTTCACAGGCCCAGATCCAAATATTGGTGTCTTGGATGTGGAAGGCTTCTGTGCTGAAAAGCAAGCATATCTGTGCGTGCACCTTTTTCTCTGGCACAGACTGACTCTGAATTACTTTTTCCTGATCTTCAAGGCAGATCTGGAGGACAACAACCTTTTAACTGCCACAGCCACCACAGATTAACCAAGGGTTTCTTAGGTTGGAAAGTGTTCCTCTGTGTATTCTAGCAAATTTACAATTTTTCTATTATCTTACCCCACTGAATCTTGCCACTGACTCTCAGTGGCAGGAGCTGTGTGGAAGGACCTGCTCTGTACCTCTGCAGAGGGGAAAAATAATCATCCTCAAACCCTGCATGTTTCATGTCCTGCCATAGGTGATGCAGATGGGCAAGATATGGTAGTGAATATGGTATTGGGAACCCCTGGTTCAGGAGAGAAGGAAGGTTTGGCAACATAGGCGCACAAGAAAGACATGGACCTGTTAGAACGAGTCCAGAGGAGGCCACGAGGATGATGCAAGGGCTTGGAGCCTATGAGGACAGGCTGAGAGACTTGGGGCTGTTCAGCCTGGAGAAGAGAAGGCTCTGGGGAGATCTTATAGCGGCCTTCCAGTTCTTGAAGGAGCCTACAAGAAAGCTGAGGAGGGACTTTTTTCAAGGGCAGGGAGTGACAGAACAAGGGGTGATGGCTTTAAACTGGAAGAGGGCAGGTTTAGATGAGATATTAGGAAGAAATTCTTTACTGAGAGGGTGGTGAGGCACTGGCCCAAGTTGCCCAGAGAAGCTGTGGATGCCCCCTCCCTAGAAGTGTTCAAGGCTAGGGTGGATGAGGCTTCAAGCAACCTGATCTAGTAGAAGGTGTCCCTGCTGATGGCAGGGGGGTTGGAAGTGGATGATCTTTAAGGTCCCTTCCAACCCAAACCATTCTGTGATTCTCTGATTCTTCCTTTTCCCCCTTGCAGCACTGTTTGGAGGCAGTGGAGGGATGTGTAGGCTCCATATCTACAAAGCCCTCCCACGTTTCCCCAGTCAAAAACAACATGATAGTGGGAGCAGGGTTATCCCTGCATTGGAATTTGTGGAGGCAGTCCACAAAATCATTTTTCATAGGAACGATGAGGATCCAGGGCAGGAAGGAGGGCTGGGGATGGGCTGTGCTGCATCCCTGGCAGCAGGTTGCCACGTGGCTCGTGGTCGGGTTCTCAGGGAGCACCCACAACAGGGGCTTCCCAGCCTTCCCCACCTTCCCCTCCTGTGCACTGGAGCTGCTGTTGTCACAACACGTTTCAGCGTGGCTGTGTAGCTTCCTGACGATTAGGCAGCTGGCAGATAGCTAGACGTTAAGGCCCGAGATAACAGATTGAGTGCGGAATTAACACCGAGCGTACAGCACGGTGCCTCTCCCGGAACTGAGTTCACAGGAGCTGTGAGTAACGTCAGGGCTGAGGAATTGAAGGGGCATCCAAAGGTTAAACGTGTGGCAGTGTGTCAGAAAAAGAGGGGCTCGCGGGGTGCCTCTGACGGGAGCGGTGGTTTCCTGGCTGCTCTGGTGGGGTGCTGGGAGGAGCAGGTGAGCGAGAAGGGGCACGTGCGTGTCAGCGGTGGATACAGAAGTGCTAATTTGGCAGAAAGCACTTTCAAATCCTCCCCAGCTTTTGCAGGCTGCAGTAAGAAATTATTAAATTTTCTCTGTGATCTGACTGTGTTCCTGTCAGGGTGACCCTAATTCCATTAGAGCAGCTCAGAGCTGATTCAGGATGGCTGTTTTACACTTTCTCCCTCAGCTTGCTTGTGGTTTTGTGTGTTGATTTTTTTTTTTTTTTTAATACACTCTGTGCTTCTCTGTCAGCTTTTGATTGTGCATGGGAAAAATAGCTTTGCAGATTTCATTTAATGTTCAGTTCAATTGTCAGCTAAAAGGTGCTCTTTTCCAGCTTTTGGAAATAGGTCATTTACTGTAATAAAATAAAAAACAACAAAAAAAAATCCCCTCTCAAAACAAAATGCAGAGAAAACAGGAAAAAAATCAATACTGTCATCAGAAATCATCAGCAATGTGTTTTGTTGTTGGCTTTTTTGAAAAAAAGAATTAGGCTTGTTTTTGAAGTCCTGGGCCTGGCTGCCATTAGCCAAAGGAAGAGACTGGGTGACCCATCCAGTTTTCTCTAACCAAAATATATACCTCCGTTTGTCTTGCATAGAATTTCAAAGGGCTTAAGGAAGAAAACCACTTCAAAAGTGACCTTGTAGAAGGAAAGAACTAAGGCGGTATCAGGCCAGCTACCTGTGAAGTGATACGTGGTAAATAAACAATTCACACCTTTTGATTTCTAAAGATAGAGCAAACTTGGCTTTTGTTTGAGGGCATGGGGGAAGCTTGCAGCAGTGAGCTGGTGCTGGAGAAGGCGGGGTCTCTGGCTCTCCCCACCGCTGGTGAGCAAGGACCCTAAGCCTGAAGTGTCTCAGCCCCTTTTAAGATATAGTTGCTTTGTATCCGAAAGGTGTGCATGTTGTACAGGCTTTTTTAATCAGCTGTGTTTCTTGGATGCTAACTGGATTGAGGAGACACACTAAAACCAAGAAAATAGGAAGGTGAGATGTTGGTGCTTGTGAAGGTTGGGAAAAGGACAAGTACTGGTGGCCTTTCTAGACAGAAGGCTCCAGCTGAGCTCTATTTTGCCCGGGGTTTGGCCTTGCACCTGAAGTGCCATCCGGAGGTTTTGGACAGAAGAGTGCTGGAGCGTTTGCTACTGTACTTGGTTCCCCCCCTGCCCCAGCTCTGCCATTACTGTTTGTGTTCTGGGACCCAGGAGCAGCGTGGTGGGTTTTGACTCCCCGATTGAGCTCTGCCTTCTTTGCTCCATAACCTGAGTGATTCGTTAACAACAGCTTGGGTCTGAATCCAGCTGCTCTGGGCCACCCTGCGGGACAGACTTGCTGTTATGCAAGTCTGGCAAACGGCCCCTTTGCAGAGCTGGGCAGCAGGGTCCTGTCCCAAAAGCTGGACCTGAGACTCCTCCACTGCTGCCTTGCGTCTGTTTCTGCTTCCTGGTTTCTTTGTTTGCATGCCTCTCCCCCAACGCCTCACACAGTGATTATGTGTAGTTGGTACGATTGGATCGAGGTATTGTAGCCCAGGTAAGCACCGATTTTCTACAATTCCACCTTGACTAGCTTGACAAATTCCATCAGTGAAAAGAACATGTAGAATATTGTATAGGAAAACCCCTGTACCTGAGGCATTGGGATTACATCATTAAGGAACAGGTTGAGATATTAACCAGAGTTATTGTGCAGCTTTATTTTTGGTGTCTTTACTCTTTTTTATATATATAAATATATATATATATATATATTAATGGATTCCTCACTTTTCCTTAAACTATCTAAATACTGTCTGCTTGTAACAGAATGTTGCAGACATCGAGGTAGGAAGGACACTGTGAGAATAAATACCATGTATAGAGCAGGCAATGGTTCTTTTTCTGCATTTATAGCCACGCTGCTTTTAGCTCCAGCACTTGCAGGAGTTACATGAATTTGGGTAGCTACCTACAACAGGTCACAGCATTGTCATTTGTCTTTTTTATTTATTCTTAAAGCCAACATCACTCATCAGTCAACATCCGCTGCTAGGTCAAAGGTCTGCCGAGCCCCAAATCCCTTATCCAGTAATGGTCAGTACAGTGACCTATGGAGGATGCAAGAACAGCCTAAATACATAGTGATCCTTTCCTGGTGTCCTCTGCTAGCCTTCAGTGACTGTGCCTCCTGAGCCCAGAGAAGTGGTGATATAACTTCAGACAGGGTTGCTCAGGGTTTTGCTCTCAGACAGCTCTGAGCATCCTCAGTCATCAGTGGTATCCTGGGGCCAGTGGTTTGCATGAAGACCATGGTGTAGGCTCTGACTTTCACCTCTATGCCATGGCTCCTTGTTTAACCCACTTACTGCGGCTCTCCAGGGCTAAGCACTTGCAGTTTGCATCAGTCAGACTCAAAATGAGTAGACAGAGTTACTCTTACCTTCACAAGGGAGTTCCTGTGTTTGAATGTCAATGCAAGTTATCTGGCCCAGCGAGAGATGTTGAGGGGCTGATATATTTTACACCCTTTCTTTGTGAGGGAGCATGCTCCTTGGTTTGGTGATGTAGACAAACAGTAAAACTAGCTGCTTAAAGTTTTAACTTCAGTGTAGATTCATAGATTTTTAAGGCCAGAAATCAGATCAGTGTAGTCTTCTACTCTGACCTGCATAGCATAGGCTGTATAATATCAACTAGTAATTTCTGCATCTACTTTTAACAGCTGCAGATGAGCTAGTATGTAGCTTTTAGGAGGCTATCAAATCACAATTTGAAGACTAAATGGCAGAGAATTTCCCCATCTCCTGTGTGATCTGTAAAAATGGCGCAAGTAGTCATTACTTCTACAAATCTCTACTTATTTCAAGCTTAATTTATGCACTTTTGGGTTCAGACACTGGATGGTGTACCCTGTGTTAGCTGGGCTGGAGACTACTGTTATTTAATGCAGTCTCCCTGAGAAGCAAGTTAGAGTGTAGGAGTTAGACAAACTCAAAGTTTGTCATTTTTGTTGTAGAAAGATGAGTTGGTTTTGATTTTTCTGATTGGAGAGAATTTTTATAGTTATTCACTCATCTTCCAGACTTTTCAATATGTTTTTTTAAAGTCAAGGAGCGGGACCAAGAAGAGAAGTGGCCACGTCTTGCCCCAGCACAACGGCTCTTTAGCCCTTTTGCCCATAGCATTGAGCTGGGAACAGAATCCTCCACAGTGACCTTTGAATCCCTTTCTGGGCCTCTGATTCCCAGGGTGCAAACTCCCATTTCATTAGTGTGACCTGGGTTTTTGCTAATGAATATCTGCCCTTAAGTATATTAAGATGCATTTTGCTGGATCCCAGCTCATCCAATCACCCGAGTAATTCTGTGCAGGTAATCTTTCCTTGCTGTTATTTAGCTGACTACCAACCTTGGTAAAGCTTACCCTTTACTTTCCAAATCTAGCTGCAAATTACTTGCATTTATTCCCAGATGTTAATCAGTTGTGACTATTTGCCGAGGTTGCTGTGAGTATTTTAAGGAGATATTTAAAATCCTATAGTGGTGATGGCAACATTCCTTGCAGATGGAAAGCAGTGCTAGGAAACTGATAAAATAATGTGTTTTGTCACACTGCTGCTTGCTACAAGTAGCACTGATGTCAGATGGGGGAGAAGTATGAGGTCTGCTGGAGCTTTCAGTGTTTTAGCTAAGCAGTTGTAAAAAGCAATGAAGTGGTAATAGGAATGCTTTTTTGTTTCTTTGATTATCTGTTCGTTCTGTTGGTGCTTCAGAATGATACTGTAATGTAAGATGATCAAGCTAATTTTGGTGAACAATCAAGAGTATGAAATTTGTTTGCTCAAAATGTTAGTCAATCTATTTTGATGGTGAACATGTTTGGTTTAAAAACGAAAAAAAAAGCATCTGTTCATGGATGCTTTTTCTCTGGTAAGATATCTATCTTTATGTATCAGTAGCTGAAAAGCAGTGATGTACTTTTAATTGAATGCTGTATTTAGCCCCTTGGAAAAATCAGTGCTTTGTCTATGCCAAAAACAAATCTCATTTGTTTTATTGGTGTGAAAACACTGTAGGGTGCTTACTGAAAGTTTTAAGTCATAGAAATGCCTTTTGCCTTGCACACTTTAGTGGCATATGATTACTGAATTAAACCAAAGCACGTTTAATATGGATGATGGCTTTACATTTGAATATGAATTGTAGCCTGCAACACTGGACCTTGCCCTGAATGTGAGTTATGTTTGGGCTTTCTATGATGCATCATAACATTAAGCCTTCACTATAAGGGATGCTCACATGGTATTAAAAATAAATAATTACAGATTATTTTCCATTTCATGTAGTACAGACTGGAGTGAACTTGCAATCCTGCTGTGCTTTTGAGATGGCCCTTCATTGCATGTATTACTCTTTATTTCTCTCTCCCCCCGCCCCCATTGACAATACAAATTCCAGGGATGTATTTTGTAAATTGGATTAAGATGTGTAGATAGTACCTGGTCAAAACCTAAAACAAATGGAAATGCCAGCATTTTCCAATAGAGGTTTGTGGCACCAAGACTGTTCGGACTTGGTGCTCTGGATAAAGTCAGCATGTCAAGGAGAGGTTTGGACTTGATTTGTCTCTGCTATGTGTGGTTATTCTACTTGAGGTAACACCGGATTCTCTGGAAGTAGCCATGGTCTCAGAGAAAGGACCATGATCAGTGCACTGTTGGCACTGGTTAACACTGCACATTTGAAAGGAAGATTGCTTTTGCTGCCTCTTTTTATTATTATTATTATTGTTGTTGTTGTTATAAACTCTGGCTACATATGGTGACTTTGTTGGCTCACCTCAAGGGTGAGTGATAAAAGCCCTTGCAAGTTAATTGCTACGTGGGGAGGAGAAGACAATGACTCTTGAGCTTAAGTATTTAGCAGAGTGCAGAGCACCTACGTGTTTTCTTTGGATTTATTTTTAGCCAAATTCACTTCAACTGTTAGTGCAACTGTTGTTGTGTTACTTCTGTTAAAGGCTGTTTTGAAAAAGGCGTTTTAAAGAGGCCACAAAGTATTTATCAGCTTTACTCGTGGTTTTTTTTCTTCTGAAAAGCTCCATTTGTAAATAACCATTTTGAGCCTTGGCATTAGCACAGCTGTGCCTAGCAGGTAGGACAGTTCTTTTTCACCCACTTGTCAAACCCAGGTGATGACTTCTGCAGGTGGGGGACATGAGCGTGTCGCCAAGCTCTTGCCTTCGCTGTGGGGCTGTATGTGAGTCAGAGATGGCGCTTCCGTAGTTTTCAAACTTGAAATGGAAGTTCTCCCTTTGGAGGTAAAGGTGAGAGTTGCCGTGCATTGGTCTCAGAAAGGATTTCAGGCTTTGTATTTGAAAAAAATGCAGCTTGGAAGTGAGAAGGCTGTAGGTGTATTGTACTTATACAGTGAAGAGGGAAGATTCATTGCAAGAGCTGAATGAAAAGATTGTGAAATACCAAAACCAGTTAAAATACTGATATGATGAAGATGACTATGTGTTTTAATCGTATTTAGTGTCAAACAGGAGCTTTCGGTAGTTTCAGGATGCAGCCTTAGAGAAGTGAATTTATCTCGTGCATTCAGCACATTTGATTTATAGAGCATTTAATAAATAGGGGGGTAAGCTAGCAGGGGGAATTGGTACAATTTGAAGAAGAAAACAGAGAAAATGATTTCGTATTCCTATGTAAAGGACTGGGATGCCTTGTTCTAGCACAGTGTTCTCATTCTTGGCATGCTGACTGCAAAGAGTTTGGTATGGCTCTTGGGAGGATGATGAGGGTAGTCCAACCCCTGGAAAGGCTCCCTTCACTCCTGTTTGGTGTAACATGTAATGGTCTTGGCTGTTGACTTGCTGTTTACACATGCTGTGTATAGTCTTCCAGTGTGCTTTTTAATGCTCCATTACATATTGTTTAGCAGGGGTTACACAAAGTTCTTTAGTTATAACCTGTTGGTTTCAGCTTTTTATGAGTTTGTTTCATGGCTGAAATGTGCTCTACTGGGTCTTCAGCCAAAGTTCAAGTCAGAGGGCTGTATTTTTATGACTTGGACAGTTGTTTTTGGATCTTTCTGCGAAAATGTGTCTTTGGATGCTCTTAAAAACAGAGTAGAAAAATACTTTTATACCCTGTAAAACAAACTGTGGTGGTATTCATGGGTCTCAAGTCCAAAATGTTGAAAACATCTGATATTACTACAGATGCACTTCAGCAGTCAAGAGAAAATGGAACTTGGTGTGTGGGAGGGTGTGACCCAGAGAAAAATATGCTGCTGAACGGTATAAAAGGGATTTCATGCTAAATCTTTAAGTGCATGAGTACAGAGTGGTATCTGAGCTTGTGTGTAACTAACTCACCCGTATATTAATTCTGTGAATGCAGCCAGAGCTGCTCTGGTCTCAGCCCTTCAGAGACCTTTCAGAGGTGCACAGCAGAGGTGGTCCTCCAGGTCTTACAGCGCAGGGCCTGTAGCATGAGCAGAGAGAATTAATTCACGGTGACACGGGAGTTTGTGTTCCAGTGCCTTTGTCTAAGTTTCTTGAGGCAATTGTATAAATAGAGAGTTTTCTTTGTTGAAGTTGCTGTGTGGTTGTACTGTAGGTGACAAGGGTTTGGTCTTGTCTGTCTTGATGATGCCTGTTGAACTTTGATTCTGCATCAGTAAATACATGAAATATTTAACATATTTAACTGCTTAAGTTTGATTTCCATTCCCCTCCCTTCCCCCCCCAAATGATAAGATATGCCTCTTGTTTGTGGCTGCAGAGTTGTGTGGCTTTATTCTAGGAGCAGAGCATGACTTGGGTGGGGAGGGGGGGTTCACATTAAGACAGAATCCCTGGGAATATGTGTTGTTCAGTCGGCATCTATACACTGCTCAATGTCTTTTCAATTAGACACACAGCCTTCTGTTGCAGAGAAAGCATTTTCTTCTGAGGCAAATTTAGCTAAAATTTCTGGTGTTCTTTAATCTGTAGTATATTGCATGAGAACATTTCCTGTGTAATTTTGAGGAATTTAAGAAACTCCACTTAAGATATAAAGAGTAATACGCAGTGTGCCACATGGTATTTTCCAGGTTTATGTCAAATTGCAGAAGACACTGTGAATTATTTTGTGTTACAATCATTGCTGGAGTGCATCAAACTCAAGGTCTGTTTCTCCTAGAATTACCCCAACATAAGCCTGCAGTGATGGCAAACAGATACTATGTGTTTTAGGGAGGTGCAGAAAGAAAGTTTCTATACTCTTGCCTTTTCTCATCCCATCCAAAGTAGTTCCCATCTCTTATGTAAAATTAGGAATTGTTGTAAAAAGCTGGACTTTTGTTGCTCCTGTAAAGCATTATTAATTGAACAGCTCTAAATATTGTTATATCCACATGGGCAAAGGAATAATGCCCAATGTAGATTTGTCAAGGTCAGATCAATCTAATTTCCTTTAATGACAGGATAACAGGCTTTGTGAATGGAGAAGCAGTAGATGTGATTTATCTTTAGTAAAGCTTTCAGTGCTCCCTCATGAGACTTTTTCTTGTGAAACATCTGCTCGTAGGGTGGGTATTTGGCAGTTTGGTAGCATTCAGCATTTGCAGTAATGATCTCTCCGATAGAATAGAGAGCATGCTTATTAAATTTGCAGGCAGCAACAAGCTGGGAAGAGCTGCAAGCATGTTGGAGGACACCATTAGAATTCGAAATGATCTTTACAAATTGGAGAAACTGTCTGAAAGGATGCATGTCAATAAGGAGAAATGTGGATAGATGTTTGAAAATAGGAGTAATCAGCTACATAAATACAGAATGAGAGACAACTGCCTAGACAGCTGGTATACAGAAAAGGTCTTGCAGTGCTAATGGATCAGAAACCGTACCAGACTCAACAATGCCATGCTGCTTTGAGAGGGACAGACATCACAGTGGTATGCAGAAATGAAGAGTACCATCTTGAAGACGCATTAGGTAGTCTTTCTACTCTGCTCACATTGATAAGGCCTCCAGTGAAACATCTCATCTTGAGCATCCCACTGCCACAACGGAAGGACTAATTGAGAAGTCAGTCCTCCCCATCCAGTGCTAGGAGAAGAAATAATGCGCTTAAACTGCAGCTGGGGAGTTCAGGTCAGGCACTGAGCAACACTTGCTGACATGAAGGATTGTTGAGCACTGAAATGAATTTCTGGAGGAATTTCTGGAATCTCATACACAAAGAGAAAGTGTTTTCCTTATATAGGTTTTGAATTGCTAGTGTTATTTCTTAAATAGAATGTTTCTTTGGCTTTATTTATGAACCAGGAAGGTACAGGCTCCCAGTCTGCTTTCTCTGGGTCGCCTGGTACTCCTGGTATTTTTATTCTGTCCTTTTTCATCCTCCTCTCAAGCGACAATCACACTCTTCCATCTGACTTTGTAACTTTGTATAGAAGTGTTTCCCAGGCCCTTAGTCCTTCTCAGTGCCCTTCTCTGACTTGCTAGCTCTCCTCAAAAAGAGTTGATGGGAGAATACAGGAGACACTATGCCATTAACAAAATGAAACTTAGAAGCATCTTCTATATGCAGTTTCCTTATGAACCCTCATAGATTTGCTATTTTTTTTTGCCCACATCTGTGCACTGATGAAAGGTCTTTCAGTTGCCTCTTACTATGCATGGTTCATCTTCTGAAGCCATATGGTTAATTCAGCTCTGCAAATAGTAACAGGTAGTTCTTGGGTTGGTTTGGAGTTGGGTTTTTTTTTTGGGGGGGGGGTGGGGTTGGGGGTTTTGGGGGGTCTTTTCTTTGTTTTTTTTTCTCTCCATATGTGTTAAGTATTTATCTGTAGGTAGTTGTCTGCTCTGAGACTTTTCCATGCTATACATATATGCAGAGGTTTGGCTGAACTTCTGTGGTTGCAGGAGCTTTGCTGGCCAGGCAGCTGCTGCTGCAGCAAGGCAGGGAGGTTTGGTGTGTGCACAGCGGTTGCTGCTGCGATTCACAAAAGCCTCTGTCATAGCACCAGATTTCTCTGCTGTTCTGCAGTGTTTATCAAATATTTCTAATGAAGTTGATGTTGTGCAGGGCTGTGTAACACAGTGTGTGCTGCAGCAGAGGAGGTTGGAGGCTCTGCTTGTTGGAGGCATCTCTCCAGGAGAGTGATGCTGCTTGCTGTCTAGAGCAACGCTGACCAGCAGCCCTTGTGAGGTGCCTTGAAATGACTCCTGGCAGCTAGAAATGCTTTGGGGGACAATTGCAAAGGATGCTGTAGGTCTTGTAAGACCTTCTGATTAAATTATGTCTTGATGCCTGTTTGTGTGTATGAAAGGGAAAACATACCAAAAGTCTGTGTTGGTGTAGAACGCTTTTAATGTCAATGGTAGTGGAAAGGAAGATGTATAAGTTTTTTTTCCTTCTCCTTCCAGTAGTTATTCTTCCTATTAATAACTATGCATCAGCTCATGGAATTCCGTCTGGTGAGTCAAGTCCCAAGACTGTATGGGATGGGAGTGTCTCATGCTTCATGTTAAAAGATTGTGGTTAATTCATTGCATGTTGATTTTGGATAAGAAAAAGCTATTTGCCCACCTAAGGTTTTCCTTTCCTGGTTTTCATATAAGAGCCGTGTGCTTCTTGGAAAGCTTTCTCAAAAAAAAGATCAGAAGAAATTTGTCTTTTTAATGAATTTATTTAAATCAAGATGCAGGCCATTACATGAGTTTCTGAAATCTGGAAACTCTGGCCATTATGTTGGGGTGTTTTTTGCAGTCAGACCTTGGCTTCAAACTGCAATTATTTCTCACAAGACCGAGAATGAAGTCTGTTGTCTGCTATGAATAATAGAGTATGGTAATATCACAGCTATATATGCAAACTCTGCAGCCTGGCAGCACAGCTGCTAAGCGTTACATTTTTAAAATATGTACAATCTTTTGTCAACAGAATTAAACCCAGGAACACTACATGGTTTGTTTCTGCACGAGGGTGTTTTGTAGGGAAATTTTAACGATGAACTGTTCTACATTTTGACCTTTAAAATAAGATTTTCTGAGGCTTTGCACCTTATAGTGAATTGGGGAGATTCTCAAATAAAGACATGGAATCCTAATGGCCACCCTGACATTTCCTAGGCCTGGCTGGATACCTGAGCTTGATTAGGTTTCTAATGGACGTGCTCTGCCAAGCTGGAGAGGCTCGCACGCTCTGCAGCTGAGCTTTCTTTAGAACGATTGCACTGTAAACCTCGTTCCAATTAAAAGGTGAAGCTGTTCTGGTAATGGAAAGTTGTTTTATTGTTCCTCTCCCCTGATATGCATGCAAGTGGAAGTGTTGTAGGAAAGCGTTATCACTGTTGTTTTTGTAGTTCATTCTTATCTTCCATCAGTCTTCATATACAAAAAAGTGAGAAATGCAGCATGCCCAGCTGTCTGAGGGCGAATGTGAATCAGCAAGATAAACCTTCAGAGGATGTAATGGGCCTGACTACAGATGATCCTTCAGCGCTTCGCTACCATCCTGCAGCCCGTATCGTGTGCTGAACCACAGGCAGCAGGAGGAAACGGATGGAAATACAGCAAAGAACCCCCAGCAGCCCGTCATTTTGGTGCTGAGGAGGGACTGATGCACACTCAGGCTATCTTCTTCTTCTACTCTTCTCCTCCTGCCTGTGGAGTAGGGAATTCAGAGGGAACAACCCAGGAACATGGGAAAGTAAGAAATGAGTAAATGTGAAGAATACAGCACATGTAAGTTTTTTGTCCCTCGCCAGCCAAATGTTAGATCAGGCTTTGGAGTCCTGCTGCTTAAGAGAAGATGCAGACACGTGCTCTCCCAGAATGCCGGCGCTGGGGTGAGGGAGCCGGGTGCTGCTGGGCAGCTCCTCGGGTGTTTCTGTGCTCTGTTTCTCTCACCTGCAAGAAGAAATGCCAACATTAGCAGATCGCTGATGGTGTCTGTGCTGGCAGAGGGTCCCAGAACTGATTTATAGCACTTGTTCAGCTTTCAGCGAGCAGCAAATGCGTTGCTTAATTATTCATGGCAGATGTATTATTGCAGGAAATTAAGACATCAAGGAAACAAGTAAAAACTATCACTGAAAAGAGCTATAAACAAGGTAAGGTGGAAGGAGATGCAGGGGGATAGTGCTGATATGTTTTAAAAAAGCCTCGTGCTTGGGAATGTTTCACGCCTTCCAAAATAATTGGTTAAATTCCCAAATCTTTAAGTGATCATTCTTAGTACATAATTAAATATTCTATTAGCTAATAAGTTGGGTTTAATTTGTTACATTTGTCATCTAAATTATCACATTTGTGAATGTGTGAAACCTTCCTGTGGCTTCATTCAGCATATCGACTTACATGAAGATACAGTTCTCTTTATGTCTTGGACTTTCTTCACAAGATTTGGGATTTAACTTGTTATAGAATCATAGAATTGTAGTGGTTGGAAAAGATCATTGAGTGTAACCATAGACCTAACACTACCAAATCCAGCTCTAAACCATGTGTGTCAAGGCAACCTTTGGCTTTCTGTACCAAAGGAACTGATTTTGGGTCCCTGGGCTACTCTTCTGCCTGGAGCAATGTTGGGGCATGCTGCAGCAGAGTGGGACCTGAAAGTCCAAGCTGCTGGCACTAGTTTTCTGTTGTCTGAAACCACGCTGCAGACAGTCAAACGTGTGCCCAGCTCTTACAGATGGTACTGTGGTTTTATTCAAAGATTTATTCGTGTGTGTTGGTCACCTCTGCCATGTACCTATCCTCTAATCTGCACCTTAAGCCTCATACTCATACAGAGGTCAGAGCTGTTGGCTTTGAAGAGCACCACTAACTTTTTCCTTGTCAGGTGGCACCAGGAGGTATCTGGTGTTTGATTGCTCTGCTTTACCTGTGGATGGAGTTTCTCATTTACAGTTGCTCAAAGTTTCCGTTAGCTTTAACCCTTGCAGATCTCATGACAATTTTTCAAATATGTAGTCAGTAACTGACCAAAACTTATTGAGAAGGAAGTGGTTTATTAAATACCCTTTCAACTTCTCCTTTTATACCAGAGTTATTAGCTTTATTAAAAAAATTACAGGGAGCATTTCTTAAGTTTGTGTGTAACCTCAGGCTTCTAAGACTTTCCATTTCATTACTGCTCATAAGCTCATTATTTTGATACATCTGTAGTAATTTGGGAGCCCTTTACTTTCTAACTTCAATTATGTAGTTTAAAAAGTAATAATATAGAAGTCGTGTTATGGAGAACTTGGAGCAATATTAAGGTGAGCAAACGGGTAATTCAGCACCGTATCACTAAGAGCCTGTCTACAGACAGAGTTACTTTGTGAAATGTCTTTTATGTGTTGCAGGTATACAAAGTGGTAAAAATTCAGAAGTTGTCATTAATCATAGTCTTTCAAATTTAGTGACAAAATAGCCTTGTGTAGTTCTGTCCCTATGGTGGGAGGTGTTGGGAGTCTATTCACAAACAGACTATCTGGTGTGTGAATATAGGAGATGAAAAGAAAATATTGTCCTATAGGGTTGATTTTCATGGTTCTTGCAAGCGTGGCATATGTACAGCACATATATGAATGGAACATACAATAGGAATCGGGTAAAAAAGAGATCTTGCACGAATCTGACACTAAATCGTAAACATTGAGGGACATGAACTCTTAATTGGGTTTTGTGAAAAGCTTGCTGTTCTCCACACATACATCTCAGGATCGCCCAAACAGAGCTTTGCTTGCAGACCTAATCAATTGGTTCTTGAGCCATTTAGCTTTTTTAATTACTCCTGTCAAAGTGAAAATTATGTGAAAAGACTTGACTGTGCAATTAACTGCTGAACATTTTCTGCAGCAATAGTGGGAAGACAAAACCAAGTCCCAGAATAGCAGGAGATACAACCATAGGAACAAATCTGCTTCAGCAAAGAGATATTCTAGTAACTAATCTGAATGAAAGAGAATTTATTTTATAAATATGCACATATTCACAGATGCAGGCAGAAAAGACTGTGTTAGAAAAGCCTGTCCCCAGCTGAATGCCAGTTTAGTTCTCACTTGCTGATTTCCCTCTGATTTGAGGGCCCTGCTCTCATAACCAGAGGCTGCTGCACAGCCCGCGGTCAGGGCTGAGCATGTTCTAAGAGGTGCTCACTTGTTGACCTCTGTGCTGCCGGGGAAGGCATGCACATGGCTAAATTTTAGGAAAAAAGTTTCATCTTTCCTGTGCTGCAGCCATGGGAGAGCGCATGGTGGGATTCTTATGTGGGCTGGAAGAGCCTGGTTAGTGTTCATTCAATGATCTATAGATCATCTGCTCAGACAAATTATATCTCTCAACAGCTTCACACTAAACTAATCTAGGCATTTAAAAAATAAATAAATGAGGCAGTGTCTATAAAGAGCTCCCGTCTAGTGAAGTGGAGCAGTTGGAGCCTGATTAATGGATCCCATTTACCAGCCTGTGTGCGTGTTCACCGCTCCTCTCCACCGAGCTCTGCCATCCAGGACGGCCCTTGAAAAACCATGCCATGCACTGCTGGGACCATGGGCCACCATGGTGGGGATGGGGCTTTCACTGCTGCAGTCAGTGTGTGACCACAGTGCAGAAGACAAAGCTCAGGCAGGATGTCCATTCTGCTGCTGGTGCGTGGCGGGAGCTGCACCAGCCCTCTCCCAGGACCAAAGTGCGGTGGCACATATTCTCTTCTGTGCCAGTGCCCCTCAGAGGCATAATGCGTTGGTTTTCACCAAGTTAAAATGTTTTTACAGATGTGATTAAAAATAGTTTAGATGTACTGGCTGTTAAATCTCTGGGCTGATGGAAGGGACCTGCGCTGGCTGCGTGCCGACTGACCGAGAACAGCGTGGTGAGGGCAGCTGAGCAAATCCTGGTACTCGTCCTCCTCTGTTTGGAAGTGCTTAATAGATTCAAAGGCTTACAATTTTAATGTAGCTCTTTTCTGTATTGATAGAGGTCTTTGAAGCCACTTGAACATTTTACTGAGCGTACATGCCAGGTTTTAAGTTATTTGTAGCAGGGTGCTTGATGACTTCTGATCTTCATTAGGCTGTGTACCGGAAGGTCAATCTGCACGCGTGCGCACGTGCCTAAAATAATTTATGCTGCTGATTTTTAGCACCCGCCGCACCTGAACGTGTTAGTAGAAAAGGAAACTACTTCTTTTGGACAGTCAATAACAAAATTTCTCCCAAGACACAACATTTTTACAAGGACTCAAGTTCCAGGACTGTACATGGCTAGGACTTTTTTTTCTCCATGAAATGAAGGGGCCAGATCCACCAGTGCCAAGACATCCATTCCTTGTGGAGAGATTTGAAAGCAAGTGAAAAGGCTCAGAAACCAGAGGAATACTTTCATTGGGTCTGAAATAGTCAGCACATCGACTTCTGGTTTTGAATTATAGCTAGAGGCAGCAAGATATTATGAGTATAGAAAGTTATTTTTAATTATGTAGAATATATAGCCTAGGTATGTGTTCAAGCTGGCTACAGTGAAATCAAGGAAACAAGACGTTTCACGCCTAATTGTGTTTTTTGAGCAAATGGAGAACTATATGCAATGGCAGCTCCTTTTTGTGTATAAAACCCATTTTATTTGGTGCATGAGACAGAAGGGCTTTTGGGAGTGAATGGTCTGTGTACAGGGAAGGACACTGCTGGTGTGAATTGTCATTTTCTTCTTACTGAAGAAGCTGGAAGGAGTGTAATGAATGGGACATGGGACTCTGGGAGGGAAGGGTCTCATGGTTAAAGCAGTTTGAATACCAGAAGCCATGGAAATGCTCCTAATTGTGAAAAGGGAGTAAATTTTAAGGGAAAGTGATAAAATGTAATGTAAGCACAGAAGATGGTGCCACTCCAGTTACTAAGGGGACAAAACCACATAACTTTTCAGATTACAAAAAGTTCCAGATTGTCCCCAGTGTGTGCGATCGAGCGGATTTTAATGCTGAGGCACGTATTAGGAATCCCTCAGAAGAGCAATGAAGAGCTGTTTTCTGTTCTGAGACTTGATAAAAAATAGAGAAATTGAGACTGGGCTGTGAGCATCAAGTTTTTAAGCTGCAAAAAGAGTGAATAGGAGGGAAAAGGTGCATCTGCCTGGGGAAATTTAAATGCCTTTTCTCAACATGTTTGCAGACGGCTCACCTTACAGGTATGCAAGAAATGTTTGCATTTTTTGAGCTCCAAGAGGTACTTGAGACATGCTGGTCTCTCGTCCTTACCTTCACCACCTTCCTCCCCATTAGCTTCTTGTGATTTAACATTTTCTGAAGTTCTTTGGGGAGTTATCCTCTATCCCTGCAATAATTTTTAAATTATAAATTATTTTTATAAGCACATCCTCTTGACTGTGGATTGGCAATCTCTGTAAATTATTTGGTGAGATACTTAATGTGAAGTTTCTTTATTTCTTATGACAAGATATTTCTGCTGCTGTCACTGTTGATGATTCATAGCTCAAGTGAAGTGCTTAGCACTTCAGAAAACATGTAACGCAGGCAATCCTACTCATAAAGTCTTTCCATCATTAAAAAAAAAAAGAAAAAGGTCCTGTGAGAGCTGTGGTGAACTGTGCTGAAATGATGTGTGAGGCTTGTTTGTGGGACAGGCTCTGGCAGAGGCCCTTCCTGATACTAAATTGGCAGGGAAATTTGAGATAACACACATTCATAATTCCTTTATTTTCTCCCGAGCAGCCAGGGGAGTTTGCAAGCCTGTGGGTGTTTGTGTGTGTGCCCGGGGACAGGGTGCTCGTTGCAATCCCATGTGATTTGGGACATTCTGCTCTAACAGCTGGGCTCACAGTGCTGTGTTGGGAGCTCTTGCTTCAGCTGTGAGATGTCTGGGTGGGTGATGAGAAGGAAGTGGAAGATGAAGAGGCCTCGCACTGGTTAGAGGCAAAAACATAAAATGGAGTATTGAAGTAGTGGCACCATCTGGATGTGGCTGATACTGTGCTCAGTGTCTGTGTCAGAGCAAAAAGGGATCCCTATTAAAATTATGCAGACACAAACCTTTTAAGGGCAGGAGGAGGGAGTGTCTGGCTGCCTAAATTCCTGCTGTTTGCTATTACTGATGTTTTCCCTGTAAGAAGCTTCAGTGAGGAAGCCTGACAGATGGCAACAAAAGGCGCAGTGCAAACAAGGGCACTCCTGCAAAATAAACGTTGAGCTTTAACTGTTTCAGTGAAGTGTTTAAAACACATGTAAGAATTTGGGCAGAACTACACAGGCGTATTACAGTGGTTAGGTGAAATTTCAGACAAAAGCAGTGGTGGTTGTTTTTTCCTCAGCCAAGCTGAATTCCAGGGATGCCACTGAGAGCAGCTGCACACCCTGAATGCTGATGGGCAGCTGGTGCTGGTCGCGCCCCCCCACCAGCTTCCTCCGTTTTTCAAGAAAATTCTCATGTTCTTCTTTCAGGCTTTGCATCACAGGAGTGCATTTGCAGCTGCACAAGTTCAGTGGGAAGAAACAAAATCATGAATGAGCCGGAAGGTTTGAAGGGGCAGGGGAGCAGTCTGGTTAGTTTGGGCAGGTGGTGTTTGAGGGCCCTGCATTGGCAGCCACTTTGGGGTAGAGAAAATTCACTTGTTTCAAAATAGTTACTCTGGGTTTTGCTCGCGTTTTAGCTCTTTGACTGCTCTTGGTGTCATGGAAGGCTGGAATAGACTGGGGAATTGAAGGGTTTGTTGCTGGAACTGGGTGATGTAAATGTAAGTGAAGGACATTTTAGATAAATTGAGAGATCATCATGATGTGGGCTGTTTATAGACTTGTGTCTTTAAAATCTAAAGCAGTGTTGTAGCTGCTGGATGTTTGAAAACACTTAAGGTTTGAGTGGACCATAAAAACGTGTGCAGATGTTCTTTTTTGACTCGAAACATTCAGGACATTAAAACCACTGCTGTGGCTTTCTTCAGAAATTCTTTTATGGGGAATCTCCACAGTATTTTAAAACCAAACCAAGACTTTTGCTCCAGTATTTAAAATTCACTATAGAAACATATAAAAAGAACATTCCAGTGTGTGTTTCTGCAGGTATAAATTACATCATTTACATTATAAAGAGAAAGCCTTTTTAAGTCAAAAGCAGAAGGAATGAGGTGGAGTGGAAAGGTGAGCTTCTGCACCTCCACCTCATTACCTGATCTCTGAAAGCTGGGTTTCTTACCCCAGCTTTTGTGCTGGTGCTGTGGCAGGCATGAGTTCAAGCTGAATTTACACTGTGTTTGACTGCTTCTTTTTGTTTGGAAATCACTGATGTACTAATGAATACGAACTCAATTTAGTCCGTCATAGCACCTTCCGTATTGCCTGCTGCATGTTTGTCTGGAATGTTGATAAACTAATCTTGTCTTTTTTAACATTAAAGAACAATAACAGCTTATTTAACACTGGATAAGAAGGAGGCTTCAGTCGCAATGCACTTCTGTGAAATAACAAATATATTTCTGTGAGCTGTTCTACATCAAAGCTATGGAGCAAGATTTCTCTGCCACGATGTGACCTCTGCAGTGCTTCAAAGTGCCAGTGCTTTGCCCATCAGGCTTCTCCATGTTTTTACTTTGACTAGTGGTGTTCTTGCTTAAACCACAGAAAAATACTTTTATGTAAGCACTTTCTTGGGAAAACTTTCCTTAAGTATACAGACTTTTGAAATCAAAATGCCACAAATGTTTTTTCAGTTGCCATATGAGTATACTTGGCAGAAGTAGAAGAAACTTGAGTATACGGGAGCTTTTTAGGGAAGAAACTCTCCCTTTTGGTGGTTTCTGCAGAACTAAATGCATATTCTTTCAGTGGTATTCATTTCTGCTTTTGTAGTTGTGTTGCATGCGAACTTGTGTGGTTTTGATGTATCACTAATGTTTTAGCACTCATCAAGGAGCCTCTGTCTCATTTGTACATGAGCTGTATTTCTGTGCATGGTGTCATGGAAAGTGAGAGTAATTTATCATCTCTGTTAATGGGATGTGTGATTTGGATCAAAGTTCTCTTGAAACCTCCATAAACCCATAATAGCCAGCCCGTTATCATTTAATGCTGACCAGTATCAGTCATTTTCCCTACAGGAAATGAAAATGTTCAAGCATTAGACCAGGGGCCTAATCCAGTTTCCTTCCCGTTCCTGCCTTATCGTAAAGCCTTATTGATGCTTTACAGTGGAGACAGTTTGCATGGCAAATAGGTTGGGTCCCAACTTAATCTGCAAACCTGTTTGTTTCCTGTGGATTTTTATGCATCAGTGACTTTCCAAACACAAGATGGTGGTTGAACCCGTCAGCCTCGGGAGCTGTTCCACTTTGGTTGAGATTCCCCTTGCCAGGACTGCATGGTGGGGTACCCTGTTCCACATGTCCTTGGGAACTTCTTCTCTTGTTGCCCTTTTCCCAGGCAGGGCTCCAGCTGCGTGCCAGTGGCTTGTCTCGAACAAGAGTGAAACCATTCGTAGCCCATCTGTTTTCTTCCTTGAAGTAAAAACCAGGAATGGCAGTTCAGGTAGTCCCACTTGGTACAGACCCATTTTCTTCTTGAAAAAGCCAAGATGGGCCTCTAAAAGCAGATGTAGCTCTGGTGACACCACTCCAGCTGGGTGTGTGAGGAAGTTTGGATTCTGCTTCCCACTCAAGCTTTTGGCTCACTGGGAGGAGGAAGGACTTGGCACGGATGCTTACTGTGGTGCAGACTGTATTTGTCCTTCCAGACATGGGATTAAAATGCTTCAGCATTTATGTAGGAATGTAGTTACCACGGCTAGTTACAGTTAGTCTGCTTATGCTGATTTGCTATATTTTTTTATGTGTTTTCAGCTAGTGCTAATGAATTTAAGAAACAGATGAGTAATTTTTGCTTTAATTAAGACTAATCTTGCAATTTGAAGTAATATGTTATTTTTTTGCTATGCTTTTTCTGTTTTAAAAGCTGATATGGAGAAAAAGCAGCTCAATAGACCATTTAATGAAGGATAAAAATGATCAGGTCATGCATTCTCTCCTTGTATTGTTCGACCATAACATAACATAATATATATCCTGTCATTATTCCCACCCCATCCATTAGCCATCACAGTTCAGAAATAAACAAATTCCCTGCTCCCTTCTCCATTAAATGTAATTTTATAAACTGCATTATAACAAAGCTAACTGAGCTATAAGTAGGGAAAAAAAGACCTTAGTTTTCAATGTAAATGGCATAAATCTGATTGTGCAGAGAGGATGTGTGGGAAGGTATTGTTGCTGTAAGGATATTAGATGAATAAATTTAAAAAAAAAATTAAATCAAAGAACTGTTTTAGAATTCAGTACTTACAATCAAGAAAAGTCTTTTGGGGAAAATGGAAATGCTTCTCCTCCTAGAGGTGCATACTGGAAAACAAGAGCCAAAAATTGCTGGTTGCAACCAGAGTGATACCATTAGTTACGTGGGGAAACTTTTTGGGTGGTGAGACTGGTGCCCGGTTGAAACGGGACAGGAGAGGTTTGGGGATCTTCATTTGTGGACATACTCAAAGCTCAGCAGGAACAAGGTCCTGACCTACCTGCTTTAGACTTTAAACACTAAAGTTAGTGTTTCTCTGAGCAGAGGTTGGAGTAGCTGACCTGTGTGTGTCCCTTCCAACTTAAATTTTTCAGTCCTTTTTTTCAGTCCTTTGGGCAGTGGACAAAGACTTCGCATAAGAAATTTGGGAAATAACTTTGCTGATGCTGTGAGGTTCTGTATGGCATCTACTCAGAGCACGCTGCAGCGGGGTGAGAGATTATATGTTTCCCTGATACCTTGTTTGCAGCTTCTGGAAATGTGTGTGAAAATGGCAGGTCAGTTGGAAATGTGGAAATAAAGCTTTCTATCTACAACAGTAGCATGGAATAGAACTACCTTAAATTTCACCACGGTTTACATGTTGTCTTTCTTTTTGGAGGGGAAATGGGGGAGTTTGTTCTCTTCTTTCTCAGCTTTTCGACCATATTTTCTTTTTATGGGGATGGCAAAAGCTGGTGCATAACATTATTCAGTACAGCATGCAGAATGCTGCAAATGAGTGTTGATCTCTCCTTTCTGGGCTTTGCATTATTTATAGATCACCCTCTACATAGTTGCATTTGAATACTGGTAACTAGTCATGTTTGCCATAAAAATAGAAAATGCGTGTTTCAGACAATTTCTTTAGAATTGTTTTATCTTTTTCCATTGGATGTCTCTGTCGTTCTGAACTGTACTAAATTCCAACTCCTCACTCTGTGTTCAAGTGATAGCCACTTTCCAGAGTTAGCCTGTAGCACTTGTCAGGATATCCACGTTCCTCAGCTGGCCTCACACACTGTTGTTTCTTGTCCCACGTTCCAAAAAACATTGTGAAATAATGGACTGAGGGTTGAGCTCCTGGTGCACTCTTAGGCATCCATGTCTTTGGTGATCTTGTGTCTTGTTCTGGCTGCTGGTGCCTGGTTTCGTGGTGATACCATTGGGCTGACCTTACCTCTGACAGTGGGGAAGTCACCTGGCCCCAGTTTATTTCTGCTCCAATTTGAGTCACCTTGAAATAAAGGTTTTCTTCTTTCCAGTTGAGCAGGGGGAGATGAGCTGATTCTCTCAGCATAGATGAGCGTTTGTAAAATTCAATCTTGGAGGAACTTGGGGTGAATTAGGAAAAAAGAATAATCTGATGTGACAGACAGAAGTTCAAGTGAGAGCTGTGGGGAAGGTTGAGGTTCATGCAGAGTTTGATAATTAGGAAGGGAGGGTGGCGCTTTACTGCAGAGTAGCTGAAAAGCTCTGGACCTTCTTCTGTATATCCATAACGCCTGCTGATCTGAAGGGACGCTTCATAGAGCACGTGCTTGTGCTTCTGCAGTGGCCGTCTGCCTGCTCGGGGTGCCACTTGTGTCCTGACTGATCAGTTTTGTTTCTGGAATTGGCAGGTGCTGATGAATGCAGTCCTTGAGCAAGTTTCTCTTGTTTTTCCCGTGTTTAAAAATGCCAAGTGGACGCATTAAATAACGCACTCGCCTTCCCTACTGTGTTTGCAAAAGTTGCAGCCAGTGTATGGTGAGTGAGTGGGGTGGCTTTTGGCTCTCTCCCTCTTTCAGCAGCTCGTTCTCTCTGAGGAAGGCATGGTAGGTTCACTGCTAATTCTGAGATATATAGATATAGCTGATACTATATATATATACACACACACACACATACCTTGCTGCTATTTATATAAATACTAATTGTTTTCTTTTTAAATCTCTGATCCCCATATCCCCCCCAGCCCTGCACACATTCCCTGTGCTGGGAAGGGGCTGGCTGCAGAGACTCAGCATCAGTGTAAAGCTCAGGCTGTTGCAACGATTAGATGTGGGAGCTGATTATCGTTTCAGGGGCAGAAGACAATCAACATTACATCTAATTATAAATGTGCTTGTTTAATCTCTTAACATTTCTCGTTTGACCTGGGTCATGCCTGATCCTTCCAGCCTGTGTAAATGTTGTTGAGGATTGCTGTCTCCCGTTCACTGTGCTTTGCTGCCGGAGTGTCTTGGCCGTACATATCAGTGACAGTCCTCTCTTGTTCAGATTGAGGTTAAATCCATTTAAGGTAAACAGATTAACACGTTTTCCCATGTCTAACGTGAGAGCAGTGAGCCCGTCATTTCCCTAAAAGCATTGCATGCGACAGGTCCCAGATGCTGAGCTTTTCTGGGCAGCTGTGTTATTTGCTTGATGGGATGGATTTTACAGCTGGTGTCCGGCTGTTCTTTGTTATGTTTATCTGCAGTCTCTGGGGCTAATCAGATTAGCAGATAGTGTAATCTTGCTAAATATCTGATTCCCTTCTGAGCCGCAGGGTGTCAGTTTTACTGGTCTGCGTGGTTTCTGGGGGGGCTGAGCTTTGGGAGGTGGCAGAGGTCACTCCGAAGCAGCAGCTGCGCCTCTCTGGTCCTGCATCGGAGTCCAGTTTAGGCTTGTTCTGGCAACTTCTGTTACAGCTTTGTGCAACAAGTACCGTATGTGAAGACAGAAGTCAGCTAAAAGGAATTAGCTTGGATGATTTGCCTTAATTTTTGTCTTTTCCAGAGGATCTGACCTTGGTCTGTGCTTTTAAGTTTTCTACTGCAGGTTCTTCAACCCAAATTACTGTTGCTGGCTTGTGAGACAGAGGCCGTTTACTTTCCAGCAATACCACTGGTGGCTTGGGCTGTTTGGAAATGGCAGTTGGACCTGTCACTGTGACTTCTTGAGCCTGGAGAGCCCCAGTGTGCACTGATTGTTTTGCAGAACGGTGCTGTAAAGATGTTGCAGAGAGTAGGACTGGGACGAGTCTGCCGGTGGGTTGTGATGGAGCTCAACTGTAAAGTGTGTTTGATGGGAGGGTGAAAAGGAGTGGAGATGGGAAATGAAGGAGCTACAAAACCTGCTCTACGATTGCAAAAGCTGGGGATTTTGGCATGTTTATGACCTGGTTGTAATGTGCCATGTGCTGAAACTGAGCACAGAACACCTCAGCCTGAAACAAATTATTTAGTGGCTGCAAAAAGAATCTGTATGGCAGAATTATACTTTGAAAGCACATCCAGCACACACGGTTAATGTATATAGAATATTCCTTCTGTATAAAATATCTTTGATTTTTCTATTTTGAAGAAGTGTTTCATGCTATTCATACAGTCTAGAGCTCTACACAGGTTGAAACTCGTGTTGGTTTTTTGGGTTTGTTTTTGTTTTGTTTTGTTTTTTTAAAAAAACTTTGTCTACCAGAATCCAAAGTTGCAAAAGCCCTGTTTGTACTGGTAGAGGACTTTTATTGGACAGCCTTGCTGAACAGGCCATGTAACTACTTCTGCCTGCTGCGTAAACCAGGACACATTTGTTGCCCCTTTGATCCAGCAAACAAAGCTTCCTGGTAGAGCATGGTGCCTGCCTCCTACCCACTGGAGTAGCATGAGCAGGTGAAGCCATCTCTGTTCTGTGTACTTGATCTCTCTTGACAGAGTCCCAGTTTGCTGCAGACTTGTCCAAGGCAGGAGAAAGCTCGACAAACTGTTGATAATCCATGATAATGCATAGGTAAAATCCACTGTGGATTGCTAACTTTAGGAGTGTTGCTGTTGAAGAGACTCTCTACTTGTTGTCTTTTCCCCTTAAAATGATGCCAACTTTATTGCTGATGAACATAATTTAAATAGTTTGGGCTTTCATGGCATCTTAGGGTTTGTTAGTTTTATACAGGCGTGATTGGACTCTTAAGATCTCAAAGGTCTTTTCTAACCAAACAATTCTATGATTCAGTTGTGTAAGGGTCCTGCTCAGGAACCTAAATTGTCTCTCACTAGCCCTTTCCTAAAGCCTTGCTGTTTTCTGAGGAGGCAGGAGGGTCCCTGTCCAGGTGACAGGCTCTAGTCCTGTGAGTCCCCTGGACAGACTCACGCTGGCTCTGGTGGAGCAGCAGCAGCAGCATCTTGCCTGTCTGTGCTGACTCCTGCCAGCATTGAAGAAGCCACCCAGCATCTGTCACAGATGCAAGGATCCTCTTCTCCCCCAGCCCTTGCAGCCTTAGGAGGGTCTGTATGGAGCTTAAACAGAGAAGTGAATACTCAGAGATTAAACCTCAACATTTTTTACTATAACAAATGTAAAAGAAGAAATGGAAGGCTCTGCCTAGAAAAGTGTGGGATTTATAGTCTTCCTAGTGCTGTCATGGGTTTCTGCTCATGCTTCCTCCAGGACTGAAGCTTTTCTTTCCCATATTGATGAAGTCCTTCATTGCACAACAGCAATAGGAGGAAAATCGGCAAGCCCAGTGAGATCTCCTGAATGGGGATGCAAATTTCGTACTCAGGATCTCTCCACGAAGGGCACAAGCTCCACTTCATAATGTACATATCCAATACGTATGTATTTAAATACTGCAGCCTACAGTTTCTGTAGGACCCTCACTGTTTGGTGTTGCTGGTGTTTGCTCCTTTATCTCTCCACAATGCTGAGATGGATTCCCTCCGTGCCATGAGTCTCTGACCTAAGTGGTTGCCCTTTAACTTGAACTGCACTTCTGAGCATCTGTAATTCTTGGGGCAGATGGTTTTTGTTTATTAAAATGGGTTCTAGTACTGGTAATATTTCCTGAACTGGCAGTATGCTCTGCAGCCCCCTCTTTACAACATTGTTTAATGAGCTGGAAAGTAAGTTCAGCATTTCAGAGGCAGCAGAGCGAAGAGGAGGGGGCTTTCCCTGGATGGTGGGCCCTGAGGAGCAGGACTCAGTTACCACTTAGGAGGTCAGACTTGGTCTGTTCCACATTCCTCTGACCCAAATTTTACCTGCATTTGTTGAAACTTGTGTTTTTTCATTGACAAGACTATTATTTAGGGAAACAAGTGCAGCAGTGCAATAGTTGTACATCATAGTCACCAAGAGCTTTTAGTGGACTTGTGTCCTGTCTGGGTCCAGTGTGGTTTTTCCCCACTTTGGCTCAGGGAACGGCAGGAGACCGATAGCTCAGGCACCAGAGGGGAGCTAGCGTTTTAAAGCACTGCACTGGTCTTCTCTATTTATCTGTCAGCTGTCATTAATATCTGAGGATGCAGTTTCTGCTGCTTTGGCAGGAAATCTGCTTTATCAAATGAAAACATGGCTGCTTTTGTTCTTGACTAAGAGGTGTAAAAGTGCTGGGATGTCCCAGTGCAGGTCCCCGGTGCTGCTGGGCACAGAATAGAGGTGGTGGAGCAGGCGCAGATTCTCTGCAGCTCTGGGGTGCGATACAGGAATGAGTCTCCCTCTCTTTCCCCTCCCTCCCTGGTGTTCCTTGGAGGGTCTTCAGTTGCTGCTTAGCTCTTAAACAAGGAAACAGATACTTCTTTTTTTTTCTTTTTAGCAGTTTCTGCCACAGGGGTATCAGTTTGAAGGAAAGTGCATTGGAGTAGGAATCGTTACTCTTCATTTCCATAAAACCCATAATGAGATAGAAACAGTTGGAAACTAGGTACTTTTTAAAAATGAAATGCTAAGTTTTAGGTTCTTATTTTATGAGAGGATCCCATTTGGATGGGTCTTAATGCTTGTATTGAGCCATATTTAAGCTATGCAGTTCATGAGAATTAACCTTTTCCAGGAAGGGGTCACCCAAAAGCTGAACTCTGTTAAAATTAGGAATACAAATACTCCTTTTTTTCTTTCAGTGTCAGAGGTGAGAATATATATTTTTTTTAAGTTTTTGTTTGTTTCCTGGTATTTTTGGTTCAGAATTTATTAAAAACATATCATGGCTTGAGCATACTGCCATTCCAAAAGAGTTGGATAATGAGGAGTGATATTGTTCCATCATCTGTAACATTAAAAAATTGCTGACTTGCATCATGGAAAGCTCCACACTTCATTTGTGGGTGGCCTCATAAAAGTGCAGTGACAACCTGAAATGAGGGGTCTGGAGAGGACCAAGAATGTGATTTCCAGACCTACTGCGGGCGCTTGGAGAGCGTTTTCCATTTCCTGGCTCTGGGATTATTTGACACAACTGTAGAGTTTATTTCATTCCTGACACTCAGATCTCAGCTCAGTACTTTATCACCAGATCTTGCTGAGCCAAAATTTACATTACACCCTCCTTACAGTCTCTGTATTGCAACAAAGAGCTAATTCGTATAAAGCAGCCTCTTCTAACCTCGCAGAGAAAAGCCTAACAAGGACCAGAGGCTGGAGAAGTGGGCTAAAACATGTCCTATGTCAGAAAGGAGGTCAGATGGGATGATAGAATGGACCATTCAGACCTAAAAATCTATAAATATTGATATGCATCTATTATAGTATAGAGTACAGCGAGGTCATTGATGAATGCCATTTCTGCCCTAAGGTGTTGTCCTGTAAGGAGATTCTCCAAGTTTACTGCTTCTGCGGGTGCTCCGGGGCACCTCGCTGACTAGAGGTTAATTATCTGTTTTGTGGCTATTAAAACAAAAGACTTGCTGTTCTGAATTTATCACTTTTACATTCAGTTGAACTACTCTTTCTCTTGCAAGTATGAAATAGGAGCATCCAACTCAGTCTTTTCTCACAGACATTTCTCTTAGAGTTTTGTCAACCCCATTGTCCAAGGGCAAAGTCATGGCTGACGCAGGTATTAGATTATTTTGCCTTATAAATTCTCTTGCCTTTTTACAATAGTGTATTTTTGTATTCTTCCATATTCATTTCTCTGCACTTTCTCATGTTTAGTTTGCTTTTATGACTGTGCCTGCACTGAGCACCTCACAGAAAACGTCTACTTAGGTAGTTATGTCCAAAGCCTTCCCGAGTGGTTACAGTTAATTTAGAATCCAGAAAGGTGTGTATGATTGGTTCAAATTATTCCCTACAAAATGCATTACCTTAAATTAGACAACACTGACTTTCATCTGCCTTTGCTGACCATTTATGCGGGTTTGTTACCATGGATTCCTACATGGCAAAAACCCTACCCTATTTTGTTATAATTCTGATTTCGTTCCATCTCGGAGGATCAGCTGTCCTCGTGTTCGCCCTCTTTTCCTGACTGAATAATTATCACTACTCTAAGGTCAGAACTTTGGGGCGCTACAGTGTTGGTCTTTTTGCTGTGCTCAAATTTAAATAGATCCAGGTCATATCAGGAATTTAACTGAGCAGCAAGCAGAGCTGGAGTTAGCCTCATGGAAATACTGCTCGGAGGAAAAGGCTGCTCTGACCAAATCACAGAAAGCAGATGCTGCTGTGCCTTTTGTGGAGCCCTCGAGGACTGTGCGAGGGGGGTCCTTAGGCATGAGTGAGAGGGAGTTGTGTCCTGGCAGCTGCAGGTGACAAAGCTTTGCTGCTCACTGTCATGGAAGAGCTGTCTGTGCTTCATCCAGGTCAAAGTACCCGAGTTTGGGGCAAACCCAAATCAATCCACAGACTGAGATTATGCTGCAGAAGCCTCAAAAACAAGCAATAATGTGGGCAGTGTTAGTTCCTACGGATTGACTTCTTCACATGCAGATGGCCACCAGTATGGTTAAGGAGACTTATTCAAGCAGTTTTCCTTTCTCCCACAGCCTCCCAGGGCTTCACATGTGCCACGCAGAGCAGCACCACTGTGTGTAGCACACCGTCTTGATTGGGTAGGAATAGTGCTGCTGGGGTTCAAACAGAAGGAATAACTAGCTAGGAGAGCAAACTTTTTTGGTGTTTTTGCTGCCATCTGGTTTAAAATGATTAGCTAAGAAAGCTGCTGTTCAGAAATTTATTTCTTTCATAAAGCTTTCCGTGATGCTTTTGAAGAATAGCACAGGTACTGCTTAACCAACAAATCAACCTAACAACAGAAAAACAAAAACTGAGACCTGCAGTGCTATGAATATTTTTCAGACATGTAACCCATATACCTAAACAAAGTTTGTCTGTGCCAAAATTGTTTCTAAATGTCTTGAAAGCAAGGGCTTTTTCCTTTCCAGTAGCTCCTCTGTTGAACACAAGAGTATTAACAGTGGTGGTAAGCTTGTGGAAAATCCAGTTACCGGACCTGAAAGGGTTAAGCTATTGCTGGGTTTAAGTTAAAATGATAAAAACTTTAGAATCAAGCTAATCTGTAAATGAGTGGTCCAGAAGATTGGTGTTTTAAATGCTTATTTTTAAAATACAGGGAAGCCTTCATGCGATTCCTTGCATTAGAAATTTTTTCACTTCAGCCCAATAATCTCTTATGCTGCTCAGGAGTGTTACCTGCATAGTTTATAGATTTAGTAGTCTGATATAGTACTATGAATTCATAAACTGTTCCTGTAATCTAGTATAAATCTGAGGTTGTTTTGGCTGCATTCTGTTTAAATATGCAGCAGGAGACGTGCTTTGCAAGGGGCATTGCTGAGCACATGGGGCAGCTTGGAGGGCTCTGCAGGCTCTGTGCTGGGGTTCAGTCATCTTCTGGAGCAGGTAAAATGCATCTATATTAAATGAATACTTGACAGTATGAGGACATCATTCGTCAGTGCCAAATATTTTCATCCCCAAGGAGCAAAGGAATGCAGGAGTAGCTGGCAGCGCCGCAGCTGCAGGAGCCTTGGTTTGCTTGTGTTTCATTGTCCTCCGGCAGGTACATTGCAGCCCAGAGGTTACTGCTGTGGCCATGACTAAACTTTTATGCCAAATTTGAAATAGAACTAGTGTTCTTGAAATTTGAAATAGGATAGAAGACTTGTAGCAAATAGTGGTGAACGGGAATTTCATCTTTTTTTTCTATACTCGGACAGGATTGCTCTACGAAGTTCACAACAAATGTTTGTCTAGCATATTCTAAACTTCTGGTGAGTGAACAGCCCACCATTTCCTCAGCAAGATGTTCAGTGTTTAACTGTTGGTACAGTTATGTCTTAGGAGTATGGTACTGGAGTGTACCCCAGACACCCTAACCTTAAACTCCCTGTCAGTAGTTTTGTGACTATGAATTGTTGTCCATTTGCATGATGCAAAAGTTGCTTTTCATCTTGCAGTTTCCTTCCAGGTGCTTGAAGGATGTTCTCATATTCTCCCTCTCCCTGCTGCCACTGCTTCTTTTTTCCTTCTTAAGCAAGTTAAACTGATTTCATCATTGTTGTCACTCATTTTCCTCCCTTCTCATCCAGCCTTTCCTGACTGCTTAGACTCTCTGTGAAAGTCTCCGCTCCAGTAGTTTTGCTCACTGTTCATCTGAGCTGTCTCCCACATAGCTGGAGAAGTTGAGTGGTTTTTGTTCTGCTTGTTTGCTTTCTCAGAGTAGCCAAGGCTTCCAACACTATGCAGTGTTTGTGACAATTCCTAGCAGTGTCCCAAAAAATAGGTGTATGCTTGCAATCCACCATGGTGCAATTTACTGTTGGGAAGACTGAATTCCATTAGAAACATGGGGACAATACGGGAAGATAACCATGGACTTGAGAGGAAATAATTTGGAGGATTATACAACTAATGCACCTTGGTTGCACCTTGAGCTGTTCACTTCTGTGTGTAGACAGGTAATGGACTGTGCCTGTGTTTCCTGTCCGGGGTTGCTACTGCACCCAGTGTATCGCCTGCTCCATCCTCCCCAGTGGGCCCAGCCTGTCTTCTCCTCATCCCTCCCACCTGCAGAGCCTGCTGCCTTGCTGCTCTGGGCTCTTAAACTCATGGATGTTAGTTACTGTGGGTGGGCTTTCTGTCTCTAGTGGCTGACCTTAGAACTAGATGAAGAAACTTGTCACGGTACAAACTTCCTCAATACAGGGGTTGAATTGCTGTGGCCGAAGGAGTATTGCTAGAAACAGACTCCCTCATTTCTCTGCCTTCCAGTAAAGCCATTATGCGGCTTCTACAGTTAATATTTTTCTTTTGAGAGGGCATTTTTCTTGACAGTTGCTCATTCCTCCTCCAGGAGGATGCAGCAGGTGAGAAAGGCCCTTTTTTTGTGACATGTCCTAGGTGTTAAAGCACTGGAGTAAAAGGATTTGCCCAGCCTGATCACATTCATCAGCTCCCTCTCCAGCCAGCGGGTTCTCGGTCTGAGCTCCCAGGCTTAGCTTCAAAGAGGCTAAACCTTAACTGCTCTGCTAGTCTTGGTAACATTTCTCTCCACCTGAAAGATTTAATAACCCTTTCACTTGCACCACGAAAAGCAGGTTGTCTTAGGGATCCAGGCAAGCAAGGTACATATGTCCTTCTCCAGCCTGTAGGTTATTACCTCGAGGTTGCAGATGGGCACTTCTGCTGTCTCTGCAAAGCCCCTTCCATCTTCCAAGGAGCAAGCAGTTAGCCATTGAGAGAGGACAGCAAATACCAATATCTGTACACCCTGATGGATGGCTAATCAAGGAGGACCCTTCCAGCAAATTACAGATTTCATTAATTGTGTCTCTTGTTACCATTGGAGAATCTCAGAATTATCGGAAGAAAATAGGAGTTCTGTGCACAATTGAGAGTTACACATTGACAGTTTCTCATGAAAGTGCTCAGACTTGAGTCTTTGTCAGTCTAACCATTATCTGCTGACTTGTGCACAAGCCTCCATAAAGGTTTCATTGTTTCTGGTTCTCCATGCTAGACAGAGCTAAGCTTTCCCCTTATGTCATGCAAAGTATAATCAGAGTGGCTTTATCAAGTTGATAACTAATAATAGTTCAGCCTCTTCAGGGGGAAGTTTACAGCCCTGACCATTAAATGCAGCTTCTCTGAAGGCAGGGATAAAAAATGGAGTGATGTTTTGTTTTTGTTGGTGCTGTTTTAATTCCCATGTCAGTGCACCCTCCTCCAGATGTTTCTCTAGAATCTCCCCCATACTGAGGCTGGCAGGACAGCAACACTACTGCTTCACAAACTGGCAACAACAAGGATGTCACATCCCTTGTGTGTAAAGAGTGAGAAACTAGTAACTGCTTCATTGATACCAAGAGATCCAATAGTAACAAATGTGGTGTTCATGAATTAGCTCTTGAACCTGCGTGCAAGTGGGAATTAGGAATGTCTGTAAGAGCTCAATACAATGGCGAGTGAAAGAGCACTTGAGAAGCCAAGAAGAAAGATCAGTTTATATCAAATACATACAGAATCTATATTTCCCATGGCATTAAGTTATTGTGATGGTGACTGAGTCTAAATAGTTTCTGATGGTCAAAGTTAAAGTAATTGTGGAGTTAGAGAAAAAAGCTGTGTGCTGTCATTGCTGCTGGCAGCAGAGCCTACTCTTTTCCTGCTTCCACGGTCGTGTTCAGTGGAGTGGGGTGTTGCTAAAGACGGTTTCCTGAAAACCGAGGCTTGACAACAGTGGACTCTATATGCAGCTGCTGCTCCTGTTACTCACCACATGGCTATTGATAGTCTATGAACAGTCAAAAATAAATAGAAATATAGTAATGCAAAGAGTTAATGGAAATGCCACTCTAGGATAGTGGTCTCCTGCTCTCATTTTGCCGTGTCAGAACTGATAAAGTTTCTTGCAGTCATCACTCTCTTTTGATTAACTGGTACAGCCTTCTTTTGAGCATTTTATATCTCAGATGTCAAGGTCTCTTTTTGCAGTGACAAAGGGCTGGTTTAGAATATCCAAAAAAGGCAAAATGTTTTGTTTGTGTCTCTAAAATGCTCAGTTACTTCATTACTTAGTGGAAGTTGCAACTGGGATTCATTTGGTACATAGACTAACGTAATAACTGAATGTAAATGGAGGTGATGTGTTGAAACGGAAGTGGAAAGTGTCTTTGGAAGTGTTTTAATGTTAGTAGTGTGTGGAGCGGGAGCTCTGTTGAGCTGCTTTTCTTTTAGAGCACTGCCTTACGATGATTCAGAAGGGGTAACGCTACCCCCACGTTTTGTGGTGCATTTCGTAAGTGTCAGTAAGCACAACAGAACAACTCCTTGTCTCACAACTAATGGAGGGGGGGAAGTAAATAGTAGAAATCTGATTTTAAAAATTAATTGAAGATGGGTTGTCTAGCCAGAGGTGTGAGGAATATGACAAGCATCAGGTACCTGGGAATAACAGTGTTCAGGGCTTGCCGTTCCCTGTACTAGCATTGCAAAATGTGAAAACATTTTAAATAATTCTAAGTGAAGTTAATTTGGAAGGGCTGTGGCTGCTAGTCAAGTAATATTTCTGTGTAAGGGAGATAAATTTGCAGGTTAATATCCTGCACAGTTCATATGGTCTTGGAGGTATTGTAAGAAGTCATCTTTCATTAGGGATGGTCATACTTTATGCTTACAGCAGATAGCTTGTAGATGCTTATGAACGCAGAGCTGCAAACTGAAAGGCAGAAGAGGGAGACTTGACTCCTAAACAGAGCCCCTCCTGTTTAAGGCAGGTAGCAAAGAATACCATGTTCTGTTGAGGTGATAAGGAAAGGATTTGCAGCGCGATGGACTGGTGTATGGGCAGCACACAGTGCACTGGTACGGAGCTGGTGAGAGGCTCCGGAGCACCAGGTGTACCAGAGGAGGCTGGGTTTGTTCAGCCCTAGGATGAGATGGCTTAGAGGGGAACCTTGCTGCTGTGTTCAGCTGCTCAGTGGGAGGGTGTAGAGCAGGAGTAGTCAGGCTTTTCTGGCAGAGTGAGAGACAACAGACATAAGCTAGAACATGGCAAATCGTGATAATATATAATGATTTTAAAAAACCCCCAAAATTCCCCACCATGAAGGTGGTCAAACATTGTACCGGGGTCCCAGGGAGGTTGTGAGATGTCCATCCATGGAAATACTCAAAGCTTGACTGGATGGGGCCTCAGACAACCTGACCCAGCTTCGAAGTTGGCCCTACTTTAAGTGGGTGTTTGGAAAGGATGACCTTCAAAAGTCCCTTCCAACCTAAATTATTTTGTGATTCATAAACTCTTGACATGCTCAAAACTGTGGCAGGGTGTGTGCATGTGTGTGCACAGAATGTATACCATGAAACAAATTTATTGTCCATTTATTATTTAATCCACTGCATTTGATTGCACTCCAATTTTTCTTTTATCTTTGAGACATACGGTTGGAATGGAGCTCTGTGTTTGTTGAAGTCAGTCCCTGCTGCTGCAACATGTATTCAGCCATGTCCTGGAATCCCCTTAATAAGTGTATTGATGTGGTGATTATCCATGTTTGAAAACAGTGGTTTTGTTTATTTAAACATGGGCTCCGATGCATGCATACAGTCTATCTGCCATCTTTAGTCACCCAGTTGCTCAATAGCTGTCATAATAGACAAAGACGTTTAGCAGAGAGAGAAGAAACTGTGTTGAAGTTCACTATTAATAATTGAAATAGAGGATCAGGTGGTGTTAGAAACAGTTTTTCCTCTTGGAGGGTAGAACAGCACTGCAGCAGGCTGCTCAGCAAGGTGGTTGACTCTCCATCCTTTCAGCTTCCCAACACTCAACTAGACAACACCACTGCTCAAATGATCTAGTGTTGGTGAGGGTCTCACTTCAAGCAGGAGGTTGGACTGGAGATCTTCTGAGGTCCCTCCCCGTCTGTGCTTTTGTGATTCAATTGAGTCTTTTCCTTAAACAGTGAAAGAAAATTGTTTCCTTTTTCCTCCTTTCCTTATCTTTACTGTTGCAGAAGTGGTGCCAGGCTCTCTGAAGACAGTTATGTCTGCTCCAGCTTTTATTCGTATCGCCCGTTTTCTCCATCCTTTCCAGGTGCACTGTTTGGAAGACATCTGAAAAGACTCACTTGCCTTAAGTAACTAGGACAAGAATATTTTAGCAAGCTGTCACTTGTTTAGGTTGGAGGAGATGCAATCCAGCTTGTTGCAACATTTGCTGTGGTTTTCAGCCTGGCCCGTAGCACTGGAAATCAGGGTTCAGTGTGTCACGTTTGGCAAGCAGAGCACGTTCTGGACACTTGGTGGTGGGTGGGAAGAGCTGAGCTGCCGTTGGAGCAGTGGATATCTTGCCCTTTCAGAGAGTGGTTATCTCAGCTGCATGGTCTTGGCTGTTTGTCACCAATAATTAATGGAAGACCATAGAAACAAAACCACTTGTCTCCTTCTCTTAAATTCCTAAAGTTAAAGAACTTAAATCCAACTGTAAGCATCAAGTATTTATTTAGAATATACTGGCTAAGAAGTTAATAATGTAATTTTCTCTGATTTTATTTTGCAAGTTAAGAGAAGGATAGAAAAAGCAAATTCTAGGAAGTGAGTGACACTATTACTGCTTTGCTACAGCTTCCTGCAGATAATGGCCCTTTTAAAACTCCTAATGCAGTGCTTTCCTTGTTCCTTTCATAACTGGAATGGGCTTCTCAATGTTTTGGGGTTTGTTTTTTTTTTTTAAAAAAAAAGGAAAAAGAAAAAAAGGAGGGCTTGCAGTACTTCTAAGTCATTTAGATACAGTTGAGTCTCTTTAAATCATGCCAAAATGGCAACAAACCTGGATTTTAAAGAAACTTCAGAGTTCTGAAAAAGGAATTACAGAGCAGATGCCCCAAGCAGCTGAGGTCTGTTTCCTCAATAAAATGATGAGCAGAGAATTGGAAGAGAGAAGGGGCCTAAAAAAATATTTCTCCTTAATCCTGCCTATCAACAACTAAATTCAGGCTTCTCTCTGCCATGCAACTGCAAACTCACACTTGGAAGCAATGAAGCACTAATGAAGTTGTTCTGTCCTTCTCCCTTTCTGTAGCACATTTGACAACGTGTGACAGAGTCCTGCATTCAATTTAAGCTGTTTTAATTTTAGCAGTCGGCATTCTGACCGATTTGTTCAAGAACCATTCATTATTCAAGACAGAAAGACCCCAAATCCCCACATCCAAGAAGGAGACAAGAATCAGAAAGGCATCTCTGGAGTTTTTCTGGCAGTCCCTAGGTCTGTGTTAGAGAACTGCTGTCCTTCTGTGCTGGCTTTCCTAACCGGCTCAGCTGCGCTGCCATCCAGAGCGAGCCCATAAAGTGTGTGCTTGGTCGCACGCCAGGCTGTCAGTGCCTAATGGCATTATGTGCAGCACGGATATACTCAGAGACCGCCGTGGATGAATTACATATAGGAATGCCTGTTAATGCAGTAAGAACAACACTAATATTGTTCTGTGTAATTTATTTCATGAAGTTCACTTATTCATAGGTGAAGCACTGAATTAGCAAAACAAAAGTGGCTGGTAATATTATTAATAACGATCGCAGCAGTCTGAAAGATAAATCCCTGTCTGCTGCAATGCCACTGCTGAATTTATAATATTTTGAATGGGGCTTTCTAATACTTGGAATTTTAAACACTGGCCTCTGAAATGCGATTTGATGCAACTCAATGAAAATACTTAATAGCTTTTAAGATGCAATCACCTGGAATCCGAGGCTGTATTTCCTTACGGGGGTGGGTTGGTGTGTCACTTCTCTCCAGGATGTGTCAGTGTGATGGTTTCACAATGCCAAGAGAGTTGGATGTTTTAAACTAACGTGTGATTAATTTCTGTACTGTCATCGTCCTTTCTCAAAACTTTAATTCATATGCCAGCTTTATCACCAGTAATAGTGGGAAAATGCTTGGCTGAAGGAAATGTGCATCTAAGATTATGACTGGTGCTGTTGGGTGACTTCAGCACTTTGCAAATCGTGTTGTCAGCCTTGTTTTTACGGTCGAAGCACTGAGAATATGGACAGCTGCTGTTGAGCTGGTGGGCTTCTTCTCCCAGTTTACAGTTCAGCTCCTGTTTTTCTACCTTTATCTCACTTTTAATTATCTGAGGTTATATTATAACAACAGCTGAATTGCATGTTTTGTATGACTCTACAGTACAGTTCATAATTTGCACAATAAATATGCCTTTCAGGCTTCTAGCTAGTTACAAATAAAATTTTGTTCTCTCTATAATTATGGTTGAAGTGGAGATCTGGACATGCACTTGCATATGGAAGTGCAAGTGGAAGTTTCCAGGCAGCCCTGAGCAAACAGTTTCTGCACATAATCAACAGAACAGCAAATTTTTTTGAAACTTGGAAATGGTAAGTCATGAGGACAATGTAAATGTGATCATACAAATTAAATTAAGATGGAATGGTTTAAATTATATAGAAGAATTAACAAAAGCTATATTCAGCTGCATAACTTTAAAAAAAAGGAGGAAAGGGGGAGAAAAGGTCATGGTGAGGTCCTGAATTACATTCTTAAGATGCCCAAACCGAAATTCATGCTTTTTCTTGGTTTTCAAGAAGATGGTGGTGATAATGGGAGCAAGTATTATGGAGAGTATGAAGCAGAATTCAAAGAAGCCTTGTAAGAACCAACATGTATCTTTTTTTCTTTCTTTCTTTTAAGAGGAGCTCTTTAGTCTGTGAAGTCTCACAGGGGATACAGAAGACATTTTACTACTATTAAGAAGAGGGTAATAATGATCTGAGGTATACATTGGGGGAAAAAGAGAGAAGAGACAGAGATGGAACAGAAACCTTCTCAGCTGAAGGATCACGTTAGCATACAAACTATTGGGTATAATTGACAACAAATAACTTCAAAAACCTCCATCTGTTTTCCAGTTGATGTTTCATGACTGTCCCTTTGGAACAGTTTTCCAGTAAGAGTAGTGTGGCTGAAACTCAAACCTGTGTTGAGACGATACGTGATCCATTTACAAAAGGAGTTGTGCGGTGCAGCCCTTGCGAGGCCGAGGGACAGGACTCTGCTTTGGAGAGCCCCTGCCAGCCCTCTGTGCCTCTGCCTGTTGGCTGTCCCGTGCCACGCTTGCTCTGACAGGCTCCAGTGCTCAGCTGCTGCCACTCAGTGTTTCTATTCCAAATTCCTCTTTGATAATGGTGATAGGCAGCAACCCGTTTGATACCCTGTTGGTGTAACTAATTCCAGCTCAGCGAATGGGGAACCTCTCTTTGATAAACATTTATTCTTGGAGAACACAAGTGGAGTTGTCAGGCCTTCAAGTCAGTCTTTAAAACATAACATGAAAATCAAAGATTGGTGATAGGCAGGGGATTATTCCTGCATGGGTAATTCTTAAGCAAGATCCCTTTGCCTATATACAGGTATGCCATCCTCACTGTTAATAGAGCTGAGTGACTAATAATATTCGCTTGAGGCAGGCGTAATTGGATGGGCTCTTTTGTCTCATCTCTCTGTTCTTTCTAGGCTGTGTTACAATTTAGTGATGCTCTGACTTGCAGTAGGTAAGGAAGGCTACCGTTCTTTCAAGCTTCAGATTCACATATAGATTTGTGTTTCGCTCTGGTGTACATCCTTCATGAAATATACTGGGATGTCAGATCTCCGAGGTGGAAACGGCGCCTTCCTTCTCACGCATGTAAAACCTGAGAAGCGTGGTTAGCTCGCTCTGAGGTAGCTTGTCATCCTCTTTGCTGGTATGGATTTTAGTTCAGCAAATCAAGTGTGAAGCCAGGAACCCTGGGACTCGGTCAACAGAGCAGGGAGGGGGGAGGGAAACTTAGACCCAGCGCTCTAAAAAACAGATCTGTTTTATATTATAAATATATCCTTTGCAGTCTCCACAAAGAGCTTAAAAGCAAGCTGAACCTTGTAGGTTTGACATCTGTGCGCATGGTGCATGTCCCTTAGGCTTGTAGCATGTGATAGTTTTGTTTAGCAGTGAGAATGAAAGTAAGTGATGCAATGAAACACTAAGTACAGCAAAGCTCTGTAAGCAGCATACTTGCTTAGTGCTCTCTCGTGGCACCCGCAGCCTTCCGTGTGTTTGTGAGTCTCGGATTTGGGGATAAACATTTATCCAGGCAGCAACAGTCAGTGTGAGGGCTGGCGATGCCAGTGCTGGGTTCTGCCCTGATGGGCTTATCCTGGTCCATGTATGGCGAGGAGTCAACAGTGGAGCAGCCACTCACAATTCCTGGCTCCCCCCTGCGATCTTGTGAATCTTGCATGACATTGGGACTCACTGCTGACGTGAGGAGAAGGATGGTGATATGGAAGAAGCTGCTGGAGATCTGAGTTGAGGGACAATCAGAACTATGTGTGAGTAGGTAATGGCTAAGATATAAAGAACATGTTTGAGTTAAGATGCATGAGAGAATATAAAAAGAAAAATTAGAGGAGATACTGGATACTTTTAATAGTTCATAGACATTACCAGTCCTGCTTAATGCCAGCTTGGTAAACATTACTCTTTAGGTGCTATGCCAGCTTATGTGGCTCATGACTCTTGGGTGTGATCTCCGCAGTAAGGTCTTCAGGGAAGGCAGCTGCTGAAGGGTACCCAGCCTATGTCAGGGTTGCCTGTGTCTTTGGGTTTGGTTGTGTGCTGTAACTCCCTGCCACCGCTTTCTGTTGGATTTTGGTCTGCTTATTTCCCACCAGGTACTATAGTAAGGTCTGCGACCTGCGGCAGAGCTCCATGGTGAGCAAGGAATGTGCCCTCCTAAACCAGCGTGTATTATACTTTCGGTGCTTTTAACTAGTGAGGTTTGTTTCTGGGTAGAGGCAGTGTTTCTGGCTTTGTGAGGATAAAATACAGGAGGTGGTATTTATGTGCTGCCTTGCCAAGATACCTACTGCAATGGTGACATTAACTGGTTTTTCCTTTTCCCAGAGACAAATATTGTCAGAGGTGCTGGTGAAAGAGATAATCCATGACGTAGAAGTACCTCCTTTAGACAGATTGAACCCATTCAGAGCTGAGCGCTGCTGCACAGCCCATAGAGTAACTCTGGTGCTGGGTTTCCCAGCGGCCCCCATGCACAAAGCACCCGCCGGGGTGGTTCCCGGGTCCTGCAGCTCCTGTGCGCAGCCTTCCCTCTTCAGTGTACGTTCCAGCCTTTACACAAATCCCAGGCCAGCTCTGGACATTCAGTTTCAGCACCTTGTGGCCCCAGTGTGTTATGCTCTGTGCTTCAGGCTAGACTTGGTGGCCACAGCAACTTTTCACAGCGTAGCAAACGGTAACCTCTCCATGTGGACTGCGGCTCTGTGCGTAATCAGGTGAAATCAAGTAAAAGTTGGTACAAGAAAAAGGCCACAAAAAAATAAAATCTGAAACCATGCCTGGGGGATCTCCAAGCTGGAGATTTAAGGAGTTTAGTTTGGAAGCAGTTAGAGGCTGACCTGATCATCTATACAGAGAAAAGTTATTAAAGTGAAAAGAGCTTTTCATTTTATCTGTTAAATTCATAACGCAGCAAGGAATGGATGCTAGAAAAATTAAATCAAGAGTGCAGCAACCATGAAAGTGACTAATTTTGATGCCTTTCTAAAATTCAGCCCTCACTGAAGCTGAAAGCCCTGGGTGGAGGAGGGGACTGGGCACCTCCTGGGGTGAAGCGCCTGCCCTGCTTTATGCACGGAGCACGGCGGGATCGCAGCGACTATGGAACTGCAAACCTCTGGCGTGTGTCACTCATTCTCTTTACTGTGGGGTTCAGACACGCAATATCCATGTTGAATGGAGTCAGGTGTTTTCCACATACATACAGAGCCATTTGGGGAAAATTTGAATGCAGTTCATGGACAGGAGATGGCAGCTCCCAGAGCTTCCCTGGCTCCGCCACCACTTGCACCAAGGTCAGGGTGCAGCTGGGCACTGCTGCGCAGTGTGGCCTCGGTGCTGCCTTTTGGTTCTTGGTCTTTCTGCTGTTGAGGATCAGAATTGCTCAGCAGCCCTCTGCCAGTGCAGTCCTGCTGCCAGGCAGAGGTGGTAGCCCTGCCATCGAAACTGCTTAAATGGCTTTGGAGCTGTGTGACTCTGTGCCTCATTTGGCTACTGCTAAAATACGTCGTTACAGGGAAGAAGCGCTGCCAGGTGTCTCCCAGAAGCATTGAACCTCTCCATCCAGGCTTCTCAAGCAGTCTGACTTGGAGGAGGCCTTTCTTTGGGAATTTCAAGTAATACTAAGAGTTTATATTTTTTTCTTTACACTTGACAGTATTTTGCTCGGGTGCCAGCTATCTGCTTAAGTTTTTTACACTCTGGTAAACATTTAAATGTGGAAATTATATTTCTTGGTTTTCTGCAGACTGTATTACAGACACTGAATGATAAAACAGTTGATACGAATAGCAAAAAAAATCACTGATGTAATAGAAATGCCAGAGTCCACTCGTTATCATTAAGCAGAAAGTATTCCTCCTCACCAGGTAGATGAGGCAGAAATTTGGTTCATTACTAGGAGGAGGACAGGACAATGTACAGTGGCATTAAAATGAAATGCAGGTCCCTCAGCAAAGGCTTTCCTGAAGGCCTGGGATGCTTTTGCTTTATTAACAGATATTCTGAAGAGTTTACTTACCCTGGCTCCCAGTTCTGTTAA
Source organism: Caprimulgus europaeus (assembly GCA_907165065.1). Next base: position 12,331,647 of record OU015534.1, on the reverse strand, counting down.
AATCATTGTACGATGCTCTCTGTTTACAAAATAAGGTTTACACTGAGTTTTAATTCTTGAAAGCAGAGGAAAAACCTGAGCTTGGCAAAGCCTTTTGAACTGCTGAATCAAGGACTAGCTGCTCGCGAAGAGGGATTAAAACCTTTTAATCTTTTTGTGTAAAAGAATATGGTGTTTAATGTGGTAGGCATGCTGGCAAAATTAATTTTCATGTTTTTTCAAGCACAAGATTTCAGTTCTGTCTTTGTTTCCTGGTCCTGCATATCTTACAGGTTCTTTACGCTATGCAATACGCTTTATTAACTTTGAAGTTCTGAAGAAATTTGCAAATAACAAAAAGCAGATTTGGAAGGAAAACTTAAGTTCCTAGGAGCAAGCACTGCCCTTACACGCTGCTTTGGGTGGCGTGATGGCTGGCTTCAGAGCCTGATAGCTGGCATTATTATTCGCTTGTCCCTTGTACATTTTCTGTGCAAGAGAGAGGAGGCCTGAGTTCAGGTACTGAGTTTTGTGTATGATTAAATGAATGTTCTATATGTATGCATTTGAAAGCCCTTAAGTGAATGTTGTGTAAATGGTGATAATTGGAGGCAGTCTCCTTGCAATCCTTTCTCAAGCTAAATAAGGTCCAAGGCCAAAGGCCCAAATATTTAATTGTATTAAACACAGAGGCTGAAAAATTTATTAACTCAGAAAGTGTGTATTACCAAGTTAATTGGAAGAGCCTTTAAGCTATTACCAGGTGGAAATTTGACTTCAGGTTTCAATTTTAAATTAAAGCAAAGCAGAAAACCATTCTGTGAGACTGCTGGAAGGTCTGCAGTTAGAGCAACGCTTCTTTACTCTCCCTCGTTTTTCTGCTCTGTATAATACCTAGTATAAATGCTGGGGAGTTAGAAACAAAAGCTAAGCTCATACATAGGGGTCTGGCTTTTCCCCAAGATATGTGGGAAGCGGCACACACAGGCTGCGAGTGCTCTAGGGAAACGTAAAAGCAGAGGAAGGGAAATGAAGATGACCTCAGGTTCTAGAAGGATGTTTTTCTGGACCTTTTTTCTGCTTTGTTTTTAATCAGTATTCATCAGTTGTATGCAGGACTGCTTTGTGCTTCTTGGCATATTTTTTTTTCTAGTTACATGTTATTTCAGTTATTGGAAGCAATTGTAAGAAAGGTGTCAGAGTAGAGAGATTGATTTTTCTACCCTCGACCTCCCCTCTTTCCTGGCACACAAAAAACTTTAAAAGCCCCATGGACAAGAGTCAATCACAGCACAGGGATTAGCCAGAGTTCGGAATTTTCTTACTGAGATGCAAAGCAGCTCACGCTGATAGCCAGTCAGGCACTTTTGAGAAAGGCATTGCTCTTGCAACAGTCTGGAAAAACAGTGGAGAATATTTGCCACCCTGTGCACAGAATCTGTAGGCTCTACCGATAGGATATGAAGAGAAACCACCTCCCCATTGCAGTAAGGTCGAAGTTGCCTGCCTAAAACTCTCTCCACAAATAAATCAGCACACAGAGTGTTCAGCATCACGGACTTGCACAGCATCCTCATGTGATGGTTGACTGAGACAATTCTGTTTCAGTATCATGTCAGTTAATTTTAGGTGTTTAAACTCTTTCAACAATTTCCATGATTCATAAAGAGACAAAATTAGAAATTTACTGAAGTGCAATACTATGATGACAGGCTGTTGCTGTATTTTATTAATATCCAGTAATTGTGGCCTTAACACTTGAGTGAACTAACGGCTTTTAACCCATATTTCTGTGAAATAAGCAGATTTCTCCAAACATCAGCACTTAATAGTGAATGCCTGGTTTCTGTTGGTATAGGGTTGGTTTATGGATAACTGTCTAGACACTGACCAGAAGTACACAGGATACGTGAGGTTTTAAGATGTTTAAGGAGAAATTTTAAAATATTCAATTTTTACTTAAATACTATTTAATTATTTATATCAGATATAACAAGTATAAATCCTGTATTAGCAAAAGGGAAAACAGGGCTTGAAAATACCAGTGTGGGTGTGAAGATTCCCACCTGTGTGTCTGCAGAGATACCTCAGTCCTGTCCAAAGGCTTTGCCTTTAGATGGGGCTTATGGTAAGGAAAGAGCCTTTAGAAATTGTGAGCGGCACCTGTTTGCTGAGATGGTGAGGAAGCAGGAATCAAAAAGTATGAGTTTCTGAGCTTAAGTCGTTATAAATGCTGATAAAATTATGCATTTGACCTAACATGTACCCTTGCATTCTCCTCAATTAAACTTTCTACATATAAACAAAGCACAGAGGGTTTCTCCTGTTGAAATGAGGACCTTGCATCTTAGTTCTCTGTATTTCCTGCTAGTGTTCAGGGAAAATCACAGCCTCTGCTGGATGACTGCTTTTATTATTTTTATAATGTAATTTTTCTACTGAAACTTAGAGGTCATTGAACATGCTAAAAGATCTACTTCTTAGAGATTTGTATATTAATAATTCACTTTATTTGGCTTCATTTTGTATAATTTCAAAAAGTATCTATGAGTAACTTTATGAAAGTCAAGAGATGAAGGTGAGGAGAAAAGCAACTTGCTTTGCGATAATGTTTGTAGATTTGATTATCACGGACGACCACACTTGAAGCTGGAAAACTCAACCGCTAAAATTGGATTGAAATAACAGAATCATTTGTCCTAGCTGTTGGGAATCTCTTAAGCAGTAAAACCTAATAACAATAAGATTAAAAACAAGAGAGAAGGATGTGCAGGTAACATTAGGTAGCCTGCAACTTAGAGTGATCTCAGGAATGTGTTGAATTTGGAATGCCATTTTCTGTGATTGGCGTGTGGTTAAGTGTTTTTTAAATGGATGGGAGAAAGGGTTATGATCCGTTCATTGGATAAAAATAAAATTGTGTATGTATCTGAGCATGCTACACCCCACTACATATATTTGCATTTATCTAATAAGGACCTTGTACCAAGCAATAAAGGACGAAAGTTTCAGTTACAAAGTACTGCATCTTAGTAAAATAAAACCAAAATAGGCGGAAATAAGGAATGTATTAGCACTGTGCTCACTGAGACCCACTGGTGCTATAGGAAGCTGTTGTTAAAGAAATGTTCTTACAAGGGTCAAACAGGCTCTTCCTACTTGTATAATTTACAAGAATTAAAAGTGCAAGTTTTAAAAATTGTATTTTGCCAAACAGTATTTCCTAGTAGTCACAAAGGGACAGGAGCCATGTTTAAACGGTAGTGGGGTATATTGAAAGGAAAACATAAGGATATTAAGCATAAGGATAGCTGGAGAGCCACTGGCTTGCCTCCTGTCCTGTAGCAGATGCTTGGGACAGAAATAATAGGGTAGGTTTCACCAGAGTATCCTTCCAGCAGGTATCCATCCATGCACAGATACCGAGCATCCACAATCATAGAGGAAGCAGAGAAAGAGAAATACCCTTACTGTATAGGTAAGAGTGGGCCACCTCTGTCTTCTAGACCACTTTATTTCCACTTCAGAGTAAGTTTGGTAGGGCAACTGTGTCGTTCTTGGTTTCTTCCCAGTGTTATAACAACTGAGCTACATCATCATTTTTCATGTATTCGTCCTGACAGCAGCCATGTGAGAACAGCAGGCAGGTTCTACAGTGGAAGCTGGGGCACAGTTGTGCCGTGGCATATGTGACAGGGAAGGTTAAAGGCAGACAGTTAAACCTGAATTTCACAATTTCCAGGCTGAAGAACTGTTCCCATTATGATCTTTTCCTGCTTGTGTCAATAACTTCCTTTAATTCATTTAGCCCAGGCACCTGAATAAGGTTACCCGTGTATGCCTATTGTATGTGCTTATCTAGTTCATCTCATATCACAACTGTAATTTTTTCCTTCACAAAGGAGTCTAGTTTCAATCTTAATTTAGCCCAAGTCATAAAAGCTTTCAGATAAAAATACAAGCTCCCCTCTCCTACAATGCCGGTCTTATTTTTGGCTGCCCTTCTGTTCTATTTAGAACAGTGGGCACTTGTAGCATGAGGACAGAGATATTTTTCTTTAAAATCTCTCGCAGCAGGTGAGTGTTCACAGTACACTTAATTGCAGACATGTGTTTAATAATTCATTTGTCTGAAACCTGTGTGTGATTGTTTGGAAAAATAGCATCCACAAGAACAGGAGGAGCAGTGTGATTGCCAGTTTATGAATTAAAATTTTTGGATGAGGTACATTTGATGTGGGTGCTAAATACTGAAAGAGCATCAGGATTCATTTAAATTTTCCAGTTTATTTTAAGAAACCATTTAATGATGTGTCTTTGAAATAGAATAAGTTAATATTTGGATATATGAAGCATATTTATGTTGGCATGTATTATGTTTCAGCCACTTGAAATTTTTTGGCTCGTACAAAATTACAAGGAAGCATCTTTTATGTGACTGAGGTATGCTTAATCTATAGCAAAATACAAGGATCTGTTCTAAATATACATGACCCAGCATCATTTTTCAAGGCTGTGTCTGGTATTCAAGTCAGGTACTGCAGATTGTATGTTACTTCTCAGAGGCTATGGTTCACATAAAAGCCACCTTGCCAAGTTAGAGGGAGGCTACACCTGTGTGTCTCGGCTTTGAAGGAAATCTGGCAAAAGATAACTTTTCTCCCTAGGAAGGTCCTTTGGGTTCACTGAGAAGCTGCATAGCCTAAAAACAACATGTGTGATGAAGTGACTCTTTAACTGCTCTGGTAAAGAAAACCTGAAAAAGAGAACTGAAATTTTACTGCTCTGCTACAAATGTTTGGTACGGCACATTTTACAGTGGCTGCTGAGTTGGTTTTCTGATTTGTAACAATTGTTTCACAACAAGCAAATTACCTAGAATAGCAGAGAACAACAGAGACTTTATAAATATGGGTGAGAGAGATGCATCTTCACGGTTGGTTGTCTCTCACTCCAAGTTGCTCTCCAGGAAGGCTTCAGGTTCCCCTCCCAAGCCCATCACACTTGCTTTTGCTGGGGAGGGCAGGCAGCAGCCTGACTGATGAGTGCATACCTAACTTGTTTGCTTGTACTTCGCTCTCTGGCTTTCTGTACCACTGCGTTGTGGACCTCTTAAAGTGTAATTCAAGGGAGCATTTCTCTTGAAAGCATCACACACCCTAGCTCAGCCCAGGGACTCTGCATCAGTTTGCTGCTGTTTCCAGCACATGGAAGCAGACTTCATGTGTGCCTAAATCTCTACTAGCAAGTCTTCCACACTATGAGGCCCTCCTTGTGGTTCACTTTATAGGATTATCAGCAATCTGTGCTTGCTCAGCAAGTTACTTTTTCAACGCTGTCAACTGTTAAAGGAAAGTCCTTTTCTTCTGAATTTTTTCTCTTTTTTTAAAAGTTTCTCAATGGAGAGTATGTCCGAGCAAGTTGTTATTTTCAGACCACAGACAAATAAGATGAAGCCTGTTTCTTTCTCTTGTGAGAAAATGCTCTATTTTTCACGGTCTTCCTCTTCAGAACTATATTGTTCCCATAAGCTCTCTACAATAATTTCGTTTTGAGCAAAGACCAAACAGGGAAAATTTCAGCCAAGAAGGTGAAAGTTTTCCCATTCTCCTGCCTGAAGCTTATGAGTGAATAGAAATGATGATAGCGGTAATTTCCACTCTCAGTGTAGTGGGAACTTGGTTATGAAGTGAGGAGCAAGAATTAGTTTAGAGGGTGAGGACTGAATGTGCTCCAGGGATCTGACACTGAACGGAGAGGCCAGGGAGAGAGAGGCTGGAGTTGTTTGGACTTGGAGTTATGAAATTACGAATACACCAGTCTGGAGTTGTTACTCTATGCAATGGAGTAAGTGATGGTGGGTGTGATGGGCACCCAGCCATCCAGCACCTCTCCCTGCTGTCACCCAAGTGTTGCTCGGGAGGTTCTTTCTCAAGCTGCTATTTCACAGATTTGTCTTTGGAATACAGTCACTCCTTTTTTCTTTTTTAAACTTTCAATGAAAAAAATCTTCAGCTTTGCCTGGTCCTTAAGTTGTCAGGGAAAAGACAGAATTTCACTGTGAAAAACATTTAATTTCCTTGTGTTTATTTGTAGTTTGTTTGAACAACAAATGGTTAACTTCAAGCTTGGTATGTGCATAATCTTCTGTGGAGACTCTGGTCATTTTGAATTTAAGAGGAGAAAAAGAGAAGGACTAGGTTACTGGTTAAATATTGTATTTTCAGTACATCCTTATTTTTTTCTGGTTGTGTTTCTAGGGCTACCCTAAGAGTGCAAACACTCAACACAGGTTAAAAAAGGCTACCTGGCTCTGTCCTTAGTGGTTGTTACTACTGCCCTGTGGAGGTAACTAGTGCTGTGTCCGACAGCAGCCTTCTCCAGGCAGTAGGGTTATAGAGATCTTGGTTGAATGGGAGGTGTGGAGGTAGTCTAGTCCACTTAACATGCATTTTCCACAGACACTAAGGTTTTCATGGATGTTCAGTCACACTTCTGTTAGCTCTCACTGAGATAAGTTTGGGAATTCACTGTAACAGTTACCAATCAGTATAAAAATATGTATACCCATGCCCAAGTCTGTTTTCCTGGGGCCAGTACTCAGGATTTTAGGTTTGCTTAATTAGTACCTACCTTCCATTACAAAACTTGAGGGCATACAAACATTTAAAATGGTTTTGTAGAAATACCCTTTCCCAGACTGTGTGAGAATTTCATTTATATACAGGTATACTTTTGTGACCAATCTTGGTGGATTTAGATGGTTTCCAGAAGTTGGTGTTGCTCAATTAAATGTGCAGGGGAAAAAGATTCATTACAACAATGTAAATTCAAGCTGAACAAGGCAGTGGATTTTTTAGGTTTTACTGCCTGTGAACATGCAGTTTCCTTTTGTTCTGGTTTTTAATAGTATTGATTTTTTAAAATGTACAAAAGTAAAGTAAGTCCTCAGTGTACAACCTGGGGAGTAGGTGTACAGTGAGAGATATAATTGCATTGTATTCTTCAAGGACAAAAGTTTTTTGGGTTCTGTTTTATATGTCATTTGAAAAATTTACACTCTTTTACTAAGATCACAGAGTAAATAACAGAAAATCAAAAGAACAAATCAACAGCCAAAATGCAATACACGACATCAGCTCAGCACACTGCATAGCAAAAGTCAATCACACTGCAATCACTAGCAGCCTGAACAGTAAATTAACATTTCACTGAGATAGATGAGGTGAATAAACACAGATATATGTAAATATAAACTAAGTAGAAATAGACATGATTACAGATGAGTAAATATGTGAAATCAGCATCAGTTAAGCAGGCACACTTAATAATTGCTTGCTGTTCATGTCAGGACAATGTGCCAAAGATGACAGGCAGCAGCCAGCACTTCATAAAAGGCATTTTCTGGGTTTTGAGCTGTTTTCTCTGCAGTCCTCAGGGCTCCCTTCACCAAGGATGGCAAAATTCAGTACACCTGTGTGTGATTAATTTCTGTGGTCAGATCTGGGATATTCCTTCAGAAGATTGTTTAGGACAGGGCATGTGTTGACAGTGCTGACCTTGGTGGATCCACTATCTGCAAAGGCCTTTTGGAAATAAAGCCAAGGAAGCAGCTTTAGTAGGGGTCCAGGCCTGCAGCTTAGTGTCTCAGCTGTCACTTCCAGATCACCTGGGTTTCGGGTTGGTGTGTCCCCTGGTGCCTGTGGTCCGTGTGGGTGGGCTCCCTAGGCCACTGTCCACATTGAGCTTCTGATGTTGCAAGATTTGGAGGGGTCTGCTGTCCTGCTGCCTCAGGAGTGACGCACCAGCAGGCCCGCTCTGCTAAGCGTGTCCTCAGCTGGTGGTTGCTTCCCCATGTGGTGCCAACTGGTCTGACCTCGTTCGTCACTCTGAAGCTGTGGTGGGTTGACCTTGATGGGCTGCCAGGTGCCCACCTAGCTGTGGGCTGCAGGGAAATACCTGCTCCACTGCGGTGACTTCATGGGCTGCAGGGGAGTCTCTGCTTGGGCACCTGGAGCTGCCCCTCCTGACCTGGGTGCTCAAAAGGCTGCTCTCTCACATTTTGCCCCACTCCTCACTGCCATGAGGTGTTTTGCCCTTTCTTAAACATGTTAACCACAAAGGCACCGCCATGACAAACTTCACTGTACTCTGCTGTGGGGCTCTTCTGGAACTGGCTGTGGATGGGGCAGCCCTGATGTCTCCTCACAGAGACCCCTCTGCAGCTCTCCCCTGCCACCACCTTGACACCTACACCCCACACAGACAGTGGTGGTGTGTGTGTGAAGCAAGAAGCATCCTGGGCCCTCAGCAGTCTCCCTGGGCTGGTCCACACACGCTGGCGTAGGGCAGACCCTGGCCGCTGGGCTTTGGCAGAAGCAGTGAGTGGAGTATGCCACTTGGTCCAGTTGCTGTGCGTGGTGAGGCACCCCATGCCACACTGCAGGGACGGTTGGGGGTCTGCATAAGCAAGTCAGCGTGGGCTAAACCAGAAGGCGAAACTGGGATTAAGGAGGGCCCCACAGTTTTAGCAAAGTCTTCAGGGGTTGCTGTTAGTGGGTGAAGTCGAACTCTGCAGCCTGAGGTAGCAAGTGCCAGCGTGCAGCTGCCGAGGTGAGGGAGAGGCGCCATCTTCCAGCGCCCGCCTCACCTCGTCTGATCGTGCCCTGAGCCACTGCGCTCCCTGCCCTGCTTGGAGGGGGGGCAGGGAAGAAAGAAAGAAAAAAGGCAGCTTTCTGCCATGTTAGGAGCCTGAATCTTCTCCACTGAGACTCTGGTGACCCCAGAGCTGCTTGTAGGTGTTTGGGTGCCAGCAGGGGAGGCGAATAGGCCGAGGGACAGAGCAAGGCCCGCTGCGCTCTTCAGTAGCTGCAACCAGCTCAGCTGTAACTTGCAGCTGCACCCTTAGCATTTTAATTTCTGACACGTTAGGAAAATGCATTGAATCTGTATCCCTTCTAGATTGGGAAACTCAGCCCTCAGTTCATCAAAAGCTTAGTGTTTAAACCACCTGGGCTTACAGAAGTCATCCCCCTCTCCCTCAAGGACATACTCATGGACGTGTCCAGAATGTGAAGATGCGGAACCACTGCCAGCTGCACTGGGGACATTGGTTCAGTGCTTTGGGGTTGGACAGGTTTCTCCTCTCACTCTTACTTCCTTCTACAACCCAGCAGCTATCTCTGCCCCGTTTATAGGTCAGATTCAAATTTATCTTTGAGGTAATCAATCAGAATTGTATTTGAAACGTGGCCTCAGTGTGACCTGTGCACTGAATGACATCATGGGTGGACTCTGTTAACTCCCTCTGTGGAGTTAAATGTTTTAGTGCTTTGTAGCAATACGAGATCATCAGACACTTCTCACTCGGACAAAGCAGTGTTTCACAATAACCCTTGGATCACATATTGCAAAATTCTCTTGCAGTTAGTGCAAAAGAAAAATATAAACATTCAACCCGGATAACTAGTTGTATCCATCCAAGTCTGTCATGTAAATCCAGAAAACACAACTGTATTTTCATGAAATTCATTTTATTGATTATTAAAGTATTACATGATTTTTTTTTTATTTTTTTTTTTCCATTTTTGCTGAGTCTCCCAGGCCTGAATGTCACTTTGGTGTCTTTGCTGACTTTCACTTTTAGTGATTAGTTTCTTACCAAGCATAGGCCAGCCTGTCTGTGTTTCCAGATGCTTATAGACTGTAGCATTTGTATGTCAATCCACATCTGAAATTAAATTAAAGGTTGCTATTTGTGCACTTAAAACTGTATCTGTTAATTCTGACGAATGTCTTTTAACAGCTTGCAGGAATACTAATGTCAACGTATGGTGCATTTTGTAGGTTTGGTGTGTCAGCTGCTCTGTAATTTCCAGTGCTATGACCGTGTTATAAACCTGCAAAAATCTATTTATTAAAAAAATCCCCGTAAAAATTATTCCAAATTGTCATATACCTGAATGAATGCCCAGGGGGCCAGGAGGAGCCCTCTATTGCCCTCATTTACAGGCAAGCCAGATGGACTTTATTCATTTCAGGAAAAAGGGGTACTCAAGCAGAAACTGTGCATGTTGCAGTCTGCGCTGAATTTGTGTGGCTGAGGCCATTCAACCTGGATTTGTAATAGGAGCACCAATTATCTTATAATTTAGATTAACATGACACATTCCTTGCTTATCTGATGTTGTGTCCTCATGGGGGTGATCTGGTTATTTTTCCAGGCAAGCCAACGTTTATGAAAGCTCCTGAAGATCAGATTGGAATTTCTGGAGGAGTGGCCTCTTTTGTGTGTCAGGCAACAGGAGAGCCAAAACCACGTATCACATGGATGAAGAAGGGGAAGAAAGTCAGTTCTCAGCGGTTTGAGGTAATTACAAAAAAACAAGAATAAAAATTCGCTAATCAATCTAATGCTTGCAGGTCTTAATTGCACAGTGGTCATGGTTGCAACCTGGTTATCTCTGCATCACTACAATACAGAGTCTAGAGCTTTAGAGTAAAGTAAGTTTCCTTCCCTCCAGCAATGCAATCTGTAGAGCTGGCATTGTCCTTTGAACGTGGTGCTGGAAGTAGACACATAGGACATCCTTCTTCAGATGGGAGAATGGAGCTTACACTGAAGTGGATAGCAGATAAGAGTTGTATTTAGCAGAAATTTTCTGTTTTCATTATGAAAATCGATAAGGCACCACCTCAGCCTGCAATCCACAGTGAAATTCAAAAGTGAGATACCAAAATTCTGTTGGAAGGCTTTCTAAGTGATGGCTACTGCCATCCCTCCCACAAATGCACTTGGAAGGGGCATGGCGCTCATCCTGAAGGGTGAATGGACTTCCCTGTGGACTAAAGTCTGAGAGAAGGGAAGAGCAGGTATCAGAAGTGCTTTTGAAAGAGAGTCCAATTTTATTAGTATTTTAAATAGCAAATACATTTTCACTGACTTTCTCCACCTTTTTCTCTACTTTCCTTTTTTGGATTTGGGCTCTTTTCTCTAAAACTGCCCTTGGAAATGTGACCCTTCTACCATTCTGCTGCCTTTCCTCTAATCCACTGTCTTTGATGTTTTTGCTTTTCTGACTGGAGCACAAGATGATTTTGACCAGAATGGATTGATTCAAGTCACTAGTTTTAATCATGATTTTGTATGTGAGCAGAAAACCTTGATTAAAGTAACAAATTTTAATCTTTTTTTACATTTTTATTTTTTCTTAATAAAGGTTAAGTTTTGTTGTATACTAACCATTTAAACATCCTAATTTGTAAGTAGCTATAACGTTAAAAGTGAATTTGGGTCTTATTGTGGCTGACCAGAGGGATATGCCATATTATATGCATTTATATGAGCAATTTCACACTTTTATTCACATCAATTTTGATACATAGTTGAGGCATTTTTATTGTGTTGGGAGATAATGATAAAATGTATTTCTTTTCTTTGCTAGATAACTATTAATTTTACCTCATTACTAAGCTAGTCTATTTGGAGGAAAATTTGGATTCAGTTGAAATGAAAAAATTAATAAATCTGATGTACACATGCTGAGTTATTAGACAAAGGAGGTATCCATCATCAGCAAATGAACAGCATTTCTGGAGTGTCTGTCAGGTCCTCAGTAGTTGTAGCTCCCTTCCTCTCACATAGGGTGTTCAAAGGATCGTAAGGGCAAAAGAGCTTTGCTGCTTAATCTCATAGCTTTTTAGTCCTTATCACTGAAGTTAATTAATCTCTGTGTCTGACTGTCTTTTTAAAAAATTTGTCAGTAGCCCTATCCCGTGTAAGGGTTATAGAAAGTTTAGTGTTTTGTCACAGTTTCATATTTAATTTAAAATTGAGTATTAAAAAAAAGCCATTCCTTAATATGTACTACAGTGGTGTGATGTTCACACTTCTGTGTCCTGTCTGCTGCTACTTGACCCCAAATAAGGGTTTTTTGCAAGCTGTTTCTATTACTTAGAACAGAAAGGCTATTCCTTCCAGCCTGAGAAATAACAGATTTTCAGCGGTCGTGGTTATCTCTTGATTTCTTCCTGTTTCTCCTGTCACTGCAGAGTCTTGTGGTACTTTCCTCCTTCCCATTTCACTCATTTTATCTTTATGCTGTGAGAAGCAGTCCTAAACAGGGTAAAGGTTTTGCGTGGGGGGAACGCAGGTCCTAGGCTGACGTACATGTCTGGAACAAAGTGTAGCTTAGGCTCTTCATCTGCCCCTGCAGTTCCCCAGTGACAGGACGGGAGCTTCTGCCTTTCCCTCTTGCTGTCACCATCTGCAGTAGAGTGAATATTCCCAACTTTTGCTGTGCTCAGTAAGAGGAGAAGGATGAGTTTGGCATTAACAGTGGCCTGAGGCTGTGCCTTCACAGCCTGACCATTAAGAAATAGCTTATACTGATCCAGCTGCAAACTAACAAATACCTCTTTCTTCCATGTAGAAGTTAAGAGTAATGCATGTTACAGCCTAGCAGGATGGATGGAAAGGCAATGATTTATTAAGGACTTAATTTATTATAGTGGGGAAGGAATTGTAATTACATCATGGTTGATTATGCCAGAGTTGCAAAGTACCCGATGCCGAAGGACATTAAAAACCTTCACTTTCTGCTGGAGTTAGCATATGCTGTAGGTGCTCAAGGTTTTATTCTAGTTTTGTTACTGTTTTCCTGGTAATCCCACAGGAGTATATCATTCTGCTCTTCCATCAAGGTGAAAGTTGGCACTAAATTGCTATCAGTATGATTAGTAAAACCATTAGTGCAAATATGGCTCAGATGTTTTAAATCATCAGATCCACATCTTTATTACCAGGTTGATAATTTGTCAACTTTAATTGATTCATAAAGAACCTCATTGGATTTTCATTTGTTCTGGTCGCCTCAGAGGACAGATGCGTTCTTGAATCTGAAATTTTTGCATTTCTGGACTTGGAATGCTTGACTAATTGCATGGTATTTTATAGCTTACAGGGCTTGTTTTGGCTTTTGGTCTTTAACCTCTGGATTGTTTTGACTCTCAGTTTTTGTTGCTGAAGGTATCAGTAAAGAAATGCTTTAATTTCATTGTTAAAGGTTATTGAGTTTGATGATGGATCAGGATCAGTTCTGCGGATACAGCCCCTGCGTGTTCATCGAGATGAAGCTATCTATGAGTGCACAGCAACCAATAGTGTTGGGGAGATAAACACGAGTGCCAAATTAACGGTGTTAGAAGGTAAGTGGGAAGTTTTTTCATGCCTTAGGTGGCAGAAGACATGGCTTTGGTAGCTACATGTTGGTGTGGTGCTTTAAAATGACATTCTGATAATCTAGCTTGGTTTGGAAAAGCTGTGTTCTTCCTGTATCATTTGCTATAATTTCTCCTAGTGATAGAACCTAGTATTTTTGAGACAAATATGAAAGGATTGCAGATTCTGAACTTTCTTTGAAGTGTTTTAGTTGTATTGTCTGATTGAGGTGTGTCATTTCTAACTTGAAGGGATACCTAAAGAGACATTTGTATACTTTTTGCATCTGTTTGCTTTGATACAAAACCCATCTTCAGGGTATCCAAGAATTGTATCTGACAAACTGAATCTATGTTGCTGCACCTTCTGGATTAATTTGGCACAGTTCTTGGAATAGTTATTCAGGTTACTCTTCAGATTTTTAGTTTGATGTGGAATTTAACTGGTTTTACTTTCCACTATAGTCACAACTTGGTGGTTTGTTTTTCCTGTTAAAGAATAGATTTTGATCCTTGTCTGCTGTGAGCAGGTTTTACTTCTCTTGGTATGTTGTTTCTTCTAAATGGAATGTTTTGTGGAAGAACAGTGTATTAGATATAAAAAGGCTTGTGATCAGTTGACGATTTTTTTATGTTAGATTGTCAGCATTATTGTCTGCTTTTAAGGAAATGTGGGTTTTTTCCAGCACATCAATGTGTTGTAGTATTTTTATATATAGGATTTTGTAAATATACTGAGATGTTACAAATCTGGAGCATTTGGCTGAATGGATTTTTTTTTTAACTTACATTAACTAAGACAAGCAGGAAGAGATTTAGGCACATTGCTTGGTGCATATGGACTGATGTAGAAACTTTTGAGTAATGAAAAAACTAGGCTGGCAACTGTTTATTGTTGTATGATTTGGAACCAGTGGAGACTGGTTGTCCTAATGGTGAGTGTGCCAGCCATACATGGCAAGTTATCTATTGTCCCTTGTTCTCCCATCCCCATTTACAGCATACAGGTAATCATATTCTCCTCTCTGCTCTGTGACAAAGAATACATTAAACAACTGTAATATGCTCAGACACTGTGGTGATGGGAATCATAGAAATCATTCAATACTTGATGTGATTGTGTATCTTTTTTCTGGAGGTGGGGCGTCTTGAAGGATCAGCTTGCTCTTCAGTAGTAGTATTATTAAGAATAGGATAACAGGTGCTATAGACTTGAAAATTATTGGCAAAAAAACCCCAGATCCTTTTTGTTACTTCTTGCCTTTGCAGCCGTGTATGTGAGTGCATAAACCTCAGTGGAGCATTTTCAGCAGTTTACTTGCAGATCTGCATTTAAATGTTTCTTGCAACTGGATTTTTGTGATACTAGATACTCAAATACCCAACTGTTCCAAGCACAGTCCTGTTTCCTTTGGTTGCAGTTGTCTTTATGTATCCTAGATATGTATGCACATGCACACGCACACTAATAATTTATTTGCTCTGTGTTAAATGTTCAAAGGCTCACAGAGACATCCACTGCATAAAGGAGCACAACCGTATTTCTCAGCTCTGTGGTGCTCCTGCTGATTTCCTGATGAGGTAAAACTTGTGGACCACCACATAAATACTGAATGTTAGGAAACATGAGAGACAGGAAAAGACATGTGTGCACACAATTTAAGAGCTACAGAAGCAAAAGTCACTGCCAGTCAGGCACAGAGCCTGCTTTTCTGTGTGGAAACTTCCTTTAATAGGGAGGAACATTAGTTTTTTAACATGATCCCATAAGGTCAAAAATTATCTGCAGGCTGGAGGGGCTCTGTTTTCCTCCCTGACTAGAGACCCATTGCTGAGCACTCTTGTAATAAGTAAAATTAAGAAACATTTGCTGTATAACAATTTGTATGTGCTCACACATATAGAGTTGTGAGCTGATTAGAGAGGATGAAGAACTCCGTGTGCCTCTTAACTGACAAAGAAGATCAGTTCTGTTATGATGTATCTGTATTTAAGAAAAAGCTATTCATATTTCTTCTGTCTGAGATTTCCTGTGGCCAGGTCTGTATTTCTTTCAGTCATGCTATCTTATTGTTCTGTGTTGTCTGCCTTAGATTATGCTGTTTCTACATTTTGAGTGTGTGGCTTCTTTTATTGTTAGTATTCCTTTGTTTGGTTATGTGTTGACAAAGTGGACATTGCAACTCAGTACCCTGATTGTGGTTGTGTTTAGTCTCAGTGGCCTCCAAAAATAGTGGTGAGTGCCCCAGCTCTCTCTTACACCATCACTTTCCTAACAGGAATTTTGTAGAGCTGTTTGCAAATGATACATTTCGTGTGGAACCCTTGATACCCTCAAGACTGTCAACTAGGACTGAATTTTCCTTCTGCTTCTGGGGTTAAAATAATTTCTATAATTGCTCTCAGGTGACAGTTTGAATGATGCAGACATTCTGCACTTCCTTTCAAGAATTTGACTAATGCAGTGGTCCCTGGTGCATGACAAAGCTCTATCATAGACGTCCTCATGGTTACATGCTGCTAAATACACAGCACATACTGATTTTTACATTAAAAATCCTTTATAACAATAAGTTTTAATACTTCTTCACAATTTGCTCTTTAGAACATAAGCCTTAACGTTAAATCCAGAAGTCACAGTCAGGGTTTAGCAGGCTGTTATTAGATGTCTTTGTAGCTAACTAATCTGGAGCTTTATTTTATTTAGATTTCTGCGATGTTTTACAGATCAGAGGCAGATAATCCTTTCTAATTGCCAACTTATTCCATTCTGAATATTAAGAGAGAAGCATGAGTCCAGTCTCCTGGAGGAACCGGGAATTCTCACATAAGCGAATCTCTTCTAACAGTTCGGTTCCCTACTACTCTTTCATTCTCTGCTCCTGTGTCTCTCATTTTTCCCTTCTAACTGCAAATCCTGTTGTGACCAAACTATGTATACTTGGTGTAACTGGAAATTATTTCTTCTGTTGATAGTAGCAGAAATAGACATGCATATACCTTCTCTTCTCGTTTCTCCTGGGTTGCTGATAAGCTGAATTATGTATGAGCCATATTGAACATTTCTATCTTTTTTCCAATTATGACCTGAAGCAGCACAGAAGTACGTTCCTGCCTGCCTGGCAGAGGAGGAGAGCAGTGCAGGGAGGGCAGGGCTAGAATCAATAAGCTGACATGCGTTCCCAAGAAAAGCCTCAGGGACAGTTAGTGGCACTAACAAATTAATAAATATATTATTCAGTGGTAATGTTGAGAATTACAGAGCCTTTTAAATAGAGAGATTATATGAAATGTGAGTAGGAAGGATGCCAGCGTGGAAGAATGTGGCAGCAGGCTGACTGCAGGTGTCTGCGTGGTGTCCTTCCACAAGACTCCTTGTGTGTTCAGCACTGCAGCTGTGTCGGGAAAGGTGGCGATACCTGTATTTGTCTCTAGCTGCCTCTATACCGAAGTATGCCACCAGTCTGTGGTTTCCAGCAGTCTCCACCCAACAGAGAGACAGGCAAAAGCAGCGCAAAAAACACTCTTCAGGGGACAGGGAGGAGTATATAAATTCTTGGGGAAAGGAAGGAGGCTTAAATACAAAGTCTATTACCAGTTCCTTCTCCCAGGACTTTCCAACGTGGCTATTCAGTTACAGGTTTTGATTTCCAGAACTGGGAAGGTATTTAATTGTAACTGGTCCTTTAATGCTCTGCAAGCAGTCTTTTTTCACTCCCCTGTAACCCAGAGCATACAGTCATATCCAAGTGACGCTGAATATATTGACTTTCATTTCCCTTTGTTTTTTAAGTAAGTTAAATTGAAACAAAAATACCATCTCCAGTTTCCATTTCCAGCACAGATATCTACAGATCCCCTATGCCCCTATCCCAGACTCCTAATCATGTGGCGTGTAGTTACCTGCCTGGAGAGTGCTGCCAGGCTCCACAGGAGAGCGGCTCCTGGTAAAGACGACACATAGAAGAGCCAGGAAAGGGTTGCTTGGACATTGGGTTTCAGCCTCGAGGTAGCCTGGCAAGTTACTGGCTGGCTTTGCATTCTGAGAAGTCAGGGAAGTTCTGTTTTGTTTCAGTGGATCCCTAGAAAGTTCCTGAGTGCAGCAGTTGTCCCAAGGTGGAAAGCACCTCCACCTTATCGTAATTTGCTGTTTACTGAACCACGTCATGAGCTTAATTTCTTTCACCATCTGCCAGCTGTATTCCAGTTCCTGGGGTTACACTGTTTGAAATGATGCAAATGATAAATGTTTGACTGTTACAAATGATTTCTGTGGAGAGCTAGATCTCAGAAGGCCTGAAACAATATGCCTTTTTTGTAAACACTCTTCTAAAACTGATTTTGTTATTGAAATAGTAAGCAGAAGTTAGCTATGTTTAATCCTTGTTTATGTTTGGTTAGTTACAAAAGGATCAGTTGGATCATTGTACTTTGTCTCATGTTTGTCTTCATTGCTTTTGCATCTTTTTCCCAAGGAGACTTTCTAGCAATAGATTATAAAATTGAAAGAATTAAAGCAGGGAAATTGAATCTGTTTGGATGCGCTCATTCTGATTGTGTAAGTGAATGAAGGCGCCCCATACCTGCTGCTCCTGGGATTGGCAGTCATCTCTTCATGTCTCTGGTCAGTCTTTCCACTATGTGTTTCATGCTCATTAACTGTTCCAACTTCATTTAGTCTCTCCCCTGGAAAGAAAGACTGCTGTGATAGCAGAGATCCTGCTCCTGTTCTTTACTATCTACAGGAGCAATCCAGACAGTACTTTCTTTCTGTGTGAGACAGGCAGCTAATGGAGCTCTGTAATTGTTGCCTTTCCAAGAGCTGCAGCACAGTGAGCCTCCACGTGCTTCACTGCTTAGGGAAATGTCCTAAAATACAGTGATGCACAGAGAAATGAAGCAGCCTGAGTGTGGTTGCTTTGTGTTAGATTGTGTATGTCCCATGCTTGTTAAAAAGGGAAACATTAAGCCAATTACTCATGGTGGCCTTATTGAGAAGTTCAGGTTGTCGCCTAGAAGAATGTAAATCCCAGCTCACGTGGATTTATGCTATTAAGGTATAAACAGTGTTCACAAGGGAAGAGTGTATTGTGCTGTTCAACAGCAGGTCGTGTAGTATTGGTCTGGTAAGTCAATTTAGGAGCCCTGTCATCCTGCTGAGACCTCTGGTCATTTCTCAGGTACTGAACAGTGTCTAGAAAAATCCTAAAATTTCAAGGGGAGAGTGTTTTGTATCACCAGTATGTCCCATGCTGTCAATACCTAGGCTGCCACAGTATCTGCAGAACTGTTTCAGATACTTAATTTTTGGTATCTATAGAGCACCTATCATCTGAATCCAGGCATGAAACTCCGAGTTCTCTTAATTTTATTTATCTACTTCTAAAGGTTGGATTCAATAAGAATGTTAGTCTTACGCTTAAAGTTTATTTTTTATAATGTCTAACAAGAAGGACTTCCTTGGCTGTGGATGAGAGACAAAGGAGTAATTTTCTCAGCTGAAGAAAAGTTTTAAGTGTTGTTTGTCTCCCCTCCAAACAGGAGAGTCAGCAGATCTTTAGAATGTATCAGACCCAAATGCCATAATTTCCATTTCTTATCTCTGTTTAAATGATTAACTAATGACACATAACCATATAATGTATCCGTGATAGCAAGTTCCATCAGAAGACTGCCATGCACTAAGGTTAACGTCCAGGTTCATTCCACAAGTTTATGAAGCAAGAAATAAAACCTTTGAAAAGTTTTATATGAAATATCATACAGTTAATGCCAAGCTGAACCCTTTGGAGCTGTGCACTCCCATAAAACCTTGTGTTTGAAAAGGTACTGACCTCTCAATCTTGAGAACATTTGCCTTTTACAGCAAGTAGCTGTTTCTGCATATTGCCTCTCAAATGAGGTCCTATGTGATTACATCTGTAACAGGATGGGATGTTGTCACATTCTTATCAGCAAGTTAATGGCATCAATGATATTGCAACACCCAAAAGCAGCACCTGTTTCAGGATTCAGGAAGGACTTCCCAGATAAAAACAAGTGAGCTTTATAAACAATAAGGAAGTGTATTCTACAGAATTCTACAAAAGCTCTAATGCAGGGTTCATATTGCCAAGTACTAGGTAGCTTGAAGTTGTAAGTGTGCAGTTGTACTAGGAAGTGTGCAGTTATATCCTGTAAAAAGATTTCTCAGAATTCCTTGTCTCACACAGTTTATTCCAAGTTTATTCAGCAGTTTATAAGCACTGACTTTGGTACTGGAAATTATATTCAGCTAAGAATTTTTGTTGCCAGTAACAGTTGTCTCCTTTCTACTTGCTCTATTTCTCAAATCCCTCGTGAAGGTATTCAGGAGCGTGGATGCTCATTCCGAGCCTTGTGGTAACCTACTGGTAACTGCTATCTGTTATGAAAATTGATAATTGAGCCCTGGGCATTATTTTCTCTCTTCCTGGGCTCAGGGTGTAGAGACAGATTGCTTCTCACTCTATGCTGTCTTACAGCTTCTTGGGAGATTGTCATGGAAAGTATGTCAGACAGTTCTCCTACTGCTCCTCTGCTATCGGAATGTTCAGCCTATTCCAATAGGTAAATGAGGCACAAACGGATGATTTAACTCCCTGGCAGAGATGTGCTCACACAGGCAGGTTCCTGTCTTGCTGAGGAGGTGTCCCTGTGCGTTGCCATCCCCCAGCTGAGACCAGGGATGGCCAGATGACTGCTTCTGTGTCTCTGCTCCAGTTTGAAATCAGACAGGTTAGATTAAATCGTCTGTGGTTTAAACTAATCTGTTCTGACTCTCCGTTGGAACAGATCATCGGTCCCAGCTGGGAGGCAGCAGCCATCAGTGCTGCCTTTCACGTCACTGCAGAAAGGCTGGCGTTCCCATGTGCCACGACCCCTGTGGCAACAACAATGCCTGAAAACTTAGACAGGGCTGGGATTCTGATGGTGTTGGTAGGCAGTAAATGAGGGTGGAAAGCTTGGCTCAGGCCTAGGCTAAAAAGAGCAGTAGTTTAAAAAGGGTGGGAGTGGAGCAACACAGTGAAGGCTGCCAAGGAGGAGATGTGTGTCCCATAAGCTTTTCGAACTAGATGCTGTGAAGGAAGAAAAGGCAAGAGTGACATAGGCATAATGTAACAGATTGTAAATCTTGAAGTAAATACATCTGTTGGGAAAACGTGGGTGTCTAGGTAGAGATGGTGTGCTAGCTGTTGTTCTAATCTGTACCAGAAAGTGACCAAGTTAGCCTCCCACTACAGTAAAATCCTCAAGTTATTCATAGGCATCTGCCAATCTTCTTTTTGGTTCTCCTGGTCTTACTGGTCCTCTTCTGCACCTGTTCCTATTTGATTTCAAATACTTTTTTTTTTGAACACACCAAACTAAAGATGTCCACACAAGGAGTCTTGCAGGAGTTTTTTGAAAAGTACTAGCATAGCTTCTCTGTGTTTTTCTAATGCACCTATATTTGTCTCCTCTTGTTTCCAGGCTCTATGTGCCAGGTTTATAGTGAGAATTGTTAGTATTTCCTATGTTTGTTCCTATTATCCCTGTCACTTAAGGTGATCTAGTAGCTCTTGCTTGATTTTTTTTTTTACTGTCCTCTTTATTTACAGCATCTCCACAATGCTGTCAATTTAATACCTGCCTTTTGTGCAGAGGTGGTTAATGCATCTAGTCATTTCAAAACTGGTGTTTGAGGAACTTGTTGATAGAGACCACTGTTGCACTACTAATAAAAAAAAATAGTGAGCAAGAGAGTGGAGTTGATTAGGTGTCAGTGAGCCCTGATTTGGCTTTCAGAATGTTTATCTGGTAATAACAAGGCTGAGGCTGGACCCGGTGACTCTCAGATAATAAATTTAGTTTGGAGGACTGGCAGCCAGAAGAAAATACTTTAATTAATGAGTTGTGTATCCATCGATCTAGATGTCTTTCAGGGAAGGGGAAAAAAAAAAAAAGACATGAAAACCCACAATTATAACTTAATCAGTTTCTTATTGTAAAAAGCACTTTAATGGAAATGTATTGAGTTCATCTGGAACAAGGAAACAAGAAGTTAGTTCCTTTAGATAATTTGAGTAACTGTAAACCATGTCAGAATCAAAAGTCACATTTCTTGTCAGATTTAACATCTAGTGGTGACCATCAGAAGCTAAAATAATAGATCTTTATCATTAGATGTTTCAAAAGACCTTTCTCATTGCTGGATCTCTTTCAAGATGCCTCATTCTGAGAGCGTCTGTAGCAACCTGTTATTGACAGATGTGCTCTCTGTAGCTTGTATGTCAGTCCTGCTGATATCTCCTGCTGACTAATAAAGTTAGTTGCTGGTATGTATTTGTAGAGCCTTTGAAGTCTGTTAGGTTGTGGAATAGCCTTCTGAAAGAGTTGGTAGCTCATTGTTTGAACTATTGGAAATTAATGGGAAACACTGCTTGATAATGCCATACGGATTATCTGCTCTGGTTCCAAGGAAAAAGGGAAGGGCAAAAGCAAGATGTCCTGAAAAGCCTTTCTGAGTCCTTGAGTACTTTGGCAAAATTTTCTTCTCTATCTGCTCATAACTGAAAGATTCTTTGCTCAAAGCTTAGTGACTTGTTGTCATTTACTGGTATGCCATGACTTACACAGGCACTTAAGAAGACACAGCACCACAGTGATCTTCTACAACATCTTTTGCAGAAGTGGGAGAATATATTCACTTAATAGAACTGAAGAGAAAGTTCTTAAATGGAAAATGGAGCATGGAGAGAACAGAATGTGATAACCATGACTGTAGGGAATGCAGTGCTTATAACTACAGAAGCATAAATCTCTGCATGCAAGAAGGTTTCTGTACAGTCATCTTGGGCTTTTGTTCTGTGCCTTCTCTTCTTCCTCTTACAAAAAAGAAAAAAAAAATCACAGCCCCAATTAAATCGTTCTTGGAGAAATCTCTGTTTTAAAATTAAAGCCAGAAAAATGGGAAACTGGAATATCAACACATGCTAATATATCTGTAGCAACAACAGCTGTTCAGAAGAGAGCATGTCCATGTAGAGAATAGTGTACTTCATGCGTCACTTACCGTACCTGTGGAAGAGAACATTTTGCAAGTACTTTAACTTCCTCTCCTGCAGAAAAAGGAAAATCACATAATTGCTGTTGATGGACCACCTTTTGGTCTTGGTCTGAGATGTTGACTGTACAAAACAAAGCTGGCTTTGCATTACAGACCTGTAACACTGATAATTCTGACAGCTGGTTTCTGTGCGTCACGCTTATTCACGAGTCCCACATCTAGTTGTCCTTACGGGTCTCCTGTTGATCTTGTATTGTTCTTATACAGTCTGGTGTCAGGAAGGCTCTATGTGATGCTTATTAAAATGCAGAGCCCAGATAATGAGCAAAAAGAATAATTGGCCCTAATTTTGAATGCAAGGAAGTAATTATTGTGACCACTCATTGTTAATTTGTTATTTGAGCTGTTAGTGACTAAAATATGTTTGTCATAAAGGTAGTCTAAAATACGTGCATTCCACTTGCTGTCTTAGAAGCCCAGAGAATCTTTATAAAAGTATTAATCTTGTAGTAGTAAAACAACACCTTCCCCATAGAGTTTTCTAACAGCTGTTTATTCTTGTGGATATTTCAGTTGGATAGTAAAGTAGTGACTCTTTCTGGCACTCTCACCTGCTCACATTCTTTCTGCCCAGAGCTCCAGAATAGCTCTTTCAAATCCTTTATCCTAAGGAAAAACCAGCGGGTGTGAGGTATAATAAGATCTGTCCAAGATCATCTTGCCCCTTGATGAGGCAGGTTGGATGATGCCATGGGAGAACACTGCAACGTATTCATCTCTCGTGCTAATCCTGTGCTCTGTTCCTTCAATCCTTTTATCACAAGGGTCCAGCCTGGATGAAATCTTTCCAAGTTCTTGGGGTATGAGTTGAGTGGAGGAGTCTAATAAATAGCAATCAGAGCAAACTTGATGCAGCTGTAGTGTACAAATGTTCACTGTTGTGTTGCTGTTCCAAGCTGGGGCTGGGGGGAATTTCCCTGTGATACGAGTGCCTGCCAGCACTGGATGCAGAATGCTTTAAATAAAACTAGCTGCACAAAGCACTATGTGCAACAGAAGTGGCATTATGACCTTTAGCTACTTTGAGACCTCTGAAAAGATGCTGGAAACATTAACCTCTTGGAGAACTTAAAATCCCCAGGTCTTGCTTTTTGGTACTACAGCTCCAAAATGGTGCTCTGTTTACACATAAGGCAATACTGGAATATATTTTTCTATACCTCTTTGGTTTAGACAATGCCACAATTGGTCCCAATGAGGAGAAAGTCCTTGGAGAGAGAACAGAAATCATCAACATATTGATGAAAAATGCATGAACTGCACACAGGGTGGTATTAACAAAAGCTGTTGCAGGGGAAGATAATGAATTAGGGAATGCATAGTCCAACATGACAGGATATCTGGTATAAAGAAGGGCAGACAAACAAGGTCATGAGGAAGATCAGAATCAGCCTTTTAAAGTGAGCCTGCAACTCTTTCACTTTGAGTCCCAGAAGGGAAGAATAGTGCATGCCAGCAGTGCTACAGTTTGAGGAAGTTCCTTCCAGATGGAGCTCCATGCCTAACCTGCGACACACAAACCAGGCAATGAAGAGAGCTTGCTGTCCCTTGGAGCCTGTCTGGAAGGGAGATGAGCCCAGCTGAACCCCTGACAAGTGCCAATCCACAGAGATCAAAATGGTTCACCTGGAAGAGTGATATGGTCAGCCAGGAGTGCCCTTGCTTGCATGGACCATCCTCTGTAAGAAGATTGGGTGTTGTCTCCTGCCTCCGGCCAGGAGGTTAACTGGAGCAGCTTTCTTTTCTGCAAGAATATCACTGATGTGAAACCTGGCTAGATTATGCATGCAGATATGTCATCAGCTAGCCCAGCACTGAAGTTGTTGAATGGTTTGAGGCCGGGGGGAAACTCAGTGTGTGTTCTTTACAAATAAATGATTTGGTTGCTCAATTTGGATATGAAATTTGTCCCTTCAAAAAGTAACATTGCAGAGAACCTTAGCTGAGGCTTTGCCTACAGGAATAATGTGGCCTCATGGAAGAAAACAGCAGTTGTTTTGCCTAGAGGTGGTAGGCTTAATCAGAGTCCACCTGATTGGCATGTAGCACACGTCCTAAAGTAACTTCTGCCTGCCATGTGCTTCAAGTCCTGAGGAAGAAATTCAGTCAGATGAGCAGTATCTAGACTTGAATTCAGCAAACATGAATAAAATCTTTATCTTTTGCAGCTGGACTTTCAAAAGGGTGGGAGGGAGAAATAAGATTCTGGAGGACTCATGTTTTTACTAATTAGACACTAAAAATGATAGAAGTGCTAAAAAAATAATAAAATAAACCCTCAGCTCTTGCCCCAGGCATGAATTTACTAGCTTTAGTTTGTTGTTCAGTTCGGTTCATTGATCTTGTCACAATTGATGATTCATTAAGTTGTGACTACTGTAGAAATTACAATGCACAGATGTAGCTGTACTGCACATCTGTGTGTTCCCAATGTGTTAATGATTTAAAAATGCACTTTCTGCCTGGCCATCCACTGTGCTTCAAGTGCCAACTGACATTCTGTATTACTGAGCCATTTGTTGTGGTTGGCAGAGGAAAAGTCTTTTGGTTCTCCTTGTAGTTTTTTGTTACTTTTACCTATTTTCAGATATCTGGATTTTATTTTCCCAGCAACCTTGGCCTTGCAGAATGCAGGTTGTGATGTCTGTCTCTTTCTGCAGGCTGCCACCTTTTTCAATATCATGTGCTTTGTCCTGGTGTTTACTTACAGAAGATGAGGTTCTTTCATGCACTGAGTTAGGAGGAACATCAGGCTCAACAGCAGGATTTGCTGATTTCCTGACTTGCTCAGAATTCTGAATTTTAATTTTTGATATTTGACTGAGGTGTCGTTGACTTGGTTCCTAGCTTAACACTAACAACTGAGTTTATCTAAAGCTTCTCAGCCCAGCAGGTCCCAGAAGACCTCAAAAACTTTCAGTGTATTGACTTACAGGCTGATTGGCACAAGCAATTCAACAATATGTGACAACACTGTAAAACAACTTAATTGTTAAACCTACCTCTAGCCTCTTCCCCTAATTCAAACCACTATTCAGGCTGGTCCTTGTTAGAGACTTCAAAGCAGAAACCTGAGTTGTCTGTCTGATGGAGCACAGCTTTGCATTGATGAGGGAAGCTATGCCCACTATTAAATCATAGTATTATGGTTTATGCCCATGTTGTGCAGTTAATGTATTTCCTTGTGATTACGTTCTGTCTCTAAAACCATTTTCTAGTGCAGACAAACCCATAAGACTCCTCTTGCTTCAGGCCTTTCAGAGAGTGCCCAGGGAGAAGAGGCTGCATCTGTTCAAGCACATACCAGCCAACGTCCCTTGCTCTGTATCCATTTCCAATTTGATTGTAGGTGCTGTGGTAAGAGGGTCCATGTCGAGAATCTCTCACTTGCATCTTCTTTGTTTGAGACATACACACATTTCTGAAAGCTAGATTAAAGGATGTCTTTAAGAAATTACATACTATATCATAAAAAAGTGCAAAGCAGCTCTAACTCCAGCACTAACTGGTCAGTTTATTCCAATAATTACTGTTTAATTCCACAGCTGAAACGGTATAAACTTAACTTTAATCCAAGCCATTTGGCTCTTTCTGAGACTGTAAACCCTCTTTTCTGACCTGTCTCTCTGAGATTCCTTTTTCCATATAAGCTTCTGTAAATTCTCTTCAACAGACTGAACAGTTTGAGCTTGGTAAGGCCCTGTTGTATTGCCTATTTTCTAGTTCCTGGCTTGCTTTTGTAGCTCATCTTTAAATTCTCTGTACTTTTTCTGTGCTCTTCTGGAAATGCATGCATTGCAATTCACACTACATTTTACTGCCTTAAGAAACAGCTGCAGTGATTTGATTCAAACTGAAGGTCAGTCTATCACACTGTCTTTTCCAGGAGCCAGTGCTGGATCCCAGGGAAGTGTGTAAGGACAGAGCTTGCTTGTAGTGACAATTCCTCCAAACACATGCTTTTCTGGCCTCTACTGATGTGTAGCTCTGGCATTTTTGAGCTAGCAATAGTGGTTTTAGTCAAACTAATGAAAGAAGAATCTAGTTATTCTTTGAAATTTAACTTCTTAAAAGTGCTGGTCTGTTTAGTTGTGATCTAACATATGTTCTTTGCAACAGCAAAATCATACATCATCATCCAGTAGAAACTGGGCTGGGCAGCACCTTGCAGCTGCTTTACCTTCTCTATCGCAGTATTGCATGAATATTGTGAGCCCTTTGAGTCGCTGTTTTCCAGGACTGCCTCCCATCTTGCAGGTTAAGCATATGTTTTTGCTCGTTCCTGTGGCAACTGAGGACACATCTGGAAAACTCTAGAACTTCTGTCCAGGTGAGTCAGTGCACAGGGTCAGAATAGGTAAAAGATGAAACTTCAAGAGGGGTTTTGTGATGTGCACTAGCAGGGAACTGGCCTCAGTGACTCAGAAGGGGTTAGGTTTGTTTCAAATTCCTTGTCTTCAGATTGCTTTGTACTCTTTTGTATTCAGATATAATCTGTTGGGTGTTGCCTCTTTAATTCTGTGCAGTTTGTAGCAGTAGTCTGTCTTTGTTATTTATAATCCTTCTGAGGTCTTTGGTGTTTGTGAAGCAGGCCTGCAGTGGGATGTGCTTTGCAACTTGCTTCAGTAGCTGTGTTGAGGGGAAGAAGCTCTAGGGCCTTTCTGTGCAATTGTGGAAGGCTGCACCCAGGTCTTCTTTACATGGATTTTGGCAGCAGAAGCATGCACGTCCCTCATCTCCAGACATGACTAAGGGCTTTTGCCCAGCAAAGGGAAATCTCAAAAGCTGTTGTGCACCAAGGCAATTCTACATTTCCTACAATGGCACCTCACTAAAATTCAGCCCTGAATCAGTGAATCTGTCCTAATATTCAAGCTCCCCAGCTGTAGATTTTGTGCTACTTAATGCAAATGACGACAGTGAGTGACAGTACCCCATCAAGACTCAATTAAAGCCAACTTTCCATTTTTTCTTACAACATTTAGTCCTAATACAAGTGAGATGGTTTTTGTCAGTTATGCAAGTCATAAGCAGCGCTGGAGTAAATTGAGAAGTGAGTGGAGCTGGGCCAGACAGAGTTGATCCTTTTGATCTTTTCTTGCTCTTTTATATACAGAAAGGCAAGAGATCTCAGAGGTGTCTCGTCTTGTCCTGTGCTGCCATATGGTCCCTTCGTCTGACCGATGGCAAATACATAAAAGGTGTCCATAAAAAAAAAAGGTGTTTAACGAAACTGTCTGAAACGTAAGTTAAGTCACAAAACTTGGCAGCTCATCTTCTCCACCTTCCTAACAACTGTGTCACTGATACTCACTGAAGCACAGAATTGAAATGCCTTCTCTTATCACTTAACCTGTTCTTTTATGGTATACATTTTTTAAAAAAATTGCAGCACTGTTGTCCTTTAGATCAGTGCCGCTATTCTAAGCCTGGCAAGCCTTGTTTTTCTGTGGCTGAAAAATGAATCTGCAGAATGTGAATATAACCTAGTGATTCATTACTTTATGTACTTCTCAGTTTATTGAGACATCAAGTGTTGGATTTCATGGAAACTGGACCTCAATGCCAAATCACAAAGTATGAACTTGCTCTCCCTGTGACATTAATTGCTAATTTACAGCTACTATAGAAGAGCAGGTAGAGTGGTGCAGGCACAAGATACACCAGCAGAAACTACCCAGACTCCATAATTATGCCATT
Organism: Caprimulgus europaeus; assembly: GCA_907165065.1. The sequence goes on along the minus strand of OU015534.1, from coordinate 12,303,623 downwards.
AACAATAACTCGGTAGTGCTAGTGTTAGTGTGACCCCTTCAGCATTTTTAAAGTTATTTTGGCATTTCTTGTAGTAGGCCATTCTGTCTTCAAGACACTTGACAGATACTCATTAAAGACTATGAACTTTAGATGTGGAACTTTGTATTTAAATCCTAAGTTTCAGTAGAGTTATGGCTAAACCATAGGAAGTTTTGTTGGTGCTTCTCCCCGTCACCAGCGTGGCTCCCAGGCTATTTTTCAATTGCAGGCAGGAAGGGGAAGTGAACATTGTTTTTCACTGCAATGCTGCTGCCTTTCCACTGAGTACCAGTTAAGACAGCAAGTATGCAGAGGTCTGAAGTTTGTTTAAAATTGAAGTACAGCTCCCTAGGTGGATGGTGCTTATCTTCAGTCCACTGGTCAGCTGTCTCAGATGATAAACTTATACTTCAACAATAGAATTAATAGCAGCCTTTTGGTTATTAATATACCACAATATTTTTATAAAAGAAGTCTACCTATGATCTGCTGATGCTTTTCAGGGAAGGGGAGTGTAGTGCTATTTTTCAGGACATGTCTGTATGTTGTCATGTCAGCTGCTCTGTGCAGTGGTACAGGGTAGGCATTCCACTTGCTGCTTTTGTTGATTTCCATAAAGATATTTTGCAAATGCCTCATCCGTCTGGCTTTAGTAAGTAATGTGCAGAGGGTTCCCTCTATGAGCTCTGAGCATTTTCCGAACCAAATAGTTTGGAAATCACGTTTGGCAAACTCTAAATTCTGAGCAAAGCAGGTGCAACAAACGTTTGTAATCTGTTGACTTCAGTCAGAGCTCCGTTTCTTAGTAGTGAGTATTGCCGCCCGTCAGAGCAGTGCTGCTTGCTCTAGAATCTAGATCTGATTGAGTGGTGCCGCTTCTGTAACTGTACCTGAGGTGGCTCTTCTTCACGTAGGATTAGCTCAGTAGGTTTTTTTACACCAGAAACATAATTCGCCACTCTGATCCTTGGAGTGTGCTCGGTGAAAAAGTCCTGGATAAAAAAATGTGAGTCTTGTGATGTCTTACTTTGTGGTGGAACTTGAGCTGGTTTCCTGGATGGTAGCTGAAGAGGAAAGTTCAGCTTACAGGGAGGGCTCAGCAACCTTGTGGGCCATTGTTGACTGTGTCATTAGAGTAATGAAGGCTCTGATGGCGGAGCCTTGTAGAAGACCCCATGAAACAGCATGCCATGAGGTAACGCAGAGACAAAATGATTGCCAGGACTACCACTGGTTACAGCATCATCGTTGCTTGACTCCTGAGGAGATCAAACTGGAAAATAAGGATTTAGAGGCCTATGTCTTGCTGAATGTGCTATGGGAGAGCCTCTGCCTTAGCCTGGGGCACTGCACGGGAAAAAATGTGAAGGAGCTTATGTGAAAGTATGATGTATGGGTGATGAAGCATTGCTGGTGCCTGGAGAGAGTCAGCACCTCGGTAGAATGTCATATATCAGGAAGAATCGTGAATCTTTCAAACAGAAAAATAGTGCAGTGTGTTGTCTTAGAGAGCATGGGGTGATAGCTGGGCAACCCTCACTCTGTGGCCAGGCTTCAGCAATATAATATTGCATGTTTTCACAGCTCTGCCTGACAGATATACTCTTACTCTGTTGTGCATTAGTATAACCCAAAGAGTTTTTCCAAGGAGCTTCTGAAATCTTTCTAAGATACCTGCTTTTGAGGCTTCACAACATTTAGAATGTTAAATGCTGAGAGAAGCTTAGAGGCACAAGGAGTCTTATCATGTGAATATTCACTTTTTTAATAAGATAATGCAGCTACTACTGGAAGGAAAGGAAAAAAAAAAAAGGGCAACACATTCTCAGGCAAATTACTGCCACAGATTCACTAGTTAAAAGTAAGGAAGGTCCTGAAGTGTAATGGAGCGAATCACTGATGACCAGCTTTATGGTGGTGTAATCTGACATTTCCTTTCAGTGGTAAATACAGAAAATCATAGTGAAATATTGAAAACGCGATGTGTTGTAAAAGTTACAGCTTCCTCATCAAGTTTATTGTGCTTTGGGAGATACAAGGTCTGGGTTGCTTTCTGGAATAGTTAAGACATTTGAAATTTAGACACTGAAATGTAAACTAGTCCTTTGCTACCTGTAGGTTTGAGATGGTCAAATATCAGCATAATTACGCAGCCGACCAGTTGTGCTCGAATGCCCGCTGCCCGCAAGTGGCTGTGCATCAGTTGGTCATGAGCCGCGGGTTTCCACGGAAACTGCATGTACCACTACCTGTGAATAATTGAGAACGGCAGCTGTAATGAGAGAATTTGGGGCAAATTGTGTAAATATTCCTAACTAGATTACAGTGGTAAAATATTTTCACTCTAGATGAAGATTTAACTTCCAGGTTTAAGGAGATTAAACTGAAGAGGTCCAGGAAAAGAATCTATCCTTGTGAAATCCAGGGATGAGTGTTTTAAAACCCATTACAAATTCCCAGAATTTGAGAGCAGGATTTGGGAAAGTTGTATTCCCTGTGCTGCCTTGAGGGTCCAATATCCTTTGTATTTTTGTTCTTGGGGGCAGTTAATTGAAGTGCAAAAGCTCTGAATTTGTAGCAGCTGTGTTGGCTGGGAAGTGACTGCTCAGACCCCACTGCTTCAGGGCAGGTGCCTTTTTCTTGTCCTGCTTGCAGGGACATGGGAGGACACACCAGAGGTTTGGAATAAAATAGCCAGATAGCATCTACCAAGTCTCCCCTGTTTTTCTTCTTCAGCTTATGTATTTATTTTTTTAAAAGTTAGGTGCAGTAGCTTAATATTCAGGGCACTCTTGTGCTCTGCAGTGTGATCTGCATAAACCGAAGGAGAGATGCTACAAGCTAGCTCTTTCTATAAAGACAGCTTTGTGTGTGATAGAGAAGAAAAGCCAGCTGGATGTAACAGGATTCACTGTGATTGCTGCTCAGATGCTGTGGACGTGTATTTATGTTAGGTTGAAGTGACCTGAAGAATTTCCATTGCCCATCTCTCTGCATACTGTATCTTGCACTGAGCTTGCAGAATAAATGTGTGCAGTCATGCCAGCAGGAGATATGTGTGTTTTAGATTAGCCTCAGGTTAAAAAGAAATGGTGACTGTTTTGTGTGCTGCAGCTAATGAAAAGGTTTGGGCTAAGACATCATAGTTAATGTTACACAAAATTAACTTGTCTTTGAAACTGATTTTGTTTTATTTTTTGCCAGCAACAGTTTCTCACCTCTGGTAAAGCAGTAGAGTATGTCTAATTTTATGTGAGCCCAGAGCAAGCCAAGGGGTTGGTATTACCTGGAAGAATGTTGTCTTCATCTGGGAAGCTTAAAAAGACGGTGCTAGACTCCTGGTTCTTCTCATTGCCTTTCAAACTGCAGAAAGACCTGGGAAGTAGCTGCTTGTGCAGTTTACAAAGAGGATGTTAATTGGTGTAACTGAGCTTTCCTTCTTGAAAGTAGTGAACTCTAAAAACTCTCAAATCATGAATGTTGCTAGGTTAATTGGATGGTTAAATTTAGCAAAGCCTCAACTGTGCCTCACTGAATAAAACAGAGCTACCATTTATTATTTAAATGCCTGTTCTGACATGAGGCGGTAGCTTGGGGTGGGCTACCTTGCAAACCAGGCAATCTAGTAAACAGTTATTATTGACTTGAGAGATGGAGCTTGTCATGAATTGCATCTGTGCTGATGCTGTCAGTTAATTCTGAGCCAGATAGCTGTAACCGGCTTTCATTCCACTAGCAAATACCTGGGGATATATGGGGCTATGTACTAGCAGTGCTTGGCTGAAGAGGATTAGTTTTATCTTACAGTCAGTGATCCACAGCATCCGGCAGCCTTATTAATTAAAACCAGAACATGTCACAAGACTCTCATCCAAGTATATGAAAAGGAGGTGCCTTAAACTTTGTATTTTGCTTATTAAAAAACCCAAAACATTTCACTGAAGAAATGCCCTGCTGATGACTGAAAGATTTAGTAATAAAGTAGGTTTAAATGGGAGGAAATACTCTTGCTCAGGTTTCCCTCTGCTCATGATGCCAGAGCCTTGTCAGAGTGAAATATGTAACACTGGCTGAATGGCTGAGCAGCTTCCATCTGCTTCAGGATCTCTCAAAGATAATCAAGAATGATGAAAATTGTTTCTTCATTTTTGACCTCTAACCAACCTGTTAGCCTTATGTCTATAAAACAAGGGATGTCTCCAGACTGGACATAAATTGTAATGCCAGTGTAGATCACAAGTCCTCTATCAATATTTGAACTGGAAAGAGTTTATATCAGTATAGCAGCAGTTTATTGTATTCACGAGAAGAACTACATACCCTTAAGACTCATTAATTTGACAGAACCTTAATAGTAGCTTGCAAATCTTACTGCCACTTCTTGCAGGAAGTGAGGTCCTTCAGGATATGCTGTCCCAAGACTAGAGGAACCATCAGCAATGTTTATTTCCCATGCATGCCGTCTTTCTGCAAGGCAGGAGATTTGCTCTTTGCTACCACAAGGATTGGTTTCACATATGCGACAGTAATGTGTGGCACTGGCCCATCCTCACTGATTTCTGCATCTGCCACATGCCCTCTCCCAACACTCTCTGTCTCTTCTGTATAATACAGGGTGTTTTACTGCCAGTTGTGAGTTTTCTGTAAGCCCTTTCATGTTGTTCTTTCAGCCACGTTCTTCCTGTGTACTGTCTCCTTGCTTGCACCTTCACTGCCTTGGAAACCATTTTCCTGCACTCATCAGTTGGTCCTTATTCCTGAGTGCCCTGTTCCTTCCCCCCTCCTGCTGTACTGATAGCACAATGCTGATGCTTAGAAGACGATATAAAATGATACCTTATCTCCACTCCTCCTTTCCCCTGGTTCTGTTTTTAATTTCTCTGTGCGATCTGTGTGCTTTGGGCTGCAAGCATCTCAAGGAGGAGGAATGCTTCATGTTTAACTCTGTAAAACCCTGTGCAAACTGCTGGGAAGGGGTCACACAGCACAGGCTGTTGCTCTGAACTAGCATATCTGCGCAGAAATTCTTGCTCAGAGCAAAACACCACTTGTACCAACTCTTACCTTTTCTCCAAGGATGAGTGTCATAGCTTTCTGGAGATTTACATCATCTCGCAGAGGTTTTGTCTTCCTGTCGAGCAAATGCTGCATTCCCACAGCTGGTGAGCACAGCCAGGGCAGCCTGTCTGTCCAGCGCTGCCAAGCCCCTTGTGCTGTCTGAGTTCAGCGAGCAGGAGCGTGGATGTTTACATACATCTCCACCTAACTGTCAGTCCTTCCCAAATGTCATTCATCTGTCATTTTGGCTGCTGTACGCTCTGTCTCATTTGCTTACATTCCTTAAACTCTCACTGCAGTAACTCTCAAGGGGTAATAAAAAAAAGATTGTTGAGTCTAAACATGGTTGGGAAATGTTAAAGATTGGCAACCTATTGAGAGAAGCTGTTGGCTTGAGAAAGATTTAGAGGGCCTTAAATAGCAGAGGTCATATTGGCTGTGGAAAAAGAAAAAAAAAAAAAACAACTGTGAAGTATGTTTGCAGTAGATGGAGAAGTCCCTGGAAAACAAAATATTTCAGCACAGCAGTCACTGAACTACACATTAACCTGAAAAAGCTGAACTGGAATACACAAACATTGTCCTTGCTGTGTTTCTTCACAGCTAACACATTGATCTGGGCCTCGGTTTTGGTGTGGAATTAAAGGAAGTTGCATTGCTTTGGTTGCAGACTCTGCCCTTTGCAGAAAGCTAGGCAGTCAGGACACAGCCCCCACACCCCAAAACATCTGGTTTGCCCGTTACAGAATTTTAAAGGCAAGATTTGAGACAACTAGCCATATCTTTGGAAGCCTTCCACTGTCATCCCGGCGAACCTTCAGGAGACTCCAAAGAGAGGTTGTTTAAAACATAAGTTAAACTATTGTGTTAGTACAAAGGAAGATAAACACCTTCCCCACCTGTAATATTAGAAAGGCTCAAATCTTTGAGGCGCTGCAGAGTGTTTCAGTGATTGAGAAAGGAAAGGATGGATGTGGCACAGGCTGGTATTAGGACTCACCTTTGATGCTTCTTGTTTCTTAATTAGTATGGGACAGAGATTCGTTATCCTGAGCTCTTTGTCTTTGCAGCTGGGTTTCAGAAGGAGCTCTTGTCCTGAAGATGCCTTTGGTAAAGCTTGGAGATCTCACTGTTGGAATGGTTTTGCTGGGAAACATGAGAAGTGAGTGGTTCATTTGAAAGGCTTGTTTACTTGGTGGTCTGTCTTTGGTAATTATTTGTGCTGACAACACAGCCCTTGGCTGAAGCAGCCTGCATGCCGCAGGCTGGGTTGTAGAATCCAGTGCCACTGGACTCCTACCAGAGTGATGTTTGTTCACCTGTAGCAACAAAGTGAAATTGTGTTTATAATCCTTGCCATGTCCCTGCAGAGCTGTCTCATCCATGCACCTTTGGGGCTTATGTGAAGAGACACTCTTGCTCCCTTCCAGCACTAAGTAGTGTGGGAGGGGTTGTCCCTTGCCTGACTGAATTTCTATCCCTCCTTTGCAGTGCATCCCACAGGAGCATCTTTCATAACACTCGAAGTAGCTTCTGCTCCCTTGAAGAAGAGCAGAGTCTTTTTCTGACCTGGCTTTTTCACACTGGCTGTGTTCTGGGGCACTAGAATACTGCCCATACCAAGACAATTAGCAGGGATTTGCTGACTGCTGGAAGGACCAAGCATGCCTGTTACAGTGTTCATCCTAATGGTGTTGTCCCTGTTAAGAGAAGTGATGAGTGTTTCCCTGCCGTGTCCCCGGTATGTGTGCTAGTCCAGCCCATAGGAGCCTGTGTTCTTTGATCTGCTACAACACATCTGTTTGAAAGGATTAGCAGAAAACTCCCTTCTCAGCAGCTTATGGTTGTCGTATACTGACACCTGTATTTTGGTATTTGCAAGCTAAGCCTGTGCACTTAAATAAGCAAGCTCAGTTCTACATGGGTAAAATTGTAGGATGAACCTACTGTAATTAGAGCTGGTGAGACTCCTCAACACTCCTGCTGTTTGCTATCATAAACATCTTGCATATGTTTGCTGCACAGTGAAAAAGACAGACTTACAGGGCAGGTGCTTCTATTAAAGCAACAAATCAACTTCCAGATAACTGGAAAAGGCACAGTTGCTTTCAGAACAGGTAGAGGATACAGAAGGAAATGCCGTTGCCAAACATCTGGTACCTGGTCTGCACACCTCACGAGAGTGGGTAATGCATACAGTCATGGGTCTCCTAGGCTGTTTGTCTCTGGAGTCCAGGCTGTTCCCTAGGGGATGCTTGATAAGCAGCTTTTCTGGCAGGTTTAAAAGCAAACAGAGCTCATTTCCTGGAATTTTCTTTCAGGATCAGCCTAAACTTTTCCTATGGATAAATCTGGGTACTTAACATTGTTCAGATTCACAGATCAATCTGGGAAACTCTCACAGTACAAAAGAATATTTAAAATAAAGAATGTGCATCACAGTATCACAGTCTCCAAAGCAATATCCCATACTGTGCCAGCTCTCCACCTGGATTCTGTCTCTCTCGTCAGGGCTGGCAGCAGGAGCTAGTGATACCTGCCAGTCAGAACAGTGAGCATGGTTTTTTACCTCAGAACAAAAGTAATATGCTATAACCTCTTTCTTCTCTCCTGTTTCACTCGGTCTGTACGAAGGCTCCGTTGGCTACTTCTTGCTTCAGATGTGTCAGCTTTTTTCCCAAATGAATCAACATACTTTACCTTAATTTTGTTAGGTAGTAGGCTTCTTCAGTCTTATTTTCTATACTTGTCACTTTTATTAAGCTTGTTGGTTGCATGTTGCTGAATGTGGGTGGAGTCCTGCTCATGCAGATATTCCCGTTGATATTAGTGAGCTGTTCCTGTGCTCCTTCCTGAACTGGCTTATCTTTGCTTTCCTGAAATCTAGTGCTGCTGCTCTGCTGCATTCGGAGATTATAAAAATCAGAAAGCTGTGATCTCTTATAGAGGCTTTCTCTGGATTAATTCCTGTTTGGACTTGAAAAGATGTTTTAGAACAGCATCCCATCTTAACTTGACAATTTTGAGCAATGTGCAGTTCTCCACAGTTCATGGTATATTGTTTCAGTTGTTAATTAACCTTTCTGTTAAAAGTTCTGCCTTTCAGCCTTCCCCTTTTATCTGTTAAGATTCTCTAGAGTCTTACCAAATTTCTGTTCCTGTGATGACATTTAGTTACTTTGATCCAGTTACCTTTCAGTCTTCGCTTTGATAAGGTGAACGGATTGAGACCCTGGAACCTCTCTCTAACATGGTATGTTTTTTCCATGCTTAAACCATTCCTACTGCTCTGGGCAGATTTGGTGTTAACACCTTTCTAGGAGGAGTATGAAATGTGGAGGCAGTGCAGTCTGCCCGCCCCTCGCCAGTGTCTCTCTGCAGCCCAGGGCTGTCTCCTGTGGTTTTCTTTCTTACAGACCTGGTTACAGCATCATGCACGTTGTTAAGGACGTAGCTGCCTTGCACAGAGAGGCTGTTCAGACACAGGGTCTGTAGGAAGAGATAACATTTTTATTAGACTAGATAACACAGATGGAAAAAATGAATGAGAAGCCCTTCATCAAGTAAGATCCTCCTCCACCCCCACAAACTTAGCTTTCCTTGTATCTTTTGAGCTGCCTGGTTATGTCAAGACTGTTGCCAAATACTTTGACCTTCATTTTCAGTCTTTATCCTGTCCTTTCTCTGTAGGATTCTTCTGGCCTCACCTTTAGCCTGACAACAAGGCTCATCATGTCAAGGTTCCACTTTATTTAAGGGATCACAATATTCTTTCTGCAGGCTGGCAGTTCACCTTGCCTCGAAAATTTTATAGTTGACATTTACCCCAAGCATTGCAAAAGTAGAGTCAAGGTCTTCTTTTAAAATTGGAACTACAACCACACAGAGACCCTTATCTCTTAGTTGTTTTTTCATTACCTCCTGTGGCTCTAATCTGATTGCTTTGCATATATTAGTGAAGAAGCAAATAAAATATTTGTAATAATAGGTGTGTGGCATTCTGGGGCTGATTTATTTATTTATTCTCCATAAAGGCATGCTCTGGTATTTATTCCTTTAGGCCATCTTGGGATGCTGGTGGTGGCTTCTCAGTTGCTGTTGGGACCATAATCATGATGTGATGGGATGACATAATGAACTCCACTCCCTGCTGGCTTTTCTTTTTCCAAGAATACCGATATTTGAGCTGTAACTTTGGTCTGTGGTTTTGTTCAGTACTTTGTAGATATACAGAAGAGAAGCCAGCTTGCATGGATGTTTCAGACCCTTTCATCACAGAAGCTGTTTTTGGAACAAAGGGCCAAAATGAAGGGCTACAGCCCGAACACTTCTCCACCACACCCTGGAGACTCGCCTCTGACTTTGATACTGAAGCAGAAATACTTGAAAAATCTTGATATTGCTTACTTATTTACAGAAAAGGCAAGAAAAGGCCATGCAGTGTTCCAGCAGACACAATGATCCAGGCCTTCTGTTTCTAGTTTCCTTCAGGAACACCAGTATCCATTTTTCAAATGGTTGAAGGGAAAGTCTAGATAATATAAAAAACCAGATTTTCCTTAGGGAAGAACAGATGCTTGCACTGAAAATGTGACTGGTTTTCACATTATCCAGGGCTGTCAGTGGGTGTTGAATATTTATATACTGTAGGGAAAAGGTGATGAACTAGTTTGCTTCATACTAGCTTTTTCTGCAGGAGTGTAAAAGCCAAGAGTTCTCAGTTGAAGCTTCGTGTTAGTTGTTTTCAGTGGGTGAATAGCAGGGATCGTGTGGAAGAGTTTGTGGGTGATGAGGAAAAGCTCCCTTAGGTTATCTAGCGAGAGGCTGGGGCAATTCTTTCTTCTCAGCATGTGCTTGGTTTGACAGTGAAAATAAATAAGAGGGACCTAGAAATGAGAGTTCTTCTGTTTTTGAAAGGAAGCCTATGGAAATGTTTTATATCATTTTCTTTACAGTCTATAGAAGCTGACAGCCTCTGATTTTAACCTCTACACAGCTGTAAATGCCACAACATATGCAAAAGGCATGATGATCATTGGGTTGCTGATTGACTATGGAGATGTGCCTATTTCAGCCACCCCATGCTGCTGTCCTGGAAAATGAAAATATAGCTACCTTATACTTGAAATGTTATCGAGTCCTCTGTACCTTCTCTATCCCAATGGTGATAAGTGTAGAGATGTTGAAGTGAAAACATCCATGATTTCCTCTTCTAACAGGTGAGAGCCTGAGCAGATGGAATGTTTTTACCAGAGGACAGGTCAGGACAGTCTTTTCACAGTAGATGTGTACTTGAACAGGTCTATTTTGACATGATTTTATTTTCCCTTGGAGGCAGTTTCCCTGTGATGAGTGGGGTTGTCGTAAACCTTCCCTTCATAAGAGGAAGGTATAAGAATGTACGTGCAGGCATGTAGTCTCTCTCCAGAAGCTGCCTCTGCCGTGGTGGTGCTGTTCACCCAGCCATTTATTTCGATTGCTACCTTGTTTTCTTGCAAACTTATAAATAGTTTTGCAGTTTCACAAGAAAGAGAGTATAGTATCTCATGGTGTTGGAATATGTTGTACCATCTTTAAAGTCTTCCAGTGGTGCAGAAAAGAAATTGCTTGTGAGAAGAATCTGGTAATAGCAAGGGAAGTCCCTTCTAGAAATAAAGCACTGAACTACTGGACATGCTGGCATCTCTGCCAGTCCTGTCCCTGGCTACTGTGGAGACTGACCACAGTGCTGGAGCTAGGCAAGGTGAAGCTTTGCAGAGCAATGCAGGGGTTGTCCTGCTGGTTAGGTGTGGGGATGTGGTTGGACACACAGAGCTCAAGCCTCCTGTGCGTGACCAAAGGAATGGGGTGGTCTGTGCCTCAGGAGGATGCAGCTGAGGGGTTTCTCTGCAGGAAGGTGGTGATGGATGTGGTCTGGGGCGGGCTATGGTTCCAGGTAGTATCTGTACTGTCAGCCTAAAGGCTGATACAGGAGCACGTGTTTATTTTAGAAATATGCTAGGACACTTAATGAGGGTAGAAGTAAAGTTGCTTGCCTAGGTTTATTAACTTTTTGTTCATTTGCAAGCTTGAGTTGCTCTGAACTAGGTACTCTTGGAAGGACCAAGTTGCCACCAGCCAGTTCATATTAACTGTATATTAACACAGCTTTATCACCGATCAACCTGGCGTTTTAAGCAGAAGGCTGTTCCCAGAAATGATCACCAGTTCCTTGGCACAGGGCTGATGGGATCAGACAGCTCTGGAGGCCTCACCCAGCATTGCTCTGTGGGTTAGGGACAGCTTGGGAGGAAACAGATTTGATCTCAGTTAAAATGAAGGCTGCTGCATGTTTCACTCTCATATTCTCCACTGCAGTGAAAGGGGAATTATGGCTGTGCTTTCAAATGTCTGAAAGCTGTTGACAGGGCTAGCAAGAAATCTCAGATGCTATCTGTATTCCTGAATCTCAGTTGTTTTATTCAGTTCTAACTACAATAAATTTCAAAGAGGGGAGGAAAAAATGGCATGTCTGTTTCCTTCTATTCCATTTCAGTGCCTTTTGGGAAGCTCCCTGCCCTTTTGGGTGTGTTAAGCCATTACCTTTTTCAGTGCTCAGCTTTTGGAGGGCAGAGGGAGGAAGAGGTGCCCAGAAGCCTGGGTGCTATGTGCCTTTCATGGGCCCAGCCTGGGGGAGGCTCCTGTGCAGCTGTGTTTTGTAATTCCCATAGCAGGAATAGAAATTGGGTTTCCTCCTCTCCATTTCTGTGGGAGGCAGGACGGGGGACTCAGTCAATGCTGTGGGGCAAGGAAGTGTCTGTCTCCCTGAAGAACAGGGGTCCTTGGGACCCAGCACTTTGGAATCCCCAGACCAGGAGACAGTAGGGCCTCAGGGGGTCCTCGCTCAGGTTGGAGCAGTGCACACACAGATGTGGGAGAGGGGACTGCACTGGTTTGCTTATCCTTAAATTCTGCCTTGACCAGCATGCAGGTAGGTGGAGGTGGGCACGTTCTCATCATGGACTTGAGTGTTGCTCCATTCTGGTTGGAAGAGGCCAAGGAGAAGACCACCTCCAAGCTCCTTGTACATGCCTGTGCGGTGCAATCCCTTTGACACTGGGGATGCGTGACTGACTGCTGCCCAGCTCTAGCAGGACCTGGCAGAGGAAAGCTGTGCTCCTGTGCTGCACCGCACTGCCTAGCTGTGCTGAACCCAGAGCCAGCCCGATTTCCTCACTCACAGTTCTGAATAAATACCCCATGAGTGAAGGGGTGTTGACTCCTTTGTAAGTGTTTGCCTGAAGGAGCATCAGGTTCATGAAATAGATGGGATAAACTCAGGGTAACGAGTGCTGTTTGAGGCGTTATGAGAGCTGCAATCACATTCCCTAGTCTTTGACAATCTCCCAGTACTTTTATGAAACATTAACAAAAGCTGCTTTAGGAGATTCTGCCTTGGGAATCCTTTGCCTGAAGGGCACCAGATTTGGACTCTAAATCTTCCATCTTCATTTCATGAGGCACCTGCTCATTTTTAGACTATCTGTGACTATTTTAGCGCATTCAGAGCTTACGTTTAAGCCAAGATCCTTCTAAGAAAGGTTTTTAACTCTAGCAGAAGCTGTACACAGTTGTAATACTTTTCCTTTGGGAAAGTTGGCACTGATCATTTATGTTCTGAGAAAAGACTGGTTTTCATTTTACAAAAGCAAGGGAATTAAACCCCAGGTTAGGAAGAGTGAGAATAAAGAATTCCCCTGCTTTTATTTGTACAGGCTGCGTACTTCCTTACACAGCCCCAGTGGCATGGAAACCCCATGGTGACCCTGTCATTGTGCAGCACAGAATGGAGATTAATCTGGAGAATAGTAGGTAATGAAATGAGTAGTTTTTAGCTTTTTTCATTGTGTTGGCAGTAAGGATATTAACGGCTCTAAGGGAGAGAAATACACTTACTACTGTTTTGGGGAGTGTTTATCTGAGGAGTGAGTTTAAAACATCATTATACAGAAGTCTACAACCTCTTTATTTGTGTTTATATTTTTGGTCAAAGACCAAGAGGTAGGAAATACTGTTTATCAGAAGGAACTGCAGGTGTTTAAGGTTGTGGTATTAACTTCAGGCATTAAGATGGCAAAGGACGGAAGAGGGGTTTTCCAGTACATTTTACTATTCTGCCTCTTTTTGCATGCTTTTGTCTTCCTTAGTCTCTTTGTAGCTGGGTTTCCTACCTGTAAATGGGTGTGAAGATTCCTGATGAGTGTTCTGTTTTCCTGGTGAGACAGTAAGAACAGACAAGTTAGGGCTAGTTATTACTGGGCAGCAGCAAGTTGGAGGCCATAATTTTCAGTGGAAAATACCTATTAGCTATGCAGTTAAATTGGCCTCGTATTGCTTCATAAAACAATTAAAAGAGAGATCTCTGATACTGACAATAAGACAAACTCACACCTGTGGAGCAGACACTTGATGGACCTGTAGCAAAGTTTCTGGTGCTGTTTTAAGGTGAGGTTGGTGGCCACATAGTGAAGTAGCCCTGCTCTACCCAGGGAGCAGTTGCCTGTGCAGACAGCACTTGCTGGAGCTCTTGGTGACTGGGCAGGCTGTGCTTGAACTCCCGGCACAGTGAGGTACCTTCTGGACAAGATCCCAAACTGCCAGTCTCTCTGACGTACATGCCAGAAAAATCTGTGTAAAGGTGTTTAACATCTTGATAACTTATTTTGTTGAATCCTGTCCTTCTGAGATCTAAATGTTGTAAGAACGAGGGTTGTGTTATTCCTCTGCTGGCGTCTCCTGGGATGACTTTCACATCATATAGAAGTGATGCTTTGAAGCTGGTCTCTTTACTACTTGTTGTCTCTTATAATCCTTCTGTTCTCCCTCAAGCATCTCACACCAACCTCCTTTCCCTGCTTCACTTCCTTTGTAACTGCAAGCTTCTGCATCCTGCAGATTCTCAAAACTACCTAAATATATACAGGGGGAAAGGATTTCCAGAAATCAGAATTGTTTAAGGTGTCTTTCACAAGCAGAAGCTGAGAAGGAACAAAGCTGAGACTCTTCCCAGCCTTGTGTGTGCTTGTTTTCCTCTGTCCCTGGCCCAACAAAGTGGCTTTCCATGTGATTATAGACACAGGAACGCTGCTGTTGCTGAGCTCTGATAATCAGACAAAGCAGGCATTTGGCACAACCATCTCGCCTTGTTCTGGTCACTCAGTTGGCCTTTTCTTTCAGGACCCATTGTGCTCTGTGGGCGAGGTGGAGATGCTGCTGCTTGCTCTGGATATTGTCCCTCTTCCCTTCCTCTCAGTCCTGTCCAAGCCTGGCAGTGCTGTGAACTGTGATGCACAGTCACATCATTCCCAATCTTGCAGGCGCTTTTGGCGAGACCAGCACCTGCTTTTCCTTAGAACAAGGCTGGGAGCAGCGAATGCCAGACCTACAGGAAATTGTTCCTGGTCTGGAAACAAAAGCAGAGGAGAAGCTTGCCACAAACAGGCAGAAGAGTTATTTGAATTACAGGCACCTGCTATCCCCAGCTGAGCTCTGGATACTAGTACAGTGTCATTTGCTGGGCAGAGCAGTGCCCATTTCTGTTTTCAGGGGATTTTGATTCTGCAGCTTTCTCCCTGCTGTCTTGAAGAGCCAGTTTGTATGTTCAGAGCCCTGGGGTGAGTAGGTACGAGGTGTCCTGGAGAGAGGGAGAAAGTGGGAGTGTCACGTGGGAAAAAGCAATCCCACCTTTTCCAGGCCTCCCTGAATGTTTGTGTCATTGGGCAGGTGGGACCAGGTGTGCTTTCTGCTCTCCACATCCCTTCAGGGCGTTTGTTCTGAGAGTTTGTTGCAGCCTTTGTGTCAGTGGCCTGTGGGAAAAACATGACAACCGTGGAAAAAAAGAACTCGAGGAAGGAGGGTTTTTATTAATATTACCTTAAAAATAATAATACCCTCTCTTCTTTTTCATGTTGCTTTGCTTATCTAGGATATTGGCTCGTTCCCTCACAGGGCCTCTGAACAAAATGAATTGTTGTGATAGTTTAACTTAGCTGGCAGCCAAAGAAGACACAGCCACTCGCAGCCCCCCCGTCCCCCACCCAGGGAATCAGGGAGAGAATTGGAAGGGTAAAGGTAAGGAGACTTGCAGGTTGAGATAAGAACAATTTAATAATTAGAGTAAAAATAAATTTAAAATAATAAGAGTAATAAGGACAACAACTATATATAGGAGTGATGCACAATGCAATTGCTCACCACCTGCTGATAACGATCCCGGAGGAGTGAAACCGAAATCGCAATCCTGGAAAAACAAGCGCGAGCGATTCCTGAGAGAATCCCCCCTGTTCCGGTCAGCCCTGGTTAATATACTGAACATGGCATAATATGATATGGAATATCTCATTGGCATATCCAACTGTCAGTTCTGGGTTTTACTAACTACTACACTTTTCTTCTCCACTCTCCCCTTCCAGTCCTCTGCTCTTGGAAACTGCCCAAGCACAGTGTCCTTGTAGTTATCAACATTGTTCTCATAACAATCTTCACTGAAACCAAAACAAAGTGCTTTCTAGCCACTAAGAAGAAAATTAACCCTATCCTAGCAAAAACCAGGACAGTTGTGCATATGGCTCTGCACATCTCGTCCTGAACAGGACCATGGCATTAATACCTGTCGGGGTGTTTGTGTGGGTACCCGTCACTTTTCCTGTGTGCTTCTAACGTGTGGACAAGAGATGGCAATGCAAAATGTGTGTGCTGTGGCCAGGCGTCCCACCAGCATGCAGGGACAGCAGAGCACATGGGGGCTGTGTGTGTGCACACTTGCCCCACAGGTGGAGGACTGTTCATGCTCATCAATTTGATCTCTGTCTTTGAAAGGTTGGTGGAGTGTGACTGATGTGACTGAACAAAAATGAACTCTTATAAATTGGAGTGCTTATAAAAATTACACATTTATGGAGAAATGCATCTGTGGCATTCATTTTATATAGCCCCCTCTGCAGTTAAACAAGTTGTTATTGAAGGATTATAAAAGCATTATCTTCACAGTATTCATGCTTCACATAAAACCAGTAGTGTTTAACCTCTCCTTTAGTCCCAGAGAGACTGGACAATGAAAACCTCATGCAGACTCAGCTGGGAGAGTCAAGATAAGGCTTTACAGTAGAATGCTAACCAGGCTGTTGGTGCCTGCATGTGATGAGGGTTCTCTGCTCTAACAGGACAGCCTGTGGATGGCAGCTTAGTTCATCTGGATCCTGTAGAACTTTTGCTGCCCTACAGATCCTTTTCTGGGAGGAAGATGTCAGGTCTGCTGTCCTGATTACTGGCTTGTTGTCATGGGACTGGGGCCAAGAGGTTAGAAGATATCTTTGGAGGTTGCCTAGCCCAGCCTCCTGCTCAAACCAGGGCCAGCTTCAGTTAGTCTGTGACAAGAACTGCTGCAAACTGGGTGGTTCATGCAGCCTCCCAGAGCACGGACATCTGCCAGGAAGGAGTGATGCAAGTTCCTCTCTGGAACCTGAATGGATCTTCTGCCTTTTTGCAATGAAGTGTTCATGCCCACTCTATCCATACGGACTCTATAAAGAGATCTCAAGAGGTGACTGGGTTAAGGAGACAAATACTAAAGAAAGGAAGCCTGAGAGTGTAAGAATGGATTATTTTTCCCAAAAGAGTGCAGTAAGTTAGGATTTAGGTATTCTTCATAGCCATGATGTATAAAGCAGCTCCTTGCATTTCCAGGGCTGCATGTGAAGAGTTTTTGTGCAGGTGCTGACTACCTGGAGCATTTTTGTTTTCCCTTCCAAGGAAGGCATGCCTGCAGACCACAAGGACAGATCTTCTGGCAAAGCTGGAAGGCCTGAGCTAGCTGGCCTGATGCTGCCCAAGGAAAACAAACTGCAGGGTGCTTGTCTAAGAGTATGAGAAAAAGGATAAACCTCACTCATCCTCTGTTTCAAATCACTTTTTGAATTTAGTAGGTAAAAATCTTACAGAAACTCTGATCCTCACTGTGGTTGCTAATTAGGATTTTTTCCCTAATACTCACTGTGGGTATATCCCCAGATGCAGTATATGAAGCCAGAGCTTTAACCTACTGAGCATTGTTCCTTGGCATCTTTATCTCGTGCCTGCTGCTCTGAGGAAGCCTCAGGTTGGCTTACTCTGATTTCAGAGAGATGGAGCCAGCCCACCCGGCAGCTGAGTCAGAAAGGGTGGTATTGGTGCCTGTACTATCTTCACCAGCTATGAAGAGCAGCTTGCACTTTGAGAAATTTCAGGTGGCAGGCAGGAGTTGGTTGTTCCCTTTTGAGTTACCTTGTGTTCAAATATAAACAAATAAGAGCTAATTTCTTAAACTTTTCTGCAAATTGGTGATGCTGTAAGAACTAGCTTGGGAAGTCAGGACTGATTACGTTGATGCATACAGGATTGAAAATGAAGCATTCCTTTTTGAATCATTTGTTTTTAAATGTGTTACTTCACAAGACTGGAGTAAAGATTCTTCAGCTTTAGAGTGATGGGCAAAATGCATTTTTCTTAAACTTCAGATTTATTTAGGAGTAGGGTGGTGGTTTTGGTTTGGTTTGGTTTTTTTTCCAGAATTAACCAAGTGGAGCATGGGAAAGATTCTGCTGTCCACCTACAGTCCCTTGTTTATGCTCACCTCTCTTCCTTATGGGCAGTCTGTGTGGTATAGGAAACGTGACTACAAAATTCAGTAAATGTGCATTGCTTTGGGAATATGCATGAATATGATGCAAAGGAAGGAAAGGAGAATTCAAAGACAAATATTCAGTATGACAATAAATCAGAAGGCTGCATATTGTAATTAGGAATAGCACTTCTAGATTTTTCATGGGGTGTTAATTTTTTCATAATCTGAAATAATTGAGTCAAATGATTTTTTTTATTTTTTTTTCCCCTAGGGAGAATAGAAGGGGCTGGCTAGTTTGGTCCCACCTGTCTTTTATTCTTCTGCCATCTATTTATAGCCTCTGCAGAGGGCAAGGAAGGAGAGAGGCCTTGGAGAAAACACTGGGGCTTAGCCTTGTTTGTTTTACATTGGAAAGCCTGGCTGTAACCCCTTCCTTGCCCAGCTGCACCAGGAATATCCGACATCTTTTCGCTTTGGTAAATGAAGAAGCGCATCTCTTGCTGGCTGTTCTATAAATAAAATCTACACGTTGTTAACTCCACATTATTACAGAGTAGCTGCCCTTCAGTATTTATGAAACTGTCCTCTGTTGTTGTGTGTTGGCCTGGCCGCGGTGCTGTGACAGCGTGTGTGCAGCACAGGCACAAAGCTGCCATCCGCTCCGGAGGTGCTCGGTGGCAGTGGGTGAAAGGAGGAGCGAGCACAGGCTGATACTTTGAGATTCACTGTGCAGAAGAGATAAATGGAATTGCCAGAGGGTTACTAATACCCTTTAAAAGAAGAAATATTCTCTCTCCCAAAAGGATGTGGAAAAAATTAGAGCAATTACATTTGTATCGTGAACCTCTGTACCAAAGGGAACAGGGAAGGGGAGCGGGGAGTGCAGTGGAAGGAACAGGACACAGAGTTCCCATTCTGTGCTCCAGACTAAATAGCTATGCTTAAAACTGGGGCAGGAGAAAATGGTTATGAGTATTTTTCGTAAATATGTTTGCTCACAACTGTAAGGATGAAGAGGGGGCTGTTTTTCAGTATCACTATGGTGTAGAATATGTTACAGCTGCATATTCTGATGCGATGTGGTGCTGCTCCTGTGCAGCTTTATTTGTGTACGCAAAGAGAGCAGGCCCAGTCTAGCACCCTGTGTTGGTAGAGCAGCACTTCCCAAAGTGGGAATGAAAGTAAAGGTGGCTTTTTTTGGTTAATGCTAATTGACTTTTCCTTATTAAACCAAGTTCTCTTTGCTGCACCCTCTGCCACTGTGTAACTGGAGATGCCCTGCTTGCAAATGTCTGTGAAGTCAGTCTATTTTCCATCTGTAAGTAATGTTTTAGTGTTTAATGCAATTTATCTTCACTCAAATTGCAGAAGATGTCAACACTAAAACATTTGCTACAGACATCATAAACTCGAGACATTGGCAGGCACTGCTGAACAGAGCAGAAACAGTGGCAGTGAATACATATTTTTAAACCATCTGGTATGCAAGCACTATTGGATCAAAAATTGACATGGTGTAAAAATCTCGCCACTGTTTGTCAGATGACCTTTGGGCAGTCAACAGAGAAGTCATACTGCATGTCAATGCACTTGAATCAGTTCGTCCTGTCTCGGTTCGTACTCCTGGGCCCTGTTCCCTCACTTGCCAGATTTCACAAACTAATGGGCTTATTTAGTAACGTTTAGAAGCAGCTCAGATAAACCAGTGCCTTGAGGACTTTGCACACCACTCGGCTCTCTGAATGCGCACTTCCTTTCCTCTGTGGCCTGCAGGGAAGTGGGTGGGAGAGATCCCTTTTCTTTTTTCTCCCCTTGTTTGTTTTCATGTTTTGCTTTCTATCCAGTTTTCCCTTTGTCAGGAGCAGCTTGCATGGGTAGCATATACACATGCGTGTGTGCACACAAACACGGGCACCGCTGTTTGTTTTATCTCTGTGTTATACGTCTGTGGTGGGAAGAGGACTCACGGGGCTCTTCATGTTTTGATGGAGAAGCCCCTTGAAAACAAGTAGCCTGGTTATTGCCAGTCTTTGGCTAAGGGTAGCATATACTTCAGCAGGGACATCTCTGCAGACAGCTGTTCCTGAAATAAATGTTGCAAAGTCTCTAGAATTTTCCCCTTTCCTTCCCAGAGGATTTCTAGCTCATTTCTGACCATGTGTCAGATGAGTGTGCGTTTACTGCTGCCTATAAGCACCAGCCAGCATGAGAAATGGTAAAATTTCTCAGCTAGCCCCTAAAGCATGATTGAAAGTAGGGGCCATATGAGCTAAGAGTCTGAAAGGCCGAGTGTGTGCAGTCTCCCTCAGTTATACAGGTGGCTCAGAAAGTGGCTGATGGCTCCTGGCATTAAAAAAGCAGCTACTACAAAAGCCCCATTCCAGGCCTGCTCACCCCCACACAGAGCAACCATGATTCTGCTTTTAATGGTTAAATCAGGCTTTAAAATACACTGCCTAGCAAAGATTGCTTGGAATTCCAAACATGGTAAAAACAAGAACAGGAAAATGAAGGGTACCCTCTTTCTGCCATAGTGACAGGTTGTCCTGCAGCATCTTCCTGTCTCAAAATGCATATAAAATATCATGTCTACAACAGGCTTTTGAGACAAACACCCCATTACTGCACAGGTATATGATGAAATCCTCAGCACCCCCACATTTCCTTCTGCTTCAACTTTCCCTTTTTTAAAATTATTTTTTTCCTTTGGAGAGTGAGGTAATTTACAGATTAATGCTGTCTCTTTGTGAACAGACTTAACTAGGTTGCTCTAGATCTCTTTGTCTTGGAGGATGAATAATACACAGGTGATAGCAATATGAGTAATTTGCTCCCTTAAAAGCAGCTGATACTATGTTTTCATTAGGCAGAAAATTAAGAGGCTCAGTATGGATTAAGCACCTGAGTCTTACAGTCTCTGCCCGGTAGGTTTGTGCATACAGGAAAGACAGCCACGTCTCCTGGAAGGTGAAGTTGCTCTGAATGAATTTACTGTCATCATTTGGAAAGCTCTTCTGCAGACTGATACTCCTTCCTGAAAAGGAGCATTACTCAAGTGCAGGCTGTGTCCTCTAGAAGGAGGAATGAGGTGCACAGGAGTCCTTGAGATTATCAATGGGGTATGTTTAAATGAAACTTCTTCTAGTGCCCTTTGCATTCAGAAGACGGGAGGATGAGCAAGTAGATCAAGGAGTGGACTTCCCTCCTGCACACACACACAAGCACATGATTCCAGGATTTGTGTAATTCTCTTAACAGAAACGCATGCAAACTACACCACCTACCTCCTGGGGCTCCTGAATAAAATGAGGAGGTGATGTGGGATGTGCTGGGGCATTCTTAATATTGCTTTCCTTATTCCCAAAAGAAAGATACTGATATCACTGAGATCTCTAGTTCAGCCTTTAAGTATGCCAGAGCCAAAGTACAAACCTATTTTTAGGTGACTTTAAAATATCCTGACATGTTTACCAAGCTGGCTTCAAACCAACTAAAACATGTGTAAACAGTTAATACACTATGTTGCTGAGACAGAGAATTTCTACTTTCTTACAGTATAGGTTAGTAAGTGCTTTTCACCACACAAGCACTAAAAAGCAAGTAAAATATAAATGGAAGCAACAGTGACACCTGACACAGTGTCAGTCTCCAAGCATCCTCTTAATACATACTAGCACCACAATACCTTCTCCAAAGTCACATTTTCTATTCAGGCACATGTTGGGGGTGGGGGGGGGGAAGGAAAGAAAAAAAGAAAAAAAAAAAAAAAGAACAAAACTGCAATGCACAGCCTTCAGTCTAGCTTTCTAATGCTATATTGCTTAATAATTTAAGGACAGTGATAGCCTAAAAATTGCGGTCTTAGCAGCTTCACATAACCTACATTAGACAGAGGGTGAATATCATATTTATTACGTACTCAAGATGTCTGGCTTTATCAAGACGAAGTCTTCTATGTGTTTGGCACTATATCACTTAGAAGAGCTCAGCTGTATGCTATGTAGTACTAACAAAGCCATCTATAACCAGCTTAGGGGCTGGTGTTTGTGGTCTCTGCTTCTCCAGTGCTACTTGTGGGGCCTTACTGGAAGAACCAGCAGCTCTGCAGGGACAGCCCATAGACAGAGGAGCCAACCCAAGTATCGCAAACAGTGTCGTTGTGCGATCGTGATGTCTTGCTCCTGATGGCTCTCCCTTTCCTTTCCCCACAGAGGTGCCTGTTCCTGGTGTGTCCCTCTGCTTACGGCACCAGGAGCAGTGCAACTGAACTGCCACCAGCTCTACTAGCCCTGCTGGCTAGGTGGTGTGGTTTGCAGACAAAGGTGATGTTTTCTCATGTTATGCTTTTGGAAATGTTGTCTTTCCAGTTATGATGTTACTTTTTCTATTTAGAAAAGAGTTACATCAGGGCAGGGCTAAGAGGTCCTGGGAATCACTTTTAGCAAGGTTAAGTTCAGGGGACTTGGAATTCAAATGATAATATATCTTAATGTTATTTTCTTACACCATTAAGGTTTTATCAGAGTACTAAACCAGAAAAATACCTTCATCTCTTGAGAATGCAGATGCTTCATGGGGCCTGCTGTTGACTGTAGCAGAGAAAGGATGTGATTTCGGGGCTTAGAAGATCTGTAGAGAGAACCAATTTCCTCAGGAGATTACGATATTTCCATAAACGTGGCAGGGAATATTGTGGTAATGGCAATGACACACACACACAAAAAATCTGCGTTCTTCCTCTCATACTGGTTTCTTCTCGCAGGCTTTGTGACTTTAGCTAGATCTTGTTTTTTTGGCTGACAAGTCGTCCTACAATCTCCAGCTCAGCTGGAGTTACCTGCATGGATTCCTCTTGATTTTCTCAAAAGATTTTCAGTCTTCTGGATTTTGGAATTACTGTTAGATGTTTGCCACCTGTCTCTCTGAGCTCTGGATTATGCTGCTGGCTGGCTGAGTTGCAAGAGTCTGTTCCCCTTTTGTGCTGGTGATGATTAGCTGTTAATACAGGTGCGCTGTGCAGCCTCCAGGTGCCTTCTTTGAAAAGGCGGCTGTTTTTCACAAAGAATGGCGTTGCCGCCACTCTGAAGTGTTACATCTCCACTGCTCTGTGCTGCAGCGGGGAGCAGCAGCCTTTATTTCCCCCAGGATGGCATGAGAGTTGACTGTCACAGCACAGTTACAGTACAGCCGCCAGCCTCAGTAAATCAGCACAGCCGGTACTTGCTGGGTTGCCATCTTACTCAGTAAATAACTCCTTTTCACCAACACAAAACTCATTCCTGAAATGTGGTATTGGCCAGCTGAATGTGCAGGACCAGCTAAATGTCACCATATCATGATAGCTCACATTCCCCTGTAATGTGGCAGCAGTGACAGGGTTATTAATAGGCGTAGGTACCTGTTCTGGATGCTTTATGGGAGCACAGTGGGCATAAATGGCAGTGAAGGGATTTGTTTGCGGGTTGAGTGACTTCACAGGATAACAAATGTTATCGGCTGCCATGCTGTCAAGGACACAATTAATTCTGGTTGCGCAGTACGGTTAATTTGGTATGCATCTCAAATGTTTTCAGTGAGCTTTGCATGCAGATCCAGTGGACCGTAAGAAAAGTTTCTTTTTAGCCCTCAAATTTCCCTCATTTATTTTAAAGTGATTCTAAAGGGACCTGACAGTGTCCCTTTATGTGAAACAGAGCTGCTGGTTGAAGGCAGAGGCACTCTGCTCCGTGCTCTCCCTCTCCTTGGGAGCACTTGGGCTCATTGCCTTTTTGGAAGACTCCAAACTCACAGTGTCAGCCTCCTGACCAGCTCCTGGAGCCCTCTTGGTGCAGGACAGTCACCCATAAGTGGCAATTTGTAGCAGGGTTCCTGTCTTCTGGGAGCTCCAGTTAAATGGTTGCACTGGCCTGTGCTCATGGAAATGAAAGCCTGGTTTAACCATTCTGTTCAAATCTTTCTTGGGTATTTCTAGGGCATCAATTTTAAAATTGAAGTGCCTAACACAAGAGTTCAGCTTTGCAAAGTTCTGTCCCTGTTGGAAAGTGTGCTGATTTTTTTCTTTTTCTTTAGTTTATACTAAGGAAACAGAAACAGAGTAACAGATTTTTAATTACTATTCTTCCTAGCCCCCCTCTGTGTCTTCTGTATTCTACTTACATTAGTGAAAGTCAAGTTTATTGTTAGAACAGCAAACTTTGTAATCCTAGGAGCAAAGAATGAACTCTCTGTTTAGGAACTCACTTAAATGTGGAGCAGAAAAACTCCTTAAAAAACACCTCTTAAAAACTCCTCCTCTCCCTGCTTGGTGACAGGGAAGGGCCAGTAACTGAAATGCAGCTATTAAAGCCATATTATTGGGACCCTGAGTTTGTTCTTAATGGAGGGAAATTAGCAATGCAAATATTTCTAGTCACCAATTATCCATGATATAAATAGGTCGGAAATTTGCACTGTTAATACCAGCCATGTTGAAACCTTATCTCAGCAGTTCATCAGCAGAAAGATTTTGAGTTTTTCTCTGATTTGTATTCCTGTGGCTTGTTAAAGGCTTGAGGAGGGGGAGGAGAATGGGAGTAGGAGAAAAACAGGTTTAATGGGCTGTAAAGAGTAAAACTCTTTTCTGTTACTTCTACTGTAAACAAAACGATCAGCTGAAGCCTGACTTTGTTTAAAAAGGGGGAAAAAAAGTAAATAGCAGTGATTCTCCTGTGCTATTGCTCTTCCATACTTCTACTTTATGTGTCTTTCTTACAGGATTTCAGCCTTTAAATACAAACAGAGAGGCATTAAAGGCACATAACTGCCAGAACAGCTCTCTCCCACCAGTATTTCTGCAGAGGATATCAATAATCCAGGGCCATGGTGAGAGGTGTGGGGGGACCGGGGTGCCATGCTGATGGGTGCCATTGCATGTCATCCCAACTCTTTCTTGGCAGGTGTTTAGAGCTTTTCAAGGCACTCAAATAGTATAGAAGCTACTTTTAGCCAACATATTTTGTTGAATGAAATATCTTGGTTAGGGACCAGATGTTTCTATTGAAAACTGAATACACACACAGACACATGGAGGAGATGTGCCTGCTTTCCCATCTGCTGGTTAATTTTTAATTATATGAATTGAGTGATTGTCGGTTGCATATGTTGCTCCAGTCTACTCTTTCATCTTGCATCCCCACTAAGAAACAGCAGCTTTTCTGGTGCAGAGAGCCATGAGATAACCCAGCATGGCAGTACTAACAGAAAACGGCTTTCTGTGAATTTGGCATTGGTATTATGAGATGCAGGAGCTCAGGCTGTGGAATAGCTGTGCCATCCTACAACGTACTTGCTGCCCCTCAGAGAGGAAGGGTACTCAGCCTGGGGTAATTCTTTGGAGTAGCCATATGTTTAGAACAAAAATAAATGAAAGGGGAAGGTAAAGGAATTGTTAGGCTCATGTTCACCATCATCTTCTGGATGAAGGGTTGGCTTCACTGATACTTTTGGGGTGCCAGACTGGGGTTCAGGTTTGTGTGTTGCTCTGTATCAGATCAGATATCTCTGCAAGAACAGGCGGTGCTATAACCTCAGCAATCCTTACCCTTTTGGCTTATGTGGAATTGACAGTGATGCTTGCAGAAGTTTGTCTGTTAAGTTGGCACTGGAGAGTCCATGAGCAATGCACTGTGTGATCACATTTCCATGTTGGACACAGTAAGAGTGTTTGCAAGGTCTTCTCAGTAGAGTGTGGGTGTGCTAGCAGGCCAGGTCAGGCTGTGATTCCTGCCTGCAACAAATGTGGTCCCATGCAAGATAAATTGCCTAGCGAGCATGGGAGTATGTGCACGTTGTATGTGCATGTTTGGCTGAAGCAGAGCAAAGTGAAGTGGTCCTTTTGGCTGATGGTATTAGCCTTGTAGTTAAAAAAGTGTTCTGCAGCAATGATTGACCACACTCATGCATGGAGGAGGTAACTGAAGGGGCTTATGCCCCTGGTCAGTAGCTATGTAATCTGTGTATTGTGGAACATACATTTTTATACAGGAACATTTTTAGCCTGGTCTTAATATCCTGTTCATCAAAGCTCACCCTTTGAAGGAGCAGCACACAGCGTGGGGATGGAATGGTGTTCACAAAGGCTTCTGCTCCTCAGCCTTTCCCAAGAAGAGCTGTAGCAGCTGCTGCTCTCCCTTAGCTGCTCACTGTAGGATCGCGCTGCTCTCATTACTCTCTGTTCTCAGCTGCCGTGTCAGATCCATCTGACTATCGGTCACCTACTCCAGGGCTGTGCCTGCTCATGTTTGAGAGCTCACCCATACCTGCTCCTGCACTTAGCTCAGTAACTAGCACTAAACACATGCAAGGAAAACTAATTTCTCCTGTCTTTCCCTTCCTGTCTTCTGGCATCTGCTTGTGCCTCAAAGCACTTACTCTTCCGTAGGAGCTGGACATGAGGAGCTGTGCTACCATAGGGCTTCTGCTGACAGAGAGTCCCTAAGAGACTCTAGTGTTGTCCTGTCATCACCCTCTGTGAATTCATTATATGGTCCATGTGCACCTGTGTCCTGGAGAACTTGGGAACCCATGTATCTTGAGAACATTTTATTTCAGTGATTCAGAAGGGAGCATTATCATCACCTGTCAGAAATACTTTATGAAGGTAGAAGGGAAGGCAGCTTGTCTCCACACGCTTAACCCCATGAGGAACAGCAGCTCTCGAGGGATAGCAGTTCTTATTTAAAAGCTAAAGAACGATAATTTTCTTTCCAATATCCTCAGAGATTTACATGTTATTAGCCCATGCTCTGAAATCTGGCAGACCCCAAAACACTAAAAACTAGACCAGAGCACTAATCCTCTCCTGAAAACAAAGATGATAGAGGTCTTCCCTCTCACTCGGAGGTTAGCAAAATGCACAAGATTGTTGGTGAAAAGCTAAGCAGTTGCAACCCCATTGTGTTGCCAGGAAGGAGAGCTTTCCCCTGTGTGCTGTTCACTATAAAACCCTGCATGCAGTTCAAGGGATAATATGCATTAAAACAAATAATTGGATCTTAGATGCTTAAAGGAAAAATATCTCTTAAGAGTGATGGAGAAGTGACACCAGGAGTTGGGAAGTGTATCCTGCTTAGGATGAGACAAGAGCCTGTGATGCCTGTGCAGTGGCACTGCTGGGCTTGAGTTGCATTGGCTCTAGAGGAACTTGTGGCACACAACAAGAACACAAAGAAAGAAAACAAATACTAACACAGAAGCAAAGTTTTTGTTAAGTTTTACAGCTCTTTGCTCTTTAGTCCATGATTCAGTGTTTGGGGTTTTTTTCCCCCGTGAGTAGATTTTCCTCTTTGCTTGTATTATGGGGTGCAGATGTCAGGCAGGTGAATGTGGAATGGTGTCAAGAGTAGCTTGCTGATGGTATCATCGAAATGTTCAAGTGATGCACTTCTGGACAGCTAAAGTGATGCTGCTATGGTAGTTCACTTCGTTTGTGTAGCCAAGGAAGTCTTGATAGCCCCCAGGCCAGGAGAGCTGATTGTGCAAAGCACTGCCAAGTGATGCATTCTGCACACTTTGCTGGCATGGCAGTGTGGCAAACTTCTGGAAAAGGCAGAAGTGAAGATAGAAACTGCCAAGCTCAAATGGATTGGGGAGAGTGTATGTGTGTGCTAGCTCACGCACAGAATATTGATAACAACTTCTTTTGCCAGCATACTGAGCCAGTTGTCACTGTATGCCAGTTCCTGACTTTCATACGTTACTGTCTTTGCCTAGCAAGCTTCCACTCCTCATCCTTCCCTTCAAGGCTTTCGTGCTTGCATCTTGCTGCTTTTGTCTATCTGTCATTGCCGCCTCCCGACTTTTCTCACCCACGACTTCACCTTCTTCGCATCGCTCGGTATTTGTGAGGCTGGAAGAGCCTGCCTGCAGCACCGCGAGTCCCCTGGTGGGAAAGGCCCACTGCAGTACAAAGTGGTGATGCAGAAAAAGCCTGCAACGTGTTCAATCACTGTTTCGGTTGCTGTCAATAGAGGTACAAGACGACCTGCTTTTGTGTTCTGTGAAAATGTTCATGTGTGCTGGTTTCTTAAAATTAAGGATGCTAGATGTCACGTGCAAAGGCTGTGCATTTTTAAATCATGAGGTCTAAAAATTGGACTCTCTTTTTTTAAATAAAACTTGAAATACCAGAGAAGTCCTAGATCAAAATATCCTACTGTCTTGCTAATATTTTTAAAAAGCAAGTGGTTGACCCAATTTAATAAGACTAATATTTGTGTTAAATACAAATATTTTTTTTAATTTTGACAGGATATTGTCACTAAAGACCTACAGTGTTACTAAACCAATCCCTGGTAGAGTGGATTTGTGGAAAATGCTTCCATCCTCTGACATTGCAAGTTTAATTAACAAAGAAAACTGTGCAGTAGTGATATAGTAACTATTGTAAGGCATTTGAGTTAATGCATCAGATTGAAATCTGCCGTGCTGAATGGTGGTGCTTGAAACGAGAACTCGAAAGCAGTGCTTGTTGGACAGTCATCAAACAGGGATGTTTCTAGTGGGACTTAGCAGGGACTGGCACTGGCTCCAGTGCTAGTCAACAACTCCATCAGAGATGGGAAATAAATCTTCTAGTATTTGTGGATGGCAGATCTAAATAGATATTTGGTGCAGAGGATAAGGTTTTTACATGGCTATATAAACTGAGAGCTTTTCCAGAGCCATGCACGAGGTTGCACAGTCTTTGGGCACAGTAATCCAGCTTTCCATTGTACAGCAGCAGCCCTTTTTGTTGTGGTGCACGCAGCTGGGGTTTTCTGGTGACTTGGCCAGCCTCTCAGCCTGGTGGAATGGACTTATAATGTGGGCCTGGGATCTGGATGGAGAACATACAGTAAGGGAAAATCCCCCACTTTTGTGCTGTAAAAGCATCCAGTTCTCTTCTCAGTGTTTTAAGAGTGCTAAATTGGAGGGAAGAGAAGTGCAAACATTAGTTGAGAAAAATGTGATACAGTGGTAGACTGGAGGAGATCAATTTGCTTTCCTTATTAATATGAAGATGGGGAGGAATTTGATTAGGGTATATAAATAATTTCATGGGGAGAAGAAAGGCTTTTTAAAGGCTTCTTAATCAAGTGAAAAAAACATATTAGAAGGACTTAATAGCTGGAAACTTTCAATCATGGTGAATTCAAATGGAAGCAAGATGTGGCTTTCTAGCAAGAGAAGGTGGGCAACTGTTCGAACAATCTACCACTGGAAGTGACAAATTCTCCATCTTCAGTTGACTTTAATGACATCTGGATGATATTCTTGAAGATCTTTTAAAGCATACATTTTCTGCATGAATAGCAAGACTGTGCTGCTTTACAGTCTGTGATGAAACAAGGTATCAGACTGGTGATCTCATGTTCCCTCAAGACCCTGAAATCTTTCTGTGTACCTGGGTACACAGCTTCTCTTTGTATTCCTTGACTGGTGTATTGAAGAAACTGGGGGTAAAAAGCAATGAATCTGTCACTGTTTCCGATTCAAGGAGATTAAGCAAGGCCAGCATGCACCAATATGCAGGTGACAGCCTTAAATGTGTGAGTGTGAGAAATGCAGAAGATGGTGGAGTGGTTCCTGTGGGAAGGAGCTGGAGCAGAGCTCATGTGCTATCAGTTGAGCAACAGATAAGGAAGGTGATTAGTTGCTGTTTTCTTGGATGAACTTAGAAGGTCAAAGAACAAGAGGGGAGCTGCTGTACTAATCAGGAGACAGTGTAGTCACTTCACAGGGTGAAGGTGAGAGAAAGATTGGAGGGATTTTAATATAAGATAGGATGGGAAATGCATAATAGCCTGGAGGGGCAAGGAAGAGAGGCCTCAGGCTGGGCAACAGGGACAGCACTAACACTGGCAACAGCCAAGGAAACTTAAAGGAGAAAAAGGAGAGGTGGATTGCTCAGCCTTCATCATGGTGAAGCTGAGTGACAGCAAGGCAAAATCTTTGAAAGAAAGGCTTTGAAGGGAATCTGGCCGTGTTGTGATGCAGGGAGAGGTTTGAGATCTCTGCAGACCCTCTGCCTTCCCTGCTATGTTGTATGTCTCTTTTGAAGGGAGTGCCTGGGGATGCTATTGCAGAAGAGGTATGGGATAAATGTGGTACAATATAATGCCCCTAATAGTGGCTGTCAGTCAGTAGGGATCTCACACTATTGTAATGTGTTTACACCACAGTTATCAGAAACTAAATGGCCAGGGATGAAGAGAGTGCTGTGCCAGTAATCTTGGCTGCTACTTCAGCTGAATGACAGATACAATTCTTGAACCCAAAAAAGGAAAAGCAATCTGGGCAAACAGCAGTAATCTGTCTGTAGATTCATTTTACAGCTAATCAAAGTTGGATATAACAAGCTTCTAGCATCTGGCAGTCCATAAATGGTATGATGAAACCTTTAACTCTTTGACTTTCTGACAATGCTGCTATGATTTAAACAACTCTTCTTATGTTAAACACTGGAGGAGTGGAAGAGAGGACAGAAAAGATAAAATTGTTGCATTGTGAGACCTTACATCCTTTGAAGAAGAGTCTGTCATCCTTTCATCCACACAGGATTCAGCAGAGTGGAGCTCTGATCTTTTGCAAGATCTGTACATTCTACAAACAGTAAAACCCTATGTCCAGAGTTAACATCAGCACTTGTTCTTGCCTGCATGAAGCTCACTGAGGGAGGAAACATCTTGGAAACAGATTTTCTAGGAATTCCATTTGTATCAAATAATTGTTAATGTAAGACCTGCAGTTGTGTGAAATATAGTAAGACGTGCTGCTTTGTAGCTTTAAAGAAAGTCCTTGATCAAAAGGGTCACTTTTTAATATCATCCCTAATAGCCACAAAGCTACAGTATAAAAACCCAAGTAATCAAATTCACATGGATTCTCCGTTCCCTCCGAGAGTTCTGCTGAGCGAGTCGCAAGTGTGTTACACGCAGCACATACGCCATAGAGCAGCAGAAGCACTAGGAACTATGTTGTTTCTTAATGCAGAAGTCTGAACAGAAAAGAGTGCAAACTCTGAAAGTAGTTGCCTAAAATAGAAACAATATTTTAAGACTAAACAATGTTTTGCTTGGAACAGTAGTGTGAGGCTTTTGGTACACATTATGCCTGTACAAATTTGCATCTAACCTGATAGCAGGAGAGATTTAGAGGGATATACAGTGCTTGTTCTTAGCAATTTTTTATTAATTCTCTTTGTGTGTATCCCTGTTTGTCTTTAATGGATGCAGACCCTTTCAGCAAGGGTTTCCTCAGGGTTTTCTGTAGCTACTCTTCTCTACCATTCTTATTCCTGAGCTCTAACCAGATAAAGTTCTCTGGACTTCTGATGCTGTTTGAATGTGGCTCTTAATCTCAACTTTGCCTTGTCCATATGTAATCGTCAATCATTGTTATAGCTTGTTATGTACTGGTAATGTACTTGGCCTTGTACATGGCAGAAAATGAGAATGACTGCTGGAAAGATGAACTAATAGACCAGGGGTGTGCTGAGAAACCTCAGAGCAGGGAGAAATGTGGAGATCTTTAGTTTTATATATGATTGTTACTGTTGGCTTCCTTCTGAGTGTTTTGAGAGAGATTTGAGGACATTGCCTTTTCTCATCTGTCCATCCAATTATTTTGTTTTCATTCTGTTCTGGTTTTTGAATTATGGCAAACTGAGGTGGAAGAGGGCTTTGTGCTGCATTTCTGCAGCTTTTTCTGATTCATCCTCAGTTTTGTGTATGTATGGCTCTGCCCCAGCACATATTTCTGCAGAGAACTTGGAAAGCTGTTCACGGAGGCTTTCCAATTGCCCTCTTCTCTTTCATCCGCCTGTGGAGCATCATTTGTGTAGCTGTGAGCGGAGCAGGCCATATCTCAGGGGAGGAACGAGGACTCATGCTTGTATTCAGACTGATTGGCAGGGAGCGTCATTCTTAGAAATACCATAGGAATGTCACACCGAAGCACTTGGGAGATACATCTATAGAGCTTCCCTTCATTCAGCTGTTGTCTAATGGAGTTTCTGCCTATTACCTGAAGTTGGGGAGTGTATTCATTATCTAGTGCATAATGTGGTTGATTGCAGGCTTTAAAGTAGGCAACAGTGTTTATAAATCAACAAAAGTTGATCAGAATTAAAGCTGAAGTATCAGTAAAAATGTGTAATCAGCTATTAGGAATAATTTGAACAGCAATCTTTAGTCAGCTTCCCCTAAAACAAGGCACGTAGTCTGCTGGTAATAATGATAAATGTCCTTAGAGATGTTATGAATCAAACCTCAGTACTGACTTTCAGTAATATTTATTGTAAGACTCTGACCTGTTCAGCATCCCCTTATGCACTCCTTATCTTCTGTTATGCTTTGTATCTGAGATCTGCTTCGAATCTTTACAGAATACTCACTTCAGCTGTATTTTTGCAAGGGAACATGACATCCAGGCCCCCCCTCCTTAGAGTCCCGTGAATGAGTATTTTATCAGTGAATCAGCCTTGAAATGTTACAGTGCTGTTTTAGAATTTGTCAGCATTTATACAAAAAAATGTTTTTGTATAAGATGTGCACAAAGCCAAACCATAAAGAACTCAACGCTTAAACAAAGCGCAGTAAGCATCTGAATTGGCCTGAGAGCTTGAGAGATTACTTGAGCTCCAGAGATTACCATGGACATTTTGTTTCGGTGATTTTTCCTGGCTCTGGGTGTAGCTTGCACCTTTACTTCTAGGCAGAAAGCCAGTGCCCCTCTGTCAGTGTAGCTCAGAAACATGTTACTGGGGGACTGCAGCTTTTTCTCATCAGACAAGAATACGTGAAAATGGTAGAATGCTGCTGAATACAAGGGTGAACTATCTTAGCTAGGAGAATTTTTGCCGATAGAGCAATTTATTCTGATCCAGTTGAGTTGATGCCCTTTTCTGGCCTCTGTTAAAAGTAGAGGATAGAGTGGATGTCATTTTGCTTGGTTGAAATACAAAGATTTGCTCCCACCTCCATCTCATCTAGCTTTAAGCTTGCTTCCAGCTGGAACAAAGCACTTCTTAAGTTTGGGCAGTGATATGTTGAGCTGCTGGAAGGGGGCCAGTCAAAAGCACTTGGTTTCAAGGAGATTTAATATAAAGTTTCTCCTCAGAAGAATGTGAA
Source organism: Caprimulgus europaeus (assembly GCA_907165065.1). Next base: position 12,270,755 of record OU015534.1, on the reverse strand, counting down.
CTTGGTGCCAAAGGCCTTGATTAAGACCATTTCTAAGCCTGTTGGACATTGTTAGATGCCTTTCCTGGTGACTTAATTAGCTTTGTAGGAAGGTTTAGTGTCAGCTCAGAAAACAAATGGGGAAAGAGGGTATTGCTGGCTGTCAACAATACATTAAAGTGTTATGTGAGAATTCAGCTTTAAAAGCATTTTTCTCAAGTATTAACCACTGTTCTCATAAATCATGAAATAACAGTTTCAAAATTATCCTATACAGGCCGTGCTGAAGAAAGCTTCATTATTTGAATGCTTACATGAAATGGTGACTTGAATTTTGCCCCAGCTGGAAGAACTCTGTGACCGATGCATCCAGGAGCATGGCACTGCAGGTCATGGAGGATTTTTCACAAGGGTGAAATAAATAGGAAAGGCAGAGTAGCTGGTTGATATTCAGAAATGCAGCTGCCAAATATCACCTCTCTTTAGCAAGGCAGAGTGGTTTGTGCTCAGGTGTTTTCTTGTACCAGGAGCCTTCTGGAGAGCTGTGCCATGCAGCCACATCCAGGCTCTTCCTTAGGGCCCTTGCAGGCAGGGTGCTTGTCTGGTGTTTCAACTGTGCTATCAGCGTGGCCATTTCCTCAGCATAAAGTGGAAATTGGTGCACAGTCCTGCCTTGGATAGGACAAAACCCCACTTGCCTGGAACACTGCTGTGGCTGTGGGAGGTGTGATGCTAGTCAGGATGTCCACCTGGTCATGGAGGGTGGATGTGCTGTGGGTTGATGCAAGGGGAGCCAACACTGTCCTGCTGTGCACAGGTTGGGCTAAAAGGAGATACGGAGTTCTAGCAGAGGAAGGGCAATGGCCAACACAGGTAAAGCTGCAGTGAATGCTGCCCACTGTGCCAATGTCAGGGAGTTTTCATTAATGATCCCATGTGCCATCTCTTAGCGGAGGCCGTGGGGATGTTGGTTGGTCTTTGCAAGGCTTGGGAGGTGCTGGGGGCAAGGACAGTTTTGTTATTACTCCAAGTCCCTGTGGTAGTTTGTCAGCTGAATTCTAAGTGGAGAACCTGAGTTTCAGCGCCACAGGAAGAGTGTCACTCCTGCCTGCAGCCAGCAGCACGAGGGCTGCCATTACCAGCTGCTCACTTTGTTCTTTGGGTGCTGTGCAACCCATGCCCTGCTGTCTGGCTTGTGCAGACTTACCTTTACCAATGTGTGTGTCTTCCTGAAGTGGAAGGACCTCATGGGATGAGGGGAAAACAAACCAAAGCATAGGTATAGGTTGGAAAGCTGAGACTGCAGCCTGTCGCCTTGCTGCATCTGCTGCTACGTCCACGGAGTAGTTGTGTGTGCCACTGCAGCCTGGGCCACGCACACCTCTCGTAGGGTAGGATTATAGCCAGTGCTCAAGGATTATTGTTCTACAGATCCCTTCAAATCTGAAAGGATTACATGGCTTTCTAGTCAGGACAGACTTTTTTCATATAGAGAAGACTGAAATCTATGTTGCCATTTTGAAAACGTAGATGATGATGATTTCTTCGTCATCTGAAATGTGCTGTTTTCAAGTATAACAGCTTGGCTTGGAGGAGGCAGCAGAGAGGCTCCCACCTGCAGCATGTGTCTGCATGCTTGCACGCAGTCTTTACCAAACGCTGCCTGGGTCCATCTGTCATGACAGAGTAAAAATAATTCCACAACACTGTACGCTCTGCAGTCTCGCTAATACAGAGCCATGCTTAGTAATAAATCAAATGCCTGGGTGTCATGTTTCATCCTGTGCAATTAAACTTCGTAAAACCTCTGAAAAATGTATTTTAACATAAGTAGCAGTTCACTGTGAGAACCTCTGTTATGTGTTTGTCACGGTTGATTCAAAAATTCATGTGATGCACTGAGTGTGACAGTGATTAGAGGATCATCATTTCAGTATTCATGCAGCTCCATGATTATTTAACAAAGTTCCAGGTTAGCAGTATGGAAAATACTAATCCAGGCGATTTTGTATGTGAAGTAAATATACAATTAAGCCTGTGTCAGATCAGTTGAGGTCAGCAAGCACTTGCTCCATTTTTGCTGTGGAGCAGTATAATGTGGCATTTATGATACTGGGCTGCGGTGCCTAAACCTTACTTAGGCTTCCTGAGTCAAGTCTTTGTAAAGCAGCGCTCATGTCAGCAGGCAGGGTGACTCCTGTTCATAGTGTTATTTAAGCTTATCTCCTTCCTTGCAGTGCTGGCTGTTTAAAAAACACCTGATGTAGTTTGTGCCAGTCTTCTGCCTCCATCAAATTCTAGAGAGCTTTTTCTGCACTTTTCACTGTCTTACAGAGCATCTCTGGTGTTTTACGTTTCTGTAATGGAGCCCTGTGCAGTATACATCTGAGGGCACGAGGGAAACAAAAATAAAATTTGCACGCAATTCCAGGTAGTTTTCATGGCTGATGAATAAGCTGTGGCATTAGGATGTAGTTGTAATTCACTCAGTTAAAAGGTCATCAGCAGATCAAAATGAGAGCTAAATACCTTGACAAAAATACCTACCATGGCTGATTTTTTTTTCACTTCATCTGTGAGCTTTACTTCAGGAAAGCATTATAATATTGTATAGTAATGTTTCTACACTAAACAAGAGCACTCTTACCAGGGCTGTGAAAACTAGCTTGCTGTTGAAATGTTCTGTAGTAGGGAAGACCCCAACAGTGTGTTTTTTCTTAAAACAGAAGCAGAATACAAGCACCTGAAGGGCTTTTCTAATGATAATTTTTGTATAGCCATGTGCAAAAAAATAATTTAACATTTTACAGTAAAATACAATGTAGCTATGGAGTTACTGCTTCTGATATTCTGTAAATAAAATATTTTGACACGGTTGTGATGTGGAGTGTCAAAGCTGCCTGTCTCACATGGGCACTGTGTAATTACCCATCCTAATCGCAATTATGTAATCTAGTATGTTGTTACAAGATTAGGATACCTATGTATGTAGCCAAATCCCTGAAATGTTCAAAGCACCCAAAATTACTGTGGGGAGAAGAAGGAGACATAAGCATTAGAAAATGACGTTTAGGAATGGCCGTTAGGGTTAGAAGGAGTGCTGCCAAAATCAGGGATATCTGCAGTCAGAGCGGAGGCAGCGAGTGTCGGCACACAGCAGCGCCGCGGTGCCAGCCGTGCGCTTCCAGGGCGCCCCGGCGAGCTGGCTCGCGTCTGCCCGGGACCGCTGCGCGCAGTCGTTCAAGCTGTGCCCTCTGCCACCCAAAAGTGACTGTGCAGGGTGGGCTCGGGCACTTCACGGCCCTGCCCTGTGACCCCCGGGGGGAGGACCCCTCGGCTCAGTCTTTGCTGCTGCTGGGGAGCGGCTCGGGCTGGTAGCAAGTTGAAGGCTCAGCAGTTGCTCCTTCCTCTCTAATGGTTGCCTCGTCAAGGGAAGCTGTCCGCTCTAGGTCAAAACTTGGTGCCATTTTCAAATTAAAGTTCATTGTTGAAGGCTCAAGTCTGAGTTCTGTACTTCTGTGACAGCTTTTCAGGTAGAAGTGCAGTGAATTATTCTTTTACTGCTTCCCTTGCCAAGTAAGGAGTGAATAGATTACCTGGGGTTCAGCCCTTCTGCTGAGAACAGAAGCTTCTCGCTCAAAAGGAGCCTGGTCATTGTGTGCCTCGACCCAGCCCATCGTGTCGGGCTCTTTCACTGCATGCGGAGAAGGCGCGTGGAGAGAATTCAGCAAGGAAAAATGTTTTGTGTGTTAGGGTGGAAGCCCTATAGCAGGCAGGGAGAAAAAGCAAAAGAATTATTCACAATGCTTATAACTGAAAAGGTCTCAGAAGAATAGAAGTCTTAGACTGGAGGCTTTCATCATGAATGTGGATTTGAAAACAAGACTGGGTTTTTGACCTAACTTAAGCAATATGCGCAGGGAAGATACCCTTGCAGAAGTGGTTAATGCAGGCAGAGGGGATGATTAAATGAGATAGGCCTTGTAAAAGGATCCATTTATCAAGGCTGCGTGCCAGGGGAGCTGCCATCCTCGGGAGGCTGGCAGGGGGATTTGCAGAGCCTTTCTTTGTAGGTCATGGCTTCCAATTTGTCTTAACTTGGTACTGATTAAAAGTTACCACTGAATCTCTCTGTATTAGCTGTCCAAAATGAATTTGTTACCTCAGTATTGTTCCAGCAGGTGCTGCTTTTTGCAGCAGCAGAGTTGCCATCACAGCGGTCCTCTTCCCAGCAGACTCAGCAGAGAGCTAGAGACACAAAACACTGTTTGTCCCTTCCTGAAGCTTGGGCTGGGTCCCCAGAGACCATTAAGAGTATTCGTGGCTCCACAAGAGTCTCCTGGGTGACTGTACAAAGTTACTTTCTGTCACAGATCTCCTGGTCTGTCAGAGGGGACTGTGGTACACCCTCTTGGTAAAACCATTGAGATCTGTTCATGAATAGTGCAACAGGAGAAACTTGAAGGTAATGGTGAGGGTTTCCTGGGGTGCAGAGACAGTGCACAGATCAGACAAGACATCAACACAAGTGTGGAGACCAACAGTACAGGAAGAGCAAGCATTGTCAATAGTAGATCTCTTGACCAGTGCTCTTTTGTTCTTTGATGCCCTCTATGCTCTTCAATTTTATGTGCACAACATTTCACCTCTAAACCAAATACAAGCATTCATTAATACCAGTCAAAACTTGTGGAGTTTTTAAATGAGACTCTTCTGCTGAGTCAGATAGATGACACATCCACCTTCTCATGTTTCATTGCCTAAAATAGAGATCTTTTTAAAGCAGAATTAAAGTGCATCTTGTCTTGCTTCATTCTGCATACTTGCACGGGGATGCCAAAAGGCAACTTCTCAGGCCACAAAATGATTTCACTGCAGTCTCAAACATCTCTTGTTTTAATAATATATATTATGTCAGTGACTTATTTCAAGTGTTGAAAGGGTGGATAGCAATGGTTTAGCGGAAAACTTCTTTCCCAAAGGCTCCAGGAGCAGTTTGGTGCTTATCTCCCCAGAAGCTTTTAATGGGAATTAAGCACCTACAAGCCTTTTTTTTTTTCCTTAGAAAATCTCCCCTGCAGGCTATAGAAGAAGATTGGTAGCATTAAAAATGATGACATTTATCCAAGAAATGGCAAAAGGGAGCACAATAACCTCGCACTTTACAGGTGCTTTTCAACAAAAAAGAAGCCCCACATCTTTGCAAATTTCAAGATACAAATGTTGCTGCATCCTGACATTTGACCAATTCAGTGAACTCTGTAAGAGCTTGTATCAATGCTACGTGCCAGCTAAAGACACGAAGTGAAATATATATGCTGCCTCATTTCTCATTGCAGTAATTTTGACAGTAGAAATCAGCCATGGTCAGAGCAGGGTGAAAATATGGTTTATTCTGAAGCATCTTACAGTGTTAAAGTAAGTGAGACGTGGGTTACCAGTATATAAAACTCCGGATGCCTTCTCCCATCAGTCTCTCAGTGGGTTAGTGGTTAATTATAACCTGCCACTTGGGTTTTCCCCATGTGACTGGCAATGATTTCCCTATTCCTAGATTAATTAAAATGTTAAATAAGATCTGTCCCTAACACCAGTCTCAGGGGTAGCATGTTATCATTTATCCTTACCCTTTAGTTATGGACATTTAGTGAGTTTTCAGACGTCTCCACTAGGATTTAATCCCAATCAGCTTCAGTTTTGGGGACAGGCTTTATGAAGTGCTATAGCACACTTTTCTATTGACTCTGTAATACAACCAGAAGGAAAAGCTTGAGTTTACTTCTCACCTGCTGTTTTTTTATCCCTGATGAGTCCTGGGTTCCTGCTACTGCTTCAACATGGGCCAGTTTGTCACTTGCATTTATTCTGTTACAGTTTTGGCATCACAGGGCAGTGATTCCCGGATCCCCCTTTTTGCCTCCTCTTGCAGTAGATTCTGCTGTTTTTCTGATTCTCAGATGGCTTAGCTCTCTACAGACTTTAAAATAATTGTGATTGATATAGTAAATTTGTTAGCTAATTCCCATAACACATCGGCATTAAAACTAAAAGATGAGTTTTCTTTCCTATACTTCCTTCTGAAAAAGTGCTGAGCAGCTTAAGCACTTGAATGATGCTCCATTCTTCCTTATTTGTAGCAGACCTACTTTTCTGTTATTTAGTTCTGCTGTCACCTCATTTCCCAGAACTTTCATGACAGCATTAAGTCTTTCTGGATTTTCCACTTTCTTGACTCGTCTATGCTGCTTTTTCTTGTTTTGATCCTGTGTTGTTTCTGTCATGCCTTTCTACTTTTGCATACCAGCTTTGGTGGTTTTTTTAAACTGCCTGTTTCATAGTGAGCCACGCTGCCCTCCCTGTTCCCACAGACCAGGCTGGCTGAGTTGGTGGGAGAGTTTGTCTGCACAGAGCAGATGCATAACAAATTTAGCTATTAATAAATGACTGTATGATAGTTACTATTTCTGTACCTCTTCCTTTTGGGGGACTGCACGTCAAAATCTGCACATTAACAGAAGTCTCTTTAATTTCACTTTTCTTGTGACTCAATGGCAATAGCATTTGGTCTTTTATTTGGCTATTACAAGGGAATAGTAATAGATTTTCTTTGAAACCATTTTCCCTCATCATTTCCCATTACAGCAGTATACTTTGGCTTGTAAGAATCTCCTTGTACCCTTCTGCTGAAATAGTTTCTTGTACAGCAGAAGTGGTGTAATAGAGCTACAGTTGCCTTGAAACTATCTAAAGATTATTTTTTTTTTTTAAGTCTAAATTCCATTTTAATAAATACAAAGGAAAACCTGGGAGGAGGCAGAGGAAAGTGGTTTTATTTCCTGTGATCCCAAATGAACATTCCTCTATTCTCTCACACGCCAGTATTTTGGACACCATAAAACATTTTGAGTTGAAATGCGGGGGGAATGTGGACGCACGTTTAAGCTGGTTTCCCCTGAGAACTGAGGCAATCATGTACTGGTTGTTTTGAAAATGGAGGGTTGCAGTAAAAACGAATTCTACCCTGTGATGCTTTAACAGTCCTTTGAGATTCTGGTTGTGTAACAAATTATATGCTGGTGAGATATAAAAACAGAAAGATGCAAACACCTAGGAATACAAATAAAAGTATTTCTGTCCTCACCTTAATAATTGTGATCAAAAATATATCCTGACATTGATAGCTAAAGCAAAAGAGCAGCTGACAGAAGTCAGCTGGAAAGCACAAGGAGTAGCTGGTGACATTCTGATCTGTACAATTAGGTGGATGCTATTAACATTTAAGTAGTTTAAAACTCAACTCCCTGAAATACAGAACTGTGTGCCTGAACTGTAAAAATGCCGTCATTCTCCCTGAGTCAGTGATAATTGCCTAGTAAGTGCTCAGCGTAGTGAAAACGCAGCAAAGGCTCAGAAATGCAGGATAGGAACCAGTGATGGGAACGAAAGCAACATTCATCTGAAATTCAGAACAGCACTCTCTTTAAAGAAGGGGAGAAAAAAAAAAAAACCAGGCTTTTAAAATGCCAAGTTTGATGTAACCAAAGGAGAAAATAAGTGGTGGTCGTTTTCAACTGACGAAATCAGCGATAAAATCTTCACTGTGAGTAGAAGTGTTTTCTCACTGTCTCACACACGTGCGCACACGTGTGTCTGCTCGTACGCGTGCTGGAGCCAAAGGGTTTCCCCCTCCCCTCCCGTATCCTCAGCCAAAGTCTGTATAGATAGTTAAGTTTGCCTGTGTGAAAGCAGATGTGCTGGATAAATCACAGTTCTGTTTGGCAACAAGTTGCTGTTGTCGTTAGCACATCTGAAAACTCGCTTCTTGGCACTGCCTCTTCTGCTCCAAGTTTTGTCTTGTCTTGCTTAGTGAGGCTAATCTTCCTCACCAGGATGGTCCCTTAGAGTTAGACCACGGCCCTGCAGAATACATCTTCTCCTCTGATTTTCCATGCTGTCCTCCTAGCACTGGAAGGCTTATTTGCTCCCAGTGATCAGCTGCAGGAGAACTTGACACAAGAGGGAGAGGTAGTCCAGAGGGTTTAATGGGAAGACAGAGATGGGACTTGGCAGTGACCTTTCTGAGGTAACTTGGTGGCGGGATGCACTCCCTGGGGAAGGGAGCCCAGGCACTGCCTGGGTATGGTGCAGCCCAGGGGGCCAGGCACAGTAGAGGCACGCTGCCTATTCAGACTGATGGAGAGATTGCTTTAGGGATCTTAACAGGGTAAATAGCAGCACTTTTTTCTTCCTTAATAAGAAAGGAGGCATGTATGTGCAGCTGTAACTATCTCTGTTTCAGAGCTATAAGTCTCTGTCAGCTTCAGTGCCCAGTGCATTCCTCATACAGTTAAAGCAGCAGGACCTGGGAGAAAATACAGCCAAAGTCACCCACAGGCTCAGACAAAATAAGCCAAATCAAGAACCCCTTTTGCTGTCGCCCCTGGCAGCTGCCTCGATGTGTGAACACCTTGGTAGGAAGCTGCTTCAGAGAAACTGTCATGTCAACATGCTTGGAGATTCTGAGTGCATGTCTGGATTCAGAGTGCGTCTCCCTAAATCCATTGGCTCTGTTTAAAGCATTTTACTTGAACATACGTGGCTGACCTGTTAGAAAAGCTTGCTTTTTTACTGCCATATTTCTACAAAGCTTGTCTTATTTGGAAAGGGGGGTGTGTTTTATTTCCATCTTTCACTCCAGATGGTGAAGAAGAAAGTCTTTTGACTCCAGAATGGGAAGTTTGCTGGTGGTGGTCTCTGCTGCCACCACTACAGGGTCAGCAGAAAACAGGGAGTAAACCTGGGATATTAGTTCAGTGATACAGTAATTCAAAATTTTGCATATAATTCTATTAATGATGTATGAGCTGGAATAGATGCCAGCTTCCTCTCCTAGAGCTACATTTATTTGGCAAAACAATAGGATAAGAAGATGTTTAGCTTCATTTTTGTTAACATGGTGAGCAGACATGACTGATTACACGCAGGGAACAGAACAGTTATGTTAAAAAAATGATTCAGTCATTTTTCTGCCTATAGCCACATTTCAGAAACACAAAGGATTATTTGAAGATCACTGGGAAGTGTTAAATGAGTTCATTGAATATTCTGTTAATATGCAGAGATGCAAAAAGAAAAAACCAAAAGATGCAAAGGTAAGAATTCCTTTGCATCTGTACTTTCTCATCAGAGAATACCGAAGACAAACAACAAATTTTAAAAAACTAACCATCTTTTGCAGGTTTGGATAAGGGAGGAGTTAGGACTGTTCCAGAGGGTGGAAATAAAATTTAGATAAAATAAGAGAATTTTCTTCTTGCTCATAGTATTAGGCGTTGTCTGTTCTTAGCAGGATGCCAGGACTGGGGAGGTCAGCTCCACTGCAGAGAGAAGCCCCTCCCATGAGAGTGTCTTCAGCAGCAGGTCCTCAGGCCAGGAAAGGTCCTTGATCCACGTTCAGTGGGTGTATTTCTGCCGTGGACCATGCATCATCTCTGTGATGTGACAGTGGAGAAGTGACACATCCTTTGCCATGCTATAGAGCATACGTGGAAATATCCTGTGATCCTCACACACATGTTCTGTATTTCTGCATGTTTGGAAAGGCCGAACCATGCCACTGGTTTTGTCAAGAGATTTTGTAGTGATTAATATTTGACCAGCTCTTAGGAGGTAATGGAGGCTTGTTGTAGTATCTTCCCTGTTCAACCCTTGTCACACACTTCTGAATTTATTTTCTTCTTGATTGGCTTTAAAGGTGTGTAATCATGCAAGACTTAGACTGTTGACAGAGCAATTTTAATTTTTACCAGCCACTCAACAGACAACTGGTGCAGCAGGAACAGAGTGCAGGTTCCCACTGTCCCCTCGTTTTAATAGATGCACTGCTATCGCGGTTTCATTAGTTGTCTCACCTCTGAACACAGTATTGAAATGTCATCAGCTTCTCTTTTGCTTTCATATTCTTGCCTTGCTCATGTGCAACTGGAAGCAAGCTGGCTGTATCCTTGTAAAGCTGAGCATACACCTACACCACACAATGCAGTTCAGTATGCAAGTGTTCACCCTGACTCTTAAAAACGATCTTGTTTTGATAGGGTGGAGATAAGCACGGGCTAATTTACCTTGCTTGTGAGCTAACTCAGTTCAGCAGAGGTGTTCCTGAGCTATCTGCCATCTCTTTAGGCCAGGGGTTCAGCTTCAGTAGGCTTGGGGTATGCTACTCCAGTACAAACAGGAGATGTTGCACGGGGACCGATTTTGCATCACTGGCATTTGTATCTGTAGCAGGAACAGCTTGACGCTTTCTCCTGACAGTAAATAGTCAGTGTGTCACTGCTTAGCAGAATAAAAGCAAGGACAGGAGTGCAATGCTGAGGTTACTGTTGTAACTGAAGACCACCTGTGTGGTACCCTGAAGCTTCTTTTCGCTGCTTGTATTAACTAGTATTTATTTTCTTCAATTATTCTTCAACTGCAAAACACCAACAATGTCATTTTTTTATTTTATTTCTTTTTATAGCACTTTAAGTGCATCTAGCTCTTTGACTTTAGTCATATATCTATCATCAGGAAGGTTAGTTTAGATCTGCCTACGTTTAGCCCGATGCATAGAGAGAAGTATTACTGCTGATCTCATTTTGAAATATTACTACGAGGGAAAATGAAATTACTGCAGGTCGTTTTGAGGCAGGAGCAAGGTTTGTAGTTGGAAGCAATATTGCAGCCATTGGGAAGGAAAAAGTGAACTGATGACAAAACCAACAGTGAGAAGAAGAGGAGGCCCTTGCTGCTCTGAGCAGCACCCTGTGCCATCTACCCAGACTGGCCAGCCTCTCCAGTGCCAGGAATCACCGTGTTCGTAAAGCGTTCTGGGCAGGCTGGGCTTTGTTTCGAAGGATCATCTTTGAAATATGTTGATTATCAATATTTAAAAGGGCTCAATTAGAAGTTCAGGCATATTACACAGTGCAGCTAATAAGAGCCATGGTGTGAAATACAATAGCACTCTGGTGACACTGTTACGGCATCACGGTTAATGACCAAAATACTAAAGAACTTATTGAAGTTCAATCATCAATCAAGGTAAATTGATTCTTCTGGCAAAGAATGCAAATGCGCCCCTTTGATACTGCGTGAATACCAACTACCCAGGCTCCGCTCACGCTCATTTCTATGGTTATCAATTTATGAACAGCTGGGTGAGCCATGGTGAAAGGAAGGAGGGAGGAGCAATAATTAACTTTCCATTTACTAATTACTGGCTGAAATTGTCATGATAATCCTGATAGCTAGATTTCTGCTCAAAGTTTTCCTTCCTCCTCTTTGCATGATGTGTCCATTGTTGTCTCTGTTGAACCTGGGGCAACTTTCAATAGAAGTTGGAGGGGGATGAACAGTTTGAGTCTTTCTGCAATCAGTGTTTCCTTCAGACATTAAATGTGTGTGAAAGTGTCTCAGTCTGTCTTGGTCAAAGTTGCCATTATAATCAAGATATCACTGGAGCAGAAGCTTGTTCCCCTGCTGTCAGGAAGTCATTGGTGCCTCTTCAGATCCTGCTCTGGTTCTCTTTCACCTTTCTCATCCAATTTGCTCCGTTGGGCCTTGCACTCAGAGGTCTCACACAGCTTCTCTCCGGGAGTTTGTTCCTTGTACTTTCTTAGTTCTTTGGCTGTGCTAGTACCATCAGCCTTTGCTTTGTTCCCTGGTGAAGATCCTTTCTGTATCTGTACTGCCCCAGGCACAGAACTTGTCCATTGTCCCTGGACCCTTCCCACCTCTCTCCAAAGGCTGGAAACACAAAAACAAAGCCTGCTATTTTGGCGCGATCCCTCCTTCTCCCAGGCATGCTGTGTCACTGTCACGTGGGGTAAGTTCTTGGGGTGCATGCTATTCCACAGGGAATAAGTTTCAGGACAAGATGAGAATCTTGAGAGGCTGCAGCTGGTTTCCAGTGGTGTGACACACTGCAGGTAAAATAGGGGTTTCAAACATGCCCTTTGCTTGGATGACCTCTCTCACCAGTATGGTCCAGTATGCCTCAAGCTGTGCAACCTTACAACTGCAGCTGGCATCCTGTGAGGGCTCCTTGCGCAAGTACTTCGTTGGTTTCTATTATGGGTGACAGGCAGACTGTCCTCTCACCTGAGTCATGGCAGGAGTGGCAGAGTTCTAATGGGCACTAATGATAAACACTGATCTCTCACGCTGCTTATACAAGTGTCACATTATGCTCTTACAGTGAAAAGTGACAACAAGCCATTCCTTACCTCAAGGACAAAAAGTGGGCACCATGACCATGGCTAGCAACTCCTGAAGTCTTGCCAGGACTGATAATGTACAAACCAAAATTGCTGTAGTAAGAATTACATTTGTTATATTTCATAAAAATACCCCCATTAAACATTTTCTGTGAAAGACCAAACTGTCAGCAATAGACCTAGGTTTATAATTGATTTTCCTACGTGTACTGCTCTCCATCGCAGCCTTCGAGTGAGCTTCATTTATATGTGAAGTGCATGTCAAGTAAGTGTAGGAGCTGTAGAAGACAGGAACAGAAGAGCTCAGTTGTTGCTGGGAAGGAAGGAAGGAAGTGCAAATGGAGGGGGGAGAGGTCAGCCATTCTTCCTAGGAATACAGATTTTTTTTTTTTGAGAGATAGTTCTTGTATTTTGTTGCTCTGCCCAAAGTTACCCTGAGGACAAGTACAGTAACAGAAGTTTTACATGCCCATGTTTTTTTCTAACAAGGAATGCAGGTTCTAACTACAATATGGGGTGCGTAAAAGCCCACAAGAAGTAACCTACAAATGGAAAAATAATCCATGCAGCAAAAGACTTGAAGCTCTGTGTGCTGTGCTTACCAGAAAGAAGAGTGAGAGGTGAAATATTTCTGGGGTATGAGTACCTAAAGTGAGAGAAGATGCTAGCTGCAAAGAATGACTGTTTAATCCATCAGACAGAGCCAGAACAAGAATCAATAACTGGAAGCTGAAACCAGAGAAATTCAAGCAGAAATAAGGCTCAGATCTCCAACAGTGGGGCTGATTTGCCACTGGAAGTGTTGGCTTCTCTCTCTCTTGATGTTATCTAACGCTGGACACCTTTCTGCAAGACCTTTCAGCCCAGCGTAGGTGGAAATAGAGCACAAGTCAGGTGTGAAGGGCTGCTGCACGGAATTTGTCTGATACAGTGGGTCAGGTGAGGTGATCAAATGCTCTTTCTGGTCTTAAAATTTTTACCTGGAAATATAGCAGGTAGTTTCTGGATTAACTCAGCATTTTAGTTCTGGTTAGATCTTTTCCTTGAAAACGGCAAAGAACTGATTTTCATTTAAGTTATTTTGAAGAGTAAATGGAATGAAATGTGTGCTTATCGGCAGGTCGTGTCCGATGGGGTGGCATGGCGAAAAACCCAGAAAGCAATCGTATGAATTAGCAGCAAATCTTCCTCTCCGTCTTTGCAGGCACGCTGCTTCCATCACAAGGTTAACTGGGTCCTTCATCTCTGCATCAGGTGGCAATTGGAATTCCTTTACAGGAAAGTGCAGGTCCCTGCTCTGGGGTCTCAGGAAGGCGGTAGCTGTACTAAAAGTCATGCTGCTGGATCAACGTGCCATGAGCCCCTGCCGGGACGTCCAACGTGGGTGTTTCTCTTTCAAGTGCGAGCAACCCACAGAACTGCCTCAGTGGTGGCCCTGGGAAGTCCCTGTAAAAACAGACTCAGAAACTGAGGCTGAGATTTTTCTGTGCGGTGCTGATTTGGAATTTTCCAGTAAAGTCAGAGCAAAGGGAGGGGCTGCATTTTGAGACCACGTTCTGCTAATTGAGCACTAACAGCAAACCCCGATTCGCAGCCCGTTGCCACGGCGCAGAACTGAGAACAGCACTTTCAGGAAACAAGAGTGGGGATGGACAGGTAACGTGGATGTGAGGCTCACATGTCATCACCTTCCCAGAAAATGAATATTTTTCAAGGTTGCTGGAGAGAAATTGGCAACCCTGAGAGCAGGAAAGGATGTAGCTGCAACACAGCAGCTGATAGAAAATGCCGTCAAGTTTCCTCGACTGTCAGTTAGGAGAAAACGAAAATGTAGCACAGAGCTGCCAGCACATCTGGCATAAACTAAAGGTTTAACTAAACTAAAGCATCAGTCCTCCAGCTTGGCTGGTTACACACTAGCCAAGAACAAACTCTGTGTAAAAGCTGACAGGTAAGATGGTGCAAGCAACATAACTTTGTTCATCAGCTCCTACTGCCAGTCATACTCCATTAGCAGAAGCACCTCTTCTCACCTGAGTTAGGTGGCCTCTGGGAGCGCTGCTGTGGACTAAGCTTGGCCTGTGCCAGCAAAGTTGTTCTCAGGCAATTTGACACATTCTTGTTTGATGTCAGTAACTACAATTGTCAGGTATGGATTTTATTATCTCCTTTTTTCCTCTGGAAATGGCTCATAACTAATCATGTCACTGTTCTATTTTCAGGTAAGAACACAAAGCTTACTCGTTTTCCTACAGTTGTTATTCATTAGCAAGCTGTTTTCATTAAGTTGTTGTGCATCTCCTGTAACTAGTAACTATAGCTAGAAAATGCAGAAAGACATTAAGGTCTTTAGTGCTTGGTGGAAACAAGACCCAGACCCCAGTAGTGCCTGAATCTGAACTTAGCACAGTGTTTAGGGTCAGCTGTGTTTGGGGAGGAGCAGTATCTGCTGCACTGGAGCAGGAAATGGCTAGTTAAGAATAAATGGAGCACTCAGAGATGGGAAGCAGAAATATTCATCCTCTTATCATTGCCATCTGCTTTTTTTTCCATTGAGGCATGTGACGTTCTTCATTTCAGTCTAATGCCAGCTCTGCCCAGAGGGGTTTAGATGAAACAAATAAAATTCCTTTCTTTCTTATACTGTCCTAATAAAGTTGCCTGACCATAAGTCTTTGCCCTTTTTCCCCAAGGTTGAAAATGAAACAAGATAAAAAATTGGTGGGGGGGACCCTATTACTTTTTACCTCTGTCTACATTTCCTTTATGACTTAATGTTTTCTAGTATTCATGTGTGATCCCCATAATTGTTGGGGGGGTGGGGACAGATGGTTGCTTTTGTTTTGAGACTTCCTCCCTCATTGCTGACATCACCACATCCCATAGCTTATCTGTGTGCAGTCATTGGGATTTTGTAGCTGCTGTGTTGCTTCAGCCGTGTGCCTGGTTTGGACTCTTTCTCTCCAGAAAGATGTTTTAAGACTTGCTGATCCAGTCCAGTCAATTCTGCTCCCATCCACTCCAGTCCCACTTCAAAAGTCCGCAGAGCAAACTGGCAGCTTTGGCTGGTTTTATCTTCTGATGGGAGCCACCACCATCTTTGACCCTCCTGTGGGCTTTAAGCCCACCTAGCCCAGCCTGCACGTCCTTAAGAGTTCCTGCTGCCTTGCCTAGACCTTCTACATCTTTCCTTCCCTCCCTCCTCCTCCCATGCAAAATGATGCAGTACGCTGGCACGTTTCCTCATTAGCACAAATTTCTGTTGTGGATGAATTGTTTGAAATGTTAAAATCTGGACTGCCGTTGTCACAGCCAGGATGCTTGGGAAAGAATGGTTCTTTATAGAGCCATACACTGCTCAAGCAGAATTTGAAGAAGAAAATCTGTCTGTAAAGACAGCATGCACTTCACTGAGTTTTTGTTTTGTTGTTAAATAAAGCCTCTCATAACACTTACAGATATCTCCTGTAACCACAGCCTGAGCTTCTCTGTGAGTATGCACGGTGGGCAGTAGTTTCCCTGGGCATTTGAAGATGTGCTGTGTGGGGAGTAGGCAGCAGCTTTGTTGTAGACGCCCAGCAGTGACAGGCGGAAGCTGCGGTAGGCAGTAGCGCGTACTAAGGGCCTGCTTGTGGAGCTGTGCATTACAGGACTGGCAATCCTGCCCTCTGGTTTTGGACCTGCAGGGTTCAATAAGCTGTGTGTGCTGCCTCGGCAGAGCAGCTTTCCCTCTCCTGCACTGGGAACTCGGCACGCTTTCTCTGTGTCCCTGCTGCAATTTATAAGCTCTTCTGCCAGGGATGCTCTGGAGCTCCTTCAGCTTTAAAAAAAAAAAGGGTTGCCATGAATATTCTCAAATATAGCCAGCCAGTCTCTAAGAAGTACTCAAATACAGATTACTAAATGCAGGATTCAACTAGAATGCTTTGAGATACAGTTTTCTAGGAAAGCTGTGAGAGTTTACAACTTTCTTTCTCTCTGCTATCTCCAAAATACATGTTTATTTGACTTCAGATTCCCTTCAAAATTTCTCCTTAGTCATCAGAACCCTATACAAGGTGGTGCTTCGACTTGAAAATGGGGCAATTAATTACAGTCATACTATGCAGTCACTGGCCAATGTCTCTGGGTGGATACATACCACTGAAATATGATTTCTGGAATTTGGTTTTGCTGTAGGACATTCAAAATTATGCCCCCAAATGAGTAGCCCGTGGGAGGTTATGGTGATACTGATGTCCTCTTGGGACTCGGGAGTGTTGAAAACACACATGAAGTAATGGGTACAAGAATTCATATAATAATCAATGAAAAGTTAAGCATGAATTATCAAGAATTGGTTTCTTTGAAAGATAGAAGTTTAATGATCCAAAGAACAACAAAAGTGGTACTGTTCTGTTCCTCAGTATATAGCCCTGCAGAAAGAATTACCATGATGCAGTATAACAAAAATGTTAGAAAATCTGGTGCAACTCTTAAAAATACTTATTTTAAAAGATTTTTTATGACTATTAAATGAATTGTACAGCATTTCTGCTAGTGTGAAAGTGCCTCTGTAGTACAATAAATGGAACTGTGTGAACTGTGAAGCCTTAGGATTATAGTTTCATAGAAAGAGGTGCATGGCATGCCTCCTACTACATTATGTATTCCCCCTGGAGTACTTCCTTCTTGCAGAGTTTCAGGTATGGAAAAGATGAGCTGTTGCATTAGCAAAAATCATTGCCTGCAATCAGGTACCATTCCAAGAGCTAAGTCTTTGTAATTAGCAAAGGGAGCAAAGCGCTTGCTGCGTTGCTGTGGTACAAAACGGGTATTAGGCAAAGTGAAGCAGGGCAGTGTGGTTTTCAGATGTGTGTATATGGGATAAGCTGCAGGCAGTGTCTCAATTAAATGTGTTTGTTACCATGTGCTATTCCTCCTCTTTAAAGTGTTTTGTGCTGTGCATTTGGGGGTGTTGCTCTTGCTGGCTCAGAGATTTGTTCTGGGTGGCTTTCTGTTGCAGGTGCCGGTCCTGTGTGAAGGCAGTGAGCTCGCGCAGATCCCCGCGCGCTGTGTTTGGTGTTAGTACCCGTGCACATCGCCAGCGTAGCCAAGACGGGGCATGTGCCAGCTTGCAGCGGGCTGGGCTCAGTCTTTGGTGCCCAGCAGCCATCCCGTCACAGCACTGAGAGATGTGCTGCTGGGCTGGGTTTTGTGGATACTGACTTAATCCAAGGTCCCCAGCAGACTTTTGGGAACTGCACAGAAGAGCTTGTTTAGGTGGCGTGTCTGTCAAAGAGGCATTCAGTGGGGACATTGCCCTTTCTCCCTCCAGGGTGGCTTAACTCAGAGACTACTGCCTACGGAGAGAGGTATCATTCAGAGTGAAACTACCGGCAACTGACAGGATCCCTGTCCTCGTAAATCCCCAATAATTGTGACAAATGTCTGGAGTGCCACAGGCTTGCAAGTGCTCTGCCAGCTGCCCTGCCAGCCCAGCAGCCGCCACAGCAGCAGGGCCAGCACCTTGCAAGGCTGCGGTGCACGGGACTCATTGCTGTCACCTGAACTGGTGCTTTTAAGTATTTTCTGGTGGGGACACAGGATCAAATCTGGTTAAAGCAGCCAAAATGGTAGCAGTTGTTTCCTGCTGCCTGATTTGTTCATGTTGATTACAGACCCTAGTGGAAACCCACAGCTGAAATAGCAGAGTTTGGCCGTTTTGCTGTGTCAGCAGAATTCTGAGATTTCCATAGCATGAGATCAGAAGGGAGGTTAGGTTATCTGTCCTAATGTCCTCACACTTCAGGCAGTCACCAGATAGTCCTGCAATACATCGGGCATCTCACTGCGCAGGAACCCATCCCAGGCATAGCTGGAGAGCGGGAGCTTCAGAGGAGCTGCTGATGCCAAGGCCTCCATGAAGCAAGGGGCTGTTTGCAAGGGGCTCATGCCGTCCCAGCAAGCTGTGCTGGTTTGCTCTGGTGAGGAAGCAGCCCTTCCTCCCTCTCTTGTGCTCCTTGTCTGCTTTCTCTCCCCAGAGATCCATTAGGATTTCTGATCCCCCAGCTTTCTCCAGGTTTCATGGGATCATTCCTGGTGCCACTCCCAAGCATCATTCTCTCCAGCCCATGATATACCACTGCTGCTTCAAGGAAAGCCGGGAAGGAACAAAAACCTCGGACACACTACAAATAAAATTAATCCCTGAGCAAAGCAGACAGTTGTCTGAAGCCCTGGGCTATGGGAATTGATTAGAAGTTGCCTTGTTGCAGCAGTCACGTGTGTGCTGGGGGCAACACAAACATCCACTCCTGCCTCTGGCCCGCTCAGCAAGGCGGGTGCTGGGGATCAGCAGTTTGGCTTCCCAAACCAGACAGTACCCTCAGGTCCACAAGCCCAAACTCCTACACACATGCACTAGCATTGCAGCTTCTCCAGCAGACTGCAGGAAACTTTTTAATCTCCTCTGAAAGATCCCAAGCAGCAGCGAATCCATCATCCTTCCTGGTGACATGCCCCAGTTTTGAATCGGCCTCACAACGAAGAGATGACGCCTGTCTCCAGCGCAGCGTGTGGCTCTGGGGGTGGAGGGCAGCAGCAGAGCCCACCAGAGCCTGGGCAGCCATCAGGTCAGCCTCTGCCTCGTCGAGGGTCACGGGCCGTGGCCATGTGGTAGAAGGAGGTGCAGCCTCTGTGATATATTTTTCTTTCATGCACTCATAATTTATTCTGATGTTAGCAGCTGGTAAAATGCGTGCTAAAAGAATGTGTGGGTTTTTGTCTCAGTGTATTGTTCCTCTCCTTTTTATGTTGCCTTGAACTTGCTTACTCAGCAAACTCTTTTTTATTATTTCTGAATTAAGGATGTGAAATTTCTTTTATTTTAAGATCTTCTTAAAACAAAACCAAACAACAACAAAAAAAAACCCCAAATATCTGTGGAGCTGCCGCATTGAGATTGATTCCTCTGGAAAGTGTGGTATTTAAAGCTAATCTTGCTTGAGTTCAGAAATTGCTTATTATGTGTGGTGCTTAGGACTTGAATCGCTTTTCTTGGCCAGGGTGCTTCAAGCTCTAGGGGAAGAAGAGGAGCATGAAAGGTGCAGCTGCATTTAAAACTGAAGTGCTCATTTTGAAATATCTCCCTGTAGCAATGGGAATTTTTCTCCCCGAAACAAGTGTTTGGTTTCAGGCTGATTGGAGACACATCCTTAAGGAAAGAAAAGAAAAAAGAAAAAAAAAAAAAGACTGTCTGCAGATTCATTTTTCCATTACTTGGAAGTCATCTTGTATATAATTTAGATGGGTCTTAACGAGGCATAAAGTCACTTTCAGAAAATTGATGACTCTTCGTTCACTCCTCTGTGAAATGAGGGGCTGGAGCCTTCCCTTTGTTCCCCTGGTGGGATCATCAGATCTGATTGCAGAAACCCGATGAAGCTCTTAAGCCGAGCACCAGAGTAACCACAGCTCTGGCCTTCTCCTCTTTATTGATCTTGCAACCGGGCCGCGTTTCTATTTCAGCCTGGCATACTCCATGTTTCCTTATCTCTACTGAAACTCATCCCTGGCCCTTTTGGGGGGGGGCGAGTTTCGCTATTAACTATTTATTAACTCTTGAGTAACCTAAAGTTTTTTGGTAGGGTTCAGAGAGCCTGTGGCTGTGCAGAGAGAGTTTCTACCATCTCTAGCTCTGAAATTGTGGTTGTGTGGATGGAGCAGGACAGAAGGCACTCAGGGAGCTGAGGTCTGTGCTAATCATGACATATTCATAGTCATGTTCCACCTCTCTTTATCTCCATTTGCCCCCGCTGCAAAGCAGGGTGCTGACACAGTCCTTGGGGCAACATTGCGGTGGGTCCCCTGGCATTTGCAGTGTTCATGCTTACGGTGGATTTGCATCTGCTTGGAGGTTCCCTGGCAGCCTGGGAAGTAGGTGAGCCCAAAGGACAGCCGGGCCCACGAGAAATGGTGCAGGTTGCTCATTCCATGCTTCTCGATTCACGAGTTCTTGCTCACCGGAGAAGCCGGCAGGTGTGAATATTTCATTGCCGTTCCCTCCGCGTGCCTCAGCGCGCTGCGAGCTGCAGTTTGCCGACCTGCCCGCTTCGTAGCAGGAAAGGTCAGGAACCTCATAAACAAGGTGAGACGCAGAGTGGGGCGGCACGGCCACCCGGGCTGCTGATTCCTCCTGACATTAGAGCGCTAATGAATGTTCTGTCATGGTCCCGTGAATATTGCAGGAAGCTCTCGCCTCCCGCCTCCCCTGCCTTCGCAGGGCCTCAGAGTTACCAAGGTTACCTGACGTGACTTTCCCGGGAGAGAGGAGCAATAGCTGCAGGTCGGCTGCTCCCCGGAGCATCCTGCCTCTGCAGCCAGCGTGGGGAGCTCGGCCAGCACAGCGTCACCGTCCTCGTGCTCCCTTTGGCTGTTGCCATTGCCCTCGCTCCCACCCCTTGCTGCCTAAAGTGTCATTGGTTTCATTTTATTTTAGATTTTTTTGAGTAAGGATCATATTAATTTTGTTTTGCTTGCACAACCCAGACTGTTATCATCCGACTAATTACTCACACATTTTCCTTCAGAGAGCAAATGGGAGAGATAAAACTGCAGCAGGTTTATGTGATTTCTGCTTATCAAATTACTGTAATTATTTGAAGAATGGCTTAAAATTGTATGGAGTAATGAATTTAATTATGAGTTTGCAGCGATGCCTTGTGTTACATGCGGCTTGCAAATGGCCAAGTTTATGAGCAGCTCTTCACAGAGCGGGATTGCCGCACGCTCCTTGCAAAGAGAGGCTCCAGCACCTCCATGCCAAAGCAAGGGAAGACGGGGCACGGCACGCTTTGCAGGTCATCTTGACAAATTGTGCTCATCATTCAACTGATCAGCTCACTTAGTCCAATTCTAATACAAACCCAGGCAAGACAAAGTGCCGGCAGCGGCACCCTCCTGGTCGTGGCATGCTGCAGCTGGTTGGCTTTGCTTGATCTCCTCAGCCCTGGGGCATGCAGGGGACCTGCTTGCTTGCCTGGACTTCAACACCTCCTTCTGTTCAGGAGATCAGCCTGCGGGTAGCTGGCAGTGAAGGCAGGTCAGGCAGTGCTGACAAACCTGTCCCACCAGAGCCACAGCCTGTTGCAACCTGCGTGAAACACTCAGAGCAGCGTTTGCCATCTTGCCGCTCCGCACTAGGAACAGCAGGCTTTTTTCACCGCAGCTGGGAGGTGCCTGGGGACTTGCCTGACCACTGGGAGCTGTGGAGTACACTCTCTGCTCCCAGGATGTCCCCAAACCCTTGAATGCAATGAATTTCTCCCTGCCTACTTGTACTTTTCTTTACACCTCTGCTTAGTCCTCGGTGCTGTAAAAAATTGTGTTCTGGACTGCACCAAAGGGCTTCATCTGCTCCTGCAGCTGGCAGATGGGGACATGGCAGCTCTCCATCCCCACAGCCACTGAACAGGTTGAACAGGTCAAGGAAAGGAGATCCATATCCCTAAGGGCTGCTCCCCATCTCTCGTGCACAGATGTGGAAACTTTGTGTTTCCTGCTGGTTGAGGTAGTGACGATATATGAGATTTCAGTCTTTTGTTGACTAAAATACAGACAGTAATGAGACGGTTGTAGGAATACTGAGTTTTGTAGGCAGATGGCTGGGACTGGGCAATATTTTTTATGTTTTTTTTTCCATTATATGGAATGGAGTTGCTGGTATTTGAATTGAGGTAGGTGATGTTACGTAAGTAGATAAATAGCTGGAAAGACTGATCTGGAAAGGGTCAAGTACTGTCCTTCAGAGCATCTTTGTTTCAGAAAGCAGGAGTGTGTTCCTGAGGGACAGTCTAGCAAAGGTAGACAATGCCACCATTCTCAACAAAACTGGACTGTGGAGAGACACATAGAGCCAATGGAGTGGATGAGATTTGGACTAGATGCAGTTAGGCAGTGGGATAAAAGTACAGCCAAGAGAGAATTGAAACTGGGTATATGGGAAGTGGAAAAACTGCTGGAACTTCAGATCTTCTGTGCTGTGGTATTCTGAACTTCATAAAGGACTCCTGGATCATCTGGTACAACCCAGCTGCCACCTTGTTCTGTGTGGCATTCCTTATAACATGGTCAATAGTTCAGGCTGAACCACTTAAAATACCAGATGTGAAGAGCAAAAGAATAAGTGGGCAAGGGCCATCCAACGTCTGAAACCTGTGCAAGGATGAAATGACTTAGAGATGATACTGACAAATGGTTGATGGTCTGCAGCTCAATGATTACACTGGGTCAATGTTTGGGGTTTTTTTAATTAAAGAAAAGGTGGCTGTCATAAGAGATTACCAAATTTTTAAGTGCAAGCCTGCCCTAATTTGGGCTTTAGGCAAATCTGGCCTTGCATGCAAAGAGAAGGCATTAGCTGTCAAAACCCTTGTCTGTCTTGACGCATGAGTAAGGAAGTTTGTGTGCAGCATGGACTCGTACATGGTATTATGTCTGTCTAAATGCAAGGTCAAAGCAGACTGGAAACAGTATTGACTTTTAAAAGAGCTTGTCACGAGGCAGGCATGAATTCTGTGTAATATCTGCAGTTTTATATCAGTGAGGAAGCAGCACGGTACAATGAGAGCACCAAAAGCAAATGTTCTTGTTGAAGCTATAAACCAGGTGTAATTTTTGGCAATCTTTCCATAACCCTGCTTAAAGCAGGAAGAAAGACAAGCCCACTTTCATTTGGAAAACTCACGAGGATTTGTGCGACACATGCTGTAATTGTTAGTATGTTGGCAGTGATCATAACTGGAGTTGAGTGAGAAGAGATTGCAGGGCGTAGCAGTGTGCTGTGAGCCTGGCCAGCTGTGACTGACCTCCCGCGTGGCCAGCCTGTGTCTGTCTCCAAGGACAGTGTGTTTGCTCCTTCCCATACTGACATGAACTGTTTCCACGATTCAGCATGTGGGACAAGAGGAAGAGAATACCTTAAGCGCCAGAGCATGAGATTTCATTACCCTTAGTGTTTTTAGCCTTTATAGCTACAAATGTTATTAAACTTCATAAAATTGTCCAGTTCTTTTAAGTTCAGCTACAGTACTTTTCCCAATTTGTGCTTATATGAAAAAAGAAGACAGCAAAGCTTGTCTATGAAAAAATGAGAAAATAAGAGTCATCCTTAATTCTTAAAAGCAGTTTGAAAACGTGAAATAAAACTAGCAATAATATTTTGCACACAAAGCTGCCTTCAGGAGGGATCTGTATCAGAGCAAATAACGGTGGCTAATGTTTTCTTCTCTCAATCATTTTTAAAGGTCACTTCATGATCAAAATCTACTTGCTAATTTAATTGCTATTCTCAGTATAAATGTAAGATGATGCTGTTATTCTGTTTGCAGGTGGTTTGCTGGGGAGAATTAACCTTTTGCCTTTGTTCTCAATATGTCAGGGTTGGGATCCAAAGCTTGTGCACGTGGCAGCCCAGATTCAGGTTTCCCAAACCAGGGTTTCTCAGGTGTTTTAATCCAAGGGCTCTCTGATCTCTCTGAAAAAAAAATTGGTAGACCATCCAGTGTAATAGTGTTTCATGGTACCAAATAAAAATTGTGTTTTCACTTGCTTCCTTGATTTTGTTGGATTGCTTTCTGCTTGTATCTGTGGGAAGGTGAACTTGTGTTTGTTTGCTGTTCTGTAGCAGACCAGAGTTGTTATGAGCCACAGGTTGAGGGGGAGCTCTTTTGCTCTCCCTGCCTCACATTACCTTAAGAAATTTCCTCTCCTCAACTCTTTCCATTCTTTTGGATGCATCTTTCTGTTTCAAGGCATGGAATCAGGTGTGTCACTGAGCAGAGTTCAGCAGAGAGAGAAGAAACCTGAAGAGTGAAATGCTTTGGAGAGCCCTATTAACCTCAGCTTGAGAACTCAACAGGCAGTATGAAACTTGGATTTTCAGCTCTCACATGGCAACATTCATGGCTTTCTTTGGGGCATACTTCATCACGGGGAATTATTTCTTCTGTATGGGCCGTGCAGAGATCTGCCTCAGGCCTGCTGTGGAGGAGATGCGGTGAAAATCCCAACAGCTGACTGTCTGCCAGAGAGCCTCGTCTGCGGTGTGCAAGCCTCAGGAGCAGGCAGCTCAGAGCTCTGTGGTTTCCCTGACGTTTCTGTCTCCTAGAGAAATCCCTAAGATCTTCCTCCAGCTGCTGAGGCACGGGGCTCATCACGAGGAGGCTGAGCGCTCTCTGGAGAAGACTGGGACTCTTGATTTTCACAGATGGGATGGGGACCTACTTTGTCTTTCCTCAGACAGGTCATGGGTCTAAAAACTCCTGTCTGAGAGGAAAGCTGATGTTTTCCCAAGGAGTCTGAGGCCCCCGTGATCGTCTCCAATATCAGAGATGTATTGTGCAGAGTCTCTCCTCCTGGCATTTTGTGTTGGTTGTCAGCTCAGTAAAGCGAGCAGCTGAGATTCAGCCAATTCCACTTCAGTCCTTGCAAGTGTGTCCTCTTGCATCCCAGGTGAGCTTGTGGTTGGAGACCCCGTCAGCTCTGAATGTCACACCTTTGTCTTCAGGGCCTCAGCAGAGTATGCCCTGCTGCAGGGTTTGCTGTTGACACTCTAAAAAGGGACACATGCTCTTGTTTACTCTGTGTGTGACGGTGCCTAAGACAGAAGTGCCAGCGTCTAGTTTACCTTAAACACACTCTCAATCTTAACTTTTCCTTTAGCTGAATAGTCCTGATGCCTGTGGCCTGTGCACTGTATAGTGAGCTGGGGAAATAAAGATTTGTGTTATCCTTATCTGCAAGGAGATATCTGCCTCTTAGATCCTCTAGGAAAGACTTACAGTGGCCTCTGCTTAGCAGAAAGTTTTCTTTCCTGTTAGTGGTTGCAGCTGGGAGAGCCATGCCTCATCTCTTGCTTGTAATTACATTAGCAGAGTATCTTGGGAGAAGGTTAAATAGTCTTTTGTATATCAAATAAAGCCAGTGAACTTCACTGAAATCATTTAATGAAAACAATCCTGATTATCTGTGTATACTGCCATGTGATATTTTAAAAGAACATCTTAAAGGGAAACGTGGAATTGTTTAAGGCCTCTGAAGACTAGAGTGCAGAGGCTATGCAGCAAATGCCTTTATAATCTAGGATCTGAAGTAGGCTTTGTATCCAATTTTTTTTTTCACTGTTGTAAAACATGAGAGATTTTGATAGGGTAACTCGGATTTGATTCGGAACTTTTCTTATTAGCTGTTCTTCATGCACATCAAATTTTAGAGACTGAGCTAAAGGGCTCTGCACATCAAGGATGGAACTGACTCAAGGACAGAGCTATTAAGGTGTGTAATAATCAAGAGAGGAGAATTAATTGTCTTTAATTTGGCATAAATCCCAGGGACCGTAACTTTGGTTATTAGGAATTCAGGGCCTATTTCCAATTAGTTATACCGAAGCATGCTCGCATTTCCAACTTAGGGAGTCTAATCTGTGAGCACGTTAGCGCAGCAATCGCTGATGTGCTAATAAAGGACAGCACTGCCTGACCTCCCCGTGTGTGGTCACTGCCAGCCGGTGTTTGCCTGGCAGTAAATCAAGCCACGGTGTTGCTTTATCATTTCTGACACCTTGCAGTAAGCAGCTCGGTGCGTGTCAGCTGCTTGGGCAGTCTGTGCAGGCAGAGTCACCTGGGCCGTGCTGGAGCAGGTCAGAGGGGCTGCTGTGGCTTTTACATGCTTTTTAGTCTTTCAGCTTCCTTGTAAGACATCTGCTCCGGCAAAGCTCGGGTGTCTTCCCTTCAGGTGTATGAAATGTAAATAGTGCAATTGTTATCTATACCAGAAAATCTGGTCTAACCTGAGCTGGGTTAAAGAAAGAGGCGGCAGCGGTTTCCTGCGCTGGCAGCAGCAAAAGCGCAGGCTGCGGCTGCGTGCCTGGGGATGCACAGCCTCGGTGCTGACAGCCCGGGAAGGCGGGCGGAGGTGCCACGTCCCACGGCAGCGCTGGCAACTTCATGTGCGCCAGGAAATGGAAAACGCAGTAACATCACCCTTGTACAGCTCTCACGTAAACATCAGAGGGTTCTGAAGGAAGGGTGGGCCTTGTGAGTCCTGCGGGAGCAACCTCCTCCTGCAAAGCTAGGCTGTACGTATCTTGCGTTGAAACACCAAAACAGGCCTGGCAGGAACGCTTGTAGCCATGTGTATACGTGAGAGGCAAAAGGAAAGATGGTTCAGAGCAAGGAAGACAAACCAGTTCATGCACTCAATTCCCTTGTAATCGTTTTCTGAGACCTACAACCTCATGGTGCTTTAGCCCTGTCTGTCGAACGCTGCCTGCCAGTCAGGAATGAAACAAAACTCGCACAGGGCAAGAGCATGACATCCCCTTGTAGCTGTTCTCAGTTCTGTTTATCCTGAACCTTGACTGTATTGCATGACAAGGTCCTGGGAAGTCCACAGTGACTACCTTATTTTTACTCCTTTCTGTGATTTCCTATTTGAAAAATAAAAAGAAATAAGGAAATCTCAATAGTGGGGACTGCTCCTCCCAACCATTAGTGTGTGGAGCTACTGCAGGGATCTTCCTAAAGAAACCTGGAATTACGTTGCAGTAGAAAAATAGCAGATTGTCTCTAAAACTTCAAGGCCAACTATTCTACATTTTCAAGAGGGGAAAAATCCTTGTGAAGCTTCACTTAGTTAGTTTTTTAGCATAGTGAAGCTGAAGCTTGCCAAATCCAGGTGTCTGTTCAGCTTTCTTGGTCTGTATCTGGTAGATGTAATGTTTTGGGGGGAAAGGTAGGGGTTATATTTAAGGAAAAAGCAATCTTCCATTGAGGAAGGAGTTGTCCCATGCCACCAAGCCCTCCTTGCATGCCAGGGACAAGGGGTGGGGAAACGCACAATTTCTCTAGTGGTCATTTGATAAAATGAACGTTTGACTAACAGCAAATACATCTAACATTAGGGAATGAATTTTCCTTGAACAGCAGAGGAATTTCAACCGATCTCCTGCATGTGGTTTATATTAAGATAAGTACCACAGGAGCCAAGAGATGCTCTTTTTTTTTTTTTTATCCACTTGGCCTTGATGTGGTTTCACTGCCAGCTTTCCACTTATCTGTTGTGTGCTCTTTAATTCATGAGGGCCTACACTGGGGATTTGTTTAAAGCCTTGGCTGAAATTGTCAGCCACTCCTTTTATTGCACACGTTCCTGAAGAGGGGTGTTGTGGACAAGCAGTAAATAGAATATTGAGGCTCTGCAACACATGCTATCTGTAAAAAGAAGAGTATGTCCTCTGTTAAACTCTGATCAATTACATCATCCCAGCATTAAAAACCATCACTTGTCCGGCAACAATGTCTTTGTGTTTGCGTACAGCCACTGGCTCGCTACGGGTCTTTCGCAGAGGGCTGTTTTACTTCATATGGTCTCTGAAAGACTCTGAGGGTAACCAGAGTCTCCATCTAAAGTGATGTTGGAGCCAGTGCAATTAATGGATCTTCTAGAAAGTGATGGCTTAATGTAAGACATAAAACTCAGACTAGGAGAATATTTCTATCCCTGACTCTGGCCAAGTCTTGCTGAGCTTTTGCCCTTTATATAAAGTCACTTCCCCACCAAGTAAATAAAGTTAGTTACCCAGCATCTCAAGATGTTTTCTGTGATAGAGTATTTTAAAACTTCTCAATGGAAAGCAGTGATTTCCATATCACTGATCTGTCTGGAGTTCAGATTAAATTAAAGCTCTTACAATTCTCGAGTGATTGTCATGCCTGCAGACCCTCTGTGCCTGAGCTGGCTACAATAGGACAAGTGCATTGAAACTTCACATTTATTGTTTCATTTGAAGATAGAATTTCTATGAGAAAAGATAGATCAGAAATTTTCACAGAGTCACAGAGGTACCTGATGTCAATATGTGAATATTTTCTTAAAGATTTTTTTCTTTTTTAATACTATAAAGAAAGAATGCCTTGAACTAGAGATTTAATTTGTGTTTTACTGTGTTGGCCTTTACCAGGACTGCTTCTGTCACTAAAAATATTTTTATATAATTTCTGAGCCTTTGCTCAAAACACACATCACCGCAATTAAGGAAGCGGCTGACGCAGCCACAGGCATGAGAATTTTTTGAGAGTGATAGGAAGGGAGAAAGGCAGACAGCAAGGGAATAGGCAATACAGGGAGACAGAGAGCAGAGTAGGCTCTTGAGCACCAGGGCTGGTGCTTTCAGCTCGTTTGCTGCAGAGGAGCCTTGTTTTTGTAAGAATTCTGTTTGTCCTCCTTTCCCACACCCACACACCGTGATTGCTAGCTTTGGGTTTCAAACTCTCACGGCATCACAGGGCCACTCTATCCCATAGCTTGGCAATTTTGGAGGTTACCTTAAAGTTTCAGTTTAGTCTTTGAGATCAGAGAGAAAAGAGGTGTTTCAGAAGGGTGTTCTTCCGGGGGGGAATTCTTTATTTTCCTTTTGAAGCACTAGCGGTTTGTGAACACCAGAACTGGAGCATGTTTGTGCTTTCTCTAATGACTCTCTAGCTCCTCCCCAGTACAGCCTTAAATTTCAATTTCCAAGCTAATATTTCCAGAATATTTAGAACATTCTCAAGAGCTTTTGTTTGAGGGTTTTGAGAAGGGTGAAAGACAAGAGGGAGTTCTTTTTCTCTCTCAACTAATATCACAGTGATTATCCATAAAAAGTCAACAGTTGTTGCTCTCCCATGTTTTCTGAATACCTTCCTTTTTCAGTAGCTTAGATGCAAGGAAAGGCAGTGCTTTTTCTTTCCTACATTGGAACAATTGATAGAAAAGAAGACTTTTTCAGCAGGGTATTTTGTCAAAACATACAACTTTTTCCTATCCCTCTTATTTGAGGTTTGCTGGCCACTGTTGCTTTGACAGGCTGTGATGTTCCCCCACAGGAGAAGCCACTGGGTTGGCAATGATGCAGATAGGCTGCAGGAGCTAAATAGAAATCAGATTTTAGCACGATCTATCCCTTTCAGTAGGAGTTTAAGTGACCAAAAATCTTGCATTCTGGCCTGCGAAGTGGAAATGAACAGATTTAGTATTCCAGCTGAGTGGCAGCAGGAATGCTTCACTTTAATCTGAAACTTGATGTTAGAAAGCGTGGGAGAGCTCTGCTGTCAGATGAACTCAGCTCTTGTGCATTTTTTCCTGCAGCCAAACATTCATGGACCATACTGCAACCAAACATACATGGATCAAAAGTCAAATGCTCCATTAATTTAACTACACATTGTATTTAATGGCATATGGAAGTGCATTATTGATTGCACATCTTAGAAATTAAAGTCTCTATGCTAATAGCATATCACATCAGTGCAGGTGAAGTAGTATGGAAAATGCAGAGGGTTAATGAAAGACTTAGAATACAAGTAGAGTTATTTCCATGCTTTTCTCTGAAAAGACTGAAGTTTTGAGTATGTTTTAGTGGGAGTGTGTTTATATATTCTGTCATGAGGAAACGTGCAGTTATGTTGTATTTCTCAGTATAAAATATTAAAAAGAAACAATGGTTTGGAAACAGTTCTACAGGCACTTATATTCAACAGTTGGTACCAACAAATGGCACAGTCCTGCCTGAAAGCTCAGCATGGTCGTCTTTTACTGTTCCTTTACTGTGGAGTCTTAATAGCTGGCTGCAAAAGCTTTCTGAATTCATTGTGTTTAAAGAACTTTTGTGAGATTTTTCAGTTCATACTTCCAGCTGATGAGGTTTTTTTGTATGTAATAGTTGTTGAAAGAGTCTAGGTGTATTTATCAGCTGTTGGATATGACCCAGAAAACTCTGTTTTTACCTACTTGAAATTACACTGTAATTTTGAGGGAGGAATTTTTTTTCTTATTTCTTTTTCTCGACAAACAAGGGTTAAAAAGGGACACTTGCTTAGGCTGGGAATCTTGAAGATACGATCTGTTTTACTTGTATGTAAGCTCTTCCTCACCCACATTCTTGACATTTCTTGCTGTAGTTTCTGCTGTGCTATGCTCTGAACCCTTAAATGACTTTCAGTGCCATACAATCTAAGCCCTTCTTAGTACTTCATTAACATGAGTGACTAGTTTTTCTGGTCTCAAGAAAATGCTTGTTTTAATGAGTCTTTGGCTTTGAGTAGTCTGTGGACATTGCTCTACACTGATGACAGAGTAGTGAGCTTGGATTTGGAGCAGGAGGTCTAGGCTGGTCCTCACCTCTGAAGGGGCTTTGCATCACACTTCCCACCACTCTGTGAAGCTGTGTCGTCAGCTTGGAGAGGCTCTGCCCTATGGCACAGAGGTTGTTTAGCCTGAGCAGATAAGCTTTGCTATAATCTTCCTTCTCAGTTGTTTTAGTTCTTTGAGATATATTGAGCCTCAGTCTTGGAAAAGCTTGAGTTTAGGACCAAGACTGCAAGTGTGATTGTCACTACAAGGAAGCCAGAATGGAAAGCAAGGGGGTGACTGAAGGATGATGTGATAGTAAGGATTTTGTAAATGTGGTCTCAAACTAATCTAATCTGATAAAGGTGTAAATAATTGTTTTCTACCAGGATGGGCTGAGATCTGCTAGCAGACAGCAGACTCCACAGCTAACACATACTGAGCAGAAGTTGCTATTACTTAGGATGATCCCTAAACTAAGAACTGAAACAGTGGGCTGTAAGTGCAGACCTTTAATTTGCCCGAGTTTGTGACTGAGTACTTACTTCTGGTCTGCTCTGAGACAGCTTCAGCAGCTGCTAATCATCTTTGTGTTGCCCTCTGTCAAGCACAGGTCACAAGTTGTTATCTGTGAAGGAGAGAGAGGAATTGGCTGTTCACCGCTGAAGCTGTGGCTAGATCCAGTCATCTCAGCAGGTCTTGCCGTGTTTATGAAGACCTTGTATCGGAGGAGTGCAAGGCCATGGTTGTGGAAGTGCGCTTTCTCCCCAGAGGGACCTTTCTGATGCCTTCCCTTGGGCTGTGCCTAGGGGACAGCCATGCTGGAGAGTGACAGCTGTTGCCTCCATCAGTGCCCCTAGAGCTCTGGCTCTTTCCTGTGTCCCAGCCTGACTCTAGACTGGATTAGCTACCCCGTGAGAAGCTTAGAGGTAGCGATGGCTGATGTGTGGCTGTCTGGTGTATCCTGGAGAGCTTTGGTAGTAGCATGCTGCAGTGCTTCTCAAAGGGAAGGAGGACGTATTTCCTAATGTAGGGCTGGCCCTGCCTCTGTGGGACCACCTTTTGTCCTGGCCAGTTCCTTGGGGCAGGCCAAGAGGCATCATGAGGCCTGAAGGAAGGTTGTTTGGATAACAACAGCATCTCTAAGGATTGGGAGACAGAGTTTGTTTCATCCCATTGGGATGCCTTTACCCCCTCAGGCCTGGAGAACCAAGGTTGTGCCCCAGGTGAGAAGGGGCACTGGGTGCCAGTGCACAGCAACTGGAGGGTGCTCAGTCCTGGGGAGGTGACACATTGCTGCAGTGACCCTGAGTTTCTTTACCACTACGCATGTGGGAGCACGGTGAGAGGCAGCACTGGAACTTGGCAGGAGCACAGGCTGAATCTGTGTCAGAACCAGTTGGGAGGCACTGCCACGTCTTGCTCCTGGGGTCTTTGCAAAGCTGTCCTGTTCCTCTTGAGATAAACAGGTGCTTGGGAATGGCCAGCTGCGCTACTGGGAAGTTATTGGTAGCTTGTAAATGGAGATAATTGCTGTCTAGCTGTGAAAGGACAAGGTTAGCAGTGCCCTCATGGCAATTGAAGGGTAACACTGTCACCATCGGGTGTTTTATGGACTCGTAACCTCTAGAATGAGCAGTTCTCATGAGTTCCCACACCGTGAGCCCCTGGGGTGGGAATCTGCTTGACAGTTTATCATCTCCTGCCATGTCTACTCTCATACATTCTTGAATTTTCCTTACAGTACTTTCTTTGTTTGAACTGACTCAGATTCTTTCTTTTGTGAACTGTTTTGCTGCTGCTGCTGCTGTGATCTTTCTAAGAGATAGCAAATACTTTGTTTACTGTAAGCTCTTGTGTGGTAATTCATGTGGTTACACCATGACACAGAGAAGTCCTTCTGGAGCTCGTTTCCACACCCACCCATTCATCTGCGCCCTTCTCCCCATTTTCAGCAGGCAGCCTCAGCATGTCACGTTGGCGTGATGTCATACAAAACCAGTAGATTTGTCATTAAAAGCCTTGTCATCAATAGATGACTGTTTGTATTTTCTGCCTGCCTGAAACTGTTTTATACTTACTAACCTAGTAATTAAGACTTTGCTGCCTTTGAAACAGGTTGGTTTCACTGCCCCACCTTTTCCTTAGGCAATTGCAAGGCTGTGCCAATGTCGAGGGGGCATTCATTAGCTGCGTGAGACTTGGCTCCGGCAGCGAGCACGCACGGACGCGCTCCTCCTCCCACCGCTCCCAACACTGGCGGTAGCCCGGCACTGGGCAGCCTTTATGAATTTGGATACTATTTTTGGTGCACCTCTTTGGGGGCTTTTGTAAGAAGGATGCAGGAAGAGAGCACTGCCTCAAAATGGCTGATAAAATGTTCTTTGTGCAGCTTCAGTTGGACCTGAACAGAGCAGTGTCAGGGTTTTCTTATCATGTAAAATGATGCCTGTCCTCTGGGCTGCTGGATTGCTCGACTGCTTTTGATTGTCTTGCGGTAATTGAATAGCCACGCTGTGTAACCTGTGCTGAAGGAATTAGGGCTGTTTGTTCAGCAAACAGATGTCCTGGATTGTGGTGTGCTTACAGTCTTACTGGCTTGTATCTTTCATTAGTTAATATTGCCGACTACCCAGGCTATCGTCCTTGTGCTGATAATTTTGCATTTGCTAATGTGTTTCAGTGTCTCAAAGGGAGATTTGGAAGCCTGTAAAATTTGTAAAGTAATTCTGTTGATCCATCAAATAAGAGCCTGCTGGTAGACAAGGGTTACCCCTGCAACATCCTATGTTATATTGCATCAAGCCACCACTTCTTACCAGGATCAGTCCAGCCCTAGTGACTTGAACTGGGTGAGATCCCAGTCTGCCTCTCCAAGTGAAATAGCTTTTGGTACGTGTATCCTGCTCCTGTGCAATGCTGACTGCAGCCACACGTATTTATCAGAGATTTCCCTGCCCTCAATCCATTTCCTGCCTTGTCTCTAGCACCGCACGCTCCTGAGTGGCTTCGGATAGCTGGCAGAATTGAAAACAAAACAGCTTTGTGTTTTAACCATCCCTACCAAGCCTCCAAAATTGATGTTGGGCTGGAAGTTCCTCAGCTGATACAGGCTGACAGGAGGCAGTGGCCCCCATAAGCTGTTTGCAGCCCTGTGTGGGAATAAGGCCTAATATCTCACTTGAAATTAGCTGAGAACGTCCCTTCCAGTGGGCAGTGGTTTTGATAGATTGTAAAAGATTTAACCTCACAGCTATAGCTGTAACATATAGAAAAGCTACTTTTTGCTATTTCCAAATTATATTGAGTATAATTTTTTTTCTCTCCCTCAGCTGTCTGAACAATTTGACTCATAATACTAAGCAGGCCCAGCATTTATAGGAAGAAGAATATGACAAATAGTTCCCATAAATGTATTTACAGTTTGCACTATCATTTCTAAAGTACCATTTCCTCCTCTGACACAGAAAATTCACAGTGGTAGGGGGAAGGTTTTACAGGTTCCAAGTCATGATACGACCCCCAAAACACAGTTGCATGGCTGCAAGACCAGTGAGTGCTGTACAGGGTTTGTGCTAGCAGGAACCTGATATCCAGCCCCTCCAACTTTTCTGTTCTGTGAGAGATTACAAGTTTGGAGCAAAATCCTGGGGGTAATCCTGCAGGATTCAGCCATCAACAGCTGTGCTCACCACGGACTCCTCTGCAGGCCTGTTCTGTAAGCAGCTGTTATCCACATAGTGTTCCATGCTGGGGCTGATCCGTGCTTCTTATAAGTCCTGTATTGCAATTGCCTTTGCGTCCCTTATTATCACTTAATATTTGGAGTGATGCAAAAAATAAGGATGCCTGAAGGGGTGTGTGTCTCATGGCAGAAACCTCAAGAAAGGCAGTTTACTGGGGAGCTGGTAAATGAGAGATGTAATTACAGCGGCTCTTAAGGAGGTCTCAGCTCCCGTTTGAGGCTGTGGGAAAGGTTTCTTACCTCAGCTTTTCCCTTAAAAATGAGAAGTGTGTGGCACAAAAGAGCTGTAAGAGAAGGGGGGTTAGATTTCTGTCACCTCAGAAAGGAGATTAGCAAAGGGAGCTGTCAAGTGAGCATGAGATATCCTCTGCACATGCTGTCATGCTAGATGCCAGAGGGACATTCCTGGCTCCTTGGTGACTGCTGCTAGCAAGACCTCGGCCTGGTCATGGATTTTCCAACTTTCTAACTACAGAACCCACTAGATTTTTTTTCTCTCTTGCTGTTTCCCTCTCCTTTCCTGCTTCTCTCTTCTCTTCCTGCTTTCCTCTCTGTCATTCCTGCTTCTGCTGCTGTAGTCCATGGAGCGAATTAGTTTGCAATGCCCAAAAAAATCCTGCTGTGTCTAGATTTTGATTGCTCTAACCTAATGCCTACTTGAAGTACACCCCTTCTGAAAGTATCTGAAACCCAGAAAGAAAAACTGGTTTAGTTAGTCTGTACTTGAAAGCAGATTCACAGCCTGTTTTAACGTGCATTAAAAGCTCACTAGCTATCCTTGAATAAAACCAAGTGCTGACAAACTCATTTTCTAGAGTAAGGTTATCCACGTATTGGCATGGATAGGAGGATAGCTATTACTGATGAGCCCCGTGTGCGGACAAGTTACTACAGCTAGCGAGGGCTGAGAGGAGCCGAGGCATGACTGAGCCTCCTAATTAGACCTAGATTAGACTTTTGCCAGAGGGGAAGGCAAGGCAAGAGCAGCTCTGAACTCCTATCGTTGCCTGTAGTGTTTGAACACAGACATCCCTCGCCGTCCTGCAACGCCAAGCCGGGCTGGAACGAAGCCCCGTTATCTCCACAGGAACATTGCTGACGGGGCAGGTGTGGGCTTGTGCCGGGCTGTGCTCCACCGTATGACCAGCTCAGGTTTTCTCCACAGCCACTCTTCTCCAGGAGGGTTCGGGGGGGCTGCCAGAGCCACGCAGTACAGGGGAGACCTGGAGTAGTTGAGGTCCCCTGTTTTGTGATGGTACAGGCACCTGAGGCCCTTGGACCACCTCTGCAGGACCACCTGCAGGACTACCTTCCCCTTGAGCTTGAGCCCTGGACACTGTGACCTTTTCCCAGTGCAGGTCCCCTGGAGCTACATTAGAACTAAGAGCAGGTGAACCCCAGCCTCAAGGTGTCTGGGGTGTCATCAGAGACCAACTGTCAGATTTCCCCTGGCATCTCGTCACACAGTGATGCAACCTGGGACTGCAGCCTTCTGGAGGTGCGCTGCTGCTCTTAACCACCCGTGTTGCCTCTGTGTTTGATTGACAAGGGATCAAGCAAGCCCTTGCTGCCCGTGCATTTCTGTAGATGCAGGCACACCAGCACTGCTTGCTTGAGTTTTGGTGGTGGTGTG
The DNA here is from genome assembly GCA_907165065.1 of Caprimulgus europaeus. The sequence continues at coordinate 12,234,994 of OU015534.1, read as the reverse complement.
GCCATAGCAGACAGGCAGGTTTCAGTCTCCAGGCATGCATGGGAACTGGGCTGTACTGGTACCAGTGTAAGCCAAGGGAACCTGCTGTGGCTCTGACTACACAGGATGCACAGCTTCTCTACTACTGTTATTTGCCACTATGGTTTTGGTGCTTGTGTGCAGTTAAAAGGGAAAAAGACTGCACTGCATGAGCCTTGCCTGTGCCGGTCTGCGTCCAGTTTGGTGTGGGATCTGGGGGCTGAGTGTCATCATATGGTGGTCACCTCTGCCCTCTGTCCACATGTTGAGTGCCCAGCATTCCCCTCTGGCCTCTGTAACAGCTTGGGCTTGCAGAGGGTGCATGGTAGGGAGCAGGGCTGTGCGTCTCTTTGGAGTCTGGAAAAGTCTTGATCTAAGATTCCTAGTGTGGCAGAAATAGCTTTGCTGCCGGCTCTTTGTAATCAGCATCTCTCTGTTGTGCCCAGTGCAGTCAAGGTTAGATGATATAATTTCTGCTGGTCTGTGGCTCATCACAAACTGCTAATTTTGATTGAACAGTCATCTCCAGTGCAGCAGGGTGGTCGTGTACCTGTGGATCAGGCACTGTGAAGGATTTTCTGATCTCTCTCGTTTCTGTGGGCAAAGGATCATTGCAGATGGGAAGAGATTTCTTGCACGAATGCTAGTTTCAGATTTGGTTTTAGCTGTGAGCTAAGCCTCCACACAGACTTTGGACTAAGTTAACTAGGTGATACTTAGCTCAATGCATTCTTTGTAAAATCTTGAATAAACCATAACAGATTGTCAATGGTAATCATGATGATTAGATTAGATCACTTCAGGGTTTCAGCCTCCACAGAGTAAACATCTGCTTTCAATACCATAAAAAGCAAGGTGCTGCACTTTAGGCAAACTTGGCCTCAATCAAAGGGAATGTCATTGTTTACCACTTTTCTTATGTACCTTCCTTTGCTTTTCAGTCTATACCATGCAGTACTTCTGTGTGTACCCTGCTTTTGTTTCTTTTCAGCCATGTGGGAGTATCCATTGTGGTTGCTCAGTATTGAGTGTTTCTGTTGCCTGTTATTGAATGCTAGCTCTGGTGTCATTCCAGTTAAGCTCTATGTACCTTTTGTCTTTGAAAATCAATGGAGAGCAAATTAAAAAATAGCTAGTTTTCGTGGTACCTTTCGTTTTAAAAAATAAATAAAATTCCATTTATGTTTGCTCATGATGAGAGAGGCTTCGAGGGAGGCCGGTCTGGGATACAAAATGTGGTTTGTGCTTCTAGTAAGCGTCAGGAGCTGGTGGGGTTTTTTTCCTTTAGAAAACCTTGGATGCTTCATAGTCATTCTCATCTAAACAGAAAAACAATATTCCAGGATATTGTTTTGTTTACAGCAGATGTTGCCATGTGCGACAGAGTCTTGATTTGCAAACAGGTCAAGGGTCTTGAGAATTATCCTGAGATCTTCAGGAGAAATATGTACGATCAGCCACTGCAGGCTGTGTCTGTGCTGCAGGTGTGGCTGTACAGGTAGGAGGAAGCACCTGAGGTGGCCTGTTGCTAGTACCTTCCTGTCAGGAGTGAGGGACATCATTCCAGATGTGTGGTGATAGCAGGAAAAATCAGATTGCAGCAAGTTCAGACTCCTCTGGGACTTGGGAAGATGCTGAGGTCTTGTTTGTTTAAGCACCGCAGTGAGCTGGGAGCCTTGCAGAATTGGATTTGCAAAAGAAGAAGGTTTGCTTAAGTCCCCTTAAAACAGGGGAAAAAAGAAACCTACTGAAAATAATTGAGTTCCTGGTGCTTTAAAAGCTTCTTAATGTTCTTCAAGGGGTTTTTTTCTGTGAAAGTATGTCCTTTTGATTGCGGTTCAGGCTTAGCAGAGTACAGTACATCTTGCCACAGAATGAGTAAATGAGCTCTGTTCTGCAGCTGCTATTGAATGACGATGTCGGAGCATGCCTTGGCTTATCAGTGAAGGCGGCCTAATGTATTCCACCCAGCCTACCTGAGCCTGCTCTGCAGCAGCAAACCCAATTAACTATTTTCCTACCTGCTGTATGAACGGTTTTAGCAGTTCTGGGGGTGATTTGTTTCATAGTATTTCAGTAAGACGTGCCAGAGCGTGCGCTGGCCATTTCTCGCACACCTCTGTTGCTCTCTGGAGCTCAGAAAATGCACCGGGAGCTTGCCATGACACAGTCTGGCGAGGTGGCTCATGAGCAGAGTGTGGCTCATTAGCTTTACATTCATTAGTTTCTAAAAGCCTTCTGAATCAGATTTGGGGGCATGAGGAAGAGATTTACAGTCTATCCCTACCAGTGTGACAGAATGTTCCTAGTCAAAAAAAAGAGAAAATAGGCCTCTCTGGACCATTCTAAGGGATTTTATTGTTTAGCTGTTGTTTTTCAAGATGCCTCAAACTATTTGGCTTTGTGTTTGTCTGTGATCTTCAACTCAGTCCTACCACAAAAAGGCAAATACCTGCTTTTACTGAATTATTAACAACAATAGATGGAGTTTACGTATCAGTGAAAATTATGGACGTTTCCCAAGGCAATTGATTTAAACAGAGTTAAATTTAGTGGAAGCTTCTACTGGTGTAATGAATGCTCATTATAGAGCCTAATGTGCTTTAAGGGCTTGAAAACCCTCTCAGTAGGGAAGTCAGGCTGCTGTTATCCAGCAGAGGCACAGATGCTGTACCAGGGCACTGCTGTCACTACAGTTCGTATCCCATCGCTACACCCAAACATTTCTCTTTAACCTTGTGTGGTTTTTTTCCTCTTGCAGAAGACCACCTCCCAGCTGGCTTCCCGACCATTGACATGGGCCCACAGCTGAAGGTGGTGGAAAAGGCTCGCACAGCCACAATGCTCTGTGCTGCCAGTGGTAACCCTGATCCTGAAATCTCCTGGTTCAAGGACTTCCTGCCTGTTGACACTGCAACGAGCAATGGGCGAATCAAGCAGCTCCGCTCGGGTAAGGTAGCAAAGCAAGTAAGCCTTCCCTACCTTCTCACTCTTCCTCCCTTTTCTCTTTACTTGCTGCTATTATTTTTTCCCTGAAATGCTGAAATGCAATTCTGAACCTAAATGTTGATTTGATTTGAGCTGGTTTCTTTTGCAATATAAAAACAGTTTTTGGAGCTGACCCTCTCTGGCAGGATATCGTGACTTGTTAAAAGGAGGCATTAGAGCGGACATGCCTTTTGGAACGTCACCTGGATTCCTTCTTCGGTAGACCGTCTTGACGTTGCCCCAAACCCTTGGTAGGCTCAGATATTTCACTGCCAACTCAACAAGTCTGAGGTATTTTTAATAGGTGCACAGTGCAAATCAGGACAATGAAATACTGGTTGAGATTTTACAATCAGTGGTCACGTACTACTTTGCTCCTTACATAGATGCTGCAAGACAGTGCTCTGCTTTCTGTTGAGATCTTTATCATTCTTACTGTGTGACACCACAAGAATAAAGAAAAATCCAAGAAGCTGCAATTCTTTGGATTTCAAAGGAAGGTGGACACAGTTTTGAAATGTGCCATTTCTTTTTGATTTTTTTTGTTTGATAAGCCAAATACCAGCTTTTGAAATACAGACAATTAGTTCTTGTGGGTGGCTAAGAATGCACTCATTTTAGCAAGGAGCTGTTGTTTTTCTGCTGCACTGTCTGGTCTCCCAGGACTGGAAGGCCCATTAGAGAATTAAAGAAAATAAAATGTTGCTTTATTCACTGATGAAGTGCAGCTCCCCAGCGTGAATTGCAGTGACTATTTAACAATGCAGAGCAGCACTACGCAGTAGCTTTAATCTGGGGTAAAAAAGCCCACGGTACTCTACACAAAGTACAGAAGGGAACAGAGCTGGAACAACTTTGGTCTAGAAAGGTCTCACACTTAAGTAAGAGGCAGACTGCCTTGCCTAGCCACGATGTTATCTCTGGGCACTCAAAAACCATTTGTTATGAGTGCTGCTGTCAGGGCAACACTGTCTTCCTCTGAGCAAGGTGAATATCTTGACACATTTCCCTATAGCAGGAGCCCTCTGCATAAATCTGATGATGTTTGGATGATAAGAAGTAGGCTTGTACTTGGGGGAGTGGGTAATGAGACATCACTCCCATCAAAAATAGAACCCAGCCTGACACTCCTGATCCCACCTTGATGTACCAGTGAGTGCTAATTATACTAATGCATTTATAGCTTATGAAATTTCCCAGTGACCTTTAGCTTATCTCCCCCACAACATGGTTTAATCTTGATCTGTTTGTGCTGAAAGAAAATATCACACTTGTTAATTATTCTGAGAAGCTTTAGGAAGCGGCAATAAGAAAGCGCACATGGATGTGTTTCACTTCCTAGCTGACTAAATCGGCGTCAGAAATTACCATAAATGAGCAGCAAGGCAGCTCCTGATGCACTTGCTGTATGTTCTCCAGCCTCCTTTTCGCAGGCACTTGGCTGCCTCTCTACCAGCTGCTTCACAAGTTCAGTGAGATAGAAAGTTTAAAAACAAACTAGTAAACTCTGTCACTATGTCCAAGTTTTGCTTCCTATTTGCTGTTCTTGAGCAACATCTCAATTGAATATTTCACCTGGGATTCAAACTCTAGAGCTGGCTGCTTGCTGAAGACACAGTAATTACCAAGGGAGGTGTCAAGGGAACCTTTTAGAAATCAATGAGCAGCACACATCCTCAGACTCACAAAAGAAATTGATTAGCTCTCTAATGTAGTAAGGGAGGTTTCCACAGTTCAATGCAAGAGGCTTCCAAATATGAATGAAGTTTTATTTTCAGGGACCTAGTGTTACAATGCCAAGATTCATCAAGGCTCTGCTCCACCCTGGCACAAGCAGGGAGCAAGAAGTTTACCACTTCTCATGGGCCAAAGATTCAACCCCTGCTTGCATTTGGGGCTTTTTCCTGTGTTTGTAGTTGGTATTAAGTAGGGCCTGCACTTTGAAGTGCCTGAGTCCCACTTACCTGACAGCTTTCACCCTGTTTGAGCAATATGATGGGTTGGGCAGTCTCTGCTCCTTTCTGCAAGGTGCCAATTGAGCTCTCCAGCACTGCACCGTAGTGGGGCAGAGTTGTTTTTCAAATAAAAGAGTATTTAAATAGATTCCTCATTATATGGGAGAGTATAATAGTTTGCAAAGTCTCTGCTCCATTAAGATCATATCTTACAGCCCGCCTGCCATATCTGCATGAATGTCAGTTTATACTATCTCAATCTAAATATACGCTCATTTAATTTCATTTAATTAAAGCCCAATAAAAGCTAGACAGATGTAATATAGTTAAAATAGCTCCAGCACTGTGTGATCCCAATATTGCATATATGGAGTGTCTGACCTTCAACGAGTACATAATATATTATTATTCAGATGTACTAAATACAGGTCATAAAGGTCAAAGCAGCTTTGGAGTCTGACTTGGAGAGGGGGTTGAGGGATGATTTCATTTCTTCTGGCTCCTAGTGTGGAATAAGTAGCTAGAGGTAAAGAAGCAGCATGTTTGGGAAAGGTGCTGTCTTCTGACACTCACAGTTATGTGGGCTGGCAGTGCTCTGGGGGCTTCAGGCAGGTCTTTGAACTTGCATGCAGTCAGATCATGTGCCCAAGGGGGCTTTGAACATTAATTTCTAGAGGTCTGTTCATCTTCTGTCAAGGTACTAGAGAGTTTGTGGTTTAAGACAGCCAAGCCACCATCTTAGGCTCTTTTAACCCCAGAGGACTGGTGTCTTTGTCAGGAGCAAATAGAGAGTTTATAAATTTGCCCTGACCCATACTGTCCCTCATTCACCAATTACATCTATATGTATGTATATGCATTTTTCTCATTAAACCTTTTGACAGTTAGCATAACTGTTTACATTTAGAAGGCTTTTTTTTCCCTTTCTCCCCAATACATAGATCTTTCCTCCTGAGTAATGCTTAATTCTTTTTTAAGTCCAGCTCTTGGGTAGTTTTGCCAGGACATGTTGGGCTGATTGCTCTAGAGATGAGAACACAAATAAATACAGGTTTTCATCTCCGTTATCACAGATCAAGGCAAAAGCAAGGCCTCTGACTCATGCTGGTTGTAGCAAAGTTCTCCCTTGCTCATCTTGCTAATACTTCCCACCTCTTGTGGAGAGGCTGCTTTTCTGCAAATGCAGTGACTCAGGACAACTCCCTGTTCTCCCCCAGGGTGAATAGCTTCAGTCATTGCCTCTCAGTCCTTGACACAGGATCTCAGGCCAGCTCTGGGCTGGGAAACCTCCCCAGCGTGCTAACTCATTTAAAACCTGTTTGGCTGAACTGATTTTAAAACAGTCTGGACATTGCAGTATTACAGGTGATGTACATGAGTTCTGGCAGCAAGGGTCTGTGCTACACCATGTTTTAAAATTAGTTGGTGGTGTGGCAGAAACTCTCTCAATGTAGATCAGATTGTACTGATGCTTCACAACTGTTCTGTAAAGATTCTTGGATCACAAGCTCCTGAAGGCTTCAAAGCAACTCTGATGGCATTTATAATTCTCAAAGCTCTTAAATGCCTTCAGTGAGTTTCATAGTTGAAGAATTGCTCTTCACCTTGCTTTTCAGAAAACTTATGAACAAAAAGTGAAATTAGAGTAAATAACTATTCTGAATGTTAGCATACAGATATCTTTGCCATGTAAGGAAACTCCAGAAATTCAGGGAGCCTTGTCATCTTGCATCTAGTAAAGAACTTGGTCTTATGACAAGTATCATTCTCTTTTAATCACCATCAATTAACGGAACCATGCCCTAGACACTCGTGTGGCTTTCAGGCAGTTTAACTGAAAGTAAAGTACCAGAGAGGGCTTTGCAAGTGACTTCAGTCACTCTCTGGAGTAGTGCAGGTGCCTCTTAACAAGGGAGCAGTGGGAGCTGTCTCACCAGATCATCTTGCTGCATTTCATTTTAGTCTTGAACCTATAGGTAGAAGCCCTACTTATTTGGAAGCAAGAGGAATACTCAACATACACAGAACAAACTTGCAAAAAGAGGTGTTGCCTGTCCCAGTGAAATAGCAGTAACGGCCATGTCCTGCTTCGCTGGTAACAGCCAGCAGTCAGCACCCAGCAGGAGTCATTCAGCTCCTGGCAAGAAACAGCTTTTGAGTCCATACACCAGATGAGCATTGACTTGGGATGAGATGTGTAAGGACGTCCCAAAAGAATGGAAATTGGGGAGTATTATCCAAAAGGATTGTGAAACCCACAGAGGATGGATGCTGTCTCAGAAAGGACTGGCTGGACAAGGGGTGAAGCAGCCAGTTGACAGCTGAAGTTTTATGTCCTGCAAGAACCTGTACTGCACATCTGGTTCTTGCTATGAGGCACACATGACAGTGATGGGATACACACAGACTCCCTGTTGCAACTGGTGGCATAGTGCCAGTCTTTTCTGTAGTACTTTCACTTCTGAAAATAGTTTCCCCTAAAATTATGTTAGGAACTATATTAGGAAGTAGCCAGAAGTGCTGTCGGAGTTATCTGGGATTCAGTGTTGCACTGCCCTAGTGCCCAGTTCCAGCCAGCAAGAGCCTTGGTTTCTCTGTTTGATGTTGCTTTGGAGTGATTTTTTGATGATTTAGGTTCCTACAAGGAAGTAGTGTGTTGATAAGTCTGAGGTGAGTGTGTCAGCAGAGTGAAGTCCCTTCTCCAACAGAGCCTCTCCTCCACACTGGAAAATACTGATGCAAATAATCCCATGGAGTTTTCCAGTGTTATCTTCCTATGTTTTGCCTTGCTTCAGGTGCCTGGCTGTGTGCTTCCAGTGCACAGTGGATGTCAGGATTAGCATTCATTCCTGACTGAAGTGAATGTATGGGTTGTTATTCAGTGTCTGTTATGATGAAGAGGAAATAAACTCTCCTTCCTTATGAGTGTTTCAGACCTTTCAAACACAAGGAATTTGGTTTGAAGTTTGATCTTGGGGTCCCCATTGCATAAAATAGCCTGGTGATCAGAGGACACAAGTTGGCCTCTTAACCATTTGAGTGATGACACCTCCATCACTTGATGGACTCTCTTTACATTGGCACTCTGTGGCCTATGTGCTGTGATTTGATCCCTTTGAGGGACACCCTGAAAGGATAACAGACAGAGATGTATTGTCATGTGATATAAAGGGCAAATGGAAATTTTTATTCCTTCTGGATGAGGAAATTTGGTGTCCAACAGAAAAGTCTTATGTGCTTTCCATAATTGTGTCCTCTGAGTGAAGAGTGAATGTCTTAACTTAGCAAAGGTGAGAGAGACCCAGAACAAACACTGTGCTAAATACAGCAAGCCTCTGTGCTGCTCCCACAAGGGTTGGCTTACATTCAGAGGCCAGGAGAATTGGGATTTAATGCAGGAAAAAATGAGCTGGTTGACTTAGGTTTTAGGGAATCTACTTCAAGTATGCAGTGGCTTCTAGAGCTCTATGTAGACAACTGTGTATTAGAGAAAGGGTTTATACTCTACAGGGAGTAGATTTAAAGATCTTCTGCAAATCTTTTCAGTTCTAGGGTGAAACTACAAACCCTGTTTCAGCCAGATGAGAGAGAAGGAAGTCCTGTTTTCTCTCCCTTGGGCTTGTGCTCAAAGTCATTGCACCGTTCTTGTGGGAAGTGACACACTGTGGTGATGCTCTTCTTAACTCTGAGAATTGTGGACAAAGGCAGGAGGAGGGCAGTGACCAAGGCGCGAGGCTGTAGACCAACCAGAACAAAAATATCACTTGGCAAACTTTCCAAACAGGCAAAGAGAAATAACCCTGTTTTCCATGGCTGTGCTATTCCATGCCGGTATCTCTGGGTATAACTGTTCTGCCAAGGGTAGCAGTTACTAAGATAGATAAATAAGCAGCAGAGTTATTATTACAAGAGAGAGATTGCTCACAACTTCAGTCACTGCAAGATCTTTCCTGATGCTTCAGTCATTTGTGGATAGAAAGCATCAGAAAATATAACCAGACATAAAGTTAAAATGGGGTAATGTCATCTTGGCAGAGAAAAATGCTAAAATGAATAGTTTGAATTGCTGCTCCTGCTTAGAAAAAGGCCTAAAGGAAGGGTAGTTAGGAAAGAAAAAGAATAAGTATAAATATTGTAATTACTTCTTAAGAGGCAAGTTAAACATGCTTAAAATATGCCTTCTTTGTATTTACAGAAATGCTTTTCTGTCTTTCTTTCCCATTGGGTGATCATTGTTGTGGATAATGGAATGAGCTGTAAATCTGAGATACACGACACTCTTGTATGCATACTGGTATTTATTAATCAATACACTGAACATGATTTGACACACTGTGTCCTGTTTAACCCTGTTTTTCTGTCTGTTTAAACTCCTCAGTTTTCTTTGGTAAGTGCTTGGTATCCAGATCCTACAAATCTGCATAAAACCAACACATACCATGAAATGCCTACAGATTCGATCTGCATGAATCTCTCCCTTATACTAACAGCCTTCATATGTGCAAAATAAGACCAAGGGGACAAAAGTGGGGATTAGAAGGGTTCCCTGCCAATTTGCCCAGCTGGAGCATCTCCCTTTCAATCATGCTTCATTATTGATTGTACACCAAACTCAAGACACTGACCAGTGGATCCTCCACTTGATAATCACATTGACATCATAAAACAAATCCTTATAGATCATTGCAACAGGATAACTTAACCTCACTCCCAGAGAAGCCCTCCTTATAAGATACTCTTCACTATAGCATGTAAAATTATCTCCAGTGCCTTATAAAGAGGGTAGGGATTCCTTTCTCCAGCTAATGTCCAAATTAGGCAGGAACAACAGAGGTCTGGCTTGCGTGCCATTTTTATATTACCAGAAACTACTTGGTTTCAAAATATTTCTGTATGTAAAGTTAATGCTGCATGACACCAATTTCTTTGCCAGAGGGAACCTCATACAAGGGTTGTGCAAATGCAGAGAATGGTTCAAAACTGATTTGTTACACTTTCCTCTTAGTTTAATTTCTTTAAGCGAGCAGATTTTGTCCCACTGGTCATTCTAACCTCAAAGCAAAATTGCACCTAGCGCCTGCAACCATGCGCTTTGCCCCCCTCCTGCCCAGCACTCTCACGGTCACACAGCCCCAGGACACCCCCTCTTTGTTCTGTATGAGGAATGAAGGGGCACTGCACCATCTCCCAACGTGTGCTCCATCTCAACTGCTTGAACAGTGGTGTGGGTGAATGCAAGTGGAGAGGCCAGCCAGCAGCGCCACCTTGGGCAGCTTAGTTCAGCCCCTGTTCATGAGGGTGGTGGCTTTAACAGCAAGGTGCAGGGCTGGATGCTGCTCTCCTGGAAGCGATGAGCTTTACTAACCTCCCGGGAGAGTCACTCTGACTTCTATTGCACATCAGTTTCTTTTTGTTTATTCCTGTCGCGCTAATACAAATTCTAGCTTTAAAAAAATTTCTGCTTTTTAGTTATAATTTTCTTCCTTTCCTCTTTGTACTAATGCTTCTCTCTAATCTTATTTGCATTCAAATTACCTCACCAGGTGGTACACCGATCAGAGGTAAGAATGCCAAAATGTGCCTCCAGTTGTCACGTCACTTCATCTCCTGTCTGCCTTGTCCCTTCTCCTCCAGTGTTTCTCATCTCCAGCTTTACTCTCAGCCCTAACTCTACCAGCGCTCTTGCTCATCTGCACTCTCCCACTAGTGTGTTTATTTTGGTTGGTTTTTAGCGTGATTTCTTGTAGACTCATCCATTGCGATTTTGCACTGTTGAAAGGGGGTTATTCAACGGAAAGTTTGCAAACTGGAAATGGTCCCTGGCCTCTGTTGACGTCTCCTGCAAGTCTCTGAACTTCCTGTGCAGTTGTAGCCTCTGAGGTTTTGTGTCTAGGGGGTTTTAGATAGATTGCTTTGGTGTAAGTATAAGGAGGTAACATTTTCACAAGAGAATAGTCAAATTCTTCCCTGCTGCTGCTGCTGACGGGCATGAAACTCTAATCAGAAGGAGATAAATTCTTGAATTTTGGGCAAATCTGTCTCTGGGATAAAGAGCACCTTTGTTTGCGTTCCTCGTGCTTGCATTTCAAGTGTGCTAACTCTCTAATGTGGCGGCAAAGGGGAAAGCCAGTGCCCCAGGCCCCCCGTTCTGAGCCGGACATGCTGATGTTGCTTTGCAGCACAAAGATTTGTTTTAAATAGCTGAATCAGAAGCACATTTGGCTGCTTTAAGCCTTCATTAATTAAACCTACCCCTGGTCTGACAACCCAGTGTGCATAGTCCCTGGCTGGTTTTCACAGCCCGTATGCACCAGTAATGACTTTCCAATTGGAGCGTTGTCTTTTCTAGCCTAAACTGTCCCTTTAGATTAACTTCAGTGTGTTAATCAGCGTTACATGCTAAGGCCCTTCTGAATTCTCTTGTGATTTTGGTTACCCCTGTTGACTGACCCCTGGATTCCTCGACAGAATGACTACCACCTACAAATCAACACAACCTCACTGGTTCAGTTTCCCCCCTTCTCCCTTTTCCTCCCCCTTTTCCCTGAATTGCTGCTGGAAGTTTATAATCTGAGTCTTTGGAACTGGTTCTGTTGCTGGGGGTTAATGTTTTCAGCTCCTGTTAAGTGATTTTAGAGTAAATGTGAATTGCCATTTGATGCGTATTTGCATTAAGTTGCCTCTGTAGCAAATCTGGGTCAGGGAAAAAGATTGCAAACCTTATTTTGATATGAATGGGCTTATATATCTGTCATTCCTCCCTTTGGAATGCTGAAGATTGACAGCTGTGATGTTACAAGCTCCTTAAACTATTTCTTCATCTCCTATTTCTACTGCAAATCCTAAAGTGAAATGACAGCTTGAATGCTAACTAGCCCAGCACTCTGAGCTCCCAGCCAAGCACGCAGCCATCCCGGGGCCTCCCCGCACGCCCGCTGCGCACCCGCCCTGTCTGATGACATTAGTGACTCAGCACCAGAACCGCCTGGATGCTCCATACGTCCTGCTTGGGAGCTGAACACATCTCTGTGAAAAGAACTATCCATCCCATGAAACATAAGTTCCCCGCACCCCCACCTATCTTCCCACCCCCATTTGAGTCCTGATGAGGTATTTTAAGAATGTTCTTGACATTATTTAAAGTATATGTGTCCTGTTTGAATGTCAAAGATGACATTTCTGTGAGAGCAAACAGAAGCCACATGCTGCTCTCTGGCTTCTCCCAGAGGATTTCTGTCAGCCTAATGCCTTTTATTTAAAACGGAGGTCATTGAATTTCTAAAGATAACGACAGATTAGATGAAAGTGCTTTTATGATGGTGAGGTTGTGTCCATGTAGAAGTGACTGTTCTGCCATGTTCTATACCCAGCTGCACTCTTGTTCCTCATTAAGGTAAGTTTGATGCTTTGGAATCCATTAATTTGGTCTGAAAGGAAGGGTGAACTAATGAGTCTTAATGAACCCTTTTGGTAATAGTGTTTGGGGGTGGAAGGGGAGGTTTTGGGTTGATTTAATTGCTGCTGTGACTGTGTTGCTAGGAGTTGTGTCTGGAGTACTTGAGGGGTTTGAGCGTTAACCAGAGTCTTTCCACTGGTTAGCGGGAGAACAATCTGAGAATTTCTACCATGCATGCCTCCAAAGAGGAGAAGATTTTTCTCTCTAAACAACTTGTTTGACCTTATCCCCAAATATTTGGTCCTTTCTGTTCAAGACATCTCTGGCTTTCCTGAGATGGGAGGAGCTCCTATCTATAATTCAGAATCTCAGTTTGTAGCTCTGCTCTTTACCCTGATGGGACTGCCCCAGATAGCAATTTAATCTTGAAATCCCTATTTGTTCATCAGAAAGACAAGGAGCTGGCAGATGCCCATCCAATTAGGCAATAGCTAGCTTCTTTAGGTGACCCACAGACAGTATCAGCAAGTCCATGTTTAAGCAAGTTCTGCCCCATTCTTATTTTCAAAGTAGAATTCAAGATGTTCATTTCCAGCATTTCTCTGGAATTGAACTCGTTCAACCCTTTGTGAAACCTGGCTGCGTTTTCCTGCCCCAGGCTGTGAGAGAGAGCAGAGCACTGCTGTTTTTCTGGTGGGTGCTGGACTGAACAGGCATTAGATCGGATGCACATGAGGAGGTAAAGAAATACCATAATCTCAGGCATTCTCCCTCTCCAGTCAGATTTATTTGTTACTTTTCTGTCACCACAGGGAATGTCTGAGGTTCCTGTACATAAGAGTATTTCTTCCCTGCTGATGTCAGCGTAGCAGAGGTCTGTCTGAATTAACTTTAGATCAGCTCACTTGGGTGTCAGAAGCTGTCTGTCTGAGAAGACAGGTAAACGCCTGCACCGACTTCTGTACAGCTGCAGCTAAACCTTTTCCAGTCCCCAGCAAACTGGTTTAAATATAGCTCCGGTATTTTGACGCTATCCTGCGAGCTGGAGCATAAAGCTATCCAAAGGGATTAGAGGAAGCTAAAAGAATTTTGCTGTCTCTTTTTGAGCATGTGTTTGTACATTTGATTGCACTTTGTATGTGATAGGGTTTTTTTCCTGCTTCTTGAGCTTTTTCAGTCACAAAAAAAAAAAAAGGGAAAAGGAAAACAATTTAAAAATTAGAAGATAGGCTTGCAGGAGCAGACAGTGTCGGGGGAGATTGGGTGGGGTAGTGCCTGGAAATGCTTGTAATGCCATGTTTCTTACTGTCGGGGTTCAGATTGACTCATGTCCCTTTAGAAGCACGCAGAGGCATTACTGTGCATTTGACAGTGATGTAGTTTTGCTTCTGACACAGAGTCCCTTGAGACTTCCTGCAGAGATCAGAGCATCCTGGAACTCCACTGTCTAAGAGGAGACCTCGTGCTGCTGAGTACGTTGGGCCTCTCCTCCCTCTGCCTGAGTCCAGCTCAGTGGCAGCAGTCGGGTGCTATCAGCAGCTGCCCGTGGTGCACAGGAGAGTGATTTCTCAGCAGTGCTGCCATTCAGAACAGGCCCCTTGCATGCCAACTGCCGGCCTCTCAGGTGTAATGACCATAATGAACACTAAAAATGAAAAATATATTTGTAATTATCTTGTTTTGCGTAATTGGCAGTGCCGATGGCTGGTAGAGGCTAGGTGCTACCCTCTGTAACAGCTGGGAGATGCTGGTGTTATAAATTACAAAAAACAGTGAATATGGGAAATGTTTATTTTCATTATTAGTGACTCTTGCGTGGGTTTGGTGTCTTTCAGTTTTTCACAGCTCCCACAGCAAGTGTTTGTTATCTCGGGCAGCAGCCAGGATGTCAGAAGTCCAACTCCCTCATTGTCAGGGCTTCACAGCACCTCTTTCTCTGCCATATTCACATTTATGGGTCCTTGTTTGGTCTGAGCTTACCCCTGTCCCTGATCCACAGCTCCTTGGATTTTATTAGGAGGAATCTCCTTCTCTGGGAGCGAATTCCTAACAGAAGGGGGATTGGGACCCAGATCTGAGCACTGGCTGAAGGGGTGATTGAGAATACTGCTTCAGGAAAAGTCAGGCTGTGTTTCTGTGGAGGAAGCTGGTGGAAGGCAGGAGGAAACAAGGGAAGGATACGGGGCAGCCACGTCTTCTAGTGTGCAGAGTGGGCAAAATATACCTGTTCCCTGAGAGGAAGGGCCCTGGTCAGGTAACTGGGTTCATTAGCATCTGCATTGTAGGTCCTTTCCTTAGGTGAGTGCTGTGACTGCAGCCCAGTTCCTCTAACTCTCAGGTAATTATGGGAGCATTTCATTCCGTGTCTAATTTCATAACCAGGGCAAAAGGTCAGTCCCCACCTCTGAGCAAGGGGAGCTGAGGCTGTGGATGCCCTGCTAGAGAAATGGAGCTGCTCCCACTGCTGAGGATGGAGCTCCAACCTAAACTGATACATAATAGTGTCACCCCAAGAGCTGCTGTGTTTAGCTCCATGCAGTGCTTCTGGGAAAAGAGAGCACAAGCACTGGATGAGCTATGGAGCAGGATTTCAGAGAGATCAATTTCTATGGCAGCTGAGAGCTTTTTACATTTGGTTTGTCACCTAGAGGAGAGAGTGACAAGCCCTCCATGGCACAACAGTACCCAGCACTACCAAGAAGCAGCCCTTATCAGGATCTGCCTTCCCCATGCTCTGTGCAGTGCACTTTTTAAATGCTTCTTTTAACCACTGTCACTGCAACTAATGATTCTGCCTGAGCACAAGTGTATTTGAATAGATAAGTATCTTGGAGAGCTGCTAACAGGGCTGCTATCTGTGCCCGAGTTTAAAGAGCAAAAGAAAAAGCTGGGAGAGGAGGGAAAGGACTGGCAAGGAGATACCAGCACAGAGTAAAGAACCTCTAAGGGATGCTTGTCAGTCAGCAGGGCTGTCTCCTGCCCTCAGCCCCAGAAAGCTCTGTCTTGTCACCATTCTCCTTGGCACTGGAAAGCAGCCAGGGGTTTTTCTCAGGAGCTGTCAGCTCTCTGGTAAGCTGAGATATGTTATCAGGAACAGATCTGAGCTACAAACAGATCAACATGACATCGCAGCGTGGTCAGGAATGGCTGCCCCTCTTCTGCTGGAGCCCCGCTGTGGTTCAGGGTGCTTAGGAGGCAGTGGAGGTTGAGTGCTGCTCAGCAGATTTCACTCTGATGCACATGTACAACTGCAGAGCCCCATGAGCTCCCAATCAGGCTGTTCACTGCTCCTCTCTGTACATACATGCATGTCCCAGTGGTAGATGGTCCTCATGCATGCACTGAAGCCATGCTGATTGCACATCAGGACTCAGCCATGCAAATGAAAACAAGGCAGCTGGCACTGGAGCATTTGAGGAGTCCGTATGAGAAGGCTGCAGTAATATCCTGTGTGAACAAGACTTTGCTCAGTAACTTATGCAACGTCAATCCCAAAGTAATGAATAAAAGTAAATCAGCCTTCCTAGCCCTGATTTGCAGAGGCGCAGAAGATTCTAAGATGAGATGTTGACAAGGCTAGGAATAGAAGTCAGGTCCTTTGCACTTGTCAAAGCAAAGAATTCACTGTGCTTTTGAAGGTGTTTGGATGCAGCTTCCGTGAACTTCAGGGAAAGGAGCTACTTGGGACTCAGTTCTTCCTTTCCTGTAGCTCCCTGTGTCCTGTCCAGTGGACTAGGTTCAAGCCTAGACTCGAACCCTCTGAGAGATGAAGCTATTGCCTTTCTCTCGGACTGGACTGGGACCTGGAGCATTTTACAGGTAGGGAGTTTTTCCCAAGGCTCAGATGCATTTATGTTTCCAGCTTTCTGAGCAATATCTGAGCTTCTTAACATTATTCATAAATCTCTGTACCCTGAGATACCTTACACTTTCCTGTATCCATCACATAGTTGTAGGTGTCCTTCAAGAAAACCCCTATAGTCCCACTGACTGCCATCAATTTACCTTGATCCTTCCACTTTCTGCTAGCTATCAGCTGTACTGCACGATCTCTATGTTTGTCTAATGATAACTTACTGCAGTACCTAATTTCTTTCTGGTTCAGTTGAGAGGTTTACGTTAATTTCCTTCTGCTTTCTGGGTTCTCTCTTGCGCCTGACATGCCATAGTTGGAATGGTCATACCAACCCAGACAAAGCCAGAATCCCTCGCCCAGTGTCCCTGAACAGTTTGTAGGCTGTTGCTGACACACTTTACATGTTTGTAATATGATTCTAGAAATCATTCTGTGCTGGCTGTAGAACTGACAGGCAATAATAGAATGTAATCTGCACCTCCCCTCTGCCTTCATTTTCTTCATCTTCTTATGATTTCCTCTTCTCCCTCCAGCATTGATGTTGAGGTCCCTAGAGATAAAAAATACTTTGACTAACCAACATGTAAGAGTCATGGTGATTGCAAGTATAAAGGGTATAAATACTAGTGATATGTATGAAACGGCTAAAAGGGGCATATCAAAAGGTATGAGTTCATTGCAGAATTATCTAGGGATCTTTCTTTTTCCTAGGCAGACACCACTGCCTGTCACCTGAAGCTGGCTCTGCTTTCAGCCCAGCTAGCTGATGAAGGCTACAGGGTAAATGAGAGATAGACTCTTCCTCAGGGTGAGGACATCCACTCTTTTTAGTTTTGTTTTTTGGTTTTTAAGTTTGGGTATGTTTTACAGCAAACAGCTTTTCCCAGGCAAGCCTGATGCGGGCGCTCAGAATGAACTCTGCAGCACATGCGTGCCCAGAGTAATGAGCAGAAATTAAGAAGGGGATAATATACGGGGAGTTTCAGAAAATCTTCCTGACAAGAGAGCATAACTAGGCTGTGGCATCAATTCCTTGAGGCAGTGGTGAAAGACCTATCACTTGGCACACTCAAAATGGGATTGGACAGAACACAAGTACGCTTACAACAGGGAGCAATCCTGCCCTGGCCCCCAGGGATGCTCAAGATAAGCTAATAGGTCTTTTCCATTTCTAGATTCTCTGTTTCTTGTCAATGCTGGGAAGCTTCCTCCTGCTCCACTGCCTGTCATGCTGCTGTCTGCTTGAAGATGTTTTTCCCAAATAGCATGTAGAAATTCAATGTTCTCCCCGAATTAAGCAGCCGTGTTCTATAGGCTTTGGCCCGTGGGTGTCCAGAGAGCGCCGTGGCTCGGGAAAGCTAGCAGGTCCTTTTGTTAGTAGGTGGAAAGACTTTTGCAAACAAGCTTTCTCTGTCTAGCTGAAGCCTCATTTCCAGCACTAATGCAACAATAGGGAGGGCTCTGTACATCATTTTTATTATATGGCAGAACCCAGGGAAGTTCATTTTTCCCCATGACATATAGACTTATGCTACAGTCTCAATTTATCCTTCTAAATAATGTAGGTGGCAGTGGTTGATTCACATTAGTTTTTCTTCTGTTCTGATGATATGAAAAACTGAGTTTGACCTCTGCAGCTTGAACCAGCAAGAAGGGAGAAGGCAATTTCACCAGCTATTCTCAGTGCCGCTCTCAGTGGTCGTTTTGAACCGTGGCAGGCAGAAATGAGTTCAAATCCTTACAAGCAAAGGGGTTAATGTTTTCTTTTAGTTCAGTATATGGTTTGTGAGCAAAGTTCTCCTCTTATAGGCAATCCTAACCAGCAGAATCTGAGCACTTGGAGGCACTTTAAAAATTATTCGCACATTGCCTGGGGGAAGCAGGCTGAGCACCAGCCGCTTCAGTGTCTGGCCGTGCTTCAGTGTCTGGCCAACGGCCGTTCGCTCTTGCAGTGCCAGCTTGCTGTCATATACATCCTGCTTCTTTCTTTCTCTGCATCTCCATCTTTTAGTCTGCATATGGGGCCCAGTTAGGGGGGTTTAGATGTGACGGGTTTTGTAATCAGCTCTGCTAGCCAAGAAGTTGGATGAGAGACAAACCTCCCAGGCCGAGTGGTGCTGGACATCAATGGAATAGACTGAGCAGATGAGAGAAAACCACCTCAGACCAGCACTCTCTTCCAGATCATAGGCACTCCACGGATTCCCCGTGTAAATTGCTACTCTGCATGCTCTGGTGATTATTGCAGTTATTTAGATGTGCCCCTCATGCATCTGGCACTTCGGGGATGGGATCAGATCATGTCCCAGGGAACACGCAGTCTGGGCTAAGCAACTATTCCTGACCCAAAGCTGGAAGAGGAGGCACTGCTGGGACAAAGGGAGGGTGGCTTTCGCGTGAGCGCTGTGGGGCAAAATGGGCGTATTGCATTGGTGTGTATCTGTGAGGTCTCAGGCTGAGTTTCTAATCTTTCTATATCATGTATAATGAAATCTGAAAGGACAAGGAGATCACTGACATGGAGAAAGCTGACGCAAGGCGAAGTGTTTTCTCTAAAGAGGATGTCTGTTGGAATGAGGGATGGGGAGGTGGGAGAAATGAGACTGCCAGCTTCTGCAGGAAGGTCGCAATTTGTTGAGCATTTGCTAGGCTTTGTGTGCATCAGATAAGCAGCAAACAGCTACAGTTAGTGTGCTTTGTGCTTGGCTGTTTTGATTAAAGGCTTATTAAAGGTCCTTTTTATTACACAGGAATCCTATATGAAGCTGTAATTAATATGTGTGTGTGTTTTTTTCCTTTATTGAAGCAATGAATATAAGTGGTTGGGGTGGTTGGAAATACATCAGTAACTGGTTCCTTGTACATTAAAAAAATAACCAATTTCACAAGCTTCTAACAGCAGACTGGGTATCTTTTGGCTGCATGCTGGTGCCCTGTGGGTCCAGGGAACAACATCACAATATGTTTATCCAGGAAGATACTTTAAAAGCGTGGGGCATGGCCTTCCTTTTCTGAGGTTGGCTGTTCAGTTACCAGATTTGCCATAACCTGAACTGTTTGTGTCATCTTATTTGTGTACAGGAGCTCTGCAAATAGAAAACAGCGAGGAGTCAGACCAAGGCAAATATGAATGTGTTGCAACCAACAGCGCAGGAACCCGCTACTCTGCCCCAGCAAACCTTTACGTTCGAGGTAAGAGCAGCTTCCACCCGAGGGGGTCACTCTCCTCCTGCCCAAAATGTTCCACGGCTCTCAGTGAAGGAGTGTGTTCCCTGTCTCGGTGCCCTGATGACACTTTGTGGTTTATGTGATACGGCCTCTTGCTCAAAAAACTGCACGAGCTTTCATCCACATTGGGTTTGACTCACGTTCCTGGAAATCTGTTTTTGCTGTTTATATGATGTTATGTAAAATGCTGAAATATGGGCAGAATTGGAATTCCTTTCTCCCACAAACTCCTTAATTTTGTGTCACAGTTATTTTATTTGGGTGCTTAATCCTCTTAGCGTAAACTAACCTTTGGTGGAGTGGCATAAAACTGGTCATGCTCTGATAAGCAAGAGGTGCTCAACTATAGGTGAGCTGATACTTAGGCCTCTGCTTTGGCATGTGTATCTTTAAAAACTGAACAGCTTTTTGGAGTTTTCCTAATCCATCTTATATGCATCAATGATTGAGCCTCGAGGTATTAATGGCTCACACTGGGAACCTGCTGGAAATTAGCGGCAATTCATGTAAAGTGATTTTTCTAATAGTTATGCTATTTTGCCAATTTAAAACTATTTTCAACATACCAGAATAACTAGGTTTTACATTAGGACAGTCTCCTGACAGTTTTCTTTCTCTGCATTAAAGGTGTTTGAGTTAGCTTGGAGAGAAGGAAGGGCTAAATTCCATGTACACTTTCTGTTAATTTCAGCAAGAAAAAAACGTGCTGCTTCATGTGAAAATCTGTATAACCAGAGCCACTGGTCAGGAACCCTTGGGAAATGTAGTTACAGATTTTCCCAAGAAAAGAAAGAAGATTCTTGTGCTGGTGCAACCCATTGTGTGTTGGGAAGTTAGAACCAGATTTTATTTACACATAGTAAATCAACTGTCTAATAATAAAATCATCTTCATTTCTTCCTTCCTCTGTTTTGAAGAAAGAAAATACAATCTTAAAGCTGTATATGCATTGGTTAGTATGGAAAGAGGGCATGAGAATGATTAAGTCTTCACATGCTGTATGTTTACTTATAGAGGTGGCTTCTGGCATTGTTTTCTTTGCTTATTCTGGGGAACTGCTTTTTTATTTTGCAGCATAATTTGGATTATAAGAGTCTTTGGAAGACTGAAGTATCCAATTAAGCATATTCAGAAGATGAAGCTATATCTATGCAGTGGAATCACTCCTTTCACTCTCACAGTGTAATTATGGATGATTTTAAACTCCCTGTATTCTTGCAAGTTCATTTTTCAGGCAAGCTGTACTAAAACTTATCCTAGATTGTCACTTTGCACTCTAAGGGAAAGGATCCTAGTTACCAGCTTGGCTGTTGTTGCACAGATTTCTGTGGATACCCAGCTGTTTTGCTGCAGTATTTGGGATGCTTTTGCTTCCTGTGACATGCTCAGACTCTCAATGTTCTGTTTTCTATAGAGGCGTGGCTGAAAAAAGGCATAGGAGCCTCAAGAGGTAGAAAAACCTCCTCTTTCTAATGAACGCTCTTTATTTAGCAAGTGAATCCTGTAGGACCGTGGAATATACTGAATTTTATACTTGGCTTGCAGCTCAGCAAGGTTAGTCTGTCCTGTTGGGGCTAGGCATGGGCTGTGGATAGTCTGCACATGTGAAAGGATCTTGACATTCACCAAAGAATGCATGTTCTTAGACATATGCTTTGCTTTTAGCTGTTATTTTCTTACACATACATTTTTGGAACAAGCTTTTTTATTGCACATAATCTTTACAATGTAAGTCTCCAACCTGTGTGATCCTGATAAAGCCTTGCTGTATATTTAAGACAGGATACCCCATAAATTATTATCAGATTAAATTCACTGTGTATACTAGGTCCTAGATGGTATTTGTACTTACAGTTTCTGATAGCAAATGAAGTTGGCCACTTTCTCAGAAAGCATGGCTGAGTACTGAGCAGCAAGTACTAATTTCCACCCTGTGTAGCTCTCAAGACTGCTTGTGTCTGCTCTAATTTACAGCCTATTGTTTTTTAAAGAGTTCAAATGTTTGTTTGTCTCTTGACTCTTGGGGTTTATGTTTTTGATCATGTCCTCCCCTTTCCTAGCCTCCCAGGTAATCCTTTGTGAGTGTGCTGTGTTAGAAAGCACATTAGCATCTTTATCATACTTTTCATGCTAACAAAGGAAGATAGTGGGTGCTGAGAAGGAGTATCCAGGCACTGCTCAGGGCTTCCTATATCAATGAAAGAACAGGAGGAGGAAGGAGCAGGCTATGCCAGTGTCTTGTCTCTATGAATCCTTCAGAGCCAGCACTTCTGCACAGATGGACTTCATTAAAAGTTAAAACATTTCCACACCAGGGATTTGTAAAGGAAAATGGATGCATTTTCCTTGAAGCTATTATTTTCATCTCACTAAGTGTGCTGGAAGGCAACCTTCATAAGACTTCTGCTTCTGGACTGACAGGTCTATCGTTCTGCTGCTGTAGAGCTGGGATGGGGATGGGGGCCAGCACTGGGAGCGGACTGCCTTCCACTGCTGCTCTTCAGCTTTCCATGCATGGAAGGTTGCAGAAAGCATCCAGACTATCAGAGGAGCAGGAGTAGAGTGAAAGCAAGAGTGTGGATCATGCCAAGGTGAGGTAGCTATCTGGGGCATATAAAGGTCTTTGATGGAGGCACAGTGGCATATTCCTATCCTGCCCTTTCAGCACAAACATACTTGCCAGTGCTGGTCTGGGTAAAGAAACTCTCATTGTGGTCCATGGTTACATGTACTGCAGTACCTTGTAACAATGATTAGATTTGGGACTTAGTACTGCAGGGAGAAGGGAAGGAAATAGAAGATGTATCGAAGATGTGATTACTCTAATCCGGAGAGCTTACTGTCTAATTTAGCAGCAAAAATCCAAGAAGTTGATTCAAGACATACAAAAAATTGATTTAAGAGTAGAAGGCAGATTGGACCTCATATGTGGGGGGGAAGGGGGAAGGTAGTGTCATTTCATCATGCTCACTGGGAGTACAGTATAATTGCACTGATTCACCTGTGCTATTCGCTTTTTATGAATGCATTTCACTCTTCATTTGCCTACAGCTTCAGAAACATCTGCACAAAGAGGAGCATTTTCAGCCACAAGTCTCTTCCTATTAAATGCCTGTGAAGGTGGTGGCCTGTGTGGTGCTCCCCTCAACAGAGGCACTGTTATTTGACTCTTACCCTGTAAGAAATGTTTTTTCTGCCCTTCTCTTTCTCTACATGTGACATTATTTTTTTTCCTACTTCAATGAAGCAGATAGGCAGGAAGACTGTGTATAAGAATATCCTTATTAATACGCTGTGGAGTACACTGGGTGTGTTCCCCAGTGCTGCTTACAGCAGTTAGCAATGCAGATGCTATTAGAATAGTACTTATGGGGCACTGGCTGCATAATTCCCATCAAATGAGAAATCTGCTGCCCAGTTTTCGCTTAAGTGCTGCTCTTCAGGCCTTTGAGGCACAGTCCAGTGGGGCAAGTGCAGTGAGTTCCCTGGCCCAAAATGCTACACGTACTGTAGAGAAGCAGCTGCACAGCTGCTTTTACAGAAAGACGATTTAAAACTGAATTGTCTCCTCTTCTCCAAATCACAAACTAGTAAATGAGACTGCAGTAAATAGAAAAGGTATTACTGCAAAAATCTGTGCTCTCTTGATCTGCTTTTTGAAAGGCCAGTCTAGCATTTCATTTGGCAGCAGGGAAACTTGCTTGGAATCTGAAGTTTTATTTGCCAAGTTTCACAATTAGGATTGTGGCTCTGTCCCTAGCAGCAGTTCTCTGGCTTCCATAGGGTTTCACACTTGGGGACGTGGCGATAGCTTAGGCTCAGACACAGAGAGAGCTCACTGAAATGGCTACTTGCAGCTATATGATGCTTACTGCAGTGGGGACCTTGTGTAAATAATAATAATTCTGAATGACTGACATGAGCCTGGAGCAACAAGACTTGAAGCCTTTAAAAAAGACATTTTCTGCTGATGTAATATTAAAACAGCTAAAATAGCAACAGCAGTCGAAGCTCAAGGGTATTGCCAGAAGAGTAAAAGCTGAGGACAGTGGTCAAACAGTCAGCAACCAAAACTGGGGATGTCTGAAAAATGGCTAAATAACAGGGAGTATGTTTGTTTACAGCGCAGCTATATGCACACTTCTGGCAATGTGCTCCCTTAAACCTGCCTCTCAGGGCTGATGAGGGTGACCCTTGACCAGAGAAGGGCACTGCCAGTGCTTGAGGGCCTGGCAATGATCACAGACAAGCAGAGACTGGAGACTTGCAAGGAAGGTGCCTGGATGACAGGAACCCAAACGGGCAGTTGAATCAGACCAGATGACCCAGACTGCTGCTTCGGACAGATGTCTGCTTGGGAGCATCAGAGGAAGCAAAAATAATAGGCTGAGATAGAGGCCACAGAGTAACTACCCTCGGCAGTTGGTACGTGGCTGAGGAGGGCTGCGGCTCTGAGGGGCCATGATCTCCCTATGTACACCCTGTGCAGTCCTGACCTCAAGATAATGCTGCAGCAGAGCAGTGCAACAGAGAGCAGTGACCCTTTGATGAAGAAAGTATACTCCCTTTTTAGGGGTTTTCAACACTTTTAACTTAATTTCCTCTGCCCCTGGGTGCTGTTCTTGCTGAAGCTACTGCTGTAGTTTGGGCAGATGCACCTTGGCTAGTTGTAAGCACACTGGGGGTGAGTGCAGCCAGCGGCATGGACAGAGCTGCGCAGTGCTCAGCACCAGCAGACATTTGCTGCTGGGTCAGCACTGTGGCTCATGCTGCTGCGACTGTGTGTCCTCAAACTGGAGCTGGTTGGCATCAGAGCCAAAGAGGCTTCTGCCAAGTTTTCTCTTCCCTGTGTAATACTATGAATATTTTTGTCGTGTCTTCTCCTAGGGTGAAGTGTTCACACCATTAGTGTTTCTATGAGCATTTTGCTATGCTGTAATGATTATAATGATCACAGTTTAATAAATAATAGTTCTTTGTCCTTCTACTAGCAGCACATTTCATCTAAAGATTTCAATGTGCTTTAAAGAACTCCACTAAATAAGCTTAACAGTTTTATTCCTTGCAAAGTCCTTTGGCAGTTAAAAGTGCAATGCAAGGCTCAAGTCTGATTATTTGTAAAATGACCTTTATGAAAAATAGAAGGAGAGTGGCTGGTGGGTCAGTGCATGATAATACAATGTGAAATGGACTTGGAAACCCATTTCCCCCTCCTCCCCACATG
This sequence comes from Caprimulgus europaeus, assembly GCA_907165065.1. The sequence goes on along the minus strand of OU015534.1, from coordinate 12,210,329 downwards.
ACCTGCATAGGCCTGCATATCTGTGCTGACTAAACGTCCATTCCCTCCCCTTCCATATCCACTTGCCCAAAGGTTTAGGAAATCCATCTCTGGTGCTCTGAGATTTTCTGCTCTTAATTGGATTGATGCATGCATGTGTGCACACTATGAATGGGAAAGGATGGGTTAGGAGCCGTGAGCATCCTGTCTGCCTCTCTAGGATGGAATATACTCATCACTGTGGCAGGAGAACATTGTTCATCGCACATAATGGGAGGTTGTCTTACTCTAATGTAATCTGGCGTAGAAAAGACAATCTGCCCCTTTGTTCCTCTATACCTCTAAAAGCTGTAAAGGATAAAATTTTATTTATGTGGAGTCCTTCAGACACAAGATGTGCTTTTGGAGATAAGCAGGAACAGGTTCATCACCCTCTGGGTTTTTGTTAACCTCTCTGTCTTTTGGATTCCAAAATGCCTGGGTTTGCCTTTATATTAATGCCTTGCATAGCATCAGAGGGTTTTCAGCACAGGACAGATGCTGGCAGTTCCCAGCAGAATTGCAGAGCCAATTGGGATAATGAACTTTCTTGTTGCTTTCAGGAAAGTATTAGCTTCCCGCTCTGAAAAGCTTTGGAAATGTGTTCTTTTGTTTGAGCTAGTGATCTAAACTCTCAGACCTGTGCAGTGGTATCCTGGCCACAGCCCTCTGCCTTGTTTCAGGGAGCTAATGCCTGACAATACACAAAAGCAGAGCCTCCCATAAGCCCAAACTCATTCTTTCTGCAACAAGCTGCTGTGGTTGGAGTATTGCTGCTGCTGCAGTTGACAAGCATGTCTGTGGCAGCGTAAAAGCCAAATTGAGTCACAGAATCACAGAATCGCAGGGGTTGGAAGGGACCTCGGGAGATCATCCAGTCCAACCCCCTGCCAAAGCAGGTTCCCTTCAACAGGTTGCACGGGAGGGCATCCAGGCAGGTTTTGAACATCTCCAGAGATGGAGACTCCACAACCTCTCTGGGCAGCCTATCCCAGTGCTCTGTCACCCTCACAGTAAAGAAGTTCTTCCTTAGGTTTGTCTGGAACTGTCAGTGTTCCAGTTTTTGCCCATTGCCCCTTGTCCTGTCACTGGGTACTACAGAAAAAAGCCCGGCCCCATCCATCTGGCCCCTGCACTTCAGATATTTATAGACATTGATAAGATCCCCCCTCAATCTTCTCTTCTCCAGGCTGAAGAGTCCCAGCTCTCTCAGCCTTTCCTCATATGGGAGATGCTCTGGGCCCCTCATCATCTTTGTGGCCTCCACTGGACTCTCCAGAAGATCCCTGTCTTTCTTGAACTGAGGATCCCAGAACTGGATGCAGTGCTCCAGATGTGGCCTCACAGGGCAGAGTAGAGGGGAGGAGAACCTCCCTCGACCTGCTGGCCACGTTCTTTTTAATGCACCCCAGGATACTGTTGGCCTTCCTGGCCCCGAAGACACACTGCTGGCTCATGGCCAGCCTGCTGTCTACCAGCACACCCAGCTCCTTTTCCACAGAGCTCCTCTCCAGCAGGTCAGCCCCTAACCTGTACTGATGAGTGTGGTTATTCCTCCCCAGGTGAAGGACTCTGCACTGGCTCTTGTTGAACCTCATCAGGTTCCTTTCCACCCAACTCTCCAGTGTGTCCAGGTCTAAAGTCAGCATGGGAATTTCTACCTACAGAGTGCTGGAGCCATCTGACAGTCAGGACTGGCAGATGTGTCTCTGATACAGCCTTGCTCTTTGCTTCTTTGCTGTTTCAACTTGGATCTCAAAAGGAGCCCCATTTTTACCTTCTGGGGTTTGCTATCCTCTGATGGCATTTCTCACGTGACTTGACTTGCTTTGTCTTGCATGTAGACTGGCATGTTTGAGTTAGCTGCCAGTCAGCTCAGGTTCATGGGAACATGTTAGCATGCCTGGTGAGCTGTGGCATTCTGCACAGGGGTAACCCCAGCCAGGTGTCCCTACGTCAGGGGCAGATGTTATTTGCTGTCACTGCTCAGAGTCATTTGCTTTGTAAAAAAGCAGAAAAACTGTTGGCAATACGTGCTTCTTACCTTAGGAGTGACATGGATGGAGAACTGGAGATAAGGGAGCAAGTGAATGGGATCTGTAAAGAGATGAAACTTTCAATTTACCATTCCTCAGGTTTATCTCAGATAAAGCAGCAGCTGTTTAAGCATTAACTAAAGGGAAAGAAGAGAGAACTTTCTGCCCAGGTGTTCCCTCTTGCCTTACGGCTCTTCCAAAATAGCCCGCTACTGGGTTTTATTCCCCATAAACCACTAATATAATAAGAGATTAAGAGATAATCCAGCAATTAGTGACAAATGGCAGGCCCCAAACTTGTTCCTGTTCGACAGACCAGAAAGTAATCTGTTTGAATTAGCTTGTTTCACGTGTGTCTCCTCACCTTTCCAACTCTAATCTGAAGTGTCAACACGTGGGGGAAGCCACTGCCAGAGCCTACTCCTGTCCATGCACACTGATGCAGTGCGATCCCTGCCGGGCTCCCCAAAACAAAGCTCCTGGCCGTTCCCCAGCTGCAGCAGCACCCTTCACTCTGCCTGTGGGCAGACCAAGCAGCACCACAGCAAGTCCTTTTGGGGTGGCTGGTGGCCATCAGCCCTTCCCAAGGGCAGGAGGAGGCTGCAGCAGGGACAGTTGTTCCTGTAGCTGGTTCCGCATCATCCCCCAGTCTTACACCCTTCACCAACCTCTTGCTCTTCAGTCACGCTGTCCCAGCGGGTGCGGGAGGTTGGTCCACCTTTACAGCAGTTGGAGTTTGTGTTGGCCTATTGCAGTGTTAGTGCTGCTTTCCAGAAATGCAGTCATTCATGGGTATGCCCAGTTTGCCAGAAACACTCTCCTTCTTGGGCAAGGGCAGGGAACAAATCTTTCCTGTTGGGAAGAGCTGAGCGGAAGGCTGAAGGACTTTGCTGTCTGCTGACGCCATGCAGATGTGATACACTCCATTAGACTGGGAAATAAAGTGGTGGCTTGGGAGCAGCAACAAAGAGGTTCTGTCCCATCACAGGGTCTCGCAGGATTAAATGAGCCTTATGTTAACGTTTTGTGGACCAAGAGGTAAATCCCTTGTCTGAAGCAGGCTAGAGGAAACCTGGGCCTTAAGTTAGGACTGTTTGTTTTGAGGATGTCTGAGTGCAGATCCTCACTGGATGTGGCCCTCGCTTATGGATCTGTTAAGCTCCAAGTTGGCTGGTTCTGGTCCCCTGGTATCAGTTCAATTGAAGAAATGTAAACAACTGTTTTGCTGTTCTCCTGCAAGCTCCATTACACTTGGTAGGCCACTGTTGTAGCTGTTATTGGCAGTTTGTTGCCTGCTCTGTACCATGTCAGTGTTGGTTAAAATCCTGTCCACTAATCACTGGAAATGGCTGACTGTACTGTTGCACTGTGTGATGTCACATGCTGTTCTCTGATTTGCAGTATTTCTGCTGGAAAGCACATTCCTCCGCTCACCTTCTCCTTCCCCCATCAAAAATGTGACTCATAAGCACTCTTTTAACTATCAAATCTACTTCTCTGTTCTCTCAGCGAGGGTTCGATTACAGCCGATAAGCCACAGATCTGTAGCTGGAGTGAGGTCACTCCCGCTAGAGAAAGAAGATCTCCTTTGTCTGTAAGGAAAATGCAACTAACCTTCTACTGTCTCTCCCGCAGGAACAAAAACTGGGACCTGCTCAATTCTCTCTGGGTGTTTTTGTCCTTCTGATTTCTTGTCCACCTCTCACTCGCAGCACAGTGTACCAATAACGTTCTCCTGAAACTGAGCCCAGCTGAGACTGCGCATGTCTGTCACTTGCCTCATACCTCTCTGCTGCATTTAGCTCTTTGTTTGGAGAGGGGGAGCAGCTCTTCATGGTAGAAGATACTCCATTCACCACTTGGAACATTTCTTTCATACTTTATGAAATTCGTATCTATGTATATGCTCTTCCCAGGTCAAGGGGTTTAAAGTGCCTTTGCCATCATCTTTATAGCTGGAGTGGGTGTGTGGGAGCACGTCAGTCTGTGCGATGGCTGGAGTCCCTTGCTCTGTGTGTGTGCATGAGTGTTTTGGACATGTAAATGTGTCTGTGCTTCCAGCATCTGGCCTGGTGTGGGGCTGCCCTGGAGGCACCCTCCATGTGAGTATGTGTGGGACACGCGGTCCCCTCCGCCCTGCCTCGGTGAGCAGTGAGCGGGTCAGGAGGCGGAGGGGCCAGCCCCACTCCGGGCCAGAGCAGTGTGAGTGCGGTGCACTCTCGTCCACGACATGGAGTGGTGTGTGTGCACGGTGGGAAGTCACGGCTGACCTCTGTAGTCTTGTCTTGTCGTTTCAGTGGTGTGCGGACAGATGAAGCTTGGCCTGTTTTTACTCTCTGTGTTTTTCCTTGTCTTTTTTTATTCCCTCCTCATCTTCATCGCACTCTGCCATCAAACAAAACAAACTTTCATCTCTCAGATCAGCGAGAAGGTTGGTCCTTTTCACTTCTTATCCATCTTCAGTACGCCACATCAGATGGGACTTTTCCAGTAGGGAGAGGAGAGCCATCCCCAGAAGGGGAGGGGGCCCTACAGACTCTGGCTCCCTTCCAGGCACGGCCACAGCGTGCCTGACGAAATGTGCTTACTGTTTGCTGTGACTCTGGTGATGGCATTGATAGCTTGCTTGCATGTCTTTGTTGCTTGAGATTTAAAATGCACAGAATATATTTTGCATGCAAATACCAGCCAGGGCAGTTTTGTTCAAAGGTAGGGTGGGAAGAAGTGCATGCTACTGTATGTGGGGTCCTTCTCTAACCCATTACCTGTGCTAGGTGCCAGTCTAATACCTCTAAACTGCTGCTGCTTTCTGGCCAGAGATCAAGAGCAGTCTTTGGAAGCAGAGATCAGAATGATCTCCAGTCCCCTCACGAGCTGCTAGGGAGAATGGGTTCTTCAGTTTCTCCTGTAGCTTTAAAAGTTTTAACTTTCTCTAGAGGTGAACAGCTTACTTTTGATCTCAGCTGGAGAAGAACCCAGCGTGCCGCCCTCCCTTTCCACAGGGCAGCAGAGGCAGCTGCCTGAGAGATTCAAGGTCCTCTTGTTGAGCTTCCCTGCTCCTCAGCAGTCCCTGCTCTGGGGGTGACCAGTTCTCCATGCTTGGACAAGGGCCCTTTGCATGAGCAGGTCTGCCTCTCCTTTCTTTCCTGGGCTGGGTCTTTCTCTTGCTGGCAGGAGAACGGGGAGCTCTGGCAGTAGCCCCAGCCTCACCTAGGATGGCTCAGGGAGGCTCATAGCAATGTGTGGCTGAAGCTTGTAGCCACTCAGCAAAACCTGATCTGTGCTTTGCCCTGCTCCATCCAGCTGCCCTCAGAGAGCCAGAAGTGAATAAAGGACAATAGTGAAAGGCAACTCCAGCTTTTAAATTAAATCTAGCTTCAGACCTAGCTTGAGGCACTCATGATTTCATGCTGAGGAAGGCTGGTGTTATTGGCAGAAATCCTGAGCTAGTTTCCAGAGATGACTCCTTCACCGAACAGGTACCGTGTGGGTCCATCCCTTCACAGGCGCAGGAGGACATGGATGCTCACCGTGGCTCTCCAGCCCAGTGCTGCTCCTGGCTGGCATGGGGAAGAGACCCTGGCTCCTCTCACACATGCCATCAGGCAGCTGCATGAATTGATCTTATAATCATCAGTGGAACAAGTTTTAACAAGTTGTCATAGCAGTTGTTCCAGTACACTGACTTTGCTCCTGGTTCTCTCCCTGGAACGTGCTCTCATTTAGATTGTACTGGGGCACGGGGCCCTTCTTGTTTACCCTCTAAAAATAGATTTGTTAGAGGATAAAATTACCTGAGCCCAAGACAATGATGAAAAATGAGAACAAGGAAGAAAAGAGAAGAAATTAAAGCCAAGGCCCAAAGCCTCCCAGATTTCAGTGAATTTGGAGCACCGCTGTGGTGGCTCAGGCACCTCTGGAGAGTAAACCTTTGACGGGGCACTTAAATGTTTTAGCCGCATGGTTTAGCCGAGGGGAGGCAGCTGAGAGTGGATATAAGCCAGCAGGAGCGGCTAATTTCTTATTCTTTGTGTCGACCCCTCCTTCCTACCCCACAAAAAATACCCACGTACACAAATATTTAATGTGAAGCCAGAAATTAGTTTCTAAATATTCCATTGGGATTTGCTGTGCTTATAATTTGTTTGGCACTGATAATTACATCTTACATTTTTCCAGCTTTACTTAAAACTGTGTACTGCTCACCCATGCATTTAATTATTGCTCTGTGACTGCTACAAGGTTATTTATTAACGAGTTATTTTATCTTGATACAGTGGATCTTTTCTCTTATTCCCCTCCTTAATGTTGTGTTATTTTCATCAGAGAAATTTCAGAGAGCGAATGCAAATTGCATAGCTCCACAATCTTGCTCTCCCTTACTTTGCTATTAGTATGTCAGTATGCTGAATGCTGATGTGTCTCCAGTGCTGCACCACTGTAATGATATATCCTCTTTTATATGTGGTTGTCAGCGCAAATAATTAGACCTAAAAGTTATAGCTGAAATATAATCCAAAAATGGCAAGGCCCTGTTTTGGAAATTGTCTATAAAATGTCAGCACTCAAGGATGCATTGGGAGCATAAATAGTACAGCATTGTTTGAGCACAAGATTAGACTGTAAATGCATTTTTTCTGGTCCCAATTTTTCCTCTCCTGCTGTTGATTCTGTCAATAGATTGTGAGACTCCAGCAACTGCCTTTCCATTTGAAGTCCTTCCTCAAAATGATAGCACTAGGGAGAGATGAAAGGTGTCTACAGATGAGTAAACCGTGCAGACTGATGATCATGTTTGAGGACTTCTCCTAAACTCAGTCTTTCCCAGCTCTGACGAGGTGATTCCATTAGGAAGGTGGGAGTTTTGGGCAGGTTAGCAGTGGAGGGTAAGAATGCACCCCATGTGCCTAGAATTCTCCAGCTTGCCTGGCTGGGGTAATGAAATTGGGCAGTCTCATCTCCTCAAAAATGTGCCCCTGCATCACTTTACTACTCATGCCTGTTGGGAGGGTAGAGCACAGCTCTCTGAACTTGCCTTTGCTGTGCTGGGGGCTGGGGAGGAGCAGCACAGCCCAGGCAGTGCTGGTCCTTCTTCACAGCAAAGGAGACTTCGGACTGCTGTTCCTTTGTGCAGAGGAGGAGCAAAGTGGGGAGGATGTCAGGATGGTGGTGCAGGACCAGAGCAGCTGGTATGGCCTCAGAGAGGAGCAGAGCAGTGTGCAGAGCACAGGCACAGCTCTCCATCATCATGGGGCAGTGCCCCGTGAGGCTGCGATGGGGGTGACAGGAAAGGGGAAGATGAAACCCAGAGTTAGATGCCAGGTAGGCATGGCGGGAAGGAAACCCAGAAGCAAGAGCAGGCAAGTAGAGGTCCCTTCATCTCTGCAAGCTTAGAGGGGTGTTAGCATTGTCTTTTGCTCAGCTGTACTGTGGCCAAGACAGCCAGCAGGGAAAAGCAGTTTGGTTTCCCCTTCCCTAGCAGCACCTCACGTTTTTGGAAGCATGGGCATTCCTCCTGGCACTGTTGGATTTCCAGCAGATCCTTGCTGTATGCCAGCAGTGTCTCAGCATGCGAGAGAGGGGCTAACAGCACCAGCCTGGGAGCCCCAAGCACTCGTGCCCAGAGCTCAGAGCCTACAATTCTTGCAGACAGGAGCAGGGACGGGGGGGGGGGGGGGTCCCTGGTTCTCCAAGGGGGTAATGTCACCCTGAGAGGGAACCTGACACGTTGGGAAACAGCCACTCCCATGTTGAAAGGAGCCGGGCAATCGATTAATGCTCTTTGCTCTCAAGGCAAGAAATGTGCATGTTAATGCATGCTGAATTATTAACATCTCTCAATCTCTGTGGCTATTGCATTGCCTGCTCCCCTCCTTCTTCCCCACGGTGACCCCAGTGAGTGGGGAACCAGTCTCCACACGGTCCTTTCTCCCTGTCCTGTGGGATCCAGGGCACAGGCTCAGGTTGCACTGCACTGCTCACTGCTCCAGGGTTTCACTTCACTTCCCAGGGAGGCGTGCTGAACAGTGGAGCAGCACTATTCTTGGGATAAATGACAATGAATCTAATTTTTGACAGTCTGCTGGTTTAACTAAACCTCTGAATTATACTATTGTCCATTGAAATCATTTTAATATTCAGAGCAATTTTCCCTGTGCTGTTCTTGCAAAACCTCCAAACCACCTTCTCTGACATCAGTCCAAAAAGAAGATTAAAAAAAATACTGCAAATTCTTGTCAAGAAAATTGTAATAAAAAGAGAAATTTCATTGCTGCAATAAATGAAGAACAACAAAATTTTCTGGAGCACTTAAGGTAGCATCATGGGCTGTGCTAGGCCATGTGACTTGACTTGTAAATTGGACAGAAATTCTAAGAATGCTGCTTTTTGAGGAGTTACACTGATTTAAATTATTACCAGACTCTTAGGCTAGAAAAGCAAGCGACTTAAATCGCTGGCTTGAGCCTGAGGAATGTGTTGATGGTGCTCTGCAAGCTGCTGTGAGAGCTCTGCCAGCTCTCACTAATGCTAACTGACAGCATCTCCCCTTCTCCCTCCGCACTGACGGGGACGAGAAGCTGCCAATTATCCCCCAAGAGGCTGGGAGGCTGATGGAGCCCGTCCCTTCCTTCGCACGCGCTCCTGCCAGAGTGTCGTCTGGGCCAGATCTCTCACCGAAGGCATTGCCCTGACCCCCTCCTGCCTCCTGTGTTGGGAGCTGACCCCTACACATGCCATCCATTTTTAGCAGCTGCGGTGCCTTGGGCGCCGCTGCTCTCTGGTGCAGAGCAACAAGCTCCTCTTAGCAGCTCTGCCGGTGTGCTAACGAGGGGAGGCCAGCTCGGCCGTTCTGGGTCGCAGAAATACACCGCAGAGGCCTGTGGAACTGCTCCTCTGTTGGCTGGTTTGAGAGGTGAGGCCCCGCACAGCTTCTTGCCATGCTGCAGGCTGCGGTGCGCAGGAGGCATGGCCCGTGTCAAGGTCGATGCTGCAGCCTGCCCAGCCTCTGTATGGTTTGAGCTGCAGGAGAGTTTTCCTTGCTGTTCATCCCTTCTCTAGGGACTTGAACACATCGACCACCTCTGCTGCTTCCCTGTGGGCAGGACAGGGGAAAGTGACTTACAGAGCGGCTCAGCCCTTCCCTTCACCCTGCAAAGCGTTGATGAGAGAGCTCCTGGCTGCTTTGAAGTGCTTCTGGGGACAGTTGGCTGCTGGCTGCCCTGGGGAGAGATGGCTGCAGCGCCCACAGGCACTGCCTCTGCAGGACACTTCAAGGGGGACACAGAGCTGATGGGGCTCAGCATGGCCCCAGGAGTACCCTGAAAGCAGTGCTTGACACAGGGGCACAGTGTGAGGTGCAGGGGAGTCTACAGCGGGCTGTGCTGCCTCTGGTCTCACAAGGCTGGGAATCAGAATCTGTTTGTGTGCTTGCTGGGCTCTAACCTTCCTGCATGGCCTCTTGTCCTCCAGTCTCATCTTTCCATGTCCCTGTACACAAGTTCCTGGGCACCTTCCCTCTCCCTGTCCTGCCCTCACACCGCTTTCCCTCTGACTCTGTAGTGGCCTCCAGTGCCTGCCAGTCTGTTTGCTTGGTGCATGTATGTGAGTGCTCTGCACACCTATGGCTTTATCCTCGAAGTTTGCTCTTTTTTATTTTAATACAGTGGGAATGGGTGGGTTGGTCCTTGGATGGGACAGAATTTGAACAGCTTCTACCTGAAATAATTTGACACCACATTCATTGGAAAATGAAACATCACCCTTAACGAATGGTGCTGTGATGCTTTGGTTGGAAAATACAGGCCATCATGTTAAACCATTGCCATGTCCATAAGGTGAACTCCGTATTCTCATGACTGCATAGTACTTGAGTACACTTTTAGTTCTGTCTCGTTTGGGGAGCACTGCCCCGTCAGTCAGGTAATGCCTCACTGGTGATCACTCATGTAGTCATTGATTTGAGAATTAATAATTGATTAAAAGAAACAACCAGCAAGACTTCGGATTTAGATGTTCAAAAAACCAAAAAGCGAAGCAAGTTGTCCTTCCCCTGACTGGTGCGGAGCTAATGAGCCCTGTTTTGTCACCGAGACGATGTGTAGTACACACACAATGTTGACAGTATTGTCTAATTTATCACAAAGACTTAGCTCTGTTGTACATGCTAGCGTGGGGGCTTCCGTGTTCAGTCTATTTCTGCAAGCCTGTTGGTTTGGGGATGAATCATCAAAGAGAGCACTAGTGAAATTTGATTTGGGGAGAGTCAGCTTGGCAAGCGGAGCTGGCACCTCTGCGGCTCACCAGGCTGTCAGCAGCTTTACTGTCTGCAGAGACGCCGTGGTGGCAGGAGCCAGGCCAGCAAAGCTGTGTCCCCCCAGGCCCCCAGCACCCATGGGGCCAGTCGTGCCTGTGGTGTGTTGTGAGCTGGCACCACTCAGGCTCCTGCCCAGTTTCCACCTTTCCCCAGTGCTGTGCCTGTTCGCTGCTCCACCAGCCCAGTGCACTGATGGAGGAGCCGGTCAGTCGTGAACCTGGCCAATGCTCTGGGGCTGCCTTTCTGGTGGAGGAAGCTGGAGGAGGGCAGGGCTGCTGGGCGAGACACGTGCAAGCAGTTTCCCTTTTTAACTACAGACTAAAATGAGCTTGCCCAGAGGAGACAAAGATTTACCGAGCACAGTTGTTTCTCTACCCTTGCTTAAATAGGCCCATAACACTAACCCTGAAGAAGGGGCCTCATTTCTCAGTGTCATTTTCTTGACGGGAATGCATATGGCAGGCAGCTTTAGAGCTTTATTGTAGCTGAGAGTTGCTTACAAATAAGTCTTGAATGAAATACCCAGCAAGGGATTGATATGAAGAGAAGCTGTGCAATGAAATAAGGAGGAATACATCTCCCGAAGTGCTGCCACAAAGGTGGGAAGGGTTCTGCCAGCCCAGCTCTCTTCTGTCAAAATGGATATGATCTCACATCTGTCAGGATTAGTTCTCTCCTGCCCAGCAAGGTGATCTGTTCAGGCCCTGACAATGTCATGCAGCTCTGGTGACTCTTTTTTTCTGAGCCAAGGTAGAACCTGAGTTACATTTTGAAAGGAATTATATTTTATTTAGCAGCACTCGTGTGCTAATTCAGAAAGAAACCCTTCTGCTGCTCCTGCCCAGACCCTGTGAGGTTTAAGGGACAATGAGTTGCTTTACTCTAGAGATAATAAATTGAGAAGGTAATACCATTTTGCAGAGCTTCAGTGGGCCCTGCACAGAGACAGTGTGTGACTGGCATTTCTGCATGCTCTCTAATTAAAGGGATGTAATTTGAATGGAGGAATGTTTCATGTTAGTAATATGATTTCAAAGGGCTATGTTTGGAGGGAATGGATTGAGCCATGCCTTAATGAGTTCTTCTAATAAGATGCCAGTGGCTAAGGAAGTAGAGCAAAGTGTGTGCAATTTGGCAAAGCAGTGAACAGCTTTTGCACTTCATTTTATCTGTCCTAAGGGATAGACAGGCAAAAATGTTGAACCCCCTTCACATACCCCCACAATGCAACTAAATGCTCTCTACTAGTTCTGTGACACTACCAGCTGTCTCCTCCTTGTTGCAGTGCGACGTGTTGCTCCTCGATTCTCTATTCCTCCAAGCAACCATGAGGTGATGCCTGGGGGGAGCGTGAACCTCACGTGCGTGGCAGTAGGTGCTCCGATGCCCTACGTGAAGTGGATGGCTGGTGTGGAGGAACTGACCAAAGAGGATGAGATGCCCGTCGGTAGGAACGTCCTGGAGCTGAATAATATCATGCAGTCTGCCAACTACACTTGCGTGGCCATCTCCTCCCTTGGCATGATTGAAGCCACAGCCCAGATCACTGTCAAAGGTAAGGAATTATTCCTTGCAGTGCTCCTACTTGGGTTTCAACAGTGTAGCCCTTTGCCGGAGTGTTTTTGGGTGCAGCCAACTGACTGCAGTCTCCCGTGACTTTTCCACTTTGCAAGGGAGGTTCCCAAACCCACAACTTTGTTTTTTCCTGCTCACAGTGTAGGATTTGCTTTGAAGGTCATTTCCTCTCTCCATGTGGCATGATGGGAGACAGGCTTGTGTCAGGCTGGGTCCCTGTTATGCCACAGGGGAACCTCATTGAGTCTGTGCTCATCCCAGCAACCTCTGGCTTGTTTTGTGCGTCAGCAGGATCAGCTCAGCACAGCAGCAGGCTACGGGCTGTCCTGGGGCAGAGGTCTGCAGTCAGAGAGCTGTTTGCACAGAAATGTCCTCTTGCAGTAAGGGCAGGACAAGGTTAATCTCAGCAATGTGAAGTGTCTGTGGACCTTACCAAAATGAGCATCCTCCCCCTGTGCAGGGAAGTCCTATACATGTTCATTTTACAATTGTTGTGTATTCCTCTGTCAATTTTCCTTTTTCTCTTACTACTTTGCCTCTTTCCCTTTCTCTTTGTCTTGTTGCTGTCTCTAAGGCATGCTTCCTGCTACTGTTTCACAGGTAGCTTTGCCCTGAAGAGGATGTTACTGCTGATGCTGACCACTGGGTTCAGGGCAGACCAGCTAGACAGCTCTCTGATGGGAGGCTGAAGTATGTGTCCTGCCTTTCCCATGTGGGGCCCAGCAGGTCCACACTATCCCGTTCCCCCTCTCCTTGCAGGTGATTTGTAGCTCAGATTTCCACAGATTTTCCATCTTTTGAGTCTGTCTGTTCTTGCAGGCCCCCTTCTGCACTATGGCCACCTTTAGCACCGAGTCCCTGCTTGAACAAATCACAGAATTGAGTGTTAGCCCTCTCTGACCTGGAGATTAACAGCAAATTCTCTTTTCCCTGGTTCTAGTCAGAAGATGCTTTTAACCTTAGCTGCACACTGCTCCCTGTACTCACAGTGCCTGCTAGTCAGTACCTTTTCCAGCCCCTGTTTTTTTACAAAGCCCAGGGGTTGCCTTGGTTATAGTACATACCCAAGGGACCATGGAAGAAAAAGGCATGATGGGGAGGTGGTTTGGATGTGGAGGAAGGAGCTGGGAACTGTACCATTGCACTGATGGTTCCCAGTATTTACTTCCTTGTACCTGAGACTGCTGACCTGATGCTCACTGCCACCCCAAGACTGCAGAGGCCCCCAGGACAGGGAAAGGTCTGCTCAGCTCCTTTAGCCTTTTGCCCTCCTCCTTTTTTCTCTGTCTTTTCTGCACCTTCACTCTGAATGTCTTACTGCCTCTGCAACACCTAGCATTGCTTTTCCTGTGCTTGCTGGAAAGTAGGCCATTTGCAGGGCAGACAGGAGAAGCAAGATGAGACAGAGCTGATTGCAGTAAGAAGGCACCAGACCTGCCCCCTGCTGACATGCAGGCTGACCATCCAAGAGCTGGCAAAAGTCAAGCTTGTGGCTCTCCAAAGGAAAGGGTGGATGGATATCATCTGTCCTTGAAAGCCTGAGGGAGGCTGACAGTTTCTTGGGTGCTCTAGGAAATGTGTTCCTTCAGGCCACGATATTGGGCAGGATGTGTTTGCCCTCACTGAGTCCTCCATGGGCAGTGGTGTGGTGTCTGGTTGTGGGTTGCGTGCGCTGCCGTCCCACGCCAGCTCAGTCCCCACCGATTTCATAAGCATTCGTGTTGCAGTAGCGCTGGAAAAGGCATCCTCCCCAGCACTCGGAGCAGGCATACTCCTGTGCTGAAGAGCCTGCCCTCTTCAGCTGAACCATGTGGAAACTGGAAACCTGATGACTTTGCCAAAAAATAAGTACTTGAGGATCTTAATTTGGGTTGAGCATTTTTCCTAGTTCCTTGTCAAGCACAGCTGCATTACAAGTCACTAATGACTTTAACTAGAGTGGTTCGTAGGAGGTTTAAACTTACTGTAGAGTTTAATTCAGTCATTGTCTTAAAGTATTTGTGTATTTTGCAAATCTCTCACACACACTCATTGTCTTTCTTTGTTCTTTTGGTAAAATGGCAAATCTGGAAATGCTTGCTTTCAGTAGTTGGGTTCTCATTAACACTTCAGAGATGTCAGTGTCACAGAGTTCTTGTGTAACAGTTTATTGTCTGGTTGCAGTTTGACACACCACCCAGTGAAATAGTGGATGTGAAAGTTGGTAATTCCTCTGGCTGTATCCCTCCTGCATGTACTGTAATACTTACAAGGCATTCCCCCATCAACCCATCTAACAGCACTGTCCATGAACTCCCTATTACCTAAGATTCTGTCTCTGTGGAAGCAGAAGCATAGCTCCAGACTACCTGTGATGCTCTGATTGCTTTACTGTATCCCTTTGTAAATCAGCTTAAGGGCCAGCCCAGCCCAGCAAGCATCTTCCCACTGCCAGCTGAACCCCCATGGCAGAAACATTCCTGCATCCCTGTTGAATTACCTTTATTTAGCCTGCTGCTGGTAAGTGCGTCAAGCACGTCTAATAACATGATTGCTCTGTTTATCCTTCCATTAAGAACCACTTCAAGCAATATATGGTAATATAAAAATGCATGTTCTAGAGTATGAAATGATTTCTGCCTTTTAAAGAAGAATGTTAATGGGAGGTGGCAGCTCCATTTTTATCCCCGTGCACATTGCAGGGTTTGAGCTGACTGAATTATTTAAATCACACCTCTCTGCCTTCCAATTGCAGCACTGCCAAAACCTCCAACAGAGCCATTAGTGACTGAAACGACAGCTACCAGCGTGACCCTCACCTGGGATTCAGGCAACTCTGACCCCATTTCATATTACGTCATCCAGTACAAGCCCAAATCCTTGGAGGGTCAGTTCCAGGAGGTGGATGGTGTGGCAACAACCCGCTATAGCATAGGTGGGCTCAGCCCCTTCTCAGAGTACGAGTTCCGAGTCATCGCGGTCAATAACATTGGCAGGGGTCCCCCCAGTGAGCTGGTCGAGGCACGGACAGGAGAGCAAGCTCCTTCAAGTCCACCCCTCAAGGTCCAGGCGCGGATGCTGAGCGCCAGCACCATGCTGGTCCAGTGGGAGCAGCCGGAGGAGCCAAATGGGCAGATCAGAGGGTACCGTGTTTACTATACCACCGACCCGCACCTGCCTTTGAGCATGTGGCAGAAGCACAACACCGATGACAGCCACCTCACCACCGTGGGGAGCCTCATCACGGGGACCACGTACAGCATCCGCGTCCTGGCCTTTACTTCGGTGGGCGACGGGCCCCCCTCGGACATCATCCAGGTCAAGACGCAGCAAGGGGGTACGTATGGACTGAGGTGCTGCAGCTCTGTGTCCACCCAGGCGATGTGCAGCTCAGCTGTGTGTCTGATCTGCACCAGGCATCGCAGCTGTACTTGCTGCTCAAATGGTTGCATGTCTGAGTGGCATCCATACCCCACAGCCATCAGATTTAAGCTGTCAGCTTGCCCTGGGGAGTTGATATCAATCTCTGTACAAGTAACAGAGCCCACAGTTTTGTCTGGGATATGATGGCTAAAAATTTGACATGGGATCCTGGGCAACTGTGCTGGTCCCTTCTGGGGTGTGAGTACAGATGTGGAAGGAAGGAGCTGGGATGCAGTCGGGGGCTGGAAGTGAGCACAACTCCCATAGTCACCTGCCTGTGTCCCAGAGGTGCTTGCTTATTGCCTGGGTTGTTCCAAGAGCACAGTACGGGGGAGATGGAAGAAGGGAGGGTCCAGAAGGAATTAAAGAGGATCCTTGCAAGGTGAAACAGACTCTTCAAAACCATGCAGCTCCTTTCCCTACATCTGCCTCCTGGCACTAACCATGTGTTTGATCCTCAGTTCCTGCCCAGCCAGCTGACTTCCAGGCAGAAGCAGAGTCTGATACCCGCATCCTGTTGACGTGGCTGCCTGCCTCCCAGGAACGCATTACCAAATACGAGCTGCTGTTCTGGGAAGGAGAGGATGGCACTCAGGTGAGGATCCTGCCTCTGCATCAGCAGCACTTGAGACTGAGCATCGTAATTCAGCAGCTTGGGAAGGGTGTCTGCTTGAGCTGGGGTGGCAACAGGACTGTTTCTTCTCCATGTTTCTTCTGTCTCTTGGGTGTGTGACAGGAGCATGGCAATCTCTGGCTTCTGTGTAGGCAACCTCAGCAGTACTTGTTGATGCCCAGCAGGTTTGGGATTGGAAAGGCTCTAGAACACCGTGACACCATCCCTGAGGCATCCTTACTGCTGGTGCCTTTAAACAGTAGTGCAGGCCAGGTGGGTCTGAAATGGTGTCCAGAATGTATCTGCAGCTCCAGAACCGGTTACACTTAAGGAGCTAGTTGAGAGTGGCCTAGAGAGAGCCTTTCCACATTTACTACCAGGTCCCTAAAAGAAGTCCTAAATATATTCAAAGTAGTGCTGGCTGCAGGGCAGCACAGTGAGGACTGTGCCACGGCAGCATCACAGTGTCCCCCAGTCCTCCCCTCCTCCTGTGTTTATAGTGGCATGAGAGCTGCCAGAAATAACTGCCTTTCAGGTGAAGTGGCAGCAAAACAAGTCCTTTACCAGCACTATTTAGGTGCATTAGAGATGCCAGCTACGCCAGGATAAGGGCTTTACTCTGTTTCACAGGCAGACACTGTCTTTTGGGAGGAAACAAATTCATGTGTCCTGTACCCCTCGCCTGAACTCTATGGCCAGACCCAGCATTCCCACAAAGCTGTCAGGCAGTGAGTGCAGTCTGGGCAGCAGGCAGTGTGGCCTGGCTTTCAGAGACGTCTCCTTTCCTGCAGAGTCCTTGTATTCCACCCAGGAAGCTCTGTGCTTTGGAGTCCTGCAGGACTGCAGTAGGTTTGGCAGTGTGGCTGTGACTGGGGCCGGAATGGGTGATGGGGCTGCCTGTTCCTTTGGCATTGGGAGCTGAGTACCACCTTTTCTGTATTCTCCAATTGCATCAAATAATTTGTGTTTCTTTTTATTTGCCAGCAAAAGGTGGAGTTTGACCCAACCTCCTCGTATGCTGTGGAAGGTCTCAAACCAGACACACTGTATAAATTCCGTCTGGGTGCCCGTTCAGAGCTGGGGGTAGGAGTCTACACCCCCACAATTGAAGCCAGAACTGCACAATCCAGTAAGTGCCTGACATTCTGCGCTACTGAAGACAAAGCAAAAGCAGTCCAGTTTCCATCACGTGGGCACGGGATAGCTCAGTGCCTCTGCCCTTGTGGGTCTGCAGGGATGCCAGCCTGCAGTTTGCTAAAGGGTGTAATGGGGAAAGTCAGCTGGGGTTTTGGATCAGGGGTCTTTGGCAGAAGGGGTGCACCCAAGTGGTAAGTTCTTTCTTCGTGTCCCTTTGATCATGCTGTCTTTCCCTAAGGGTAGATTCATAAAAACTGATGGAGGAGTGAAACAGGCTGGGAAATTGCTTTGGAGAGATTGATTTGAGTGGGTTTGCGCCTCTCTATGAATTCACTCCCATGCAGACAAGCTGTCTGGACAGGCAGCGCATGGGTGTTTGGCTCTAAATGTGACTATCTCCAAACCGTTGGATTTTCAACCTTTGACTCCCCCCGCCAGCTGCCTTGCTTCCGCAGGAGTTCAGCCCTGGTCCATACACTTGATTGCAAGGTGAGGCGTCCTTTGAGGCCAGATGTGCCTGTGGCCATCAGGCAGCTGGAGGATTCAGTTTGGGAAGGTGGCTGTTTGCTTGGATTGTGTGAGCAAGTGAGGCTGCTGCTTCTGGGACTGCTGCGCTAGAGGAAACCAGAACAAGCTGCAGCTGAGTTAATAGAGAGGCTAGATAATGAGGTGACCCAGGCTATATCACTTTCATCCTCGCTCTGCCCTGTGTGATCACAGAGCAGGAGTTCACATGGCTCTGATTGGCAGCTCAAAGTGCTGCGCATAAGCAGATTAGGGCTATCAAAGGGCCCTGCAATAAGCTCGTTTTCACTAACAGTTTTTGGGTTTGCCATTATGCAAAGAGCATTAAAAGGGGGGAAAAAGACATTTCCGTTAGCACCGTCTGTCTGGGATTTACTAGCTATGTGGGGTGAGCAGTTGGCAAAGGCAGGCAGCCTTCCCTGCAGGGAGGCACCAGCATGCACAGCAGCTGAGAGCCTGAGATGGCCATTAGAAAGGGAGCTCAGGCAGGGAAGAGCAGCTCTGCTCCCTGTTGGAACGACCTTCTCTTTGAGGAAAACTCAGCTTCATTAACGTTCAGTTGCAGGGACTCCTCCTCCTCCTTAAGGGAGCTAGTGGTGTCTTAGTGCTGCACGACAGACAGGTATGAAAAGGGAGAGAAGTTCAGATCATGCAGTTAAAAATATTAGAACATTGAGAACAAATTCTGAATGTGGGGATTTGTATACCTATTTCAGGTAGTTTTTGTATTGGTAGGCAAAGGTTGAAGCAACTGTTCTGCTACTTAAATTAATTCCATCAGTGGATGCTCTTATCCTTGAACACACTTAATCAGAGACAGCTCCCTGCATAAATGAGTCATTCAGAGTCTCACAACAGTCCAAGTAAGAGAAAGCTTTGCTTTGTGGACTCTTCAAGGCAGACATCTTCCCATGACCTACTCCACATGCTGTCTGCTCACAGGGGATGTCATACCAGTCTGTTTTTAAAGCTGTCACTTCACTGGCCAGTGGAGCAGTAGCTGACTGATTCTGGTATCTGTTTAGTAACAGAGATGTGCACAAGTTGGAAGAGATTTGGCCAAAAGCCTCAGGAATACTTTGGTTTGACCAATGAAACCCTCCTTACATTGAGGGACCTAGGAGTTCTTTGATTTATCCAGGAAGTGACTGGGTCTTGGTTTACAGGCCCCTACTTGAGAAGATTTCTGATGGCACTCTTTCTATGAGAAGAGTCCTTGGCAGTTACTACTGGGCTATTCAGTGAGGGTGACAAACCATTGGCTGAAGAGTCCCAGGGTAGAGTGGATTCTTGGGTACTGAGGGTCTCAAAGTCAAGTAAGTCTTTCAGAAAGCTCTGCTTTAGCTTAGCAGAAGTTGTGTGCACTGTGCACTTCCAGGCAGAAATTCTTTGGTCTGCACTTAGCAACACCTCACATTAGGTGGTTGGATCAGTCCCCTGTGGCTTTAGAACTGACTGATCTAGAAAGAGTGTTGCTCCCAGCTGCAAATTGGTCTCCTTCCTGCACTCTTCCATCTAGTTGCCCTGAGAATGGCTGTTAGATCTTGGAGGTTGACATGTTCAGGTGGGACACAAACTGCAGGAGCAGAGTCCTGCTTTCCAAAGAGTTTGTCTTCAGGCTCTATTCCTGGCCCTGACAAACCAGTCAAGGTAAGGTAGGAGGCACATCATCACTAATAGGATGGAGAAGGATGTCTGTGTTGATGCTGCTGAGCTTTTCTTATGGCATCCCTGCTCAGTAGCGGTAGGGATGCTTGTATGGGAAGGCCAGAGGGATGCAGAGCTCCTTTGCACCCTTCCAGCAGCACAGCTCGGATCCCATCTCCTGTGAAGACAGCTGCCTTCTGGGCTGTCTTTCCTGCTAAGCTCCTTGCTCAGTTGCTGAGCACCCTGCAAAAAGTACAAGCAATGCTGCTTTGAGGGCCTGAGGAGAACGGGGGAGGTTTCTAGGAGTCTGCAGTGCCTCAGGCAAGCAGTGTGATGCAGGAGAGGAGTGTCAGCTTTGTGCCATCGGGCCTCAGCATTAAAATGCTGTTCTCACTTGAGATACGAAGGTGGGTCTTGAGGCTACCTTTTCCCTAGCTTGAGGAGTAGGTGGGCCGGGTGGGTGCATGGGGCTGCTGTGGGCTGGCGAGGGAGGCTGGTGTGAGTAGCCTGGAGGCAGCAGAGGTTTGCACAGTGTGCATGTGGGTACATCTGCCTGTGTGGGTGCATGCTGGCCACCCAGTCTGCTCCTTGCTAGCCCCAGGAGGGACACTTCCACTACTTGTGCATTTTCAGTTGATCCTGCTCATGTTATCAAGTTTTATTTTGCTTTCTTTAAGTGTTAATCTGAGTTTTTGCCTTGCATATCGTGTGTGTGACTCTTACCCAGTCAACAGCCAACATTCAACCTGCCCAACCTGCCAAGTAAAGCTACCTTTGGAGAAGGAGCTCACTGCTGCATCCCAAGGGATGCTGTGGAGGCCCAAAGCCAGAGTATGTCTCTTCTGTGAAGGGCTTCTCTGCAGATGGCAAAGGAAAGGCTTACCAAGCTCCTTATGTCTTACCTGTCCCCTTTGAGGGATGCTGCCAGGCACTGTGTCTACCTTATGCCTTCCCTGAATTCACTCTTGGTGTTGCTTTGATGCTACATCTTCCTACTGTCTTCTCTGCCACTTCTCTGCTGATTAACCAAAAGAGTGTGAGGATTTGTTTTCTACCCCTCCTCCCCTCCGGTATACCAGATGGCAGGGCTGGTCCTGCTCTGCCTCCCTCACATAGGCAACTGTTTGCTTCCACACTTTGCTTTGACTTATCTTTCCTCCAGTGTAGCTCCCATAGCAGCAGTCTGACTCTGTTCAGACACCGTCTTTTCCAGCTCCATCACTGCTCACTCTCCCTCCATCTTTCCTCTCTCAGGCGCCACAGCCTGGGCATCAGGGATGGGCCCTGCTCCCTGAGCACAGAAATGGGCACTAAGAGTTACACGCAGCCTGCAACTGCCTCTGCAAGCAAGTGGATCTTGTTGCCAGCAAGCAGAGGTCACCAGTGGCATTAGGAGGTCCTGCTGTCCCCAGCTTTCCCAGATCTTCTCCCACTTCCAACCTGTGCCCAGCAAAGCCAAGGCACAATTGTTGGGTTCTTTAATTGTCTGAAGTCCCTTCTGCCATCTGGAGTAATGTAGGTTGTGTTCACCTTTGCGCAGGCGGTGAGCAGGCAGGCTTGTCCCTGTGCCCCAGGAAGGCTGATTCTGGTGCACTGATGGCTTCAAGGACTGCAGCATGGTGAAGGGCACCAGTCTTTTTTTCAGATGTTTCTAGGTGCAGTGAAGGATGGAAGCGGCCTTCTGACCTGCCGTGGCAAAGCAAGATACCTTGTGTTCTGTTATTGGCTGGCCAGACAGCTTCCTAGCCTTGGAGCAGCTGTGTGTGGGTTTTTTTGGTGATGGTGCCCTGCCCTCTCTGCTTAGGGCTCTTGCCTGTTGTGCAAGCACCCAGGGATGCACCCATCTCCCTTATGCCTTCCCCAACCAGATGGGCTCCTTTCCTTCTCTAGGCTTCCACCCTTGCCTTCTGTGCAGGTATGCTGTCTGCAGCACCCTTGGGCAGTGAGGCCAAATGAGAGGGCTCGCATGCTGCCATGAGAGGGCTCCCATGCTGCCAGGGCCCTGTTGCAACAGAACAGCAGTTCTGCAAGGCTGGAGAAGGGAATGAACCAGGCAAGTGTCCTAGAGATTCTCTGCTTTGTCCAGGTCACCTCTCCTTTCCTGATCCCTCTCTTCACCCCCTCCCCAGATTTGTTTCACTGCTCTTCCCCAGCAGTGCTGTATGGAGGGGACTGATCCTCATCCCAGTGAGAAGTGTCCACTGCCCAGATCCCATTCCTCCCCCCGTGGCCAGTTAACATTGCTGGGGCTTAGAAGTTTACACAAAGTGCAGGTGGTTTTTTGCTTGGGAGGGGACAAAACCTGCTTACCTTCCCCTGTACAGCTCCACAGGCCAGGAAGCTACTGAGGCAGGTAACCAGTTTGGCAGGGATGAAGCAGTCAGTCCCAAACGGTAGGCACACGTGCAAAACAGCACAACCATGTTATCTCCTTTTTCCACATGGTGCCTGGCTCCCACCTGGGTCATGCAGCTGCTCGCAGCTGATGGTCATGATTTCAAACCCTGCCTGGACACACTCCAGCCAACGTCAGTCACCTGCTCTCCCTACCTTCTTTTGTTTCCTCCACTTGTCTAGGAGCAAGTTTTTGCAAGCCTTCATACAATCTGGTGTGTGAGCTTCCCCTTCTGCCACTCTTGCCTTCTGTAGCTTCCTACCTCTTCTGGTTTCCATCTGCTTCAGATCTTTACTTGAAACCGTCTCTCTTCTCCCTACCGGTCTCTCTTTCGCACCCCCCCTTCCCTTACTGTCATTGTTGTGTTTGGTAAAGTGAGTGTCCAGAACTGCTTTGGGAAGAGGTGTTCTCTGATGCAGAACAGCACTTCTGTCTCCATGCTGTTCATCAGGCTTTCAAACACAAATTGCCCTTAGTGCCATCTTTGGTGATCTGCGAGGAAGGCAGGCGGTTGTCCAGGAGGCTACTGCCTGAATTTCCATGTGTATGTTCAGTGCTCAGTTGGCTGGGTAAAAGTTCCCTGTGCATTTTGGTTTGTCCTTCCACTCATTTCCCTTCATCTCCCCACTTCATTTATTTATCCCCAGCCCCCTCCGCCCCACCCCAAGAAGTCGAGTGTATAAGCACCAGCTCCACTACCATCCGGGTAAGTTGGGTGCCACCGCCTGCCCAGAGCCGCAATGGGGTCATCACCCAGTACTCCATTGCGTACCAGGCAGTGGAAGGAGATGACAACACCAAGCATGTGGTGGATGGCATTGGACGGGAGCACTCCAGCTGGGAGATCAAGGACCTGGAGAAATGGACCGAGTACAAGGTGTGGGTAAGGGCCCACACTGATGTGGGGCCAGGACCAGAGAGCATCCCCGTGCACGTGCGCACTGATGAGGATGGTAGGTGTTACTGAACAGCTCCTTCCGCTGCCACTTCGGGTTAACCAGGGCTGTTCTAGCTGAGTTGCTGGGAAAGGGGGTGGGGAGTGCTTTTCAAACAGGACCAGCACCTGTCAGGAGCAGTGCTTTGGTCAGCTGCTTCAGGGAATGGGTCTCCACAGTTGCCCTGGAGTGGGGTAGGGGAATTGCTCTGCTGGCCCTTGGTGGTTGCCTCCAGGCTCTGATGCAGTGGTTGCCTCCAGGCTGTGTGGGTCAAGTGTCCCAGCGTGGTCCTGCAAGGGTCCTGTGTGTGTTAGCAGTGCTTCCTGCGTACATGAGGAGGCATTACACTGCTTTGCCGTTTGGGCTTTCTAGTGTTTGGTGGTGGTGGTGGTTTCTGTTTTACTGAAGCTAATGTGAGTTCTTCACTGGAAGGGTTGTCAAGTATTGGAACAGGCTGCCCAGGGAAGTGGTGGAGTCACCATCCCTGGAGGTATTTAAAGGACGTGTAGATGTGGTACTTGGGGACATGCTTTAGTGGTGAACTTGGCAATGATAGGTTTACAGTTGGACTAGATGATCATAATGGTGTTTTCCAACTAAACTTTTCTATGATTCGAGTTCTCCTAGACAAAGGCTTTTCTCACATTGTTAGATCAGGACTTGAAGTTTACTTGTTGACCTGAAATCCAACAAACTACAGAGGGGAAAAGAAATCCATTTGAAACTTGTAGATATCACAGGAAAGCTGCTTCCTGCCTTGGCTTCCAGGCAAGCCACAGCTTATATAAATCTGCTCTTCCGCTTAAGAGTCAGAATATCACATGTACAGAACACTTTACTGGATACGACAGCTTTAAAGAGAAATTGCTTTGTATTAGCAGGGCTGTCAGTTATGTCATCATGACTTAAGCCATTTCCTTTGAAAGTGCCAGAGCTCAGGGTGACAGTAGGAGCTTCCATGGCTTCGTGCTGACCCCAGAAGCTGCAGATTTAATGGGAGAAGAAAGAGATGCAGCATCCGGGCAAAGAAAGGATGATCTCTGCATTGTCCAGTCAGCGTAGCAAATTGAAACCAGACACGTTAGTTTCCTTAAATGAGCTGCCACTGTCCCCCACGTCTCCGTGGCTGTGGAAGTGGTGTCTGGGAACGCTCGCTGACTGCATTCCTGGGCTGGCAAACACGTGTGTGTGTGTGTCCTGCTGCCTGTATTGTTTGCTTCAGTTCTCATTCAGCAGCATTGTAGCCCAGGGGAAGCTGCTACCCTAGAAATGTCGCAACAAGCTCTCTCAGTTTTTGGGCATCGTGGTGGGACATTGCAGCTCAGCTGTCAGGAGTGATTTCATATCCCTCTGACACGCTGATGCTCAGTAGATAGCCATAATGAAGGAATAAGAAATGCTAAACCGATCTGAAAACAAACTGAGCTTTCCCTGTTCTGGTCTCAGACGTAGCACATACTTCCCATAATGAGGTAGAATAGCATTCCTCAAAACACTGTGGTCTGTTCACATTCACATCTTTTCACTTCCCCACAACGTCCCAGTGTCGTGTCCTGCCGAGGCCTCCCGCTTTCTCTTGCCAGCAGAGCTTGACATGCAGCTTCTGTCTGGTTCTCAGGGAGGATCTTATTTTCATGTGGACTCCCAACTGTGTGTGTGGGCAGGTGCCTTGGTAGGGCAGAAGAGCCCTGTGGCTTGTGCAAGGTCACTGCACTAAATGAATTGTGGATTACAGCATAGGCTGGTCCAGCCAGAAGGTGGTAACTATTCAGGCACAGTCCCCTCCATTCCCATACTCTGAGCTGGCCTCATGGTGCTAAAATGGTCCATTCCTCCTTTCTCTATTTTATTTAATTATCTACAATTAAGAAGGACATCTGGGGAAAATAATGAATTGCCCTGCAGCTTAAAAACTGTGCTTACCTGCTGGGTAGCTGTTTCTTCCCATCTAGTTGGTTGAAATAGCAGTACTCATTATGTCTGCTTGTCAGTTATCCGTCCCTAATTGTCTAATACTGATTATTTCTTGCTGTGTTGAGAATTGGGGCATACGGGGTTCCAAACCTCTGGATTTTCCCAGGCAGTGGAGCGTGGAAGGGGTCCTGCAGTAGAGGTGCTAGGGTGGAGCCCAGGTCCTTCACTTGGGTACCAGGCACTCGCCTAGCAGCCGTTTCCTCTGCAGGGAGCGCACACCTCTGCTCCCAGCTGCTTCAGCTGGAAGGAGCTTTCGAGGAGCAACTGAGAAACTAATTTTTTAGCATTGACATTTTTGTCACAGTCAATGCAAGAGCAAAAAGTAATAAGGAGGTAATTTTTCCAAATGGTAAATAGGGTATAAATACATTTTTAAATGGTCCTCACCTTGCAAGAAAATTGATATTTTCTGGGCAGTGTAATTTTTCATTTTATTATCAAAAAGCATTCAGCTAGCCGTGCATGAAATACAGTCCCCAGAGCTGTCACAATCCCCACAGGCCCCTTTATCTGGCTGAGTTCAGTGACTGCTGTCTCTGAGCTCTGGGTTATTGTTTTAGGATGGTGCTTTTCCCCCTCATTAACCTCTTGCTGTCACAGGGGAGGAGCGCGTGTGCACTCTGGCCGGTGGCAGGTACCAGGGCTCCCCGCAAGGCAGGCTCAGCACCAGTTGTGCTACCTGGGGCTGTGGGACTGTGTTTAGATGTACGCAGAGGGATATGAGAAGAGGTGGTGTAACAAGCAGGGTGCAAAGAATGCTTCAAAACCCCTGCCTCTGCCACAGGGCATCCTGTGCTGTGGGTGGTTACCATATTCTTTATATTCTGCTATATTCTTGTACTCTTCCTTGCCCCCCTGTTGCTGGTGACAAGAGAGGGATAGATGGACCTTGGGTCTGATCCAGCATAGTGACTTCTATTAGGAGTGCTCCTGCATATCACAGTGGTGCGCTTTCCTACGGAGAGCAGCAAAAGTGGTTGGATGCTGGGAAAGGGTTGGGGATATGGTCACACTGGAAAACTGCAGTATGACCTCTTGGGCAGGTACAGGGAGCTTGTGCCAGCAGGGCCGTCCTTGCAATGAGGTGAAGGGAAGGTAGGAAAGGAGTGAGAGGTAGCTGGCACTGATGGTGTGGTACCTGCTAACTGTCTGTCCTGTGTGTGTTACAGTGCCCAGTGCCCCCCCACGAAAGGTGGAGGTGGAGTCTGTGAATTCGACTGCCATCCGGGTGAGCTGGAAGCTGCCCATCTCCAACAAGCAGCACGGGCAGATCCGTGGGTACCAGGTCACGTATGTGAAGCTGGAAAACAACGAGCCCCGAGGGCAGCCAGTGATCAAGGACGTCATGCTGTCAGAAGCACAGGTACACTGTGGGGACCATGGGCTGGTGGGCATGGCACCTTCCCTCTCCACGGAGGGCCAGGCTGGTCCTCTTGTGGCTTCAGAACGTGGGACTCAGCCCTGCCTGAGCAAAGCAAACAGTTTATCCCTAAACTTACAGATGGGTAAAAAGTTTAATCAGGAAAGGATCGCAGTAGGAAAGATGATGTATTGGACAATGTTCCTCTCTTACCCCTTCTCCAACACGTACCTCTCTCTGCCTGCCACGTCCTGTGCAGACTCCAGCTGGAGCAAATTGTGTTTTGCCAGTCAGGTTATAAACCATTGGAGAGTTTTAAATAAGCCTTGAGTCTGCCTCTTTCGTGTTGCTGACTATGTTCAAGGCAAAGCTGCTCTGGGCAGAGTTCACCAGGGTGCTGCCTGCATGTGGGGCTTGGAGGTGGCTCTGCACCATTGGGTGGGCACAGCATGCCAGGTGGGACAGCCCTCCATTGCGTCAGGAAAGCCTCCCTTCACTCCTGCTTTTGCAAGGCAGGGACTTGACCTTGCATTGCCACTTGAAACCAAACTATAGATGAAGCCAACTGAGTCTGGGAAAGGCTGGGGGGGGAGGGGGCGAGGAAGTGAGCTGCAGACCCAGATCGCCTGTAAATGGCTTTGCTCTCTGCAATCCCCATACAACAATCTGCTCGTATTTTTGCAATCTCCTGGGTGCCTCACCGGCTGTGAGCTGAGGCCCTCTTCCCACACAGTGCTGCAGCCATGGCTGCGTACTCTGCTCAGCCCAGCAGTGCGTAGTTGCCTCTTTCCCAGGGTCCAGGGAAGTTTTTGGTATCCTGTCTGTGATGAAATACAACTTTTCTTTGGAGCAAGGGTCCTTCGTCCTGGATGACCCACGCTGTTCTCAACAAAGATAATCGTATAAATGAAGTACAGGATCTGCTGCTGTTGGAAGCGACGAGTAATCGATTCAGAGCTGGCTTGCTTGAATGATGCCCAATATAAATACTGGAAAGCTGCAACGATTAATTGATCTGTCTCCTGAACGCAGCTGTGAATCATTTATACGTTTGTCAGTGGGGAGTGCAGTGCACAGAGGCAGCTTTACTCCCCATTCATATTCTGAAGGATAAAACTCGGTAATAATGTGGAAGGGGAAAACTTTGAAGAGAGAAAATGCTTTCAGGGTCCTTGCAGTGTTGTCAGGGGCATGACTTTGTTTATGTTTCAGATGTTGCTTTATTTTAATCGCTAGAAAAGCTGCTTACTGCCCTTTACTTATTCCAGGAGGATATAATCTTCTGTGGTGTTTGAACAATTGATGCTGTGTTGTTCAGCTGGAGTTTGGAGTTAATGGGTTGGTCCCAAGCGTAGGTGGGCGAAGTTGGCAATGTTGTTTTTGTTGGTGTTTTCAAATATTTTATCCTTGCCCAGCCAGTTCTGTTTTCACTCCTTACTCATACATTTCAGAGAGAGAAACCCCATGCTAATGTGCAGGAATGAGGATGCCAGAGCCAGAAACTTTCCAAGAAGTGCTGGATTTTGCATTATTTTGAATGTGTGCATCAAGGAGGCAAGTTGCTTGAAGTTTCCTGGCCTGTCAGACCACTTACCAGTATTTGGTGAATTTCTGTGGAAAAGTTCTTGATTGCTGTGATTTATTTTTTTTCCTGGTGTATATGATGCTGAACTCATCCACTGTAATTTTTGGATAGAAGTGAAGGCGAAAAGATAGTTGCAGGGAAGTGACTACTCTGAAAGAGTCATGTCACTCTTGGGATAAAGTAATGATGACCCTGCAGGGAAGAGGTTTCACTGACTTGGCAGAAGAGATCTTTATTTCCCGAAAGAGTGAGAAGCCAGGCGTGACCTGTGCTGGTGATGAAATGCATCTGCTCCAGAAGCTGAAGAACCCTGTAAGAGCTGCCATCTTTCAGTACAGCAGCGCGTGTCTTTGCGAACAGCCAGATCAAACTTCAACGAGTAGTCTTAGAAGAGTTATTTTCTATGGAAGAAAACAAAAAGATTCATTGGAACACCTGCCCCTGAAGGTCACAAGATGAAGATGGCCAGAATACAGCTACAGTTCAGTACTCATAAGCATTTATATGAGTGCACAAAGAGAGAATTAAACTCATTGAAGATCTGGGGTCAGAGAAGAAATGCTCTGGACATGTAGGCGGAACCCCTCCTCCTGCCCAGCCAGGCTGCGTGCTGCTCTCGAGTAGGTATGTACCATGTAATCTGCTTCCTGCAGATGGTATGAAGACACTGGTATTATAGCTGACTCATGGTTTTTCCTGATTGAAGATGAGAAATATAGAGAGAGTAAACGAAGATGAAAGGTAATGGAGATGTTAGCTATGCAGATAATATAGATTCTGAGTTTTCAAAACCATTTGAGCAGAAAGGACTAAAACATCAGCAGAGAAATGGAGGCCCTGGTGCTGGAGAGATCACATTTTATTTTACAGCCTCCTGCCTAGGGAGAGTAATCAGTTGTTAGGAAGGTCCTGCAATGGAGTTGAGGCCTCTCCCTCCCCTCTCTGACTGCTTCTGTGACTGATGACCTCCATCAGACTTCTCTGTGCCTTCCGGTCTGAGCTCTCACCTCCTCATGACAGACTGATGGACAAGCAAATGCCGCCATGCCCTGTGGAGGAGTGCCCAGGGAGAGTGTGTGTATCACTGCAGAGCTGGGTCAGATACCCACACCACCTCCTGCACAGGCCCTGCCCATTGTGACTTGGCCAGGTCCTGTGGTGGGCGATAGCAGAAGATTCATCTCTATGCCCTGGGTCTTGTGCACAACACATCCAAGCACCGAGAGAGCAGCTTTGAAAGGAGCAGAGGCACCAATGCAGGGTCTAAGCTGCACCCCTGCACTCATACGAGTTCTCATCAGCCTAAGGGAGCAGAGGATAACGGGGCCATGGGGCACAAGCATTACGTTCTTCAGGGAAGGGCAGGGGCCCACCTGCTTTCCCTGGTCTCCAATCCCAGGGCAGCTGCAGCATGTCAGGAGGAGCAGTAGGCCTGATCCCTTCCATCCCTCCCCAGGTACCAGCCTCACGTGCCCCGTGAAGCTCAGTACTGAGCAGCGCCAGGCAGCAATGCTAAGTCTGGAGCACCGGGCACAAAGGAGGCAGCAGGGCTAGGGGAGGACAGGCCTTCCCCTTTAGGTTCCCATGCAAGTGTGACTCTTGTTTGCTCTTTCCAAGACAAGCAGCTAGACCCTGTGCAAATCTAGCTGTTGATCCATTTTATCCTGCTCCTCAGCCCAGACTGGAACATCTTGAGGGGGGACTTTCTCCCTATGCTGCAATGTAGCCTCAACAACTGCTCCTGCCCTCAACTGTGAAGCATATTTGCCAGGGACCTGCTGCCTGCGTCGCTCTGGGGATGTGGCATGCACATTAGCCTTGCTGCTTACAGCCCTCTGCAGATCCAGCCTGCCAGAGAGCTTTGCTTCTGCTGCTGGGAGCTGGCTGGGTACAGCCAGGTACAAGGAGATGAGGATTTGTGGAGGAGAAACTCCTGCCACCTCCTCTTCCTGCTCTGCAAACAGAGTCATGGCAGGGGAAAGGTGTGCTGCCCACAAGAAGGGCTGCAGGCTCACAGGAAGATTGTGTGGTCTTCGCAGGTGGCACTTCTCCATCCAGCATGCAAACCGAGTGCACGTCCCACCAGCTTGCTCCAGAAAAGCAGGAGGAAGTAACGGCAAGTACTTCAAGCTGTTGGATTGAGATCAAAGGAGAAAGGGGAAGCAGAGGCTCTTATTCTTCTTGGGCAGTGCCCACTCCAGGCATAACACAGAGGAATTTACAGCCTCCCTCTTTCACTGGGTGATAGTCGAGGATCTTTATCTGAATCTACTTGGAACAACTCCTCATGCATGTGTACTCGTCAAGGTAAGAGTCTGGCATGGAGGTGAGATGTACTCTGCGTTGTAAGTGCAACAAAACTGAGAGGCACCATCTAAGAGGGATTTCAATAGTGGACAAAGGTGAAGTTCTGGAGCCCTCAGACCCCTCCACATCCCACAAGCTGAGCACTTGAGTTTACATCTGGAGTTTACTGTTGCACCACAGTTACTGAAGCAGAGAGAAGGATCTGCAGGAAAACAGCGATATCCACTTCCCATAGCTGGGGCTTGAGTCTGTCTTTTGCAAGAGCCGTGGTCAAGGAAAGCAGCCGCTCCCTGGTGAGACATGACTGCGCTGTGCGGTGTTGAAGTGTAAAATGAAACGTTAAGGCATTGCAGCTGCCATAAATACACACTGTTAGCTTTAGCACTTCCCTGAGCCATCCTGCCTCATGCACGCAGCACTGTCTGAGTTCTTTTTATGACAGCTCCTGGGCTTTTCAGATCAATTTGTCTTACTGACCAGCCTTAAACAGTTAAGAAGCAATTGAGGTAGTTTAAGGAAGGAAATGTTTTGATGTGCAGATGATATTTTTATAATGAAACTGAATTCATACCAGGCTTTTCACTGCTACTCCTTCAGCACAGATCTCAAGGCATTCCTTTGCACTCTGATCTGGTGCAAGATTAAAGTCCACTGAAACATAAGAGCAAACAGAGTTTGGTCATTAAATGCTTGTTCCAAACTCCTGGTGGGTAATAAAGTCCCTCCAGTGGTGTGGGAGGCTGTGAGATGCAGTAGCCTCCCGAGCCTGGGTCTGCTCCACTGTTCATTGCAGTGGGGTGTCACCTTCTGCTCCTGCAGCTACCTGGAGGCAGGTTGGGGTGTTACCATCCACATGGCCCTCATCCACCAGCAACATGGTGTTGGAGCAGAAGTGTATTTCTAGGAGAAAGAGCTACCAGGCCTCATATCCTTCCTGTAGCAAGACTTTTGCCAGATTTTAGATCAGCAGGGCAGAGTGTGTGGCTGTTGACCATGGTGTGGGCTGTCTGGTGCAGGTAGGACGTCAACAGCAGTGACCTGAGTTGAGCTAAGCATGCAACACTGGAAATAACACCAAGATGTATGTGGAAAGAGGGTCTTCAGCGAGCATCATACTTAGTGAGGGCCTTGGCTTTATAGGATATCTTTAGGGACAACTTGACCTCTTTGCTGAAATTAAATTTTAACCTGGTTTAGGGGATAATTCTACTGCAGTCAGTCTCGTGGCATTCAAATAAGTGAACTATAATGAAATCGTAGAGGCACATTTCTCCAATAAGTGGGTTTTTTTGTGAATTTAAAGAATAACATAACAAATATTTTGAAGATATGCCATGTGTTTTACTGCTGAGGAGAGTACTCTGCCATGCTGATAGGCTGCAGCCTGTGAAAGCCACCTCAAATAGCCTGAGTACAAAAAGCAACTTGTAGCTTTAATGCGATTTAGTACTTCTGCCACACTTGCGGGTTCCCGAGTGCTTGAGCAGCATTAGCGGTGCTTCCCGGTGTCCTGAGGAAGTCAGTCTCTGAGCGCCATTTCACAGCTGGCAGCTCAGCCTCAGAAGCAAGGCTTGGCAAGGCTCAGACTGTGAGTCAGGGGCAATAATACCTATCTTCCACTTTCATCTCTGTGCTTGAACCCATTGACCGGTGCTTCCTCCAGGCAGATTTAGTAACCTGAGATGTAACTCATCACCTTGGCTGGGAGAGTTCGCTGTGATCTCTGCAAACCTTCTTTTGGTGAATCAACCACAAAGAGCAGTGCTACAGGCATGCGTGGCAGCAGCCAGGGTCTGCTAAGTCTCGCCACCCCAGTGCAGCTTTGATGCCTTAGAACCCCAAATCCAGCCAGAAACCTGCGTGTTGCCGCTTCAGAGCCCCAGTTGAGCTGCCATGGCTGGGAATCCACGTGAGCTTTTGCTGGGAAATGGTTTGTGTAGAAGTCTTACCTGCAGGGCTGCTCTACCAAGTGAGTGTTTGCCGTTTGGTGTTGTGTAATTGGGAGCGAGAAGCTGTTTCCTCAGTACATGTGCCAGTTTGAGTCTCGCTCCCAAGCCATACAGCGCCATTGGAGAGAAGCAGCTTAGTGTGGAGCTCTCTGTAAGATCTCAGCCTCTTTTGCACTGTTTACAAGAGACAGCACTTCTTGGTTTTCTGAGGTCCCCAGAGCATTTTCTTGCAAATGATACAGGAAAGAGGAGCTCTGTAAATGTTGCATTGGTGATTTCCTGCAGAGGGTGCCCTCTGAGTTTTGTGTGTTGAAGTCTTTGGTTCTCAACAAGAGATGATGGCTGGAGCATCACTAGGTCAGAAACAAAACTGTTGTGAGTGACTTGTGGGGCAGCAGTCAGCCCCAGAGCCGTGTTGATACAAGCTGTCCCTTCTTGCTCCAGTTCGTGGAAGAGGCAGAGAAGTACAAACAAAGCCAGAAGGGGAAAGAACTGCAAAGTTAGGAAGTGGTGACCTCTCCATCCGTATGAGAAGGAAGCTCCTTGCCCCTGTTTGTGTGAATGATCTCAGACCTACTGCACAGGCTAGCGGCATGTAGAAAATTGCTCTATGCCATTTCTTCCTTGGCACAGCCTGTGCCAAGCGACCCGCTGTGTATAAGTGTTGTAATCCCCCCACCCCAGTCCTGCTAACCCCTGCTGTTGTCATCGTCGTCATCCCTTTCCTACACGTTGCCCCTTAAAATTCTGTGTCTCCATTTTTCTCTCCTCCTTCCTTTCTACCCCGTCAGTGGAGAACTGAGGACTCCGTCGACCATGTAAGTACCACTTGTGTGTATTCCAGGTTGGAAAAGAGGGGTTTGGTAAATCGATTTGTGAATTTTGTAGACACAGCGCTGTCAAAACATCCCTTTCACTCCCTTAATGAGGCTGGAGAGTTACATTGTGAAACCTTCCACAAGCAGCAAATACAGAGAAAATTGGCATTTAGATTGCTACTAAATGCAGAAAAGCAATTGACATTTCCTATAATCTGTATTTTCAGCTTGTTGCAGTGCAGTTTTAGGCAGGCTCAAGTGATCGACTCAGGAGGTGCATCCTACTTTCTGCAGTAGTTGGCCCACCGAGTTACACAGTGAAATTAGATATATAATCTTTAAACCACATTGATCGTAGTAATGAAAAATAACCTACACTCTCAACCGTGACCTTTGGCTGAAACACAGATAGTAATAAGAAAACAATCACATTTAAACAGTTAAATCCAATTTTTCCCACATAATTTTGAAATATAAATTTGGAGGAACAAACTAGAAAATAACCTTTTTAGAGTCAGCAATTCAATTACGTGCCCTACTGTGAGCTTCCCCAGCACGATGCATTTCTCCTCCTGCTTTATACAGAGGATTCTCGCTCAGAGTGGCTTTGTCATGACAGCGTTGTGTTTACATTATGCAATCAGACCTTCTTTCATCCATTCCTTGTCTCTCTCTCCCCTCCTTTCAGCTTGCTTGCTTTGCTCCCAGTGGCATGCTTTTGCGTGAGAATTTCTCTTTGCATGGATTTGGGAGGAGTGAATTCTCTTGGGATGTTCAGAGTCTGCAGGTTTTGTGTGAGTGCTTCCCCTGCGGGCCCATTGGCACCGATTGGACTGCGCGTCCACTCACCCGCACACACGATCTGCTGCAGGGGCGGAGTTGGGATCGGACTCTGGTTCACACGGTGATTTTGGCGGGGTTCTTGTTGGTGCTTGTTGATTTTTCTCTGGGCTGGCTGGTTCTGCAATGGTAACACGGTGATTTTGATGAGTAAGCCTGGGCAGGTAGCCTGAACCAGCAGCACTGACTGGAAATCATCAGGTGCAATAGTGTGGGTGTTTGCATGAGTGAGTGCTGGGAGACTGGCTGTGCTCTGAGAGCAACCACAGGTGCCCCTCGTACCCCTCAAGCTGACAGGGATCCCCTGGGAAGAGATCAGACCCCTGGAGCAGCCTCTAACAGTGTCCATGCTGCATGTCCCCAGTGACTCAAGCTTAACACTCTCCATCTCTGCCCTTCTCCTTGTCTGAAAGGATAAATAACCAACCTGGAGCCTCTGCCTCCTTTCCAAAAGCTTCCCTTCTCCAGCCTGGTTGTCTCTTGCTCCTTGACCAGATGGATTATTAGTGCTAATGGCCCTGGTCCCTTTCACAGCATCCACAGATGAACACAGTTCAGGGGTGGCTGCCCTGAGCTCGCAGAGAGCTGCCGGGAGCTGCTGAGCTTGCTGTGCTTGCTCGTTGCAGGCCTGGCCAGCCAGGCTTGGCATAAGTCATGTTGCCGCTGGAGGCCAGGAGGGAGGAGTGGTGCTTCCCTCTTTGATCTCAAATTGAAGTGCGGAGCCATGCCCTCCTCCTGCCCAGAGGAAGCCAGAGCACACAAGGGTGCTAGCACCCTGCCGAGTCCGCCCTCCTCCCAGACCTCCCATGGCGCAGGGTTTTCCCTCCAGGTCTTGCCAACGCCTTGTGCTGACCCCATCCCATCCTTACAATGCCATGCCTGGCAGGGAGGGTGAACACGATGCTGTAGCACTGCAGGTGCTCCCTGCCTGGGGCTCCCCGCCCCTGCCTCGCCTCTCTGTGCTCCCCACAGCTCTGCTGCAAGAGACAACTTTAAAAATCCCCAAATTAACCCCCAAGAGGTTTCTGCAGCCAACTGAACTGGCTTTTGCTCTGGTTCACAGCTCCACCATCCTCATACTCTCAGGCTTGCTGTGGCAGGGTGGTTCTGGCTTCATGCGGGACCATCTCTGGAGCAGATCTCCAGAGACAGGTTGCTGGTGGGTCCCTGGAAAGGCTCAGTGTCAGAGGCAGGGGTTGGAATTAGCCAGGGGAGTGCTGGAGTGGCAGCGATTGTTGTTTGCTGGCTCTGTGCGAGACGTGTGTGCTTGAGCATGAGTGTGAGCTAGTGAGCGTGTCGGTGTGTTGCTGTTGAAGACGCTGACCCCAGTGCCTTCTCTGTGCTCACTCCAGTAACAAGTATTTGCTCTTCTTGTTTGCCTCTCCTCTGCCTCGTGGATGTGCTCCCAGGAGACAGTCATTGGAGGCCTGCTGCCAGAAACCACCTACTCCGTCACAGTCGCTGCCTACACCACCAAAGGAGATGGTGCCCGCAGCAAGCCAAAAGTCATCACCACCACAGGGGCAGGTGAGTGTGGGCAGCAGGTACTGCCGCCTTGTAGGGGTGGTAGTAAAACCTCCCAAGAGGTGCATGGGGAGTATGGCCAAGGCACGTGTACCGGAGGAAGCAAGAGGGCTGGAGATGCTGCAGAGGTACACACACTCTTGTGATCTCCAGCCCTTACTTACAGGCTTTGCCACTGGATCACCTGAGCAAAGTCCAGCAAACAGATGGACAGACACTGCCAGGGCCCGTGAGAGAGCAGTGAAACTCAAGGGTCTGAGCTCATCTTCATAGTCCAGAGACCTGGGAAGAGGAAGCCTGAAAGTCCAGGCCCTCCCTCATCTTTGGAGTCATGGCCTGTTCCCGTAGGCAAGTGCCATTTCTTGCTTCCTTCGGTGACTGCAGTGCTGCCTGGGATGGCCCCTGGCACAGAGGGCTCCTCAGAGGTGCTTCTCGGCTCCCCACCCTGGCCATTGCTACTGCTGCCTCCCCAGGCTTCCATAGCTGAGCCCAGCTGCTCCTAGAGCTGTGGTAAAATCTGGAATGCAACAAATCCTGCCCTAGGAGTGCTGCGGACACAACTTCTAGGTCCTGGTGATCCCAGCCAGTTCGATTCTGCTATCTCAGTAGAGACTCGTACCCTGTGCCTAGTGCAACACAGGAGCCTCGGCCTGGAGCAGGGGCACCCAGGAGTTCATCAGGTGCTTTCCTCCGGATGCGGTCAAGCTTGCCTTTGGCAGTGGCACCAACTAGTTGATTGTCTTGTCCTCGATTTCCACTCACTAGACCTGTCCTACAACTGGTAATCCTGCTGCTTCCTCACACCAGCCACGGGAACAGTATTTACCACTTGTTATTATGGGAAGGCAGCCTGTGCAAACTGAGAGCGTTTGCTCCTGGTGCTTTTAAACAAGGAACAGCTTGCCATCTCCTCTGCGCTGCATATGGGGAGCTCCAGAGGTAGTTTCCACTGTCACAGTCTCAAATGCTGTCTCTCTTGTGCCTCGCCATGTTGTATGCTCTGTTCATCAAATTGCTACAGCTGTCCTATAAACAGGAAAAGCTTCCTAAACACCCCAGTGTTGCACTGTAAACCACAATGGATCTTCCCATGTTATGATGCGCATTTAAAGTTAATATTTGGAATCGGCTTTGAAAATAATGTATCCCTTAATACTAACTGCTTTTAGACATCGTGTTATGAGTGCGAGGAGGATGGCACTGGCAGTGGAAATGTAATTGTATGTCTTAAATACCTACAAAACCACCCCCAGAGCTGCCTTTGTACAGACTCATCTGCAGGCTTGACCTCAAAGGGGAGTGTTGGTATCGCCCTCTGATGGCAAAATCGGGGCATAATTCTGTCAAATACGTTTTTCTCTTGTGCTCATCCAGGGGTTTATACATTTCAGAGCTCTGCGAGGATATTTAACTAGGTTTGGCTACAGTCCCATTTTCGTTTTCATATCAATGGCCCCATGCCTTTGATTCTGAGTATCTTCCCTATCAGTTGATTTGTTTACAAATCTGAGCTGATGTGGAGACGCAGCCTTTTTTTAACTGAAGGAGATCAAGGTATTAAACCATCAATTTAAAGCCATCAGTTCCTAACCAGTGACAGCAACACCCCTTGACTTGTGCAGCATAAGCAAAAATCCTGTGGAACACTTGTGTTCACCTCTCACATCGACACTGACATCACGAATCTGCTCATCAGCTAAACCAAAATGTATTCTGATGGCAAACAGCCCGCCCAGCTCTGCTTGCTGCCTCTGCAGATGGTAACACTGCAAGGTTTCAGGATGAAATTTGTCTGCCTCCAGACAGATCAGGGCACTGGACTCGGGCTTCTGTGTGTCTGTTGTGGTACAGTGCACCGGGGCCAGCGTAGCCTGGTGCTGTGCACTAGCTGGATTGTCTGAAGACCACTGATTGGGAGGACGGGATTCAGATCTTCTTTGAGATAAATATGATGCTTTGAGGTACCTTAAACCTTTCCTGTAAAAGGGGATGAATTTGGGGGCTGGATATGGCTGGATTTATTGCCTGTTTAGCTGGCAGCCCATGGGAAAATGGCAGCCAAAAGCTCGCTGGCTCCAGCTTCCCTCACCACTGGATTAGGGTCGGTCTGCCTCTATCCATGTGAATTGTCTGTCGTCCTCTTCACCCTGTTGTCTGAGCTTTCCCACTTTCCTCAATCCTCATGGACTGAGCAGCACAGAAGCGGTCCTTCCTTCCCCTCCTCCTAGGCTATAGATGGTCATTGTGTCTTTATGTTGCAGTCCCGGGGAAGCCCACCATGATGATTAGCACGACAGCCATGAACACAGCCCTCATCCAGTGGCACCCACCCAAGGAGATGGTAGGGGAGCTGCTGGGTTACCGGCTGCAGTACAGACGTCTTGATGAGGAAAAGATGAACACGATAGACTTCGGGAAGAGAGATCATCACTATACTGTGACCAACCTGCATAAGGGGGCCACGTACCTCTTCAAGTTGTCTGCCAAGAACAGAGCTGGCCCAGGAGAAGAGTTTGAGAAGGAGATCACTACTGCGGAAGACGTGCCAAGTGGCTTCCCACAGAACCTGCGTGTGGTGGGTCTCACTACTTCCACTACAGAAGTTGCATGGGACCCACCGGTCTTGGCAGAAAGAAACGGCAAGATCGTCAACTACACAGTGGTATACAGGGACATAAATAGCCAGCAGGACCTGGTTAACATCACCAAGGACACAAGTATCACTCTGATTAATTTGAAGCCCGATACCACTTACGACATCAAAGTGAGGGCCCGCACCAATAAGGGGGTTGGGCCGCTCAGCCCCAGCATCCAGTCCCGGACCATGCCTGTTGAGCAAGGTAAGTGCTCCTCTAACAAGCTCTAACAGCAAGCTCTGCCTCCGGGACAGGGACCTTTGCTTCGGTTCATGAGGCTACGCTCCCCTTTGCTCTGACTAATGAGATCAGGTACTGTGTGGCTCCCTAGTGTAAAACAAGTTCAGTGAGGGGAGGTTCAACAAAGGTTTCCTTAAAGTTGCCATTTGGGAGGAGAGGGGCATTGGTGGTAGCTTACATGCCTTTGTCATTCCACAGGCACATTGTGCTGTTTTATCTGTACATTAAAGGCTCTTGCTTGAACTGGAGCAGACGGCTGGGTAGGATCATCTGCAGATCCAGTACCTGAGCACCACTGTTCTTTGATCATGGCAAAGGGCCAAGAGAGTGTGAGTGGAGGGGGAGATTGGAAGGCTATAGTTCAGCCTACAGCTTCCTTTCTGTGATGCTGGAAAGGATAGTCAAAAAGCAAAACTCGACTGGAGGCTGGAGACTTGGTAAAAGGCTGCTGCTCTTTTCTCCTCATCTCTCACTTCTCTGCTGTAGCTGAACTCTTTGACCTCTGCTGCTGAGTTAGACAAAGAGAGACTTGGAGCCAAGCTGCTGCCTGGCTCCCTCCTGACTTGTCCTTAGAGTGCTCAAATATCTTGTTTTTCATTTCAGTGTTTGCTAAGAACTTCCGCGTCAATGCCGTCATGAAAACGTCTGTGTTGCTGAGCTGGGAAGTGCCTGACTCTTATAAATCTGCAGTGCCTTTTAAGGTAAGGCCTGGGATGCAGAGGACACTGAGCTCCACCTGTGGCAGTGAGCTGGGCAGTGGAAAGCAGCATCTTGACCTGCCACATGATATTTTCAGGCCATCAAACAAAGAGACAAGCAGAGCAGGGTCACATTGCTCACTGGCCTGGGGTGTTGTGGAGTTCAGATCTCTGAGCCCAGGTTAGGCAGTGGCTTTTGCTTTTGAGCACCTGCGCTTGAACCATGGCACACAGTAGAGCACACTGCTGCTTTCCACCCTCTTGTTCTTCTTAGGCCAGAAGGTGTTGTAGTTTTGTTGATTTCTTTCTGTTTTGATCAGTTGTGGAATAGCCAGTAAGCACTTGGCTCATGGTAACCGAACAGGAGTGAACAATGTTGGCACGCCAATAGGAAATGCCGAGCAGTGGAGGCACGCGCTGGGCAGAGGCAGTCAGGGAATGGGGATGTCCCAGGGGTCATTCTACATATTTCTGGCTTTTCACTATCCACCTAGAAACCCATCCTGACCATAGCAACTTTTGCTAAATACCCACTCCTCCATTGATAGTGCCCCCGAATTACTTGCCATTTTGAAGGGAAATAGAAACTGGTCCAGCACCCCAAATCAGTGATGTTTTTCCCATGAGCAGTTGTGGTTGTTCACCCAGTCCCAGTCAGTGCTTCACTCCTCCATCAGCTTTCTCAAGTATCTTGTACCTGGTATCACTCAGCTGGGGCCTACCAGTCAGGCAGCTCTGTTGACAGTGGTTACACAAGCTTGTCTTGATGCCTGACTCAGAGATGAAGCATCAAGAGTTATAAATGTGATTTAATCGCAACAGATCACCAGGACAAAGTGGTCTGAAAAACAGCCAGTGAATCAAACTAAGAATGACTCCATCTGCAATGTGTCCTGTCTCAGAAATCCAGATTGCCTTTATGAGTTACTTCAGAGCATCAGGGCAGATGCATAATCTCAGGGAGTGAAGGAGAGAAGCATCATCACCCTTCTGGAAGCAGTACAAGGTGTGTCAGTGCAGAGGGAACTCTGCAGGAATGGCTGCTGCTGTCTTTTCTCCAGCACGGTTCTGGATGTAGTGTCGTCCACCAGGCTGCAGACAACACTGATGACCCAATGTCTTCCTGCTCTTGTCTGTCCCTCAGTGCAGATCACTGATGTGGGTAAAATACTAGAGCATGGTGGCAAATTTCTGTAGATCTCAGTGTAGCTTCTCTCCCTTAAGAAACAAGTCCAACATGTCACATAGCCAAGGATGATCTTCCAACCAGTCTCAGCAGGAAACTGCTGGCTCTCCCAAGGTAGCCCAGGGTGGGAGCAGTGTAATTTCCCTTCCTTCTTGTTGTGCTTAAAGAGCAAATGCAATGCCTGCATGAGATGTGGGGAATCCATGGCCAGGGCAGTGAAGGGAAGGTCTTGAACTGCATCCACATCAAAGTGTGTGAGCACCTCCCCTTCCTTGTTACTAACTCTTCTTGTTTAAATCCTGAACCTGAATTACCATGATCAATAGCAGACACTTGTTAACATGCAGAGTTTAGCTGAAGCAGACAAAGCTTTTGTGAAGACTTTGTGGTATTCAATGCCTTCCCAGCTGTAGGGTGCATTAGGATCAGTGTTCAGATATCTGGCTGCAAGGAACTTCACAGAGCCCTGTTACTTTGCACTCTGCTGAAGAACCAGTCTGCTTCACCTTGCCTTACTCTTGTGGCACAAAGCCCACTTCTCTGTCTGACAGCGCAGTGCTAGAAAGGGACAGTGTGACCTTTGGAGCGTTACTACCACATAAGGATGGTGGAGTGGTTGGAGGCAGCCAGGAGCCAGGGGCATCATCATGCTGATGCCTTGCCTCAGCCTTGTAGCTGCGATTGCTTACACAGACGTGACTCAGGGTCTGACCGTG
Source organism: Caprimulgus europaeus (assembly GCA_907165065.1). The sequence continues at coordinate 12,169,899 of OU015534.1, read as the reverse complement.
CCGTGAGTTAACCCTCAGATGACACAGGAGCAGATGGCATTAGCCACTCGCTAACTGAGGAGCAGTCATGCAAATAAGAGCGTTACAAGGATATTTCTCTAATAGCGTCTTCTTTCTATTAATATTCCCAGACTTGCAGAAACACAAGTCAAGGCCAGGAACTAAGAGGGTCAGCTTCAGGTCACTGAGCCACTCGAAGGAAATCCTTAACCTTCAGAACTTTGTATTTTTGTAAACAAGGTTCACCTCTCTCTTCTAATTCAGCACATGGGCTGCTGGGGCCAGAGCCTAATGCTGTAACTAGCATAGCAGATAAATCTCCATGGGAACAATTAGTATTATCTACACTTGATAAACAGTCTCATTCTAAATCTATGTCCCAAAGGGTGTCATATTCTACTTTAACAGATTTAATTAAAGTAGATATTGTTCTGACAATGATTAGTGAGGGGCAGGCAGGACTGGTGCTTTTTTTTTATAGGGGATGAACTGAGACCTTAGGAATTTTCATTGCTACCAAATCAATAATGAAGGTTTGAGTTCTCTTCAGGGAATTTTCATGGCTACTTCTGGTCCAGGAGATAAATTCCTTCTAAAATGTTACCCAGCAGTTTTGGTGGAGCAGAGGCACTATTCCTTTTCTATTCCAGTGTGCTTGCAGAAAGCTGTTCAGGAGCTTTCATGGAAAGTACAAGATAGATACAACCTTCTCCTTGGGGAAACTGCGCTTTTCTGAGACACATTCTTCAACTTAAGAGCAGAACAGGAGGCAGCATCACAAGGTATTTTACCAGTGGGGCGAAGGAATAACACCTTTTGGAGATTATGATGATACAGGTTCAGAAATACTCCTGAGAATGCTGGGCAGAGTTTTTCTGTAGTAATTATGTAGTAATTACTGCTGCCCCCAAAAAAGGCAACCTTGTCTACTTTTCCATCAAGTAATTATCTTCTCCAGTGTTGCACGCTGTGTGTCTTTTCATCTTTTCGTTCAATACATTCTTTACTGCCTTGAAATCAAGCAGCAAACCTTTAGCAGTGACATTTGGACCCACCTAAGCTTTGCAAATTTTCTCCTGTGAGTAAAAGCAGCACAAATGACATTTTACAGCAATCCATGGGCTAGTTAGCAATGTTTGGCAGTTCAGAGCCCTTGGGCCAAATTTGCTGCTGACTTTAAGTGGTTACCAGTGGGACATGATGCAACCTCTAAATAGCACTCCTGCTTGAGCTCCTGGCCATCTTCAGCTGCACACGAATTACTGTTTCTGAGCCCTTACATTATGGTAAGGTTTGTGTGGAGGCCTTAACTAATGGTGCATAACATTTGAGAAGACAATGTGTTATGGCAGGTAAAGGAGGGAAGAACTGCTACGGCAACTGTGAAAAGGGGGGACAGCGGAGAATGCTTCAGGAAAGCATTGCAAATGCCAATTTCACTGTCTTTGGAGACAATTTTCTGTGCATGGCAGTAAAAATCAACTGGTGTCAGGACTGAATTGAGGCCTGTGTCCTGGCCTTTTCCGATGCAGAGCAAGCAGGGAACCTCCAAACTGAAATGCCTTACCATCTCTTCTGCCTCCTTTTGCCCCAGAACAACAGCTATGTCCCCAGCAGATGCCTCGTGCAGGCAGCTGGTGGGTGAGTGTCTTCCCTAGACCACATGCAGAAGCAGTCGGTGATACCTTTATTAGGGAAGACTATATAGTGAGAAATCTCAGTTGAGAGGCAACAGAACTCATTGTGGGTTTTGCCTTCTTCTAGCATAGCTCTTAATGGTGGAAGTTGGTTTTGTTCAAGTATGTGTTGGAGCACATGAAGTGAGGTCCTGCTGCTCTCTCAGGACACCCCTGGCTTGCTTTCACTGGAAATATCTGGACCTGTGCTATTGCAATATCATTGCAAGGGGTGGAGTTGGAACAGGTAGTAAAGCTGCCAAGGTGACTTGAAGTCTAGTGCTCCTGTCTTTGTTGTGCCTACTTCTGTGGCAAAGCAGGGTGAAATCTGCCAACTAAGTATCTGATATTCCAGCACTGTGAGAAGCATTTCTCATATTAGCTTTTTGCACTCTCTTTAGCACCCATCTGATGTGCGTGTCTTTGGAGAAAGGGATTAAAGCCCAGGAGAAAATATCTCTTAAGAGGAGTCACAGCAGAGATCAACTCTCTCTAGCCATCCTACCTTTGACAGCCCTTCCTGCACATGGGGCAGCAGGAAGGGCTTTGTCCCTGCACACCTCTGTTCCTTTAGTACTTGGTGCTTCTTTTTGCAGTTCATCCCTGAATATTGAAGCATGTCAACAAACAAGACTCATTGTGTCTTTTCTCCATTGCTGGCTCCTCACTGCTGCTCTTTTACCTGTTGGGAGTCTCTTCGCAGCAGCAAAAAAGCTGAGGCTCTTTTCCTGTCCCAACCTCCATGCAAAGTGTCCTGAAGAGGATTTGAAGCATGCTGTTGGTATCACTGTTTGGATAACACAAAAGCAGAGCTGCAAATTCCAGGCCTAGCCTGGTCCCTGTGCCCTGCTGTCCTTCAGATCTCTTTCCATGGCCTCCTTCCTCCTCCTAGCCCCAGCACTAAGTATTAGAGCAGTGCTAATCAGCTGCCCTTGTCTCAGTGAGCCAGCAGTATTCTGCAGATTTCTGCCACCTGCTGAAAAGGTGACTTGGAAGGGAAGTTTGGTCCCTCCCTGGCTGCCTGCGTCAGCCTGAGTGGTGGGCTCAGCTGGTGAAAAATCTGGTTTACTTCAAGTAATTTTTTTTCCACAGAGCTGTCTTCTCTCTCTCAAGGCCGCTGTTGGAAAGAGCACATTTTACTGTGTGATCTTTGCCTGTGGCTCGTAACAGACTGCCGTGGTTTAACATGCTGCAGCTCTGCCATTGCCAGTTTTTGGCATGCTGTGACTGCACCACTATCAGGAAACCAGCACTCCCCTGCCATGCTGGACAGTCTGCTGGTGGTAGGAAACACACTGGTTTTATCACAGCTGGGGCACAACCTCTGGTCTCTGGGGTTCTCTACCCTCCATTTGTCTCTGTCTCCTAGAACTGTTTGAGTCTCTGGCTTTGCAGAGGCAGCACCCAGGGTTTCAAGATACAAGGGTTGTCCCAGCAGGATTGGGATCGAGGTTCCTGGTGCAGACAGGCTGTTTGGTGCAGCTAATACAGCAGTGCCCATGGCTGTTGTACCCTGGGGGAGATGGGGATCCTGCATATCTGCAACGGGGAGCTGAGAAAATGCCATTAGCCGAGGAAGGTGTGCGAGGGGGCTGCACTGGGCCACCAAGGGCATTGTCCTGCCCTGCCCAGCAGCCCCTCGCTGCAAGCGCAGCAGTGAAAAGCAGCGCCGATCTCCTGCCCACGGCTGGCGAGGCACCAGCATCTGTTGTCATAGCAACGGGGTGTCACACCTGCAGAGCCACTGTTTCGGGTACCAATTTGTGAGCCCGGCGCTTGATTTGTCAGATCATTGGTGAGGCATGTAACCCATCTCTGGTCACCTTGCTGGGAGGAGGATGCTGTGCATTAACCGTTCGATCAGGCGTCAGCTGGTAGACACAGGAGTGACACCAATTTAAAGCAGACGGGGTTTTACACCAAGAGCATATTGTGTGTTGTAGCCTTGTGAGACAAGAAACAAAGATCCATTCATCTCCGTGTGAGGGCAAAGCACAGCCATCTGGATTCCTCCCCCAAACTGCTGCTGAAAAGCAGTGCGTGTGGCACCGCCGGCCTCGCTGCTGGTGCCGGCCACCCGGGCTTTGCAGAGATGACCCTCTCTGCTCCATCGCTGCGAGATGCAGGGAACGCAGCTCAACCCTCGGCTGGGGGTTGCTCTTCTTTAACTAAAGATTTATGGCTGTTTACGAAGCGCACAGTAGCTGAACCACCTGAGGGAGGGCCCAGAGCCAAATTGTCATCTCTAACACTGCTGTTTTGAGTGTGAGTTTTCATCAGCAGCTGTTGGCTGTATGAGTGTGTCCTTTTCCTGTTTCAGATTCTGTACAATAGCCAGAGTGTGGAGGTGGACGGCCACTCAATGAAGAAACTCATAAGTGACCTCCAGCCGGACACGGACTATTCTTTTGTGCTGATGAACCGTGGGAGCAGTGCTGGGGGGCTCCAGCACCTCGTCTCAATCCGCACCGCTCCTGACGTCTTGCAAAGCAAGCCCATTGCCACAAACAAATACATACAAGAAGGAAAATTCACACTCACCCTTCCCAAAGTCCAGACGACTGTGCCGGTTAGGTAGGTGCTATGCCCGGGTGGGGAAGGCAGGGTGGGAGGCTAGAGATGGGGAAAAGGGCAAGACAGAGCTCTACCAACCTGTGGATTTTGTAACCTGAGAGTGAATTTCTGAGCAGGCATTTGCCCATAACATGGAATCACACTGCTGGCTCTTTCTGAGCAAATATTTATGTTCAATAAAATTAAGATGATTCTGTGACAGTTTGCCCTCACCCTGGTGGGCATACTCCAGATGCTACCAGCAAAAACACAGTTGAGGATCAGGAGGGACTTTCTCTGACACTGTATAATATCCTTTAAATAAATAATGCCTAAAGCCTCAAGGAGATTAAAAAAGCGAGTTTGTGGAAGTCTTATTCGTTACTGTGGTATCCTTGTGCTAAAGCACAGTTCCCCCAGGGTTCTTGCTACAATCCGATTATATAAATGTCCTTCTCACAGCTCCTACACCACCCTCTGGAGCACAGTCTGTAGATCTTCATTAGCCTAATGAGTGCTAACGGGAGTATTCTCTTCTCTGGTGCAGTTGGAAAACCTGCCTCTTCCTTACCTAAACCATTTTGCTGCTTAGAGGGCAGGGAGAGGAGCAGGTTGTCCTTGGGAGGCATATGGCACGTGTTACTCAGTGGCCTGCCAGAGATGACTTAGGGTCTAGTGCTTGTGCTTATGCTTTCCTTTCTTCCCAGGTGGTACTACATCGTGGTTGTGCCAGCAGATCAGAGCACCAGCAGCCCAGTTGCTCGGTGGCGGACACCTGATGAGATGGAGCTGGACCAGGTAGGAGTCTGTAGCAGCTGCGGTAATGGAAGTGGCTCTCAAGTGGTCTGGCACTCTTTGCCCAGGCCTCCTGGCAACAGCACAGATGCAGCGACATAGGTGCAGGCTGTACATCAGAGATGGGGGCCTGTGGGACATGCAGTGCCTGCTCAGCCTTTCTCTGCTGGTGACAGCATGTAGGAAGGAGGATGGAGTCAAGCAAAGGAGGATCCACCTCCCAGAATGTGCCCCATTGGGAGACCACACTCGAGTGTCTCAAGAGTGCTGAGCAGGACGGATGCTGTCTCGGGTTGTACACTCTTTGCAGCCTCTTTCAGCTGAAGCAGCCATGCTGATTTGGAAAACAAGCTTAGGGGAGAAAGTTGTTGTTTTCAGTTTATTAAACTGTTCTGTCAGGAGGCGTTTCCCTTTCTGGATAGGACCTAAGCTCACAATTTGGATAAGGAGTTTACTCTAGTATCTAACAAAACCTGCAAAGCTCTCTTCACACAAGCTCGTTAAAGGCTTTCAGCGTCCACCAGCCCATTCCCCCAAGATGCAGTTTATTCTGTGCAGGAGTCCTCCAACGCCAGTAGTGGGGTGTTTGTGCAGGTGTCAGAAGAGTCTCACACAAGGGGTTTGTGGGCTCGCTCTTTCCCACACACACCACCACCTCCAAAGTAATAAGGAAAAATTCCAAGAAATGACACACAGAAGAGTCAATTAAGAGAACAAAGTTGCAAGCTTGAAGCACTCGGAAATTACAGAGTGTTAGAAGCTGTAAGTCAGCCCTTGCTTATCATTAATCTTGAATTACATGATTGCACAGGCTTTTCTATGGGGTCCCAGCTCACACTGTGTATGAGTGGTTCTTTTCTGCACATCTGTGTGATGGAGAACCATCATCTGTAGGTCTTCTGCATCACTTCATTGCAGAAGTTGGAAGATGTTGCAAGAAATAGAAGAACAGGATGAAAAAGGATGGTTTGGTTTTGAGCTTTAGGTGGTTGAAAGCTATCAAGAGAACTGGTTTCTATCTCTATTTCACCCAGTCTTGGGCAGATGATTTAAAACAAAATTTTCATTAGCAGCCACTGTCTTGCATGTTCTGTTTTTTGGAGTCCTCAGTTTGAGATCCTGGAGCCTCATTTCAAAGCCTCAGTATCTCCAGCTGCAGAGAAAGTCAGTAGGAGCTCTGCTGGGTACAGTCAGTGCTATAAAAAAATGCTAAGTTTTCTTTAAAAACAAAACAAGCCAATGTCTTTTCAATTTGACATTCAAAATTAGTGAACATTTTTTACATTAATGTCCCTATATCTCTGTCTCCATCTGTAAAATTAGGATAATCGCTTTCATTTCACCTCATATGGGTGCTTGGAAGATAAGTTCGTTAATGTTTGTGAAGGACTTGTAATATTATAGTGATCAGCACCATAGAAAAGCCCATGAGGAAATTATTAATTTTGTCTTCAGAGCTGGATTTGAATAGTAAGCAATAAACAAGGCCTCAGGCTGCATAATGCAAAGAAGAAAACAAAATATGGAATAGCTGCTCTTTGATTAAGCACTGTCTGTCCTGTGTATTGAACAAAGCAGGGGAGTTGCAGAAGAGATAGTGTGTGCCCGTGCAGCCAGGGATTGTAACACAACGCACATACGTAAGACAGCTGGATTAATTTTGCAGAGACAATATTAATTTCCTAATTTTTCAGGATCTGAATTTGCAAGCCTTGCATTTCTTTTGGTGCAGTCTTTTGGGCTGTATGTTACATATATAGGTGGCAGAAGACATCCAGCAACCTCAATCACAACTGAACCCCTATAGTTTCATGCACATACAGCTGTGCGTTCTGCCCCAAAGAGCTTAGCTGTAATTTCAGCCAAAGTGTAAGAGATTTGTGTAAGGAGCAAACTCAACAGTCCAAAGACTGTCTTTCTGCCTTTTCCCCCTGCAGTTACAAGGATATTTATGAAACTGAGATTTCTCAATCCCTTTTTTCTTTTTTCCTTTTTGTTTGTTTGTGATATTGCAATTACAATCTATAGCTTTTCTAAATTGCTCCAATATGAGTATTCATAAGAAGGCAAGAGTGGGCTGTGAAGGGGAAAGAGTGGGGGGTGCCTTACGTGGCTTTTCCTCCTCAGTGGGAGTGAGCTCAGCTCAGCAGCATGGCTTTGTGTGCTCATCACTGTCCTCAGCCCCACTGATGTGCCCTGACTGCCCTGACAATGCTGCACTGACACATTTGTGTGTGAAATGTATTTCATGCCTCCTTCTTCATTTTAAATTAGAATTTCTGTTCCAAGCCTAATATTAGGTTTTATTCATTAGAAAAACATCTTTAAACATCTGAGAGTCTTTCTTAGCAGTATAATTGAAATTTTGTGTATTTATATCCTTTCGCATGAATTTGTGGCTGACTATGAAATTTGCCATTTTTACTCTGAACATCCTATGAAATCTGTTACCATTCTGTGTGATTTACACACAGCTCTGCCTGCAGCCCAGCAGCAGGTGAAATATCGAGGCACTGACAGAAGGGAAAGACACAGCAAATGTCATTTTTCCCCTGTACATCAGTGTCAGCTGTAATTCACATCCAGTGTCCGGAGAGAACACGAGTTGCTGTCCATACCAGTGTTTGGGTGGCCCAGTTCACTCCCAGCCCATTGGGATGCACTGACTCTGGATGGCAGGCACAGCCAGGCTGTCCCAGCCCTGACATTCATGTGTCGGCATCCCAGGGCTCAGGACTCTCCCAGAGCTGAGCTCCTGGCAGAGGTGCTTGCAGTGTGGGGCTGCAGACCGGTGTCCCAGCAGCGCCTAAATGGATAATGCATCTCTCTGGTTTCTTTGTACCACCACATCCAAATCAAACCCAGTATCTTCTCCTGCCTTTCCTTTCACCCTGCTGAGTCCTACAACCAGTAAGGTAACAGCGTAAGGCGGTGTCACGCCAGGTGAAGCAATAGTGATGCACCTTTTTTGTCCCCAGCTGCTGGAGGCCATAAGCCAAGGGAGTCAGAGCAGGCGCCAGCGACGTCAAGCAGACAGACTCAAGCCCTACATTGCTGCTCAAGTGGATGTGCTGCCCGAGACCTTCACCCTGGGGGACGAGAAGAACTACAAAGGTTTCTACAACAAGCCCCTATCTCAAGACCTGAGCTATCGCTGCTTCGTGCTGGCCTCGCTGGAGGATGGAGACACAGTAAGGACTTTCTGCTGGGGGGGCACAGCTTTTCCTAGCAGAGCTGAGGTGGGCTCAGTGCAGGCTGGGTGGACAGTTACTGCAAGCTGGGATGATGGAGTTTTCTCTGAAGAGAAGAGAGTGAGGCTGCATAGCTGGTCTCAACAAGCTGAGGCAGCCGTGGGAGTTGACTTGATAGATGGTGGTTTTGGAGGGAAATGGTACATGTGTTTGACATAACAGATGAGAGTGGAGGGCAGTGTCAGCACACACATTCTACACAAGCTTGGTTGTGGCTTGCTGGGCTGTGCCCAGAGCAGAGCTTGACATATGGGATAGGATAGGTTCATTTTGCTTTGGTTCAAGTAAGTGACTGTGGAAAACAGCCCCTTGAAATCCTACCCTACACAGTGGCTGCTGAGGCTCTGTGGTAAACAGGATGCTTCCCCTGAAAACCTGCCTTCACTGGCTCTTCTCTGGCCAAAATCTCACTTCCAGATGATGTCTGGAGAAGCAAACCTGCCTCCCATCGCCATAGGTTGTCAGCAGGGTAAAGCTGCACACTTGCCTGCTGCATAGGGATTCTTGCTCCTGTGTATCTCCTTGCTAGAGGCAAATGCCTTTGTTGGCAGCGTGCTGCCAAGCACACGGGGCCTGGGCACGTGAGGGGAAAGGGAGTAGCTGATGCAATAAACAGGGAGCAGCGTGGTGAGACCTGTGTGTCAGTGTCCAGCTGTAAACACAGAGGGCAGGAGTTGTGGTAGCAGCAGCCAGTGTGTAAATAATGGAAATAATAGAGATGTACAGAATCCTTTGGTCGGCTTCCAAGCTGTGACTTCCTTCCTCAGCCTCATTTGCTTGTAATGGCTCATTAGGATTGGTCAAGTTATTCATTACTCATCCAGCTCACATGCTCTTGTGGCAAGATGTGCACACTGGTGAGGGAAGGAGGGTCACAGATTAACAACAAGGTAAGGCAGAGGCCTCAGGATGTGCTGTCCTGGCAATCTCTGTCAAGTAGAGATGACCCTAACTAGTTGATCCCAGACTATAATCATCAACTCCTCCCTAGCACAGATCTGCCACAGCCCTCCAGTGAACCACCAACCAGCAGAGTTATTACACCCTGCTCCTAGAGACCACCTTTCTGCATCCCCCACTGCATCACACCCATTTTCATTTGAAGCATGAGGCACTCTGTCCAAGGCTGTGCACTATCTCCCCCACTCAGCTCCTCTTAAATTGCTTGCTGTGTCTCTAGTGTCAGCAGGTAAGCCTAACATTGCCATTCCTCAAAGGCAAAGTGGAGTGTGGCTGAAAACCATCTCTGAGAGCAGGGGCACCTGCATCTCACAGCCTGCCTTTGGAAATGCCACTGCGATAACAGTCCTTCTGATCTCTTCCGCTTCTGTCTTCTCTTGGAAGAAGGCATCTCCAAAGTATGTCTGCAAAAATATGAGTCTTTGCCCTTTGCACAAAGCTTTGGAGATGGACACACATGTTATCTTGCTGCACAGATCAGTGTGCTCCTTTCCCCCCCCACCTAATGACCTTTCTGGGTAGTCACAGGTAAGGTTTTTGTGCTTTCCTCACAGAGTGGCCACTTGCCCATACAAAGGGAAGCCCCAGGCCTTCTCCCCCACCCTCTCACCACCAGTGTCACATCTTTTTGTCTCTGCCGTGCTCAGACAGAGCTATCACTGACTGCCTGTCCTGTTGTTCAGACTGGATGGGGGGGTGTAGGAACAGGCTGATGGGTTGCAGTGGTCCCATACAGACTTTCTCTAGGAACAGAGCTGAATTGGGAGCCAGCAGCCATTTCAGGGTCATTGAAACAGGGTCTTTTAGGGCCGAAAGGTTTCACAAACAAAGCAGCAACCACTACCCACACTCCCCCTCCAGCCCATGGCATCTCTGACCACTGATAAATCTGAGGAGAGGAGCTGGGATGCTGCACCTGTGCGTGCTGCCAGAAGGATGTCACAGATAAGAGCATTTTCTGTACTCATCGCCTGTTTGAAATCAGGCTGGCTGGGATCAAGGGCACCTGTGAGAGGAGATCAAGAAGTGCATTTGTGTGACACCAGCACGCTTGATTTTTCCTTTTATTCCCCTCACACACACACAGACATGAAGTGCGTGTTTAAACTTTGACCTTAAAGCAGGTGATTCACAGATCTACAGGCACCTCTTCAGTGACCAAAACTTTCTATGGCAGAAGCAGAGTGTTTCTGGCTCTCTAATGCTGGGCAGCAGGTGCTGCTCAAAAGCCACAGGCACTGAACTGATACTGCTCTGGCCCTCTCTAATAGCGGGAAAGGATTTCTTTTTGCAGCATTTAACCCTTCTGACCCAGCGAGGCTGAGCTGTGAAGGGACAACACAGCTCCATAAGCCTTAGCAACAGCAGCAGAACAAGCCAGATGCAGTGTCATTTTCCTGCAGGAAGGGTCTCTGCTGGTGGGGCTGGAAAGCTGTCTCTTCACATTATAAATCATTGGGTTGCCAGATTGCAGAAGTCTCTGGAAAGAAACCTGTGAGCATGAGCCCCTTTCCAAGGTCTGTTTAACAGTGCTGAGACATAAGGTAGAAAATGTTCCTGTCATTTTGTTCCTTTAAGAAAACCACCTAGCCTAGCAGGGGCTTTCCTAATATAGCCCTGTCCTGGAGAGTTGTGTTGATATCAGCACAGCAGGTATTATAAACCACTTAGGAATTGTCAGCCAGCCCCACTGCGCAATTGGTTGGGATTCAAAAGCTTGTGATTTGGATCCTAGAGAATCCAGGGCTGGCAAGTGGCTCTTAGCTGGGCTGCTCCAGTTTGGCACCTCGGGGCCAGATCTGCTAGCCAGAAAGTTGCTGGCACTGAGAGCGTTTCACACCAGGAGCCGACTGTTTCCACAGTGTGACCTCCACTGATGCTGAGGTTGGCAGGACCCCGTGGCGTGCTGCTGGGGTTTGAGAAGCATGACGGTTCCCTGCTAGCCAGAGGCAAGGGGAAGCCTCTATGTGTCAGGGATGCAGCTTTTGCTTTAGCATAATGGACACTTGTTTTTTTCTCTCTCTCTTGCCGGTGCTGTTCAGAAGAGATATGCAGCCAGCCCCTACTCGGATGAGATCGTGATGGAAGTGGCTTCAGCAAAGCAGCAGGATGAACCAGAGATGCTGTGGGTGATGGGGCCCGTCCTGGCCGTGATATTAATTATCATCATTGTCATTGCTATACTCCTCTTCAAAAGGTGAGATCCAGTCCAGGACTTAGCAGTTACAGCACCAGCACTACGGGTGGTAGCATCTTCAAGACGCTCCTTGTAGCCTTCAGATGTGGGGTGCTCTGATAGATGGTCCTTGGTGGTCACAGAGAAGAGGACGGTCTCTTTTTGGCACAGCAGAGGCTGCTTTATAAAAACAGCAGAAGGGCTGGGTATGCAGAAGGTAATTAATATCCGCCTGAGGACACAGAGCTGCTGTGCATTCTGGAAATGTGTGAGCAGTGGGACAGAGGAGAGCAGATTTGTCCCTAAAGCTGGTCTGACTGCTCTTTGGTCTCACAGCTTGGATTTGCAGCCTTGGAGACATCTGTAGTACTAGTTTTCTTTGGAAATTGCCTGCTTGATCGCAGATGCCCCCACTGCTGTGAATTTTGACTGGGAAACAGAGTCTTGCTGGTGAGAACAGGCTGAAATCGGAGTAGCTCTCTTCTTGAGGCCTCTCAGTCCTGGCTACCAGATCAGGACCATCCACGCTCTGTGCTCCCTGCTGAAGCAACCACCTGCTTTTGTGTAGCAGAACAGTCCTCCTAGAGCTGCACCTGTAGCGTGAGATGCTTGTTAGTCTTCCCAAGGAGCCACAGGTTGCATTTGCATGTGTTCGGGTAGCCTGTTCAATTACGGTAGGTCATTCTCTACCAGCTCAGCTCCAAGGTTCTGCTCCTCCTGGACTCCCTGTTTACATATGTATCTGTAGCTCCGGGAAGGGAGCTGGCTTTGTTGTCTGATTAGATGGAGCTCTGCTCTGCATATGCAGACAGTGCCTTTCTGTCAGTGATCGTCTCCTTTCTTCTCTTTCTGCTCTTCCCTGGATCTAGTAAACAAGAAAGGTAGGAATCCATTTTTTCTTCGTGTTCTGCTAAAATTTCGAGTCTATTTCCCTTTTTAAAAATCAAGCCTGAAGCTAATAAGGGGTATCTTTGTTTTTGGGAGCATGGGGCATGCCAGCCCTGGAAATTTGCAAAGACTTTGTTTCCTCAAAGGTATCAGCCTCCTAGCAATTGTCAGCCTCTCACAGCTCTTAGGGAGACTGTTCCAACATAAAGACTGCCCAGATTGTTTTTGCAGTTAATTTAATTTTTTTAAAATGACAACACCAGCACTTCTGGGTGTTTCTTTGTTTTCTCAGTCACTTCAGACTGAGAGATGTTTCATCAAGAAGGCAGGTGCATTCTTGCAGTCTGTAATGAGGAAACTTTGAGGAAGTACTAGGCAATTGTACGAAACAAAGCATTTGCTGGTCTCTAAGGAGCGAAAATGGCCCCAGGGGATATTTCTGTAGCTAGGCCCCATAGATGCCTGGCTTAGCTTTGTTTTGTCCCAGAGTCTGGTGTGGATGGAGCACCAGGAAGCAGCACCAGCCCACTGTGCTAAGACCTGACATTCATGTCCCTGCTGTGTCCTGGCCCATGCAGCAGCAGCAGCACATCCCCTTCCAGCACCACCTGTGTGCTCCAAGTGATGCTGTGTTACCCTTCAGTTTTTTGCTGTGCGGCTTCTCCTTGCAGGTATTTTCTCCCAAAGGTGTCTATGCAGCATATTCTCAGTGGCAAATCTACAATGGGAATGAACTGAAGCCGAGGAGCAGTGGATAGCTTGGGGTCTGGAAGTTTGTTTAGCAGTTGCACTGACTAGGTTAATGAGAGAGATAAATGTTAATTAATGTGCTGTGCCCATTCCCCAGAAAAGCTCAAGTGCTCCAGGACTGGCCCATGGTAGCACATGGCACATCCTGCTGTGCTCCTGATAGGAGAAACACTGTTTTATTTGTTTGCCATGTATTTTCCTTTCTTTCTGTCAGTGCTCTCAGTCCTTCAGCTGTTTTGTCTCTGTCCAGGCAGCTAGAAGGCTTCTGGGATGTCAAGATGACTCAGAGTAGTGTAAGACTGGGAGGCTGCTCCCCTCCATTGAACAACTCCAGTGTTTGATGCAGCCATGAGCTGCAGGTGGAGCTTGCTCACAATCTGGGTCACAGAGGGAATGCAAGTTTCACTTCTGATTTATGCACTAAATTTTCCCTAATTGCTTCTCACTAGTGCCTGTGCAGCATGCACAGCTCCCCATGGAAGTGGTAGCACCCTGTGTCTGTGCACGGGGTTTCTGATCATCTGTGGCTCAGGGTCCACTGGCGCAGCTGCCTCTGTGCAGAGCCTGTCAGCCCTTCAGGGTGCTTCAAGATTCCTCACAAGGGGGTAGAAAGCAGACACTGACAGTTGCAGTTTGCAGGATGGTAAATGTGCCAGAGTTTGTGCAGACTAGCAGTGACACAGCTCCCTCTTTTCCAGAAAATGTCAGGTCAGCAGAGGGGTTCACCATCAGGTAATATCCACTTTGGGGCTCTAACCAAAAGAAAGTCTGCACATACTGCTGCATGCTCAACACGTTGGTGAAGCATCAGGGTCAGCACAGACTTCGAAAGAGTACTGCTGTCCTGCTCCTGCCCAGCACCCCTCTCTACTGCATGGGTGTATATATCCACTGTATTTGTAATACAGGCAACAAGTGGGACTTAGAGAACTGGTAGAAACCCTGCTTGCAGTATTAGCTTTTCTTTAATATTCACTTGTCCACTTTTTAATTGGATCTGTTCCTGCTTTGCCTGTGAATTCCAGCAGGAGCCTGAGGTGGTGGCATTGCTCTAGGCATAAATACAGCATGAAGAGACAACAGTGTATTTTATTGTTCCATTAATACACGCCTTGGGTGCCTTCAACCATTCAAGACATGTATTAATGGCCCAATAAAACATACCCTGAAGAGCCTTTACACTATTATATTAGAGCATTCTATATTTAAATATTTCTAATACTTGAAAAAAAAAAAAGAAAAATTATATCCTTCCACTACAGGAAATAGTTCCTAGAGAGCATAAGAGGAAACAACATCTTGCATCTATCTGCTTTTTCTCTAATAAATATTATGCAGAATATCACATTTCAAAGTGCCTCACTCATCAAACCTTTGCCATCATTTAAATACAATCCTTCCTGTTTCATAGATGGGAAATGGGAGGCACGGAAGAGACTGTTACTTGCCCAGAGCCCCAGGGAGCCTGGGATGGAGCTGGGTATCTGGGACGCAGGGACCCAGACTGCTTCCCAGAGGGGTTCATGCTGGTCTTTGCCAGAGCTCACCTGCTTGTCTCTGTCCGTAGGAAAAGGGCACACTCCCCCTCTTCTAAGGATGAGCACTCCATCGGCCTGAAGGACTCGCTCTTGGCCCACTCCTCTGACCCAGTTGAGATGAGGCGGCTCAACTACCAGACTCCAGGTAAGGAGCAGCTAACCCCCTTGTGCCCCACCTCCTCCGGTTCCCCTTTGCCAGGTCCCCATGCCAGAGAAGGAGTTGCATTTCTGCCCCTGAAGCAGTTGCACATTCTCAGTCACAATGGCAGAGGGGGCTTATACCAAGGATAAACAGATGTCTACTCTCTGGTCAGCAGATCCTTCTCCCTGGCCCTGTCACTGCAGGCACGCAAGGCTGGGGAACCTGGACTGGGCCAGCCTAGTGTGTGGTGTTGTCAGGCATTGTGTGAAGCTCACTGTGGTTATCCTGAGCCAGGAGGAGCTTCTACACAGAGATGGGAGAGCTTGCAAGTGCCTACGCCTGCATTGCTCCCAGCTGCTGTGCTGGCTTGGTCCAGGCTGAGATTGAGCACTGAGCACCATTGTTGCAGTGCTGGCCACAGGGGCTGTATCTGGGAGGATCAAGAGGTATAGAGAGCCCTTGTACTGCTGTGGGTATCCCAGCAGCTTTGTCCCAGGATCTTTGATGTGCTGACTCTCCTGCTCTGCTCAGCTAAGGGTGAAGAGAAGAGCTACCTGCAGCCTACATTGCTCCCCAGTCAGTGCTGTAGCCCAGTGAAGGGCGCTACTGGTCATAGTGGTCTCAGCACAGAGGATGATGGTTCAGTAACAGCCGTTGCTTTCTGCATGCAACTGTTCAGTGCAGAGCATCTCGTCACGCCTGCGCTGGCCTGTGGTGCCTCGGCGTGTAGCTAGTTTGCCAGCTCATGGAGGCAACTGTACTTCACGCTGCAGAAAGGTCTCGTGCTGCTGCTTTGTGTCTGTGCGTCTCTGATGGCACCGAAAGCACAGTACCTGTCATTGTAGTGATCAGAGGCAGGCTCACCCCGACTTGTTCAGAGCCTTTCAGAGCGTCCAAGTCCTAGATGAAGTGGGGGAGCGCTTGGGCTTTTGTGATGGAGGGAGCCGTTCAGCAATAAATGAGGCACATACAGCTCTCTTCTAACTTGCAGCTCCTCCTGGTCTGTAACCTACTTTCCTTTTCCTCCTGCTGCTCATTCATCTAAGAGCTTTCATCTAACAGGAGAGTTTTGAAGGGACCATTTCCTGATGTAAGCCTGCTGTGCCTGGGAAGGAGGGTAAGAGAAGCCTTTCCTATTGCTGCTCACAGCGGTCTGGCTCAGACCTGGGGTGGGCGTCACCAGCACATCTCCCTCTGTGCCAGAGCAGCTGTCAGAGATGTGTAGTTAGTACATCTCCCAGGCAGACTGATGGCAGACCTCACAGGTAGGATGCAGGGACAGCCTGGCAGTTACTAGCAGACCTGGCCCATTAATTAGACACAGCACAGACCAGCATGGTATTGCAGCATGGGAGGAGAACGCTGTGGAGAGCAAGGCAGGCACCTGCGCTAGAGGAGGAACATCTCAGCAGGCAGATCACTGGGAGCAGCACTACGTGAGGGACCACACACAGTTAGCAACAGCATGCAGCTCCTTGCAGAGGAGCAAAGTGTTGAACAGGGCTTCTCCAGGACACCTGTGCATGGGGACAGAGCTCTGACATGTCTCCACTGCCCAGGGACACAGGAACCATCTTTGCTGTACAGTTGAGCTTTACATTGCATGGAGGAGCGTGACAGGTCAGGCTTGCGTCTGCTCCCATCTCCAACAAGAGATCAGAGTGTTGGCAACGAGAGCATCCCTTGCTAGAGCTGTAGAAAGGGTCAAGAGCTGCCATCAGAGAAAAGAGAGATCCAGGAAATTTAATTTTCCTGCCTGTGCCTAAGGCTAAGCCAAAGACGCTGGCTAATTCAGAAAGCTTGCAGAGCTCTCTGGAGAGTTCAAACAACCCAGAGTGCCCAGTTCTCAGCAGTGCTCTGGGCTGTGGCTAGCCAACACTCTCCCACCAAGTGACACCACAGCGTCCTCCTCCCTTCCGCATCACTTGTGAGGCTCTGGGGGTGGAAACGGATGTCGTGCAGCTAGAATTCACTGTTTTAGCTCCTGATGAGCTTGTCCTCATGAATGAGGAGGCATGAAAACCACAGAGCCCAGTGGGCCCGTGCTGTTGCCCCTGTCACCTGCCCAAGGTCGAGGCGGTGCTGAACGGATGCACTGACAAGAGGTGCTGGCCACCAGCCCTGCACGCTTTGGTAGCTGATCTCACCGCTGGAGTGTGCTGAGCAGGGAAAACTTGTTTAATGCATAATTAATTGGGCTACTGTTATTAAATATTAAGCTTTCTCATTTTCTTGGCTTTTTACTTCAGACAAGGGTTATTTCCCCCACTGCTGGCCTCCCTGTACTAACATACCACTGTGCCAAGTCGCTGAGAGGATACAGGACCAGGCAGTGTCCCAGCACGCCATGAAATGACGCTGAGTTGCGCTGCTGATGAGCTGGTTGCTGGGGCTGAGTGCAGTCCTCCTGGCCACCAAGCAGCACATATGTCCCCTGTACCTGCCAGCCACCTGCCTGTGCTGGCTCCCCTTGGGCACTGGACCTACAACAGTGGCGTGCAGGGAGAAATGTAGCTCTTGTCTTCAGATGAAGACCTGTGTGCTCACTCACAGGTGCTCACAAGTACTTCCAGCTCCATGTGTTTGTCAGCAGAGGATGGTGCTAGCCAAAGCCAAAAGCCTGGTGTGTAATGGCCAGCTGCAGAGCAGCCCCCAGGGCCAGACAGCTGGCCCTGTGCAGGAGGGAGGCTCCCGGTGCTGTGCCAGATGTTGCTTTCCTTTGCGTCTTCATCTCTTTGTCTTTCCATTTCTGAACCTCTGTGATGATGACTAAAGGCTAATGGGATTTCTGTTCTTGCCCCATTTCTTTTCTTTGCAGGTGCCAGTGTCCCCAGTTGCCCGAATGTCTCAAGTTAGTTTTAACTCCTGTATTTATCTTTTGACACCTTTTGCTTTTTCTTTACCTTTCTTTCTCATCTCTGTAATTTTTGTTTCAATGTCATGAAGGTCACCCTCACTCACAGCAGACTGTAGAACGGCAGTGATTTCACTTTCTGACATGGTGTGTGGAGCCAAGCTTGGGTACTGTTTGCACAGCACTACAGCAGCTCTCCACAGCACAGTGCAGAAGGGAAGGCCCCAGGTGCTGGGCTGCCAGGACGCTCCTGCAGCAGCTCTTCATCTGCCCCCAGGCCTCCTACCCCCTCACAGTGCCGTGCCAGGCTCTGCTGTGGCACCATGCCTGCAGCCAGCCCTGCGTGGGGACAGATAACCTTGGGCATTCTGGAGGGGGTGGCCAGCTAAAACCCCTTAATGGACAGATTGAAGGGTGCCCTGCAGCCCAGTGGCTGAACACACTCTCCTCCTACTTCAGGCAAACTGACTTCCCTGGGCTGGGTTGCCTGTGCCGTAGTTAGGCAGGACAGATGCCAAGGGATGTTGATCTTCTCTGAGCTGCTGTGCAGATGGTCTGCTTGGCAGTGTTGGCACCAGAGTCCCAGGCACAGAGCAGAGGGAG
The DNA here is from genome assembly GCA_907165065.1 of Caprimulgus europaeus. Next base: position 12,151,713 of record OU015534.1, on the reverse strand, counting down.
TTACTTGGATGCAGTAGTACCAGGACTATGGGTGTAACTTCCCCTTTATCTCTTGTCTTCAAGCTTCAGGTTCACTTTCAAACAACCATAAAAGCCTGTCCTCCCTGCTGCTTGATGTTCACGGCATCTGTGTGTGCACACAGGAATGAGGGAAGTACATAGGATAGATGCTTCCCCCAGGAGCAGAGCCAAGGGCTTTGCAGTCTGTGTCCCTGCAGACCCTGTGAGACCTCTAAGCCCTTCTGGCCTGGTGGAGAGCTCACTGTCCTCTTGCCAGAGTCATTGGAAGAGCATGTAGAGGTTCTGGTAGTATGTACAGATCTCCTTTGTCTTGCCTTGCAGTGTCAGTGGCAATTGCTCTAAGTTCACCATAATGGGACACCAACCACCACTTTCTCCCCATCTGCTCTTGCAGCAACTTTGGCCAGAAAAACTGAAGTTTGGAAAGACCTCCTTGTATTTCTCAGCAGAGATGAGTGTCTGCAGCTCTGCTGTGGAAAATGGCTCTGCCATACTTCATACGTAACAGTGTTGGGCTAAGGGCTTACTGTGGCTGTGTTCCAGCCTCTTTCTCCTTCCAGCCCCACACTTCTGCCTTGGTCCCACACTGTTCTCCTCATTCAATCACTCATCAGTAACAGCTCTGCACTGCAAAGGCTGCTTCTGAGCTACAGCCTCTGGAGCATAGGCTCTGGCACCAATGAGCAAACTGTGCAGAAATCAGAGCATCGTCTTTGTGGGCCTGCTCAACCACCTCGAGGGTCCTGATGAGTGAAGTGTCAAACAGAGCACCATTTGCAGGAAGACCTCAGCACAAGGCAGAAGAAGGATCTTTCCTTCTCCATCTGTCCATGTACTCTCAGACCATCTGTGTACAGCTCTGCATTACCAAGTGATAGAAGGACCAGTGAGTGTTGGATCAGGTCTTGCCTATATGCAGCGATGTCATATGGTTTTGGCAGAGGTGTGAGGAGTCCTGCTGTGCAGCTGCTGCAGTGTAACACCATGTTATCACCTAGTGGCTTGTCACCACTGTGTAAAATGCACGTACCCAGCCTGGGGACTGCTCCATCACTTCAGTGGCCCATCACTGTCATCTTTGGCAGTGTTCAGGCTCCTGAGTGATTGAGAAGCTCCTGGCCGTGCTCCAGGCTGTTTCCCTGGGTGTGAATCAACAGCTTCAGCCTATTAATAATCATTATTACCCACGTGGGGCTTCTGGGAAACCCACAGAGCAGCCAGCCGATGGAGTCACAAGCCTTGGGATTTGGATGAGCCAGGCTTAGGATGAGATGTTTCACAGTCACGTTCCTGCCAATTCACCATCTCAGCTTCAGAGAAAGAGGTTGCAGTGGTTGAGTCCTGAATCCCAGGGCACCAGTAGGGCTCTTCCCAATCCCGCATGGGCACCCCCATGGTACCTGGAACCTGTGGGGTCCCCTCCTCCTGGCCTCTCCACTTGAACAAGGCTTGGGCTGTGCCCATGGTGAGCCATACTGTACATCTCTGCTTTAAAGAGGGCAAGACTTCTGACATGGCTTGGGGGGCATCCCAGCTTACAGCTGCTTCCCAGAAGATGCTGTAGGGCACTCCACTTGCACGAGCCAGCCCAATGGAGCTGGATTTTGGGCCCTGGAGCTGGCTCTACCTCAGGAGCACCGCTGAAAATCACCGAGTTACACAACTGCGGGCAGAGCTGCTCCTCAGCTGTCAGAAAGTTGTGCAGTGTCCAACCAGGGGAGTAGCCATTCCTCCATGGAGCCATCCCGATCTTTCTCCAGCTCCCCGGGGGCTGGGGTGGCATGTGCTTACCCAGAAAGCTGTGCACATGCACCACAGAGGTTTATCCTGGTGCAAGTCTGGGCGAGTTTCTTGAGTTTCTTTTTGGCTAATGCCTTTGTTAGGGGTAAAGAAGAGGATCAGCCTCAGCCCTTGGTGGTGACAGCACCAGAGAATCAGTGGGTTCAACTTCAGCCCGTGCGTGAGCTTGGGAAGCACACTGACAGCATCTCCTCGTCCCGTTCCTGCCAGGGGCTTGCCCGAGCCCCTGCCCACTGCGTGGCCTGCTCTGTGTGCCCGGTGGCTGTACTGTCCGAGCATGCTCACCTGGTCATGCACATTCTGCACATCACCTTTCTTTTTTGTTCCACCAAACCGTGTGCTCTGAGAGTGCGTGCAGCATGCCGTGTGACCTCACCAACTTCCCATCCATCCCGCCCAGCGCTTCACATAGTCACACGTGTCTGCCTTGCGCCCACCTTTCGGGTTTGCTGTGCACCTGCTGTTGCCAAGCCTTCCTCAGCCGTGCAGAGCCGTAACCGCTTGCCTCTCCCTCCTCCCTCCTGTCTCACTCACAGGCATGCGTGACCACCCTCCCATCCCTGTGACGGACCTCGCCGACAACATCGACAGGCTGAAAGCCAACGATGGGCTGAAGTTCTCCCAGGAGTACGAGGTGAGCGTGAGAGCGCGACGGGCTGCGGGGGCACAGCAGTGCTGGCCAGGACCCCCAGCAGAGAGGGCTTGAAAGCTGAGCCGTGCCTCCCCCGCACCGGCATCGCCTGCGCGGGCCCTGAGCCAGGCCTGGGAGCCTGCCAGCCCTCCCTGCCAGCCCCAGAGTGGTGGGAACTCGCCTTGAGCAGTTGAGGCATGGCTTGTACAAGGAAAAGGCCTTGCAGCTGAATGCGCAGCAGCCCGCCATGCTCCCACCATCGCCATAGTCTGAGGGGTGAATGGGAGCTCGTGTCTGCCCGCCTGGGCTGTCGCTGACTCTGTTGTTTTGCTCTGTGAGAGCTGCCCTCCACACAGGTGAGCTGAGGTATTTCAGGCCACAGCATCCTGTGCCCCTTCACTTCCATCTGCATTCAGAGCTTTGCTTTCTGTACCATCCTCTGCTGCTGACAAACACACATTCAGGTTTTCTTTCCTGCTTTCCTGACCTCGTCTCCTTGCATGCTTGCTGGACTCAGCACCTCTGGCACCAGAAACTCTGCTAATATCCCACTGCCCTGGAGCAGTCCCAGCTGTCCTCCCTGCATGGAGCCCTGCAATCCTGAGCTGCAAACTCCCCAGCACTGCTGAATCCCACTCCTGCCCTCCTCCATATCTCTGCTCACACACAGGCAGGTGCTGGGTGTTTGGTGACCCCACCCCTCATCCTGCACTGCACCTCTTCCAGCCCGACGTCCTCCATTCTCATTCTCCTTTGAGGACAACTTGCTGGGGGGTGCACGAGTGGAGGGGAAAGGGCTGACCTGCACAAGAGCTGCCTTGCCTTCCTTGCCACTCTCAGGGCTGGATGATTAGGTTGAAAAGTTGTCAAGTTGGGGAAAGGTCCTCTGCAGCCGTGAGATCAGCAGTGGCAGGAGGATATATGTTTTCCTGTGCTTACATGCAGGACCCTCTTGAGCTGCAGGCGACTTGTAAATAAACCCCCCACTAGTATTAAAGAGGGAATAAATTTGAGAAGTGTCCTTTGCATGTGTTATCATTTCTGTTTGAATTGTTATCTGCCTGTGCCTGTAGCCTCCCCTTCCTGCAGCATACCTACACTGATTTATGAGATGAGATCAGAACATTTGCCCACAAGGTAGGATTATATATGCCAGGAAAGGGAAAGCAGATCTCTGTGCTGAGAAGGTAAGGGATGAATTCCAGCTAGTTCAAAGGGTGTGCTATGTGTATCTGAGGAAGGCACAGAGCTCCTTTTTGCTTCAGGATGCCAAGTAGAGGGCTTTGTCATCCCTCTGCATACTGCTGTCTAGACCAGAGAGCAGCTGAGCTTTCACCAACTACAGCATTACATCGCAACTTGGGAGATGTTTAGAGAAATAATGTGCTTCCCTTGCAGTTACCTGTGTGTTCATGTATGTCCTGCTAAGGGAGCCAAGGTATGCTGTCATATCTGTCTGCCTTGGGCTTTTTGTTACAAGTCCAGCTGCAATGTTAAGCAGGGCTGGCCGCTGCGTGGCAGGCAGACTGTGCCTCTGCTGTGTGGGGGCATTCGGCAGGATCCGGCGTCTCTGCTCTCCCATCCTCGCACCAGGCCTGCGCCGGTCAGAGCCTGCAGCACAATTCTGAGCTGTGGGAACTGTTTTGGAAAAAATGAGCATTAAGTAAATTCTCTTGGCTGTTTTCATGAGCCTCTCTCTTCTCATTTCTCTTTCTTAAGAATATCATGGCTGGTTGAGAGCACCAATCAGTTGTACTTCTCACGTTGAAGCAGCTATTAAGTAGCTGATTGTTGCATGTAATTTTTTTTTTCCCTGGATTCTGCTGTGTTTGACTCCTCATCAGCTAGAAATTACTGAACATGACAGGCTCATACGGTGTTTGATACTAGGATAGACCCCAAGCAGAAGTGGTTGTCCCTTGTTGGTGTGTGGTGATCAGTACAGTCATTTCCCATTTGAGGTGCCAGTGAGAAAAATCCTGACCTGATTGTGCAGAGATCGGCAGCTGTCTGTGCAGGGGCCGATCTCATCCTGGTCCCTGTGTGCGCACGTTTGGCATGGCGACAGCTCTCTTTGAGGCCAGTGGTGGGAGGGCTGGAGGGCAGGATGGGCATGGCATGTGCTGCTGATTAAAGGAATCTGCAAAGCAGATGTGGAAATAGCAGAGATGGGAGAGGAGCAGGCTGTGAAGCCCCCGTGGGAGCTCATGCTTCCCAGCATGGGGAGAGGCAGGGAACCACAGCTCCCCAAATTCTGTGCGATTGCAGTCATCAAGTGATGATACAGTCCCAGCACTCACCCTGGGACTGTGTGAGCCCCGGACCTGCACAGAGCTGAGTGGTGACCCAGTGCTTTGAAAGATGAAGACCCCAGCCCTGTGTCCCTCTGGCATGATACTGCTGCCAGACTGGGCATAGCACAGCTGAGCAGGGAGAGCTGAGGGATGAAGGCATCACAGATGAACCTATGGCCCATTTGCTGTTTGGTTGTGCTTTGAAAAAGTTTCATTAAGTGTTTTTGCAGAGCAGCCTGCCAGCCTGACGTCACCATGGGGTGCAGGGCTGTTTATAGATAGCTCACGTTCCAGGAGCAGTGGCACCCTAGGCAAAGAGCAAATATTTAACAGTACTTTCAACCAGTGAGGCCAGCTGCCCAGAGTCATCAGTCTGGTGCTTGTCTTGATTGTGCAAGCGATAACAGGGTAACCTAGACACAGGTGACACAAAACAAGACCTGTCAGCATCCCCCCACATGCCTGGGGAGGGAGCAGTGAGGGTGGCAGAGGTTTCTCAGAGCTGTCTGGCCGTCATTCCTGCAGGTCAGAGAACAAATAATATTGCTCACACCAGTTTGCCAGCCCACATGGCCGAGCAGCCTGTGTGACAAAGCCAGCACCGAGCTGTGCACTGGCCACAGGGGTAGCGGGCTCCTGAGCTGCGGGTTAGCCCTCACCCTCGGCGGGCAGGGAGGGATCCCTGCTGATACCCCTGGTGCGACAGGAGAGGTTGAACTGTGGGTGCTGGGAGCTGAGCCGGCTGCAGGCACAGTTAACTCTGCTGCCAGCTGCTCTGGCATGGGGCATAGCACAGCCCCACCACAATCTCCCAGGCATGCAGCAGAACTGTGGGAAGCTGAGTGCAAGGGTCTGGCAGCAGCTTCTGGCCCAGCCATGCCAGGAGACTCTTTAATTTTTAGTGTACAGTGAATTTACAGTGTGGGATTAATGGAATTAAATAAGTAGAAGGGAGGCTGAGCTCCTTAATTATTTATCTGCAGGCTGTGATGAGTGCTGCAGCTGTGTTGGAGCTCCTCCTGTGGGCCACCTTCCCACGCTGCAGCCTGTGGATGTGGGGCAGGATCCTTCCCTCGGGTGGAGGGTAGTCACACTGGTACGCACACACCGCATCTGTGAGATTCAGCGAGATAAGCACTGCTGTCCCCTTGGTTGCAGTTAGCAAACACGGGACGGACAGGCTCCAGCCAGGGCTGGTTCCTGCTCCCTTCTGGCTGCTGCCATTTCTGGGCTAGATCCTGCACCACCTTCCCAGGTGTTATTTCCGTATATCAAAACTGTAACTTGTGGCCATTGCCCCTTGTGCCCAACCCCATCCGCACGTTCCTCCAGTGGATGGCCCCTGGGAGCAGAGCAAGCTGGAGGTGATGAGAGCCAGGCAGCCTCCCACTGTCCAGCATGTTAGTCCTTGATAATCTTTATGTTGTGCATGAGATTTGACTGTGCTCCTGCTTCCCAGTGCAGTGCGGAGCTGCAGCCCCTTCCCCACAGTTTTGTGTGGAAACACCACTGGCCTGCCCAAACCCCAGGAGAGCTGCTTGGGTCCCTGGGGCCAGTGAGCCCAGGAGGTGCTGGATCCAGGGTCGGGATAGCACCCAGGGAGCTGTGTGTTGTTTAATGGGCTAATTGGGAAGCTGCCTGGCAGGCATGCAGCACTCACGTTCCGGTAATAAGAATAATAAGGCTGAAGCGCTGCCAGCGATTGATTCGGGAGCACATTATGTCCTCATTTGAGACGCAGTGCAGATTGACAGTGGTCAATGCCTGTGCTAATGTGCTTGATTTCACAGGAGGCCAGGAAGCACTCTCAGCCTCAGCACCTTCCCCTCCCCGTGCCCTTGTGCAGCCACCTGGGCTGCTGAGTAGCACGGGGCCGTGGCCACCCTGCTCCTTGGCTACCCCAGCCACGGCCAGCCGAGCCGCTGTGTCACCCCAGAGGTCTCCCTGCCCGGGCTGCCCTGCCTGCCAGCAGCAGAGGCAGCTGCAGCAACTCTACATGCAGAGGGATTTTAGAGCTGCACTGAGGAAGGGGAGCAGCAAACCCAAGGTGGACTGTATCTGAGAGACAAACCGGCACCCAGGGATGCTTTCAAGGCATTTATAAAGTGCTCGAGTTGGTTGAGGAAAGACCCTTTTTCCAGTCCCATTTCAGTGGCCTTGCTCTGTCTTTGTGTTGATGGCAGTAGCAGCAGGAATCCCTGAGCTGCTTTGGAGAGATTCCTCCTTGTGCTTCCATGCTGGGAAGGAGGAGTTTTACTAGTTGGGCTTTTTCTTAATTTGCACTTGCTGTCTTAGAACATCTCCCCTGTCAGTTTAAAGCAAAGCAAAACTAAAAGTCATGGTGCTTTTCAGTTTGTTCCTGGCTCATTTCCTTCCCATTTCCCAGCCCTTCTGCTTTCTAGGAAGAATGAGTTGAAAGCGTTACTCTGATCAAGTTTTGGGATGAAGCAGTGATTCCCATGAGCCCCAGAAAGGAACAAGAGCAGACTCTCAGTGCCCAGGCAGTTGTGGAGCAAGGTGAGGAGAGAAGGCAGTGCTACCATAGTCAGGGGCTGCAGAGCGTCAGAGATGGACAAGACTTGCCAACCACCACTCCATGTAAGGGCTTCAACTGCTGTCCAACCAGCCCATCATCCTCCCATTTATTTACTCATTTGTTTGCCTTAAAGGGGGGGGAACAGGTGTACATTAATTCATCACCAGAGTTTAAATTAAAACATTTTACTTCTAAATGAGTCACTAATTTGCAGGAGTATTTAATTAGAGCCTCTTTGCACTCAGGTGCTGTATTACTTCTGACTTTCTCACCTGTTTGCCCTCTTAAGAGGCTGCTGATGATTAGACCATTTCTGCACATCCTCCTTTCACATCAAAGCAATTAACCCTAATGGCAACACCTTGATGCTCCTCCTTGGTTCTGGGGGTTCTTGGCAGCCTTGTCTCCCCCAGGAAATAACCCTTTCCATCACTGTGGCAGGACACAGACTTGCTGTGCAAAGCACACTGCACCCCACAGCTTGGGCAGCCCTGCAGCCTTTTGGCAGTGATTTGAAGTGTAGATTGAGCACCAGCAACTGCTCTGAACTCTCCTTGCTTCTGCTGCGAAGGGAGGACTCACTTCAGTGCCCACCTGTGCCCAGCACTGAGCGAGTGTTCACAGGGTGCAAGCAGAACTGGTGCTTTCTTGTGTTGCTCCTCAGCAGCAAGAAAACAACAGGTTGCCTAAGGAAGTTGTGGATGCCCCCTCCCTGGAAATGCTTAAGGCCAGGTTGGATGAGGCTCTGAGCAACCTGGTCTAGTGGAAGGTGTCCCTGCTGATGGCCGTGGGATTTGAACTAGGTGATCTTTAAGGTCCCTTCCAACCCAGACCAATCTGTGATTCTACGAAAATGCTCACTCATACCTTCAGGGCTGGTCTCAGCTCCACTGCCAGCTAGCCAGCTCTCTGCATGGGCTGTCTCTGCAGACTAAGGCCATCTTTTTGAAAAAGAAGTGCTATTTATGTCTTTAATAGGCACTGGTGGATTTTCCTCCTTGGTTTGTCTATTTGTGCTTTTCCTTCAGTGTGTTCCAGATTGACTAGACCAGTATCAAAACCCCCTCTCTACTCCAAACAGAAAAGTCCTTGCACATTTTGTTCCTCTTGTTTTTTCATGCCTTTCATAATTTCTATTGCCCTTCTCCAGTTCAGCCCCACCATTAGGTGGGCAGTGGTTATCCCTGCCCCACAGCTGAGGGAGGAGAGCATCCAAATTACTGATTTCAGTGAGCAGCCTATCCTGAAAACAAAATAGAGGTGCCTGAAAGAAATGAAGTGCCCTGGAAAACCATCAGCTGTGCTGGGATGTCTCTGTGCCTGAGCAGAGGAGTGTGCAAGGGGCCGTGGCAGCCAGGCCAGTGGGTTTCCAGCCAGAAGCGGTGCTGCTCCGGTTCCACCATCCCTGCTGCAGCACCTCTGAGCGCTGCTGCTGCCTGCTTATTACGCTGATAATAGAAAATTACAGGTTTTCTGTAGGAAATGTCTATTTACATCCTACATTTCCCAAACTACCTATTAGCATTGCTGTGATGTCACATCCTCCTGCGCATTTTCGTCAGCGCTGGCCCCTCTGCCTGCGGGCAGCCTGCTGCTGCGGGGAGGGCTGGTGGTCCGGGCCACACGCTGGGGCCAGGGGTCTGCCGCCTGGCACAGCGCTGGCCCGGGCCCCGCGTGTGCCCCAAAGCCCTCGGAGCTGGTGTGGTGACGCAGGCAGTGCTGTGCTCATTACCTGAGCTGGGTACCTGCACCCACTGCTGGCTGCTTGGGATCTGCGAGCAGGACAGTAGGGGACAGCACTGGGTGTCACCTTGCACACAGACGGTGGTTGATGAGGTTGAGCAGAGGGACTGTGAGGGTTGTCCAGGTCACCCCAGTCAGGAAGCTGTGCTTCCCAGCTCAGCCTTATGCTCACAGCTGATCCAGAGCTGACAGACTTGTGGGCATTTCACTGCCTGAGAAACCTTCTGCCATGGCTCTCTGCCAAGCGATGAGTGTGGATGTCTGCAGAGAGAATAACGTGCAGTGCTTCCCCTGGCCTGTTTGCTCAATAGTTTTGCCTGTGCACCAGCAAAGCTTCAGGGACTCTGAGCTGGAGCCTGATTTTAAGAAGGCTTTGACTGTGTTGGTAATTTTGGGGGGAGAGGGTTCATGGGATGACTGATTTCTGCTGTAGCCGCCTGCCGAAGGCTTGCCTAGGGCTGCATGTGCAGAGCAAGTCCCTGCATGAGGCAGCTGTCTTATCTGGATGCCTCACATATCTCTCAAAGAGGCCATCCCATCTCAGAGGGGTGCTTTGAGGATGGTCCTTTTTAACCTTGTTTTGTGCATGGACAAAGACAACAAAAAAGGTTTTGAGAATGGTCTGCCTGGCCATGGAGGAGCCACGTACCAGGTGTACCAGTCCGTGAGAGAAGCATTGGGTGTGTGAGGCCAGGTGCAGGTGGGATCAGGATGTGTGCTTTTCAGGCAGATGCACAGCATGTGGGCCTTTGGCCAAGATTTATAACCACGTCTCTTCTCCAGGTTTATAGTTCCTTGTCACTCTATTAACTCAAACGAGAGATGTTTACATTGCATAAGTAGCTGGAGCAGTGGATAGTAACCTATCAATTTTCATGACTATTCCCTGGCAAAGCTCACAGGCTGACTTGCAGGGCACTAATACCCAAAGATCCTGGGGCACAAGACACCCAGGGCTTGCTATATTTCAGGAGACCGCAGTTCAACAGCTAATAAAACCGCTAGGTCAAGAACTGCACAGTCAGGTCTCTGTGGAGTCCTGGCATAAGACCAAATTTCTGCTGATGGGTAGTTCCAGAGGAAAGGATGAGCACACAGCAAGAGTGGAGGTGGAAGCTCATCTGCAGTGGGCTGCCCTAGTGAGGGGCTGCCTTGCTTGCAGGTCATGGGAGGCAGGTGCCACTGGGGCCTGTGTTTCACTGTGGTCTGGCTTGACACCACTGCTTCGGACACCCAGCTTTAACCGCTCCTGACTCCCTCCCTCTCTTTCTCTCCACAGTCCATTGATCCAGGGCAGCAGTTCACCTGGGAGAACTCCAACCTGGAGGTGAATAAGCCGAAAAACCGCTATGCAAATGTGATCGCCTATGACCACTCGCGTGTCATCCTGACCTCCATCGATGGTAAGAGTAACTCTGGAGCGGGCATCCCAGCAAATGGCTGAATCTGGCTGTAGCAGGGGACAATCTTTTTCCCTGTTCTCAGTCCAGGAGGAGCAAACACCAAGAAACATATCTAGTGTCAGCGTGAGCAAACACGTACTCTGGCTGACAAGAAGAGAGGAAGGGCTCTGCAGAGCTGCCCCTGATTTCCCAACATCCTCAAAGCAGCGTGCCCCATGTAGCTGCTTCTTGCTGCTGCTGGTGCCATCAGAGATGTCTGTTGCAGCATCCTCCCTTCTCACTGCTGGCCCTGCTGTGGGACTTCAGCTGCCTTTCTCAGCACATGGTGGGACATGGCACTGTTAGCCCTACCACACTCAGTCCCAACACAACTGCAGGGCCAGTATCTTCCTGTGGGACTTGTTTGTGTTTGCTCCTAAGTAAGTGCCCAGAGCTGCACAGGATGAAGGGTGTTCCTTCCCCTGGGACATCAGCCTCTACACGTCCCTGTGCAACATGGGAGGTGCATTGGGCCCTGGTGACCCCCATGGCTCCAAGAACCAGCCCCACATGTCTGGAGTCTGGGCTAATACATGCCTTTAGTGCCTGCTTTGCAGTCCCATTGCGCACAGATAAGCTGGAACCCAGGTACCAGAGCCCAGCCTCACCCATTCCCACTGCTTTATAAATCAACACCCAGCTCTGCACACCAGAACTGATCCCACTCATGGGGGATGAGGAAGGTGCAGCTGATGCAATACACCCCAAGGCTTTGTGTACAGGTGGCCCTGCAGTCACTACTGTCCTTTTTCTTGGGATGGAAGAGTCTTTTCTAATGCTGATGCACCTCTCATCCTCTGTGGGAGGAGGAGAGGATCCAAATGGTCCCTCACAGCAAGGCCTGTTAAGCACCAGCAGCAGCAGCTATGTGAAGGCCTGGCATGCCTGATCATGGGCAAACCCTGTTAGACAGCTGTGGGCTGAGCACACGGGGGAATCCCTGTTTTCCAGCCTGACTCAGTTGCTGTAAGTAGTGTCTGTGTGTTCCTGGGAACCGTTCCCAAAGCGCCCTGCCAGGTCCCTGCCGCCCATGCCAAGGGAGCCGGGTGCTGCACTCCAGCTGCTGCTGCTCCCCCAGAGCCACCAGCACTTTGTTGCTACTGGAGACTGCTGGGTCCTGTAGAAAATGCCCCAGGACAAAAGGGTGAAGGGGAGGCTCCCAGCTTTATTTCCTTTCTCTAATGAAATGTAGATGTGCTCTCCTCTGGAGAAAAGGAGATTCCTGCTGCTTTTCCTCCCCACAGCCTGGGCAGCCCATGCTGAGCAGGGTTTGGAGACACAGCCCCAGGCCTCTGCTATGCACATGTATTTTAGTAACTGTGTGCTTGAATTGTCAAGGCCTTCACAAGAAAATCCTTCCCTTAAAGTTGTGGATGGAGACAGAGTGGGAGCTGGAGCAGCCTCTGTCCCCAGGCAGCAGGAGGGGGTCTCACACTGAAGAGGATTTCAGTGGTGGTGGGAGGAAGGTCTCTGGCTCTTCTAGGGTACTTGTCCCTGCAGGAGGGATGGGAAGACATCCCTGCCTGATGTCGCCTGCTAGCAGAGACAAACTAATGAAGCAGCCTCGTTTTTAAAAGGTGCTGTAGGACCACAACAAATAGCTGGTAAATTTAAGACAATTTTCAATCAGTTGCTTGGGGCCAAACAGGCTCCTTAATATTCCTGCCTGAATTTCCCTTTGTGTGCGGGTGGCAGCTGTCTCTGCTTTGGTGCTGCCTGCTTGTTGCATTAGTGTGGGAGTTACAAAGGCTTCTTCTTTGTTCAGGCACCATCCCTGTCCTTTGCAGGATCCCTGGGGGAGATTCTGGCGTCACCCTGTAAAGGAGACTTGTCAAGAGCCTTGTGAATGTGCTGGCCTCTTCCACTGCCTGCAGGCCCAGCAGAGCAGTAGGCACAGGGTCGTGGGCTACCCCTGGAGTAACACTTAACCTTTCTTCTCTGCAGGTGTCCCAGGCAGTGATTACATCAATGCCAATTATATTGATGGGTATCGGAAACAGAACGCCTACATCGCCACGCAGGGACCTCTGCCAGAAACCCTCAGTGACTTCTGGAGGATGGTGTGGGAACAGAGAACAGCAACTATAGTCATGATGACCAGGCTGGAGGAGAAGTCCAGGGTACAGTTTGTGCTTCATCTTTTCTGGAGCTGACAGTGGGGCAGGAGAGAGGGATAGGAATGCTTCACAGCATAAGAGCATCCAGGGAGAGGCAGGTCCAGTGGTGTCTCACTGCTGCAGGCACTGCAGTAACAAGTGCCTTGTAAGCATATCCCTGTGGGGCAAATGGGTGGCAAAACCTTCTGTCACTGTGCTACTTGGTAGCCTCTGCCTTGGCTGCGTGTCTGCATGCACACCCATCCTTTCCCTGCCCACATCACTCATGCCAAAGGGAGAAAGGAAAGCTCTGAGATGGGGAGTGTTGACAGTCCCTGAAAGCCTGGAGGCTGCATCCCAGAAACTGAGAAGCTGCAATGAGTAGGTGGTATCAGCAGCATCCTGCAGCCTGACAGGACCTGGCGTCTCTGGCGATGCAGGGGAATGGCTGATGGGGTCTCATTGTATCAACAAGACTAATTTGTGCCTTGTCCAATGACAACATGTACAAACGATCGGCTCATACTGCCAAGATTAGATATTCTGATGTAATAAATGCAAAGCTGCCTGTAAACTGTGGGGAAGGCATGAGGTGGAAAGGAGCAGGAGCCCTCACTGCAGATGATGCTTATGGTGCCTCATGACAGAGGTTCTTACTCAGCCCCCGAAGCAGGAGTTTGTAAGCTGTGACCGAAGTGCTCCCGTGCCCAGATGCACCCTTTGGGCAAAGCCTACCCAAGCAGGGGGCAGCTTCTGCCTCCCATGATTCAGTTTGTTCCTAAAAGTAAAATTTTAGCGGTGAGCATTTGTACTTGCAGAATATTTTAGTGTTGCCATGCCAACAGCAGGAGAAGGGGCTGTGCACTCAAGCTGTGAAGCACTGGTTATTTTTAGCCCAATAAGCTCGTTCTTGAGAAGCAGAAACTGTCAAGTTTGGGTCTAGTTAAAACTTTTGCCCATGTGCTCTCCCTCCGTTTCAAAGCTTCAAGCCCCAAACTGCTCACAGGGGTGTCCTGGCCCACACTGACTGGGAGGAAGCTGCTGGAACAACTGATCACCATGGCAAAACAGATCTGCTTTTCCTGCATGTACAAAAATAGACTTTGCTCATGGGCTTCCCCAGCTCTACAAATGCCCTACAGCCTGCATGGAAAAATAGTGTTCCTCAGAGACGAGCTGCCTCTAGAGATCAGCCCCAGCTTTGCACTGTGCTTCCTGCCATGTAGCCCTGCCTGCCCTGTCCGATGGCTGCCATCCCCCACCCCAGCCCAAACAGGGACGTAAATTAACCTGATCCATCATGCAGCTCAGGGCTTGGCACATGGGCCAGGCAAGATCAGAAGCTGCTGATCAACTGCTCTCTGCAGCTGGGGGTTATCAGGGGATTTTTTATGCCTTCACATTTCAGTGATGGAGTGTATATTTGAAGTACAAGGAAAAGCCCTTTTAGGTTGTGAAGTAAATCCATGCCCAGAGTCCTGACTCACTTAACTTCTGGGCTGCTTAGTTATGGGAAGGCACTCCAGGGTGCGTGTTTCACTAAGATAACGGGTTTCTTTTGACCCCACAGGCACTTGTCTTTGCCTGAGACGCCGGGGCTGCTGAGCCATATGTTATCTCCCCACTGCATGCTCCCTGTCATGTCATCCTGCAATTACCTCTTGCAGTGTTGGTTTCTGTCCCAAACACAGTGCGTGTGGTCACGTTTTTGGTGATGGGACAGGGACTGTGAATCCCTGTCATGGACAGAGGGTGACCAGAGCCCTCACAGAAGCTGCAGGCAGCCTGCCTGACCGGCGTGCTGCCCAGGGGCTATAGGCTGATCTGACTGGACCCAGATCCCAGCATTTGCCCCATAACACTGCCTGCCCATGCCCTGCTGACTCTTTGGCACATCCCCAGCACTCACGAGAAGTGGACACTTCCTCAGGCACTGTGAGAGAGGCAGGTTGCCAGGGAAGGCAGTGGGGACGCCTAGCCACTCCTGAGTAGCACCAGCCCTGCACAGCATCTGGATGTGTTTGCTGGACCCTGTAGGTGCCTCAGGGCACCCACTCACAGGAGGCCCTGGTGGGGAGCTGGGGTATGGATTTGCAGATTATTTTCTCTGGGGTTTTGTTGTTGGCTTCTCCAGCATCTTTCAAGGCAGGATGGCTTTTCCTCATGGCCCTTTGGTGATGGCTAGAGCTCACTCAGGAGCACACCTTTTTGGGAGCAAGGAGAATCCTGGTCACTGCACATTGTTCCCAGCTTTCAGCATGACTCACTATTTCACTCCACTCTAGAGCCTTCAAACCTCATCTGATGCAGCCCCTGGGGTCCCTGCAGCATCTCTGCCTGCTGATGTTCACACTGCTGTGGGACAGCACTGCACCAGGCAGTCACGTGGTGTCACAGCGTTACCCACGGGTGACCTTGCTTGAAAGTCCCCTTGCCCAGGGGCTTTGGTGCAGGCACAGGGCTGTCTCTCCAGCTGTGGAGCCTGAGGTGGACAGCAGGACCTCATGGCGAGATGCCCAGAGCAGAGCAGGGTCTGCCATCTTCCTAAGCGAGCCCCCAAGCCCCCCTCAGCAGTGCTGTGTGTAGATAAGCCAGCTGGGACCAGCAGCAGCTTTGCAGCCCTGTAGGGGTGACACTGCTTTAAAGGGCTCCTGAGCTGCAGGGGGAAAAAAAAATCTTTAAAGAGCATCAGCTTTTATGGTCTGCAATTTCAGCTGGCTTGATGGTCCAAATCATCCTCCCTTTTTCATGTTTTCACAAAGTGAAAGGCACATAAAGGATAGAAATGGCTGGATTGTGCAATTTAGCTGCCTTCAAAGCTTTACAATCAGTTTCAGAATCATTTGGTGGCAGTTCAGAAACACACATTGTAGATTAGTTTTCCCGAAGCTGTGAGCGCGGCGTGTCCCAGGCAGGGTGTGTTGCACGAGGGAGGTATTAAAGCAGGATTTCTCCTACCCTGGGCTATCCCCAAGAGCCCAGCAGAGAGAGGTCTCCCAGAGCAGCGCCGTGGCTTGTTCTATCCCAGCCTGGAGCACCAAGCAGCCGTCCCTGGGATGTGATCTTCCTTGGCACTGGGTGTCCCCAGGCGGGGGTGCAAAAAGGCTGGTGCTCAAGGGCTCTGGGGAAGAGGAGGCTGGCAGCCACGTCCCACTCCAGCCCTCTCGCTGGCAGCGATGCCATGTGGATCTTGCAAGTGGGGCCGGGGGCTGGGGAGAGGTGCCTGGCTGCTTTTGGGCACAGGGTGTCAAAGTGGAGGGACAGGAACTACTCAGCAAAGCTGCAATAAATATCTGTTCAGGACATTACTGTGCTCCTTAAGTTAATGAGAAGCAAGCAGCGCCAGAAGAAAACATCTCTTATCTGCTTTAGTGCCACAGTGCATCAGCTTCAGCATAAAATTTACAGAGCTTGAAAATGGGGCATAAACATTATGGGTAAATTTGGCAGAAAATGTGACTGACTCTTATCTGGTCATGAATAAATAATTTTCAATTACCAGCCCGGGCGCTGCTATTATCCCGCACAGGGAACTCCTCTGAAGTTTGCTTTGTGCTCAGGCACACACGGCGCTGTAGCATGTGGGTGGCAGGAGGGGACCACTCTCCCCAGGGTGCAGGCCCAGGCATGGGGACATGCTGCCATGCTCCCCTGCAATGTCCCCTGCAAAGCACACCAAGGGCAACGCAGCAAGCGGCTGTCCCCAGCACTTGCAGGATGCCATTCTGCCCTCCCCTAGCCTCCTTTAGAGAGGGTCACATTGTCCCTGAGCTGGGTGGGACAAATTCAGGTGGCCAGAGATGCAGCTGCAGCTGCTGCCCACTTGTGAGGATAGGATCAGTTTAGCTGTGAAATAAGGTTTGTGACCTCCAAGTTGTTCACTTTGCAGCTAGTCAGCATAAAATAACAGGCTGCTCTATGCCAAGCGAAGAAGAGTCTTCTGAGATTTGCGCAGGGCCTGCCCTGCTGCAAGCACAGATCCAAGGCAGCACAGCAGCCTGAAGGGCAGGAGACCCTGGGCAAGAGGCAGCAGAGCTGCTCTGGGCATGCAGGTGCCTGCAGTACCCCATCAGCCAGCCTTGCTCCAGCCACCTCTGCCAGGGCAGGACTTAATGAGAAGACTCCCAGAAAAACAGGGAGAGATCCCTCTGACCCCAGCTTGCCATAGTCCAGCAGCTAGAGTACAGGATGAGGGCTCTTAGCTCTCACAAGCCCCACCCTGCTTAAAGTGCCTTCAATTAAAGGCAGAACTTCATTGATTTCTAATTAAGCCTCTTGTTTCCCTTCCCACACATTCCCCTGTAAACACACTTGGCTAATAATTAAGTTTACTATTTCTTGACAAGCACAGATGATCTTCCATTCACTCTTCTCTCATAAGGTGGGAAACCACTTCTGGTGCAGTGCGTATGGGTGGGAATGAGGTCTTCCTACAGGCACCACAGCCCTGTGGGGTGTGGGAGCCGGATGAAATAGGGATGCTCAGGATGCCAAATTAAATAGGGAGCTCAGGGCTGGAGAGAATAAAACCGGATGAGTAATTTGCAAACACTGAGCTGTGAATAGGAGGAGGAGGAGGGCATCAGCAGGTGAGCGGGGAGGGATGCATGAGGAAATGAAGGGGACAGAGGAATGGGGCCCTGGGGACGTGTTAGGGCTCTCTGCCCAGTGGGCTTGCAGTGGGAGCCGTGACCAGTAGCTCAAAGTGTTCTGGCTGCAGGGTTGGGAGGGGGAGAGAAAGGATGCTGCAGGGCAGGGGGTCTCTAGGGAGCAGCGGTGTCTTTGTGATGGGACAGTGCTGCCTGCAGAACGAGGTTGAAGGGATGTTTTGGCCAGTCTCTGTTTTCTTGCAGAGGAAGAACAAGTTGTGTCTGTGTCTGAGCTGGCATCTGTGTCTTGCTGCGGAGCAGTTTTTGAAACACCTGGGAGATGTAGGTTTCCAGGGATGTGCCACCTGCGAGGACAGGCTGGCATCTCTCAGGGATGGTCAATGCACTCCAGCCTGTGGCAATGTAGAAAGGGTGACAGGGTCGGCCCCATGGACACAGCATCCAGCCTGGAGCCTGTTGTGGGCTGAGTCCCACCTTTCACCAGGGTGTTTGCTGTCAGGCCCGTGGTGGCAGGGGTACCCCGAATGGGAATGTTGTGAAGAGGAGTCCAGGGTGTGCCACCTTTCTGCTGGGGATTGGCACTCTCCAGGAGAAGGAAATCTGGGTGTTTGGGACCCCCTTGCACAGTGACCCTTTTTTGTCTTTACCCTGGGGAGGGCAGAGCCCTATTCCTCACCCGAGATGCCCCAGCCAGCGGCCAAGCACTGACCCTTTCTCCTCTCCTCCCCACAGGTGAAGTGTGACCAGTACTGGCCGAGCCGGGGTACGGAAACCTATGGGATGATCCAGGTGACCCTGCTGGACACAGTGGAGCTGGCGACCTACACCGTCCGCACCTTTGCACTGTACAAGGTACGGCCCTGGCTGGGCTGTTCCTGTTCGAGGTAATGCAGAGCTGCTCCCCGGTGCTGCAGGGTGCTGCAGGGCTCTCAGGCAGAGGCCACTGGCTGTCCCTGCCTTGGCCAAGCGTGTGGCTAGTCCGCACATGGGCCATTTCTCACAGCTTGGCTGCAGTGGGAGGCTGGCTGCATGTTGTGCATCTGGCCACCAGTGGATTTTGGCCAGGACACTGATGTTCTCCTGCATTCAGACCCCATGAGAGGCCCTAGAGCGAGGGCTGTGCTCGCCTCTGGCGAGTGTACATGTAACAGCTGTCCTCCCATTAGAGGGACAACACGGGAAGCAGTGAATTTTTAGCACTCCTGTCACTAATAATGCAAATGGAGGGGCCCTGCTGACGTGCGTGCAAGCCCTTCTCTCCTGCCTGCTGTGTACCTCATTAGTGTTTGGAAATCCCTGGAGATAGTGCTAGCAGCAGTGTTTCACACAATGCAAACAGGCTTTGCAGTACACTGCTTCTGTGTGTGCCTCTCTGTGTGCCTCTGTGTGCAGAGATCACAACAAAGTGTGATGGGGACATGCTCACGCCCCAGGAAGGCATCTTGTCCCCAGCAGTCACCCAGCCAGTCCTACTGCATTGCTGCATTGATCACTCAGCCAGGCCCAGACCGGAGCAGGGCAGTCTCTGCAGACAGGGGCTGGTCAGCCTTCCCAGGGAAACCCAGGATGCAGAGCAGCAGGGAGGGAAATGGCTGCTCTGGCTCTTCGTGCCCAGTGCCCATTTTTCTCTGAACATGTAGTGAGTACGTGGGTAGTAATCCCATGCTGTGCAGAAAGGAGTCTTTCACCTTCACTTCAGTCTCCTCCACTCCTGCAAAACTCATCTGCTCTCTGTATCAGCTGGTCTTCCACAGAGCATCTATGTGTAGGGAAGCCTTGCAAGAAGCTTGCATTTTGCCTCCAAATTTTCAGTGGCAAAAGCCCAATACATGCATGATCTCCCACAGCATTATGTGCCTGTTGTTACCCAGTCAGCTGGGTACTTTGTTATGGCATCAGTGGGTTCCCATCCTAGGATGAGACTGTTGTCATGCAAAACAACTCCTCTTTGTCTTCAACAGAATGGCTCCAGTGAGAAGCGAGAGCTGCGACAGTTCCAGTTCATGGCTTGGCCCGATCACGGGGTACCAGAATACCCCACCCCGATCCTGGCTTTCCTGCGACGGGTCAAGGCCTGTAACCCACCCGATGCTGGGCCCATGGTTGTCCACTGCAGGTAGGACTGGGTGTTTGCAAAGCTGCACCTGGCCACGTGCCTCCCGGCTGCAGGAGCTTTAAGCTGCCCGGCTAAAAGTGGAGTCTCCCGTTCTGCAGGGAAGGT
This sequence comes from Caprimulgus europaeus, assembly GCA_907165065.1. Next base: position 12,132,319 of record OU015534.1, on the reverse strand, counting down.
TTCACGGCAGCATAAGCTGCACTGCGTGCTTGGGCTGGGAACAGGACAGCAACCAGTGGTGGTAATGTAGTGGTGACATTTGTGTTGCTACTGCTGTCAAATTAAATGAGACTGCTGTATGGAGAGCATCAGAAAAAACTTTTTTCTGCAAAACTGCAAGTATCATTTGAAAACGAAGTGATCTGTGCCCAGCACAGGCAGGTGGTACCTTTCAGAGGCACGTCACTGGCAGACGTGCACGCAATGACCTCTACAAACATTCATAATTCCTGTTTACAGTAGGACTCTCACAGGGTGGAAAGGCCGCTCTTTAAGCAAAACATTAGTCTGCTAAGGCTCAGCATCTTACCCAGGCAAGATTTATCTGTACCAGCCAAGTGGGGACTATTACTGAACAAACCACTCCATCATTGCTCTTCCAGCATACGCCTTACCAGCAGTGTTTAATGCTCTCCTTTCATGCTCTGTTTCAGATGGGAGTGGGGTATAATTAACACACAAACAAGCTGTATTAAAGCCCTGTTAAGGATCTGACTTGCACCATAAATGAGGAAAAGTCCAGCTCCCCATCTCTGCCTGTGTTTACATGTTATGACAGCATGTCTTGTTTATAGGGTGCTCTCAGGGTGAGTAGTTTGGGGATTGCTACTGCCCTTCCAACAGACCTGGAGAGGCACCTGGTGCTTGAACAAAGGGCTCTAGGTAGATGTGCGTGACCACTCATTTCTGCTTTCCCCTCGGGCTGGCTGTCCTCATTTTATGAGTTAGGAAACAGTGACCTGGGTTAGAGGACAAGCAGCCTTGAAATTATGGGCTTTACTGGTGCTGGGGCCCAGCCTAGACTTCGTCTTCTGACTTCATGCACACGTATGCTGTCACTCTCCTGCCTGTTAAATACGTTTCTCCATCCGTCGTAGAGGTGCTGCAAGCCACCGCAGGGGCCAGCAGAGTGACACCGTGTCCTTTCCACTCCATCAGTGAAAGGGGGACAGCAGAAGGGCTGAGTAGCCTTCCAGATTCTCCAGTGCCTCTCTCCCTCACTCCTCCTGTCACCCCTTGTTTGGGGCTCAGCTTGTTAGCCCTCAGTGTGGGGAGCAGCCTGCACTCCCCTTTTGTGCGCTCTAGGTCCAGGTGCTCTCTTAAGCAAGGGCAGAGCTTGGGTGGCATCTGTAGGAGATGGTGTCACTTCAGGCCGTGTGCTTTGTTCCCGCAGCGCCGGCGTGGGCCGAACAGGATGCTTTATTGTCATTGATGCCATGCTGGAGCGGATGAAGCATGAGAAGACCGTGGACATCTATGGCCACGTGACGTGCATGCGCTCTCAGCGCAACTACATGGTGCAGACAGAGGACCAGTACATCTTCATCCACGAGGCCTTGCTGGAGGCAGCCACGTGTGGCAATACCGAGGTACCTGCACGCAACCTCTTCGCTCACATCCAGAAGCTGACCCAGGTGCCACCAGGCGAGAGTGTTACTGCAATGGAGCTGGAATTCAAGGTTGGTGGCAGAGCCCCAGCACCGCCCTTCCCCAGCACCCTGTCTGTGCCCACACAGCCCCACTGGGCTGCTCATCCAGGGGCTAGGAGAGGAGAGCCATGGATCATTGCAGACAGTTATTCTTTTGTGTGTTTCTAAACCAGGTAGGCAGTGATTTAAAATACATTTTAATTGTACAGCTTTTGTCGGCCATGGTCCCCCCTGGATTGGCAGCTTCTGGGGAGGATATAAAAGGCAGATGGATGCGCATTTCTCAGCAGCACGTTCTGCTCTAGGTTCGCTGTGCGGCGGGAGCTGCATCTGAAATCAGATGCAGATCGTGTTAGTGATAATTGATGTTACTGTGAACAACTTGTCTGGAAATGGCTCCAATTTAAATATGTGAGACATTTATAGTCTCATTTCTTCAGTGCTGAGCTCTGTTATCTTTTAACCATCTCAACACCAAGCCTCAGTGTCTAGAATTAGTGAAGGCAGTATTTTAAGGCACACTGTTTTAAAGAAGCCAAGCCTACATTTTGCTGTCTGTATCTGTGAATGCCAACTGCAGATATTTATTACAGCCTTGGAGAGGGAAGCGAGGTCTGGTAAGTGCCCATATTCTCAGATGAGGTGCATTAGTCCAGTGATCTCGTGCAATGGAATATAGTTCATGCAGGGAGGCAGCAGACCATGCAGGCTGTGAAATGAACTGCAGCAATACAGCTTCACCCTGGGGATTTCCTCCAAGTGACAAAGGAGCAGGAGAGGGAAAATATTGACTTTCTGCATAAGTTAGGAATAGCTGAGCAGGTCTGTCCTGTGGTCCAGGAGCTGCTAGTGCCCTGGGCTTAGGACAGCAGAACATACTGCATTATTATCTCATGGTGACACCTGCCCTGAGAAACCTGAGAGTTAGGCTTAACTCTAGCAACACTGTTGTAAGAAAGACAAAAATTTGCTGTTTGTCCAAGGATCTCTTTAGAATAGTATTAAAATTTGCCCCTCTCTGTGCACTGGCAGTATCCACTGTGTGGGAAACCCTGGGGAGCAGGGTATGAGAAGGTCTCACATGGCTGCATCGCTCTTCAAAGAGCAACTCTGTTCTTCCACAGGAAGCCTCTGCCAAGGAGCAGCTGCCACACATAGAGAGAAGGGTAAAAAGAAAGAGGGACTTCTGTTTGAATGTCTCTGTCAGCAGATCTAAGTAACACATTTACCATGACTCCAGTTTACAGGACTCAAAGAGAACCATACAATGTCTCACAGTAACCCAAAATAGATCTCTTTTACCTAAAACTGTCACAGTTCTCACATTTTTCTTGGGTTCTTCTGGGGTGAGAAGTAAATAGCAAGACATTGTTGGAAGGCAGAAGGCTTTCCTTTCCTGACGCCATGTGTCCTTGGTTCAGCAAAGTACAAAGCTTCACGTCTTGGCCCTTTGTGGGTCAGAGAGCTGCTCTGGGTCTCCACTCTACTATGTGTGGCTTTGGGGCTGTGCCAGCAGGTCAGTGCAGGTGCTTCCCCTGCTGTCACCTACAGCCATGTACCAGAAGCCAGCAGCGAGGCCATGCCGTGCCTAGGTGTGCAATGCCGCGGCAGAGGGGCTGACACGGTGGTGAAAACCGGGTTGATTATTGCAAAACAGAGCAGCTGGGTGCAGCCCCCGCATAACGTGGTGGCAGGGCCCTTAATTTGGTCTGGAAAGACCTGGTCCCCAGTGACTGTCCCTTGGTCAGAAGAGGGAGCAAGGCTGCGTGGCTCCTGCCTGCCCTGCTGCCAGGTCCTGATTTTACCCCCAGACCGCTGCATCCCCAGCAAGCGTCTGACATGTGTCCTCCTCTTTCAGCTGCTGGCCAATTCTAAAGCACATACCTCACGTTTCATCAGTGCCAACCTCCCATGCAACAAGTTCAAGAACCGCCTTGTGAACATCATGCCGTATGAGCTGACAAGAGTCTGTCTTCAGCCGATCCGGGGTGTTGAGGGCTCCGATTACATCAATGCCAGCTTCATAGATGGGTACAGGTAAGGGCTGCCTCAGGTGCCTGGGCCAGCCTGTCCTGCCTGCTTGGGAACCTGGGCAAAGCTGCCTTCTCCTCTTTCCCAAGGACTGGTCCTGGCTGCCTAGAGGTGGGCTGGGGATTGCTTTGTTGCATTTTATCTATTTCCACCTTCTCAGATGCTCCAGTGTGTATAGTTACAATATGAGATGACTGTTGAGCACTGCCAGGCAGGCTTGTATTGCTGTGGACAGATGCCCACATGCCTGGGGTGGGAGGCTGTGCTGCCTCCTGCAGAGGTTTATAGGATCTTCTGGTAGGCATCCTTTGGCATGTGGCATGTGTTTTATATCTGCAGTGTCTAACACAAACCTGCCCTCCCTCGCTAGCTGTAGCAACCAGAGGTAGAAGTGTGCCTGTACTGTGTAGCTGATTCAGGCAGCAGCCCAAGGCTTTTTGTTCCATGTCTTGATTTTGGGAGGATTCTGTGGATCCTCAGGCACGGCTGGTGCTGGACACTGGGGAGCCCATCACTGGGTTCTGCTCCCCAAGATACCTGTTAGAAAGTGCAAATTAAGATCTAGTGGGGCAATAATACTTACAGTTTCTCTATCTAACTCCTGGCATTGCACTCTCAGATGCTAAGTGCCAGGAGAGGAGAATGCAGGGAAACAGCCCAGTGGCCACATCTCCTTCCCAGCCAATCCCTGGGCAATAATCCAGACCAAATCTTAACGACACACATACAGGGCTCATTCCTGTCATCCCTCTGTGCACCATCGCAGTAGGGTTGCCCAGTGCAGGGGTGGGGGATGCAGCGATGGATGTGGCACATTCCCCTTCCAGCTTGGCTCTGCTCAGACACTTCTTATGGGCTGATGACCTCCCAGGAGCAACAGGCACTGCCAAAGGGAACAGATGTTGGTGCAGCCAGGCCAGTGGCTCTGTGCTGCCATCCCTGCTCGGGCAGCTGAGCCCAGGAAGGGTTCCCAGGGAGAAGGGCTACGTGGAGGCAAGACTGGGCAGGGAACAGAAGAGGAGCAACCCTGAGAGCATCCAAACACAGCAAAACTGCAGCGAGCCAGGCTCCTTCAGGGTGGGATAGAGTCATGGGGAAGGATGAAGGGGCTGGAGAAAAGCTGTCACGGAGCAGCCTCTGCTCCCTCCTGCCTGTGTGGCTCAGAGCCATCCAGCACCACATCATTAACGTGGCTGCCTGGCAGCCTGGTGCCTGACCGGTGGGCTGCAGCCACAGTGGTCTGGCTCCAGAGCTGATTTAAGAGCAATCAGTGCTGGTTTTGCCTCTTGGTGATGCTACAGAGGGAGGGCTGCCAGCACAGCAGGTGGTACCTACACAGTCCCTGAGGAGTGCTGTTATCTCTTCCTGTCCTTTCCTTTGAACTGAGCAATCTTCTTGGTATTATCTAAAGAGATCAGTTGGCCCAAGGTCCTGCAGACATCACTGATGCTGCATCTTTATTAGCTCTTTTGTTTCGTTACGCACCCCCACTCACTGCTTTTTTATATCGTCTTATAAATCCACCTCGAAGCAGCCCCTGTCTTCATCCCACAGCACATTCATTAATTTTTAGCATCATTCATTAATTTTTAGCACCCGCCAAAGGAGGGATGCGGTGCTGGATGGGGGGGGGGGGATGCTGCCTTCATCCCGTGGGCTCCGGCGCCGCGCAGTGGTGACGTGAGACCGTGTCTCTGCCACCCGTGCAGCGCCAGACGCGTCTCTCGCCGGCGGCATGGCGTGGCGCAGCCCAGGGCATTGCTGGCCCAGGGCACCAAGGGTGTTTCCTTCAGGGCGGGTGCCAGGCTGGGGCAGGTCAAGCTCTGCTTTCACACGGGGTAGTTTGAGAGATGCTCTGGTTTGCAGTGGAACTGAGGACAAATTTGGAAGCTTCAGAAAAGTTGGCAAAATTACATTGGTGGTTTCCACACTGCCCGAGTTACTAGTTGGTGTGTGTGATCCAAGTGACTTGACTGAGTTGCTCTTTGTCTTCCTATGCAACAGAAAGGATGGGGGATGCTGCAGAGAGGAAAAGTGCAGGAACCCAAGGGTGCTGCTGGGATCATCCCCAAGCACAGCCTCTCCTCCCAGCCTGGATGGGTGCTGGCAGCCTGCTCACATGGGTCTGGGTGCTGAGAAGGCTCCCAGTGCAGCAGCACTAGGGACAAGCAGGAGGGAGATGCTGGACTGAAGACAGTGTCAGCCCAGCAAGGACTGTCAGCCTTTCTGGGACCTGCACCCGGTGGTGCTCACTGCCTCTGTGGGGAGCACTTAGAAGACACATGCTGGGCAGGCTCATTCCTCCCTCACCGAGTCCATGGCTAGTCCTAGAGACCTGTCTCCTGCAGCTGCATTGTCAGCCCTGCTGCATGGGGTCCCTGCCAGCAGCCCTCCCAGCCCACCAGCCCCCAGAACATCTGCTGCCCCCCTCCCAGGAGCTGGTCTGAGCACCATTATGTTTGTCGCAGGCAACAGAAGGCCTACATCGCCACGCAGGGACCACTGGCTGAGACCACAGAGGATTTCTGGCGGATGCTCTGGGAGCACAACTCCACCATCGTGGTGATGTTGACAAAGCTGCGTGAGATGGGCCGGGTACGAATCCTGCTTGGGGAGGAGGGGGCTGTGTGGCTGCTGTCTCTGGGCACAAGCTCTCGACTCACCCCAGTTTGTCCCCAGCACCAGCTGCTCTGGGCCAGTCTCCTGCTGGCATGTCCTGGGGCTGACTCTGTGGCCCTGCAGCCACATATGCTCCCAGGAAGCAGGAGGGAAGAGCAGCAGCTTGTCAGTGCTAATGTTTCACTGTGCCCCCCATCCACAGGAGAAGTGCCACCAGTACTGGCCCGCGGAGCGCTCTGCCCGGTACCAGTACTTTGTCGTGGACCCCATGGCAGAGTACAACATGCCGCAGTACATCCTCCGGGAGTTCAAGGTGACAGATGCCAGGGTGAGTGCAACTGCCCTGCCTCCTGTGCCTCTGCCCCTCCTCTGCCCTGCCCAGGCCAGCGAAGGGAGCCTGCAGCAGTTCCTGGAGGAAATGTAGAGCAAGGTGCTGCCTTGCACTGCTGGCAGAAGGGGCTGCTGCCCCTCACCTGCTACTCCTCCCGCCACAAGTTCTTCCTTGCCAGCTGTGTCAGCCCCGGTGAGCAGCTCAGGGATCCCTATCAGCACCAGACCCTGCCTTGCCTGTGCTGTGCACTTGAGCAAGAATTTATCATGGGCTTCCCTGCACCTGGAGTCTCTGTGTGCAGCACCTGACCCGGTGCAGGACCCCTGTGTGACAGTAAACATGGTCCTGGGGTGGAGCTGGGCTCCAAACAGGACCAGGGCACTGACCCAACAGACCCTGCAGGGACCCAAAGCTCTGCTCAGCTCAGCCACCTTGGAGTGAATGTGGGAGAGCAGATGCAGGCACCAAACGCTCAGCAAAAGATCTGCCTGGGCTCATGCATGGTGTGTGCACCCTCTCTTACCTGGCCTGGGCCATGGGGTCTGAGGGAAGGTCAGCAGCACCAGTGCTGAGGGGAGCAAGATCAGCCCCTCTTGCTGTCTCCTCACCCATGGTTCATGTCTAACACCCCTGTCCCTGCAGGACGGCCAGTCACGGACCATCCGCCAGTTCCAGTTCACAGACTGGCCTGAGCAGGGCGTGCCAAAGACAGGAGAGGGCTTCATCGACTTCATCGGGCAGGTGCACAAGACCAAGGAGCAGTTCGGGCAGGACGGGCCCATCACAGTGCACTGCAGGTGAGTGGGGACAGAGCAGCACCCACCTCTGCCTTCATCAGCCCTTGGAGATGTCCCCTACGTCCCTTAGCCTGGCAGCTGCCAGCTCCCCTGCCCTTGCTGCCCCTCCTGCGTACCACTGGCAAGAGGTGGGCAGGGGGTGAGGAAGCAGCAGCATCCATGGGTTACATCACCAGCCTTTCTGCCAGGTGACTGGATTAGCCCAGCGCTCTGGTGGTACTGGTGGTAGCTCCTTGGAAGGGTCCTTGGGCAGGGTGGGGTGCCACAGTGGCTTGGCCGAGACACAAGGCAGAATCGGTGGGCCCTGTGGGGCTGAGAGGGCACCTCTGGCCGGCCATGTCCCTGTGGCCTCTCCTGGCTCCACTGAGCACGGTCCCATGCTCCAAGAGCTTGCACTGCTCCTGGCAGCTCTGCAGAGCCTTGCTGGGGCTGGCGGGTCTCTAACAGCACCTCTCACTCCCTCTGCAGCGCTGGGGTCGGGCGCACAGGCGTGTTTATCACACTCAGCATCGTGCTGGAGAGGATGCGCTACGAGGGGGTGGTGGACATGTTCCAGACGGTGAAGACCTTGCGGACACAGCGGCCAGCCATGGTGCAGACAGAGGTGAGTGTCCCCTCCTCCCTGGACCTGTGGGAGAAGGGAGGGGAGCTGCCATCTCTGGATGTGCAACCCTGTTGCCCAATGTCCTTGGGTCCCGGTTCTCACACTTTCCCCCTTGCTGCCCTGCAGGACCAGTACCAGCTGTGCTACAGAGCGGCACTGGAGTATCTCGGCAGCTTCGACCACTATGCAACGTAACTAGTGCTTTCCTCCAGTCGCGGTGGGGATGTCTAGGAGTGGAGACGGGTCCCTTTGAGCCAGAGCCGCCCATTCCTCAGTCCTTCTGTACAGATGGAGGTGTTGCCCAGGCAGCAGAACCTCCACGCCAACCAGTTCTGACCACGGCATTTAGGAACTTCGCCCCAGCGCCAAACGAGGGAATCCGACTCCAAAAGCATTTCCAGTCTCTGGCCGAATTTCTGCTCATGTGCATCTCTCGCCCTCTCTCACGCGACTGCATTTCACAGCAAGGCTTTAGGTGGGTGGAATGGGATCTTTTTTTTAAACATGTAAAATAGTTACTAGTGGTTTTTATAATCTCCTCTCTCTTTATTTTTTATTTTTTGCAAGTCTTAATGTTTTGCCCAGGCAGAACTGGACCCGCCAAACATTTGGGAGTTGGGTTAGGTTTTTTTTTAATTTCCTTTTGCTTTTACATTTTTTACTGCCCTGTGTTTATTTCAGCCCAGTCACTGCTGGTTCTGCCCATTTTAGTGCAGCTTCCTTGGTAATTTGCAGCAGCTGGCTTGTGGTTCCTGCCCGGCTCCATTCCCTGTAGGCTGCTTTTTAATCCTCTGTAGAATATGAAATTTCATGGAACTGGACCCAAGCTACCAATTATTTTTTTAGCCTTTCCCTCCCCCCCATTATTTCCTGAGTAGGTTTGGGTTTGGGAGGGCATGTGGGGTCACTGGAGAAGCAGTCCCCTTTGTCAGCTGGAAACGGTTCAGTCCTGTTCCGATGCGTGTTAAACCAATCCAGTGCCCGTGTGTATCGGCAGAGCCCGATACAACAGGAGTTGTCGTTGCCATGTTTGTGAGAGACCCGAAATCCTGGGCTTGGGTTCTGGAGCCTCTTTTTGTGTTTCTCTCTGGGAAGGGGCAGGAGTAGCGAGTGGGTCCCACACTTCCCTGGGGAGGGGGTGGAAAGAGCGAGACACGGCCCTTTGAGTTAATCCTGCGGTTCCGCGCGTGCAAGCGCCGTTCTGTCACCTCTCACCAGCGACAGGCGTCGGGGCCTTTACAAGGGCGAGGAGCACAAGCCCAGCCGTCCCCCGGGCAGAGCCAGGCAGGCTGGCTTTGGAAAGCAGGGTACTGCAGGGAAGGGGAGGGGAGTACACATGGCTTCAGAGGTTGGGTGTATCTATAATTTCTGCTATCCTGCAAATGTTAAAAGTCACTAGAATATTGTACTTTCCGCTACTTCAGGACGTTCTAATGAACCAATGTGGCAAGACTACTGGACTTAATTTAATGGTACTATATATTAATACTCCTTACTATATCACGCTTGCACTAAAGATGGGGAGTGAGCAAGCCCTCTTTTGAGTGCATTGAGTTATGAATAAAGGTGGTGAAGGGTATCTAATTGTATTATCACATGTATTCCGAATGTTAAGAATCCAAGCTACGTTGAAATCAGCAATCCAGGGTTGGTAATGTTGGAGGACACATTCATTTTTACCTTGTGGATGCATAGTGCTGTAGGGGTCACTGTTGTATACAGTCTGTTTTCTATTTGTTAATAAAAAAAAAATCTACAGCATCATTGCATAATTCTTGATGTTAATAAATTTGAATAATCGGGTTTCATACAAGCTGGCTTTGCTGTCTGTTTCTTCAGCAATAAGCAGAGGCCATAGAGTCCCTTGGAGATGGGCATTCTCCCCAGCCTGTTGCCAGAGAAGTCCTTTCCCATGGGCACATCCCAGCCACGAGTGCCCCACGCTTGCGTGGACCCTGTGCCAGCAGGGAGCTCGCAGACCCTCTGGTGACAGCCCCCTTGGTGCATGCGTGTGCTCACCTCCTGCCCACCTGCAGCTGTACCGGGGTGCCCCAAGAGTCCTGAGTCCTTGGCACCTCCAGGAATGGCTCCTGCTAACCCTGTCTGTGCAGCCATGGCCCTCTCTGGCTCCCTTCCACTTCGCAAAGGGTGGATCATTCCCAGCAGGAAGCCAGTAGCCACTTTCTGCCCAGGCCATGCTGTGCGCAAGCTGTGTCAGCAGTGGCTGGGGTCTGAGACCTGCCCTCCCCACCTGCCCTACTGTCAGTTACTAATCCACTCAGGACCCCTGGATGTAGCAGGATACAGCCCTGGGGTGATGCTGAGCTTTGCTGGAAGCCTGTTTGCCTGCACCCCCTTCCCTGCCAGGGTGCTGGCTGCAGGACCAGGCTGGACTTTGCTTGTGGTTCTGCAGGAAAGAGAGGGGTCAGTGGTGGTGGGTTTGGTGGCGGTATCTGTCCTGGATGAGGCTGAGATGTTGCCAGCCTTCTGGGCTGCTGCAGTAACACTGTTCTGTGGCACTGAGCACAGTTGTGTGTGCAAAATTACTGCTCATTGCCTGGCCCTGAACTGCAAAGCAGCACCTGGGTATGTTCAGGTGTGAAACCACTGCCAGGGCATGTGGCTGTGCCCGCTCTGCGTGGGCTGGCCAGCCGCAGCCCTGCCTACATGTGAACTGCAAACCTCGGGTCAGTGCTGGCTCCCAGAGAGAACAGCACCTGCAAACAGCACAAGTGTGCAAAGGAAAGGCTAGTGCAAGGGGCAAGACCCCATGGGCCAGGGCCCCACGGCCTGTCCATCCTTCCTGAAGAAGCCAAACCTGCCCTGGCCAGCACGTGCACAACGGGTGGGAGCGTGCGGCAGGCAGACTGATGAGCTTTTCCCTGGCATGACTACAGGCATCTTCATCCTGACTCCTCGCTGACTTTGCTGGAGCTCAGCCACGAGTGGTGTTTCCTGCCAGGCCAGACCAGCGCCTGAGCAGGTGCCAGATGCAAAATGATGTTTCCACCCTCACCTGGCTGGTTCCTACCCCAGTGCTTTGCCCTGGAGTGACCTGAAGCTGGTGGAGCCTTTTTCTGGCTCTGCTGTTGAGCAGCCCCACTTGATGATGCAGATCTGAGGGCAAAGCAAGCTCCTGTCCTTCCGAGGCAGCACACATGCAGCTGTGTGTACACATGCACGTGCCAGCACTGCTGGCACTGCCACGCTTTGCTTTGGTAGCTAATGGCCCGGGGTGGGGAGGCTACGCAGCCGAGCACGTGCCTGCTCGTACGCAGGTGCATCTGGGGAGGAAGGAGGAAGGGCACCATAGCCACTGTGCTTGAGGAAGCTGGGGAGCGGGCAGGGAGCACCTGTCTGTGCTGCAGTGTGAGTGCTTCGGCCGTGCTGCTAAACCACAGCAGTAGTGACAATGCTTTTGCCACATGGACGTGCCACTCACCAAGCACACACCAGGCACTGCCATGTGCACAGCACGAACCTCTAGGCTGTGTGTGACTCCAAATGCAGGGGTTTGCTCTCACCAAAAGCAGCAGTTGCCAGAACACCTGTGTATATGCACAAGCACATGCACACAAACCTTAGTCCTTGCCTGAGAACACTTGGGGCTTCTCTCCCCATTTGAGGTCATGTTCTTAGCCCAAACCCTTTACAACCGACCCAGGAAAAACATGAGGAAGCAAAACACTCCCAAGTGATCAACTGTGTGGGCTCCACTTCTCTGTCTGCCACGTGTAAGGCACAGCACGACCTTTTTGGGTGGTGAGTGAGCTTGGCTATATACTGAGTAGAAACAGGAGGAGGCAGGGAGAGAGGGAACAAGCGTCTCAGCACAGACTGGCAACAACGTGACTGAGCCCAGGCTATTGCTGGGCAGAGGCTGTGTAGGTGCACTCACACTGCAGAGGTGAAGCCATGCAGCCAAAGCCTTGTGCTGGCCTCAGGGCCAAGAAAGGCTCAGTGCGTAGAGAGGGCCAAGAGGCCACCAAAGTGTGAGGACATGCCACCTCGGCAGAGGACAGCCAGGTCAGAGAGCAGCAAAGGCAGCTGCTGCCTGTGGAGGAAGCGCCACTCCCCCACCTTCCTCACACATAGTTAGCACAGCTCCAAAGCAGGTGGAGCCTTATCAGTTTAAAAGTGCTTATTCTTTTAACATTTATTTCCCTTTATCTCTGCATAGCTCACAAAATAAAAGGGGAACAAAAAAACCCAAATTACTAAGCACACAGAGTGGACAGACGCAGAGGCAAACCCAGCCTGCCCTCAGAGCCCGCGCCGTGGCTTGTGCCGTGCCCCAGGCAGAGCCACGCTGCCTCTTCCCAGGGCCTGGCACTGCTGTGCCTGGGCTGCGGTGCTCAGCTGTCCCTGCCCAGAAAGGATTTAGCCGAGCTGCCATTTTTCCATTTTTTTGCCCCATTTTCTTTGGTATCAGTGTGAGACTTCTCCCTCCCTCTGTTACCAGCCTGGCTTTCCGGTGCCACGCTGTGCTCCAGATCTGAAGAGAATGGTCCGGAGATGGTGCCGTAGGGTGGCGTTTGGCCTCGTTCCTTTGGAGCCTCTCTGACAGAGCAGCCACATTCACAGTGAGCAGTGGAGCTGGGTAGTTACTGATGGCTTCTTCTTTTTTCTTTTTTTTTTTTTCCTACTGAAAATTTTCCATCCCTTAATTGTACCAGGTAGCCCGAATGCAGCCTTAGATAAGCAGCTTTGTAAAGGGCACGGTTTGGCAGGTGGGACAGCAGCTAAATGGCAGCTAGTCAAAGGTGAACTTCTGGGCACTGAGGTGCTCTTCTGCTCTTTCTGTTTTCATTTTTTCATTAATTCCATCAATTCCTGTAGCAAGAAAGCTGTGTAGGCTGTGCCTAGGCTTGGCTTGCCTCCTAGTGATGTTAAATCATAGAATCATAGAACAGTTTGGGTTGGAAGGGACCTTTAAAGATCATCTAGTCCAATTACATCCTGCACAAGCACTTGCCCTTTGGGATTCCATTGCTTTCAATTTTGTTTTTCAAGAGCAGAAATAGTTGTTAAATAAAGAAAAGAAACAGCTGCACCACTGAACAAATCTGAGCTTAGTCTGCAGAGTAGCTTGGCAACTCCTTCCCCCACAGTCCTGGCATTTCTTGTTCTCAGCAATGTTGCCATTTCCATTTGTGAAGTTCCCCAGTTAAAGTGACTTTTTTTTTCCTCTCTCTCTTTTTTTGCCTGCTCTGACCTGGTTTATTTCTGAGAGCAGGTAAAATTCTGATCCTTTCAATTAAAAGCTAGTTGTTGCCCTTTTGCCAGTTTTAGTAAGTAACCTCAGTCCACAGGGATTTTGTTATATGTCACTGAGCTTTCCTGCCTACACCTTTCTGCTCACAGCAACATTTTGCCACTTATCATCACAAAAAAGACTGGTTCACATCTCCTGATATTAGAAAGTTGGTCTTTCTTGACTAATGGATAGCAAGTGCAGCTGCCAGGCCACCAGAAAGGCCAGAACACAGAGTTCGTCTCAGGACCGTTACCTGACAGCTGCCTGTGTTGGTACCATCTGTAGGAGGCTGTGTTGTGCCTGCTGTGATTTTGATCCACTTTGGGATTCTGGTCGACATCCCTGGCAATTCCGAGTCTGAGCGGGTCAGAACAAAATCTGTGTTGGAATGCCGTTTTGGTAAGTTGTTTCAGGGCTGCCGCGTGCCCACAGCCTGACACCAAAGGTAACAGGTTTCAGGACAGACAGACAGTGAAATTAAGGCTTTGTTCAGGTGTGAGGGACCGAGTGTGGTCTCTGAGGATGGTTACGAGATTTTTTGGGTGGGTTGCGCTTACTTTCAAGTTGCCTATTGGCACTCACATTTAAAAAGCATTTAGCAAAACACGAGCTGGGTCTCTTTAGCTTGGAGGAGGCTGAGGGGGGACCTTATTAATGTTTATAAATATGAAAAGCGCGAATGTCAGGAGGATGGAGCCAGGCTCTGCTCGGTGACAAACAATGATAGGACAAGGGGCAATGGCTGCAAGCTGGAACACAGGAGGTTCCGCTTAAACTTCAGAAGAAACTTCTTTACTGTGAGGGTGACAGAGCACTGGGACAGGCTGCCCAGGGAGGTTGTGGAGACTCCTTCTCTGGAGACATTCAAGACCAACCTGGACGCCTTCCTGTGTGATCTCATCTGGGTGTTCCTGCTCCGGCAGGGGGGTTGGACTGGATGATCTTTTGAGGTCCCTTCCAATCCCTGACATTCTGTGATTGTGTGAAAATCGCAGCCAGTCCCAGCCAAGGGGGGGGATCAACATCCCTAGAGAGGCTCTGTCAAGTGTTCAGCCTTGACCACACTTGAAAGCCAGTCAGCTCCCAGTCCTCACCACAGCGGCACTGGATTATCGACGACATACACTGGCCACGGAGGCTTTTTCCATGTTTCCAGCTGACCCATCTGTGCCAGCGAAACTCCCACGCGGGAGCCGGGCCGGGCGCAGGTCCAGCCCCAGGCTGCGTTTGCTGCCAAGTTTGCACCGTATCAGCTGCTGCCGTGGCTCTGCTCACACACCGATACTGGGGGACTGCCATTCGCTGCGCTAATACGTTCCACCGGCACGTGCCCGCGGTGTGCCACCCAGCCGCCCACGTACGCGGCACTGATACCCGCCACTTCCGACCGGCTGCACCGGCTGCTGCTGCCCCGCGGGCGGTGTCAAGGGCCCCGGCCGCCCCGGGCGGGCCCCGAGTCCCTGCAGTGGGACTGCACGCTACGGCCCCACGTATCTGCCGGCAAAAGGCTGCTGCGCGGGCGGGCGAGGCTCCTGCGGCCGCTTGGCCGGTCCAGCCCGGCATCTCCCTTGAGGGCAGGGCCAGGAGCCCCGTGGAGCTCAGGCCTTCCCTGCGCCGCTGCGACGCCAAGCAGTCGCGCTGCCCTCGGGCCTGGGCTCTGCCCTCACCCCCCGTGGGTGGCCGCGGGGAGCCGGGGGCTGCTGTGGGGGCCCCGGCCCGTCCCAGCCCGGCCCAGCCCGGCGCGGCCTCCCCAGGGCCCCGGAGCAGGCCCGGGCCTCCCTAGCAACCGCCCCCTAGGGCCGGCCCGGCCCTCGGCCCGCCCGCCTAGCAACCGCCCCGCTCCCGGCCTCCTGATTCGCTGGCCTGCCCCAGCAGGCCGTCGAATTCCTATTGGCTGTGAAGCGGGAGCGGGCAGCGATTGGCTGCGGCAGCGGGGGCGGGGCGGGCGGTGGAGGGGAAGGGGGCGGGGCGGGACTCGGGCGGTGGGGAACGGTTGCGGTGGCGTCGGCGGCCTCCGGACTCATTGGGCGCGTGGTGCGGAGGGATACGGCGGCCGGGCACTGAACCGGGGGGAGGGCGGAGGCGGCGAAGAAGAGGGACGCGCTGCTGACGTGAGCACGGCGGGCGGGGACTCGGGCCCCTCCGTGTCGGAACGGGCTCGCCCCGGCCGGGCGGGGGGGGAGGGGCGTGGATCGGTGGCGTTCTCCGCCGTGAGGAGGAAAGAGAGAGCCGTGGGCCTGACGGGCAGGCGCCTTCCGCCAATGGGGAGGCAGGGCTGGTGCGGACCCCGCGGCGATTGGCCGGCGGGCGGAGGGGGCGGGGCGTGGGCTCACGACGGGGCCCGCCCAGCGGGGCGGGGCGGCGTGGGGGAGGGGTGCGGGGGTGACCCGCCCCCCTCCCCCCCCCCCCCCCATATCCCCCCCTCCTCCGTGTAGGGCCAGCCCGGCAACATGGCCTCGGAGCTGGAGAGCCTCAACCCCAGCGCGCGGATCATGACCTTCCGCCCCACCATGGAGCAGTTCCGGGACTTCAGCCGCTACATCGCCTACGTGGAGTCGCAGGGCGCCCACCGCGCCGGGCTGGCCAAGGTGCGACCCCCACCCCACGCAGCCCCGTCCCGGGCGGAGGCCGCGCACCGGGCTCGCTCAGCGGGGCCGGGCCGCCTCCGCCCTTTGTTTACCGCGCAGCGCCAGTGGGGCGGGCGGGCCCCGGCCCGGGTTTTCATCCCGACGGCCCCACGTTCGGTGCGTTCGGCGGGCCGGGCAGGGCCGGCCCGGGCTGGGCTGGGGTGCCCGGCGGTGAACGGGTGGGTGTTGTTCCCGCAGATCATTCCCCCAAAGGAGTGGAAGCCCCGGCAGTGCTACGATGACATCGACGAGCTCGTCATCCCAGCGCCCATCCAGCAGGTGGTGACGGGGCAGTCCGGCCTCTTCACGCAGTACAACATCCAGAAGAAGGCCATGACCGTCCGCGAGTTCCGCAGGATCGCTAACAGCGACAAGTGCGTCCGCCGCACCGTGCGCGGAGTTAGTGCCTGCCTGCCCGAGTTCCCCGGGGCTGGGTCCTGGGTATGGCCTGGTGCCCCTCAGAGGCGTGAACGCAGGGCCCCAAGCAGATGCGGCGTGTTTGTGTGACTGGCACCGTGTGTGGGTGGGGAGCTTTGTTGCTTGTGTCATCTGGCGAGAGGATACCTAGTGCGGGCAGAACTTCTTGTTTGTGCTGCAGACTCCCGTCTGTCCCCAGTAGGTAGACCGTCAAAATATTTACAGAGTAGAATAGTAGAGAAAGGAATGCTCTAGTCGTGAAAAAGGAGACAAAGATCACTTTAAAAGGAGTTTAAGCAAAACAGCCTTTGAAGTAACTGTTTACAAATAGCGTTGGAAGTGCCAGCTGCAGTCAGTCCAGTGAAGCTTACTTGATCTCGCAAGAGCAGTGCACATCAGATATCTTAGGATTCTGTTTCTCTGATAGAATAATTTAATGAAATTTACTCTTCTGTGCTATGCATGTGACTGTTTGGAATACAGATACATGCACACGCATTAAATAGGTGTTAGTGTGTAAATTAGATCCCCCAGTGCTGCCCGAAGAGGCCAGTACACAGTTAGCAGGAAATGGGCATCAAGAGCAGATATTTTGCTAGTAAACTAAGTATGCTTGACCACTTTACTAGCAGGTGAGTTTGGAAATGTTTGTTACTTTTACAGGGTAGAAAACTGTTTTGTTTTGTTTTCCTGAGTTGTTCTTTGCATCATTTCTGGTTTTGATTACATCCTTCCTCCCTAAGTAGCGACAACTAGAAAGTGAAATTGTTCTGACCTCAAAGAAGTGCACAAAGCAAAAATGAAGGTAAACTGAGAAATGGGGAAAGTGATTTTCTTCCTGATCCATTATTCCCAAGTCTCATAGGAACAGAGCTGTGGGTGCTTTCATTGCTTTCTGGGAATTAGGGGTCTGGCTGATAACCCGCATTAGGTATTTTTATTGTAGCTTTCAGTTCTTTCAGTGATGGAAAATGTTGGTTTAGATTCATCACATATCAAACTGCAAAGTCTTCAGTATCTTTGTTTTTTTCAGGTACTGCACACCACGCTACACAGACTTTGAAGACCTTGAGCGAAAATACTGGAAGAACCTTACCTTCAATGCCCCCATCTACGGTGCTGATGTTAACGGCACTCTTTATGATAAGGTAAGGAAACTGTTTTGGTTTTGAAGTAGCACTTATCCCTGTATGTTGCATTCCATACACACTGATGTAGCATTTGACTCTTTAACTTTCAGAAAGAGTTAATCATAGTATTAGCAGAGTTCCAGCTTCTGGAGTAGGCAGGGACACAATAAACCATGTGTTTATAACATACCCTCTATTTAACCCTAACAGTTAAAGAACGCTAGCAGAGGTGTTGTTCTAAGGGATCTTTGTTAGTACTTCAGTGTAATACAGCTTAGTTGAAGAAAGCAAAAACTGCTGTTGTGTAGATGTTGCTTTTACGGTGCTTTGTCCTGAAAGGCCTGTGAGAGTTCAGGTGCTGATCAGTGAACACACACTGCTTTGGTGTCCACTAATGCACATAGTTTTGTGGGACAGCTCTGTAGCCATTATGTCTTAGGTTGATAAACGTTAGAAAAGGGTACAAGTTCTGCTTGCTAGTCTCCTAAATAATGATGACTTACTCTTTTAGAAGATGTTTGGAATGAAAAATGCTTTTGTTCAAGATGGTTTGGACATGGGCTCAAGCTCCCACTATTGTTCTCTGCTCTACAAAGTCTGTAGCTTCGTTACTATTTCTCCTTCCTACTCGTTATGTTGGCTGATAACTTTTTTTTTCCTCCACAAAAGGTAGCTATTAAACAATCAGTATGTAAGCTAACACCATGGAAAACTTTTGTGTTAGGTAAACTAGCTAATGAGTTTGAGCTATGCCAGTGGCTGATTTGTCTTCATGTGCTGTTTCACAAGTGTCTGATAGCTGTTACAACTGTCGTCTGAGTTGTGTGGGTCTGTTCTCTGGAGCGCTCGTTTAACACGGGGCTTGTGTTTTGCAGCACGTAGATGCGTGGAACATTGGCAGATTGAACACCATCCTGGATATTGTGGAGAATGAAAGTGGCATAACCATTGAAGGGGTGAATACTCCTTATCTGTATTTTGGCATGTGGAAAACTTCCTTTGCTTGGCATACTGAGGACATGGATCTCTACAGTATTAACTACTTGCATTTTGGGGAACCCAAGTCCTGGTAAGATTTTTCTAAAGAAGCTTCTAGATGTAGAAAAAGAAAAATATTTGAGTCAAAATTGTGAAGTTAAGAGAGTTGACTAAAGGAGTTACCATTCCTCTGATCTTGCACTGCAGTTGTATCTGATGACAAGAACGCTAGAAACCTGTAAGGAGCTGCAAGGCAGTGCAAGTCCTCAGTAGCATTTGTTTGGTTACCTTCTAGAAAGCCCATTTGCTGTTGTGATGTTCTCCAGAATTATACTGTAAGGTGGATGCTCTCTGCTGCAGTAGAGCCAGAACTTGGAAAACTTGCTTATGATTTCCCGAGGTTCTAAAATGACCATGCAGAGGCCATATGCCTGTTGTCACACAGGCACTAGGGGAACAGGCAATTCTTAACAGACTTTGAAATATAGCTGTTTATCATAGATTTAAAAGCAGCATAGTGGATCTTGCTGAGTGGTTCTCCCAGTGTCTGACCTTTCATGATTTTTTTTAGGGGAGGCTCCCAAATTTTTCTGTAGCATGTGTTGCATTTTAAGAGTGAATCATTCCCTTCTGTTCGCAAATAAATTTCTCAAGCAACTTCAACAATTGTTTCCATGGCAGTTTTGTTGGAAACTAGTATTTTTGGCTGCCTTTTAATACAACTTCGAAGTGAAAAATAATAGCTAGCACCATGTGTGACCAGTGAACAACCCCATGCAGTGGCAATAGCATGGGAACAGAAAACAGAATAGTTTAGTCAGATAAACCTTTTGTCCATTGCTTCTTCTACAGTAGTATGTGGAAGAAGTTAACTTTGCTGTTGCCTTAGTGTGGCTTGTTTAATGAGGAACTCCATCCAAAATATAGCACTCTATTCCAGAGTGAAAGAAAGCGAAGTGGGTGGGTTTGTTTGCTGAATGGAGGCTTGTGACACCCAGAAAAAGGTTTGTACAGAGAAAGGGATGTAGCCCTAAAGAGCACCCGCAAGTTGTGCACACGTTAAGGATGTAGCATCGTGTCTGATTTGGTCCCATCTTGGTCTGAGCAGCTCAAAGAGATAATTCTATTTTCTTACTTACTCTATGTTCCTCCTTGCACTGAGTGTACTAGCAATTGCACAGCTGTGAACTGGGACAGGCCAGGAAGTGCTCTTACCTTTCTTCTCACAATTCATGTTTTGCTGCACAGATCTGCTAATTAAGTGCATCAGACTTTTAAGCTCCTTAAATGCTTAAGCAAAAGTCAGTGGAGGAGATGGTTAGCTTTTGGTTCTTGATTTGTCTTGGGATAAAGAAGAGTCCTTGATAAAGATTTTAGCCTTATATCATCAGACTTTGAAAGAGCCAGTGTAGAGATGGAGGATTTTTTTTTAAGTAATTCATGCCTTGATGCCTGTTTGTGATTTCCAATCAAACTTTGAGATTTTCTCATGTCAGTTGAACTTAACAAACTTGTTTTTATGATTGCAGGTACTCCATCCCTCCAGAGCATGGGAAGCGACTAGAGAGACTTGCAAAAGGTAATTGGTGGGTTGGACAGCTGCAGTGGGTTTCAGCTCTTTTAGAATATGACATGTGACTTAGGAGAGCACAGGGTAGCATGACTGAACTGATAATTTGCCTTTTAGAATACAGATTATATTGCTTCTGAGTGTTTGTTTATAGTATATACACAAGAGAAGTGTCACATTAAAGGTTAGACAGACCACAGCTGCATTATTTGTAATGAGAAAATCCTTAACTATTGATTATTAGAACTAGAAGGTTACAGCCAAGGGAAGGTTATTCTGTGGGCAATTTTTCTCTCTTTCAAACTTCAGATAAGGTGGCCCATAGTTTTAGGCTTAGGGAAAAATACTGTTTAGACAGTAACTTTTCCTAAAAATTACTGAAAATTAATTTAGTTCACAGCAGAACAGTAACATCTCTGCTTGCCTCTATTTCAAACAGGTTTCTTTCCAGGAAGTGCCCAAAGCTGTGAAGCGTTTCTCCGTCACAAGATGACCCTCATCTCTCCATCAATTCTGAAGAAATACGGCATCCCATTTGATAAGGTGTAGAAAAGTAATCGTGGTTATACCAGCTCAGTCGAGAGGTTCATGCAGCCCTCTCTCATCTCCAGCAGCAGCCAGCAGCAGATGCTTAGAGAGGAAAATGGGAACAGGGAGGCTATAAGACAGTCCTTTCCCACTGTACCTCCATTTATCCAGCAGCTAGGGTCTGAAAGTTTGAGACAGAAAAATCTGTTAAGGAAAGGCTCTGTCTTTGGTGGGGTTTTTGTTGTTTTGTTGGGATTGTTTTTGTTTGTTTGTTTTACTTAAAACTATACACAACATCCTCTTTTTAGATTAACTTCACTGCTTAGCTGTGTATTCAGTGAAAAGTAGGTTTTTTTTATTTCTGTTTTGTCCCTTGCTAACTTATTTTATTGTGATCTGCTTTCTCAATAGAAAATATGGCTTGTTCCCTATTATTTTTTTTTCCATTACATTAATAATTTTATAGCCTTCCTTGCTTTCTCAGGTGATAATCTGCCACCCACCTTCCCCACACACACACTGAAGATCTAGTCTCCAAGTCCTTATTCAGAAGTACTGTCACATTTGCATGGACAGTTGAAGGGTTTTCTTTTCATGGACTTTTGTTAAACACTGGGGAAACATTGGAAGAGCAGTGGTGGAAGGATGACTGAGCTGTACTTGAATATGAACAGCAAAAAAAAAGTAGTAAATTTCTAAGTTGTGTGTGAATAGAAATTTTACTTGGCTTTAGATACTGTTCAGCCAAGCTTCTAGCACCTTCACACACCTTGTCACAGGGTATTTTCATATGTATAACAACTTCTGTGCTGTTTTGACCAGTTGTGTTGTGCTTTAGTAAAAACTGTTGAGTGTTGCTTTCCAATAAACAGATACATAAGTAGGAGAAAAGTGAAGATAAGCATCAAGTCTGTCCATTGCAGCAAGTAACTCCAGCCACCATCCGTGGGTGGGGGGTTCAGATACGCTGCATGAGGGGTACAAGGGGCTCCTTTCACTCAGACCCACCAAGTAAACTCTTTTAAGTTATGAATAACAATGTTATGTCTCATTTCTCTTCTAGGTGACACAGGAGGCTGGAGAGTTCATGATAACCTTTCCTTATAGCTATCATGCTGGATTTAATCATGGCTTCAACTGTGCTGAATCTACCAACTTCGCTACTCTTCGGTGGATCGAGTATGGGAAGCAGTCTGTGCTGGTAAGTGGTCAGTTGCCATCCTGTTGTGTAAAAATAACCTGAATGCAACACCTAATGCTCTGCTGCTCATTAAGCCCCCAGTGTTTACTGTAAGGGAGTGAATTCAGTGCTTTGTCCATTTAAGATATGATGTTTGCTTTCTCGTACAGTAACAATATCCAGTCACCCTCCTGTTTCATGTCCTTGTTTCAACTATGGATAGTATATAACAAGTTTTTTAGCTCTGTGTAGATAAAATGAAGCTTCGAAGAAAAACAAGGAACTGGTTGTGTTTCCAAAGATGGAAGGGTGTGCTTGGTGGTCAGGACTCGTTAGTATTTGGTCTGATACTTTAACAATTCCTTATTGACTGTTTAGCCTGGAAGTATGACTTTGGTAATTGAAGTCACTTACCAAGTATCTTGTCTGAACCTTTAGACTGGATAATGTTATATCCCTGTAGAGGTGCCTTACAAATGTGGGTTATGTTTTCAGAAGTTACACTGAAAGCGAATGCTTTGAAGCACCAGTTGTAACCACGCCCTGATGAGGGGGTCCTGTACTGCTCTGGGTAGGCCTAGAGTTTGTGTGGCTCCGATTTCCTCGTTATAGTCCCTGGTTTTGCTGACTGTTTTTGTATGAGCTCTTTTTTAAAGCAGTCAGCTTCTACTAGCAACTCTGTAAATAGGCTGGTGAGCTTTCTTTCTTAGTTATTGTGATAACATCTGGTTTTCTGTTTCATCATTTTTGCTGGCTTTTCTGCCTGGTTTTCAGTAGCTTAGTATATGCCTTTTTGATTTCCTGGGAAAGAGTCTTTAAAGAGTTCTGAGGCTTAATTACATGTGGGATTTTTTGTTTTTCAGTTTCTGAAAGCAAAGTGATATAGGAATGCAGAGTAGAATTGTTGAGTATTTGCCCTTACTTGAGAATTTTTTTTTTACTTCAGTGCTCGTGTCGGAAGGACATGGTGAAGATCTCCATGGACGTGTTTGTGAGGAAGTATCAGCCAGATCGTTACAAGCTTTGGAAAGCCGGGAAGGACGTGACTGTCATTGACCATGCTCTTCCAACCCCAGAGGCAGCAGAGTTCCTTAAAGGGGATCTTATGCAAAAAGTCAAAAATGGGAAACACTGTGCTGAGGAAATGGAAACAGGAGAGACGTGTAAAGAGGAGGTGGATGGGGATGAGACAAAAAGGTAATGCTATCCGGGCTGCATGCTGCAACATCAGTGTGCAGTTCCTGGCTGCTGAAGTTGGACAGACTAATCATCTTACATTTTGCAGTTAAATCTTTTTCAGCCAGTGTCAGCTGCTATTCCTAAAGCTGTCTTTGGTGGTGGGTTGGGATTTTTTCATGTTTTGGGTTTTGTTTGGGTTTTGTTGTTTAATAGAAAGAGTTCCTGGCTGGAACATAGCTGCCTAATACATGATCAACAGATGCTGAGGAGTCATCCCTAAGGACTACTGACTCTGCTTTTGTAAAGGCAAAGAAAACACTTCAGAATAATTTGGAAACTTACTTGGCTTGCCAGATGCTGTCTCATAAAACACTGATCCAAACTAGGCAGTATTTTGTGCATCCAGACAGAAATTGAAGGTGCTTATGTGTTTGGTAACCTGACGTACGGATTTGTCTTCTGCAGCATCCCCAAGCATCGCATAGGAACGAAAAGGCACAGGGTCTGCCTGGAAGTGCCTCAGGAGGTGAGTGAGAGCGAGGCCTTCCCCAAGGAGGAGCTGAGCTCCACACAGTATGAAACAGACATGGCAGAGCCTCGTGGGAGACCTACGAGTGAAATTGTGCAGCAAGGTGAACAAAGGCTCAAGCTTCCAGGTAACTGTGTGTCAAGCTTTATTCTGTTATCAGGGGACAGGGTGTTAATTCTTCAGGGAGAGAAGCTGCTGGAGCTGAATCTTGGGCCATCTTTCCTACCATGCTAGTTGGTAGGATGTTGTCATGTCCAAAAAAGTAGACACTAGTTTGTCAGACCCATGGCAAGCACTTCAGAAATCTACTGTGACAAAACTTGAGATACTACCATCTGATTTTTCAAGACCAGAGAGTGCACCTAGAACAATTTCATATTGTCCCCTTTAATTAAATTTATCTGACACTTCTGCCACTGATTTGAGTAAATGAAATAACGAGAACTTGAATTGTTAGCTTTTGGGGTGTATCTGTGGGTAACTCCCCAGTGAGAGTTCTATTAAAAAAATGTTGGGGGAGAGCAAAAGTGTAGGCAGCCATCCTGTGGTTGCTTCAGTGACTGACTGACCAGGTAGGTCATGGAGATGTTGCTTTTCAGCTGAATTAAAAGGAACAGGAAGTACTGCATGAGACTTGCTTAAGAAAGCAATGTTTCTAGCTTTTGATTTTTACTTTTTTTATTTTGCCTGCCTGAATACAGAAGTGTGTTGGATGCCTCAGTAGTCTGAGGTCCTCTGTATCCCTGTTTAATGTGACCTGTAATGTGACCAATAGAAATTGCTTAGTAAAACATATGCACATTTCCTGGTAGTGTGGGTCTGGTGTGCTGTATAGATGTTTTATTTGTAATTTTATAGTAAGCGGGATGGAGGAAAATCAGTGTGGCTTATAATGGGTCAGTTATCCTTGCTCTTAAGGGAGTAGCAAGGGGCTTATGGAACAATGTAAGAACAGGGCAGACTTATCTGATGCCTCCCTCTAGAATTCTGTTTTCCAGCCTTTTGCAGTTTTTATTTAGTAATCTTATTGGTTTGTGGATTTTTATTTTTCTTCTATTAAGTCTCCCATGAACCCGTGTAACCTCTTACCCACAGCATCGTGTGGCCAGGAGTTGGGCTGTTTTAGCTATGCTGTATAAAGGATCATCTCTCTTTATTTTGAACTTACTGTCTACTGGTTTTGTTTGATAGACCTTAGTTCTTGTACTGGAAGAGGCAATGAGCAGATGCTTTTTTTCTCTCTCTCTGTAAGCCACCCATGATTTTATAGGTGTTTGAAATAATGATCTATTCTTTACATGACTTAATATTACTTTTTAGTATGTAGTAGTTCGCTTTCCTGTTTTGCTTTGTGTAAATGGTTGCACAAATGTTCTCTTTGCTACCCAGACTTTAGAAAAAGTCAGTATATAATTTCTTCTAGATCGTGTGGACTCTGCCAAATTTGAAGAACTGAAAACAGTGAAGCTTGAGGAAGAAGAAGAGGAAGAGCAAGAAGCAGCTGCGTTAGATCTCTCCATTTCACATGCTTCAGATTCCACTTCAGTTTTGAAAACTTCAAAGCCAGGCACAACTTCCAGCATTCAGCCCAGCTCACCTGCATATTCTGGTTCTTCAGACTCAGAATCAACTGATCCATTGGCAAAACGAACTCTTCCTGGGCCAGCTGGGGTGCTCACAGTCCATAGCTACGCTAAGGGGGATGCCAGCGGGTCTGACAGCGAGCAGACTTCAGGAAAGAAAGCCAGTGCCACCACCAGTGTGAATGAGCAAGAGCTGGCAGAGGTATGAACAGCAGGAGTGCTGAAAGTGTAAGGGCTGTATTATGTGGTCATGGATTTCCTGTGACAAAACTTCCTGTCTGTGCTGATTACATTTTGGGACCACTGGAGTTTGCATAGCAGGTGGCTTACTTGTTAATGTGTTTTGGGATACCTGTGAGTTTTGCTAAACAAACAAGAATTAAGATGAAAGTCTTACACTCTTACCTCTTCCAGAAAACAAGGTGATCCCTTGTTTTGAGAGCTTCTCTAAATTATTTAAGTGCTTTAAGGGAAAGGATAGCTTGGTGGTTTTGACATGGTAGTGTTACAGGCTTATTCAGGTCCTTTTATAGTAACAGACACCTCTTTGTACCTAAAATTAATCTAGTTCAATTCAGCCTTTGTTACAAGCACATTAATATGTTTGAGAGCTTTTTTCTTATAAAATCTCATACGTGTGTACATCTGTGCATCCCTTTTAAAAAAAAGAAAAGATGGAACAAAAATTATTGGTTGGATGGATGTAAATATGAGTGTTTAAAAACTGCCAATTAATGTTTTATTAGACAACCAAAGAGAAGGCTGTAATAGTTAAAATCTTACCTGGTTGTGTCTTTTCAAATTATTTTGTTTCCCTCTTTAGATTTATGTTTAGAGTGGGAGGCTGATAATGGTTATGTCTTAGAAATTCAGAAATTACAGAAATGGAACAGAAAATGGGAAAATCTGTTGATAATTAAGCTGAAACAGAAAGGATTGTCATGGATATTTAAACTAAATAAATTCTGTTGCTGATACTGATGTGTCTGTTGCATACTCCATAGAGGGAAAAGGTGAAATTTTGAATGGATGCAGATTGTTTTCCCCAGTATGGTGTATTTTGAAACAAATTTTCCATCAGATGGAAATGTGAATGCTAATTTCTATTTGAATAAGAGCATTTCTGTTTCTTAGAAATCTTGTATCCAACTCTGTGTAGGAGATCTACTGATTGTTGTGCTCTCTACTGGCTTCTTTTATGAAAAGCAAAGATTTTAAAAGTTTTAAGATGCATTTAATCTCAGATTTGCTTCTGCTTTTAGAGGAATAACAGATTAGAAAAGAAAAGAAGTCTCTCTTACCTACTGAGAGACTTCTTGGGCTGTTAAAATCATTGCCTTTATTGCCTTGCTTGTCAGCTTAGTAATGATTTTGTCAGTGTCACTTGTTTTTACATAAGGCTATGGGATGAGAAAATAACTATTGTAGTCTCTTTCCAGTCTATCTGGAGAGACATCAGTTGAAGTAATAAACAGAGAGGGTGAAAGTTTCCTTCATTTAAAATAAGCCTTTTAGTTTGAGGTGCCAATGAACTCTGTGACTTTTATTCTACTTTATTATTTTTTATTTTTAAATTTGGAATTTTTAAGTTGCTGTAGAAACTGAGAATTTCTTCAGAATACGTGACACTTAGTATTGTGGCTCTTCTAAGCTGAGCCATTCAACTTGTCTCTCTTTGTTTTGGTCTTTTATATGATTCTTATATAAACAGACTTGCATGAAAAGCTACACTGGGACCTGTGAGAAGTCTCTGTTCTGGTACAGCTCTGTCTGGTTTTCCCTAGCAAAAGTGCAGCAAGCAGGTTTTTCAGAAACTTTGCTAGGTTAGAGCTGAAGTTAGTTTGTTAGAAATGAAATCATGGAAGCATGTGTGCATTTTGTGGAGATTTCTTTAAGTTCAAAATAAATCACTTTAAAAATAGTGTCCAAAGGACACGTGCTAATTGACTGCTGAATTGATTCTCCTTGTCCAGGTAGCAAAGGAGTACATAAGATCAGTGAAGGAGAGTAAGAAGTCCAAGGGTCGTCGCCAGCCACTGAGCAAGCTCCCACGCCATCACCCGCTCTTGGTTAAAGACTGCCTCAGTGATGATGGTGAGTGAGCCTTGTGCCCTTTGGGAAACTGTAGAGAGGGTCTCAGCTTCTGGTGACAGTTCCATTAAGTAACTGGTAACAAACAGGGCTCAGCAAGTGACACCTCTGCATCCTAGACAAGGTGCTTATCTCAGTTTTTTGTGCTTGCTTTTCTTTCGAATAGTGTCTTTCTTTCCTCTTCCATGCTTTGGAAAGTCACAACTCTGAAAGGAAAATTAAATCAGTACCAGAGACTGGTGCTGTGGAGTGTTCCAGTTATTTCTGTAAATATTAATTATTTTTTAAAAAACAAACAAAAAAACACCCAAAAAACAAACCAACTTTGACTGACAGCATTAGTCTTGACATAACTTGGAGCTGGTGCTAGTAGGCCAGTAAGCCTATCTTGTGTCTCCACAGTTGCTCAATTAGTTGAAGGCTCTTAAAAAGGAGACTTGGAGTTATTGGCTTCTATCAGTCTTCTGTAAATTTGATTTCTGGCTGTCTTTTTGTCATCTCCATTCATAACTTCTTGCCTTACTTAGTTTCATTGGCAAGAAGGATATATGTAAAAGGACACATAATCACTGAGTTAATTATCTGTTATTGCAGAGGCATCGGAGCAACTAACTCCTGAAGAAGAGGCTGAGGAGACAGAAGCATGGGCCAAGCCACTTAGCCAGCTGTGGCAGAATCGACCACCAAATTTTGAGGCTGAGAAAGAATACAACCGAACCATGGCTCAGCAGTCTCCTTACTGTGCTGTTTGTATGCTCTTCCAGACGTACCAGGTAGGTAGACAAAGTCTGTTAATGTTATCCTAGAGGTGACTGAATCAGTTGCTGCTGTGATGCATGGTTTTAAAGACATTGCTTTGCATATTGCCAGAAAAGCTGTATCAGTGTTGCAGTCTTCCCAATAAGTTGTTCCAGGAGAGCACAATTGGGTGAACCTCACCGTAGTTGTGGTGGACTGTCTCTGGGTTCCCAGGGGCTTGCTTAGCTGTTCAGCAGAAGCTTTTGTGTTCTGTGGCTTTTGCTAGAACTACAGAATGGAGCTTGAATGTTGCTGGAGCTGACTATAAAATCCAATTTGTCTTTTCCTGATTGACAGCTTCATTTCTGCACTCTTTTAAAAAACAGTTTTAAGTCCACCCATAGTACATGGTCTCTGGGGAGCTGGCAAGGAAGAAAACCTTTTACTTAAAAGGATTTAGGGTGGTGTTTGTGGATGGCATAGATAGAAAGCAGTCTTTTCTTGGAGTATAACCCATATTGACAGTAGCTCTGGCATGGGAAAGTGTGCTTTAATAAAGGGTGACTGTAGCAATGCATAGCTTGGGATGGGCTGCAGAACCCCTTTGTCATGTTGACTGAATGCTTAGGCAGTAATCCCACTGAATTTCTTGCTGTGCCTGAGATAAGTAATTTTAAGGTAGCTGACTGGTTGTCTGATAGTGTGTTCCACCTGCAACTTAGAGATACTTTGTCACTTCCCGTATCCTAAGTGTATTTGATTCATTTGAGATCACTGTGTGATTATGGTGGCACTAGAAACACATTCACCACAGTTTTGGAAATAGAGGCCTTGAATTTTTGTTGAGGGTGTATGTTGCATATAGTTGCTCATTCCCATGAAAGCCATCGACCATAGTTTCTGTTTGATCTGGCTGTTGATCCCCAAGAGTACATTCTTGTTAGGACTGGAAAGTCTACATAGAAGCTGCATAGCACAGGGGGTTTTCACTAGTGCTGACACTGTATAAAGTTAACAGTTTGAGGATAGTTTAAGTTCTGTTAGCCTCTTTTTTGAGTTCTAAATGCTATTAAGCAGAAAACTCTAGCTGCAGGTTTTCAAACGTCTGCCTACAGCAGGCAGCGAAGGAGAAACTTGGTTCCAAGATCTGAGCTGTGGTTAGAGTCTTTGTTCCAACTTCAGAAAGTCTATAGCACGTCTGGGAACTCACTTCAGCTACCCATTCAAATAAAAAATTGGCACAAAAGGGCAGGCAAATATTCACTTTTCCTTTGTGAAGAAGAAAAGTATCCAGCTGCTTGGGGAGAAAAAAAGTCTCGTTTTCTTCAGCTTTGTTACAGATTTCCCTCAGTCATTTAAGTCTTTTGCTTGATGTGCGATGTTCAGTGTAAATCAGTAAGTTTTGCAGAATCTGAATAAACAAAATGTTGAAAACATGTCAGTTCCCTTCCAACTGTGATCCTTACCTGGCCATTTTTTCTTACAGGAGGGACAGTGCAGCTTCATTCTGCTACTGCCATTTCTGCTAGTAATATTTTTTTTAAGATTAGGCAAGCTACTTTTGTGGTGGCTTATGAGGTGCAAAGGATGGTTTGATTAATTTCTGTTTAGCTGTTCAGAAGAGTAACTTGAATGAAAACATATCTCTGTAAACTTTACATGTAATTGCTGTTTGGTTTGACATTTATTCAGTTGAATAAATTACAAAAGATTAACCTGAAAGTCTCCTGAGCTTTAACTGGGAAACTGAATTTGTAGTCTGCTTATTTCCCAGGAACAATTTAGTTTCAAAGCCCATTAGACTTGTTTAGAAATACGCTAGAAAAAAATAATGGGGATTGCAACAGGTGTCTGTTTGTGTGATCATAATCCTCCCAAAAGATAATGAGTGATGTTGGACAGCAGTGTTATGATCCTTTCTATTAGGGAATGTGGGGATGCAACAGAGGTGTTGCCTGTAGAGCATGAGGTGGCCTTGGTGATTCCATCTCTTCTGTCAGAAGAGATGCAGTTTGATGTGTATCTTGTTGCTTACTAAAGGGATGCAGTTCAGACCTTGTGTTCAGCCATTTGGGTAGAAAAGAAATTTCATTCTGAAGCTGTAGTAGGTGAGGATTTTATAAACTAGATTTTCACCTAACCTAGTAACTCTTAATATTTCAGCACCTTCATTCTTTCCTTTAAAATGAATTTATATATGGAATAATAGGTGAGTAAAGATGGCATGAGATGATTTTACTTGTAAAACTTAAATTTCCTGTCCATCCCTTATAGGCAGAGTGTGGAGGCAACAGTCAGAACTCTGGAGTCACTCCAGCTGTGGATGGGAAGATCCGAACGAAACCCCTGATTCCTGAAATGTGCTTTACCACAACTGGCTGCAGCACTGACCTCAATCTTTCAACCCCCTACTTAGAGGAAGATGGAACCAGCGTACTCATCACCTGCAAGAACTGCCATGTCTGTGTTCATGCAAGTGAGTGCATCTAGACTTAGCCCTAAACCCTAGTGTTCCCTGAGTAAATCTGTAGGTCATAGCAAGCCTCTGCCAGTCTGTTTAATGTACAAAAAGACAAAGTTCAGCCCTTATCTGAGTGGTGTATTCTTGAGTGCTGCCCATTGAAATATGGGGGTGGCTGCATGGATAACTTGAAATATACAGTGTCATCCCTGATTTTAATTCCTGCTTTACTTCTGGGCTCTAGAGGAATAGGTCTGAGTTTAGGTAAGTTCTTAACTGAGATATGTTTGTTCTAGGTTGTTATGGTGTGTCCCCTGACAAGGCCACTGAAGACTGGATGTGCTCCAGGTGTACAGAGAATGCCTTAGAAGAGGTAAAGTTTCTCATAAGATTGTACAGGTGGAGTCTGGTGCGTGTGGCAACTTCGCTACAAAATTCGTTTTCACAGGGTGTTTTTATTATTATTATTATTCTCTCTTGTGGAAAGAAGGCAATTTAGAGAATGTTTACAAACCAGTCTGTTGTATTTTGACACTTTGTAAGCCATAGTGATGTAATCCTTTTAACTAGCGCAGAGCTGCTGAGCTCACGTGAGTCATAGAGAAGATGTTCTATATGACTGTAGGAATAGCTCCATTGTCTGTCTTGATTTATGGTAGCTACTATTTCTAAAACAAAATGTAACTTTGTTAATGACTAGGGAAGTGTGCACATATGAAGAAGACAAGAAGAATGGGATTCCCTCAAAAAGCTGTATAGGCTCTAGATCAGAAGAACAGGTTAACCTTTTGAATTGTATTTGCTCATTTTTGTTCCAGATCCACATCCTCAAAGGATATAGGGTATTATGATTGTAAAAGGAACCCATAAAAAATAAGCTGAACAAATCTTCAGTGATAGGTCTGCTTGCCTGCAACAGACTTTGAGTCTTATTTGTTGCCCTAAGGGCAGCAGCTTTTGACAGCCAAAGGGCTGCTCCTGTACAGGGCAGTTAGCTGTCTTCTGACAGTGAAACCATTCTCTTCTTCTGGACGTGCATTTTGAGGAGAAAGTTCTGAAGTAAATGTACCACTCTGGACTTCACTCTTTCAGCTAATGCTTTCTTCCTTGTGCCAGGACTGCTGTTTGTGTTCATTACGAGGAGGAGCACTGCAGAGAGCCAATGATGACAAGTGAGTGTTCCAGCTTTTTTGGTCTTAAGGGAGAAGCTCAATTCCTAAGTAGCTGAGGATAAGCTAGTAAAGCCAATGCCTGCATTTGGTGTAACAGTGACCAACACCACCTTTCACACTGTGTTACAGAGGGGGCTATAGGAAAGTGTGTTCATTGTGTTCACATGCAGGAATCATTATCTCTTCAGGTAATGCCTCACTCATTCTGTTGATGGCAGATGTTAATTGCTTTGCATTTTACAGTGCAGAGATGCAGTGTGCAGGGGTATAATGTACCATATAAAAATAAGGTTCCTGATGAGATAACATCTCTCAGTACCTTATCACAGAGGAGTTTGGTTTCTGCATGTGATGTGTGGTGGCAGTAGAGACACAGGACAACCATAGCTTTAAGTAGCACAACATACTGAAATTCAGGGTGCCTCTGCAGCAAGTATACTGCATACAACTGCCTGTCCCCTGTCCTTTGATGTGGTTGATTGCCTGAAGTTATTTGATGCCAAGTAACAGTAGAACAGACTTGTAGTACTGTGGAGTGACTGAACTTGGCCTCCAAAAATTTTGTGTATGTCATACAGAGCCTCAACATTTTGGTCACAGTCTCTGAAGTAATTCAGTAATGACTGAGCAGTTGCTATGGGACAAGTTTGTGAAGGAATAAACCTATCAGGTGGGCCTTTGTAATGCAGGTATGCAATCAGCACAAGCAACACTACATTGCTCTCTTGTTAAGCCTGTTAGTAGTAAATGGGAAATACAAGTAGTCTTGGTTTTGCCCTGTATGTTCCCTGTTACTAGCAGTAGGAGGAAGATTACACTGCTAGTTCCCAGACCATTTACCATGGTTTATATGGCAGACTTGAAAAGAATTGTATTTACTTAAACTCCAAAGCATCCTCTGTTGATGTAATGCGTTTTATTTCTTTTTCCCTTCCTCTGTCCTGACAGGTGGGTTCATGTGATGTGTGCTGTAGCTGTACTGGAGGCAAAATTTGTGAACATTGCGGAGCGGAGTCCTGTAGATGTTGGCAAAATCCCCCTGCAACGTTTCAGACTGGTAAGGATCACCTGTGCTTCACTGCTGAGGTTTCAAAGTGTCTCTCCACTCTGTTCAGAATCTGCAAGAGACTTTGTTATCCCTCCAGCCCCAAGTCATCTCCTCCCCAGACTGAAGAATTTAATCTGCTCTGTTCTTTGTGTGGAAAATGGCAGTTGCTTCTGCCATGTTTTGAACCTTTCCCTGTTCTAGCATATGCTTAATCATATGAGGAGCCAGCAAGGGGGGCACAGTTTTCAGTATGTGGCAAGTAACATTTACACAGTGGTGTAATAGTGATATTTGTTTGTTACTTTTCTAATTCTTGGTATTTGACTTGCTTTATCAACTGCTGTTGAGCACTGAGATGCTTCAGGATACTCGAGGCATTTGTACAATGGGTGAATGTCTTCAGCAGGAAAGCAACTGTACTTAACTCTTCTAACAGCTTTGTGTTGAGGGAGATAATACATTACAGATAACACTGTTTTCCTACAACAGCCCATCAAGCCTAACCAAAGTGTAATTGGGTCACTGGTGGTAGTGATAGAATTTTAACTGTTACTTTTGCTGTTTGTTGAGTTTTTGGGGGTTTTTTTGGTCTCTGATCTTTGCTTTTTGTTCTAATCTTGCTGCTCATCTCTGTGTAACTTAATATCAAAGTGCTGAAAGTCCCTGTTGACTTTAGAGTTGTAGACTGATTTAATGCAAGGTCTCCTGTTGCTTGTATCCTTGGGTCACGTGCTTTGTGCATGTTGAGCTGGGATTACTTCAGATTTCTGAATTATTGCCTTGTCATAAACTAGAACTGGAAGCCTTCTGCTTCTTTTTAACCAGAAAGTAGCAGTGCTCTCACAGGGAGTAAATGGCATGGTATCTGACACTTGGACCAGCTAGGCCTTTGTGTGGTTTAAAAGCCAGTACCAACCAATAACTTCTAGTTTCCTGTCCACAGAAATGCATCTTCTGCAAGAAACGAAGGAAGAGAATTGCAGGTTGCTGTGTACAGTGCTCACATGGTCGGTGTCCCACATCCTTTCACGTCAGCTGTGCCCAGGCAGCAGGAGTCATGATGCAGCCTGATGACTGGCCATTTGTTGTCTTCATTACCTGCTTCAGGCATAAGACTCCATCTCAAGCAGAGGTGAGTAGGTGTGTGATTCCCGGGATTTGAACTGCAGTATCTTGGAGGGACTGAAAAGTTTTTAGATTGCATAATTCTTTTTAAAATTTCATTGAAGGCTTGGCTCTTTCAGTATAGTCTAATGTTGGTCTTGGATTCTGATCTCAACTTTGCTGCTGCTCTGAGTGATCTTACTAAGGGCCGTTACTGTGTTTTGGTTTGCAGCCCAGAGGACTGAGAGCATTACACCCCTCCTGTGGCTGTTGTATTGAGGAATGATGGTGGGTTTTATGCTGTGATACTCAATACGCAGGAGTTAGTGCTGGGAATCCAGCAGGCTGCATGAGTGGTCATACAATTTCATGCTGAAGTGATTTGATTATTTATAAAGTTACCATTAGCCCTTTTGGCCATCAAAGCCACAACAGTCTGTTAGAGAATATTTACTGTAAAGGCCTTGCATTGCTCTGAAGAATGAGAGCTTAATTTACTAAATGAATTAAGGACACTGGCATCTAACAGATGAGGCTTTAGGCATTTGAAATACCAGAGGCAGAACTCTTCTAAAAATGCTGCTGGTGGTGTCTTGAGTAGAGTTACTCACCTGAACTAAAATATTTTGCTTCCTTGTCTGCCAGCACTGGAGCTATGGTCCTCAAGACATTCTTTCTCGAGTCATTGTGTAAAAAGTGATTTTTCTCTTCTCAGCGAGCTAAGGCTGCACTCCAGGATCTGTCACCTGGACAGATAGTCATCAGCAAGCACAAGAATGGTCGCTTCTATCAGTGTGAAGTGGTCAGCCTTGCAAAGGAGACTTTCTACGAGGTCAACTTCGATGATGGTTCCTTCAGTGACAACCTGTATCCAGAGGACATTGTGGTATGTTCTGCAGCGGGAGTCTGGCTCCAGTAGAGGGCAAATGATGAGAGTCTGGTCTTGTTGCTGCAGAGCAAATGCCACCTGGGGATTTGCTAATTGTTCCAGGCCTAGGTTGCCTTTTGGCTGAGGTGTGCTGCAAGATGGCCTTGGGGGTGTTTGTTACATGAGACTGTCTTAACTGAGGGCACATGGGAACAGCTGTAACAGGGAGTGCAGCTGATCTTTGCCTGCTTAGCAGTGGTAGGTCTGAAGGAAAACTTGCTGGTACTTGCTTGCCGTTCCTTCATGAAGTACTTCGAAGTTGGGCTTGCTGTTGGGATTTAAATAGAGGTGACATAGATGGATGTCTCAGCCTAGTTCTTCATCCCTAAAATGGAGTAATTGTTGGGGTGATGTGACTGGGATGGATTCCCCTGTGGTTTGCTGAATCTTCACATAAGGAAGCTGCTTATCCTTCTTGTCTCTCCCACCTTCCTTCTTTATGCTGTAGAGTCGAGACTGTCTTCAGTTAGGTCCCCCTGCTGAAGGCGAAGTTGTGCAGGTGAGATGGACAGATGGACAAGTTTATGGAGCCAAGTTTGTCGCATCACATGCCATCCAGATGTACCAGGTACAGAATTGTTGTTTGAAAATTCATCATTCATAACAAGCTGATGACGTTAACAGCGCTGTTCTCAAAGCCAGCAGAGCTCTGAGGGAGTCACACTTAAACACGTCAGGGGAAGTCACTCAGTGTTGTCAGCAATGCCAGATGCTGGTAACGGTTGCTGGAGTTAAGAGCCAAGTGGTTGATTGTAGCTCTGCTTATATCTGGCTACCTGCTTGAAAGGGTTGCTTTCTGAAAAATAGCTGGTCTGCAGTTCTTCAGCAGACTGTTCATGTAGCTTAATTTACTTAAAATAAGCTTGGGTTTGCTTTCTGTGTTTAGTGAGAGCCTGTCCTGCCTTGCACACTTCCAAAAGAATTAATGTTCAGGCTGTATTAAAGTCACCAGCCAGACTGTCTTGTCAGGTGTTACAAGAATATCCCAAAACTTGCTGGGCTACTTTTATGTCATGGGATTGGTGAGATTTTGGTTAAAGTCTGTTGCAGTGTGCATACCTGCATGTGTGTCTTATAAAATTATAGTGGTAGAAGATTACTTCACAAGAGGCCTCTGTGGGGAGGAGAAAGCAAATTCTGGGTAGCTATGGGAGGGTTTTAACTTTTGAGACTTCTGGCAGAACAACAACTTTTTTTCTTCTAGGTGGAATTTGAAGATGGGTCACAGCTGATGGTGAAAAGGGATGATGTGTATACTCTTGAAGAGGAGCTTCCTAAGAGAGTGAAGTCACGGCTGGTAGGTAAAAGGGGTGCAAACATCTACTAAAGAAGCTCATTCTAACTTAATTTGTCATGAACAGCAAGCTGAGTGCATGGCAGCAAAAGATGACAATCTGATGTTCTCTTCAATCGTTGTGAAGCTTGGTAGTTGATCAGGCTACAAAAGCAAAGTTCTGTTTCACTCTGGAGAAACTTTAATTGTCCTTCTGCAGAGATGGGAGTTTTGTAGCATAGAGTCACTGTTTAGGGCAGCATGTTAATACTCTTTCATGCCTGCATTTATAAGTTTAATTTTGTATTCCCATTGCAAAGAATGGCCAAGTTCCTTCACTTACCCTTTGTTCTGAAAAGCTCTTAGTAGGGTGGCATCAAGAGAGCTGGCCATTTTTTTAAATTGTGAGATAATTTCAGTGGGAAAGGACTTCTGCAGGTCTCTGCTCCAGCCACCTGTTCAAAGCAGGGGTAACTTTGAAGTCAGGCAGAGTTGCTCAGGGCTCTCTCCAGTCAAGTTTTTATTATCTCCAAGGATGGAGATCCCACAGCCCCTTTGGGTCCCTGTTCTGTTGCTTTATGCTTCCTGCAGTGAAAAACCTCACTATGGACAGCTTGCCAGGGTATCTTGCTTTACAGCATGGTTGTGCATATCCTAACGCACAACCTGTTGCCAGGCACGCAGGATGTTAGAGGTTTAAGAAAGAACATATCGTAGCCAAGTCCTGTTACCAGATGTGTAAACATGCCTGCTCTGTAAGGCACAAAATGTACTAGACTGCTTGAAAGTTGGAACGGATGAGTGTGTTTATTCTTTTAAGAAAGTGAATGTGAACTTAAATTAGCTACTCAGTTAAATTTGAAACTTGTGATTCTTCAGATCTCTGACTACAGCTCACTTGAACTTATCCCCAGACTTTTAAATCCAGTTTCTTAAATATTTTTCTTCTTGTGTTCAGTCAGTTTTTAAAGAAGGCTGAAGGTTCTGTTCCCAAGTGTGCTGACTTGGTTCTTTCTGACATGCAGTAGGAAGATGTGTAGGCAGGGATTGGGTCTGTGTCCTAGTGACTAATTCTGCTTTTTCTCCTAGTCGATAGCTTCAGACATGCGCTTCACGGAGATCTTCGCCGAGAAGGAGGTCAGACAAGAGAGGAAGAGGCAAAGAGTGATCAATTCGCGCTACCGTGAAGATTACATTGAACCTGCGTTGTACCGGGCCATCATGGAGTAGGCGCTGCCTGTGGCAGAGGAAGATGATGCCCACCTCCCCCAAGGATTTAAACGCTCCAGTACAACAGGCCATATTTGGACGCTTCGAATCCAGGGTTTTTTTGTTTTGTTTTTTAAGGAAGCTAAAAAGCTGATGCTCTGCAGTAGCTGAAAGGCAGCTGTTGGATAGTGAAACAGATCCCGTTTGCTGAAGCTGATGCCTGCAGACTCCTGGTCTGAAGTTGGGTCCTTACTGAATAAGCCAGCTTGGGGGTGTTGCTTTCATCTCGTCAAGCAGTCTTGCTTTTTTTATTAGAGACAATTTTGACAGGTGGCAAACTCTTCTGGGAGTTGTAGCCGGGAATCTTGGCAGCTGCAGAATAGTATGGTCTATTGTTTTAATTGAATAATGTTCCTGATTTTGCAAGTCTCCCTGGTGACCACACCTGGGCTTGAGCAGGCAGTATTACTGGTGCTTGAAATGGAACCTCTTTTTATATTTATATCCATCTTTTTGTCGCAAGCAGCTTCAGTCTCTTGTTTCTCAGCACTTCCTTTCTGAGGGTTGAGGAGCTGTAGGCTGTTCAGGTCCAAGCAGACAGGAGGTGCTTGTGTGAACAGGTGAAATGTGAAATTGAATTCTATAGGACAAATTATTTAACCCTCCATTTAATATTTTTGTTCTGATACTTGTTTTGACTTACTTAATCACAAGTTTAACTGTAATAGTACGTGCCTCAGAATCAATGAAATCTGTCTGGAGCTCTGCGCAGTGCAGCCGTCTAACAAGAACAGGCATTCACCTCCCAAAGGGTTTCTTTTTAGTTTCTCCTCACACCTTCTAAGGCAATAATGACCAAAGGGACAGAGTCCTAACTCTCCCTTGAAATCCAAGCATCACAGTATTGGGGATGACAGGGCAGCGAAATCTGAAGCAGTGCAGTACCTCTTCTGTGGCAGCACTGTGTGTTATGTGGCTGCAGGCTTTTGCTTACAACAGCTGTTATTGGGTCCGAGACAGATAAAGCATGCACTGAACTGTATGTCTTGCTGAAAGGCTGTGCAATGCTCTTCTGAAGGAGAAGTGCTGCTGTGTTGCTGTCTGGCAAAAGTTACCGCAGCATTTCTGTAGAGTATTAGTAGGGCACATCTTGGTTGTGTTGGAGAGAGCTTGCTACCCCAGCAATAGGAAGCTGAGTTAAGCTGGGTAGTAGGTGTACCTGGAAGATGTGCCAACTTGCTCCTAGTAATTTAAGCATTAACACAGCACAGTAGGAGCCATGTAAATACATGTTCCTTTCTCATTTTGTAGGAAAGGGGTTTTAGACTGTGGAGCAGATTGGCCACCTTCTTTTTGCATGGAATGATGAGGTGACTTTCATGCTGGAGAAAATTATGGTTACGTGTTCTCCAGAAACAGTTTGAGAGGATAATTTTCTAGTGAAACAGACCCAGTGCATCCCTGCTTCTATAGGGACATGGCAATGTGTCTGCAAAGTCTGGATTTGTAACTTTTTTCCTTTTGTTACTTAGGAACGCTATAAACCAAACTCTTCTGAAACCCCGGTGCATCAGTTTGTGATTAGCAATAAAATGTAGTATTGTGTAGTGATACAACTCTTGATCAGAAAGAAATAAACTACAACTTTTATAAAGAAAATCTTACTTAGCCCTACATTTTTATAGGGTCAGGAGGCTGATATGAGTAGCAAAGATTTGCACAGCCACCGTTTTGCATAGAAGTATTCTGTCCCGTTTTTGTGGTGGAATACATTGTTCATCAGTATTGGAAGGCTTAAACAGATTCTGAAAGGAGATAGTGGGTTTTTGTTTGTGAGTTGTTTTGGTTTTTTGGTTTGGTGGGTTTGTTTTTTTTTTTCCATATCCAAAACTCCTGGTCTCAGGGTATTAAATAGCTT
Source organism: Caprimulgus europaeus (assembly GCA_907165065.1). The sequence continues at coordinate 12,093,548 of OU015534.1, read as the reverse complement.
TCTGATGAATGAGATAGCTGGCTTGATAAAGCTAGGATCTGTTAAGACTGGAGTCTAGTATCTGCAGTTACTCTGGTCTAGGCAATAGGAATGAAATTGCACTTTGATGTCTTAGTCGATACATAAGCCTCTCTGAAGTGATGTGCTCTGAGCAAACATGGAGAAGAGCTGGCAGGGCCTTAACAAACTTGCCTCTGTTCTGTCAGTGTATCTTAAGGTTTGATATTAACTTCTTGTAGGCTGAACACTACCTGTATACTGAAAAACATACTCTTCGTATCATCTGCCATCCTCCCTCCAGAGAAAAAGTGCCTGTGTTCAGGCTTTCTTCCCAAACTGCCGTCTAACTTAAATGCACCTTTTGGGTGCCACGTGCTACCTGTGATGCAAACACCTGGCTCAACAGCTTCATCCTAAAATGGTGACCTAGTACGAAACAGCTGGATTTGTTTGGAGTGCTGTTGTTCAACTGCAGCAGGTTTTGCCACCCAACTCTTAACAGTATTGAGTGACTATCCAGAGCTCCTATGCCTAGTATTTGTTCTGAGGAGCAGCTTTGTTACGCTGTGCTTTCTGCGGGCTCAAGATTGGCTCTTGTCAGTTGGCTGCACTGTGTTGAAGACTGCTGCCATTCTGCACTCTGAGACAAAGGGCCTTCCCAATTTCCTCATCAGTTCTTGTGCTGCATCATTCAAATGCGAGCATACTTTACCTACTGCAGGGACTGAACTGTGTTTTGGCTTCTCTTTGTGAACTTAAACTTGGGGACCCTGATGTTTGAGGGGGTCTGTGTTATTTGACTTTACAAAAACTTTTATGGCTTAAAGTATAACAGGTAGCAATAAAAGCTCTTTACAGAGCCGCTGTCTCAAAGGTACATATGCTTTCCTTTACCTGTGCTTTGATCTTGACTGATAATAATTTTCTCCAGTGGTTTGGTTTTGGAAGTGTGTTTAGCCCTGTTACAGCATCATTCCAGTGAGGGCAAGGTGCTGCCAGAATATTGGCAAGGCAGGTGCTTCTTGAACGTGGTCAGTAGGAAATCACGCTCAGTATGCCCCATGGGAGCTCTGGTGGCCCTTCGTTAGGTCCATTGCATGTGATGCTGCAGGCAGTAGACCTCATCACTTCACTTTTCATGAAGCTTCTGTCTGTGACTGGTTCAGTCTGGACCCATAAAAGCATTTTTAGTATAAACAAATAGTGGCTTGCCCTTAATTCAGGATAAGCTTGGCAAGCCACTACTTACTTTTTATAAGGTTTTAAAAAGTGACTGTATTCTTTGTAAAGCACCTGTTTGCAGTCATGTTTCTGCCTGTGGCTGGACTTCTAGGAGACCTCTTTCTCCATCAGCAGAGTCTTAAGATGCCCAGAGACAGTACAGTCAGTGGTAGGACCCATTCTTCTTGCTCCTTCTCTCTCTCTTCCTGGTATTTTAAGCTGGGTTGAATTGATTCTGCACTGTTGGAGGAGTGTAGCCACATATCCCAAGGCTTCCAGTGCATCTCTGTTCTTCCATTCTCTAACCAGGCTTCTGTTGTCTGACATGTCTGCAGTTGTGCTTGGGTTTTTTGGGGTGGTTTTTTGTTTGTTTATTTTTGTTGCTTGTTTTTTTTAGTGCAAACACAAGATGAAATTAAGACTCTGGTAGCCTGTATGTTGTTTTCAATTTGATCAAGTAATAAATCTAATTTCAAAATGGACAATCTGTAGATTAATTTAAGAACTAAAACAATGTAAATCAGAAATTCTCATCTTGCTTCTGATTTTTCTATTAGCATTATTCCTTTCTGATACTCATCTCCTTAATGCTTAGCCAGTGAGCTCTTGGGTGTCTTTCAGAAATGTTAAGCTGAGTTCTGTTATTTAAGGACTCAGTGCAGCATGGCTGTTCAACCAGAACAGGAACAGAGCTATAGATTTGTCCTTTCTTATTGAGTACAGACCTGAGACACCTGCAGTAAGAGCTGAGTCGCCTTGGATTCCCTCGGTAGCTGAGAGCGGCAGTGCCAGAAGAGGAGTCATCAGAAAATCTTACCTGGGTGCAGAGTCGGACAGCTTGGTTCTTTACTTCAGTGTTGGCTCTTGAATTTCACAGTGCTGGTTAAGACTTGATGAACTGACAGTCAGGGAAAGGAGATTCTTCTACCTTAGCTCAGGGATTTTTGTTACTGATACACCAAGTGACCTTGAATAACTTGCTTGTTCATTGTATTATTACTCCAGCACGTATCTTTGGAGCCTAACGTGACAGGTATTCCTGGAGCCAGCTTTTGTAGTTGGGGAAAATGTAAACAACTTTTCCCTGACACTACACAGAACCCTTAAGCGTGTGCACTCAGGTTACTGTAGAGTGTGCAGTGTTTTAGGTTCAACATGAACAACATGGGTTATTGCTAAAAGTCAAAATAAGCCTTTTTCCTCTTTTCCCATAATAGTTCTTCATTTCTTTGCATTGCTGTTAGAGCTGTTCAGCAGCTTTAAATTTCTCCCTCAGATGAGTGAAGAGTGCAACACTTCGGGTGGAGTGAGTGTGTTGCTCCTTGGTTCCAGTAATGAGGATAGGTGAGGGTGTGTAGTTTCCTTTGACCTCACCAGAATGGTCTGCAGAGGAATGGGAAACATTCACCTGATTGCAATCCTTTGAGGAACCTGTGGCAGATCCGTGCAGAAACATTGCCACAGCCTCCTTGCTGCAGTATGAGTAATGTGGCAATGCTGAAGTCAAAACTGCTTTGACAGCACCTAGCAAATGAGGAAAATGTGTGGGATGGTACAGGAAAAAGATTAAAATGGTACAGTATGTGTGTTAATTTCTAGTCAAAACTGAGTGAAGGTAGGAGAGCCTGAAGAGAGCAGTCCTTGGCCTGTAATTCAGCATTTAAGAAAAGTTCTCACTTTTATGAATGGTTGTAGTGGGTTGTGAACACCTTTGGTGCATGATGCAAGAGAGGAATGAACCACACCTGCTGCCTGGGCTCCTCCACCTTAGCTGGAGCGTTAGCCCTGTGTAAGCCACTGCCTGGCGTACCCCAGTGTAGGCCCATCGTGCTGCAAGGGGACCCAGCGCCTCAGGACTTGGGATGCTCTTATCTTTATCCAAACTGCTGGCTGAAGGAAGAGCTGTCTCTTCACAGGTTGTAGGCAGGGTGGGTGGCTGGTGTGCTGGAGTGTTTGCATACCCAGGCTGAAGTACTCCGTATAGTTAGGAGAAACTTCTTTGCAGCTCAAGAATTTGTACCAGCCAGTCTTGTGCCCAAGCAGCACCTGTGGCTGCACTGGGACACACGACATACAATTATGCTATAGACCAAAGCAAACTCATTCAAAAAGTGTAATGAATCAAGTCCACAGTCTTGCTGAATTTCGGAAGGCAGGGGGTGTGTCATACCCACAGACCTCCAAAGAAGCCCCAGACATGGGATCAGATGGTTGTGAATGTGAGTTGATGTTGGTTAATATACTTGGACTGTTTCATTGCCTTAAGTGCTGCTGCTTCTCTTGAATACAATCTCTGCACTTTTTGGGTTAATTTTCATGCCTGTCCTTGCAGCAGGGGTTAACTCAAACTTCATTACTGATAGCCACCAGCAATTAAAAAATAAAAATGACCTAGTATCATGGGTGCAGGACATGGGTGCCTTTAGTGTGGTGGTGGGTGCTGACCGGCTGCAGGTTGCATGTGTGGAGGAGCTGTTAGTTGCAGCCAGTTCTGTGGAAAATAGGAATGGTGTGTGGTGCTGGTGTGCTGCTGCTGGAGTTACAGGGCTGTTCTGCTGGAAACGAGGAAATTGGTGATGAGGAGCAACTACACAGAAGGGGTTAGCAGCCTGTCTGGCTGGAGCAGTGGTGGGCTGCAGTGGGTGGCTGCCCAGGGTGCTTGACCCTGCTATGGAGATGCAGCTTTTGCTTGTCCAGGCCCCGCAAAGCAGGGCAGGATAAAGACAGCAGTTGCGTTGGCAGCCAGAGGAGGGTTTGTCCTGAGTCCTCTCTGACTTTGCTGTTTCCAGCTGGATAGATGTTTCCAAACACAATGTAACAGCCGGTGGCCACGGGGACTGGCAGCAGAGTTAATGCTCTAATTCTGCCGTTCTTCCTTGCACGCAGGAAGGTAGCAGGGCTTCTTGCTTGGACCCTCGTCCATCCTTGCAAGGGCGGCTGGGGCCAACTCTGTGTTTCTCAGAGGTTGAAGTGAAGGCTCCTCTTGGATCCCTGTGGGAGTAGGGGTCTGCAGTGCTAGTCCCCAGCAGGGAGGCCCCAATTTGGGCCCTCAGTGCTGTGCAGAGCCTGGCAAGGGGAAAGGGACAGAAAAACAGACCTTGGCTCTTCCTCCTCCCCAGCCGGCGAGGCTGAGGAGCTGCCAAGGGCTGTGCGGCAGGAGAAGAAAGACGGCGTTCATGGGAGCCGCGCGTCTGAGCTGCCGGGCGGGGAGCCAGGCACGTCAGCACCTGGTGGGCCAGCTCAGGGGAGCGCTTCTCACTCCTCGCCTTCTCCAGCTGAGCCCAGGGCTTCTCCAGACAAGTTGTACTTAAGGGGTCCCAATATAGTGAGGTCTTCTCTGTCCCACTGCCCTGCCTTTTCTGGGCAGGGCTCTCGCCTGCATGGGGCACTGCTTTGGCACCAGTGCGCTGGGGGTCTTTCCCTAGGAGCCCAGCTCCTCTGCTTCTGCCCTGGACCACGGTGCCTGAGACAGCTGCCTAGGGTCCCTCCTGCCTGCCTGTGTTCCCCAGCCTCTGACAGTTTGTGGGGACAGCCCTGGGGGACCTGGGTCAGTCCCTTGCCCAGCTGTGCAGACTCTAAACAAGCAGCTTCCAGTCCTGCACTGGCTGCGATGAGGCTGCACGGGTGGTTCCCAGCGAGAGGTGAGGGACCGGGGCCATGGAGGCAATCCCTGGGTGCTGGGCTGTCCTTGACCCCCACAGCAGATCTTCACCCCTTCTCTGGGCAGGCTGGGGCACCACAGTCCTTCCCCCAGGAGCTGCTGGACAGAAGGGCCCCTGTGCAGCCCTTTTGGGGAGGCGGCTGGTACCTGCTGGGGGAGAATTTCCCCTTCCCAGCAAATGGCTGCCTCGCTATGCCTGGGCCCTGCCAGCAGCTCAGAGGGGTTTTGGTCTCATCCTTCTCCCAGCACAGCCTGTCCCACAGCCCTAGAAGCAGCAGGTGAGATTGCTTAGGGCTGGGCTCCCTGGGGATGGCTCTGTGTGGGCTGTTTGCCGCTGTGGGAAGCGGTGAGACATGTCTGCCTGGTGCATGTCCCTCTGGGAGGTGCTGCCCAGGCAGCATGGCCTGGGCCCTGGGTCCCCAGCCCAGGAGAAGTTTGGCTGTGCAAAGGGTGTTTCCCTGCTGGCCTGGGCTGTGATGAAAGTGCAGCACGGGCTGGGAATGAGTGGTTGGCACGTCAGGTTTGGGATCAGGATGGTTGTGACATCCTGGGGACACCAGCTGGGCTGGGATGCAGTCGGTGTGGCTTGGCTGTGGGCTGGAGCAGCAGGCAGTTCCTCTTCTCAGACAGCACTGCTCCAGGAGATGTCTGGATGGAGGGAACAAGGCTTGTGGCAGGGAGCAGTCACGCTCCCCATGGGCTGGGCTAGGCACACGTGGGGGTCTCCCAGTAGTGGTGGTGGCATTGGCTGCAATGGGCCCTTGGGCTGGTATCCTGGAATCCAGAGGAACTCACTGGAGATGTGTCTGTGCTGGGATGGGGATGCTGCAGCAGAGGGCAGGGCTGCCCTGAGCCTTCAGCTTCTGCCGTCTCTGCAGCTGCTCATGAGCTGGTTGAGGGACCATGTGGGTGCTGATGTGCTCCATGCACCCCAGCAGAAAATGCAGAGGGTGTTTCAGGTCTGGTGGCTGAAAGGATGTGAAATGCATGCTGAAGACAAGTGAGGAGAGGCTCATGCACTTGAGAGGGCTGTGGGATGCTGGGCTGGGCAGTAAGATCTTACACCTTACGTGGTTTGGGAGGAGGGTGGACTGATATTTCGCTGACCAACTCTGGAGCAAGAGAGAGGAGATGGCTACAGAGGGATGATACAGCTGCTAGTGGGGTTGGGGTGCAAGGGCAGGTCAGATGGCACGTGGCAGAGCAGCTGGGTGGGAGCTTGTCACCCCCTGCATGATCCAGGGCTCCTAGTCCACTTGTAGGGCTGGACCCTGAAGAAGCCTCTTGCCTATTGCAAAGGCGGTGCTGTGGGGCCAGCATTTACCCTGCCATGGTGTGCTCTGCCCTGAGCATGGGCTCCTTCTGGGCATGCTGAGAATGCTGGGGTGGTAGAGGACCAGCCTGGGGATGGGTTGGTGAACCTGCCCTCCATGTGTCGGGCAGCTCTGAGGGGGCTGTGCTTGCCTTCCCTAAGCAGCCCTCCCTCCTGCCCTGACCCACTAGCAACTCCACAGGCCCTGCTTGCCAGCTATGAGTCTGTGTCAGAGACAGAGTCTCTGCTTGGGACTGGATTTGTGCTCTTATCCTGTAAGCCATTCCTGCAAGAGCTGGCGTGTCCCTCCTGGCTCCTCCAGCAGCATCTCTGCTCCCTTTCCCACTCTGTGGGGTTTATCAGGTGAATGATTGCCCAAGGCTCAGCGTCAGCAGCCCTGCTTGCTGTCAGGCCCTGTGGCTTCAGGACATGCAGGGTTGGGAGGGGAGGAGCTGATGACTTTGCCCTTTGCATGAGTTTCAGGGCACAAAGCCATCGCTTTTCTCCAGACAGGCTGCAAGCTCAGCCATGCTCTTCTGCTTCCCCAGCTTTTCCCAGGGGCTGAGGGCTGAGCCTGCCTTCCTCCTGCTGCTGCTGCTCCATGACTTGCCATCCAGCTCCCTGTCCCCCTGCACTTGCACCCACAGCGCTGTCAGTTTGGCTGCCTGAGTGCACTTTTAACTTGTCACGGGTGTCTGGGCAGCACACCATCTCATCATTGTTAGAGATTGATGGCTGTGAAACCCCCTGTTCCCTTCTTCTCTGCCCTGCTCAGCTCTGTGCACTCAGAAGGAACCGTCCCTCTGGAGCTGCCTGTCTCCCTGGGCCAGGACAGCCCCAGCTGCGATGCTGTGCCAGGCTGGGGTGCTCTGCACGCTGTCCCTGGCTCACCTCCACTGCGGGGATTACCGAGGCACAGCGCAGCGTCCCAGTACCCTGTGCCAGTGCGGGGCAGAGGAGCTGGTGCTGCCCTGGGCTCTCTGGCAGGACCAGCCTTTTCCATCTGTGTAACAGAGACTGCAGCACAACCACCACCGCCCCCCCCCCAGGATATTTTTAGGCCTGGCTGGGTGATGAGGGAGAGATGACAGGCTCGCTCCGGATCCGGACCACACGGTGCCTCTTCCAGCTGCAGCCGCCTGGTTGCGATGGGAGGAGCGGGGGCTGCCAGCAAGGGCTGCAGTGTGCTGAGGGCTGGAGCCACAGCCATTCCCCCGGGATAGGCAGCACTGCCCCTGTGCTGTGGGCTTGCTGGGATCAGCTGCTGATGCAGGATACCTCCATCCTTCAACCTCTGGACTTGCCCAGCTTCACTGCTCTTGAGAAAACAGGTTAATGGATCCCCCAGATCTCGCCTGCTCTTGAGCTTAAGGGTGTTTCCTGACTTGTGAAGGAGGGCAGTATCTGAGCAGGTGCTGCTGTGGGACTGAAGCATGGGCAACAACATGCTGCGTATGGTCACTTGCTGTCACAGAATTGGGGACTCCCTTTGGCTGAGGAGCTTGAGGCTCAGAAAAACATTATGGAGAAAGGGATCCAGAAATCTCTTTTTTGGCAGAGCCCTGGATGAGGAAACAGATGGGGGAGAGGAAAGAGTGGTAACTCTAGGGTGAGATGCTGGAGGACAGGAGGTCTGGGGAAGGACATTGTCCTCCTTGGCCAGGCTCATCTGCAGCCAGTCCCCTGGCATTGCTGGGGATGCCCAGCATGGAGCAGGTACCTGATGCAATGCTCTGGGCACACACAGTGACACACTGCTGCTGGGACATGACAGGGCCCAGTTCTGGCAGTGTCCTGCGTGCTGGCAGAGGGGGAAGAGCCCAATGCTCCTGGCAATGCCAGGGTCTGTGGCTGGGTCAGAGAGGAGACAGGGTGCTCTGCCCAGCTTCACAGTGATCCAGATGGATTGTAGGCACTTTACTCTGAACACAGCACCTGTGTGGGATGCTGTGTAAATCAGAAGTGCTAATGTACCTGATGCACCAAGAACCAGTCTGCCAGGGAGGATGTCACTGGTACCAACAGCTTGCTGTGGTTAGCTTCCCCAGTCCCGGTGTTGGAAGGACCAGTCCTGCTGCAGGCACAAACCTCCCTCCATTGGGTGCTGAGTCCTGGAAAGCTCCAGCCCTGAGCAGCTGCCTCTCCCCAGACATGTGGACCTGTCAGCCTGCCCTGGCATAGTGGTGGTTCAGGTGACAGTCACAGAGAGTTCAGACTCCCTCCCCTGTGGCACAGAGAGTTGGTTTCTAGGGGGGAACATGATGGGAGAGCTTTGATGGAGGGGCTGAGCTCTGTCCCTGTGTGCTTGTGGCTGGGCTGGATGGGATGCAGCTGACTCTGAGCTGCAGTGTGTGGGAAATGAGCTGGACCTGCTGGCCTGGCTGTGCCCCCACGGCTGCTGGGACAGGGGCAGAGTCCTCTGTGGCTGGCAGCTCTGCATACATGCTGTTGAGGACCTCTCTTGCTCCAATGTCCCCCAAGGCCTGTTCTTGCTTGTACCTACCACCGTGGGGTTGTGTGAATGCTGGTGATGTACGGGCAGAGGTTTGCTGTGCTGCAGCAGCACTGTCTGTGACCCCTGCCTGTGGCTGGCAGCTGCCTCTTCATGGCTGCTGTTAGCCCATGTCCTGCCAGCACCCACAGGCATTTCCCCCTGGTTGCACTAACTCCTCGTTATGCAAAGCAGCTGCAGGAATACACAGGTTGCCACAAATGCTGAATCTCTAAAACAGTGTTCATGCCCTGCAGCAGAGCATGAAACCTTGTCCACATCCTGGCAAACCATCAGGCCCAGCCCCTACGCACCCCACGCTGACCCTGCGCTGCCCTATGGCCCACCCAGGCCTGCGTGCCTCCTCTCCTTCTTTCCCAAGAGGGAGCAGATAAGGCACAGCACAGAGGAGCAGGGCAGGCACTGGGACATGATGGGGCTGCCTCAGCTGGGCCCCTGCCAGCCTAGCACCCTGTCCCAGGCAGCTGCTCTCACACCTGCTGGAAAAAGCATCTTCACTCTGGGCACATGGGCCTGTGCCCAGGGAGGTTTTGATGTCCCTGGGTGCATCGCAGAGGGTTTCGAGAAGGGGCACTCAGGGGCTGCAGCCTGCAGCTCTGCAGACAAGATGTGTCCTGGGAGCTACTGACCACAGCAGCGTGGCCCACCATCCTGCAGCACAACCTCCGCGGGCTGTGTGGCAACATTTATAACAAATCATGGGGCCAGCAAAGGTGATGTGAAATGACTTATTACAAAGTGTGCTCTAACTCATACTATCAGTTCTGCCCCAGCCTGGCAAAAAAACCCCCAGCATGTGGCCACAATTGACGTCTGAAATCATGACAAATGACATAATGGCGTTTCATGTGGGGCACAATTCAGTTGCTGCAGGAGCGTGGCTCAGCTGGGACTGACACTGGCTCGCAGACATTTCCTTGGGGCACGCAGGAAAGAAATCAGACCAACGCAAATGGAAGAGGTTTGTAAATCCAACGTGGGTTCTGGTACAGCAGAGCTGTGGGCTGCTGTGCTTACGCTGTAGGTTCTGGCAGCAGGTCATTTAAATGTGTTTGGAAGAGACCAGTACAAGCACCAAAGCTGGTTGCTGTGTTGTGTGAAGATCGCTGGGGTGTTACTTGGGTTCAGAGGCTTCAGTTTACCAGGGAGCAGCTGGAGATAAGCTGGGGTAGGAGACTGAAAAGAGGAGCCCATGACTGTGTGGCTCCATCACCACAACAGGCCAGCTGAAGGTGCACAAAGGCTTGCTCCTGTGCGATTAATTAAAAAAGAACTGAAGCTTCGGGCTGGAAACGCGGCGTTCCCTGGGTGAACGGCTGGACATGAGCACTGCTGCAGGCAGCTGCCTGTGCTTGGGAGCGGTGTAATGCTGTGGAGGAGGTCAGGCTGAGTCACGCCTGGTTTTAGAAAAACATGTGCATGTGTGCATGAGTTGGAAGAGTGGGTCAAGAAGATGTCCTCAGGCAGAACCCCTCTTCCCCCTCCCCACTGCCTTCTCCGGCACGTGGGATTCACTCCTGGCCTCCTCTTTGCTGCTGAAGCTGTTTGGACAGGAGATGAGGAGCTTCCCCACATGCACCCAGGAAGAAGAGGTGAAGCCAGGGCTGTGTACAGATCAGGGAAAAATAACAAGTGTGACCACACAGCAGCCCTTCTTCCAGCCACAGATAATCACAAATTAAATTAAAACTTCAGACCATCTAATTTTATTTGCAAGCTGCTTCACACTGGGGATGGCTGCTCCCGCAGCCTTCAGCAACAGTGCTGCGAAGAAATGTACTTAATTTCAGGCTTGGGTTTTTCCATCTTCAACTCTTCACCTTCAGACCCTGCTCTTCCCTCTGCCAGGCTGACACGCTGCCTGTAGCAGTGCTCTCTTTGCTCCATCAGCGAGGAGACCTTCTCCTGGGGCAGTAGCATAGCCCACGCTCCTCCCATTTCACACAGCCTTATTTGCTGCATTTCCAAGCCTTAGCTCCTTTCCACAGTGGTGTTGCTGCTCCTCGGGATTTCTGTGTCTATTTGAAGTTTGGAAAGCTGGACCAGACAACAAGCTGGCTTTGCCAGAGCTGTAGAGTGGCACGAGCAGTGCCATGTGTCTGCTCAGAAATCCCCTCCGTGCACCTCTGGCTCACAGCTCTCAGAGCCAAGGCACCGCGATGCAGACTCATAGCAGCAGTCGTGTGTGGGGACAGCTCTCTTTTTTTGGCTTTTTTCCTTTAATCTCATCCCCCACCCCGATCCTCCACCCTGCAGTACACCCTGTCCTCTCTGTACCCACGTACTTTCCTTTGCAGCCCATTACTGTGCCACGGGTTGTGATTGTTTTATCAAGACATTCAGCTCATGCTGTAGCTGCAAACAGCCTGTTCGGTATTTCATCAGCCACAAACATAAGCCTTCATCTTGTCATCTAGACGATTGATTTCAAAAACTATTAAATGGCACTAGACCAGGAAACGGTCACTGGGGGTCTAGATACGCTCCCCATTGTTGATGTCTCCCCATTAAGACTTGGCTCACTGACAGACCTCAAAACGTAGTTGTTAATCTGTTGTGAGCCTTATTAATTCTTTGTATTACATATTTTTAGTTAAAATCCTATGTCATTGTTGATGGCAGTCAAAAAGCTGCAGTGTGCTTTATAGAAGCTCCTGCTCTCACCAGCCAGACCTTTCCTTTTGCCCAGTTTCTCCTACAAGGTCCTTGCTGTGTGACACAGCCCTCTGGATGTCATTAGCTATGCTTTCACCTCCGCAGTGGCAGTGTGGGTCTCTCTCTTTCCTCTGCCCATTGCTTTGGCTCTTTGAATTGCACTGGCCTCCTGCCAGCCAAGTGTTTGTTAAGAATTAACATGTGTGTTTAGGAGAGCCCACGATTATGTCATCAAAATGCTGTTTGTGAACTACCTGTGGGCCAGGCCTGTGGCAGGAGCGTGGCTGGTTTGGGGAGCTGCAGCCTCTCCTTGTCCCAAATGCCAAATTCCCTCCCCTCCATGACAGCACGTGAGACTGGGTCACTCCTGCCACACCTGTTGGAGAGGAGGCAGCAGCTGGACAGTACCTGCCTGCCCTTCCTGCCTCTTTCAGGTATTTTTATGGCATGAAAGGGGATGGGGTGATGCCTGGCTGGAGGGCTCAGGATGAGCCCATCAAGGTCCATGGCTATTGCAGCTCTAACCATCTCTGAAATTCAAATTTATTCAGCAGTCACCTCAGCAACTCGAGGGCAGCAGTCCAGTTGTGCATTCTGGAGAAGCAGCATGGGCACAGCTGGAGCTGGGGTCCTTCCAGGTTTCTGCAGCACCAGTGCAAGGAAGCGCACTGGGATATCCAGTGGTGGTACGAGGGCTGGGAAAGATTCCCCATTTCCCTCCCAGGTCTCAAGTGCACTTCGTTGAGGGGACTGCTGAGGAGAAAGAAAACCCTTTGAATGGCAAATCTCCAAAGACTATTTGAGCAGGTTTCTTTAACGGGCAGAATTAAGACAGAAACTCCACTCAGTTTGTTATTTTTGAGAGGCTTTTTTCATGGCATGCCGCCCAGTAACTAGGCAGTGCACCAGATTCCTCAGTGACTGCTGTCACTGAGAGCAGGTTGGGTAAAATGTGAAGAGGCATTGTGAAATGTTTCCCTGACATCACACCCAAACCAGCCTGAATGTCTGCAGGCACCACACAGTTCTGCACTCTCATTTCACAGCACAGTCACCTCTGAGAGTCGGGGTGTCTGCTGCCACAGAGCTCAGTGGGGTTCAGCAAACCTTGGTCCCACCTGCCAGGCTCAGTTTCCCAAGCCCCCCAAAAGTGTCACCCCTCTTCTCTGTGGTGGGCATCTGTGTCTGGCCCTGCACACGTGGTGTGCACCTGCAGCTATGTGCTGGGAAAAGGAGGTGCTGGCTGCCCGAGTAAAACAACCACCAACTGGAGGGAAATCCCACCCTGCAGCCCCCAAGGACACGCAGGCACGGTGCCCACGTTGTGCTCACTGTGAGTGCAAGCCCATCCTCACAGTCTGCTCTGAGACACGGCCGGAGAGGCAGTTGTGACATCCGTGATCCTAGGACAGGAAGCAGGCAGAGGAGGTGTGTGGGAGTGGAGGTGTGTGGGAGTGGAGGTGTGCCCCACCATCCAACTCCATGCAGGAGGGTCCTGGATGTGCAGCTGGGACATGCACTGGCTACTCCAGGCGGCTCTAACCTTCCAGCAGTGGGTCTGTAAAAGATTTGGGACTACCCTGCCTGAATGCTTAGTCTGATGCTATGACAGAAAGGACCAGTGCAGCCCTTTGAGACAGAGAATGGGAAAAGGCAGATTTAATCCCTGTGTCCAAGCATTAGGGAGGCTCATTGTGGGATTCTACATCTTGAAAAGGATTCAGGAAAATCAGAGAGGCTGTATAGAGCAGAAATACAAAAAATGGCTTGAGGGTGGAAGGAAAAGCCTGGCAGTAAGAGAATTAAGCGACTCGGTATATTTAGCTTATCAGAAAGACGGATGAGAGGGGGTTTGCTTGCAGCATATGTGTAGTGTCACAAAGAGAAAATGCCAGGCTCTGAAAGGCTCTTTAATCAAGCAGAAGGCAGAACAAAATGGTGCGTCTGTGAGCTGAAGCCAGACACAGGGATGTGGGATGCTCTTCTGAACGTGAGGGTGAGGGACTCCTGAAACAGACCCAGAAAGGTGGGAGTCTCCAACACTTGTCTTCAAATCAAGCCTACCTCTTTCCTTGGAAAATATGCATGAACCAAACATAGCGTATTGGAATTAATGAAAGCAGATGAACCACTGAGCAGCGTGCTGGCCAGCAGCTCGCACTCGTACAGCTGCGTGTCGGGCGGGACCATTGGATCATTTTGGGTGAGGAAGACCTTGGGAAAAATGGACTGGTCAGGCAGTGTGCTTGGGGAGCCGTTTCGGCAGGCTCGGGCTGTTTACCTGCTCCCATAGCGGTAAGTGTGGCTCTTTGTTGAAAACATCTGGAGGGTGGCAGAATTTTTCAGCCAAGTTCAGCTTGTTTTAGCTTGTTTTGTGTGGGACCGCTGACAATGCTCTTCAGCGTTTCTGTTCTTAGAGTAGCCAGAGCACCTGAGGTATAAAGTGCTGTCCACAGACTGAGCACGCTCAGAGCTCAGAGCCTGTGTTTAAGAATAATATGTAATGAGTGTGTGAGATTAAACAAGTTTGGCCAGAGAGATAAAGACAAAATACAAGCGTGTTACAGCACAGATTGCATTCCCCAAGCCTGTGCATCAGCAGAGGTAATCTCTATCTAGCTTTTACTGGAAACAGATCTTTGCTGTGGTATTTACTGGTATTTAATTAATAATAAAATATGATGTTAATTAGTATCAAGATTTGATGACATGTAATTTGGGGGGAAGAATTAGAGTGTGAATATTAGAATGAGAATTTTTATAAGCCAGAGTCAAAATGAGATTAGCAGTTTTGCTATGGAGAGAGCCTGAAGGCTGACGTGTGTGTGTTTGGCAACCAATGCAGATAGTTACAGCATAACTTCATTTACTGATGGGAAAAGAACCTGTAGCTGTTATTTACCTTTACGTGTCACCCCGTATAATGTGCAGCTCAGCCACCATGAAAGAAAAAAGGAAGCAGGCATCATTTCAGCAGGAACGCCCGGTAGTGCTCAGTGCCACGTGTGAGGTGTGTTTGCAGAACAATTTTGGCATGCTCCAGGTGGGCTCTTTGCAGAGGAGGGGAAGGAGGGAGCTTTGCTGACAGTCACTCCCACATGCCCAAACCCTGCCGGGGACGTGAGCGGCTGAACCAGTGCTTGGCCCCTTGCACAGCTTTGACCCACGCCTGCTATATGTACCGGGTTATGCCCAGTCCAACGTGAGCTCCCCAAGCAGCACTCAGGGTGGATGCAGGAACATGGGGTGTAGGACCCCTCACCACCTGCTCCGGGCATCGACCAGCCCCACTGTCCTGAGTTACCTGCTAATGCAACCACCAGCCGTGCCCTCTGCCAGAACCTTCTTTTTCCCTCTCGTGTCCAGCGTTGTTCTGGGAAATGCTCTGCAGACATGTGGGCAGCCACAGGTACTGCCCCAAGGCTCAGTGGGTCGGCTGCAAGTGGGTTTTTGTTGAGCAGGATGGGCTGTACCTCTTGCCCTTTTATTTGGTCAGTTTGGCTTTGAAAAGCTTCAGAGCATTCTGGAAAATGGCATGGCAATATGATAGGATTTAATAAAACTTAATTATTCCCCTGCTGTTGATCTCCTAGCAACATCCAGCTTGACATCTGCCTGCGAATGAAACGTGTAAGCTAAGTAGGAACATGTTCAGACTAAAGTCCTGCTACTCGAACCAAATCACTCCACTAATCATCGCTTTAATTCATCTCGTGGCTGCTAGACAGCTGCCGGGTGCTGGTACCTCATTTCCATAGATGCACGGCACTCACATCCTGAGTTTTTTCCAGGCTGGCAAGAAGCGTGACTTCATCCTGGGCTCTTTCCAGCGCGCTGACACCTGATAACGGGGTAGAGTTTCTCAAGTGACAAATGCAGGCTCAGGAGCAAGCCCCAGCCTTGTAATTATCTGGCTTCGTGCTGTAGGTCCCTGCTTATCTCATCATTAGAATCAGATCACCCACTGTGCCCGTGGACCGCGGGGTTTGCACTCTGAGCATGCAAGCAGCAGAATCAGGGCGGTTTAGGTGAGATTTGAGGATGGTCAAGCAGATGTGGTGTGGTGGTGGCAGGCGTCACAGGCAGCTCCGTGTCACCGGGGCATGGAGGGTTGAGGCAGGGAAAAGAGACCTGGCTTACACAGCCAGAGGGATGAAGCGGAGGTGAAGAGAGGAGCAGGCATAAAGCAAGCCTTTGTAAAGCAAAGCCGGGCTCCAGCCAAACACGATGCAGGGCTGGAGTCAGTGGGGTTATTGGAGGAAATGAGCCCGGCAGCTGAGCAGGGGCTGGCGAAGGAGGCTGCCCAGCCCAGCCCCAGCCACCAGCTCACCGTGAAGCCGGAGAGAAGGGAGCTGCCTCGGCCGGGTGAGACCGACCAGTGTCCCCAGTGGGACAGCCCTGGGGAACTGGGGGTTGGTGCGGGCAGTGGGGGTGATGAGGGTTGGGGGGGTGGGGCAGACCTGCAGATGGATGGAGCCACGGAGATGTGGTTGCAGCCCATCTCCATACACCTCCTTGGGGGGATATTGGTGCCAGTGGTACCCAGGTGTTGGCACAAGCCCGTTTGGCTCCTGCAGTGTGTCTACAAGTTGTTATTGGAATAAAAAATCCCAACTGTGTGCCAGCGTGGCACGTGTCTCCCTCATGTCTCCGTGGAGGAGCGTGGTGGATCTGCCAACCCAACTGCGTGGGTGCAGCACAGGGAGGCAGCTGACGCTGGCTTCACTCATGCTGAACACAAAGGGGGATTTCTGGCTGTGAAAGTGGGGCTGTGTGAGCCCCTGCAAGCTTGCCCTGTGACCTGTGTGGGCTTTGCCTCTCGCTGAGCACCAAGGATCAGGCTCGGGCAGGGCTCAGCCAGCCCTGTGCTGTCTGTCCGAGGCAGCGTGGCTGCAGTGACTGCAAGGTTTAGAGGTGTCTCCGCTGGAGGCAGGTGCAGTGCTGTGCGGTGCGGTGCTGCAGCTGGAGCAGTGAGACCATGCCAGGAGGAAGGGTTGGCGTAGGTGAGTCCCTGAAGGCACTGCAGTGGCGTGGAGGTGCCAGTGAGTGATAGGAAGTGCTGCTCTGATTTGGAGGAGCAATGCCAGGCGGTGACGGGGGAAAGCGTGCAGCAGTGCCCTGCAGCCACTGGAAGTGTGTGGGGAGGTGCAGTGCAGTGATGGGAGAGGGGAGCAGAGTGGTGCAGTGACAAGGGAGGGGGAGTAGCACCATGCAGTGATGATGACAGCAGTGCAGTGATGATGACAGCAGTGCAGTGATGATGATAGTGCAGTGATGACGACAGCAGTGCAGTGATGACGACAGCAGTGCAGTGATGATGACAGCAGCGCAGTGATGATGACAGCAGTGCCGTGATTGATGTCGGCAGTGCAGTGATTGATGACAGCAGTGCAGTGATGATGACAGCAGTGCAGTGATTGATGATAGCAGTGCAGTGATGACAACAGCAGTGCAGTGATGATGACAGCAGTGCAGTGATGATGACAGCAGTGCAGTGATTGATGGCAGCAGCGCAGACCGCTGCCCGCTGCCGCCCCGTGCAGCGATGGGTGGCGGACGAGGGGGCTCGGCGCATGCGCGCCCCCGCCCTGCCGCAGCGCCCCTCCGGCGGAGACCCCCTGCCGCCCGCCCGCCCGCCATTGGCTGCGGGCGCCTCCCGCGATAGGCTGCGGGCGCAGCCCCCTGCGCCGCGCCATTGGCCGGCGGCGGCCGCTATGCGGGCGGGTTGGCGGCGTGGCGGCCCGCCCCGACGCCCCATTGGCGGCCTCTGTGCCCCTCAGCGCCGCGGCGGCGGCCGGTCCCGCTGCGCCGCGCCCGGCATGGCGGCGCCCGCAGCCCCGCGCTCGGGGCCCGCAGCCGGCGACCGAGCGCCCAGGGCCGGCGGCGGCCGGGTGAGGAGGGGAGGAGGTGGGGGGAGGGCAGGCAGGGCCGGGCCGGGGCCGGGGCCGACTTCAAGCAGCCGCCGCCGTTTTGGCGAGCGCGGCCCGGCGGAGCGGGGAGAGGGGAGCGGAGCCCGGCCAGGCAGGGGCAGGCGACTGGATGCCTGGCCCACGCCCTGCCGCCAGCCCGGCGGTGGCGGTTCCACTGCCCGTTTAATCTCGGCTGCCAGCCGGCTGTTGGCAGCTGTCAGCCGGCGACGGGCTGCCGTCCTGCTCGGTCCAGGCGGACGCGGCTCCCCCGGCGCTGTACCCACTGTCGGGGCAGCGGGGCTCCTCGGCGCGGCGTGCCCGCGGCTCCCGCCGGGCTCCAGCGGAGCCTGCGCTGCCCCCGGCCGGCTGGCGGGCTCCCGCAGGCCCCGCTGTCCCCGGGACGCCCCCGGCCGCTGTGCGTTGGCTTTGTGGCGCGTCTGGGCTGTCCTGTGCCCGGGGACCGGGGCGGCCCGCCCGGCCTGGGCGTCTGTGGCGGTTCTGGGAGTGATGATCTGAAGCGGGCTGGGGTGCGAGTGCAGCCTCTGCGGGGTGGCACTGACCCTGTGACAAAAGACAGGCAGCTGCTGAGGGTGGCGGTTCTTATCTCACTGCTGTGGTTTGGGTAATTACAGAATCACAGAGTGGCCGGGGTTGGAAGGGACCTTAGGAGGTCACCCAGTCCAACCCCCTGCTAAAGCCGGGTCACCCAGAGCAGGTTGCACAGGACGGCATCCGGGCGGGTTTGGAACATCTCCAGAGATGGAGACTCCACAGCCTCTCTGGGCAGCCGGAGGTTTGGATCTGTGCATTATTGCGGGTATGGCATTGCATGTTTTGGAAGGATGACTGTCTGAGAAGGTGGCTCCAACCTCAACCTGTTTTCCTTTCTCAGGTCATGTAGAAGAGCAGATTTAATGTGAAGATGGGACTGTTGGTGTTTATGCGTAACCTGCTGCTAGCCCTCTGCCTCTTTCTGGTACTGGGATTTCTCTACTATTCTGCTTGGAAGTTGCACCTTCTCAGATGGGAGGATTCAAGTAAGTGTGAGCACCACATAACTCTTTCTGGGCTCCTTAAAATATCTGTCAAATAGTTGCAGTACTACTGAGGTGGTTTTGATTTAGTAGTATTAGAAGGATGTGAGTAAGCCCAGTCAAATGCTGGAGCTTTTAGTATACTTAAGGGGTTGAAGTTGTGATTACTTAATGCTCTTTGTGGCTTTACTTTTATTACTGGATACAAAAGCAGGTTCACACTCTGTAAATCTAATATTAGAGACTTCACTTCTTAGAATCTTCTGTGTTAGTTTATGATTCCTAATTGTCAAAATAAAGAGTTTGTGCGCTGAGGCTTTTGTTCCCTGACTCTGCACGTTTTAAAATATCTGAGATAAGAGTTTTTTCCCCGGTGGATTTGGATTTCTTTCTATAATCATATATGCCGGTTATCTCATCATCTTTACTCTGTCCTTCAGAAATCCTCATCTTCCATTTATCTTCCATGTTATTATCTGCCAACTATCTGTCATCTGAAAGGATGTCTCTCAGCCTTTTTAAGTCCAAGAGACATCTGACCTCATTGAATACAATCTGAGGATTGTTCTGTGCTGAAATGCCATAGGAGGTTTTAATTGCATTGTGATATAAATTAGAATGAGGTTTGATTGCTCGGTTACTGCTCTTATCTTTGCTTGTGTCGATTGCTTTCTTGCTTGTGTGTGAGAATTGTTTATTGAAAATATAAAAACAAGAAAACCATTCCCTCCTCTCCCCCTCCTGCCCAAAACACAAGCCAGCCTTCCTTGCAGCTGTTCCGCGGGCTGTTTCAAATGTCTTACAGCGACCGTTGCTCCCTGGATCGGTGGCTGAGAAATGCTGATACAGAAGGGTTGTTTTTCTGTCCGACAAGAAGCTGTTGGTCAAATTCCATCTTTGCTGTATTACATTTCTGTGCATGCTGCTGGAGGTTTCTACTGCAATGCTTATTACACTTAGTACCGTTCTGCCTGTACATGCTCTGTGTCTGTTGTTACATGCTCTAAGTTTGCCCGATGATGACTTGGCTATGACATTTGCAGTGCTTTGACAGGGGGACTGCTACAGTGTCTTGTACTGGAACAGGTATTGGAAGACTGAATTTGTAAAAGGAGATGCATAGTGTTTTTCTGAGCAGGGATTGTTTCTGCTGGTTTGTGCTTCAGAGAGGAAGTAAAAAAATCTTGATTGTGACCTTCTGAAAAGTAGCACTTTTGTCGATGAGGTATAGAAAATCCTTCCTGCATGAAAGTAAGTACAGAATGTAGTTAAAAGAACAGTTTTGCCGTATCTGCTACCACGCAATTATCTGTTACAAACTTATGCCACCTGCCATCCTTTGCTTCCTTCGTACCACCAGAAATTGTGCTGGGACTTCCCAAGGCCTGCAAAAAAAAAAAAACCCTTCAGGACACAATTTGTATGCGATCTGTGTTAAATGTGGAGGAGAAGGGTTGTGTTTATGTGCTGTATACCAAGGTGCTGGGATGGGTTCTAAGTTTCTTCAGGTTTCACCTCTTTGGATCTTGTGCCTTTAGTTTTTTGTACCATTTGTTATTTTATGCCACGTCAGTCCTTGGGGAGTTCAGTGGTAACTGTGCCTTGTGATGTAATGTTGCAAATCTATATGCAAACATTGTGGATTTCTATAAATGGAACACTTCTATGCAGAAAGGTGACTTGAAGTTGCAGCCTAGTTAATTTCTGTTGAGTGTACTGGCTGCTTTCGGGTACCCAGGGTGTTCTGACAGGAGCACTGTGAGGTGGTGTCACAGACTTTTTGTTAGGTGTGTATCTCCTGTTTTCTAATCTTGTGTGTAAAACGTGTTCTGCGTTTAGTCTTGGAAGTCGCAGTGCTTGCATTAAGCTTCTTCAACATGTACAAACAACATGCTGGTTTTAAGATTTAGCTTTTTGATCTTTGTCAGTTGTTACAGTTGACACAGTCTCTACCCTTGTTCCTTTTCTTCTAGATGCTTTTATGGATTGTGTCTTAAATATCAGATGAAGCTCCTTGAAATATTAGTGTACACAGCAGTCTAGTGTAAGAGGGCAAAATTTCATGTGATTACTTTTGGAAACAGTTAAGGTGGTGCCAGTTTTCAGGTGATCTTTGGAGTTTTGTATTTATCAAAAATGTTTTATTTGTCATTTAATTTTATACATGAGGAACTTGGGCCGATTTAAAGTTCAAATTTAAAAGCTTGTATTGGGAAATGGTATGAGGAGTTAATGTTAAGCTTCTATAAATAAGTGTTTGGAAGTTAATAAATGACAGAATTGAAGTTGCTCATTTAACCTTGATTAAGCTTCCTTGAGCATGTGATACAATGTATAATGGTGCAATTATACTTCCTATTTTCTGAAGGGAGCCTTGTTAAGTTCAGTGCACAAGACAGGTGGTGGTTGATAGCTGTTTGTGGTTTTATTTCCTGGATTACTGTTGAGTGTGTGACCTTGTAAATTTCCTTAAGATTGATATGATAATCCTGATGTCCTTGAAGGCAAAACTAAGTTAGATGTGTTAATTTTGGAGTGCTTAATAATCTAAGTATATTGATTTTATGTGTAAATTATTTTATTAAATTATTTTCTGTTTTCTTCTTACCAGTGTCTTTATTCTGCTTAGTAGTGACTTCCTAGCTTCAGTAGTCACATTCATCTTTTCTCTGTTCTGTTCTTTGTGCTAGAGGAGGCATGAAACTAAGCTGATCCTGACATCAGACACTTGCAACCTCTTCAGAGACTAGTGTTGGTAAACTTGAGGCCTGTATTTAATACTGAACACAAATGAATTTGCCATACAATACAGTGAAAAATACCTGACCTGCTTACTTCCTGCCTGTGTGGTTCATTCACTTAATGTTTTGGAAAATGACAGTGTTTGTTGTTGTTATGGATGAATTAAAATGGTAACTCTTTGAGGAATCTAGTCATACTGAAACTTGATATTTGTCTATTTAGTTGATAAAATAAATAAATAGTTCATTTATTTGTACTTCTCACACCTCCAAGGAAGGAGGCTAGACTTCTGAATAGACTGAAAGATACAGTGTTTCTTTCAGTGTTTCTCTTACTTACCATTTAACTTTAAATCTGTCCTCCTTGAGTGATGCCATGGTGAACTCTGAGAGATTGTTCACCTTACTGTGTGACTGTACACCTTGGAGAACAGGAAAGAATTAATTCTCTACGGCTTATCTTTCCTGTGACAAGCATAGATTGAATTCAGCTAATGTGAACTAATTAAGGTTGAATTAAGTTCAACTGCTTCTTCCGTTCAAGACAAACCTCTGGTAACTGCTACCCCTCTCTCCTTCTTCCCCAGCCTTGTTTTGTGTCGGTGTCAGTGTGGTGTTAGATCTCAGAGCAGTAGCAAACTGCAGAGAAGTGGGGTGGGACACTGTGAATGCAGGAGGGCCTTTGAGTTCAGGTGATCGTTTGGTCTGTGAGCAGTGTTTAGAACAGAGGCAAGCTTTCCTTTTTCTTTTTTCTTTCCTGATTTTTGTAACGCAGCTTCAGTCTCTGACAATAATGGGAAGAAATCCACACCGACCTTGCACGTTCTTCCCGGACAGGCAATAGTGGCAGATGCCACAGCCCTCTGGTTAAGCGTAGCGAGTTGCGTGGAGGTGTGCTAAGCACATGGAACTGATAACGTGATGTGGGAGACAAACAAGGAAATAAAATGTGTGGTGTCAGGTTTAGCTGTCCTGTACCTTCTAGAAGGACCTGGCAGCAGCAGGTAATCATAACTGTTGTGTTTCTGGACACTGAGTTGCCAGGGAGTTACTACATAGTAATGGTAGTGATAGGAGCAGGTTTTGAAGGACTGAGACATGCACTGCAGCCTCATTTCTAACAACTCCCTGTACTGTCCCTTCCACCTTCCCTGGTGCATTTGGCTCTGAGGAGGAAGGAAGATGTTATGAGTGTGAGGAAGACACCATGAGTGTGACAGACAGCCCTGGGAAGGTGCCTCGTTATTTTTGAAAACTACAGTGGGAGATGGAGTCCTGCTGACAGTGCCTCTTAGATTTGCTTTATCAGCTTGGACCATTTTCACCCATACCCCTGAAGGACAGAATGTAGTAATGTTACAATTTAATACTGATGTTTGTTACTTAACCCAATATGTGTATAGCTGGTTTTGCACCTTAAAAATGAATGTGTTGTAAGGAAGGAATGATTCCATTAAAAAAATGTCCTGGCTATGGAAATACTGAACTCATTCACCAAGACAGCTTTTTTTTCCCCTCTCTCTCTTTTTTTTTTTTCCTCTCTCAAAGTATTGAAATATACTTGGGACAAGGACAGTGTGGCATTATTTTCCTGTTCTCTATTGTATTTCTAGCTACATTAGCACTGAATTAATTTAAATAAATACATGCTTTACTTGAGGTAGTTTTGTCAAAACCTAAGTTAGTACAGTTTGTCACTATAGATTTTGAGCCTGTCAGTTTGCATGTGACTTTTGAAACATCCCCACGTATTTTCTGTTGATGTCTCCATAAAGAAATCAAGTCACTACTCTGTCATCTGTTGCTCAGTGTTATTTTCAACTCTAATTCTGGAAAGGCAGCCAAAGAGATAAAGCTCTGGGAAGAGATTTTCTGAAGGTATTTCAGGACCCTTATCCGTTTTTCTTTTTCCTTTTTTTTTTTTTTTTTAATGTCTGTTTCCATGGGAACTGCAGAGATATAAACAGGCAAAACTGACTCACTTCTGGTTACAGGTTTTTGGTCTGCTTGCGTTTCCATGGAAACCAGTCTCGCAGAAAAAAAAGACTAAATTAATAAAAAGCAATCAAACCTTTATCTTTAAACATTGATTTATCTCTTTCAAAGTGAAATGATATTTTTGTCAATTCTTATATTAGGGACTAAAAATGTACTGAAGAAATGGATCTTTTTACAAGGGTTTGGAATGTGGATGTTCTTTCTCATGTGGCTGAAACCTCACGGCATGTGTCATGGTGTGCAGCGTGGGTACAGTTATTGTATCTTGAGTTACCAGGGGTGTCATTTGTTCTGTGTTAAGGGAGTGGATCTTGCATACACTGACATCTGATTTCTTTCCATTCTGTTGTTTAATGAAAAACAAATGAAAAGACATTTAGTCGGTGTGTGAGCAACTAGGCCACGGAGACAAACTTGTCCCCTTTGTGGAGAGAGGTGTGTAATAGCTTTGTTCAGGCCCTCATCTCTGGGAGTTACTGTCCTACTTGCCTTTGCCAGAAGAAGGAAATGCAGGAGCCCTCGTATAAAAAATAACATCTCAGGGCCAGCTCAACTTGGCACTGGGAGCACAAACCTCTGAGGAAAGTGGTTTGAGCTAAGCTGGCTGAATTTATGGTTAGCTGGATGAGGGAGCATATCCTTTTTTACTGTAGAGTTACAGAGCAGGCACTCTGCATGGTGTGGGTGGCAGGCAAATGGTGACGGTAGCTGTTTCAGTTGCTCTGTGGCCTTAGCAGGGGGGTGTGTGTTCTTTATGGTAGACTTTATTGCTGTTGTTGCTGCTCCCCAGGCTGAAAAGCCCGAGAGACTTTAACCTTGTGGGAATCAGCTTTATTAAAGAAACTGGTTTGGACAGTATTACGCTGCACTGTAAGTTTCCGGGAACAGTTGCTTTTTCACTTTGCAGGAAGAGACTGGGAGCAGCATTGAGAATTATTGCAAATTCACTAATGTTTGAGTTATTAGTAACTTAAAAGTTTGTTTAATCTACTTAGCTGTTCTATAGTCTGTGTTAGTGCTGTACTTACTGCACCAAAATTGAGAAGAAATATTTAGAAAGTTCTCATAACCTGGATCCAGCTACAGATTTAAGGAATCTCTTTGCTACTTTTCAGGTGCTTTAGGGATTTGATGCTCACAGTGACGTTTTTTGAAATGTTAAAAATAGGAAGTAATGTTACCAAGGCAGCAGTGAATATCAGAAACAAAGATGTAAAAATAAGAGTTAAAACAGTGATTGTCTGGTAAAGTAGCTTAACTTTTCTAAGAATTCTCCTGTTGGGTTGAAATGTTCTACTTGTGTTTCAGCTAAAGTGAAAACTTTAGTGCACTGACTATGGTGGATGATTCTCTTATCTGAGCAGAACATAGAAAAATTGATTTAGTGCCCAGAAATTGTTACTGCTGCTCAAGTTACTTTGTGCTCCTTGGTAGCCTGCCAGAATAAGGAACATGGCTAAACTTAAACTCCTGCAACTCGGGACATTCAGTTGTAGTATCTTCCACAGCTGTAATTGTGCCAGCTACTTTTCACTTGGCTGGAGACAGGTGTGTATGTTCCTGATGCCTCTTGCTCTGGCTGTTTGATGCAACCACACAAAGCTGCCTGCCCTTTCCACCGCAGGCAGCTGCCTTCCTGCCACCAGGACAGAAGAGACAGTCTGCTCAGCGAATGCAGATCAGAACTTTTAAGGTCTATGAAGGAGTTAAAACCCGCCCCCAAAAAAACCCCAAGGGTGCCTCTCTGTCTTTCAGAAGGCAGTGCTTCACAAGGTAAGCCAAAGTAGGGGAATCAAAGTGCTTCATCTTTATCATTACTTTACAGCCTTGCTGTTCTAGGGACCCTGCTGTCTCTCCAGGAATTTCTAGTGCTGCTGTAATGTTACTAGTGCAGGACAAAACTCTGCTGAGGCAATGAGAAATGGTGAATCACAGAATGTCAGGGATTGGAAGGGACCTCAAAAGATCATCTAGTCCAGCCCCCCTGCCGGAGCATGACAGAGCCATTGAGGGAGGGAGCGAGCAAGCATACTGATGCCTTGTCCTTGGGATTTCTGCAGAGGAGGAAATGTCCTGGAATACTCTTCAGGCTTTAGGAACCTGTAGGGGCAGGTTTAATGAAGGGCATTAAATGCATAACACCCTAAGCACTTTGTGGATCGAGAAGTGGCTGTGATGCTGTACTTGTACTCATCTTTATTCTGTCTTAATTTTAGCTTTTTCACCCCTGGGTTACTGTTTTAGTTCTGATCTGATGTTGACTCTTTAGCAAGACAGAAAAGCAAGATGCAAGAATAGTTCTCCATCCCCCTGCATACAGCTGGGTTTTAGTTTTGTGTTCTAAACCAGTAAGGTGCTCTTGCTTCTCTTGACAACAGCAGTCTTGTTGCTGTTTGAGTCCCTGTTCAAGCCTGCATGTTCCCTCCCTCCATTTGTGTGGCTACCTGATGAGTGCAGTTGAGAAACTTGCAGTTTAAAACGGAGTGGTTTTATTTGTTTCGCTCAGTTGACCTTAAGCTGACTCGGTATTTCACTTGCTTCGCTTGCTCAGCTCTTGTGCGTTTTCTCCCTATCCTGCTAAGTTTGGGAAGGGTATGTTCCTGTGACTTCTGATAAGCCAGTTGCTTTAGTGTTTGTATGGGGCAGCACTCAGTGTCTTACACGCAGCCAAAGCTGCATCCATCCTCTGATACAGCTTTTCAGAGGTCGAAGTCAGCAGCTTTCTGTGTTCTGGAAGGTACAATGCAGTGAAAGCACTTTACCTCTATTAGCCATTGCTCTGCAGCTGAGTGCTTTCAGAGGTGAAAGGACTTATTCATCTCAGCTGACTGAACCCCTCAGCAGTGAGTTCAGCTGGAAACAATACCTCCCTGTGAGGACTGTCTCATCCGCATTAGCGAGTGCTTCTCTGCCTTCCCTCCCTCTTGTCACTGTACATCCCCTTGGTGTGCAAAGCGTGCACCTCTGACCTGTAGCATTGCAGCAGTGGCTGATTGTGCCTTAAGGTATTGTCAGCCCTAATGGAAGCTCCACCCTATCACTGGTTTGGTGGAATAGATCATAAGGACTCTCTCCATCGGCTTTGATGCAGGCCCGCTGGCTTTGGGCACTTTGCATGCCCATTTCAATTCCACCTCCCGTCAGTTCTGCTGACACTGCTGGAGCAATAACTTCTGGCACAGAGGAGGTAACCTGTGATTTGTCTCAAGTTGGACAGCTGTTGCTGCTGTGATCTTCTGACCGTGGCCTTAGTACTGATTCTGACTGTGCCTGTCACTTACGGATACTTTGAAGAGGAGATTTTTCCTAGACTGTTATCGTCTGCAAACTTTTTGGTGCTCTTGTCACTATAGCACCTAATTTTTTCTCGTTGCAGTCTGGGTTTACATCACAGTATCAGGCTGAGGCAATAAAACGGCTAAGCCTGGGTATGACTTGCAAGGACAAGTACAACTGGGCCATGAGGTAAAGCTTCGTATGAATTATGTATCTCTTCTGCACTTCAGAAGGAATGTAATTGTCCACCCAAGCATCAAGCAAAAAGTAATTTGTACTGTGTGTGCATATCCTGAATAGATATTTGAACCCGAGATAGCTGATTTCAAGTGGTTACTCCTTCATGGCACATGATTATATTTATCTTGTATGCATTGCTTTCTTGACGAGGTAATAGCATGTGAGGATAGTGCCAAAATTCTACTCACGTACAGAAACTACAGGATGTTTCTTAACCAGTTATTGGTGTTTTGAATAACCAAATGCCTAGACAATCCAAGGTATAGCTATAGCTATATCTATCTGTCACTTTTTTCACAGCTATTATCCTGTGGATTTCAGTGTTAGGGGCACAGATTAAACACGTAGTTCATCTGAGCTGCAACAGTGCAGTAAGTGTGCCTCTTAATAGCTCCTGGAACAAGAAGAATTATCACAGTGTAACTATAGAAAAGTTTAACCAGTATCTTTTCTAGCTACAGTGAATATGCATGTTCTGAGGAGTATCTTTGTTCAAAACATTATGCAAAAATGCATGTATGATTTAAAAGAAGTAGTGAAAATAAGGTGGCACAGAGATCAATAAAAGTTGAGTTTTCCCATCAGGGATTCCTACATATGAAGGCTTACTCTAAATAAATGTTGACAAAGTTGATAATTTATAGGCGCAATTGCATCTTTTTATCTTTGGCAGAGACGAAACAACCTCAGAATAGCTTTATTACTGTATAAGTATTGCTTTTCAGCTGTGATTGTGTTTAGAGACCCTAATCAAAAAATGTACTGAGACACCCTTCTTGGAATGAAGGGTAATAACTTAAATAGACTTGACTTGGGAAGGCAGAGGAAGCTGAAGCACGGGAAAGTAAAATTATTCTGTGTCACACAGCAGCTCAAGGGCAGAGCTATGAATAGAATAAAGGTCTCAAGGTTCTTGATCTAGTGTCCACTTGCCAAATGAGGCTCAGTCTCCTGTAATTACACGTTCCACATCTGCGTAGCTCAGGAAAGCAGTAATATGCTGAAGTTGCTTGTTTGGGGCAGAGATCATCTGCTGATACTTGTAAAAACACAGAAGTATTTCACAGTACTGTGTTGATAATAATAAAACTGGTGATGATCTGCATAGGCAGTGCTGGTGGCTTGATGTAGGTACTGTAATTAGGGTATGATGAGGCCAGAGTAAGTTGCTGGTAGAAGTTACCTAAGATACGTCTGTGGAAGTGCCTTAAGAACCAAGTGCACAACCTGAACAGTTGTGAATGCTGGTTGGGGTTTTTCAGCCTTCAGATTCGCCACATCAAAGGCACTGTGCTTCATGCTTTCCAGCTGCATTAATACCGCAACTGCTTTTTTCTTTTAAAAGCTAGTATTTTTTTTTCTAATGGAAAACTTCAATTTTGCTCTCTATACTCGAACACAGAACTCTTTTCTTCTACTTAAACTTTTTTTAAAAATATGTTCAAGCACAGACTAAGCTTCTAGAATTTCTGCTCAAAGGATGAAAACCGGAGCTTCTGAAAAGAGGGGAATAATGGAACAGTTCAGGCAGTTTTAACCATAGCAATCACTAATGCTGTAGGTATAATTAGAAACCTAATTACTTTGAATTTAGTTGCTAAGACTTTTCTGCCTTTTGAGACTTGCCCCACACAATTCTATCAGGTTCCCAATAGAGCATAGGCGGTTCACCATTATACGGCTAGGAAATTGGTAATGCTGCTTTTTTCTGTTAGCACTGTTGCTGTAATCTCTGTTTCAAAGTGCCTTATCTGAACAGTGGAAAGGCTTTTATTATTTTTAAATATGATTCATTATAATATTACTTTCTATATATTTGAGTTCACAGCTTTTGTGTTTGGGTCCAATACTTCATATGAAGCGAAAGCCTGAGTGAATACAATGTAAAGATTGCAAATTGAATTCTAGTGAAAAAAAGTGTTAATTCTAATTGAATTTTCTAAATTTGCCTCATATTTAAGGATGCTTCAGATGTAGTTTGAATATTTCTGAACTTTTGAAGGATAAGTTTGCACATTGAAAAATGTGCAAAAGGCCTTATTTGCATTACAAAAATATGAAAGCTTCAGTACTGTATAACAATATTTTACTCCCACTTGCTGCATATTTTGTTTCCAACAAAGTTAGTTTTAGAATTACAGCATACTGTTTTATTTGGGAAATAGTTTGTGTTTCTAAGAATAGAGACCATGCCCTTATATGAAGGGACTGCCTTTAGGCTGGTGTTTCCTGACCTTTGAATGCTTGAAGTTTCTTGATGGAGTTACTAAAGCTGTTCTTTTTTAAGAATAGGTCATAAACCAGGGCTAAGTACACTTTATCGTGTAATCTATGCAAATTGCACTTCCTGCTTCCAAGGAGGGATGGATGTAGGACTAGAGAAATCTGCTGTTGTCTGGTGATTTGCTACTTTTCTGATGCAGATGCAGAATTCCTTCTTGTGATTAACTGTGGGATGGCTTCAGAAAATGACAATTGGGAAGCAGTGGAACCATTAGATAAAGAACAAAAAAAACTTGATGTTTGGGAAGTTCACTCATTTCTAGCCAGCTTTATAATTGTAGCATAAAACATAATGAAGATAAGGAATTTTTCTGCAGACTTCAATGTAATTTCAGGAAGTTAGGACTACTTTGATTTTATTTAAAACTTGAGTGTGGCCAAAAGGTTTAAAAAAAAAAAAATCCTCTTGACTGTTGTGTATTAATTGCTGGTTTTGCTGGTGTAAGTGTACCTTGCTTAGGAGTCTGTATTTGTTTGTGCCTTTGCAGGAATGGAATTAACCCATAAGTAGCTTTCCTTATCCTTGTCCTTGTTCACAGTGTTAACTAATCTTGTGATGGCTTCTTTCTTCAAGGACCTGTTTATAAAAATGTTTGAGATATGTGTGATTAATTTTGAATTTTTCCATTGTTTGTCTGGAAGAGCTGGACAAACCCTGTAAGACAACTTCCTTGCATTAAAGTATTCAGTAGGTGTGTGCTATTTACTGTCAAACCTCGCTTCCCGAGAGCTCTATATGATTTACTTGTATCCCTGTTACCTCTTCCTGCGTGAGCTCTTCTTTTTTTCTTGTTTTACACTTGTCTGTCTGTAAAAGCAATGATTTTTATTTTTTTTTGAAGGCATGTTGTGACTCATGCTTGAAGAAGTGAAAGTTGCATGGGATGCTGTGGGTTGGTGGGGTGTTTTTTCTGAGGAATTAAGTTTTTTGCTTGGTTCTCTGATTTATTTTTTTTTTTGTTAAATGCTTTAATCTTAAATAACATGATAGGGTAGGTAATGTGAAATGAATTTTGGACTTGCTGTACTGAAAAAGTTTCTGCTGAGCCCAGGCTAAGCAGCTTCTGCACCCTGGCTTGCATTCAGACACGCTGGAAAACTTGTTTGTATAGTGAATTGGACCAGGAAACTGATACAGGGTGAAAATACAGAGGCCTTCTCTTCCCTCTCCCTCCAGCTATTTAGGAAATGTTATTTTTAATCCATACCAGGCAGGCTGACATGCTTAACCCAGTATTTTTTGCTAAGATATTCTTGCATCCACGCGGGCGGGGAGGGTCCAGCCTGCGAGCCCGAGGCTCGGCGTGTGGTTGTCGCCGGTACCGCGGGAGGGCAGCAGATGTCTTCTGCGCCACCCCCTCGCCAGACCCCCCCTGCCACGTCAAACCCATCGCAACCGGGATAAATGTTGTTTAAAAAAACCAAACCAAAAACCAAACCACAAAACAACAACACAAAACCCCGAAGCAAACCAAAAAGCACAGCATCTTCTTCTCTTTGCAGTTACAAAGTGACAGCTGCCATTCCCTGGGTGAACTTTAGTAAATAAATAATAGTAAAATAGTAAATAAATGTTTAAAAAATTCTATAGAGACATTTGGGTTTCGGGCAGCTTAATTTGGAGGAACCTTACTGTCCATATCCAGTCCACTGCTATTGCCAGTAGCTATTTTAATGACCTGATCAAGTCCCACCTTGTGACAGTTTTCCTGTTTTGCCTCCTGACACGCTTATTCAGAAGGTCTTCTAGTGCCTTACCCTAATAGCTGGAATTTATTTATTTTTTTTAAATTCACTTGAAATCACGTGTGTGCCCAAAGAAGCTGGGGGGAGTGGGAGACGTTGCACAGGAATGTAAGGTTTCAAGTACCGTGCCTGTGTTATTGCAGAGGAAAGAAAATCTGGGCAAATCCAAAGTTCTCAGGAAAACCAGGCATTGTTATTTCTGCAAGTTACAGGATAGATGTAACTTCTCATGGGCTGGTGCTATGGTAAAAATCTGGATGCTTCTAATCCTGAGATCCTCCTTTCGGATGTTGAAGCAGAGAAGGAGAAGAACAATTGAAAGATACATTTGATAATTTGAATTGCTTTTTGACAGGTAGAATTTATATTGGAACTGAAGACCAAAAAATACTGAAGTTCTCTGCCAAGTGAGGATGACATGTTTTAAAAATTATAAACAACTACTGCTGTTATTTTGCTTCTCTCTTTAAAGTAAGTTAAATTAAAATTTTGGAGAGACAAGTTTGTGTTAAGAAGCACATCTTTTGTGTATCTCTTTTATGTTTCATGGCAAATTTGTATGCTTAAGTTCTGCCTCTCCATCACTGGTAACAGTCTCATGTAAGAATGGTTCAGTGTGCCTGGTCAGACCAGAGGTCCAAGGAGTGTGGTATCTTAGGAAACTGTCAGTGGGGTTAGCATTTACTGTTGTTTCTTCCATCCCACTTTCCTGTCTTCCTGCAGTGTGGGACCTTTGATTTCCTGAGACTGATGTCTTTTCATGTAATGGTGCCTGATAAGATTTTCTGACATTAACTTGTCTATTTTTCAAACCTGTATATAAGCTTCTGGTACCATCTTCCTATGGTACTGAGCTTCCCAAACAAACGGTGCTGTGTGAAAAAGCACCTCTAAAGCCAAGTTAAAACATAAGAGTTAAGAATACGGGAAAATAATTAAATTTTTTCTAGAAACATTTGATAAAATTGTGATAAATGAATGAATGACTGTTTTATTTATCAGTTTGTGGGGTTTTTTAAGTTATTAAGGAGATAGTGTATTGAATGTTTAACTCTGGGTAAACATTATGATTAGAGTCTAAGAATTTAACTGGGTTCAGAAAATAATTTAATATCTATATAGAGGTTGGAAGAGCAAAGAATGTCTGACTAACCAGGATTTTAGAAAGCCAGATTTGGAAGGAGAATGGATCTTACTTCAAGGTATTAAACTTCTTTATGTGAACTTACTACGAAAAAAAATAGATTCTAATTGAAGGGTTTCTTTTAAGGATCCCTCAGATGTGGTTGAATAGAGGTGCATTCCTTTCCTGTGAATTTTTGCCCTAATCTTGTAGTGGATGCTCTCGACAGAGGAATCCCTGTTCATTGACATCTGATGATTTTATGTTCCAAATCTACCCTTTTAGGAAACATATTCCAAATTGCTGCACTTTTCCAAATGTTCTGAAAAGGTTAAGTGCACACATTACATTCATTCTTTGAAAGCAACTAATCTTGGTACTTGGTAGGTTCACAAGTGGTAACTACTGATATGAGCTGAAAGATTTATTCTAGCAAAGCAGGGTTAAATTTGGAATTAGGCTTGGGAAATATTCAGAGATAGTCTGTGGTTGATGCTGGTCTATTCTCTGTAGCTTATTGTTTTGAAACTCTGAAAAACTTAAGAATACTTTGTCTTCTGTCTCAAATTGATTCTGAGAAGTAAATTAAGGCTAATTTGGAGCGACCAGTCAATCAATCCCTTCCTGATTTCCTTTTGTAGCAAATTAAGAAGGCAGTGTTTTTCTGGAGCAGAATCTCCACCTTTATCTTTGTTCTGGTTTTTAGAACAGGATCCTTTTCCCTTCTCTCTCACCTAAGTTTATATAAATATATTTTTTTCTCGGCCCATTTAGCCATTATCATTGTAGGCTTAGTAGTAGAAACAGCTCTTTTATTAAATGTTACTGCATTGTACTCTCACATTTGTGTGCACACACATGTAATGTAAAAAGTGTGTGGGGGGGAAAACAGTTTTCATCTTGTATTATGTGTCCAAATATAGAAATCTAGAGGAAAATACACCTACATTTATTAGTCTTAATATACCCCTTACTGTCCAGTTCTTTCTGGTTTAAAATATCTTTCAAAAATTTTCAGTGTTTTTAAGAACAGAGCAAGACTTTGCAGAATTACAGGATAACACCAATTGGAAGGAGTGTAATGAAGTCTCTAGTCCAACCTCCCTGTCAAAGCAGTGTCAGTTATTAGGTGAGACCTGGTCTTTATCCACTCAGGTTTTGGAAACCTTTGGGAGCAGAAACCATACAACCTGTCTTTACAACCTTTTCCATTGCTTCACTGGCTTGATGGTGAACAGACTTTTCTTTACATCTAGTCTGAACTTCTCTTGTTTCAACTCACGCCCATTGCCTCTCACTCTCCCACCATGTGACACTTCAGGAACCAGGCTCAGCGTTCTCGGTAATCTTCCTGCAGGTGCTGGAGTGCTGCTGTTTTGTATCCCCAAAGCTTTGTCTTCTGCAGGCTAAACAAGCCTGGTTCCCTCAGTCTCTCCTCATAGGTCTTGTGTTAGCACCCTGGTATTTATCATCTGCACAATCCCTTGTTTGTCTGTAGCCCTCCCTAGAGACTAGGCATGATGCATTAAGACAGAGGGCTCATTGTCATTTGGAGGGGTTTGTGTTCTGTTTCTTTGTTTTGTTTGTTTGTTTTCGTTCAACTTTTTTCCTGCTTCATGTCAGTTAAATTGTTCCATGTACTTTCTGATATTTCACCTTCTGTTTCAAACACCTCTTTGTTGTACATTTGTTGTACAGGAAGTGCATGGCACCTGCACTGGCGCTTGCCGAAGAAATCCCAGATCAATGAAGGGGCGCTTAACATTGAATGTATGATACTGAACACATGATAATGAGATAGGTAGTGCTGTTGCTACCACAAAGGCCTTTTGCTTCTCAAGAGGCTTAGTCCAAAAGCAGTAGAGAACAGAGGGAGGAGTAGAACAACAGATTTCAGGCGACAGACACCATCTCTAGGAAACCTGTTCCAGGGTGCTCTAGCAAAGAAATTTTTCCTAATGTCCAGTTTGAACCTCCTAACCTGTAACTTGTGGCCATTGTCACTTTCTTCCCCTGAAGGACTCACAGAATGATATGGACATTGAGTAAGGTTTCCATATGCCTATTTTTTTTTTTCCTGGAAATGTAATTGTAGGTACGTGATAATTTGACTTAGTGAAGTCCTGAAGGCAGTGTGAGAACTGGGGTATTCCAAGATAATCAGAGTGCTCTCCTGAAATGCCAGATGCTAAAGTCAGTGAGGAAAGGCAGTGGCTATTTATGCAATACTACTAATTTAGGCTCCGAGGACTTGACACACAGCTATTTAGAAAGCTCAGAATAACAAAGAACTATTTGGAAGAGGGTGTCTGTTACAGACTGCTGTGTCATCAGATGTCAAGGACTGGCCTGAAGATGATGGTTGCACGGGAGGCCATGCATGTGGTAATTGGTTCCCTCTGGAGTGCTGCTGCTGAAAATAGCTGGGTTGGGTGTGAACACTGCTGAGTTTGAACTGCTTTTACTGCTGCCAGCTCTTGATGATAGGCACGTCTGGGTTGTGACTAAAAATGTAGAGATATTTGGAGTTTTGATCATGGGTTTTATCTTCACTGAAGTGACTCCAAATTTGGGTTTGCAACCAGTTTCAAGGGGAGTTGTGTGACTCCAAAAGGTGTAGTGGCCTTAATACCTCCCTTGTGTACTTGTATATGTTTTTTCTAATCCTTTTGAGCATTTATATTGCTTATGATGTCATGTTTCAACTTTCTGGACTTCTTTCTTCAAATCCTTCTAGTTCTGCAGTTTCCAGTATAGTGCAGATATTATTTTCCAAACTGTTTTTGAGGTAGTTTATTTTTTAGTCAGGGATCCACACTAAGCTGTTTAAATCCCTCCCATGAATTGCTTCATTGATTCAAAACTCTCTGTGGTGTAGGAGCACTTGAGGTATTCTCTCAGTTGTGCAATAAGATGTGTGCTGATGGTGACCATAATGTAGTATGTTGCAGATTCATCTACCTTTTGAGTCCTTTAGGCCACTGCTTGCAATTGTCTGTAGTGACTACACCAACAGCAGTGATCGACTCTTGCTGTTAGCAGCTGCACTCGTCTTTCAAAGGTGAGATTTCCAAATCATGCAAGCTCATAATCAGTGACGAATGCCATCATCTCTTTTCTTTCAGTCAGAGTTGAGAAGTGAGTGTATTCATCTAAGCTATTTTCTCTTAAAATAACTTTTACCAGTTCCTCCTAGCATGTGCCAGTGTACACCTTATAAAACATTTTAATTAAAAAGATTATTTGTGGTATTTCCTTTGTCCCTGTCCAGTGGGACCTATTGGGATGAGTGTTTCCAGAAGGCTTCATTTTGCATTGATGGCTGGGTGGTTCCCTGGTTCCCTTCCTACATCCTGTACAGTGAGAAGCCTCATCTCTGGAATGTCTGTCTGGTCCCATAAAATGTTGGGGGAAATGTGGTTATGTGCTATCATGTGGGGTATAAATCCCCTCCAATTGCATGTTGGCTGCTGTATTTTCAGACGGGATTATAAACACGTGGTGGTGCTTGTATATTGGAGATTTCATCTTGATAGGAGCAAATCCAAGTTGATAATTTTGCTTTTCTCCTTTTCCCCATCTTGTTTTGCCATCAAGGCAAATGCTTTTGGCTTCTGTTACGGGACAGGCTTGAAAGTGTCTCAGATTTCTAGATGAATGCTGGGCAATTGTACTGAGAAAGAAGTTATGTTGCTGTGATTGTAACCATCTCGGGACTTGGGCTGTATTGAAAAACAACATGTCTCTGCAATAAGGCAGAAGTCACCTTATTACTGTCTTTATGTTAAGAATGGATGAAACTTTTTTTTTTTTAAAAAAAGTACCAACAGCAGCAAGATGTGAGAATAGCAGTCCTGAACAGTCAATCAGTAGGTAAGGAAGGGATGGTGTTAAGTTCCAAAAGATGTATACAAGTTTTTTTTAAAAAATAATTAGTATTTTTTTAACTGCTAAAATTTGACTTATTCTCATATTTATGTTATATATCTCGGTGCTGTTATCTTGCATTTTTGTACTCCTGACACTCTGTTTTTAGCCTAGCTACCTCACTGGCATTAAATAACAACTGGGAGTGAGCTGGAACTGCAAGGCAGTTTCCTTTCCTGTTGTATAACTATTTAGTTACTTTCTAAGATACTTGAGTAAATGTTTAATTTGTAAACTGATTGTCCTATGTTTTTTTTAGTGTAGATTAATAGACTTCAATTCTAGTACTGTTTATTTTCTTGATTATCTGATCTTAAATATTGCTACTGATTTTAGAAGCTGTAGTTTTTAACAATAGCCGCTCAAAATGTTTTTCTTCATAGGAAATGAGAGAAAATAGTCTTGGAAAGAACTGCAGGAGGTCTTTCTCTGGGCCTTTAGAAACAGTATTTTTAACATCAGTTTATGCCAACATATGTCAGAAGTACTCTATAAAATCTAATAATGGCAACTTGGACAATCTATCCCAGTGCTTAATTATTCTTCCCTGTAGACAGATTTTTCCTGATGTCTGTTCTAAATCACTTCATCCACAGTCAAGTCAATTGCAAGCTTTTCTGATCTTCACCTTTTTTTTTCTTTTTTTTTTTTTTTTCTCCTCAACATGTGTTTATGTATTTTAGGTTAGTTGATAGGCTTCTTTTAGTCTTATTTTCTCCAGAGTTTGGATTCTTAATATTTCTTTTTTTTTTTGTTTACTCTGATCACTCTTGCTTCTAAAGACTCCACAACTTGTGCTTGTGTTTCATGGAGTGTAGTACTCCAGAATCTGTTTCTTTGGAGGCTCTATCTGTATGAATGGAGTAGAAAAATGTGGCTTGCAGTTATGCTCTAGTTCGTGCTTTTCACTGCAAAGACCTTGGGGTTTCAGTATTGTGATGCTGATTCAGATCATCTTGCTGTTCACAATAGCTCATTATAACGCCATTATGTCCGCTTGGAAGTACTGTGTTCCCTTGCCAATCCTCAGATATTTGTGTACTTGCCATATACTTGGATGTCTTGTTGCTGTGGAATATATAAAAATGTGGTTCCGAGTCTGCTCTCCTGGAAAGACATGAAACCAACTCTGAAGCTTAGAAGATGTGTCCTTTGGTCAAAGGCAATTGGTTGCTGTCTCCCATCTCTTCAGAAAAAGACACTGAATTGGGTGGAAGTGTCTTGGTGGCAATA
This sequence comes from Caprimulgus europaeus, assembly GCA_907165065.1. The sequence goes on along the minus strand of OU015534.1, from coordinate 12,056,677 downwards.
CCATTATGGACAATTTGTTTTGTTGGGTTTCTTTGAGTTTCGTGTGTCATGTGTCCCCTGCCTTGATATGCTTCCTAAATCGAGCACTGTAGGGTTCTTTTCTAATGCAATTTGTACAACTTTGTCTTCTCTTCTCTGTACTGAATGATTTTTATTTTCTATTTTAATTTTTTTTCTGAAGACAACTGGTGTGTAGTTCTGGATTATACTTCAATGTATTAATTCACAGTTCAATTTTGGGAGAGTAAACAACCACAAATCTAGTTAGAGCATTCCTTGCTGTTGTATGTCTTTTCTTGCTGCTTGTTCATACAGGCGTTCTGTGATGAATGTGCCTGGGATTCAAATCAAGTTTAGAAGCATTTTTTGCCCCATTGTGCTCGTATAGTTTGTGCTTATCCTCCCTCCCCTTGCTTTCCACATGATATGAGAAGAAGAGTTTGTACACCCAGTTTTTTAATTTCTCTGCTGGTAAAGATCATCAGCTAGACACTGTGAGGCCAGTGTTTCCTGAAGCTCATGGCTTGTGCTGAAGCTTCACAGTGACCTTCTGTGAATGGGTCTGGAAACTTCATCCCAAGGAGAAGCTAAGGGACACTCAGCCTGACCTGACTGTCTGTGCTCTTCTTGTGCTGAATCCGCAATGTGATGGTCCTTCTTCCAGCGTGGGCATGGTGGGTGGTCACAGAAGTAGAGAGTCTGCCTGTTGTTACCTCTGGGGCCATTTGCAGATGGGGTGTAGCCTTCACATTATTTTTTGAAGGAGAACCTTCTGATAGAATATTTGAATTTCTTTATGATGTGTGGCTGTTGGATAATGCACTGATTTTAAAATCAAAAAGCTACTTTTGGCTTTTACAGAAATGATCAAGAAAATATGACTGTGATGTTGACTGGCTCTGGTGTTCCTTAGAGGATAGTCTTCAATTTTTTTTGTTTATTCTTTAAATTTTAAAAATTATTTTAAAGGTTAAAACTAGCTGTCATTTTCCAATCCCAGAAAGAAGTCCTGGGAAAAGAAATAGATTAACATTGTAACCAACCCAAGACCTGACTCTCTAGTGGGAAGAAATGAACAAACTTGAAACGTCTTTGTAGGAAACCAGGTAATTAATGAATAAATCTTGATAGGTGTTCTTGATACATCGAGTGTACGGGGTGGTCAGGGCTGGGCTTCATCTTGTGCTATGCTGCTTTGTAACAGTAGAGGGTACTGTTGGTGTAAGATACAGAAAGAGTTTTTTCACGTGGAGCTTGTATTTTTTTTTTCTTTCTCCTATTATATTGGTCATTGGAACTGTTGACATGTTATTACACAGTCATCTTCTGGTTGCCACTTTGTCTTCATCCAATCCATTTATGGATTTACTAAGTAGTTTTGTGGACAAACCCCTAATGAAGTATGAATGTTTTCTCATTTTTTCTGCCACACAAAGTGCTCAAAGATTTATCTTCTGATATAGCTTGTTTTTCCTTCAGTGCTGTGAAAAGACTGTTCCTTCTTTGTTCTAGATTGAGGCGTTGATTATGCTGGACAGCTTTCCAGAGAGTTTTTCTTCTGTAGATAAAGTAAAAAAAAAAAAAAAAAGGTAGTGGTTTGGGAAAAAGTTGTAATTATTCCAACTCTTTTGTTGGGCAGCCTTACAACAATCTCTCCTCCTCTGTTTTATTTACCACATGCTTGTGTAGTCTCTGGCCGCTGGTCACCGCGGAGTTGCGTTTTATTTGAATGTCTACAGGTGTGCAGTTATTTAAGACCTGCTTCTAAGGAATGTGACTGCTTTGCCAGGGATCATTTCAGTTCTGTGGAAAGGATCTGAGCTTTCCAAATCTAAGTTTTTGGGGGTATAAATTACATGGTATGTTGATTTTGGTGGCAAATCTGCTGTAAGTAACTGTGTAGTATCATTTTTAAGGAATATTTTTGGTGAGTTTTGTCCCAAGCTGTTTCAGTGATCTGCTTTACAGCCTCCCCCCACCCTGTGAGCAGTTGTGGCACAGCTGTGCTCCGAGGAGTTGCAGTGATGTGCTGGGCCACACAGGGTGCGAAAATTTCCTTAATTTTGCTTTGTTGCCAAAGTACTGTGTAAGTACACCTTGAGGATGGTGTTAATTTCAGGTTGGAATTGGTAATCCTGATGGGAGTGAGACACCTTCGGTTTGGTCACTGCTGTGTTCTAACTGTTGTGTAACGTACTTGTACTGTTGGAAATCCTAATACGGGTTTGTTTGATATTATGCTGGCAATAAGTACTGCTTTGCAAGTAAAGTTTTCCACTTGGCAAAGTGATTTAAGCCATAATGTCAGAAAAGGCCCCTTGAAGGTACAAGATATAGTAGATGTAGTAGCAAACTCATGAAGCACCGAGTTCTCCAGCTGCTGAGTCTGCCTTTCGTTATGGTTTGTCCACGTGGATAATTTTAATGGTGCTGTGTTGTGATTCCACTGGGAGAAGATCTTACGTAGACAAGATTGAAGTAAATTTATTCATAGGCCCCCAAAAACTGTTTTCTCAATCTCTCTTCATTCTTCTGTGTGTTTCTGGAAGGGTGGGGTAGCTTTTAGTGATGGAGTCAGTTGGGAGCAGAAGACAGAAGATATATGTCTGGTAGGGGTAGAGCTAAGGTGGAGGAGGAGTGGATAGAAAGATATTGCTGTGCTTTTAGGCTTTGGGTGCAGGAAGCACTGCTGGCACTGGTGTGTTTTGAAACATCACTTGTGTTCTTTGAGTTTCAACCCTAACCCTTGTTTCTACTGCTTACCTTGAGCCAGCTTTTTCTGTTTGACTGACTGTGAGACAAACAATACTAGCCTACTCTAAACCAGCAGAAGACCGAAAGGGAAAGGCATTTTGGCAGTTTGCCCTGTCAGCCAGGGGAGTCCTTGTGATGGCTCAAGGGAAGGGACATGGGGGAATGGGTTCAGGGGCTGTTTGGGGCTGCGTTGTGAAGTTATACCTTCTGTGGCACCACTATTGAAATTCTCACTAGCAGAATGTGGGGCATTAATTATCCATCTGCTTGATATCTTCTGATGGGTGAAATTTGATGGGGAAAGTTGTCACTGCAGGACACTTCAGTAATGTTGGAGTGTATTGAACAACTGCAGAGAAGCTGCCTGGATCCTGCGAGATAACTTGGGTAATTCCTGGCCTGGCCACTCCAGTTTGCACACTGTTGTGCTAAAACAGCTGTTCCTCTTGTGAGAGCCAGTTGTAAAGAACAGTTTATTATGGGTAATAGTCATGACCTCAACAGAATCATTCTTGGCTTTTCACTCCTGGACCCAAATAGTAGCTGTAACAATACATTTCCTTATCCTGGGAAGGAAATTCTGTGTAAGTGAATCCTAACCTTGTAGTTATAACCTTATAGCCCATATCCTGTGGGTTTCTCTGAAGCAGATCCCTGAACAGGGTGAATTCTGCTCTCCTGAAGCCCAGACTTATGATCCTGCAATTTGCCTCGTTTCCTTTGCATTGGTTGTGACTTAAGACTTGATTCTGTGACTTCCCCGGCTTGAGCATCGGTAGCGTTAATACCTCAGCTCGCGTTGTGGTAGGCTGAAGCTAGGTTGCATATTTTAATCTGAACTGTAGATTTCTGTATCTGAAATCTGTACCTTGGGTGAACCAGACAGGCCATGTCAGGGTAAATGCTAAATGTTCTTGCAGAAGGCTACAGTTACTTTTGGCATGTCCTTAACTTACGTTTACTTATATTTCTTTATGTGTGTAAGTCTTATATACCAATGCTGGTACTGATACTGTTAGTCTCTGATTCTGATTGCTGGACATGGATTTACATTAGAAAAACTTCCATCTAGTTAGATGTTGCTGGAAATACTCCCTTGCTAGAGCCATTTCCATGCCCTTATGTTTGCCTGGAAATGGGGCTTAAATTTGCACAGTCTAGCCGTGCCCTGGGTTGTTCTGAGATCATGGTTAAAGCTATCCTATCCTGTATGTATCTACAAAAGAAAAACTGGCCTAGAGGAGTTGACTGCATAGCTAGCCTCGGAATTACATAGGCTGTTCTGTTTCTTACAGCTCCAAAATCTGTTCAATATCCACATGGTCATTAATATGTTTCATGTAGCATGTATATGGCCAAAGTATAATGGGATTCTGGCAAGCGATCCAGCTGCCTTTTCAGGAGTGGTTTTCTCAGTGGACTTTGTCCAGTACCTTTCTGCAAGTTCTGCATCTTCTCCCCACACCTGATTACCTGTAAGCAGTGGCTGTGCCAGCTGGTATTTAGGGGGAGTGGATACACCACTCTTAAATGCAGCACCACAGACACAATTGCAGAACAACATCCCAGTTAGCATCCAGTATTCCTGGTCAGCACAGATGGTGAAGTGCTGGCAAAAATTCTTGCAAAGTGATTTGAGAAGGCTCTGCTTGCTGTTAGTCACTACCACCAAATTAGCTTAATTAAAACCAGCTGTGGGAAAGTGGTCTGCTGCAACTGATAAATCTCATTTCCTTCTCTCAAGTGTCTGTGGGCCTGGAGCTGGTGATAACTGCCTACTTGGATGCAGTGAGGATCTTAAGGTTGTCGCAGTTCTCTTCCATATGTGCAATTTTGAAGTTGGCCCTAAATCCTGCTTTTGGCTCGCGTTTCTCCATATGGAGTCCTTGGCCTTGAGATGCTCAGGTTTGTGTATTGCACTGAATAGCATCTACTCTGGTTAGTGTTGCCATCCCTTCGTTTGGTTTGGGAGAATTAGTGGGCATGTTTGTTTTTGTGTGGTTTAGAAAGAATGTCAAGGTTATCTAGCCTGAGAAAGATGCTCTTTTGTTAAAGTTTAAAACCCTCACAAAACTAAAAGAACCCCTTCCCCAACAACCAAGCCCTGACTTTAAAAACCAGCAGCTTAATTAGAAACATAGGGTTTGCTTTCTCTGAATGACCAGCAGTTCTTTGTGTTTTGTGAACTGGTGTCCCAGGCTTCTGCAAAAGTCTTTATTTGTAGAATGCACCTCAGTGCTGTCTCCCTTCACTTAATCCTTTCCTGCCTTTCCCCATCATCTGTTCTGTTGTGCAGGCAATTTCACAGTCAGACTTGTGGCCAAAAAGTTGCCTACAGTGATGGCTTGTCACAAACCAAGAAGAGGCCATTTTCCATGTCTGAATTGGTCCCAGACATGCCAGCATCAAGCTGTTGGATTTTTTTTTTTTGCCAGTCAAGTGAAGTTGTGTTAGAAGATGCAGCTGTTTTAGAGTAAGGTTAATAAAATGACTGTTGCCTTTTATAAGGAGCTCTGCTAGTAGAGTAATCCAGAAATGGTGAAACTCTAAAATTTGTGAATCCCAGTGAGCCTGTGAAATCCTGGCTGGGAGCATGCTTCAGCAGGTGGCTGAAAATGCTAATAAGGAATGACTTCTGTCATGGAGTGCTGTGGAAGGTTTGTCTTTCTGAGATTACAGTAGGTTTTCTTTGTGGAAATTGAATTGATTTAAGATTGGGAGTTGCTCTTGGCAACTCTCAATTTCTGAAGTTCCAGCTTTTGGTGAAGTAGAGTTAGTAGTTTCATGTAAACTTCATCAAAACCATTTGATGTTTCAGTGATGCTGGTACTGCTGGATGCTTAATTACTGTTCTTAAGCAAGCTGCTCCCTTGTCTCGATATTTTGATTAAAGCAGTCCACTGTTCTGGGATGGTTTTTGTTTTGGTTTTGGAGCGGTGTTTTTTTTTCAGAGGCTCTGCAAGTCCCCTGAAAGACTACATGGCCACTCTAAAGAGCAAAGCTAAGATGGGTTTTTCAGAGGCATTACTGAACAAGATTGCTGCATTGTGACAGATCTGATCACTTGGAGCTTGAAACTGCTACTCTTTGTTTTAGAAAGATGTGAAGAAAAAGTGTGAATTCATGTGACCAAACAAAAGGAGCTCCATCAATAATTACCTTTCTAGTGAGCTTAAATTTTCGTTTCTTTCCTTCAATATTGTTCCAGCTAACAACAACAATAATGATGATGATGATGCAAATATGTAAGAGACTTTGTGGCTTATTTGTGACAAATAAAGCCACTCAAGTTTTTCAGATGCAGCGTAGCAGATGAGCCTGGTCACACTGCTTATCTGCGTGCCAGTTCTCTGCTAATTTACTGCCTCTTTCCATTTCACATGTGAGCTTTGTATCACTGTAAGCTTTATTTCTGACAGACAAGGACCTTTTCAATATCATTTATCCTTGGACAGTAAATGTTCTTGTAGCTGGAAGTGAGTCTGGCCTCTTTTTAGTCCTTTCCCCGCTGGCAAAGTGGCAGCTTGGTTGTGCTTTTAGCCACTGCTGACTTCAAACTACCCTATGAGTTATTATTTTTAAAAGAAGGCTTACTTGCTTTGTCAGACGATTTAGTCAAGTGCTCAGCAGTTTAATTCTACCCATCCTAGACTGCAACCAATGCTTCTTAGTATTTGACCTTCTGGGTGCCTTGAATTTTGTTTTCTCACTGGCTTGTTTCTCTGACAAGTGCTAATTTAGAGGGATTCATTGTATTTTTGTATGTGATGTGATAGGAGGAACACTTTTTCTTTAGATTGTCTCCAGCTGTATCTGAGGGGCTGGGTGGTGTGATGATCAGCTTCCGCCTCTGCTGCCATTTGAATGAGTTTTTCATTGTCCAGCAATTTCTGCACGTGGAAATGAGGCACTACTGACAGTATTTAGTCCATCTTTGGGTTAGTTTTCTTATGTTTTGATGAACCAATATTTTTGCCTTCAAATAAAACACTTCTTTAAAAGAAAAGAATAGGAAATGGGAATCTATTTGTGCACTGTTCAAAGTTCCTGTGGTTTTGGTGCTTTGTTTTAGGGGCTTTTTTTGTTTGGTTTGTTTTTCAACTGTGTATGGGAGCTTTCATAGTCAAGCAGATACTCTGGGAAGAGAATAGCATTTGTTTTTGCATCCTTCTAGGATGCACAGATTACTTCTGTAACATCTTTATTTCATATTTGCGTGTGTCAGTGTTTGTCTTAGGATGATGCAAGGCTTTTGAGTAGATGTAGCACCCTTTGGAGGAGCAGTTAGTGTGGCTGGAAGGTGAAGACAAGCCGGAGGCACACAAGCTCCTCTTCAAGCCATTTGGCTTTGAAAATACATACGCGTATGCCCGATATCTCTCTGTGTACATCTACTGCCTATGAAATCATGTACTGTGTAGGACCTCTCAAATCCAAATTTTAGGGCATGTTTTGGAAACTTAATGAGTTTTAGGATTTGATGGGCCAGAAACCTCTTCAGATATTGGAATCAGTTGTGGCAATGCAGTTAAAAAACAAACAAAACCCCTAAACTTCCCCATGGCCCCAAACTGCAAAAAGCTTGAGTGAAAAATGGATCCAACAGGCTTTCTGTTCAGTATCACCTTGCATGTTAATAAATGGTCTGGGTCCTTGTAATGCAAAATAAAATAGAATATTGCCATTTTCTAGAGAAGATGGCTATAAAGCACTTATATTCAGATGTTTTATGCTCATACACTTTTCTTCTACCTGACTCCTTCCTGTCATTTGGCAGTGTTCTGGGCAGACACGGGAGAGATGAGAAGTGTCACTACAAAGCTGTACATATGAACTTGTTGGCAGTTACTCTGGCTGCTGGGCCAGATGTTGTGTGCTTTAAGGTTTTGGGAGGCTTTTGTCCACTGGCTTAATATCATAAGTAGTAGATCATTTTCAAACAAACTCAAGAATGTGAGTTTCCTGATGGAAGTATTTTATTTCTGCTTTTGAGGAAGGAGAGGCTTCTGAGAGCTAGCTTGGAAAAGCCAACACAGAGAATAAGTTTTTTTTCCATACCAAGAAAAGGGGAAGAAAAGTGGAAGAAAAGTGATTGAATGGCTCTAGTGGGCATAAAAACAAGACCAGGCTATTAAAATAGTTGTTGTCATAGGAGCCATTAATTGCATGTAGATATCTTTGTTTATATAAAACAAAGATAATGTGCGGCAACCTTCCAGAGCTCTCTGCCAGCTGTGTGAGTATATTTAAGACACTGTCACTAACACAGTTCTTACAGTGTGCTTTGTTAAGGCTAAAAGCCCACACCACAGAATAGTTTGGGTTGGAAGGGACCTTTAAAGGCCATCTAGTCCAACCCCCCTGCGTTGAGCAGGGACATCTTCAACAAGATCAAGTTGCTCAGAGCCCCGTCCAACTCGACCTTGGATATTTCCAGGGGTGGGGCTTGTACCACCTCTCTGGGCAACCTGGGCCAGTGTTTCACCACCCTTGTAAAAAATTTCTTCTCTTTATCTAGTCTAAATCTCCCCTCTTTTAGTTTAAAACCATTACCTCTTGTCCTATCACAACAGGCCCTGCTAAAAAGTTTATCCCCATCTTTCTCATAGGCCCCCTTTAAGCATTGACAGGCTGCAGCAAGGTCTCCTTGGAGCCTTCTCTTCTCCAGGCTGAGCAACCCCAACTGTCTCAGCCTTTCTTCATAGCAGGGTGCTCCATCTCTCTGGTCATTTTTGTGGCCTCCTCTGGACCTGCTCCAACAGGTCTGTGTGTGTCTTGTGCAGAGGACTCCAGAGCTGATGCAGCACTGCAGGTGGGGTCTCACCAGCCTGGAGTAGAGGGACAGAATCACCTCCCTCGGTACCAGCATCCTGGTTGCTTTCTGGGCTGTGAGTGCACATTGCTGGCTCATGTCCAGCTTTTCATCCACTATCCATTTTTAATGCAAGACGGAAGTAACTTATTTCTGATTATGAACTCTTTGTATTTTATAGTACCTAAGATAGCAATATATATAATTTTTTTGCACTATGAACATATAGAATTAATTTTCATTGTGCGGTGCTGTGCAATAAACTTGTAATCAAGAAATCTTAGTGTATTTTTCTTTAGTTTGAAATGGAACTTCTTTTTAGGGACAAATTTAAGAGTATTTTGCTTTCTTCATAATTTCAAGCTGCCAGCATGTTGTAAAGAGCAATAATGTTTGAAAGTTTTGAGAGTTTTTTTGATATGGAAGTTGTTTGGTGTTCCAGAAGTTATGTGAAAATTACATGTGTGAGCAAGAAAGGAAGTGTGCTATTGACATTTTCCTAATGATTGAAATAAACAAGCATTACTAGCTTAAAAATACTTTACCAACAATTTGCATGTTTTGGAGTGTGACTGAAAGCAGCAAAAGAACATTGGTCAGCTAATTTTTGTTTATATCTGCTTAGCATCACCAACATATGTTGAGTCTGGCCCTTAGTTTACAAATGACTTAGTGAAGTATTTTTCAAGGGTTTATGTACAAATGAGTGTTGTTAGGTGCTTTAATTAAAAATAAAAAATTGTGTGATCTGTAACCCTCCTGTCCAGTATTCTTGTTTGAACTTAATAATGGCTGTACTAATGATTATTAGTCACATTCCACAGATTAATTATATGCAGCTTTGATTTGGTAGTTTTCTGTCTTAAGTCATGTCAGTAGTTAAATTGGTCTATCCTCTAAATATTCCTGATAGTTGGATCCAACAACCATACACAGGTAAGTAAATACAGCTTCCCTTGTCCCCCCGATATATCCAATGTACATGTTTGCTGTTAATTTTAATTATAAAGACAGCTGAAGTTTTGTTTTATTACTGAAATTATCTCAGAAGCACTAGTAGTGATCCTTTCAAAATAAATGTGTTGAAATAATTCAGAACTTTGAAATAATAGCTGGCGATAGATGTTTCGAAGAAGACAGCTATTCTGAACCTAAAGCAAGAGCTTTAAATTTGAGTGCACAGTACTGTATTTCTTGATGAAAAGAGTGACCTTTTATTCAGAAACTAAATACAGTTTTACTTCTTATTGCTTTGATTAAAGACTGGTGCTACCACTGATGCTCAGGAAAATGTTCTTGTACTGAGCTGGTACTACCCTACTGACTCACATTTTCACATTTGTTCCTGTGTGACTCCCCAGCTGCCAATATCCATTTTCTGTCTTGCACATGGATTGTAAGTTTAAAAGAAAGACATTTTATTGATTTGTAATTTATTGCGTGTTCCACTATGGAATTTGAATATATGGCTGACTTCTTGGTGCTACAGGAATAATTGAAACCAAAATATGACGCTTGGCTTAGGATGACATGAGCTCTTTAAATATACTGAGAATCTGCTTGGAATTAACTAAAGGATTTCTCGCTGTCAAAGGAAAAACTTCTTGGATATCAGCTTTGTTGGTGCAGTTTGTTCTGTTTTGGTTTTGTGACTTATGGTAGATCTGTACCTTCTCTGCAGTTGTGTTCCTCAAAGCCAAGGGTATTTTCATCGAACTTCTTCAGCACGTTGATCTCCCCTTCTCCTTTGCATTTGGGTACTGTTCGTCCACCGCTTCTGGAACGAGCAGCCTGAGAGGCTGGTGCTGTTGGCCTTCCCAGGGAACAGGGGGCTGGGATGGACACCAAGGAGCTACATGTACAGGGTGCTCGGAGAGAAGCACCACATTGTCCTTGTGCCCAGAGATTTGTTGGTCACAGCACTGTGAAGTTATGTAGTAGATCCAAATAAATACTGATCTTGTGAGCCAAACATACCAGTCCTTCCTGCTAGCAAACAGTTGTTTGGGCACTGCTGAAGACAATAGCAATGTAATATCCTTCTCAAGCATTTGCCAGCTGGCGCAGGGCACCACATCTTTTCATTCAGTTCATTCACTGCAGAATAAAGAAAACTGGCGTGCTCAGAGCATTTTAAAAATACATCTGCTCAGAACGTGAGCATTGTTTCTTGCCTAGTTAATTTGCCACTTCATTACGAACATCCTGATGGAAAAGGAGCGATGCACACAACAGCGAGTGTAAAAGTTGGTTAGGTTCCATGAAATTCATAAAATTCATTGAGTATTACTACATCTTTCAAGTTCTATATAACGGAGAGTTGTAGTTTCAACTAAATGACAGGAAGTTAAAAGCTGATAGGGAATTACTTTGCAGTTTACAATGTAACCAGTAGATCTTGATGCTACATAAAAACTGAGGCAAGTACCAATACTTAACTATATCCATTCTTAGATCTCAAGCCTCTTTTCCTAAGGGTCTTTGAACAAAAGCAGATTGCTTATTTTTACAGATGAGAAACACTTAATTTCATCAAAGGACTTGTTCAGGGTTGCACAGCTTATAGCAAGATTACCCATGTTGGCTGTGTTTGAGTTTGGCCGTGAGTTTGCAGAGACGAGCTCAGAACCAGCTGTGTCTGCGCTCCCTGGAGCAGAGCTTGTGCATGAGCCTTGTCACTCTGCGTCCAGTTTCTCTGTGTGGAAACTGGCTGGCTCCAGGCTGAAGCAAAATGGGAACGCGTTGTCCAGGCAGAGTGGATGGCCAAGAAATTTGGGTTCGACTCTAAGCTTGGCTGGGAAGTCATCTGTCAATAAAAAGGGTCTGTTGTTGGGTCAGCCACAGAAATGGAGAGAGAACCTGGCCAGCTTTAGTACTGTCTGATTAAAAAGTTAGTACTGTATAAGTAAGAGTAGTATTTAAAGAAATACTGGTTAGAGCAACAAAGTAGAAACTTTTCAACTTTGTACAGTGCATAAGTGAATGAATATTTAGATCAGAATGAAATTTTTCCATTCTTATGCTATTTTGCAATGAAAACGCGTTCTGCAATGAGGGTGACTCTTCCCCCTGAGGTACATTGTATGAAACAAGCACCAGCCCATTCCCACACCTCTGCACCAACACAACTACAGCCAGGTAGCACACAGGACCGGCATTCAAGTTTAGTGCAACAGAAACACTGGAGTGCAGCCTTGTTTTAAGACAGTTTATTGAAACAGAAAATCCAGGGTTTATTGGAAGTGTTCTTTACAATCAGATGTTTCCTGTTGCTGAAGATGTGTCCTGTTGCTGAGTGACTTTTCCTGTAAAGGGAATAAGTTTGAACTTTGAACCTGGGTCTCCTATCAGTTGCAGACAGCACCGGACTGAAACTCTTCATATGGTTTGCTTGCCAAAACTTGCAGGCCCTGTATTTGCTGCCGTTAGCTTGCACATCTGTGATTAGGAAGTGTGCCTGTGCTCTGTGTGTGTCGTCTTTTTATATTCCTCATCTTAGATAGTGAAAATGTTAGAATAATGCTAATCAAACAATGCACTTGAGATTGTAACTTTCTGTGGTGTCTAAGTGTGGGAACACTACTGATTGTTTGTCACAGAGTGTGTATGTAGGAGCTGAGATTGCCAGCAAGAGTGGTCTTAAATATGTTTCCTTGGACCTTCACTGACGCTGTGTGAAGTGGTGCATAGGAGATGTCATAATTAGTGCCTTGAGTTTTGAATAAAGACTATGAGTAACTCAGAGTATCCTTGAGGCTGTGATGCAGAAGATGTTCTTGTAGTGACCACTGTTCTTAGCACAGAACCATCTCACTGTTCAGAAAAAGGTGAAGTAGGAAAATCTATTGTAGTATAGAAGAAAGAGCTTAGTAAATTGGAAAAAACAGAAAGTGGGGAGAACATAACATTAATGCAAAAGTAGGATACTTCATAAATTAGTAGGATGGCATTTATCATTAGACTGAAAAAAATTACTTAACCTTTCCCTGAATCTGTCATCAGCAAGTTAAACAAAGCATTAGGAAGTGGAGGATGCCCTGCCAAGTAATTTATAAGTGCAGGCAGTTGTTGTGTTTTACCAAATCTGAGGAAGGATGTCTGTGCTTTAGGTATCTAAGTGAGGTCTCTGTGAAATAGAACTGAAATTATTTAGTTCCCTTCAATTCCTTGGATATAAGAATTATCCAGAATGTTGTGTAGTCATGATAAGAATAGATTTTTTTCCAAAATATTTTCTCTTTGGGTCAAGGGATGTTCTGTGACAGATCTTCTTGCCAAATGAATCCCAACAGTAGCATGTTTTCTGAGAGTGGCACTGCATTTGTGAGCTTCATTTTCTGACTAGATGAAACATAAGGACAGTTCTGGTTATTCCTGGCCTTTTCATCACTAGGTTATGAAGAGTTTTGTGCGGTAAGTGTTCCTTCTCTGGTATATGTTGTGTTATAGAATATTAATCTTGAATAGAAAATAAATTTTGATGGCTATTGCAGTGTTTGATCCAATCCTTTTCAGTAGTCAGCTAAAAAAGAGAGACAGCTGGATGACAGACCCTTTTCTTTATAGATGGGCATCTAATTCCATGGTAAAAAATCTTTATTTTCATTCTGACTCTGAATCGGAATTTTATTCTTTAATGTTGTTACTGCAATTGCTGTCCCCAGTCCATGTGATGGAGCTCTGCAGGATATCTCATCTCTGATCAAGCTCTGGAGGTGGAAATTACATTAAATGTTATTAAATAAAGGTTTTGGTTCTGTAGAGTTCATCGCCATATCTGGAGAGCAGGAGTATGCAATGAGAAAGTTAACAGGGCATGCATACAAGAAAGCAACGCAAACCTTAGAGCTCAAGTCTCTAGATGAGGATGTGCCAGATCACAGCCTTATGTTGCAATGCATTATTGTGTTCCCTGTTTGGCTTGGTCTGTGGAGCGTATTACTGTAATAGTATGTGGTATCGAGGCTGGGTTAAGCCTTTATTATTAAACTTGCATAACTCCTGTGGGACTGATGGTTTGTGGTTTCTCAGGACCACTTCCAAAGCAGCATGCAATCATTTTTTTCAACTTTTTTTTTTTTTTTTTTTTCCTGGGGAAGTTGGTTTATTGCTAAAGTCTGGTTTTTGGTTGGGGTTTTTTTTTTGGGGGGGGGGGGGGGGGGGAGGTTGGGGGTTTTTTTCCTTTTTTTTTAAGGTTAAAAAAAGTTATTGGTTTAGCTTCTTTGGTTTTCAATAGGATGAGGGATACCTACAAATACATGCAAGGAGAATCTGCTATAGTCACTGAAAAAATGGTTGTAGCTAACATGAAAACAGATGTAAAAGGCTGGCACTGTGGTGTGTAAGCCGTGCATGTTGGCAAGTTATTGAGTGTCGGATCTCATGATTTGGGCATAAAGGCTGCTCTTCAGTTAAGAAGGCAGGAGAAAAACACTTAAGCTGCTTTGTGAAAGTAGGTAGCTGAAAGGTTAGTAGCTGCTCCTTCAGACATAAACACTTTCTGACACCTAGCACAAGGGCAGGTGTAAGTGGGTATGTTTTACGTTGTGTCTTATTAAGTTTTGAAAGAATCTTTGAAGATTGCTTTGAAAGGTAGAGCGGAGTCGGGGGCTTGGGGGAAAGCACTGGGCACAGGCTGAGCAGCCACTTTGTCTCTGGAAAAAATAGTTTAGAAAAACCAAGAGGACTTTGAACTGAGTGATGACGGGAAGAGATTTGAAGTTAGAAGCAAAGAAACTTTTCTTATGTTTGAGAAGTAGGACTCGGTGTATTTGCAAATAAAACTTACCTCAAAGAAATGTTTATCTCCATCAACTTCTGACAAACACACCTGTAGCTCTGAATCTGGCTGAACGCGAATAGCTGTCTGGGTGGGAGAAGGTGACACAGGATTATCCTCTCAGCCTTTTTCAAGTTTATAGCTTCTTCCTTTTTGAAGTGTAAATGCCAGAAATAAACAGTATTTTAATAAAGATCCATGGTTTGTGAAATTACTTATGGGGACAGAGGGAGAACTGATTGTAATACAGGTTATTCACAGTCAATTTGATGTTGAAACTGTGAAACTGTCACGTGGAGCACTAGATTGGAAAAGGGAGCTCAAGTGCTTACTCTGCTTGTAATTTTTTTATGTTTATAGGAGGAAGATAATGTTCTCTGTTAAGGGAATGAAACATTATACTATTTTTGTGGGCTGCAATAATGGTATTAATTTGGTGCTTGCAGTGCTTTTCAGACACTCTTAAATAAGTCTTAATATTTCATGTGCAGTGTTTGAGTGCAAAATATTTTGCAGGAAAATGAAAAACATTTAAATTTGGCATTAACTACAAAGCAATACTTTATATTGATAAAAATCTCTACAGTTTTTTAAAAGTAGAACCCCACAGAGATACTTCAGAATTAATTGATGGCAGATGAATTTAACGTAGTTAAAATGAATTAAGCCCCTTGCTATTTAGAATGATATAAAGATGTCTGAATTTTATTCCCAAAAGAGGAAATACAGTTGTTAAGTCCAGATGGATTTTTATTTTTATTGGAATAAGTTTTGAGCCTAGGAATATCTATCTTCTTTTTTTAAAATGTTACTACCACAGTGTTGGCTATGGGACAGCACAGACCTGTTTTTTTTACATTGTTTGAAATCCAGTTAAATTAACAGTTTCACTATGCTTATTTTGAAAATTAGCACTTTCTTATTGAATTTGTAAGAATTGGAAAATAAGCCTGAGGATGATGTACAAGCATTGGGCTTTGGAACTAGATGATCTTTAAGGTCCCTTCCAACCCTACCCATTCTATGAATATAGAAAAGCCAAGGGCCTGGTCCTGTGTCGAGTTGTTGTCAGCTGAAACGTGGTGACTGTCAATGTCTGCAGTCGTAGCCTGCCCAAGTGAAGGTGACGCGGCGGGAGCTCAGCCGCTTCTCAGCACTGACTCTGTGCTGGGGCTTTGGCCTTCTGCTGAGGGCTGTGCCGAGGCAGCTGCTGCGGTGCTGCAAAGGATGTGTGCTCAGCTGGTCACATCCGAGTTACATCTGAGTTACAGAGAGACTTCAGGGATTCAATCTATTCGTTTAGCTGAAGAGGTGAGGCAGTTCTGCTGCTGCTGTATGGGTTTAAAGCTTCTCATTCCATAGAATTATTAATCCTGTCATGGTGGTTTGTTCTTTGCTGTGTTTTACCCATTGTCAAGCTGTCTTTAAGTTCCGGGCCCAATTCTGCTCCACTGGTGCTGGAGTAGAATTCAGTTAGACTTTCTGCTTCTGTTGGGATTCGCATCAAAATGGATGGCAAACGAGGAGGCTTACTACCAAAGTAAGTATTGATTTGTCTCAAGTAACAAGAAAGCTGGGAAAAAACCCCTCACTATTGAACATAGTCATAGAATCACAGAATGGTATGGGTAGAAGGGACCTTAAAGATCATCCAGTTCCACCCCCCCTGCCATCAGCAGGGACACCTTCCACTAGACCAGGTTGCTCAAAGCCTCATCCAGCCTGGCCTTGAACGCTTCAAGGGAGGAGCAGCCACAGCTTCTCTGGGCAACCCGGGCCAGTGGTCTTGCCTCCCTCACAGTAAAGAATCCATACCATATTGGAGTTCCACTTGTAACAGAATATCATATTATTACTGATAAATTTTGCAGATAGGTTCTAGGCTGGGAGAATAGTATATGAGGAAAAGGAATGACTAATAAAGGGTTTGCATTATGGAGTGAGCTAAGTGGAAGCTGGCAATAAGGATTTTCTACGTGGCCAAATATCAAGCTGTATGCATAAAAACTAGGAACTGTAAACCACAATTGAAGCAAAGTGCTTCAGAATATGTCCCATCATATGAAACAGTGACTAAAAGTATTGGTCATTAACTGGTGAGCAAGAGTTGTCATTGTGATCATGGATCAAAGCACTATTTTGATCCCCAGATGGCAAATAAAAAGCTACCAAGTAGAGAGGTGTATTTTCTTGATACTTGGCGTACCTGCTGCATATAGTACAAAAGTGAAGGATATTGATAAATTGGAATGCATTCAGCTGCAGAGCCACTCCTGTGAGTAAAAATGTGGAAAACATGATGAGAACTGCAAGGAACACAAAATACTTGGCTTAGCAAACTGTCAGGGAAGTACTGATCCTTAGGCCGGTCTCCTAAGTGGGGACTATATTGTATATATTGATAATACATTTGATAAGAAAAAGCTCTCCAGTCTAGCAGTCAAAAGCATATTATGATTCAGTTTTGGTAAGATTGACCAAGCTTATTAGGCATAAAATGAAATTATTTTCAATAAATTATAGCTACTTTTTAGAGTAACAACATTGTGATTTATCGCATACTCCAGTGTTCTGCCTTTGCGAGATGCCTGTTGTTTTGTCTGGCTGATGAAGTTGTTCCCTTTCCTGGAGGAAGGGAGCAGAAGGAGTTATTTAGGCAAAGTAACAAGAAAATGTTACAGCAAGAAATGGTGCTAAGAAAAAAAGGGAAAATGAACTTGTACTCTTGTGTTACAGATTCAGTGGTTCTTTCCTTTGACTCCGTTGGACATACAATAGGCTCAGGTACAACATTGCCTTCTTCTCTATCTCCCACCTCATGACAAGGCTTCTACTTGATCGGACATGGTAGCCATGTTGGGAGGCAGGTCACTGGGTCAGATTTTTATGGGAATCAGCCATCTATCCAAAGTGGGCAAATAGGTCCTTTCCTAAGCGTAGGGGAAGCATTAAGGGTCTTGGTGCGACACGAGGATTAACGTGTGGGACCCCTTCCGTTCCCCAGCAAGGCAGATGACCTGGGCACGTTACATGCGTTAGTGATGTGGTTTGTGCTTCTTTTCTCATGTGAAAGGCATTAAGATGATGTCACTCACCAGCTGAAGAAAAACTGTTCCGTGCTACTAAGGAGAGTTTCTCAGCTAAACAAACAGTTGAGTTATTTGGGGAAAGACATCAGGAATGCTTCCAGGAAGGAGAAGGCGAAAGAACTAAACAAATAGGGCTGGAAACTTTTTTTTTGGGTGGAGATTGACTAGCATTATCGAGCCCCAGGGCAAATCCTGCCCAATCTAATTTCCTTTGGAACATGACCTTCAATTAAACTGAACCAGAAATCCAAAATTCTTTTGTGTTGGAGGCACTTCATAAAACCAGTAACTATCCATTTGGCTATGTATAATATGTGAGCTGTAGCCAAGACACACCATATAGTGAGCACATTACCTGATGAAATTCAGTATACAGTGTATGTATAATGATATACGAAGTGCAAAAGAAAGGCTAAGAATTACTCTTATAACTTAAAACCCCTTCACACTTAAAAGACAGGGGTTTTTACTGTCTTACAGAAAATAAAAAATAATCTAAGTGAAGGTTTTGTATTTTGTCTTGCTTACTAGCCTTTCCTCTTAGGTTGATAGGGGGAACATGCTGCCTTCCAACATAGCACCTGTCTGCTGCCTGCACAGTTCGAGAGAGACCCTCCTGCCTGACACTAACAGCAAAGCTTGAACACGGATTTCTGATTTACTAACCCCCGAGCTAGTGGTAGTAGCTTGCTTTGTTTACAGCACCCCAAATGCTTTCTCCTCTCCTTGCATCTTCTTTAAAACTTGTATCTGGAAATGGATCTGTTGTGGGTGCATGGTCTGATATGGGAGTATCTCAAGGTGCTGAGTGCAGAGTGGATATGTTGTTGTGTTTACAGGGGAAAGAGACCCTCTGTTAACTCCCTTCTAATTCATATCAGTCATAACCAAAGTGTGTTGTTACCTGCTTGGGTGATGGTTTCTTTAGTCTGCAGAAGTAGGGGGAAGGTTACATAGGTTTGAGATACAAAATCTGTGAGTGAAATTCAGGGAAATATTTTGACTACAGCTGAGTATGTCTGAATGGGCATACCTACAGGGGAGTTATGCTGGGTTGATGTTGGTACAGCTAAGACCAGAATTTGTCCTGGAGTAAAACTTTTAAATATGACCTACTGTGGGTTTTTGGTTTGGTTTGTTTTTTTTTTTTCCTAATACTATTTTGGCTTCCAACTGGTGTGAAAACAGTTAACCCTGTGGATAGCTTCCAGTGCAGGGTATCTATGGAGTTAATAATAAATGTTGTGTTCTGGTAGTACCAATAGGGTGGTGAATCTAGTTATGAAAAAGAGTTCAACGGCTCCATGTCTTTTGGAGTTCTGTGGAGGGTGGGAGACAAGCTAATGTAAGCCAATGGACTGTTTGGGTCTCTTTTAAAAGCACTGGTCTTTGTTCTGCTTGTATTCTGCAACTCAAGCTTGGATTGGTTAGGAGTAAGACAGTAAAATCTGATCTTCTGTAAACACTTCCACTGCAACAAGACTGAATTTCTTCATTGAAGAAAACTCTCATATTTGAGAAGGGAGGCTCAGGAATGTCTGAGAGCTGTATGTTTAGTGCTTTTGTATTTAGTACTTTGCATTCACTGTGCTGCAAACTTTGCTCTGAACTGATATGTGTAATAAGATGTGAAGATGTCTGATGTCTGTCCAACTGAGGGATAGCTTTCCTTGTTGAACAGGAAGGAGAGAGAGAAAAACTGTGGCTATTGCGCTTCCGCTGTCCATCCCATCTCACCTTGCTGCAGACCCAGGAAAAGACAGAGCCCAGAAAGAATCCAAAGAAACAATGGCAGCTCCAGGCCCAGCCATTCCTAGTAGGTGATGTTTCAGGTTGGGTAAGAAGGGACTAAAGTTACATACTTTGAAACATAAAAATACGTATACCTTTTTCTTTCTTAGTCAGAATTAAACAGCTGTGAATAATAGTCTCCCTGTTGAGATTTCATGCTGCTTAAAATTGGTACTCATTGATTTATGTTTGCTTATTAAACAGCTTCTTAGAATTGCTCTTTTGTAGTTGTTAATTGTGCCATGTGAAGGGCAATGCCTTGCTGCAGCTTCTGTGTTTTATTTGAATTGACTGTCCTTATTGTGGTTTTCCCGTTAACTCTTTGTCCCACATGCAGATCTCGGTTTTCAGGTGGGCTGGAAATCTGTCTTTAGGCATCTCAGATTAATTACACTCTCTAGATTATTCTGGATAAACTTTCTGAACTGAGCGTTCAGAAGATTGTCTGGATATGGAGCCTCAAAGTACTGCTTCACAGAAGATTATGAGCCTACAGGGCAGGAGAATCAAATATTGGAGTGAGACTGAACTGTCTGAGCTTCACACTGTGGTCTAGCCCTCACAAGTCCAGATGTTTTTGTGACTCTCTTCATGACTGCCCCTTCCCTTGAAAGATAAAGTTTGAGCAGCAAAGATCAATGTTTGATGTGATGTCTAGGCCAGTGCTTCAGCTGAAACCATTTCAGAAGGGAGGATGTCATGCCCTGAACTTGGGAAACATTAAGCAGGACACAGGGTGTTTGAGGAGACCTAGATTTCATTTACTTGCCATAGACAGCTAGGACTGCTTTTTCTTTTTTTTCCTTCCCTCTCTAGTTGCTTTGTTTTACTTCGTTGCTAGCAAATCAAACATTGGACCTTGAAAGTCAGATTTATACCCCTGCTATTTTTGTGTCTGAGAGCAAGCAAGTTAAATTTTTCTTCCCTAAGACTCATTAGGATAGGAGTGCAGTGAATGTGCAGCTTTCCCATCTGCTAGTGTACTTGTGGGAAGTATTGAGGTTCTAAATACCTTATGGCTGTAGGCTTACACTGTTGCTAGACATGTCTGAGTGCAGTGCTGGCCACCAGTTGTATAGCAAATATTCTCACTGCAGGCTTAAAAGGCAACAGTTCTAACATATCTTCTTAAGCAACTAAGTGTTATCTAGGTATTGCTCAAACTGTTTGAATTTTTTAACTTTGTTGCTTTTTTCTTTTCAATTTAGTTCTTAACCCTTACCAGGAGCTTGGCTTGACTTATGCAAAGAAAATGGACCATTAAAAATCTGGTTTAGAGTAGTGTGTCTGCTGCGGCTCATGTGCTTGTGAAAGCCCACGTGCAAGACACTCTTCCAGATGCCAAGTCCACAATGGTAGTGGAGTAATCATCTGAGAGTTTAAATCCGTGCTTATTTAGGAGTTTGCTGTTAGCAATTCCTTATGCTAGAGTCCTTAACCATTCTGGGAGAAGCTGTGAGAACTATGAAGGAAACTTTCTGTTTCTTTCAGCTGCTGAAGATGCTGAGATAACCTTTTTGTGAAGGATGAGAACCACCCTATCTGCCCTCTTAAATATAACTCCAGAGTGAATTTGGGGACTGCTTTCCTACATTTTGGATGGAGAGTGGTGTGGATGGAGGCTAGGAATAGGAATGCAACTCAAATCACCAGGTACCAAATTGGTAGAATAGTGACAGATTCGTAGCATGAGAGAAAAACATTGATGTCCTGCAGAAGATCACTTGCTGTTCTTTGGCTTTCTCAATGAGAATCTGGGAGTATAGGTGGCTGCAGTTACAAATGCTGATCTTTCCCAGATTTCTAGCTGAGTGGTAATTAGTTTAGATGTTATGTTAATTAATAGAATTTGTGATGTTCTAGTATCTTGTTCTTGGTTTGAGGAAAACAGTTTTAATTTATGTTTGGAACTAATGTGTTTCTAGTGTGTTGGGTTTTTTGTGTAGATTTTTTCCCTCGACTTGCCTTTGTGACTATCTGTATTAGTGCTGTGTGGTAGTGATGGGAAAGGAAGGGTGGCCTTACTATGCTGTGTTTTTCTGCATCCTGTAAAGTAGAAAATAAATGGGAAGAGTGTATTTTTTCTGCTGGTTTTAGTGGCTTTATTCTGAAAAAATGTTTTTCCCTTTTCATTTTTGATTAATGAAGTTCTGCTTAATTCTTTATTTCTTTGAGCTGTAGGCTGTGGGAGCTGCTTGAGTCTTTGCCAGCGACTGTCATGTTTCGGTTGCATAGTCCTTACGTGACTTTGCCAGCATGTTCAGCGTCATCATCTGTCTTCTTACTAACGCTCTCTTCCTCCAACTGAACATACAGCTGTGAACGAGTTGAGGTGCAAATGCCAGGAAGCAGCTAAAAGAGTACCTCAAAATAGAAGTATTTTAATGGGTTTTTTCTTTATCGTGTGGCATCTCTCTGCATCAAGTCAGTACATCTTGGAAGTCACTAAAAGCCAATATAGATTACTGTTTTGTTAATATTGTTCTTGACTTTTATTAGGAAATATGATACAATTTCTAAAATAAAGAATATGGTGGAAGATTCAGTAGGGCAGCATTAACTCCATTAGCCAAGTGGATATGTGGTAGTAAATGAAACAAGTGTTTATTTAGCAAAGGTTGCAGTCTGGCTTTGAACAGATGACTCTCTGGGAAAAGAAAAAGGGCATGTGCAGTTCACCGGAGGAAATTTTTCATCTTCCTATTGGAGACTTTCATAAATTCATCTGAAAGCAGTCAATTGCTTTTCTACCCTTAGAGGTTGCTATAGTTGTATTAGTAGAAAAAATTGTAAGGATTTGTATATTACATGTTAAAGCAACCAGAGCTTTTTAAAATGTAATATGCTAGGATGACCTCTTTTTTGTTTTACTCTACCTATTTTGGAGGTAAGACAAACAGGCAAAAGTCCTTCCTGATGGATGACCCATGCAGCACTGTCAGCAACTGATTGCTTATTTGTTCTTTCTGTGCCTGGGGGATGAATAATGTAGCTGCAGTGTCTAATGAAGGAGACCCCTCTGGTGTATTCCTTTCCTCAGGCTGTAAAGCTGGGCCAGATGTCTTTGGGGGCCCCAATCCGGAATTACAGGGAGAGGAAAAAAAACCCACTTGAAGGAATAGAGCTGGAAATTACTTCCTCTTGCTGCTAAATCTGAAACAAAAAGTACTATCCTCATGATTTTAGGTGTCACCAGGGCACACAGGGGGCTGTGGCTGGAGATAGATTTCCCCTTTCCCCACTTTGAACTCACAGGTTTGTATTTCAGTTGTGCTGATAGTGCTTGGTGTATCTGTTTCCATCAAATATGACTGGTTTTATCAGGTGCAGTAGCTGGAAAATGAACATTGAGCTTGGTGCAGCAGGATCAGTGTCCTTGGATCAGTTTGCACAGTCTATGAACATTTTTAATAGAGGTGAAATTCCAAGTTTTGCTGCCAGTGTTGAGAATTGCTCTATGGTTCTTTTTTTTCCCTGCTTCGAATATTTCCCAATTTTAACCATTTTGGCTGAAATATTCTGGGGGGAAGGGAATGAGTAACATGTTTCAAGTTTATGATGTTTTCTTAAATATTTAAATTATTCAGTCTTTTCTGAGAATAAAATGGCAAAGAAAACCCTACCTCAAAAGAAAGTATTGTACCAGCAGTTACCAGAATGTCTCTGTACTTCTTGCTTTGGTCCTGGTTGTCTAGACCATATGCTCCAGTTAGAGGAATAGTATTGTTAAGGAAGTTCTTCTGCTCCCCAGGAGAAAAGGAAGCCTAAATGAAGCTACATTAAAAGTTCCTGATCATTTTTTTTACACATATGGTTGAAAAGTCAAGGCAGATAGTTCTATGCAGACGTAGGTTGGTGACGTGTGCTTCTAGTGCTGGGCTGCAAGAGTTAAGCAGTTATCTTTACAGATGTCAGTTCTGCTCCTTCTGTGTATATTTAGAGAGCAAGGAAAGGCACTAAGGAATGGGCTTTATCTTGCCAGTACAGTTGGGGTTCTCCTTGGTTTTACTTGGATAATCTGGAGAAAAAGGCTGTTAAACTTGTATGCGAAAGAGTAAATGGGCATAAGGAAGAAACTGGAACATAGACTTTAGGAGATGGGCGTGCAGTCTATGCAGAGACAGGGCTACAGAGCCCAGGTGGCCTCAGCATTACCAAGCCCTTCCAAACTCAGCTTTACAATCTCACTATTTTTTGCAGTTATTTAAATAAGTGCTGAAAATAATGCTTTCATCAGTAAGTTCCACCACTGAAGAGGTTAAAGTTGAAAATCCTAATGAAAGGGTGCAACATTAAGTCTCTGTTTGTCCAGTAGTTTTATTGTTGCTCAGTAATCCTGAGTGGTATTTTTTTTAACCCTGGAAGAAAAGCTTTCTTTTGTCCTTTTTAGTTGATCCATTGCATATGTTTTTTTCATTAATTATTTCTTGTCTCTTGAGTTCTAGCAGAATTGCTTTACATCAGCTGAACTTTTGTAACTGTCCATGTGTGTTTTCTTAGTCTAAGGTGAATGTGAGGTGTTTGACCTTTTTCATTGCAGGATAAGTCATTTTACCTGGCCTTTGCCACAGATGTAGAACCTGCATGTGGTCAGTGACCAAGGTTTAGCTCAGCTGCAGCCTCAGTTCTGCAGAGACCAAACTGAACTGGACAGGACAAAATGATCAGGGTGGTTGGAGATGTTCTTGATGGGTCTTTGGTCTCCTGAGTGTCATACAGATCTCTTTGAAATAGCTAACATTGAACATTCTGCCTTCTCTCCTGTACTTGCAATTAGCAGTTAAACACAGGACTAGGGCTGCATGTAGCCCATCTTTTTAAAAAGTTTAAATTAACTTTCTGTTTCTATGGGCAAAGTTATTTTTACTGTGCTTCTAAGTAGCTAGATGCTAAAGGAATAGTACTCAAGTAATCAGTGAAATTACTTAGGGGTAGTTTGGAAGGATAAAACCAGTGAGCCAAGTTAATTCCTGGACTGTTGATTTCTGATTAGTAGCATAAGGGGAAAATTTTGCACATTTGCTTGTATATAGTTATATTGGCTACAGATGCAAAATGCAATTTTAAAACTTGATACTGTACACTGTGCTTTGTAGCTTTTTGGGTGGTCTGTATTAAGTTTACAGATATTAAACAATGCATTTCTCACTTGCTGCTTGGTAGCTGGATTTCTGTTAGATACTTGGGAGAAATTTCTGTGCTATGCCAGCATTGAATTTGGCACAGGATTTGCATCATTTATAGAAATTGCTATGCTTGGCTGTACTTCTGTTCATATAATCCTAATTACATGCTTTATTATGAAATTGTTGACAGTTGTTAGATTCTTATTCGATTCAGATCTTCCTGGAAATGTAGAAATGCATTTTATTTCTGACCTAAGAAGACATCTTGTTCTTATGGGGCGTGATGAAACTTCATTTCCCATGTTCATTCATTTCTGTGCTTCTGTACACTACTGTACCACTTTGTCAGCTGGGATCTGTAGCTTCCCAGCACAAATGATTGTGTGGTCCTTGGAGTGCCTTGCTTTCTTTTAATACTGTTGCTTTTGTTGCTTATGGACCTTTCAGTCTCTTTTGGGCTGAGAACGTGAAGCCTTGTTCACATTCTTTCATGATGTTCTTCTACTGGATGCAAAGTAAGTTCTTTATTACCTTTACTCATTTTTGGCTTTAAAGACAAAAAAAAAAATCACCTTCCACACAGCCATATAAATGCCTTGTCTGGAGACTGCTGGGTCAGACCTACCAGCCTGGTTAGATCTGAAGCAAGCTCTCCAGTACCACACACCTTGGTAGCTCTGCATTGTGCTTCAGTGCAGAGACCCACTAATGGGGGATCATCACGATGATGTTAGCAGGAGCCAGTGTCAAACCAGAGTTAACACCAGTCCAAGCTGGTTCTTGTGGAAATGCTACAGTAGTTCTGCCTTGTTCTCTCCAGCTGTTTTGTTCCATTTTCTCTAATAGTCTAGTGCTTTTTATCCCACTGCATGAAAAGGGCAAGAAATGTTTTTTTCTTGGTGAGTAAGGCTTTTAAACTAAAGTGATGGGAAGTGAAAGCAGCCGGCAGGTTAGGGCACAGGAGTGCCAAGGCAGGCTCCTGCAGCCGGTGTTTTCAGGGGAGGGGAAGGGCAGGAGTGGGATTGCCCTCTTCTCCAGCAGTGAGCTGTGTGATAGCTCTTCATCTCCTGTAACCATCACACCCAGACTATACTGTATTTTGGATTCAATTGTACTTGTCTGATTTAGTGGGGGTGTGTTTTATATTGTTTTAAATGGATTACATAACTCCAGACAAGGATTGCCTTTTCCTGCAGCTGGGCTGTGTGTGTTTGGCTTTCTTCAGGTATTTGGGGTTTTAACTGTCTTTTGTGAATCCTTGCCGCTTCCAGCCAGCATGTGTGCTGCACTGTTGTGTGTCATAGTGACTTTTGGCCTCTGTATTTGTAGTGATACAGCTAAACGACACTGGAAGTCTGTAACAAGACTGATTTTTACTAAAAAGGAAGCTAACTTCGTCATTTAGAGGCTCCTAGAATTGTTCTTGGGGGAGCCATGTGTGGTAGAGATTCCTTTCGAAGCCAGTAATAATGCTGTGACTTCCAGAAGTCCCGGTGTGAGATGGCCCATGGTGAGAGCAGCATTTCTCTATACCTGCAGTAGTTTGCTCATTTCACCAGCCAGCAAGAGAAAGGAGCATAGGTGCTTCTGGTTTGATGTTACCTAAATTAGCCTGAAAGGATAATTTACATCCTGCTAAAAATCGAGTACACACCTGTGGTTCTGGTTTGAATGGCACAGATTACACTGACCTACGTGGTGCAATCGTTTGGCTTAGGCTTTCCCGTTCTGCCAGTAAGTGATAGTATGAAAAGCTTGTGATCTTGTCAGGTAAACTCCTGTGGCAGAAATGCTGGTGGTGTTTCAGAGGGAAAGCAAACTTCTGCATTTCCACTGAGCTCTTTCTAAAGGGCTGAGGTTTTTTTTCTTCTCGTTTCTTTTAATACATCCCGATCATTATGCTCTGTGGGGATTATCACAGACTGTCAGGGATTGGAAGGGACCTCGAAAGATCATCCAGTTCAACTCCCCTGCCGGAGCAGGAACACCTAGATGAGATCACACAGAAACACATCCAGGCGGGTTTTGAACATCTCCAGAGAAGAAGACTCCACAACCTCCCTGGGCAGCCTGTTCCAGTGCTCTGTCACCCTCACTGTAAAGAAGTTTCTTCTGAAGTTTAAGTGGAACCTCCTGTGTTCCAGCCTGCACCCATTGCCCCTTGTCTTATCATTGGTTGTCACCAAGATTATCTTTTCTGTTTGTATTGTTTTTTTATTGTACAGTAGTGAGACCCAGTGGTTCTCAGTCTGAGGAGGCCCCTGGGCTTAACCCAATGGAAGAAGGACGCCACACCTTTTAGTTTTTCTTGTGTATCTCATGTGAATTCTAGTAGTTTTATTGTTTGTATCAAGTGTTTGATTTACAATGTATTCAAAGATGCTGAATGCAAGCTTACTCTAGACAGGAATTACAGATGTTGTAACTGTTCCTGTTTGTGGCATAAACTGTGACTTTGCAGTTTCCCGTTGAACAGCATCACCTGAGCTTGAAACGTTTTTGCCACCATGAATGACTTTCTCTTGATGGCTGCTTGATTATGCAGTTGTGGGTTGGAATAGACAAGGAATCAAGAAAAATTTCAAAGCTCTGCCATGTCAGGACCTAGGAGGAGTGTTTGTCCATACAAATTACTGGCAAAGTTATTTCTTCTGTAAGCAGAAAACTTTGTAAATCACTGCCTGTGTGGTTTCAGCAGTGCTTTGTTTTTATGACTACAGATATCTGGTATAATTCTAGTGATTTCTAAATTAATGATTACCCACATGTTCTCTTGCTTTTGTATTTCCTGAAGATTCAGAAATGTTAATTTGGGAATACCTTGAAGTAACAATAATCTGTGATTAGTGATGCTAGTGACTGGAAATTACAATATAGCTGTTTTCATTTAGAAATCATTATTATCCTTCCATAAGCACTTGCTGCTTTTTTGTTTTGATGCCTTTTGCAGAGGAGATGCTTATACTTCTTATGATATTGTCTCCTTTGCTTTTGTTTTCCAGAATATGACAAACTGGGCTTTCTCCTGAACCTGGACTCAAAATTGTAAGTAATACGGTGGGACTCTTCTTTGTTTCTCTAGTTACAGATTTCTATTGTAAGCGAATCTTATGTCACCTGGGCGGTTGGCTTACTGGACTATATACACTTCTACCTGGGACAACCAAGTCTTGCAGCAACCTGGCAATTACAGCTCCCTTCCTTACACTGGGCTTTGCTGGCTGGTTTGGATTGTGGTTCACCATCATTAATTCCTTAATAACTGATCAAGCAGCTATAAATGTCCACCTGAAGTCATGACTGTCAGTCTGCTCTAGATGTCCTTCTGTTAATCTTCCAAATGAGGAAAGTTGTATTAAATACTTGAAAGCAGGAGGAAGTCGATCTGCAGTTTACTGGGATTCTTAGAAGTTTATATTACATTTCCACTGTTTCTTAAAAAATGGATACTACTGTATTTGTCTGTAAACTGGAGTGGAAAGAACCTCAAAACAAGACAATGGCGACTTACTATGTCAGAAGAACAGCAAAGTGCTGAAGGATGACACTCATCATGCTTTTTGCCATAAATCAGTCAAATTGGGACTGAGCTTCTTAACACTAGGGGTCACTAGGACTCTGTTTCTGAGGTCAACAGCCTTGTGGAAATTTTGGTACTGGAAGCAAGAAGAATGGTAAAAACCTTCTGCCTCTACTACTTAAAAAGGCACTGAAGCAGTCTAGTGTCTTTGAAGGACCTGAGGATGAATCCTGTGTACAATGTGTCGTGTTAATATAAAAAACATTTTTAAAGTTTAGAAAGTTTCATTGTACTGATGGAGTCTAACGTTAAAGTTTTGAGTTTAGTCTTGCTGAGCAGGTTGGGAGCTTCTGTAATGAAATGAAAACCTTGTAAGTATTTTGGGAACTGCTGTTTGCAGGAAGTGAGAAAGTGTCTAGGTAGGAGCTTCTTTTACAGAAAAAGCTGGGTATGTAAACTATAGTAATCTGTCTGGCAAAAAGGTGCTGTAGAAGAATATGTATGAGAAAGAAGGAATAGTGTTGGTTTTTTGTTGGTTTTGTTTTTAATTCACCCCCCAACTCTGTATCTCATTTATTGTGCAGAAGTGTGGCATTTACTGCCTGAATAGCTGGTCAAGCTTGCTTTCTGGTCTCATTCAGTGTAGCACTCTGTGTGGCTTTTGTTGCCTGCTGTCTGGAACCCATGCTGGTTGCACAGTTACCAGGTTTTTTTTATCCAGTTTTCTGTATTGGGACATCCTTGTAATTTAGAGACAATAATGTATGCACTCTTACAACACTGTGGGATGAGATGATACATTATCTTCAATTTATAAATGCAGAAGTCAAAGCAAAGAGATTAGTCCAAAATTGTGAAGTGAGTAACCTTTGAATGAACGGCTTGGTGTTCATTCAAAGGTAAGGGAAAAATGGTTTTAAAGGTTTTAAGCAGTCTGATTTTTGTTTGGGTTTTTTTTTGTTTGGTTGTTTGTTTTTTTTTTTCTTCAGACTACTTTGTGTATTTTGTAATATCCGATTTATTGAACTTGCCCACTGACCATCCACACACTTCTGGTATACCAGCTCTGGATAGGAGCCTGTGCTGTGTCCAAACCACTGCTTCAGTCTTGCTCTCCCTATTTGTCCTTCTGTGTTCACTCTCCTTTGTTGCTTTTAGCAAGTCCATTGAGTCCTCCTTCCCCTCAAGCCTCTGTTACCTCCTTTTTACTCTTCTTTGTTGACGTGTCTGCTTTGATTACAGCTCTCTGAGACATGACCTGTTCTTTCTTATTTCATAGAATCATCATAGAATGATATGGGTTGGAAGAGACCTTAAAGATCATCTAGTTCCATACTTTAGTATGAGGCCAAGTTAAGTTTTTACCTGCTGGAGGGCCTCCAAAACTCTTAATTTTTTTTTATTAAAACCTCCTTATGATAAAAAAATTCTATTATTTTTGATTAAAGAAAGATTTTGTTGACTACTTAAAAAAAGATACATAGCACCTTAAATGTGCATGTTTGTTTTCAAAGATGATCAGCCATAAAGTTAGGTGCTGGAAAGGCTTGTAATAAAATCAGCATGATTAATATAAATACTATGAGGTTAAGTTAAGGTGCAAAGAAAGCAAGTACTATACATAGGTGAAATCACATAATTTTTTTAAACTGTAATTGTCCTTTGTTGAGTTTAGATTGGGAGTTTTCTTGTTTGTGCTTTTTGTTGCTGCTATTTGTGTGTGTGTTTCTCCTTGGAAGTAAAACTGGCCCTGCTTTGGGGATGGAGAATGGACCTGATAACCTGCTGAGTTCCCTTCCAGTCTGAATTGTGCTGATTTTTTTTTTTTTTTCTTTTCAAGAGCAAGGGAACCAGGGAAAAGCTGGAAATACCATAAAACATACTAAATAAATTTTGAAGGAAAAATGGATGACAGCCTAGAGGAGTTTGCTGCTGTTCCACAAGTTCACTATGTATGGTCAGGGTACCAGATATGTTTTTTAAAGTACAGACTGTGAATTCAATAGAAATTGGTGATTAAAAATGCTTTATGTGACTCTTAATTAAGACGGTACTGTTGTAGAAGCACTTTCTGGTGAAAAAAACCAACTTGCTCAGAGTTCAGTGGGGTAATATGTGCTGCACTGATGACTGTTGTTCTGGTGGAATTTTGCCACAGATCATAACTTTATAGGGTTCACTTAACTGACAGCATGTGAGCATCTTGTGTGACTGGAGTTCATAGAAATGGTAAGAAAACCAGGTTTGTTCACTTTGGAAAGAAAATCTGCCAGAAGTACTTGAGAAGTGTTTCCTGGGGGAACTGTCTGTCTGATGCATGCCTTGCTGTAGCATTAGGGAGGCTGCTGTGGTCAGGAGTCTCACCTGGAAGGGAATGGCCAGTTTTAAAGATACTGTACAGATGCTTCATGGAAGTGATCGGTTCTGGCCAGACATCTTGTTGCTCTGAGCTTGTCAGAAAGGAGAAAATCAAGGAGGAGGATGCTTCTTTTCTGCTGCCTGTGCTTAGACTAACTCTTCATTGGAAAGTCTTTTAGCTTTTTAAAAAGCAGGGTGGGATCCAGGTAGGGATTGTTAACGAAATACAGGATGACTGGAAAACTGAGGACATCTATAGGCTACATAGTTTATAAATTAGTTGTTTCCTTATTCAGAACAAGACCTAAGGCTCCTCAGGACCAGAT
This sequence comes from Caprimulgus europaeus, assembly GCA_907165065.1. The sequence continues at coordinate 12,026,122 of OU015534.1, read as the reverse complement.
TAGTGGAAAAGATCTGTTGCAAAAGGAGTTTGTCTTTGTACCAACTATAACATCACTACCAAAATTAGAATATCAAAGCAAAATAAGCCCAAAGTAGAGGAACAGGCCAGTTGCATCAATTTCTTCCAGGCAAAGAGGTTTCCCAAGCAGCAGAGCCACATACCATTTTAAACCTTTAAGAATAAAATCTAACATTCACTGGTTGTGTAGAGAAAAATAGTTATACAATAAATATGACACAATTCATAGGTCTTAATTCTTGGAGGGGCCAGTAGTTCCTGAACAACTTAAGGCCATCAATTACATTAGTGACTCAGACAATGGATTACTGGGTGCCACCAAATGCCAAGATTTGTAGTCACTTTCTAACATCTGTGCTTGGCAAAGGGTTGCATGCTTTTATTATTATTAAATATTTATATTGTAGTAGTTCTTTGATGCTGGCTAGGTCCTAGAAACAAGAGGCTCATTCACTGCAAATTCTGAATCATTCTCTGAGCAGAATCTATGTTTGCATTTAATTAAATGAGATTTCTGCAGAAGGATCAGCATATGATTATGTAGTTAACTGTAGATGGTATCCTAATGCATATTTAGTGGGCATAGCTGAAGGTTGCATGGTCATTCTTTATTTTGTCGCTTACTTCTCTGTGACTTGCTTGGTTTAGTCACCTTAATGATTTGAGTATACCTTGGTATGTTACAAGTGTAGATTCACTTGTCTTGCAAATGTGAAAAGCTCCTTTTTTCAAGAGTCCATGTGATTTGGAGGCTCTTTCCTTGTGTTGGTCACCTTCATGCTTCTATACTAGCTTTCCTTAGTCTGCCAGCATGCCATTTACTTGGTGAGAGGGCAGCTAGGGATTGCTACTTCTGTCTTCATTTCAGACTCATGCTTCAAAAGCTATTTTCAAAGGTACTTTAGCAGTTAGATTGGTGATTTAATGCTTCAAAACAACAGCCAGAAAAAAAATCCCCTCTTGGGTGATGGTGGATCTTTTCACCTGCTGCCACAGTCAGCTCAAAACTGTGGATGTTACAATCTTGGCTGATGAATGATGGAGGAAGTGTCCCAGGGTTTGTCAGAAAGGAGAAAAGAACCACTCTCTCAAAGTTTTGCAAATGTTAGAAGATGTGCTTGAGCTTACTGGAATAATTCTTCACTTAAACAAAAAGATAGTGGATATTATAATGTGTTAACTTGAGAGAGAAAATAAATTATTTTTAAAAGTAGAAACAGACAAAAAAAAAATTGCTACCTCTCTCAAGTAGAAAAAATGACTGAGACCAGAATAGTTGACCACAATAGCATAACATAGTTAATGTACTGTACCTATACGATATATGGTATATATTTTATACTTTGGGAATTTTTAGGCAATGCTTAAAAGGAGGAGTATGTCTTTCAGTGGCCTCTGTGCTTTGCTAGACATTTTGTGATACTGTGTATTTACCTGCTTTTTCAGTATTATACCCTAGATTTGGGAGGTGCAACAAAAATTTTTTTGACTATTCATGATAATTTCAAACTTCGCTTTAACAAGAAAAGACAAAGAAATTGAGTCTTTGTGGGGGGGGAAAAAAGGGACAGAAATAACAACCTTCACCCTACAAACTCAAATGAAACTTGATCTAGACTTTGAAAAGACTGTAAAAATGGAGGGAGTTTGGGCTAGGGAAACACACAGATTGGGTTACTTCTGTTTGTTGAAATTTCTTTACTTCAGAACTTTAATAATGAAGAACTGAAGCAGAGTCCCTTCCCCTCATTTTGTTTCTAGGGTGGGAGGTTGCTTTGAAACTGTTCGTGTCTATGTGTGGTACTTTGCCATTAAGCACTGTAAAAATAAGCAATAAACGTGTTGGAATGCTGGACTTGCCCCGTGCCTGCTGCTGTGGGATTTCTTTGTGCCCTGTTTCACTTCCCATTTGTCTTTTTGTATCCCTGTGATCCCGAGAGGGGAAAAAAAGTGAGAAGTCCCAATGATCTCCTGTCCTGCCTAGACAGGAGTAAGAGTGTGTCTCACAGGCTAAATGGAGGAATTGTGACCACCACAAGCAAGGGCATACTGATGCTTTTTCTGAAAGATTGATTCAAGGTTTAGCATACTTTACAACATTGGTATTTTCCTGGCAGTTGGTTATTTATTTATCTTTCATTTCAGATTTTTCTTTGACTTTTAATTCATGTCCTTCTACCTAATCTCTTCCAATCTGGACTAATTGTTTGAGCACTTCAAATAATAAGAAAATGAGCCCTAGCTATTCACAGCGATTCAATTACTGGGCTGTTTGTTGTTCATCCATCAAACCTCCCACGTGTGGGTGGGATGTAACTGCCATCCCTGTTTTTTTGTTTTGCTGCTCTTAGCTCATTTGAGGGTTGGTTTTTGGGTTGTTTTTTTTTTTAAAAAAAAAAAAAATTGATCCTTTGGAATTCTTATTAGGATTTCTCACATGAATCTCACTTTGGGATTCCTGTGTTAGGCACAACCTCAGTCGATGAAGAAGATAAAGACTGCAGAACTCGGAATTACTGGCTACTTAGATAGCACTGGTTCATTGCTTGATTTGTTAAGTGCAAACAAAGTAAAAAACTTATGTTTGGTGCTTTTAAAAGGGCCAGTTTCCTGAAGCTGGAAGTAATTATGAACCAAACCATGTGGGAAAATAATGTAAAGCAAAAAATATGAATGACTGGGCATTGTTTGGAGTGGTTTTATACTGTTTGCTCTGACAAGTTCAGTTTCATAAGAAAGAAACACAGTTTTACCAAGAGTATAAGGGAAAACAGTGATAATGTATTTATAGAAAAGGTAGAAGTGTGCAGTAAGTACATGGAGTTTTGTTCTGTTTGGATGAAAGCACAAAAAGTGCTTTCCTTAATATCAACAACAAAAATTCAAGCAGCAGATACCTAAGTTTATGTGGTTTAGAATTGGTATGTCTGGACACCATTCTTGCAAGAATTTCTAAAGAAGTAGCTGAGGACTTTTTGGACTACTGGAGGTTATTAATAAATCTTCAAACACTAGGGGTTCTCCATATTCTTGGCAGAAAGTTAATGTACAAATACTTTAAAAGCAAAAAGGAATGACTCATAAGCTTTTCATCCCATATTTGATTCTGAGCACAATAACATAATGGCCAGTGTGGGTTTCCACAAAAAAAAAAACCAACCAAAAAACCCAACCCTGTAATACATGTAGTTCCAATTAGTATGCATATTAAATAGGAAACATTTTTTGTTAGATGGGCCTATTCTTCAAGTGAATGTCCATGAAGGTGCCTGGTATGCGTGAGATTGATTTCTTTCTTGGTATGTTCCTCTTAGGACTGGGTTTGCACGTTTTGTGTTCTTTTATCCAGCCAGACTGGTTGTATAAAAACTGGGAAGCTTATGAAGAAAAGGCTCCATTCTTTTTTCCCTGCATATCTGTAAGTTGGAACACTTAGGTTTTTGTAATTCTTCACTAGAGTAACATTAACTTAATTAAATGTTTGTTTTCCTGGGATGGATATGGTTAAAACTAGTTAACTTTACAGGTTTCTGTTAACTGTTGTTTGAGCAAAAATTTTTACAGTTGTTGCATTCAAAGAATAGTAAATTTACTTTAGTAGCAAAACCCAGTTCAGGGATTATCTGTAAACTCATAAATGACATCAAGTCTTCCTGTTGCTTTATCCTCTTGGAAGAAGAGCATACAAAAAGCCCCACTTCATGTTCTAAAACTTAGCGACAAATTACTTCAGTTTTGGCCAGCTTCTGCACTGTCAAACCTGTTAAGTTTCTGGTTACTGAATATCCTCCTACAAAGACTTTCTTGCTCTCAGAATAATTTAGGAAAACTGAATGGATTGGACTATCTAAGCATAGTTCATTCCCAAAGTTTCGGTTAAAGAGGTTAGAAATACCTCATTAAGACCATTAAAGGAATTAGTCTCATTCTAATTCTAATTGGATGTATGGTTTACTGCAAGAACTAGACATCCTGTGGGTTTTGATACAGATTAAGCATTGGCATTCCTCATTGTAGTCTTGATATTAGTCATGATGAACCCAGTACCAGCACACATTGTGGAAACAGGTGATTTGTTGCTGCCTGTCCTGAAAAAAAAAAATAAATTGTGAGCTTACCAATAAGCTAATGCAAGGGTTGCCTCTGGAAATCCCAAAGGCATGTATGTGATTACCAAGCATCAACTTCGAGGGTTGACTAGATGATCTTTTAAAGGCCCCCTTCCAACCCAAACCATTCTATGATTCTAACTCTTCTGCACCTGCCTGATTTGACACAGATCCCGTCTTGCAGGCCAGCACTGTTCCACCTCCAAACAAATCTACTTGCCTTTTGTTTCCTCTTGGAAATGTTTTAAGGAATCCTCATCTGACAGTTGAATGGAAATCATGTATTCCAGCAAGGGAACATTACATTGTTTATCAAGCCTGCCTCTGAAGTATGTCACTTCTCTGAAGAACACTCTTGCTATGGTATCTAGACACAGCTTAGTTGTCAGCTCCTCATTTATATTTTCTTGTAGCTGGCTGTGAGGAAGTTTTGTAAATGGGGTGCATGAGAAGGGACAGCTTACTTTACTCAGTCTGCCTCTAAATTTATCTTCTGCACTGCTGTAATGTGAGCAGATACATCAAAGCTTTGCTGTCTGTATGTGCTTAGAGTGCCATACAGAAACGTTAAGAATATGTAGTAGGTCATCAAGGCAGGGAAGAGTTTGGTGGAACAGACGCATACAGATTTTTTGCATGCTGGTGAAGGACAGTAAAAACAAGACATACTTTTAACAGCTGTGATTATAATCAATTAGGTAAGAAAACAATATTTAATTCATGCTGAAAGAAAGCAGCAAGCCTTATTGCTGTGCCTAGCAGAAGAGAGGATGGTGGCCTGCCAGGTGGTGAAATGCTGTGAAACCACAATCCTTAGCTTTCTGCAGAGATGGTCAGCACCAGTGTCTCTAGGGGAAAGAAACTGATGGAACCCTGTTAAATATAATCCAGAGGTGTATTTTATTTTACTTCTTCTGTTCCCAGTCTTGTGACCAGAAACCTGACTGTAAGTCTTGCTTTGTAAAAATCTCTTTATTTTACTGTTTGAAATTCTTCTAGGACTGAAGGACTAGGTAAGCTTTGATAAACTTTAGAAAATGCTTTTTCCATGAGGAAGCCTGAAATTGTTGCTGGCATCCTTTACAAATCTGCACTGGAAAAGTATTATAAAGGACCCCAAACCTGACAAAGACTGGTGGGAGAGCTGGTGTTGTGGGGTGTCCAATGCAATGAGCAAAACATGATGAAGGCTACTTTGCAGAAGGGAGGTTGGTTACAGCTGTATTTGATGTGCTCTGTTGGGGAGGGACTCGTGTAGCAGTTGCTGCTGTAAGATGTTTTTGAGGTTATGGATGTTTTGAATTGAATTGTGAGGCTCAGATGAGGTTTTCTCTAGTTGCTTTGGAGAAAATCAAACAATTAAGCATTAACTTTTATGAACTCCTCTGTACTCTTATGCTATCCAGAAGCCCATGTTATTCTTTCTCAGCAGAAATGCAAATGGACAGAAAAGCTACTCTTGACACTAGCTGCAGCCCCAGTCCTGCTCTTGGCAACAAGAGTCAGGACCACAAATGGAGGGACAGAAAACTGATGCAACATGTATGTGCTGTTTCTTCCCTGTCTCCCGTGCAATCTGTTCCAGCTTGTTAAAGAAGGATAAATTGAAAAGCCAACAAAATGTTTTTGATTTGCATATTGAATATGTTTGGATACTTCTGTTTGATTTCAGACCTTTAAATTCCTGCCTAGAAATATTTTCCCCTGGCTCTTTAAATGGGCTAATCTTGAAGACCTGAAAAATGTGAGCAGCGTCCTATACAGCTGCAAAATGTTGAGTGCCTCCCTCCTGCTCCTTCTCATCCCCTTTTAGTGACTCTTTTGTACATCACTGGAGGCAAAAATCCCCAAAGGTCGTCGTGTCATTTGACTGTTTGAACTGGGGACTCTGATCTGTACTGGATTCAAAGCTGTACTTTATCATCATGGAACCCAGGCTCAGGTAATTTTGTGAAGTGTTGCTGTTTTGATGAATTAACAAAGAGAAGTGGAGAGGATTTGTCCTGTTGAAAAGTGAAACCTTTGCTCAGTCTTGGAGCTCTCCTTTAGCCTGTACACCAAATATCTTGGAAAAAAAAAAAAAAATATCTTCTTTTGGAGACCATGAATAACCTTCTGATGTAGGACTGATTTTCAGTGAAGTGTGATAAAAGGTGAAGAAAGGTCTGATTGGGCTGTTCACAGTTCTTTGAGACAAACTGTATTCTGTTCTGTGACTGTTATGGTTACCTGTAGGAGTTTGGATGTTGGTTGGATGGCCTTTTCAGAAAAGCAGCTGTTCTTTGAAGTGAGAAAAAAATAGTAGTGCAAAATAGCATTCACTAGAACAATGTATGGAGTAAACAGGAGAGGTTTTTTGATCTGGGTGGCTCTGCAGCTGTTCTCACTGTTAACAGTTCTGGATATTCTTAATTATTTACCCTCAAGCAGTTTGGATTTTTGTTGGTTTCACAAGGGCATTGTTTAGTCACAGTATCTATCTGCAAGGGTTCCTCCAGGTCAGGGCTACCTTCTGTATTTACAGCAAGGTTTCAGGAGGAAACATTTTTCTCCTAATAGGTAGCCTTCCTCTTCTTAAGACTTCACTGTAGTACTTAATGTATTAATTGTTGTCTGAATTCATGACATCTGTCTCTAATATAGGTCAGTGAAGACAGCTTATTTTGGACTACTACTTCAGAAAGAAGAGTGAGAAAAATTCAGAGCCTCATGACTTTGTACAACATTTTGTAGAACTACTGTTACACCACATTCCCCAACTGTGAGGTCACCCCTGTGTACCATCTAAAGCAATTTATTCACTGACCAGTGCTGTTTTCCCCTCAATTTCAGTCCAGCCTGGGGCGGTGGGGGCGGGGGGGGGGGGCAGGATTAAAGCCCCTGTCACATCCAGAGTTGTCTTTTTCTTTGGTTAAAAGGAGTTAAATTGTTATTCCTTCCCAGGCTGTCCACGTCTTCCAAAGTTTAAAGGAAAACCTTTATCACCCTTATCCCTGCAAAGCTACCAAAGACACTGAAAATAGAGGTTTTTGCGAACTGTTCTTGTTTAAGGATTTGTTATGAAATAGCTGAGAGAGATGTTTCCAAGTGGGCTATTTTCTCCTGAGGTTTGGTCTCTGCCAGTTGCCAGTGCAGTAGATGTGCTACTGCAGCTGAAAGGGTTGAACTTACTTTGTGGGAAAATAAAAATGGCCAGACCAAAGAATCACCTGCCACAATGTCTTCTCTCAAAGTGCTTCCTAGAATTGTTTAGGAAGGGAGAAAAATACACCAGTGTGAAGTGATCCTTGCTCCAGTGTCACTCTCCAGCTTCCAAGGAGAAGAAGCTTTGGTATTGCCAAGCTGGGTATGCTGTTAGACCTCTTAATAGCTTTTGAGCCCATCTATGCATCTGGTTTCTATAACATACAGATGCAAAGAAATCTGCCAATTAACTGCGTATTATATGAAAGAAGTGCTTCCTTCTGCCAGTGTTTTACTGTCTTTAGGATAATTTTGGTTGATGTTCTGATGATATGGGAAACAGTGAAAAATAAATTACTGTTGATCTTTTCCATAGCATTCTGCTGTGCCAGTGTGTTCTCACACCTAGCTAAATACTGAGAGTTTCTCTGGAATGGAGTGTTCTGTAGCCTGGCTGTGTTCTGCCTTGAAATGAAATACATTTTTCAGAGAGAAGATTTGGTGATTACAACCTTAATGTAACTGATTTTCTGATTTGGCATTTAAAATTGCTAAGCACTGGATTTTGACATTCAAATCTACTACACTGTAGATTCCACAGATGTAAAACTGTAATTACAGCTGTGAGGCTTCAGGAGTTCTTAACTGATCTTTTTTTCCCCCAGCTGTAGGCTTTGGGGGAGTATCGATTCCTACTAGTCTGAGCAGGGGATTCCTGGATTCTAATTGGGTTGAATAATTTATTCTCATCTCCTTAGCACTTGCTTTTCTCTCTTGGACCTACACTGCTGGATTCATTACACGACAAATAGAAAAACACTGTTCCCTATCCAAAGAAAGCATTGCCTGGTTGTAGATTTAACAGATGAGGGTTGGTGATGAAGACTTAAGGGTTACAGCAACAAAATTACAACATTTCAATTTATCCTCTTGCATTCCTTTGTTTGTCCAGAAGTGGATGTGATAGGTGAGCATTTTATTTCCCATGAAACTTTTAATTGGTTTGCTTCTTATGGCCATTGTGCTAACAGTGAGTTATGAGAGGTATTTAAATAGAGAATCACAGCATTTAACTTTTGCAAGTTTTGAGAATTACATGTTCTAATATTGGGGAGCAGTGTCATTTCTGACTTTGGGGAAATAGTTTATTTGGACATTATTTAGACAGTTCTTTCAGAAAGCTGTTGAAGTAGGAATCCTAATTGACTGCTGAGAGTTTTTATTGACTCCTAAATGAATCCTAACACATCCCATCTCCAAAGAAGTAACTATCCTCCGTTAGTCATCCATGTCTTTTATCTGTAAAACCAGAATGATGATACTTATTACTGAGGATGCAAACCAGTAATTTTGGATCTATGGAAACTAGAATAGGTGAAAGTCCAATAATATACATTCAGGAATTATGTTTATTATCTGCAGTTACTTGATCATGAAGTTACAAGTTTATTTGTCCAAAGATTAATAAATAATTGAAAACTCAGGGAGCAGTCATCTTCCTTTTTTTTATTTTCTTTGGTAAACAGCTGCCTTCTGTTAAAATAAAATTTCAGTATTTCATGCTTTTTGTTTAGTCTAACAATTGGTATGTCAGCCAGTTGTTTTCTCCTTTCCATGTTTCTTTAAAAACACAAACCTTCAAATGGACTGTTTTCTTTACTCCTTATCTGTCTATTTGAACACAATTCTGCTTTTTCTCTATGCTACTAGTCTTAAAGGTAAGCTGTAACAGAAACAGAATTTTTTTTTAAAAAGGAGAAAGTTTATAAAAAAACCCACAGGAGATCAGGGGTATTACTCAGTTCTTGGAGGACTGTGCAGCATGAGGTCACATACAAAATCTTCCATGAACTTCTCTTGGATGTTTTATCTGCATCCTTTGAATCTGATTTTATAAATTCAGCATTTAGTTTCTTTATTTACTTATTTAGAGCAAGCAAACAAAAACTTTCTAGCTTAACAACTTCTGATTCTTTTGTCTACAAGGATCCCAACACTTTTTGAGGAGTTGATAATGGGTTATTAATTAAGATGTTCCTGGCATGGTTGTTGGATTCTGTGAACTATAAGAGATGATACAATAAAGTAGTCTGTTCTGATGCACAGATCACTTATAGCTGGATTTCTTAAGATGTTCATGCATTTAGCACTGCTGAGACTAATCTTAAATTCCTTCTTCTGCCTAGTGGTCTAATTCCAGGATGGGAATGTCTTCCCCCCCACCCCCCTCCCCTCTTTGGTATGTCAAAGACCAGGAATGGAATTTAGTAAGGAACTGGGATCCTCGTGCCTTTTTTGCAGATGGAAACCTCCTTGGTGTGTTCATGCAAAGACAACGTTTCAGAAAGGGTGAATGGCACTGCCAGTGTTAGTGGACTTTGGCTGTCAGTGCCCCCCTGCCCTACGTGCGTTTCCCAAAGTGTAGTGTTGATTTCCTGTGGTGTCTTTGTTTAGGGCTGTGGAAGTGGGTCATGGGTTTTGGTGGAATGTCTTTAAAACTTTGTTTTCCTGGGCTGGTTTAGTGTAACCTAATCTTCTTCAGCTGGTGTTCTTGAGTAGTCTGAATAAATAAATAAAAGTATGTGTTGATTATCTTCGCTGTTAAGAAATTAATTTCATGAGAAGCCACAGTTCTTGGTGGAGAAGCGGAACAGGACATTTTTTTAGTGTGCATCATATCTTTTTAGAAAGAGGGATTTGGTCCGTCTCTGCTCATATTCGATCATACAACCTCTGAGGAATTTGCTTACATGCTGCAGTAACATTTGAAAATATTTACATCTACTTAGCTGGCTATAGTGTGATAGATGCATTTCCTGTCTCTTTCAGTGTAAGCATTCTGCCTTTCCTCCTCTTTCTGTCTCCTCATTCCTTTCTTTTGTTTAGTTTTCTCTCAGCTGGAACTAGAAAAATAGCGACTATCACATGATCAGGCGTGTAATTCTTTGACTCAAAGTTTGGAAACTTCCAACAAAGTTGTAACTGGAGTTCCTTAAACTTCTGTCTCAATGTTTCCTAACCCACACCACGTTCCTGTTGAACTTGGAGCTGCAGCTACGTACCAAGAGGAGGGTTCATCGGTTCCTTTTTTCCGTAGTGTCTTGCACTCAAAAAGATTCTGCCTGTCAAAATGACATGGTGATCATGACTGTACTTAAAGTCAGATGTGCAAATACTTTTTTTCAGTCCCTTGCTGTTACTGGTGCATGGGAATTGACTACTATATAGGTGAAGGCGGCTGCTGTTAATGACCTCTGTTGTTGTTAGTGACCTTTCTTCCTCTGACTTAACAGCAGTAACTGAAGGACAGTAAAAGAGCTGCATCACCAGACCTGCTAAAGGTGACCTCCCATGCCCTTAAGCGAACTGGTTGTATTTGCTGTGAGGCTGACAGTCTGTAGTGAAGGAGGAATTTGATGGGACATTTACTTTCTCATCCATCTCTTTAATAGAAGTCCTTGCCAGTTGGGAGGAGAGGGCTGGTTTATGGTTTTTGGTTTCAGGATTTTCCCCCCTCAAATAGGATTTGCTATTGATTACAAGCTTATGAGATGTTATGAAAAAGCATGTTGAGGACTGGAAGCTATTTATTAGGCTCTATGTGATGTGTGAAACAAACACCATTCAAAGATCTGTTAGCCTTTGATTTTAATAAAAAATTAAATAAATGTATACCCTAGCTACTCTGTTTGTGTCTTTATTAGTGTCTTGTTGGGGGTAGTTGTGCAATCTTGAAGCAAATCCCATAATTGTTTCTGCTGTATGCTGATAGAAATGTAGCCCTGGGCTTATCTGGGGGAACGAAATGGAGAGCGTTCTTCCAGGAGTCTACAAAATGCAAGGATGTTTAATTGGGGACTTTAGAGTCCAAACTAAAACTTGGTCTTTTGGCCAACATTGAGCCATACATGTATGTGATGGATGCATCTGGCCTAGGGAGTTGGACTGGAGTCTTATTTAAAATAAAATGCCCTGAATGTCACGTGGTGTACATATGAGGTCTCAGCATCAATTGCTTTGATTTAGTGATCTGCCCTTTTTTGATCTGCCAAATTACTTGGTAACATTATTTCAATATTACTTCATTATAATCACTGTTTTACATGCCTTTCTTTTCATGTTCTCATCACATCTCCTATCATTCTTCAGGCATCATGACATACACTTTGTAGAGCTGCTGTATAGGTATAAGACTCGGGTTATTTTGGACCTAAGAAAGAGAAACTCCAAGGCAAAGGGTCAACCTAGAGAGCACGTTGCCAAAGAACTCCTTTTGCTTGTTTCAGAAACGTGTCAGTACATATATTTTGTGTGCAAGAGTAACAGCAAGAAAATCAGTCCTCAAATAACATGATCTCAAGCAGATGAAGTTTTTTAATTTTTACAATCCACAATTTAAATTCCATGTTGAAGACAAAATGGCAAAATCTGTCTCTTACAGTAGGTTTTGTAATATTCAATTACTTGAGGTTAGTTGTGGACATTTTTTTTTAGTAGTCCAAACACTGAGTTTGTATTACTAATTTCTTTCTTTAAAATTGATTTAGATTCCAGTCCTATGAGGATGACATGCTGTCCCTGATCAAGACACGATGAAGGAATTAGCCATGGTGATGTTTTCATATGTGAGATTAAAACACACACATCTGCCAAATGCAAGCAGAAGGAAAAATCTTGTTACTTTTTCTAAATCCTCTGAAAGCAGCTGGATTTTTAACTTATCCAAATTGTGAAATTTTCTTAAGACTGATGTCCACATAACAGTGTAGAGAAGCACAGAAAATCTTAAGAATTCAGGATATCTGCTAGTCCCCTAGGAGAAAAGTGAGGGGGGGGAAAAAGCAAGAGTGCATTTTCTTTTTAGTGGAATAAGCCAATTACTTCCCTTTAACTTCACCCTCATGCAGGTACTTGTTTAAAAACTGCAGATGTTTACAGTTACTGCCTTTGAATTGTTTCCCTCATTTATTCTGAAAAAATGTATTACCGAGTTTTTCTTGCACAAAATGTGAGCAAAATTTAAGGCTCCACAGTGTCATCTAATGATATCCTTTCTGCTGTATCCACTAGCTTTTTAACTACCTCAGACAAATTGATGCTCTCCCTGTAACTAGGAGCATGAGAATCAGGAGCTGGAATAGATGTGCTTGGACTTGGAAGATGTAGAGGAGGTTTTCACTTTATTAGTCAGGATAGTGCTGGCTGGCTTACCTCAACAGTAGTGGAGCAAGAGAGATGAAGTTATTTACAAGTAAAGCACTAAGAAAGTAATACTGTTTGGTTTGGTGCTTAGTTCTTGACCCATCTGTGGTAAGCAGCATTCAGGATTATAAAAGGAGTATCAAACATACTATGTTTTGGTAATTTGTCAGGCAACCTTCACTGAATGTACTTGCAGTAATAGTGCTTCTTCTCTTTGGAAACAGGAAACATAAGCAAAGAGTTAGCATTACATGCAGCAGTGTAAAAGTACATTGTCATCACATGTGACAGAGATGCTTATTCATACATTTCAGTTCTGCATACTTTTTTTCTTAGGGAACTGTGTACCTACGAACAGAAGTGAATTTATTTGAAAAATGTATAGTTCTCTATGGGAGGCTTCAGGCAGGATGTTTTGCAGTCTGATGTATGGAAGAGCATTCACTGCAAGATCTGTGAATCTTGCAGAAAAAAAAACACCACAAAGCATGTTTGTATCTCTAAAATGGTGATAGCTTGGATAGCTTCATGGGGTAGCAGAATACTAGACAGCTAGGCTATGTCCAGCCTTACTCTAAATGTTTTGCTTTGAGTTACACCTAGTGTAGATTTATCATTATGAGCATGCTGGTAATGACAATGTGCAATGTGTAATCTGAAGAAATTGAATAAATGTGTCCCTAGATGGATTTAAAATGTAGAGTGCCCATTTCTGTTTTCTGTAGCTTGCTGGTTCAATACATGGCTAGAAGAAAGGAGAAGAGCAGAAGTGTTGAATGATACGAGGTGGCAGCTACAATTGGCTTACGAGAATTGTTCTGCCTCTGGCGCTCTGGATCATGAACTTCATCACACCCAAGAAATGTTAACAGCTCAGCCCCTCGGGCTTTAGCAGCTCCGAGTATCTCTGTGGGTTTTGTAATTGGCAGCTCCACCATCAGTGTGTGGCTCTGCCTGGTGTTCTGTGCCACTCAAACACATGAGGGTTTCAGCCTTCCATGCTTTTGCAGAAACACCGTGATGGGCACCCAAGTGACATTTTAATTTGATAATGAAAGTGCCGTTAAATCAGAAAAGAGAAAAATGCCTGTGTTTGTGGCACAGATATTTTGTGTGTGACCACTGAGGTCATTTGAGAAAGGCCTGCTGTTGAAATAGTTATACAAGTTTGCCAGCAATGACTCACTGCCGTGGTGGCTGCAAATAAATTCCAGTTGCTTTCCACTTGTTTTTAAGACTTCGGTATTAGGGGTTTCTGTACATTACTTAAACAGTAAAAATCCAGCAACACTTAAGTTTGCTTGATAAAGATTAAGAGTTCCACACTACTTCATATCTGAAATGCTGCAGCAAGCTGTGATCTGTACACCCTGCTGTCCCTTTTGACTGTGTCAGAGGGGGATATATTTTAGCACCATTAAAACCTTCTGTTTTGCCAGCAACAGGCCTTTCCTTCCTGTGCCTGGTTCTAAAGAGATGCTGACTGGAGTTAGAACACAAATCACTCAGTGCAAGTCTTTGGGATTCAGACTTCTAGACGCTCACATCTTAGATACTTTCTCATCTCTCTCATTTGGAGATGTGTGTTATTATATCACCTGTGGAAACCGACCTCGTGGATGTGGATTTTGCTAGACAATGTTACACCTGTATCTCTCTCCATATCAATATAACATATTTAGAGAAATCTGACCTTTACTGTAAATAATTGATAGTGTAAATAGTCAAATATATTGTTCTGCCATCCTATAGGTAAGGAATTATGATAGTAAAATATTACATGTTTTGATCAAAACTATACAGGAAACCTGTGCCTGTGGCAGAATTAGAATCTGGTCCACGTTCTTAAGCTTTTTCTGGTATTTTTCATCTGCAAAGTTCTTAAGAAATTAAATACTTACAGTGACTTTTTATTTTCTCCAGTTTATTTCCTTTTCCAGCTGTTGAAAGTTTAGATTTTTATGCTGCAGGAATAGATTTTATTCTTTAAAACCTATAAATTTAGGAGGTTTTGTACTTTATGTGGCTGATTATAAAATTAACTGTCCATCTGTTGATCACCCAGTTGGATCTGGCTAGTGATCTCTTGGGAAGCCACCCCAGGATCAATACAAGAAGGATAGTTGCTACCAGTTCATCTTGGAGTTACTGTCATTCAGATAGGTAATTTTGCCAGCTGGGGTTCTATTTGCAGGACTGCTCACAGTGCCTCCAGGACCCTGTCTTCAGCTCAGAGGTCCACCTGCTTGAAACTCTCTGAATCCATGCTCATTACACGTAGCAGCTGTTTGCTAATTAACAGATATTGGTGATGTTCATACATGTTGGCAGTGTGTGGAAAACAAAGGGTGGTTGTGGTCATAATGGGCTCTTCAAAATGACTTTTGTGGCTCCACTTTGTGAACCTGTACTCTTGTCTTCATTTGACTCCTACTGTTGACACGGAGGGAAAAAATCTTTCATTACTTGCCTACTACTAATGAAATGATGTAGCAAATATCAAATTATCAATCGACTCTTTGCAGTAGTTAACACTTGCAGCTTCCACTGAATGTTGAGCACGTAACTGATAACTGTAAATGCGCTTTTTTTTTTTTTTTAAGGAATATTAGTCATTCTCATTCTGTGACTGACATAAAGGTATCTAATGTTACTTGGGAAGTGCAAGTGAGTTAACCCTTGTAATGTTTTCAATAAATGGATGAATGTAAAAATTTTGCCCGTGGGGAATAGGGGCACAAATAAAAGTAAATGTTTTTTCCAGGTCATTTGGGAGATCTGTGGTAAAAGTACGTACTGGATTTAAATATCTTTTCTTGAGTTGCTAATCTTGTTTCTGAATAAAAACTAAATGAAAAAAAAACACAAAACCCACCCAGTATTCTGAATTTAGCCCCAAAATCACTAAGGAAGCTGAACTAAGACATACCTCAACGGAACAGCAGCAATGTCATCTGTTCCAAATGATGAAAGCATGCATCCTGTGATGATAACCTGTCAGAGCTGCTTGGCAGTTTGTTTTAAATGCTTGAAAGGTATCTCCTAAATAATATTTTAAATAATAGTTTTCTATATTTTAACTTTGATGATACTTTAGAAAAACAGCTAAAGCAAAGTGCTGTTTGTTTTCTTCCTTTTAAAGGGTTGAAGTCTAAAATGATATCTTGATATTTTTATTCCATGAGCTTTACTTTCTTAGGTATGAAAATCCCTCAGCAAAAGTAGTGGTTTAGTGGTATTTCAGATATCTTGTAACATTGTCCTTTGTTTGTTGTTCTCCTGTGATGCTATATTGCAACAAACAAATACCTGTCTGCATTTTGTATTATTCCTCAGAGTTGGTTTTGAGAAAAGTTGTAAGAAAAAAATAACTTGGATGATTGCAAAAGCCAACTTACAGCCAGGAGAGTCCTGACTCTCTACTTATTTTTTCACAGGCCTCCAGAATTGGCTTCAAAGTATGCAAATCTCTCTGAGGGAGTGTGCAAGCCTGGTTATGCATCAGCGCTCATGAGTGTCATCTTTCCAAAGTAAGTAATTACTGGGCTTTTTTCTCACTCTTCTCCTGATGACTTCTCATCCTTCAAGGTGGATGATGTGCAGAGATTGTCTTGAAATGTGTCATTGCTCTATCACTTGATTGGTTCAAGGGGAGACTGGCATTGAAAATCTGGGCTGTTTGAGTGGTCAGTGGCAACAGCTGAATTGATTTTAGTCTGACTAGGAGCTTGCTCAAAGAGTAAAGTTCTGTGTGTTGAATAATAAAACAAATTATATTGTCAGTGCATAATACAGCTGTGTGGTCAAGCTCACTGCTGGTACCAGATGGTGCAGTCCTTAGGAAGGTTAGGTCATGAAGCAACAGGTTAAGTTACCTGGAGTAGAAAACTGTGGTCCTTTATCTTTTTCTTGGGAGGACAGAGTAAAGCATCCTGCAAGTGCCTGGAGGCTTTGCAATAGCGTTTTCCAAAGAGTGGAAAATGTTTTCCAGAGTCTTTCCTAAGACATGTCATTAACAAGTTGTGCATCTTACTGTGTTGAAAAGTTATTGTTAGCTGAAGTGTTACTAGTTTCTTCAGAATTTGTTTCCCTCTGAAAGGGTGGGAAGTTACAGTACTTCTTGATAGCTCTCAGAAATGCGGAATGTAATCATAAAAGATCAACCAAAACTTCTCTGTCCATTTGTCTTATGGCTTTCTTTAGTGCACTATGTGGCTTTTGCATTTCAAGGGGTTTGTAGAATTGCTGGAAGACAGTTCAGGAGATAGGTTGTCAAGAACATTACACTGTTGAGGCTCAAGGATCTCAGTTTGGTTCATCGAATGAGAAATTTGATCAAATGGTTATTTGACCTTTTGTACAAGCTTCTAATGCGTGTGGAAGAGATCTTCTAATGCAGTTGTTTTTTTGGCAAAAGTTTGTGGACTTCTTAACACAAATAGTATTTTTCTAAAATAAGTATTTTATTTCTTTTGAGGAGGGCACTTCCGTGACTTGCACATATAGAGGTTAGGTTGGGTGACCATGACCATCAGGGTAAGCCTGAAAGTGATGGCATCTTCTTTCTTTGTTTTTATTGGCAAACATGATATCTGCACACTTTAAAAATTAAAAATAAAAATCTGATATTTCCTTGTAACTAGCAGATACTACAGCCAGGCCTTAAAACCAAAATAGAACACAATAAACAATTATCAGTATTATCTTCTCTGTGTATTTTGGAACTCTGATTAGGATATAAATAAATACTATAACCCAAGGTAGATACATTATCATGCTCTTAAGAACTTTCTGAGTGCTTTTAAATCTGTGTTTGTGTTCATATTAAATGTAAATAGGATAGAAGAGCAATATAGGATGATTTAACTGTGGTAAGATGTCTAAAGCTATAACCCTCCTTTCTTTATACAGCTGAAACCCAATGGCCCTTTTGAAGGCATGGTTGTTGCTACATATTGATTCTGCAGAGATAAATTATATACACTGAAAAAGGCAGACTGTTTACAGTTATTAAGGCAGAAAAATACCATTAATGGTCTCTTATCCTGATTTATTTCATGACACAGGACATGATATTTTCTTCCAGTAAATTCATCATGGATCACAGGGTAGTTAGCTTGATTTAATGTTTTTACTTGATGGAGAGTCTGGTAATAATGTTTTATGGATAAACTCATTATTGCAAAAATATTAATCTTATTTTAATTTTAAATTTATTTAAGGCTTTGGCTTCAAGAAGAAGGTTTTTTGTTTGCTAGAATCCAAAATATTATTTATTCTCTCCCTCAGTAGCTACTTAGAGGTTGCTGTTCAGTCACCTTCTCCCAGTAGCTAACTGCATTCAGCTAATACCATGCAAAGAGGTAGTAACTTGTCTGTAGTCTAAGTAGGTGGTTGTTGTTTTGTTCATACATTGAAAAATCATGTTCATAGTTCTAAAGACAGCATCTTGCTGGGGATTTATGTTCAGTTGCTTCTCTAACATGAGCCCTAAACCTTACTAAGGTTGACATTTTTTCCAGGGTGTCCTTTAACTCTTTATCCTTTGAATTCAGTGTCAGACATTTCATTATTTTACCTAGGATTGGTGTAAGGATGGGTGATCAGTAGTTCTGCAAAGAATTCCATGCTACACTTAAGATTCTTTCTCTTATGAAACTTCTCTCGTACTCAAAGAACTATGCAAAGTTAATATTACCAAGCCAGGTGTCATAATTTAATGAATTTAGTACTCTTAAAGCCAAATTAGCTTGCCTGTTGATTTAGGAATTTGAGCTGCATGACTTCTTTTATTCTAGCTTTTGTTTTCAGTTGCTCGTATCATTAGGAAAACATCATCTCTGCGGCTGACATTCTTCAGGCTTGGTCTTTGCCATAAAATGTGTGTTTTTGTTGAGTTTTTTTATTATTTGGATAAAGTTGGTTTGGCTGTTTTCAAGCATGAATAAAATGAATAAATGTTTTCCCATTCTAAAGGTTCCTGACTTTTTAGTGCAATTTTAAATGTAAATAGGCAAAATATGATGGAAATAGTTGAGATAGAACAAATATTTTTCAGATTATGTAACTATCCTTGGTAAGTGCTTCTTTAATGGTAAAAATGTGAGTTCAGATTTTACCAAGCATAAGCAAGCGCTACACAATTAAAGAGCAATGCCCTAAGAAATCTCAGAATGTGGTTGCTGGTAAGGAAAGACTAAACTTTGGTTGTTTTTTTTTTGTTTGATTTTTTTTGGGGGTGGGTTTTTTTTCATTGTTGTTGGTTTTGGTGATTTCTTTTTTTAATGGGGTCCTCAGCCAATCAATTCTCATTCTAGCAATGTTTGATGCCTTCATCAATAATCTCAGCTGGAAAAAATCCTAGGTTAAGTGTGCAGATTATATGATTATTGAAGAGTACTAAATAAAGGTTTGGTTACTTTTAGAGGACAATCTGGATTGCCTGATTTAAATGGCTACAGTCCAACAAAATATATGTTAATACATCCAAAATGACATAAGACATCTGGGAGGAACAAATGCAGATTATACCTTCAAGACAGAAAAACTCTGCCTTGGAAACAGACGGAGGGAAAGCTTAATGCAATCTCAACAAAATATAGCTGAAATGCTGTTTCAGGTTCATATGTACACACATAAGTTGAGAAATTTTGGTTAAATCAGTGAGTAGCACTGATTTAAAATTAAAAACCCAAACGTTCCTGAAATCCCACAACCCTAAACTGCTAGAATACTGTGTCCAGTTTTGATGGTAAAAGTCCAAGAGGGGAGGGGAAATAAGAGGTGGAAGGAAAGCCACAAAAATGAACAAGGACTGGCTTAAACAGTAAAGTAAACAAGGTTCCTAGAATAAGTCATCTTTGTGAAGCAGGAATTGTATCCAAATGAAGAGAATAGGAAAGAGCATTAACTTTGGCAGGTTAAATATAGACCGTAATGAGGTAGGCAAAAAAAATCTTGAGGAACAACTTTATAAAGGCACACAAAAATAATAAAGCTTTTTGTCTAACTGTCAAAAGCAGAAAGCCTGCCAGAGATCCCGATGGGCTGATAGATTATCAGACTATTACATGTGAGCTCAGGAAAGGTGAAGCCATAGCAGCTATTGACTGCAGAACAGTTCCCATGTGGAGTCTTCTTTTCTGGGGGACAAGCTGGGGGAAGCTGAGAGGCTGACATTTCACAGCAAACTGGCACAATGGATTGCTAGGAAAGTTCTCACTTTGTGAAGAACTCAGTGGTGAAGTTGCTGAGTTGCACATGGTTGTGTATAATCGTTGCTTAAATTGGCCTTAGAATGGAAGAATGAAAAGCAGTAAACATGACAAGATTTTCAAGAGGGGCCATGGAGCATTTGGGAAACTGGAAACTAAGAGTGAGTGTGGTTTCTGTATTAGGTATCTTGGTAGAAACTATATAAAAAGAATAGAATTAGTGTTTGTTCACAGGAATAAAAGCGATAATAGAGAGCAGTCGAGTTGTTTTCTGCACCAGGAAGTCCTGCCCTGTACATCTGCTCATTTTGTTTGAATGACTGGATAAGCATTTGATAAAGGTGATTTAACTAATACAATATGTCTGGATTTCTAAAAAAAAAAAAAAAAAAAATCATCAACAAAAAAACCAACAAAAATCCACCCAAAACATAAAAAACCACCAAGCCAAACCCTCAACAATCAAATACTTGGCCTTTCAAAAACTTTTGGGAAATTAAACTGGTGTCATCCTGTAGTGGTTAGGTAGTGACTAGATAAAGATTGGAAACTGTATGGAAAAAAAATAAGAAGATTGGGCAGTACAGGGATGTTAACCCTGGAGTCCTCTGGAGAACATGTGCTGGGATCTCTGCTTTTCCAAGTGCTCATAAGCTCTCTGGAGGATGTATAATAAAGCGCTGACACATTTTTTCCAGGTAGCAAGACCAAAAGCTTTCTGTGAGGAATGTCAGAGATCTCACAGCACTAAGCAATGGGGCAACAAAATAGCAGGCCAAATTCAGTTCTGGTGGATGTAGGGTAGTGTTTGTTGAGAAGATTGATCTGACAGCACGTACTTAGTGATGGACTTAGTTATGACTTGGAAATCCAGAAAGAAGTCTTAGAATTACTGTGGATGGTTCTGCAGCTTACTGACCAGCTGTGGTTAAAAGACCACGGACATATCAGGAGGCAAATGCAGAAAACACATAAATATGTTATGTCACTGTATAAATACCCCTTGCACCTCTATCTTCAGTAATATATCTAATTCTCTTCAACTAATTTTGAAACATAAGAATTAGGTATATGTAATGGTAATAAAGACCAAGCAAAAACTTGGAGCTATTTCCATGCTCAGAAAGATTGAATAAACTTAGACTTTCCAGTTTGAGGTGGAGCAACCAGAGGGCAGAGGATATTGATAAGTATGTGTAACATAGTGAATGGCATGGAGATGTTTAGGGGATTGCTTCTCTCAGTACAAGATTCAGAGGTACTAAATGTAAATATTGTGCACCAGGTTTAAAATAAATGAAGTGCTATTTCATTATATTTCCAGTTACATTTTTCTGAGAATGAGTTTCATAGTTGGCAAAAGATTTAAAAAAAAAAAAAAAGACAAGAAAATCTCTTAAGTTACAGGAGGCTGGAACCTAAATGGATGTTGAGGGACAATTGTAGCTTTATATATTCCCTGTTTCTTAGGCTTTTTACTAAGATATTGGCCAATGGACACATACATCAAGTATGGGGCTAAATGGATGCTTGGTCTAATCCATTGTGCCCATGCTTGGTTTTTTGTTTTGTTTTGGTTGTGGGTTTTTTAATTATTATGCCTAAAAGGCAGACTGGCATAGCTTCAGAAAAACATGCTGTAATCTGATTCATGACAGAGGCTCCCCACCAAGAGAAATGGGTGCGTGATCTCAGTACTGCATCTCAGTGTAGGAGCTGGCTTGCTGGGCTGCATCTACTGCTCAGCATAACCAAAGGAGTTATTAGATTTTTCACTTTCCAGGACAATATGATTCTGCCTCTTGTAAATCTCCCAACAGTAGATAATGACTCACAGTGCCCGAAGTAAGGTTACTGGTTTCAGAATGATACAAACAAAATGACAAGGGTCTTTGGTAAAATGGCATCAGTAGGTCTTTGTTCACTGAAGTAGACTATTTTTAGTAGGTCTGAGGTCACCTACAAGTCTGGAGCTGATGCTCTGACCTTTTTGTGGAAGGCACTAACTTGTGTTTGCAGTGGTAACACTGCAGTCTCCTGCATGTCTGGCCTTACTGTGGAAACGATGCAGTCAGTGTACAGTTCTCTTTCTATGCTCTATTCTTTTATCAAATGAGAAAGGAGACCTCTGCCCACGGTTTGTGGTTGACATGCCAGCCTGGGACAGTTCAGCTACTGACAATTTTCCAACCACAAGCTCTTGTAAGCTGGCAGCTAATACTAGAAATTAGAGGAGGTGGTAAATAGAGAGGGAATGTCTGCAGCCTTCAGACTTGTGAATCTGTGTTTGGTAAGAGAACATGGGAAAGACTTATTTAACGAAAGATGAAGAGTATCTGAAAAGGTTTTAGAATAAGAGGGAAAGAGGAAGTTCAATATACAACAAGTATAGGTGTTGTGACCAAAACAGTGAATTTAACATTCATGATTCAGATATGTAAGGCTATTTTTTAGAATCAAGCATATGATCATAAACATATCTTTCTAGTGAATTGGTGCTACGAGATAGTCTTACATACATGAATCACAAACTTCTTTGTTAGGTCAGTTCAGAAACAAAATCAGTTTGGTTTGTTTGATTATTCTGATGCAAACTTTCAATTAGCAATTGTCACATTCCTAACTTTTTTTTTTTGGTTGTTATTTTTCAGTGTAGCAGCCTACTCTCCATTCTGAGGAAAACCAACTCCCCTATAAACTCTCCTGCAGTTATATTTTCATGCTGAATTATTTCTTTGTACATAAAGTTCAACACTTTTAAGCTTTCATATCAGTGGGGAATATGTAGCACAGATTTATGCCAGACACAGGAATTTCAGTGGCTTTCTGTAGAGTCATTCTTATGTGTTTTTCTGATGTTTAGTTCCCCTTGGTATTGTAGGTCATAGACTCCTGTGCATTTCTCCACTTCCCCAGGCCAGTCACCTGTAGCTAGGAGAGCTCCAGAGGGCCTTTCTCTAGCGTGTACAGGGTAGACTCCTGTCTCCTTGATACCAGAGCTTGGCAAAATTTTCTTTGCCATTGCTGTCCTGCAGGTATAGTTTATGCAGCTTTTATACTTTAGGAAAAAAGCATTCTTACGTGCCAAAGAGATTTCTTACATGGAAATGGGAGATGGGGGCTGGGCTTCAGGGGGAACTGGAGCTTTAGCAAGGGCTTTAATGAGGATTGGGATCATTTCAGTAAGTGGTCCCCTCATGCCAAATACTTCCCCATTCATTTCCATATTCCCTTCTAGGAAGCTGTGCCTCTTAAAAGCACACAGGCATCTTTCCAATCTGTGCTTTCCTGCTTTCTTACTTAGATATTCAGAAAAAATATTTTTAAAAGAGAATTGTTAACTCT
Organism: Caprimulgus europaeus; assembly: GCA_907165065.1. The sequence continues at coordinate 12,003,049 of OU015534.1, read as the reverse complement.
CTGCTTAGAACTGACTTTATTCATGTTTGGCTGTCACGGTGCCTCCTGAATTACTGCCGTACCCAGCATGGGCTTGTGCTGAAGTGACAGGGCCTGAGCTCAGTGCTTAGAGGCTGTCAGAGCAGTGACGGCTGCTTCCTTTGTGATTAACTATTTAAGGAGAGCAGAAGAAGCCAAAAGATGGCAGCTTCACGTGGTTTGTGAGAGCTCATTGAAGAAATAGACTGGATAATTAGTTTGCTGCTGAAGATTGCTATAGGAATTCAGAACTGTTCCCTGACTGTAGTGTGATCCATCTGCTGCATATTTTGCAATCTCTTCAGGTGCAGTGGGTAGTATCTCTTATTTTTTTTAAGATATATAAAATTGTGTGTGTGTGTGTATATATATATACACACATACTGAATTAGTTATTGATAGTAGGGCAGGTTTTTTTTCTTCTAAATATATATATAATGTACATCTTATTCTGAAATACACTGAAGTGGTTCATTTCGTTAATTTGAACTGTGAAAGTAGCTTGCATCCAAGGAAAGAGTGGACACTTCTAGAGTCTTACACTGAAGTGAGGGTCCCTGTGTCCCAGACACTGCTGTAAGAAAGACTTTCCTCTTCAAAATGAGTTTGCTCCTGTTCTAGGAACAAGGATAACTCAAATCCCTGTCCCTTCATTAAGTCTTTTGCTGTGTTCTTGTGTATTCAGGAATAGTGTGCAATGGTGCCAGAGATTGTTTCACAGCTCAAAGGTATGTTTGGTGTCCCAGTAACTGCTGTAATCACAACTCCTGTAAACACAACTGTAAAGAAATTTGTATGTGCTAGTGCCCAAGAGGGTGTTAAGAGGTGTACAAGTACATCACATCTCCCCTCAGATCCTGTATCTTGCTTACTCTACCTGTACCCAGAGCAAAGGAGGAGGAAGTATTTGTTGTTGCATTATTGAGGTTTGAATTTGCAGGTACAAATTGATGCAGATGTATTTTCTCCTGGGCAGTGCTGAACATCATTAGTTCCCTCAGTTCCTTGGTTAACTTTGGCTAGGGGAGTTCAGGACTCACAGGAGGGAGAAGGAGGGATGAAAGAGGAATTGATGATGCCCTGGTCAGTTAAGCCATCAGTGTTTCCCACTTCTCCAAGCTTCCAAGCTGTTCAGTGCCTGGCTTGTGCCTGGGGCATCGGAGCATGCCGCTGCTCGTGTTTACCTCCCGTCACCTCCTTCCCCTGTGTTTTGTAAAACCCAGGCTCAACAAACACGCGAGCCAGAACACGCAGGCTCCTCAAATCACTTCTGGTGTCTGGGCAGCACCTCCCCAGTGGCTTTTCCAGTAATTCGTGTTCTGGTGCGATCAGCTGCTGACCCACTGTCACTCTGGCAAAGGGAACGCTTTGCACTGCTCCACCTTCCTTTCCTTATGATTTTTATGAAGTAGTGCCTTTTTTCTCAATTTGTATTTTGGTTCTGGAGTGAAGATTTTCTCAGTTTTTCACCTCTGCAGTTACTGTGTTGGGTATTATATACAATTTGAAGGCACTTACAAAGAGGATGATTTTTAAAAATATATATTAATGTAGATTTTGAGTGACAGAACTGGGTCAGACTATACAACAGGTATAATTCCTATGTTTGTATTGCCATGTGCTCATTTGAGAGACTTAAATCTCTCACACTTCTGCCTCACAAAATATTTTGCCAAGCTGGCTGTACTTTAGTGAACATATAGCACAGTCAGTGTTTTAGGAGACATTTGCTTTTAATGTTCAAACTAGAATTGTTTTCTGAGCTGTTGTTGCTATTTATAACTGGGCAATTGGATTGCTCTTCACAACACCCTGTCTGCTTCAGTCCCTTCCACCTGCCTTGTTTGCAGGAGGAAGCTGGGATTAAGAGGCAATATTTGATAACTCATGTTCAGAGTGTTGCAAACATCTGGCACCAAAGCAGTGGTAACCAGTGCTCCACTTAAAGTGTGGTCAATTAACTAATTTCTCCTCGACAGTTTCCCTGCTTTTTGCTTTTTTTTTTTTTTTTTTTCCTTCCCTGTAGAGAGCAATGATCAGGAACATAATTCCAGAGATGAGCAGATGAAACAGTGTACACAGAACTTCACTGCTAACTCTTAAATTCATAGCACTAATTAACCACCTGGAGCTCATACTTAAAAACAAAATTCGGTGGCAACAGCTCATTTTTTCACTTCTGGCAGCCCCTGAAGGTGTGCATGCTGCTGCAGTCAGGTTGAAATAGATGTGGCATGATGCTGGAGTAGATTTTAAAAAAAAAAAAAAAAAAAAGCTTGTGTTCTGTGGCTGCATCCCCGTTTCTGCATGGCACTTGGCTTAAGGAGTTCGTGCTGCCCCTTGTGATGCTCCAGTACCTGAGCTACTGTAACTGTCTGCAGACAGTGCAATTAACTGGATAAGTAAAATAATCCTTATGTCCAAACATGAGTTTTCCCTCCCACATCCGTCTACTCATTTTGTGCAAGATTATTTTTAATCCAGATCAGTTCACTGATCCAGTTTATGGAATTACCAAATCATTTTACCAAGCCTGCCAAGGGTGCAGCTTGGGAATGAAGAACTAAGGTGACAGGATGGCTAAAACTCCCTAAACCAGCCTGAGCACCATGACAGAGATGTGGGGAGATGTTGCTCAGAAGTAGGGATCTAGTTTTACCTTCAGTTTGTGCAGGTTCTTCTCTCTATCCCATGTTGACTTTTCAATCTTTAAAAAGATGTACAAAGTAGTACATGGAATTCCTGTGTGCTGATCATGACAGTAGATTCTACATCAGATCCATTTTTGGAGCTGAAATCTTTCATGCTTAACCTCTCCTAAGAGCTAAACAAAAAAATAAATGTATGAGGATCCATGTGATGTGCAGGCTTTGTGCCTGAAAACTTTGTCTTCAGATTCCTTTTCGTGACTTCTGGATTAAGTGAAACTGTTGGATGAAAGCTGGAATATGGGCACATGGACCTTACTGAGCGTGTGCCTTCCTGGCTTCAAAAAAGGTGCAGAGCATATGTGCTCTCACTTCAGTATGAGTACACTGCATCTTATGCCAGAGTGGGAAGAGGACAGGGTTTTTGTTTTGTTTTGCATCTTTTTTTTGTTTGTTTGTTTTCCAGAATACTTTGGTTATGAACTTTAACCAAAAAAAGGGTCAGCTTTGCAAATGTGCAAATAAATAACCATATTTGCGTGAGCATGATGATTCTAATAAAAATAAAAAACTTAATCCATGCCACCAAGTAAGCATATTTTATTTTGCATGTGTGTTTGGTCTCTGCTGCTGTGGCCCATCTGCTCTGAAGCTATACCAGTAAGAATGTTTAACTTTCAGGAACAATCTTGCAGCAAAGATTGCTTGAGGATCTAAAGGCATTTGAGTGAATGAAAATATCATTTCATGCTCACTGAAACGAACTCAAAATATCAGTGAGCATAAATGTTAAGCAGTGTATGTAATACCACTGTGGTTTTGATATGCATGTCTTACCTTCTTTGCTTTTCCTCACATCCCTCTAAGAAAGTGTTTTTCAGGATCTCTCTTTTTATTAAAACTCTGAGTGTCTTAAAGTTCATCATTATTGATCCAGCCCATCGTTTCCCCAGAGCCACAAGAAGTTCCCTGGTGTCTCTGAGGCTTTATCTGTCACCAGTTATTTCCTTTGCCATAGAAAAGCGTGCAGCTTCCCTCAGTTTTCTAAATTGTGTTCAAGAGTGGATAATTGTTCCTTCTGAACTCCCTACTGGCAGTTTTCATCAAATTTCCTATCTTTGGGTAGATTTCAAGTCAATTTATTTTCCTTTTCTACCTTTTCTGCCTCCTCTCTTACTGTCACACTTTGTTCTATTATTGAAACATTTCAGGAGTGTCAGTGCATGCAAATGCTGTCACCGAGCCAATGAACACTGGCTAAAAATATGGATGAAAAGCAAGTCTGATAATTTATGCAAGATTATTAAGCCAAATTAGAAACAGTCTGGGGAACCCTCCAACTCTACATTAGGCAAATGAAGGTAAAAACTGGAAAGATTAAAAATTCTCTTTGTATCAACGTGAAAAGTCACTTGAGAATTGTTCAGATAATATTGTAGAAGCTCTGATTCCAGTGCAGTGTGAACAGCAAGAGCTCCTTTGTCAATTATTTTCTTGATACCTTTTTCTATAATTCTAAGCTAACTATGTAGCAAAATAAAATCCATAAAGTAATTGCTAAATACTATAGAAGCAATGCTGTGACTGTTGTAATAATGTCAGGGATCACAGTAGCTTGCTCACTGGTTCAACCCAACCCACATCACTTGTAACAGTAGAATCCAAGGCAAGAGCATTGCCCCATACTGCAGTGAAGCTGACTGCAATGGGATGACATATTTCACTAGTATTACTATATGTTTTAATTCTATTTTGCTAATTTGCTGAAGATTTATGCATTCAGAAGGAGGTTGTTTCCTTTTTGTGTAATCTGCCATACCTTTAAGAACGTCATGTCTCTCTCCTGAAGCACTTTGATTCATTGACTGACTTGCACAGGAACTTGCCAGTCAGGACTGTAGCTTACTCCGGTGTCCACCCTGTAAACCAGAAAAACTGCATCCACCTCTCTGAAGACAAGTGGTTTATTGTTATTTTCCTGAAAATCATTGCATCTATCATGCTAATTTGTTATTCTCCCAAGCTTAAACAACTGATGCAAGCTTCAGAATTGTGTACATTCCAAATAATGTGTTTTGTACTGTTCTTGGAAAAACTACGAAGAAAAAGAAATTAGAGGCTTATATGATTTCCCCTTTCTAAATTGACATTTGTGTCATGCCAATTTTAGCATGTTTCTAATCTGTTTACCAGCTTTGCCAGCCTAGGTTCATGTTCACACCAGGGCATACTTAGGAATAGATGTAGAATTGTACTGCTGAAAGTGATGCCACTGTGATAAAGAGATTTCTGAGAAATGATTTAATTTATCTAGGAATGAAACAGGTTTAAATCTGTGACCTTCTGCAGGGTCTCAGAGACCCTGAAGCCAGAAGAATATATAAATATGCCTGTGCACAAAACCACAATGCTTTATGTATTGCTTTCCTAAAAAAAAAAAAAAGGGAGTGTGCTGTTACAGAATCTCTGCTGTCTTTAGTGGAAGGTGATGCTGCATTGGCCACCAGAAGTGTTTGTTTATGGGCTTGATTTTTTTTTGTTGTTGTTGTTTTAAATTACAGAAGGTTTACACTGAGAGTGAAAACTGGCCCATGGATGAGCTGTTCCGAATATAAACAGTTTCTATGAATACTTCAGGAAAAGTGGAGTAGTGTTCAAGTCACCTAAAAATGACAAGGAAGGGAAAAAGCTCTTGGGGATGATGGCTTTCCCTGTCCTTGCAGCCATCACTGGGATCTGTGATGTGCTGTCCTGGGCTGGCCAGACACTGCTGGCCCTGAACCTACAGCATGAGCAAGTCCACAGGAGAGCGGCTGTTGTGATGGGAGGGTCTCCAGCTCCATTTTGGAAAGAAACTCCAACTTTGGAATGGTCTCAGGGAGGTTCAAAGCCACACCATCTGCTTCACCAGGCAGTGAATTAGGGATAAGCAGCACAGCATAGATCTGCTCTGCAAGTGTTGTTTATATGTTAAGAATTTGTTTGTAAATGTGTAACCTGATGGATGGGTAGGTATTTAAAGCTACGGTATACAGCTCCAGGCAGTCTTAATATAACCTGTAGCAAAACAGGCAACTCCTGAGAGCCAGTGCTGGCCAGCTCTTTTTGCTTTTGATTTGTTTCTTAAACAGTGTCTGTGGAATTTAGGCATCTGCAGAGGAAGATGCTGGTCCCAAGACTCTGATTAAAAAGGCCAACATTCAGTCCATCCTCACTGGACTTGTTCCTGCTGCTCTTGGAACGGCTGAGAAAGGATATCCAGAATTTGAAGGACGCAAAGTATGCTCACAGGTCCTGGTTTAAGCAAATAAAACTATAATAAGAAAACCACAAACTTTCTCTGTTTTTTTTCCCTTGTTGGGGATTTCAATCAGCACATGTACCAGGCATTTCTTCCCCCTTGGACTGATCTGATCTCCTGGGTAATAATAACTATTTAGGGAACAACAGGATACCAAACAGTTTATAAATGCTGGGCTTGTTTACTTCTGCTTAGTGACTGCTGATTTAACGTACAGGTTTCTTCATCTATCAAGGGTAAAGAAACTTGGCTGAGTAGACACGTCTGTAAGGAAGTAGTTGGCCTTGCTCTGCCATGGCATCCTTGCAGAAGATATGTCCTTCTCAAGCAGCAACATTTTCCACCTGTGCTCAATAAGGAAGGTATTTTAGCAGGAAAGTAGTGTCATATTTTCCAAGAAGAAAGGAGGAACTGTTCTGCTTCACTCCTCCCAGGTCTACCGTCTGCTGCTCATGGGGCTGCGGAGGGAAGGTTTGCAGTGCTGATCTCCTCTGTCTCCTCTCTGAGAAGCAGATTCTTCGTTCTTCAGCACTGCATTATTAGGATTTCCTAAAACATGTGCAAACAGGAAATGAGAGGAAATAGGGCTAATAGTTTGAGTGCTTTTTTTTTCTCTTTATATTAATAGAACTTGATTTCCAGTGTTTTGCCATCTCTTGTGGGTTGTTGAACAGAAAACGCAGAGGGGAAGCAGCACTTCATTGTGCATAATGAGCTGCCAGACATTGCACTCTCTGAGAACGAGGAAACAGTGATGGTTCCAGGCTGTCTGGGAGGAACACAAGAGAAATCCTGTGCAACACGCCGTGTCTGGAGTGCTCTAAGATACAGAATAATTCACTTAAAAATTCAGAGGTGTGTGAGATTTGCAGTGCTGGCTGTTGTACATTCAGTCTCCATCTGAACAGTGGCCATGCAATAATGAACTGCTGAGATGTTTTGACAGATGCCAGTCAAAGGGATGTTTTTGACATATTTTTCATCATGATTAATGTCACTCTAAGGAGTTGTTTGTGTTTCTATGTGTTTGTTTTTATTCATCTCCTATTTGTTTCTCTTTCACAGCAGTGCCCCATTTACCATAATGAGATTCAGGAAGCTGAAATCAGGCTCAATTAGTTAGGCTACTGTAAATATTTTCACTGATAGAACTGTCTTTATTCAGTTAAGATTTCAAAATATTTGAGTGTTGGTTTATGATAAACAGTTAGAAGATCCAGTAATTCGAATAAAGGGATACCAGGAGGGCAGTTTATTCTGAGATAATCCTGTCTTTAGCTAATCTAAAGAAATTGGTCTTTCTGAAAATGTAAGAACCCTGATAAGAGGCAGAGAAGAGGTGAGAAGCATGAGAGGAAATGGAAGAGGAAAAGGTTCCTGGGAACAAAATTACTGACTGGTAGATCTAACTTTATTTAAGAAAGTTGTCTGGCTTCCCTAGAAGTGCACAAGGCATTGTTGCCTGTAGTTGATAAACTGAGTAATGATCAGAGTTGCCCATTATCTGGAGAGTGTGAAACAGCCATCACTGATGGGGCCTTCTGCCTTGCTAGGGAAGATGACCTGTAAGTGTCCAAGACATCTGGCCTAGGAAGAGCCCTCAACAGCTTGATCATCATGACCACTCTGCAGCTGTTAAGGAGTAAAAAATTAAATGGGAAAATCAGTGTTAAGTACGAGGACATTTAAGGTTTTTTCTAGAGTTGTGGGAATCTATCACTTCTCTTATTTATTTTTTTTTTTATCATGGCACTGACTTTCAGCTGCTGCAGAATTTTCTTCCTAATACCCAAAGGCTGGCATGTCAGCCCATCTAAAGACTTAGACACACAAGAGTGGAGGCTTCTAGTTTGCAAGTGTTGAAAAGGTTCATCTGCTACATTTTATTTAAGTGTGGGATTTTTTTTCTAGATTACAATGCATCTTCTGCTTGTCAGACCAGTACACAAAATTTCAAAAAACCAACTTGATTTCTTTAGCAAATCACAGTTTAAATTCTTGATCAATAGTTTGGAAATAGCTACAAAACAAAAGCATAAAATTAGTGAAATGGAAACTTCTGAATATACTTGGCATCGATCTCTTAATTTAATCAGTTGCTAGAAGATTTTGGAGGCTTATCTTGACTGTGAAAGCCAAGTGTAAACTCTGCAATCCTCTGACTCCATAATGTTGCTTTTCACAGCAGGCCTAGGGAGGAAGATGCCTACTCCCTGTCTCTGCCTTCCAGGATTTGCTCCGTGCTATGGCCCTGGACTGGCTCCTCTCTCGTGCAAGACGATCACTTCCCTCCCTCTCTTGTTTGTCCTCAGAGCTCTCCTCTTGGCTCCATCTGCCTTTCCGTGTGGATGGAGCACACAGACTGTGTAGGATGTAGCCCTCCTTTACTCCTCTTGGGCTACATCTCTGTTTACTTTTTTATAAATAACATAACAACCTTTGTTGTTCACAGCATTTTTAAGTCTTTTACAGCACTTTGTAAATCCTGTATCAGGAAGCGTGTTCAGTGTGCACAAGTCCTAGCTGTACTGCTTCCTAGCTGAGCTTAGCTGTCTGTAGACTCCTCAAAGTACAGTAATGACACAGATGAGAACGTGAGACAGGTCTCCTCAGCTTTTTGGGGGAGTTTTGGATCTCCAGCTATCCCATTTTGAAACAGCTGGTTCTAGACAGCACTTGTCAGATGGCAGGACTAAGTGTACTGGAAGGTGAAGTGACTGAATTGTGGGTGTGTGGCTCTCGCATAAATTTGAATACAGGCATTTTAGAGGAGGGGTGGTGAAAACAGCCAGGAGAGGATTATGTTGTGAGGTATAGATTAGAGTTATGTTTTATGTTTGTTTATTTGCATGTAACGTTCTGTATTTCTACCTTTGTATTTAAAATCCTGACTTTATGTAATGTTTGATAGATTTCCACTTTAAAAATTCTCTAGTTTTAGGAAGCAAGGAGGGATGGGATGGAACAGGCAAACTCAGAGACAGCAGATAGGTCTAAGAGAGCATGTGCTAATGGTCCAGAGGGTTCTGGCTCTCAGAGGCATTTTAAGGGAGCCCAGGGGCACAGGAGGATGTACTTCACTGATTTGTAGCAGTCCAGCACAAAGCTTTGCCTCTCAAGCCCTGGAAAGCTCTCTGTTCCCTCTGGCAGGTACAAACTGGTGGGCTTCCAGTAAGGGTTGCTCAGGAAAAGACCCCACAGTTCACAGCACCCCTGGAGCATGACAGCCACCTTCACCCTGCTGAAATGAAATGAGCTAATTTGTTTCCCAGCAGGCTACTTGTAGGTTTATTAGAGGGACTGTTTGGTGCCCTGTTCTGAAGACTGTTTGTTCCAGACAGCATGTTTTAGAATATGTTTGTATGTGCTGGCAAATTTTTCAGGTTTTTATTTTTTTGTTGTTTTTTTGTTAAAGGTCACCTTGGGTTTAGGAAAGTTTAAAGAGCTGCAACAGCTAAATAGATACAAGAAATTCAAACAAATCCTGAAGGTGGTTGGACTGTGGAATTCTTTTCAGCTTCTCAGTCTGAACTTCCTTAAATTTGCCAAATTACTGAACTGACTCATTTACATCTGTATTCTAAGGCCTTTGTTGCATATAGTCACCTTAGAACTTTCCAGATTTTCTTAAATTACAGTGTTTCATTAAAGTTATCCTTGTAGTATTGCCTTAGTTTCTTCATACTGTGTCATGTTGTTCTGACCTAAACCTGTTTCTCAAATTCTGGAGCTAAAATAACTACTACCATTATGTAGTTCCCTCTGCTTGTGAGATTTGTGTTGCTTTTTCCCTGTCTGTCTAAATGAATGACATGGGTTGGTCAGTGGTTTTATGCTGTGTAGCACAATGGGACCTCGGCTTTGGTCCTCAGGCTCTACTGTAATTAATACTGTGAGTAACATCCCTGGAGGCTACTGGATTATTCTGCTGGCAAAAGATTATTCCACCCTTTCTGTGCTGAATCTTTCTGCCTGTTGTGCAGGTCTGCATGCTGCTTGCTCTGGGTAGCCCCAGGGTTATAAACCACTGCTTTATCTATCCTTTTCCTTTCACGGTAAAACCTTCTATTTGTCCTGCAGACCACCATGCTGCGGTACTACAGAGTGATACTACAAGTGTGAAAACACTTGTCAGCTCATTCTGGTGTACCACTGTTCATGATTACTGTTACTCTCTGCCTCTGAACCTGTAGGAACTGCTTGACAGCTGGATGATAATGATCTTACTTCAACATTTGATGTAGTGCCATGTTTTTTGTATTTGGAATGTACATTGGAAACAGCAGAAATGAGTTTTGGCTGGAACTTCAGTGCAATCTTGCAGGCAGTAAATAAAAAAGACTTTAACAGGAAAAGAGAACCCAAACACTTTGTGTTCTGGGTTGGCTTGTATGAATCAGCAAGTCCTGCATCTGTGTTGCTAAATAACAAGACCTGATTGCTAAATGTAACCCAAATAGTATACCCATGTAGAGGCATAACCCATAGGATTCTGCTCCAAAACTGATCTATGGACATCAAGCTGCCTCCTCTTCACATAGCTGAGCCCTGAGCTGGGACTTTCTCTTTTTAGTGTTATTACAGTAATGTGCTTCTTTCTCCTCTTGTTTACACTTGTATTGCTCCTTTTAGTCTCTTGTAAAACCGCTGTTAAGTTCATCCTCCTCGCTTGTCATACTTTCAGTGACAAGATCTGCCTCCTTTCACTAACTCTCTGTTTTCCTCTCTATTAAATTCAGGCTTATTGGCCTCTGCAGGGCTCTGTGGACAGTTACTGCCAACCACTTAATTGTTAGTCAAGTTAAGCGTAAAATCTTTCTGTCTTTCCAAGCAAATCTGGGAACATTCTGACAGCTCATACAAGCTGTTTGCAAGCCTACAGTGGATTTAATTGCAAAGATGAATTATTAGATGATACTTTCCATTAAAATATTCCAAATTATTTAATACTTATATCAGTGTACCTGAGACTAGGCAGAAAAACAAGATGAGGCAGAAGAGAGCTCATCTGTCTGTCAGAAGGAAAAGAAACTTGATTTGAATTGCATACTCTTTGTCTGCCAGATGTTGCCACAGACTACCCTGCAAGTTTGAATGTGGTAAGTTTGAACAGCATGTTATACAGTGCATACTCTAGGCATGAAATTGTGGAGATGAACCTGCTTTTGGATGGATGAGGAGCTCATCTGTGGCTCTTGTGCCAGAGCTTGTGGGTCTCTTGGGTAGCTTCATTCTCTCTGACATGGCTCTGCTGGTTTTGGGACCAAGCTCTGACCTCGGTGCGGCATGCTGCAATGAGCGCGTGCCTGCCAGGTTGTCTTGGCAGTAGCTTGAGATCCCTGCACAAAGTTGTGTTACATAGTGCAGATGTGCTGTAAGGTCTCTGACCTCAAGGTAGGTTAGAGCATCTATCAGCTTTTATGTTGTATTTCTCAGTTGTGTTCATTAATTGGAGGGAGGTAGAATCTATCTAACACGTTGTGACCATCCTGAAGGACAACGCTGTTCATTGCAGAAGAGTAAAGCCACTTTTTATTAACAAGAACAGAAATGCTCAACAATGGTGGAAATCATTGTAGAGTGACCATGGTACTGTTATAATGGGGACTATAAATGTTAAGGATAAGCCTCATGGGAAATTTCTAAATGTCACATCCTTCGCTGCCTTTGCTATTTCTTCTTTTCATTTACAGATGCTCTGAATTATAGTGATGAGGAGGAGAGAGAAGCTCTTACTTTGTCTTTTGATTTGCAGACAACTGGCAAAGCATTTTGGCCACAGGGAAAGAGAAGAGGTTTTCTTCTTGTCTGTGTCAGTTATGCATAGTATTTCAGTCCTCTAGTTTGGAACTGGGTAGAAAATGAAAAAGCTAATAATGGGAATACTTGTAAGGTGCTAATTTAGTGTGGTTTGTCAGTGTTTTCTGCAGTGCTTGTTTATACCATTATGAGTTTAATTGATGCAATTCTGAATTTATCATCTAGGTTTGCCTACAGTGAGGGGGTAATAAAAATAAAAATAAAAATTAAAAAAAAAATAAAAGCCCAGTAGTTATCTCTGTAGCTTGTTATCTGGAATACTGAAGGGGAAGCTGGAATAATTCAGTTACAAGTATAAAGAGCTCTGCCTGCTGGGATCTGTGCCACAGAAGAGTATAGATTTCTTTTCATTTCTTTCTAAAGGAGCACATCTCCTGCAAGTGCTGTGAGAAGTAAGTAGTTATGGAAGGAAGGAAGCCAGCTGAGGTACCAAAGCAATATGCAAAGTGTGTGTGTCACACTCTTGCAGGCACTAGGAATTAGGTATGAAAATAATCATTAGCACAGCTATGTGGAAGCAGTCAGTATATTTCATAGGAGACATCTAATAGTCCATTAGTACTTCTGGTGACATTTCTGCAGTGTCTAAGGCACTTATTAAAAGCACATCCATTATGGATTATGCTTCAAAAAGGGGACATTTGTGGGCATGGATACCCGACTACAATGTAATATTAATATTAGTTTTTAAAATTTATTTAAAAACAGAGAGAAGAATGTGCCCAATAAAGCTGTCACTCAATAATTCTTTGCTATGTGCATGAAGCTTTATACTGCTGTGGCATAAATGTGCTAAGAAAAAATGTGTAGAAAATATTTTCACAAGCTGACTCTGGTTTCTTTTGTGATCCATTTCAAATCTTTGACTTTAAACCAACATTTACAAAGTTTAGTCTATATTCATGTTTTACCTCAAAGTCTGATTTTTTTAGCTGTATATGCTACAGAGCTGTAAGAGCTGAATGCATTCAGTACCTCTGAAATGTAGGCCAAAGTTTTTTAGACTTATTTTACTTAAATTGACTTAGAAAACTGAACTCTGGGTATCCTGTTTTGAAAATGTTTACCTCAATCACTGAAAGTTACTAAAGCACAAAATTTCACGCAGAGATGGAAGAAGCATCCTTCATGCTGCCTGTCCCTTCAAATGATGTAACAAGGTAATGGTTGAACTGTTCTGGTAAAACTTATCTCAAAATAATTTCTGAGTCAGTCTTGTCATACGACTGTTCAGGAGAAACTAGTCTGAGAAAGTTATAGGTGGCTTAGGACTAAATGTAACAGCCTGGGTGTCTACTTCACAAGCAGGCAAAGGATTAACTTCAGCTTTTCTTCCTCCTGCATTTGGGTAGGGAAAGATAATAAAGTAAGGGCTAAACAGACTAAGGTGCTGCTCTAGAATGGCTGCTGGGAAGCAGGAGGGCCAAATCTCTGCATGAAGGGCAGTTCTGTGCCCCATGAATTAGAGGAGCAGCAGCGGTTTGTTGGTTTGACAGCCTTTGCTAAATCACTGAAACGTGGTGTTTGTGTTGTCAGGAGCTCTGACTTCATCACAAGGGCTCAGCACAGGAATGTTACAGTCCTAATTGGGCTGCCAGCTTTTTGGATGTCCACAGGTTCTTTCATGCCTGGGAGGCTCTGGCCTCTAAGATATTATTGGACTCAGGTTTTGATAGTACTTCTAGAGAATAAAACCTGCCATCTAGCTGCCAGTGTAACCCAAGTGCTGACTGCTTATTTCTTTTATCTAATCTCTTACTTTATACCTTGTGTCAGATCATCTGGCTTGATGCTGAAATTTTGTGGCAATGAAACCTCAGATCAGATAATTGAAATCCCTACTGCTCCCATGGTGTGTTTGGAAAATGTCCTGCTTTGTGCTGGCCAAAATGTCTTATGGGTACAAATTATGAAACCAGATCGCATGGCTGAGCTGCATAATTTAAAATTTTCTGACCTCTGCTAACCTCTACATGTTCCATAAGGTTATTGGGAGCTACAACTAACAGAAGAATTGTCAGATTGTTGAATTATTAATTTGTCTTGAGGACAAAAGTGAAGCAGCTTCCTTGTTTATATTCACTACTAGCTTTCCCTGTGCAGTTGAACAGTTTCTGTGGTTTGTCAGAGGACTGTGCTGAAAAGTAGCTTAAAAAAACCCACAACACATTAGGGAGGAGTTGTTGTCACTTCAACTATCTGTTTCCTTCACAACAAAACATAACATTTTGTAGTGATGCCATAATGTGCACGCTTGCTGGACGTGCTGGGCTTTCTTGCTGTTTGAGTCTCGGCACTGGCGCTGTCCTTTCGCCCTTGCCTGCAGCAGCACTGCTGCCTGTGCTGCAGTCCTGAGTCTCCTCACAGAGTTCCCAGTTGTGTCACAGAGCTCTGATGTTAACTTACTGATCAGTCCTGCTGCTTCACTTAAACTGTGAAGGTGTTAAATGGTGTGGGTAGACACTGGGTATTTGCATACTTAGATCTTTGACTAAACTGCAGATATTGAGGTTCTCACTTCCCCATTTTGGTTAATTAGTTAATTTCTTTTCGTCACTATCAACTAAAAGGACTAGTTAATTGCTTTCCTTATAGCTGTTCTGCAGGAGGCATTGAATTTGTATGGGCACTCTCCCTTCAAAGTAGGATTCTAGGGATTTACACTTAAACACATGCCTTGACTGGACAAATTATCCTTGTGGGTTTTATGCCAGGTAAATATGTCTATTGGCAGTGGGATGACATTAAAGCTACACATTTCCAGTTTTGATAAATGGCATATTTAAGTTATGATTTACAGAGGACAAAATCCTATAGTCATATGTGTTAATCCAGTTTTCACAAGCTCTCTCTGCCCAAGCATTAGGTCAGTGGAATAGCTACTGGTATTGATCAAATGAAATGCCTTTTTTTTCCTTTTTTGTAATCTCATCACTTTATTAGACTGAGGCCAGCAAGAATTACAGCATTTGTATAAAATGGAGTTTTACCAGACCCCTGTTTCTGAGGTTTGCCCTGGATAGGAATTGAGCTGTAATGTTCCTTGCTCTGTGGAGAGAAGGGTCACAGAATCACTGGCTGGTTGAGGTGGGCAGGGATCTCTGGAGATGCTCTAGTCCAACTCTCCTGCTCAGAGTAAGGTCACCTGGGACAGGATGCTCACGGCTATGTTGAATTTGGCTTCAATATCTCCACAGATAGAGACCCCAAAACCTCTCTGGGCAACCTGTTCCCATGTTTGACCACCCTTGCAGTAAAAGTTGT
The DNA here is from genome assembly GCA_907165065.1 of Caprimulgus europaeus. The sequence goes on along the minus strand of OU015534.1, from coordinate 11,987,998 downwards.
TTTTCTTATTTTGAATGGAATTTCTTCTGTTTCTTCCTCTTGCCCTGTACGTTGGGCAACACAGAGAAGAGTCTCTCTGCCTTCTTGACTGCCCCCATCTGGTATGTGTGCACGTTGGTAAGAGACCCCTGAGCCTTCTCTGCTCAAGGCTAGACAATTCCAGCTCTATCAGCCTCCCCTCAAGTGGCTGATGCTCCAGTTCTTTAATCATCTCAGCTTGCTGGACTTGTTCCAGCATGTCTCTCTTGCAGTGGGGAGCCCAGCACTGGACCCAGCCCTCCAGCAGTGCCACCCCAGTGCTGAGTTGAGGGGAAGGGTCCTCTCCCTCACCCTGCTGGCAGCCCTCTGCCTCATGCAGCCTGGGATGATCTTGGCTGCCTTTGCTGCAAGGGCGCAACACTGGCTCATGTTCAACTTGTTGTCCACCAGGACCCTCATCTTTGCTTGGCTTACAGGCTCTGCTTGTCCTCAGAGATATCTTGAATAAAGACCTCATTCATCTTTGAGTTATCTTTCTCTCTTTTGTTCCCTTAGTTACACACTTGCTAATCATTTAAAAAGAACCCCACTGGTCAAGAGGTAGAGTACCATGGAAGCTATCACAAAAACTAGTTTGAGGGCTTATTCTTCTTCATGCTTCTGCTGTAGTAGCAGCAAGTATTTTTTGCAGGATAGTTTAAATAGAAGCATTTTGTTTTCATTTGCACAGATGGGAAGAAGGTGGAGGATCGACTGTATCCAATTCAAGCCTTAGCTCTCCTCCACATTGTAGGTTTGTAAATCTGCCTTGCTATCTTTTTGCTTTCAAGCTTGTACACTTAGGAAACAAGTTCAGAACAGTAAAATCTCTTTGAAGCAATGTCTCTGGTGTCTCTCTCCGCTACAGTAATGAGCGCTAAATCACCCGTCCTGGACTGTATACATCGAGGAATTTTAAAGAGGCTTAAGAATGTAACGATTGAGCTGCTAACCAAAATGTGCAATCTCTCATTAGAATCGGACTTTCAGCTGCAGGAATGAAAGGAGCAGATATATTACCTAAACTTGCAAAGGGACTTGAGAAACCGCAACATAATAAACTTGCTTACCAGGAAAACTCTTTAAAAGTAATACTAAAAGTAGACTTCTAAACATTTAGATGACCATGGTATGACACAGACCAGCTCAACTCCTGTAATTGAAAATCATACAGCATGAGCCTATTTGAAGTTTTACTGTGTACATAGTAAATCACAATTTATTGCCCCCTTTTTTTTCCTGTGACCTCCCGTTGCATCACTTTACATCTCGTTTGCTTTCCTTATATTCCCTTATATCCACTTCTTTTCTTCTGTTGACAGGTGTTTTGTGCTCTCTGTCCTCTTTTTACTTGCTACTTACTCCTTTGCCTGTCTTGCCTGCCACCAGGTCTACCTCGGTAGCCCTGCACACCACACAGTACTTGTGTTCTCACCCTGCTGGAAATCTGGGACCAGTCTGACCTCTGCTATGTTACAAATGGATTCTCCCTTCCTTTGGTTTTGTACTCATCCAAGTGAAACTGCTCTAACCACCCTCCATGCCCACAGAGATGCTTTATGCTGTTTGTGACTTGCCCTCAAGCCCTCTTCACTATTTCTTGCCTACAGTCTTGCTGTTCCCCACTCCAAATAAGAGCAAAAGACAATATTCAGCACAACCTTCTTGTCCCCTAACTTACTTTCTTTTCCTCTTCTGCAACTTTTTTCTCATTTCATATCAGGTCTTTTCCTGAAATTTCTGCTGTTCTGCTTGCTTGCCCGCTCCCTTACAATACTTTGGGATCTGAAGAGTTTACCACTCCACTTTAGAGAATACTTGTCTTTTATCCCATTGCACTAGTGATTGCCCTCCTCCCTTCATTTCTATATGCAGCAATTACACTCCAGCCATGTCCTCAAGCTTCTTTCTTCAAGTTCTGTCCTGGGTTGCTTACAGTACATCGTACACCTTTTGAAGGCCCCTGGAAACTTCTAGAATTTCTGGTGGCTTCTTCATAGGCAATCTTTGACTTCTTCACTGCAAAGCTGCAAGGGCCGGTCTCAGATGGGTTCCAAGCAGAATTTAGAGGTGCGACTCTGAAATATGGTTTTAAAAAGTAAATTCTCTAGTCCCAGTCATCAGAGAGTCTGTCCCGTGGTCTGTGTAATCTGGCATTTGCCACTTCCCTTGTTCCATCTCCTTATTTCTTCAAATCACAAACCAGTGTCCAGCCTCCCTGTCACTATGCCATACTCTGCCAACTCTGTATTCTCCCCTGTTGCATACTGTGACCTGCACAAACCAGCAGCCTAATCCCACACCTCTTAACATCACAGGCACATTTTCACCACTGCCCTTTTCCATTAGCTTCCATGTTCCCCAGCTGTGGCCCTTGTTCCCTGTTTCCTAAGCTTCTCTTGCCTTTTCCTCACCTGGAAGAGCAAATTCTGACATGACATTCAGTGCTGTTGAGGGATGGTACAGCAGGAGCCACCTTGCTGCAGTAGTAGTTCAGTGAATATCATCAGATCCGCAGGAGTTGTGGTGTGTAGGCAGTGTTTCAGGCAGTTTCTGGAGATGAACTGATGTGATGTGACTTTACAGGTGGGGGTGGAAGCAGAGTGACAGGTGATTACTTAAAACTGGTAGTCTTTGAGGTTGTTCCATCCAACAGCCTTTAGCACCATCAAGCTGGATCTTCTCAAAATGTTGGGGTTTTTTTACTTATTTGTCTCCTCTCTTGTTCTCTCAATGGAGCACTCCTTCACCAGGTCCTTCAGAAGCTCTTTCACATCCAACTCTATCAAGTTCCCTCTAGGAGGAGGCCCACAGAGCTCAGCCCTTGCTCCTCTGCTCTTCCTCTTTTACCTCTTGCTAAGAAGAGCTAGTGGTAGAGAAGATGTGCATATCTGCACACCTGCTTCAGGCCTGCTTTCCAATCTGCTCCAAAATAAAAGCATAGCCTGTCTCTCTTGGAAGGATGGATTCCGAATGAGCAAAATTGTGATGTGTTTAGTTTGCAATTTACTGAATGGCAGAAAAGAAGTAAATTGCATCAATATTAACCCTTCATGGCTCTCATTTAAATGGAAATAGATCATGTTTCAAACTGGTCTAACCTTACAGACTTTATTGAGACAGGATCTGAATAAGAGATGTATAATCTTATACTAATACAAGCAATAAAACAGTAACAGTAGATTTTTAAAAAGTAAGAATGTGAATTCTTGCTCTTTAAGACATTGATATTGAAGTTGATCAGGGTTGGGAAGAAACTATATCTTTGGTCAATTTATTCCACTGTGGCTTAGTAAAAAGTAATTTTACTTTTGTGGGAAGTATGTTGTTGGTTTCTGGTTTAGGTGGAATTGCTTATCTGATTTGGTGTAGCCTTGATGCTTGAAGTAAAGCATGTCATGTAATTGAGTAAAAACATGTGTGGCTGCATGCATCTTATTCATAGCATTTTTCCAAACCTGCTCACTAATCTAATCTCAGCTAATTGGTTGAGTAATTTCAGTGTCTACCAGAGGTAATTCATCAACACTTCCCACACAAGGCTGGGTCTTCAGTCAGTATTGCTGGATCAAAGCATACATATTGCTGTACTTCCCACAGGTTAGTAGAGACAACATGTGAGTGTCCAAGGCAAAGCTGTACTGAAAATGGAATGGGAGAATGTCTCTATGGTCACCTACTTTTGTGCTGTCATGTTGAGACTCCAGAATTGCTCTGTTGGCCAGGGTTGCAGTAGCACTTCTCTTCTTCCTGCGCCTGACTTGTTCACGTGCCAGCTCTTTGACAGCTGCAGGACATTGATACAGAGGCAGTTTTCCTGTGTCTGAACTTTATTCCCACGCTAGCTAGTGGGTGAAGAGGAGTAATGTGGCTGTTTGTCATTTGTGTCTGGACAGACCTCATCTCCTTATGAAATATGTGTTTTTGAAAGCCAGTGTTCTACTCCTTGTGCGCAGCTGCTGAAGAACATTGGCCAGCTCAAAATAGCCAGAAAGGATCTCCTTGAAGCAGTTGATAGCTGCTGTAACTGCCCCTTCTTGTTCAGTGCAGTCTGTGGATGTAGTGACTTCACGTTCTTCACCAGCTGGAAGCCCAGCCCGCTTCCTGAGCGTGCCGTGGTTTCTGTGCCTGTGCACTGTTTCCCAGAAGGCAGCTGGGGCTCGTTGTACATGTGTGGCCCTTCAGTCCTTTACAGATACTTCATTTCTGGTGCTCCTATTGGGAACTACATTGTGTAGAGGGAGATTTTTCAGTTATCTGCAATAAATCTGAAATTTCCCAGCCATCTAGAGCTACCAAACATCTTGTGGAAAGCTGTCCTGTGTGAACACAGGAGAAGGCTGGGCTCCTTATGTGACAAGCAGAGACTGGTACCTGCAGGACTCCTCAGTCTTAAAAGTTGCTAAGTGGTCTGCCAGGCCAAAAAGGGGTTGTTGCTCATGTAGTAGGTGAGAGCAAGTGGCTTGAGATAGACACCAGGGAAACCAACTGAGAACTTTGGGAGGTGCAATCTGGACTACACGTAAAGAATGTAAGAAATTGATTTAAAGGCTTCTGCTGCACACAGATGGAGTGTGCTTCCCAGATGAGAGTTGCATGAAAGAAAACTTATTGAAGCTTGGTAACATCAAATCCCAAAGGCAGAATAAGGGAAGACCTTGAGGGCAAAGGGAAATTGAAAGGTAGGAGGCGATGTGATTGCTGAGGCAGCTGGTTGTGTAACAAGTAGGATGAAAACATATGTCCCTATTAGTGTCTGAGGGGAAGGAAGCAAGAGAGCAGAGGGAGATCTGATCTTCTATGGTGGGTCTTCTGGCTGAGCTGTTCTGAACAATCCCTTGGCTTTTACTACAGGGAAGAAAGGCAGAAGGAAAAAAAAAAAAACCAACCACTGACAGAGTCTTTCTGTGTAATATGTTTCTACTTGCATACATAAAAGCAAAAAAGATTCAGTTCTTTGCCCATCAGGTCATATACCTGGGCAACTGCTCGACAAAGAATGTGGCAGCTGCAAAATGTCTCTATGAATTCCAGGGGAGTCTGGACAAACATTTGGAGGAGAGATCCATTGCTGGGAGGGAGAGGGGGGCTGCTGATTAGACAAACCACATCAAGCTCAGGAAATCCACTCAGCTGAAAATGTTTGAAAGCTGTGTGAATGTTAGGGAGGAAATATTTTATCTCCTTGCCCTGTTCTTACTGTACCTTAGACATTCATTTATTGCCATTTTTGGAAAACAGATTTTGAACTCTGATCTGACCCAGCACAGTCTCATTTGCATCCTTAGGTAGGATTTTCCTTACTGCTGGGCAAGCAAGCAGATTAATTCTTAAAAAAAATAATCCCAAGCTAAAAATCAAGCAGCACTTTTTTTTCCCCTCCCTCAGAGACAACCAATTCTGATGCAGTAACTGTAATTACCAAGAAAACACACATCTCTGGTCCCCATGCCTCACTTCTGGGGTTAGTGTTGACAGTTTGTGCTTGCACAGATCAGTGCCTGGAGATCGCTGCCCTCAGAGTCCAGGCTCTTCATGTACGTTTCAAGATGTGCCTGTGGTACCTTTCAGTGGATGATAACAGTAAGCAAAGCAGGCAAAAATTGTTCAGATTTGTGCTTTGCAGGATTAAGCACACTCTTGATATCAAAGAAGTAGCCATGGAATGAAAGCTCACACTTATCTGTTAGAGATTCTCCAAAGCTGGGCTAGCAACAGGCAGGTTTGGAAGCAATTTGTTGATACTGCTGCACATTAGCCTGTTCTTGTTTCAGCTAGAGCTGCTCTTGTATTTTTGCTCCTAATTCTTATTCTCAGTAGGGGAGATACTAATCCCCTATAACTAGGGATGCCATTTTTCAAAGGTTAGTTGATAAAAGTTGGCAGGACTGAACCTGGTTTGTTGCTTCTAAAGCTTGATATCACCAGAGGGGCTGTTGATTTGATTCACTTCGTGACTGGCCAAGATACTAAAATGAAAACCATTGCTGCAGAGCATGTATCAGGCTGTTGTGGTGGAAAAAATGTGCACTGGGAATATTCAGAAGTAATTACTAGAAGATAAGTATGGTAATGTGAGTGACCTGATTTGTTCAGAAAATGGGTTACTATGCAGTTTCTGTTGAATTCAGCGAAGTGCTGATCATCTCTGAAAATCTTTTCTTCAGTAATTTGTAGGCTTAACTTTAGACAGTGATGTTTACACAGCGTTGACGTGAGAATCTGCAGGTTCTGTAATTGTGTTGCTTGTGAACTTCACTGCCAAGTACACTTAGTCTGCGACTCAGGAAAAGCAAGATGTCCAACAGAAAGGAAAGGTACAGTTCAGGAGGGCTCAGCGTGAGCACTGCAGAGGTGGAGAGAATAGTGTGGGATGTTACTGTGGTGTTTGCCTGCCCCGTGGTTGTCTGTTTGGAGTCTGTTTGGGCACTTGCCCAAAGAGCACCCATAAATACTTGTGGGAAGCTCCCCTTTTGGCCAACAGCATTGCTATCTTGCTGACTACTGAAAATCTGCTTCTTCTCTTGTCACTGAGATCAAGAGATACTCAGCTAAAATAGTCCTTCAACTTTTCTATTTAGACAGGGAAATTTAAGAGTATCCTGAATTAGATGGAGTTGTGGGCTTTAACTTTTTTTTTAAACTACCCTAAGCTACTATGGGGAAATTTTTTTTAGAAGAATAACTTTTTGAGAAAGATTTTGAAGAGCAGTCAAAATGTTTTCTGAGATTTTATTACAACTTTGAATAAAATATTATTATTATTGTTGTTATTATTATTAGTCTTTTTTTTGGCAGCTTGATCTATAGCTTTCTTGTTATTTCTTCTCTTGCACTTCAGTAAGTTCAAAGAAGTGACTAAGTATTTGTTGATTTATTGGAGGGTAGAAATACTTAAGGTGATAAGATATTAGAAATAGCTGGTGATTAAGATTACTTACTATTTATATTACGGTATTCGTTTTATTTTGCCAGTGCATTCCAAAGCTTTCACTTTTTAGGCTGCAAGCTTTCATGACTTTTTTCAATTTTCTTACCAAGGTGACCGTTTTGTTAAAAGAAAGATTAAATGAGAACAAAACGACTGCAATTTGTCATAATAACAGAGAGATTTCTTGCACTGTCACACCGAACTTGTCTTCTTCCAAACTGTCTGGAGTGAAAAGTTTAATACCTTCATGGAATTAGTTTTAAAACTTTCAAGAACTGTAAAGAAAACACGAATGCCTTCTCTATGACAGATATAAATTTTAAGTAATTGTTTGTGAAGCGCTTGAGTACTGTAATGGTTGTGTAAGCCATCTAAGTGGTTAGACAAACATAGGTGGACAAAGAGAAGAATGAGAAAATAAAACAAAACTGGATGATGCCAAGAAAATACAGTGAATAGACTGAATTCCAGGCTGAGATGGAGAGTGAGTTACTTCTTTTGTGGCTCCCTGATTTATCCGCGGAGATGCTGGGTTACAAGGTCACTCTCTTTACTTTCTTCCACCTCCTCACTAAGGGTATGGAAAACTCTCGGGTGTGGCAGGATTTCTGTGTCAACAAGCAGTGCTGCACATTGAAACTACTTAATATTGGGTTGCCTGAGGGGGTCACTGGGAGATTATCAATGATCCTCATCTATAATAATATCTCACTGAGATTATTATTTCTGTATAGGCTGAATGCAGTTCACACAATTAGACGTTGCTACTGGGGCAGAAGTAGTGGACAAGCAATGTTCACTGCTTTTTGTAAAATTCAGGAGCAAATACAAATGCTGATGATAAATCTGCTTGCATCATTTCTTTGGTTTGGAACTTGGGATCACTCAGGCTGCACTCTGTCCATGTGCTATAGCTCCCTTTGATAACAGCCAAAAGACACGTAATTTTAACTTTCACCATTATGTCTTGTTTTCTTTCCCACAGCTGTAGGAAAAGTGCTTTCTTTATCAAGGGTACTGAAAGAGAAAGCATATTTGTGTGGTTTTTTATCCCCTCATCTTCACCATAACCATTTCCTTTAGTAGCTAATAATATTTAGTATTTATTTCAGTGACTTACATAAATCTCAAATGCATAAACCAGCAGCATCCTTTTTTCTACTGGCTTTTCTTGTGGGAACTTGTTGAAATGAACTATCTCATTGAAAAGCTCTGTTCCTGGAATGAAGAGGACTGTTGTGCAATTCCTCAGGTGGTGCAGTAAGAATAATTGTGAGAGTCTCTCTGCTTTGATTAGTGAATTGGGGAGGATATTGGTTCCTCCAAAAGATTTATGGCATTTTGGAGAGCCAGCTTTTAAGAACTTACCATGTGCTTCAGGTATCCATCAAGACTCAGAACAGAGTCCTTTGAAGAAGTCACTGCCGCTGGTGCTGCACACGCTGTTGCCACGTGCATGTTGAACTTGGGGACACAACAGAGCACAGGACCCCAGTTGGAGGAGGCCAGTAAGTGCACTGGCTGGAAGGATAGGTGCACCTGTGTTGCCAGTAAGACAGAAGAGGTCAGCATGGTTCATGGTTCTTTTCTTTGTTAGAGTAGTCAAGTGGCACCTCCAGTCTCTTCTTCCCTACCTAATCCCTAACTCAAGCTAGACACTTGCTGTGTGGGATGGTTAAAAAAGGAAACAGCTGTCTGTGCTCTCTACTGTTTGCAATTTTCTCCACTGCACCCACTTGCTCCTTGAGTCAGTAAATCCTTTTGGTTTTGTCAGGTGACCTCTTGCATGGAAACTTTCTTCGGTGTCCAGTCTCTGTGCCTTATCTCTGGAAGCAGTACCCATAAAGAGGTTTTACAAGCTCAGTGTCTTACCCTTGTTCTGTTAAAATACTTTTTCATTTTTAAAACCATGGGACCACAGGAGAGAGGCTTATATTAAACAGTGCTGATATTATCTGGAAGATTTTAATGCATGTTGCTTTATAGATCACTCTTAGTCTAAGGGATGGAATTAATAAGGTGACAAAGGAGACGGAGAACTAAATGGAACCAGGCACAGTCTCCTATATTGAACATTCTCTCCAGTTACAGAAGAACCTGCTGGCACTGACACCTGGGCAGGAAAAGCCCCGTCTGAAAACACTTTTTCCACTTGGGTAGCATGTTTTGGCCTTTTTTTGTCTAGTTTCCCAGTCAGAGCCTGTGAGATGGAAAAATCCTTGGAGGTTTTTGCATCTGGTTAAAGGAAGAAAAAAGCCTCTGTCTGAGCCTTAAATAGTAACAACTGGCTGCTGCCCCCATTTTGTCCCGCACTACAATGTGAAGTCTATTGTGTAGTAGAGTAACAGAAACACATCTGGAATTTTTTCCATTGGGATTGATGTGGATCTCATTAATAGCAGCTTTGTAATCTATCTGTAACTGTGTTTCAGTAATCGATATTATTCTGATAATAGTAATTTTTTTTTGTACATAGTATAAATGCACATCAGGTGGCTTTACCTAGGAAATGGCACCTGAAGCTGTACTACCCTGTTTCACTTGATAGGAGAAAAATGGGGTATTCATTTATCGGATGAATTACACTGCTTTGACTACTAGGTGAGCTTGAAAATCATACAACTACTTCTTGAACAACTTCCTACAAGAGGGAGCATGCCAAGGTAAATTGTTTAGGCATTAGGAATTTGTGCAGTGGAGAACATTTCCACCCTCACTGTTTTTTTTTACTTAGGATGTCCATCTTCTGAATGATGCAAACTATGATGTGGATTCCAACCAAAATGCCTTGTCCAGTTTCAGAATGTTCAGAGAAAACTGCTTGCCGGGTATCATCTCCCATGCTTTCAGCCCCTTGTTTTTGCTGCAGAGTTTGTTCTTGTTCTAGTTCATATTTTCCTGTTTTCTCAATAAAAATGCAGATTTGATTTGATTCTGTCCATGCTATGACAGTTTTTTTGTGTCAAACCTGGATTGTGGTAACTAAAAAAAAAATCTTTTTTACAAAAATGACAAAAAATTCCAAGAAACATCACAACGGACTATCCGTGTGATTGTCTCTGAGCATCAATTTATAAAGCATAGAAAGAAGATGAACAATTTACTTCTTGTCTTTGTTTCTTTGCATTTAATTATCTGCCTGTCTTGTGTGCTATAGGCAAGTATTGGTGCAATAGCTTCTACAGACTTTTTCCCCCCTCACTTTTATTGTTTTGCTTTCATTTCCTGTTTGTTACTGAAAGCAGGCTTGTCCTTTGCCTGCATTTTCATCGGGGAGGCTTTCTCTGGAACACCTTAAAGTCACTGTTGGGAGTTGCACTGATGAGAATTGCAACCTACAAATATTCAGGAATAATGGATCAGAACAGAAAATACATTCAGTTTGAAAATAATAATTTCTTTTTATTTTTCCTCAAGTTTCCGAGCCTTTATTAGTTTTGAGGACACATTTCCAACTATAAGGAAATATCTATTTTTTATTTTTAAACATGAAAGCTGAGATTCTCACAGGAGTGTAATATGAGGAACTGTGTCCCATAGAACTTTCCAGAATATTGTACTACATGTAATAAAATCAGGAGAGCTGACAATACCTCTGTTAATGCCATGGTGTATGCTTTGCAGCAGATTAATATTTTTCATATAATCTCAGTAGGAATTTTCTTTGCCTAGGTTTGGAAATATGTCATTGATCATCCTGGAAGTATATGAGCCTTGAAAAAATTACAACTGTTCTCCCTCAGAACAACCCATCTGTTTCAGTAACAGTGGCTGAAACATTGACATTTCTTCTGCCAGCATCCTCACTCCAGTAAGACTTATGCAGGGAATTTTCACCCCAAGCAGATTTTTGACCTGGATAAGAGCAATATGCCAGAGGTGAAGGAACATCAGGCATTCAGAAACCAAATTAATTACGAAGTCCAGTCGCCTGCCTATGCAGATACCAAATCATACAACCATTTTATAAACTGATCAAGGTTCACCTCAAGTAATGTTTTGCACTTTCCTGTCTTCCTCAGCTTCCGTCACAAGGCCGTTTTAGAGCTTACCCATTTTAAATGTTAGTGACCTTATTTTTTTCTTCAGTTGGCTGTGTCATGAGCAGGTCATACTCAAATATTTGTCTTTTGTGCCTCTTTGTTCATTAGCTTCAATAGCTCTTTTTCCTTTCATGCTGCATCCCCTGTGCTGTACGTCGACAGAGCGGTCCCATCTATTCTGTGCTTGTGCTGGGCTGTGCTAAATAATATGTGTGGTTTTGGTTTAGCTGGTGGTTGAAGGCTCTTTTTCATCATTGTCCTATTCTCTACGTATGTACCAATTTCTTTTCAGCTTTCTTGACATATGTGCACAAAAATTATATGTGCCATTTGTTCTAGATGGGAGAATTAAGTATTCCAGGCAGTGGCATTATTAGTTGTTATGAAAGCCACTAAAGATTTCACTATTCCTTTCAATGCTTTCAAAAACGAAAATTGTTCTGATACAGTAGGATAACCTCAAGATAGATACGTACATTAAATAATGTGCTAGGAGGAAACAAGATCAGAGGCTTTTGAAACAGTGAAGTGCAATTTGATGTGCTCTACTCTAAGACTCCCGGCAGCTCAGGACAGTCAAAGCTGCCGATGGTGGCAGGAATGAGCAGTGGGTGGGGAGGGTTGCTGGTGATGGCATGGCTGTAGATTAACTTTTCTCTGCCTGTAGAATAAAGAGAACAGTAAGATAACTTTATAAAACCAAAATGCAGTTACTATGTTTTAACAGACCGGTTAATTAGTATCTATGATGAAAGACAACAGGTCAGTAATGGGAACTGTGCCCATCATCTGCAATCTTCTGGAACATATGTTAGATCTTCACCAGAAAAATCAGATTCCCTGCCTTATGAGAGTGCAGTGTTGCACAGCAGCAATTAGTCTAGATGACTGCTCTTTTACTCTTTTTTCATTAGAAACAGCAATCTTCTTCCTGTCTCAGTGGAATGTGAGCAGGAACATAATTGTGCTAAACTTGGGCCACCTGGCACTGTTGCTAGCTGGCTTCTTCCATGTGAGCTCACTCTTTCTGCTAGGGAGAAGGATTGGACCCTTTCTCCTTCCCTCCTCATCTCATTTTTTATTTACACAGAAGGCTTTGGAAAGTCAGGCAGTAATTACAATCTGCTTTTGCTCACCTTCATCATGTTTCTAAATACCATGTAATCTCATCTATTTGGCTCATTGCTCCCTCAGAGGCCTTGAACACCCCACCTGGCTTTTCGTAGGAAAAACTAGCTGTAATTCAATCTTCCATCTTTGACAATAACACATGAAAAATAAACTATGACACTGAAATTATGTTAGGAGTCTGGCTTTTAAAATAATATTCTATGCTGTCTAGAAGTCAGCTTTTCACCCTTGCATAATTGTGTTTTGGTATTAGAGGGTTTGGTGAGCAATGACAAATTTTGCATGTTTTCTTATATGCTGCACCGAGAGGCAGGTCGGGACAAAGTTTCTGCCTTGTCTGAATAAAAGGAAGCCAACCTTTAAACCAAGCTGCTTGTTATTTTTGTGTGTGCATGTGTGGTTTTTGTCTGAGATGTTTGGAGAATCAGTAGGAAAGCCTGAGGATTTCATTAGAGCAGGCAAACTGATTTATTTTGTCTTTAATATTTACAGTTTATCTCAAAACTTTCCAGTCTCCATAAAGATTAACTTCCGTTATATAGGTGAGCTGTTCAGGACACTTTGTTGGGCTTCATGCATGTCAGGACATAGTCAGTTAGCAGGAGGGACTGAGCTGATATTAAATCAGTCTTTGATTTTGTGCCTTGTTGGTGCGTAAGCGCAAGATGTTAATGACTACAGAAAGGTTAAACTTTACGTGTCTTCCTGTTTATCACAAAGGTACAGGGTACAAACAGAAAGCAGTCTTGGCAGGCAACAGACTTGCAAAATCCATGTGCTGCTTATCTACAGTTGTGTTTGTACTGAAATTTGATTACCATATATGAAGGTAAATACCTCAGAAGCACTGGGAGGCTGAAGGGTAGGCCTTGATTCCCAACCAGAGCAGACTGTAGCTTGGGTATTTGCTCACCTCCCAGCAATCTCAGCCCAGTGTGAAAATGGTTTTAAAAGAAGTCGACCTGTGCAGTGCTTCAAAAGATCATCTATTTAATTTTCCCTTTTAAAAGAAGGCACAGCTATGGCCAAGCCATGCTTAATAGATGTAAACTTGTTCTTAAAAATAATACAATAAAATCTGAAACCAGTGTAGCTGATGCAAGTTCTGTAACCCATGTCCAGGCAATAGATGTGTAATAATTCCAAGCATAAGAAACCTTCTTCTAATGTTTAATCTAAGTTTCTTTTGCTGCATTTTAGGCCCAGGGCTACTACTTCTATTTACCAGGGATATAGAGATACTGCCTTTCTCTTTTGCAGCAGCCTTGTAATATTTAACAGATTATCATGTCCTCTTTCAGTTTTCTCTTCTCTAGACTTAACAAATTAATTTCTAGCTTTCCTCAGAGATCATGTTTTCTGGACCTTAAGTCTTTTTCACAGCTCTCTTATGGACTTTTTCCAGTTTGTTCATGTTTTTTCTGTGAGGCCCAGAACCAGGCATGGTCCTTTAGCTGATGCTTCTGATCCTGAATAAAAAAGAGTACTTAACAGGTTTTACAGCTGTGAGAGTTACATTTTTCAGTCATGATAGGATGTTTATCTTTTCTGCAGTAGTATGACGATGTTCTGTGTATGAACCACAGCATAGGGTATGGAGGCCCTTTCAGATATGTTGAAGCAGCTGGTCTGGCTCTAAATAGAGCAGTGAGCAGACAATGGGAAAAGGCCTATGCTGATGAGTTTAAATAACCTACCAGGTGATGGAGAGCAAAGAGGGCGAGAAGGCTGATGATGCTCCAGAGTGCCTGAAAGGTACAGAGCAGCCTTTCCCAGGGGAGGAGGTGGGGATAACTGAGAGTCCTGCTACATGGCCTGTGGGTGGGTAGTGGGTTTTTTTGTTCAGTGAACTTCACCTGCCCCTTCCTTTTTTTGCTGATGGAATAAAGATTGTTCAAAGGCATTTTTTGGAGTGGCTGTGGCGTTTATTGCTCCTTCCTGTCAGAAGGAAGGATCATGGTTTACACCTTCTTGCAGAGCTGTGAAAGAACAAGTGATTGCACCAGCTCAGTAATGGACAAAACCCAAATGGTAGAGTTATTAGGCAAGGGCAGAGAACAAAGCAAAGCGGTGTTGTACCACTGCACACTTCAGTGGCATCTCTGTAGAGAATGGCCAGGTGGCTCGGGACTTTTCAGCCTGAAAGTGACAACTGTAGGTACACTCAGGGTCTGTAGACGTGAATAGCGTGGGAGAAGATGGGTAGGGATCAGTGGGTCATTGTCTCTTCCAAAAGAAGAACTAGAGGTCTCAGATGCCGGTGGTAGGGTGCACTGACCCAGTGCGGCCATTCTTCAATATGAAGTTGTCTTTACCATATTGTCTGAATTTCTTTTAGACCATTTCTGCAGTTTCTTAAGATCACCTTAATTTTTGGCCCGATCTCTACTGTTAAAGATTTTCTTCTTGCAGCCATCCTTTTTTTGGTTCTTTTACTTTCTGATTTAGGAGAAGTAGTATGTTGGTTGTAGGATGGGGTTAATCCTTATTAATGCAGTTTCTTAAATTTTTCAGCTGCTTGAGGAATCTTTGAGCTGCTTGGATTTTGACAGAGGATTAATGTCAGTGAGAAATGCAAAATCAGGACATCACAAGCCTCCTCATTCCTTATGCTATCACACCGTGCTGCTCCCCAGAGAAGGGGAGGCAAGGGAAAGAGCATACATCTAGGTCTCACTAGGGAAAAAGGTAAAGATTAGTTTAGATTTTCTCTCCCTGCATTTATAAACGCCTCTATCACAGCTAATTATTCAGTGCTAGAGTGCTTGGGTTTTTATTTTGGACATTTCATTAATAAAATTGGTAGATTTTGTGTCTTCTAACTATAGATGCTTTTGAGCATAGCAAACAAAAGAGGATAGAAGTCATGCTGGAACAAAGAAATCATTATTTTGTGTGTTTAAAAAAAAAAAGGTTGTTCATGCCCTTTTACAAATGCAATGTGCAGGTTATGTACAACATTAGATTGTAGCACTGCTTGTTGTTTTTTACCCCTCAGATTCCAATTTCTCTTTGCTGCTGCTTCTTCCTAGCTAAAGAAGAAACAGAAGGGCAGGGCAGCTTAAAGGAGGAGGCAGGAGAGAGAAATAGCTGAGGAATAAGCCCCCAGTGGAGCTTAGTGGCTGTCAATTTGCCTTTCCTTAGTGTCATGATTTCTAGAAGTGTGCTGCCATCTTCTCCTCTACTCTTTCAGAGACTTAACCTTGTCTTCCTCCCTCCTTGTTACAGCCAAAGACTATAAACTGATTTATTTATTTTACTTTCTCTCTGGTCTAGCATATTCTCTTCTATGTGTTTATGTATTAATTGCCTTGAAAGGAACAGGTAGGAGTAAGGAGCAGATTCTAGTCAAGATTAAATGTCTGAAATTGTTCAAAAGCTACCTTGATAGAGGTGGTGCTGGTCAAGGATTTGCATGATACTTTGGGAAGTCAGCACTGTTGATGTTGAATACCTCAGCACACATCAAAGAGGAGTGGTTGTGAATGGATCTGTATATCGAGGACTGAATGGAAATGGTTGGAAGTGGCTGGAGAGCTTCTGGCAACCTAGTTCAGCCTTCCAGGTAGAAATGTATCGGGGTCACAATTCTTCTTGCTCATAAGGGAGAAAATAACTGGAAATGTAATTTTTTGTCGCATAAGCTGGATTCCTCTAGGCACAAATATATATCACACTTTCTTGTTTATATAGATTTCTGTTTAAGAATAGTTTTCTGGCAGTGCACTTCCTTTCACTGTGTGCTGTGACAAATTGTGTTAAGAGATTTTACTAATGCCTTTGTGTAAGAAATGCAAACTTCAGAGCTGGGAGGGATTTGGACTGTACCTTGTAATTATCATATCTGGCATTTCATCTATTTAGATGTTGTTTGCTGCTTTATTGGTGCATGTCATTCAAACTAGTGCTTTTAGATGCTTGGCATTGCTCTCCCAACTTATGCAGGTCATCAGTGTGTCCCACAAGCACCCAAATTTCTCGACTTTTCATGGCTGTCGTGCTATGAGATTGCCTTACGTCTGTTCTGGAATTTGGGGTGGGGTAGAGAGGAAGTGCTTAAAATTTAAATCTGAAAATTGAAACTGGCTTTAACTGCTGTTTGCCCATAGAACACAAGCCCACTTTACTTCTGGAGTTGCGGTTGTTGGTGAAGCTCACCTGCCTTTAGGTAGCAGCAGCAGATGATGTGGGTAAAATGCAGCATCCCATATATACAAAATTTAACATCATTCAGAAACATTTACTTTTTCTGCTTGACAAACTCCCACACATTCCTTGGAATGTATTTTAGGTGCTCTGCAGAGAGCATTCCCATGGCCTGTTTGAAGCATATCCTGATATTTCCTGAAGGGTCCTAGAATATGCCAGACGTGCTTCAAAGCCGAGACAGAGCAGCCATGCTCCTGGAGAGGTCTGGCAGACAGCGTTTCCCTGTCACTGCTGGACATCAGTTCTGGCCTGCTCTGATTTATTGAGGTGGCAAAGCACTTTTCATAGATCATAAGCTTACAGCATTCATAATTTCTTAATATTTCTAAATGGAATTACCTTCAAAATTTATGGGAGATAAATAGCCTCTAATTTATTCTTTTTTCCCTATATGGATGTAATATTTCCACTAAAACTGTTCCTTCTCCATCCTAAGTGAAACAAAAGTATGAATTAAAAGTCAGTTTCCCTAGTTCTGTGTACAGTAGTGTTAAATATTACCAAATAAGGGTAAGTGGACTAAGGCTATTATGTTCTCCACTAGAAAATTCCCTAAGTTTACTTGTAGCGAATGCAATAACAAGGCCAATGGTCACTTCATGCCCTTCTCTTTGGGCATCACCGATTCCCTGGTCATCACATGCAGAAGGGACACCATAGAGTACCACATCACTCCTGCTAGTGCTTCAGCTGCTCTTGGGGACTCCCCTCAGGGCCCAGGGTGTCCCAGGAGGATCTCCCCTTCCTCCTGGTTTTACCAGGCACCTTAAGGGGAAACCTGCATTAGGGAGAGACACTCAGCACTCCATGTCAGACTACTATAAACCGTCTTTTCCTGGTATATGACTTGCAAATAGGCCAGTTAATTGCATCTATAAATGATACTAACTGCTGAGTTAGGCCTGACCTTACAGCCTGTCCCTTCTTTCTCATGCAGTGCCCTTGAATGGGCGGACTGAACGGGCTGAGATTTTATTTACACTGCACTACTTTGTAGTGTTATTGTAGGGGATCCTCTTGATTCAGGTTTCATTCTGCTCATAAATGCATTTTCTGAAGCATCCATTTTTTTCCTGAAGGTTGCATGTCACAGCAGTAACTAGAGTAGCCCAGTGACCTACCAAACTAGCCCAAAGGTGCTAGTGACCCCCAGGCAATGCAATTGTCCTTCACTGCAGGTGCTGCTTGGTGAGAGTAAGGACCATTCTATGGGACCTGACTTCTGATCTTAGTACAAGTGGTAGATGTAAAGGAAGAGCTGGGAACATCTGTGCTGTAGCCATTCAGGTTAGAAAAGCTCTTGCATTGTATGAGAATCCCACAAAGATTCCTATTGATGTTGGAAGGAGGTGAAGATAACTCCTTGGAGACCCACCAGTGTAACATAATACATTTCAGTGCACCAGGATGCTTGAAAAAACATTTAACTAATTTATCAGGTTATTAGGTTTTTAAGATATTTTCAGAGTGTTATTGTATCCTGTTCTGGTTTTTTTTTTCTTTTTTTTTTTTTAATAGACCTGTGGTTTTTGTGGTTTTTTACTTAAGATCTTCAGAAGCTCTAATATCTCTAACACATCTTCCGCACCTCTTCCCAGATAAAGTTATATAGTTCCTTTTGTATTCTCAGCTCTGGAAAAACATTCCTTTCCTTCTAGATCAGCCATGTAATCTGCCCATCCTGCTTTTATGGTTGTAGATTATCTTATTAAAGATTGCATGAGTTGATGTGAAGCAGTATGCATGGGTGAGCTGGAGTCGTTTTATTAAATGCTCTTGGTCTATCTCATCCCCCTTCCCAGATATTTCTGCAACTTCTGATTTACTGGGCATCTGTGATAGGACTGTACTTCAGGCAGTTTATAATGCAGAATTCATTGCATCCTTTTCTCGCTGTGCTGCTATCTGAAGTTGCTGCTGTGTGCCTGACTGTGGTGTAGTGTATTTGAGTTTATCTTAAATCAGGTAGCTCAGGTCCAAAAGGTTATCAGATTGCAGTGGCATGGAGTTGTAAGCTGACTGCAAAAACAGCCTGAAGGGAGGGGTAAAACAGTGTTTTGCATCGGTCCTGGTACCAGTCCCTAGGTTAGCCAGGCTGGATCTGTTTTGGATTTGTGTACGTTGCACTTGCAGTAAGGCTGTAGTGGAGATGTGCTTTCTGACTCTGAACATGCAGTACATTCCTTTCTTCATTTCTGTAGTATAGTGTGATTGATTTTGATCAAGAACATGCCTGATACTGTTTTGATATGATTGAGTAAACAGATTTCTAATAGTATAAGCATATTTTCTAGGAGTGATTTTTATATGCTCAGAAATGGTCCCATACAAAAGTTAGTATTTCTGTTGTTTCTTTTGCTAATTATTTCCTTCTATCTGGCCACTGTACTGATTGTTTCTATAAGAGACAAATTTTTGGTGGCTGCTGTGTTTGCCTGCTGAGGGTGTAATTAGGATAATGTATTCCCGTAATGACACAGTTAAGGACTAGTTCCCTCTTTTGTAAGTGATTTTGGATAGATCACAACTGTTTGGTTTGGCAAGGACCTCTCTTGAATAATTTATATGTTAATGAATGCAGAAGAAAACACCTACATCTGTGCTGAATTTCCATTCTCTGTAAACCAAGTGCTGCTTCCTGATTTCCTGAACCACTTTCTTGCCTGTGTTACGATAGCTGCTGTGTATGTGCCTATGAGTGAGGCAGAAGCAGCCATGAGAGCAGATAACCCCAGCCTTGCTCTCCACGGGCATTTGCCCAGTGCACTTACACCTGCACACAACAGCACACTCATGTCATGAACAATATAAAGGCAGCTCTGCACTCTTTCCTCACACACTTGTGTCGACAGCACAGAAATTGGTTTGTGCTTACAAAGCTGGAATTAAAGCTGCCTAAACTCTGGTTGCAATTTACAACTTAGTGTAGCTAAATTAGTAGCCAAACAATGTTGGGAAATTTCTAAATTGTTGACTGGTATGATTGCCAGGCTCACAATTTGAGTGTTTTGGGTGTCTTCATGGCATAGAGCCTGACAGATTTGTTCCACTGTGGGTGCCTTTAGGTAAAAGTAAAATCTTCCATATTACTGTATTGCTGGTGAGAATGTAGAACCAGTATTTAGATATGGATTCTCTTGACCTCCCTACAGAAATTTATCCTTCTTAGTTCAGGAGTTAATTTCTCTTTCATTTTGTTTTTCTCAGGTTCTCGAAGCCGGCACCAATGTTCTTGGATGATTCCTTCAGGAAATGGGCACGTATCAGGGACTTTGTACCCCCTTTTGGAATTAAAGGACAAGGTATGAGAAAACTGCACAACTGTTTAAAGCTCAGGTGGTTCTGCAGATGCTTGCCCCATACTGTTTTTCTGTTTTGAAAGCTCAGGGGGTCCCTTGGGCTCAGCTTTTTTCTCCTGTTACAGGAGGTCTCAGCATGTAAGTCTCAGAAACCCAAAAGGGTTTTCACAGCTGGAATGTGGAGGATGGTTTAGTACATGGGAAGAGTCAGTGCAACAATGGCAATTTAGACCTACCACATTGTGGAAGAAGTATTTTGGCATTGATTGCTGTAGCTTGTGGCACCTTTGCTGACAGCAGCAGAGAGAGTCCAAACTGATTTAAAGTACCTTGAAGTCAGTAATCCTCTAAAGAACAGGTAAGGTTCCTCTTTCTGAGTTTTGGAGCTTTGAGGTTGACTACTGATGCAAATCTTCATTTTCTTTTAGTAGCATTTGGTTGTATAATTATTTTATAGTTGAGCTTGTATAATTATTTTATAGTTGAGCTACTTGTAGACTTGTATAACAAATAGGAAGAATCTGTCAGCTGCTGTAGTAATGACTTGTAATATGCCTTGTCCTCCAGCTGTAGCATGGTAGCAGGGGCTGTGTCTCAGGTGTGCTGTGGGAGAGCAAGAGAGGTGCTGGTGGTGATGAGATGGGAGTCAGTAGCCCATCCAGCAGATAGTATATTTTGCAAGTGACACAAGCTCCTTGCTGTCCCACACATGCCACCAAAGGTCTCTCTGTGTGAGTGGTGGTGGAGCAGAAGGCTTTTGCTCACAGCAGTCATTTGTCGCAGACTTCCTGAAGTCTGATGTATTTATTAAGAAGTGTTTGTGGCATTGCATCAACTTTCAAGATTTTTTTTTTTATGCTGACAAACTAAAGATTACAGATGGCCCCTGTAGGAACTGAAATACCTGGTGGAGAAAGGACTGCAGCCACAATAGGCTTGGGTCTGTCCCTCTTTGTGGAAGCAGATGTGGTAGTTGTTAGAACAATCTCTGGTCAAATCAAAGGCTCTACTGACAAATTTCTTTTGGCTTTCATCAGTTCTCTTTTTTGTTTTGTATATGTCCATTTCTTGTCCAGTCGGTCTTTTGCAGCTCAATAGGCAACTAATTACTGTCCTCTAAATCAGCCAGCAGAGTTTGCAGCAAAGAAATAACAGTGGCAGCACAAGTGGAAGGCTGCGTTGACCACAGGAGGGCTTGTTCCCTTCTAAGAGGCACACAAGGTGCACAAAGCTAGGGCAAGCCGCCTGACCAGTGTGGCGGTGGGATTTGCAGATTACACGTGATGTCAGCTAGACCTAATAAAAATCATTCCATTAAACTGAATCCAAATGGAGAAACTCACCAAAAGGGGATGACGGAACGGCTCTGGCAGCCTTCTCCCTGGGTTTGTTGCCAGCTTGTATCACCCCTGCAATGTTATGTAAATCTAGTGTTTTATATTGGATTTCCTCACTTAAAAAGAGAAATGAGAAATTGCCATTATTTAAATGGCTGTGAGCTGAAGCCATGGGACAGAAACCGTTGAATGGATTATTTTTTTTAATGCCCTCCTGGGACTGAATTTTGTGCCAAGTTTCAGTCTGGAGCAAGTTCTGTGTGTGGGAGGGTTGAATTATAAATCTCTGTAGCCCAGGATTTCTAATGGCCATGCTGACAGGCTGCGAGTCCTAGCGATGCGAATGGCGCCCTTTCATGTTACACATCACTTGGAATTCTTGCATCAGTCTTTTCGGGCTGTCCCACGGGACACGTTCTGGCCCAGCTGAGTGATTGG
Organism: Caprimulgus europaeus; assembly: GCA_907165065.1. The sequence continues at coordinate 11,966,592 of OU015534.1, read as the reverse complement.
ACGATGGGATCAGCACCTCATTAGGGCTTTCAGTCAGGGCAATCTAATGATAGCCAAACAACTGACCCAGGCAGGCAGCATGGAGCTCAGTCACATGCTGGTGCGAGATGAAGACTATCAGAGCCAGGATGTGCATGGGAAAAGGAGTAGTTGGGGTGGCTGAGAAAGTGCAGAGAGACATGCCTGTGTTGAAACAGCCGGGGCAGGAGCTTTGCTCTGTGCGTTAGGAAGCCCCGTGACACCATCAGCTGGGATTTCTGACGTGCAGCGTGCTGGGAAAGGCGGTCAGTGTTTATAGACACTGACTGTAGCTGGGTTGGTAACGGGAGGATTTTGCTGAGAACTGAATGTCACACAGTGTTTCTAGTCCCTGTGATGTGATGTAGTCCAAGTGCAAAATGGCTTTTTTTGTGTGTGTGAAATACAGCTACAAGATGAGCTCACTTTCAGTAATGCTGCATTTCCCAAGAAACTTCTAGAAACTAATTGTGGTAGCTTGAAAGTAGTGAAGTTATGAAATCAAGAGATTCTTAACAGCTTGGAGGATAATCCACTATTTCTGCTTTCTCTTATTCAAGTTTTTCTCTATTCCGACTTTTAGCTAAGTTTTTCTTTGCTTTTTTTCTCTGAAAAAAAATCTAGGAAGTCCTTTTTCATCTATCACTTGGTGTTTCCTGGTTCAAGAAAGAAAATTCCAAGATTGCAAGTACAAATCTTGCAGTCTTTAGGGAAAGCAGCTTTTCAGGAACATTATTTACTGAGCTGCACTAATTTGGAGTAACACTTCTGTATAAATTACATGTAAAAGAGTAGAAATGGCTCAGAAATTTTCAGGGCAAGACTACCACTTTTGAAAGGTGACCACATCCAGGGGAATGCAGTATGCTGATCATTTTGACACAATTCATCAAGGATCTTCATTTTCTTAAAAAAAAATCTGACTATAAAGACAGTCCTTCCATCTCCAGATGCTAAAAAGTAGTCAGTATAACATAAAAAGCTTACGGTGTTTCTTTGTGAACGAATGCTCACTCCTTTTCTCCACTGGTCATTTTCTGATTTGGCCATTAGCCCATGCCAAGGGGGTTTTATGACCAGAGTGTTTCACTCTCTCCAAGAGCATTTGCATGTAAAAGCCCTCAAGGTGAGTATGGTTCTGAATATGAAAGTTTTTAGACGTTCCCCTGGATGATGCTGGTTCCAAAATGCACTGCAGTAGGAGTAATGCTCATCTCATGTCAGACTGGAACTGCTGCTATTGTTTGTTAACCACCGCAGCGATTACTTGTCTGCTAAATGAAAGAAGCACAGGAGTAAGCAGGTGGTGACCCTGCTCCTTTATGAAGAAGACTTTCTGAGATGAGGCACGCAGTAGGAAGTCTTGTGCACACTCTTTTCGAACAGTGGTCCCTGAGTGTCTTATTCAAGACATTAGAAATAGTTGAAGAGGGGTTTGTGAGGAGTGGTTGTACCTTTTTCTTAAACGGTCTTAAATGGGCAGAGAGTTTTAGCAGTTGTACTTGCTGACTCTGCCTCTGTTCACCAAAAGTCTGGACCAAGGATTGATCCTAATAACTTGATCCCAATCCCCAGCAACCCGGGACAAAAGCAGAGCTGAGAATTGTCAGGAGTGCTGGAGCTGATGCTGTAGATTGAAGGTGTCATTGGGTTCATCACAGACAACTGTAGCCCTTTGTGGGAACTGTTGCTTTCTCTGTATGCAGAGAATAGGGAAAATGATAGATGTGTCATATTTCTGAGAAGGTGTGAGTGTATTTGCTTATAAGTTTTAATACCACAAAGGGTCACTACAAGTATCGAGTTTGGCTTTTTGTGTAACAGTGGCTCTAGTTATCACCCAGTGACTTCTGCAGCTGGCTACCAACATATGAGATTATCTTTCAGAATCTAAATCAAGATTTTCTAAATGATGAAGAGTGGCCATGTTATCACACAGGCCAATGTCATATTTGACTGCACTTACTTGAAAAAATGTGACCTAGAGCCACACTGAGTTTTGTTGTCTCCCACTACATGATTTGACAGACTCTAGAAATGGGATGTGCCAATGTGAGTACTCAGAAATGACGACTCCATCTCTGTTCATAAATAAAATGGTTGTCCTCTGGTCTTGAAGGCAGTTGAGCTCATTGTTCAAACAGGTTAACTCCCTGTCCCCCTTAAAAGGGAGTGGCCATATCCACGCTTCCTGTCAAGAAAGGTCACTGGGCTGTGTTAGTCTGTGACCCTGTGAATGCGTGAGAGTTATAGGGAAGGACATTTGTTGGCCCTGGTGAAAACCATCAGGGAACTGTGCTAACACTTGAATAGTAGGGGCTCGGGCAGGACAGTGTGCCCTGCTGCCGGTTTGTGTATCAGTGTGTATGTAGCCAAAGCATTCAGGAACATGATGAAATTAGTCAACTTTAAGAGTTGCTGAGAAAATCAAAGTATAACAAGGAGTTGGAACTCAAAAAGCTATAGATGTCAAGATGTTCTGTGGTGGACAGCTCAGGCTGCTGAGCACCCTCCTGTGTCCCAGGCTATTGTTTTGGCATTAACTGGAATATTGGAGTGCCTCCCACATTTCACTGTTTGCAAGGGCCTGATTTGCTTGTTCCTACTCTCCCAGCACCCACCAAGGCTGCTCTTGTAGCTTTTTCAGTGAAGAGCAAGGAGACTGCAGCAATCTCGGGCTCTTAAATGAGTTACATGGAGATTTTTTTGAAATGGAAATTGAAATGTCTTCTTTTGTATTTGCACTCCTTTCTAGCAGTGCTTCTATCAGTGTAACTTACAGAAGTATGAATATGAACATGCTGTCCATACTGTTGTAGAGATCCTCTAGCATGTGCATTGCTTTTAGGGTTAAATGCGTCAAGGAATCACAGAATCACAGAATGGTGGGGGTTGGAAGGGACCTCAGGAGATCATCCAGTCCAACCCCCTGCCAAAGCAGGTTCCCTTCAACAGGTTGCACGGGAGGGCATCCAGGCAGGTTTTGAACATCTCCAGAGATGGAGACTCCACAACCTCTCTGGGCAGCCTATCCCAGTGCTCTGTCACCCTCAGAGCAAAGAAGTTCTTCCTTAGGTTTGTCTGGAACTGTCAGTGTTCCAGTTTTTGCCCATTGCCCCTTGTCCTGTCACTGGGTACTACAGAAAAGAGCCCGGCCCCATCCATCTGGCCCCTGCACTTCAGATATTTATAGACATTGATAAGATCCCCCTCAGTCTTCTCTTCTCCAGGCTGAAGAGTCCCAGCTCTCTCAGCCTTTCCTCATATGGGAGATGCTCTGGGCCCCTCATCATCTTTGTAGCCTCTGCTGGACTCTCTCCAGAAGATCCCTGTCTTTCTTGAACTGAGGATCCTAGAACTGGATGCAGTGCTCCAGATGTGGCCTCACCAGGGCAGAGTAGAGAGGGAGGAGAACCTCCCTTGACCTGCTGGCCATGCTCTTTTTAATGCCCCCCAGGATACTGTTGGCCTTCCTGGCCCCAAGGGCACACTGCTGGCTCATGGCCAGCCTGCTGTCCACCAGCACACCCAGGTCCTTTTCCACAGAGCTCCTCTCCAGCAGGCCAGCCCCTAACCTGTACTGATGAGTGTGGTTATTCCTCCCCAGGTGAAGGACTCTGCACTGGCTCTTGTTGAACCTCATCAGGTTCATTTCCACCCAACTCTCCAGTGTGTCCAGGTCTTGTTGAATGGCAACACAACCTTCTGGTGTGTCAGCCACTCCTCCCAACTTCGTATCATCAGCAAACTTGCTGAGGGTGGGCTCTATCCCTACATTCAGGTCATTGATGAAGATGTTAAACAAGACCAGACCCAGGTCTCAATACCAACCCCTGAGGGAACACTGCTAGTTAGAGGCCTCCAACTGGATTCTGCGCCTCTGATCACAACCTTCTGAGTTCTGCCAGTCAACCAGTTCTCAATCCATCTCACCATCCACTTGTACCTTCTAAGCTTTGCTACAAGGATGTTGTGGGGACGGTATCAAAAGCCTTGCTGAAATCAAGGTAGACATCATCCACTGCTTTCCCCTCATCTACCCAGCTGGTAATGACATCATAGAAGGCTACCAGATTGGTCAAAAATAAGCAGTGGAAAAATTTTTTATAGTGTTAGTGAGATTATTAATCCCAGAGGGCCTCCTCCCCAAATGTACCTCTGTAGCTAAAGCAAAAGGGAGGAGTTATTTGGAGAAGGGCAACAAGGCTAGAGAAATACCTGACTATTAATAGAATTTCTCAGTACATGTGGCTTAAAGAATATAAGAGGCTTCCATAAGAATGAGTTGCTAGTATCTGGCATCCTCCCTGTGTAATGAGGACGGGAGAGTTGCTGCATTTTTTTTGAGCTTAAATAAAAACATATGGCCCAGCAAACACTAAAAACCTACACAGAGATGATCCGTGTGATATCTCTTCCATGCATTTAGTCAGTGATTGTGTCATTGCTTAGTAATAATTAGAGGTCTTCACTTCTACCTTTGTTCCTGCTAGATTGTTTTAAGCAGAGAAGCTGCTTTGTTGGCCCCGAATCAGTTAGTCTTTGAAGGTGATATTTATTTCTTAGGGAGTGGCTGTCTTGTCACCATCTCAGAATTTGCCTCCCACCAGGAATCTAGGAAGCAATTTCTTCCCTATGGAGATAAGAGAATATTGAGAACATGTTTCAAGTGCTACAGTTTTATCAAGTGTAGTATGTACTACTGGCGAGGAGACTTTGTATTTTCATCTGATACAAGAGGGGCATCTGGAATTGGTGACACATTCGATGACAAAGAAATCAAGTCCTTGCCCAGAGCACAAATGCGAATAGATGTATTGTGCAATGCTTAATTGTTCTTGTACTCGGTTTTATTTGGATGTTTTCTTTTGTGTTAGTGTTTCTGGGAAGAACCATGGTTCAGTGCTGCTTAGCAGTGGTTTCATTAGTCTCATGGGGAAGAGGTCATTCATCTTCAGAGAAAATGTTGAGTTTTCGGGCACGCAAAAGTTGGCATATCAAAATGTTATCAGGAGAAAATCTCTTTTCGTGCGTGTTCTTTTCTTGCATAGCTTTTTCTTCCACATCAACTTTCTTGGCATGAGCAATACTTTATCTCTGAGAAAACATAATCACTTGGACATCACAATTTAAATTTACAGCTGACCCAAAGGAAAACTATCAGAAAAGGACGTCTTTTCCAGCCTGCTCTTCAAGCTCTTTATGGAGGCTGGAGGACCACGTGCAAACACCTTCCTTACATTTGACTGGGTCTGCTTGATAATAAGATGTCTCTTTTCTGCTTTAATTCTCCAATCTTGTCTTTATTTTGTTAGCTGTCCTCCATTGTACAGATGATTTTCCAACTGTGAGCATTTTTTTTTTTCTTCGTATGTTCTTCCTTAACAAATGAGCAAGGAGCACAAGCATGTGTAGCTGTTAGTTCTGTTCAGTCAGTCTTAACATAAGATTGTTGTTTCTTCTTGAGTTTGAGGCAGATTTTTGAACTAGTTTCCACTAGAATTTTACATTTGACCAAAATTGGTAATAGTTGCCATTATCACATGGGAATATAGCTATAAAACCGATGCTGTTTCCCTGGGGAATCTAGCTGATTTTATAGCCTTAAGAAATTAAATAAGATATTTGAAGGGAAAAAATTGTAAAAGTTTCAGAAGAGATAGATGATCAGCTTTTAATTACTGAATAAAGCCTCTAAAGGGAAGTTACATTGTCAATTTTGAAGTTAAATCAACTCTCACTCTTGAGCTCTCTTGATGAAAGTTCAGCTCTCCAGTGCAGTTCCTTATTTCAATCTGAACTGACGCTTTGCTATTGAATGTGCTTTCTCCCAACCTACTGAGAAGGGAAAGGTGCCTCAGGGACATCTCAAACCCCAAGTTTGCAGTTGATTGGGTGACTCTCCATATTGGAGTCCTTCCCAGAAGTGTTGGAGTGCAGTTGAGACATGGATATTATTCCTATCTTTTACCTCCTAGAGGGAAGAGCAGGTCTTCTCTGGCTGTTGTGTTTTAAAGTGCCACATCTTAATGCTTCTGCAAGGGTTAGGAGAATTAGAAATCACTGTAGTAGTTACTGAGTTTTTTGGCCTTGAAGACATTGTCTGGCCACCTGTGAAGAGGCATCAAAAATGCCGCAACAAAGGCAAGAACAGCCCTCTATAGCAACTGTATTTTTCCGCTTGTCTTTGGACAGCACATAGTGAATCTTTCAAGGTCTATTTTCATTTGGCATGAATTAGCCTGTTTCTACAGGCTTTATTGCTTCCTGTGCATCAGACTTGAGTTAAATGGTTAATGCATGGTTATTGCAAAATGTTGCCCATTTTTTTTGCATAATTGTTTTTTAAATTAACGTTCCAACTTTCCAGGCCTTCGGATTATGTTGGGAATTAAGCTTGTATTCTGAAAAACAAACCCCTGGTTGTGAAGAAAGACCTTAAAAAAAAATCCCTGAAGGCTCCGAAACTATGATGTAAATCAAGAGTCCAAATATTATGTATTTTATTTATATCATGTTATTAAAAAAGGCCTTAAGGGCTTTCTGGAGCTCACATTTAATGCATGCCAGGTTTTTCTAAAATTGTTAGGGAGGTACATGCATCTTCTGTCTTTTTTTTTTTTTTTTAGTTTTGCTTTGTGTTTTGTATCTATGTAACCTTATATGCATCTTGTCTTAATACCATTAAAATCATCAATGGAAGTGTTGTGATATTGCGAGTAGTGGCAGTTTTAAGTCCTGTTGTTAGTAAGTTGTATCTCAAGTAAACCACCTAAGCTGGCACAGCTACTGACCTTAAGAAACCATTTGCTTGTATTTACTCACAAGAGCTGATTTGAGGACAGATCACTACAGTTTGTGGTTAACTGTCTTTGAGAGCCAGTTCACGTGTTTGCAATTTGCTTCTAAGTTCTGGAAGTCTTTGTAGCTTCTTTTCTCCTGCACAGACCTCATAAAGTTAACTGATCAATAAAAAGGAGTGGTGCAGGAAATTTCAGACTCATCTTTGTATCTGTTGGATTCACTGAATTTACAGCTTCACTAAAATACAAATAACATTGTCTACAGCAGAACATGATGTTTCTGGGAGAGAACTGGAGGACACAATATGTGGTGGGACTTGGGTCCATGGCCTTGTACTAGGCACCAGGGTGGCAAATCTTTCTGTAAAAGATCACTCCTCAGCTCCTGGATGGAGCAAGATCTTAAAGAAAAAAAGTGCTGAAGGAGGAACTTTACAGAGCTGAACTTTCTGTTAGTGTTCAAAAAAAAAAAAGTCTGCACTGGGTTTGTGCTTCCAGCTTATTTGTAAATATTGCAGTTTGTTTAATCCATAATGTTTAGCTTACTCTCCGCAAAACACTGACACACACCTCACATTCTGTTATCGTCAGACAGGGACCCATATGCAGAGGAGACTGGCATGCTTCAGGGATATCTATCAACCTCACTCCAGGCAGCGTATCCCAAAAGCTGAAGCTGATGCCCAGTGCCCTGCAGAAGTGCTGGTTAGAGGTGTGGCAGCTGGGTGACCACCTGTGGAGATGGGCGTTGACCACGGGTTGCAGGGCAAACATGAAGAAATGCAGCAGTACACTGTTCCTGACCCTAATGCATAGTGTTCAGATATTTAGTGCTGGCAATAAGGACACACAGACTTGCTGATTTTTGAGGAAGGTGGCTGGTGTGGACAACTTGAAAAACTAGAGCCTCTTCTCTTGACTGCTTGAGATCGCATGAACAGCCCGGTCGGCTTATTTTCCAGGCAGGCAGAAGGTAGACCCTGAGAGATGCCTGCAGTAAGCCCTGTGGAGTGGAAAGGTCTCCCATTTTTTTTATGATACAAGCAAGAAGCTTATATATTAGAAACAGCAATGTTAAGTGTTGTTGACCTTTACAGTGAAGGTCTCCCTTCCTCCACATAAATAACAGAGAAAAAGGCTAGAATTGAGACTTAGGCTGTTCTCATTGTGTGGTCACTGCCCACCTAATTTCTAACTATTTACTTTTAGTTTTTCCAAATGTCTGAAAATGTCAGGGTCAACCTTAAGTCAAGACATACTTTCATTCAGAGAAATCATGCAGTCCTGAGCTGCTTTTGAATCTTCTGATGTTATAAAGCAAAGCTGATAGAATATGTCATGATAACTCAGGATTCTTAGATAAATGTAGTCAACTCCTCCTCTAGATGGGAGGAAAACGTGCAGAGGCTTCTTGCTTTGTTTGTATAGTAATAGTGTATGCATAGTGGTTGATAGATGAATAGGTTAAATAATCTCCCACTCTCCCCAGTAATCTAAATTCTACATGACAAGAAAAAAATATAATAAATAAACTGTGGCTGCAGAAAACTGCAGTAGATTGCTTGCCCTGGTGATGTGTTTGTCATGTAATAATGGGAGAAAGTGAGGGTGAAAATGCAGGATATTGGTGTTATTTTCCATTAATTTATCGTTCAAGGATGGTAGTGAACCCATGTGAAGAACATGTAAGCCAAAGGGCTATCCAAAGACAAGAGCCTTTGCAGAGGGTTCCTTATTTAGGAGCCAAAGGCCTTATTCTGTCCCCAGTTATGTCACTTACTTGCCTTGTAACCTTCAGTAAATTTGATTCTCTCCAAGTACAAAGACATTTACTGCTTTCAGAAATGAGGATGACTTCAGAGGGTGAATTCAGGAATATGCACGTATGTTTACATGTGCATGTGTGTGTATCACTGTGGACTTGAAGGAGCTGCATAGAAGCCACATGCTTTTACCGTTGGAATAAGTTCACTTGCCTAATACTTCAGCTAGAATTAAACAGCACCTGCGTTCCGCTCTATGTACAGCATATGTACGTACACTGTTCTCATGCCTGCCATATGGATGGTTTCAGGTAAGCAGAACCAGAGCATTACCATTTGCTCTTTCTGACTATGGAGCTGTCACAAATACAGGGCTGGCAGCGAGCTGCTGCTGAGACGTGTTCCTCTCCCAGGACACATAACATCTGTAGCCCTAAGGATGATGGCACTGCCATTGCCATTTAGACATCATCGTTTGACTACCAGCCAGGGGAAGGATTTACTGTTGGTAACATCTGCCTTGAATCTCCCAAGGATTAATAGAAGGAACAGTACACAGAAGTGATATTGCTGTTGGGTTTGCTCAGCCTTCGAGCACTGACCAAAACTGTGGCCACTGAATGGCTGTTGGATGATCTGCATGAGACGAGTTTGCTGTTTGAATGCAGTTTGCAGTAGGAAGTTTGTATTTCACAAAACATGCAGTTCATTAGCACCTGCTGGGCTGCCTGTTTGGCAGCTGGGAAGAGGCCAAAAATTAAATGCTTTTCAAAGATGAATTCGCTTTTTATCCGCACTGGTTAGAGCAGGAGAGTGACAGGGAAGAAGCACGTGGTTTTGCCCGAACTTCTGTTCCTGCCTGTTCAGTATGTCTGAAGGATTCCAAGGAGAGTACAAGGTAGCCATGTTACAGCTCTCCTTGTCTGGGGTAAACATGTCATAGGGATGCGGGGTCTGTGGGAGCTGCCTTTGTGCCAGCAGTGAATGGCAGGTAATAAGTTCTGCTTGGTCTGAGCTGACCTTCCATGGAGCCCTGCAGATCTCCATGTGCTCGCTCTCCACAGTTCATGTTTCTGGACATATGGTGCTGAGACATGCCTGCTGGGCTGAGCTGCCAGGGTTCTGCATTGAACAAAAGCAGCCCTCAAAGAATTAGAGAGAGACTTGTTTGAATGAGGATGTGTCTGAGCTAATGAATTCTGTTACACCTGAGCTGGCTGTGTGCCTGGGCCCTGGAAGCAAGACATGAGTGCACACATACCTGTTGCTTGTAACAGGAAAGATTTTTTTTCCTTTATAGTGTTCAGAACATGTATACTCAGGCCCCTCCTGGGTGCACTGGTACAAGGCAGAGCACACCCAGCACTACGTCTGTTCTTCCCATTTCCCAAGCAAAGGAGAATCTGTGCCTGGACTGGTGTCTGCATCCACCCTGTGGTTTCTTCACAACCTGGGAAACCATCTTAAAAAAAAAAAAAAATCAAAACAAAATGTTTGCATAGCTGTTGCTCTAATAAAACAGTCTTTCTTTTAAGCATGGGTTCATGTTAAAGCAAGGGCCATATGCAGCTGGTGCCTTTAAAAAACCAACAAAACAAAACAAAAAACCCCCCAGAAAATAAAATGGGTGAATGGAGAAAAGCTGACGGTTATAACGAACAAAATTTGCTTCCCTGAAACATTGATCTTGGATTTCTCTTTTCTTTGTTCTTTGCTATATAAAATGCAAGTAGGTGCTAATCACAAACTGTATCCCTCTCCCTTAAGAATATGCCTGGCCCACAGAGAAACTCGCTGCCCTGGGTGCCAGCTCTTCTCATTACTCTCCCACCCCAATGAATGGGTTTGGTGGCTGAGGGGCAGCACACCAGATCTGCTGCTGATCTAAATCAGGTAATGGTTTAGTATTAGTATAAGTTGTTTTGAAGTTTATCATCAATGTGTATCACATCAGAGCTGGTTTGGTACCCTTTCTGTCACTGTTCTGTAGAGCAGTGTTTTGAATCTGCCCAGAAGCTGCTGCGTGAAGACAGGACATGTCCGTTATTGCCTAGATCACATGTTGTGCATACACTGGAGTAGTCTCACTGACTCGGGTCTTGACAACTTGGCCTTTCTTTTACCCTTGCAAAACTTGCTTTCAGTCCTTGGCAGATCAGTGTTCGGCGTGGCTGTGCAGAAATCCTGTTACTTGAAACAGGAAGGAATTTTTCTTTGTAGCATTCGACACAGGCATTTGCCCCCATTATTATCACTCAGTACATGGGTATATAAAGCAGAGTATAGTCATCGCCCTTTCGGTTTCTCACTTACCCTGCAGAAAGCATGCTCCATCAATTAACTTTACATACTGCACCTGCTTCCCTGGCCCCTGATTTTCTTTAGTCATAGTGTGGAGATGGACACTGCTTTGTGTCCTGCAGGTAGCTATCTGTGATAGCAGTCTTTGTAGCGGTGATTTCAAGTGACTCTCCACCTTGATCCAGCTGTGGTTAAAGATCCTGCCAGTGGTTCTCTATTGTAAGTATCTTCCTTGTCTTGTGGAAAGTTGCAGATCAGCCACAAGCATCATCTGCTGATCCTTCAAACTTTGTCCCCAGAAGATACAGAAGGTCCTTCTGAAGGAGGTCTTGTCCTTCCATCCTGGTGCCAGTGAGCAAGGTGCCAACTACAAGTGCCCACCTCAGCAGCAGTGTAGTGTCCATCTTCTGGTAGAGTTCCAGCTCAGTCAAGAAGATCTTAATGCCTCTCCCCTGCCCAGGCCATTAGCCTTTCCTGTTAGTGCTCGCGGCACCTGCTCCTGGCTTCCGACAGGATGCTAGAGTAGACGGACTGCCACCTTCATTCCTGCTGCAAGTCTACACTTGGCAGTGAAGTACTTCGTCTTTTATTGAGCTTCATTCAGCAGTTTTGAATGATAACACTGATTTGTGCAACTCCCAAACCTCTTGGATGTTATGTGTTGTTGGACTGTGGGGGCTGCTGAGGAGATATCTCCCATTTGGCCATTCCTAATCTGTACTGAATGTCCTATACTGTTGTTTACTTTATGTTTTTTTCTCTGGATGATGGGAACAGGGGGCATCCCTATCCCAACTGCTGGCATATCCAGTCCTAAAGTAGTTGTATTTCATTCCTGAGTATCCATTATGAAGGCATTACTAATTAGCTGGCAAGATGAGAACAGCAGCATTATTTGAGTGTTAGTCAACTGTATTCCTTTAATGTGCTTTTTAATATAAGGTAACTGATGGCCTGCAAGTAGTACAGGATGTTAACTTGTGGGTGGTAGAGCAACTCTGGCATAAGACAAGCTTGGTAGATGGGAGGTTGCAGCCCTTGATATGCAATCCTTTGATCTCCTTTTCTGAGAGTGCAGGAAAACAACCACAGTAACGTATACTGTCCAGTAAAAGTCAACGTGTGCGATAGGCCAAGGAGAGGACTGTGGCATGGTGCCATTTGAGGTCACAACAACCTACTGCTGTTGCAGCAGACTTAGGAAAATAGCATTCCTGTTGGAGAGGGAGCCTCCTGCCAATGCTTCCAAAGAAATTCTTCAGATGAAGGAAAATTAAACCAACCACTGATTTGTTAGCAAAGTTTGCCCCTGCAAATTTCCTCTTTCCTTACTCCACTCCAAAATGTGATCTTCTGAAAGTAATCACAGTTCCCAGCTTGTAATAGTTGCCAGGGACTGTCAGTAATGCCATGTCAAAAACTTCCCCAAATCTAAAAGTAACCATCAGAGTTTTCTGTTTATCACCTTTGTGTGTTTGCCTTGTGTCTCACCAGTTTGTTGTCAGGTTCAAAGCTGTTTGTCAGTGGGCTTGAGCCTTGAGCTTGTGTGTTCATCCCACACCCTCATCCTGTAATTTCTGCAGAGGGATATACTCAGTAAGAACAGAACTCTGATTTGAAAGGGACTCCCCTAACTCTGATGATTGCAGTAAGTAGTTTCTATCAGGAAAACTATTTAAGTTGACTGTAAACAATCACTTGATGTCAGTCTTCTTAATGTTCCCCTGTCATTTTTAATCTTTTGTAAAAAAATTGCTTATTAATTCCTTTTGATTGGTTGTTTCCTAAGAACTTTTGAACTAGTTGACTTGATGTATTTAAGGGAAGGATATGACAGATATTTACAATCCCTTGAGCAAAGTGGAAGGTACTAATTGTTCACAATCTTTTACAGTATAAATGAAGCTCAGAGAAGCTATATTCAAAATCAGGAAAGGGAAGTGACTGAAAGACCATATGAATCCAGGAGGATTTTGAGCTTGTGGAAGAGAGAACACTGAGGGTTGCCAGATACACAGAAGCTATACCTGACTCATTAAATACCTGATTTGAAAATAATTTAATGCTAGAAGAGCATTTCAGGGAAATATTACGTCTGTTTGCTTTGCTCATGTGTTCCTCTTGGGCATCTGCTTAACACCACAGTTAGAATCAGGGTTTGGAGACAGATGGATTTTTTGTCAGACCCAGTGCAGCCATGCTGAAGTTTCTGGTGCATTTGTAAATCCAGACTAGCCAAAGCATTGCTGCTTCTTGACCCTGGATGGGTCATGGTAAAAGAGTTTGGACCTTTATAGCGGAGAGAGGTAGAAAAATTAAGGACAAAAGACATAGTTTAGAAGGAAGCAGTCTCAAAAAATTCTGTAGTGTAAAGAATTATTTATTTGTAAACATTGTGCTTCTACAATTTAATACATTTAATTTGTGTGTATGTCTGCGCTTGCATAATTAATGCCATCTGGTTGCTGCAACATCCACCAGGTATCAGTATATGTTGTGGTTCCATGGGCATTTCTTTAAGCAGCTGTGATGGTTTAATTGGATTCTGCCATGAAGAAAGCCAGACTGAGGAGCTGAACCTAAACTACAAGTAACCTGGGAAAATAAAAAGCATCAGTTTTAATCTGGTTCTTTTCCTGCATCCAGTTCACTGCTCAGCTGCATAAGAGCTTGTCTGAAAGCAAGCCTTGACAGTGATACTGGCTTTATGTCTGAAATGTTTGTGAAACTGCGATCTCAGGGAAGTGGGTGTGAAACCACTGCCTTAAACTGTGCTGTGTTTGTTCCCTGTCACTCTCTGTGCAAGGCATTTGCACACTGCATCAGAATTTGGCACATAACAAAGCCAGTGTGTGAAGGTCTCTGTCCAGAGAAAATAGGAATATGCAAGTTAAAGTGTTTATTCTTAATGTGAACCTTATTTCAGTTCCTCCAAGTAACTGCTTCAGATGCTTTCTATCACTTTGTTTTTCATTCCCAGTAGAGGTGAGAACTTATTCCTAATGTCTTCTTCCTTTCTCCCCAGATAATCTGATCAAAGCCATCCTGTCAGCAACCAAAGATTACCGTCTAACTCCAGCTCTTGACAGGTAAGATGAGACCTTTTAGAATAGAAGGAGTAGAAGTTATTATTTTCCACTTGTCCTAAATAAATTTTGCTAGATACTTTTGCCAGAAATTATTGCCAATAAATTTGGCTGCGCTTTGGAGGTAGATGACGAGCTGGAAAGAGAGTCCTCTTTCCAGTAAATCTATAAACTTTGGAGACCTCTGTTAAGTCAAACATGAGTAGAAAAAATCATTTACCTTCTGACTGTTTCCTAATCTTTTGTTTCATATGATGTCACAATACACTCTCTTGCACCTTTTTCAAATGAGTAAATAGCCAGTTTTCAATAAATGCATTATTCTTTTTCAGCCTTTCTGACAGAGCAACAGGATCACAAGGAACTCTTAGAGGGAAACAAGGGACTGGCTTGTTTTAACAATGTTTCACTAATACCTCACTCTTAAAGCAGGAATGTGTGATGGTGTTGGCCGAGCCTGTGCCAGGATGTGATAGCAGTTTTCCAGGGTACTGTGGTATTTGAACTGATGCCTTTGGGAGAAGCTCCTTTGATTCTTCAGTCCTGTTGTAGAGGTTTCTTCTGAAACTCACTGGCTTGTTGACGATCAGCTTCCCAATGATAATCCTTTGGTCTTTCCTATTCTTGCTTTTCTGCCGTTCCTTCCCTTTGCCCTGCCGTTTTGCTGTAGTGCCAGAGTTAGTTTAGAGGTAGTTTCAGAAGCTGGCAGAGGTTTTTACTGGGACATTGTCTCTTTTTCAAGTCCTAGTACTATTCCTTTCCAAGTAGTGGTGCTTCCTTGAACATAGGCTAACAGCACAGTTCTTGCTTTCTAAACATACTGGTTTTATTTCCTGGCCCAGCTCCATTTCTGCCCACTTCTCTGTGACAAAGTTCATAAGCTTTTTCAGTCTTTCCTCCACATTTCACGTTGATTGTAGATCTTCCCTGCTGTCGTTAGAGTTGGGAGTTACTCTCTGTGTGAAAGTTTATTCCTAGTTTTTTGCAATCCACGTGCTAAATTAAGTTGCTTTGAAGCTTGCCTTGCCTCACAGCTATGCCGGATAGGTTTAGCCTTCAGAGTTTGGATTAATTTGAGAAATGATGTCCAGAAGGCAAAATCATTTTACAAATGACCTTCTTAGAGATTTTGCACACAAGTGAGTCTCACCCATCTGAGGTTTATCTCAGCTCTGGTTGGAGAGTTAAGATTTTAATCTGTTGAAAAATCCACATATAGAGTCTTTCAGAAGGTTGCTCATGGGAAATTAGTGTTAATGACAGAGAGGGCAGGTAGAAGATTCTTGCAGGGAAGGTTAATGTAATTGTAACTCTTGCTTCTCACCTGTTTTTTGAGGAGTGGAATGTGGTTTGGTTTTTTTAAAAGTAATTTCTTAGGAGGTTGTGAAACAGCCACCCTAGCATGAGCTGCTCACTTGGGTTTTGCATTCTTAATGGGTTTGGTGCAGAGACAGGAAAAACTTAACACTCAAGCCTTCATGAAGTGTATGTAGAGTCCCTGCAATGCCAAGTATAAATGAGACCTAAGGAACCAGCTAGAAATTTATTTCTGTAGTAGTGCAGTTACAAGGTTTGGTGGTGTGTGTGCTTGTAAACACACAGAAATCTTGTGGGAATACCGTTTTCCTGGGAACGCCTGTGATAACTGCAGCAGTGGATGTTGGTTGGGTAGTACATATGCCTCACGTTTACCTCCCGTAGCCTTTCCAAGTGAGGGAGGACTTTCCTTACATAGGAAAGTTGAAAATTGAAGCTGGTATGGGAGAAAGTGAGAAAAAAGGCTTGGGATAGCAAGTTGCAAAGTGACAGCCTGAAGCAGTAGGTGGTTGGAGTTGCAACAGGAGGGTTATTACAAGAGAGACCTTGAGTACTGTAGGAGGTGTTATGGCTAGCTCAGTGCTGCTCTTGGAAACCTGCTTGGTAAGCAGGACATAGACAAAGATTTGAGTGTGCTTCCCAAATTGTTCTTCAGCTGTGATTGTCAAAGAATTACAGTACTAGCAATGGGCATCTGCTGTTTTGAATTCCAGAAGAGCTGGTGGAGCAGACCGATGAGGGAAGGTTAGCTACTTTCTCACCTTGTCTCAGGCTCAAAGCAGAGCCCAACAGTTCCTCTCTGGCACCTCCAGCGTGCTGAGAGCAGGGCCCTGAGGTTTGGCTCACCCTCTTACTGCTCGCTGGTCAAGGAGAAAGTCCAGACCTCCCCACTTTGCTCAACTCCTTGTAGCAACTGGAGAGGGCCTATTTTGAGGGCTGAAAAAATGCCTTATTTTGAAAGAGTTAGGTAAGAGATGCAGCTAGAGGCTGTGAGGTACAAAGGGTCAGACTAGGAGATCTTGTGAACCCTTCCGCTTGTATCCTCTCTGCAGTCCAGTAGGCTGATTCTAGCAGTAGGGGAAAAGCTCCAGGTTGGCCTGGTCTTAAGGATGGAGTTACCAACATTTAAGTTTAAGAAGCTGTCTTTGCTGCTGCTGCTTGCTCTTGAACTGTGTCTCCCTACTCTTTTCCTTCTGCTGCTCCTGCTATAAGAAGAAAGACTTTAAAATGAGTCACTGAAATGATTCCAGTTTAAAAGTTTTTCTCTTAACCTGGGTCATTCCAGTGACCTCATTTACAGAGCTCCCTTCCTGCTGAAGAGTTGCTGTGCCAATGCAAGGGTGAGAGGCAGAGGGCTGGGAATGGGTGGGGAGGGTGAGTATTGCTGAGCCTATTGAAGCAAGTGTTCATGTAACCACATGCTGAATGCAGCTCTCCTGGGGGAAGGGTGGGAGAGGCAGGAGAGTTGAGATCAGAGCAATTCATGAGAACATAAGAAGGAAAGAGGGGATTAGAGTTGTATGGTGGGAGATCTACACCAAGCGTTTGGTCTTGTCTCCACCCAAGCTCCTCCATGTCTGTCCTCCTTCACAAACTTGTCTCTTTGAGATGTTACCTTCTCTTGCCTTCCCTAAGCCCTGGAAGTGGTTTGTTTGATTATGCCTGTGCCAAAAGGGCATCCTGATGCACCTTTTCTGATGCAATGTACCAACATGGTGCTGAAATGAGGTAAACTCTATCCTTCTGGGTATGTGTACACCTTTCATCATCCCAAAGCAGCTTTGCCAACTCATTCCAGCTAATCTCTCCATTGTAAGTAGAGTTGTGTTAATAACTAGCAGCAGCTGGAGGGCATGTGAACAAATGCTATAGTTCACACTTTTAACATAGTGTAAGTGATGCTGTGCTTTCGTAGTTTTCTTCATAAGTCCTTAGTATGGCACCTTCGTGTTGAACTGCTTATCTGCTCCAGGGCAAGATGTAGGTAAAGCTGCAGTTGTGTTTGTGAGGGTAGTTGCAACTCAGCTCTAGCTTTTGTGGAAAAGATGGGAGATCCAGGGGACTTTCTCTAGAATCAGTGTTCTCTTCCTTCATGTCTTTCTCCTTAATGCAGATGTCAGTGGGCCTCATCTTTGACACTTCAGAGTTCTCTCACCCTCTTTTGGATTTTCCAGGCCCATTTATATCACTGACATTTTCACTGCTTGTTTTAGTGGCTCCTCCAGTGGCCTGCCCCGCGTTCTGCAAATTGATCAGGGCTTGATTTCTACTTCCCTGACTCTTCTGCTAGCTAGGCTTTAGTGGATTTTTGGGTTAAATCTCTGCAGTGATGACCTGTAAATTTCCTATGAAAAGGCATAAATATAAAAACCTGACTGACCCTTTCATATTCATTTGGTAATGAATGAAACCTGAGAGTTTGAGCTTATAACTGATACAGTCTTTACTAACACAGAATATAAACTAACAAGTGAGGAAGGAACCTGGTAGAGCAAGAGAGGAGATACATGTGTCCCTCTGGCTCAGGTTGATCACACCAGTTTAAGTAACAGCAGCCAGATCAAACCAGAATGTACTAAGCTTCCATAAGCACTAGATACCCTAAAGATGTATTTTTTAATTATTCTGTTACATCTTTCCTCAAAGCCTTTAGTTCCGAACTTGCATGAAGGAAGGCTTTGTGGTTTTTTTCCCCTGACAAATCCCTAAAGCTCTTTGATAAGAGAGGAAGTAGCAATTGCTACAATGCATACATGTGTTTACAGAGCTATATTGTTCAAGAAAATCTGTGTGAATCACAGTTTTTATGTAGATGAACTCAACCTCTGAGCATCTGTGTCGGGAGGCTGTACATCTGGCTGCAGCTCCCATTTTAGGGCTTTAGGGAAAGTCTGGTGTGGAAAGTCTGTGACCCTCCTTCATACCACCCTGGTAGCAAACTGGAACCTGGGCTGGGTCCAATGTGTTCAGGCCTTGAGCTCTTCTGGTAAAGAAATACAGCTTTGACATATTATGTAAACAAACAAAGGGTGTTTGCAAACCTCTTTGTGGAGAAACAATTGATCTGTAACTGATGCTGCCTGCACAGTGTGTTTCTTCAGCCAGAAACTTGCCTGGAGGCCACAGTGACTTTGCAGGTTTCCCATGCTCAGGCGCCATCAGCCAGTGCTGGCTGTGAAGGAGCCCAGCTACACTGGTGCCAAGTGTCCAGACTTCTGGTCAGGATGTGAAGGGAGGTGCTGACATCCCTGCCAAATGCTTCCCTTTCACAGGGTCATCAGAGCAACCCTGTAATCTTCTCACCGTCCCACAGTGTGGCTGCCGACACTGGTGAGACCAAGCCAACTCACCTTTCTGCCTCTCTTGATCAAAAGTCCGGGCTGCTCAGACTTGATGTACACACCTGATGTGCAGAACCCAGGCAAAGTCCAAGACTCACCATATTTTCATCATATGCACCTGAAGAGAGCAATCTGCACCTGAGCACTGCCTTCAGACTGACTGCTGGCTTCACGATGAGAGTGGGCAGAGTACTTTTGAAAGAAAGTTGAGAAAAAGTCACTAGAAGATAAAAAATTAGCCCTTATCATCAATAAGATAGTAATGAAAAATCTGATCTGTGGACTTAAGGAAAAGGGAGGATGCTTTTAAATATGTCAGAAGCACCAGAATAAAAGATTGGTTTGGATATGAAGCTTGGCAAAGGTCATTAACTTATCAGTTACGATAAGTTGTTTGTTTCTTCTCTTTTGGATAAAGAGAATGATGGTGTCCCACTTAACAGCAACAACAAAATACTTTATATATTTTACTAGTAACTGTGAGGATGTTAAATGACAGTTATATATCTTTTTAAATCAGTAAGCATTAAAGAGTATTTAAAGAGTCAAAGAGTTCTTTTTGTTCTTACTGTTTGCTTTTTCACCCTTCTTGGGATGTTGGATAGAACAGCGAATGTTGTGCCATTCCTGGAGAAATACAGATGTCAAAGAGGTGGCTGTAAGTTGATTAGCTCTGTTTTGCAGGAAAAATCCTGGAAAGTTGGATCTGAGATAGAATTAGGATGGAAGCATAACTGATGTGAGTTGTCTTGGGTTTTGTGGAAATGAAATTTTGTCATGTGGAGGATATATTTTTTAGATGAACTGGAGGCTTGATTGATAAAGATAACCTTTTAAGGATGGGCATTAGTTATTTCTCTCAGTCCATTGTATTCTGATTCTATAACACTGCTGTAGACAAATCCTTTTTAGGAGTGGGATATGTCACACAACTTTAAAAAGTTACTGTCAAGGTTGAGAATTAATCCCTTAGTGACACTTCTAGTGTAATCCTGCTGGCAGGTGTTTGCAGTGGTTAAGACCAATTTGGAGGAAATGTAAAGTTACACTGGGAAAATTTGGCAGAGCCAAAGACTGGGGTGGTAAGGAGTAGGAGGGCCAGGTCAGTGACCTTGTCACAGGGCCCTTCTCTGAACGGTCCTTTACTGGATCCAAATCCAAAGTCGGGAATCTCAGAGATGACAACACAGATCATACTTTCAAGATGAGGATTATATTCTGCAAACTAGTGACTACAAAAAGAGCATTGGAATGAGGTTTGTAAAATCTCTGTGTAAAAGGGACCCTGCTTTGAGCAGCATTAACTGTGTGTGGTGTTCTTCCAGAGTCAGTGCTTCGGAGGTCTGGGGAGAAGTTTAAAGTGGTTCAGAGAGGTATGGCAAATATGGCTCAAGGTCTAGGAGAGCTGCCATACCATAAGGGATGTGATGAGCTCACTCTGGTTTGTATGGGCAAGAGAAAATTAAGAATGGGCTTTGACCAGTCTACAAGTACTGTGTGGGAACAAGGCTGTGAAGAGAGGCTGCTGAAACAGCTTTGGGTGGTGGAACTTGTTCTTTTATCTCACATGTAGGGGCTCGTGTTCACCAATCTGACCAATGACTGATTGTCCACCTAGAAGCAGTTGTTTATACACAGTGGTTTGTTAGTAGGTGGTTCACATGCAAATGTGGAAGGGCCTGCTGACAGTAGATGGTGCTTTAATTTAGCAGAAAAGGGAAGAATGCGATTAAGTGATTTGAGGCTGAAATAAACACATCTGTATTCAAAACTAGTAAGAGCTGGCATTCTAACAGTAAGTAGGAGAGGGATAGAGGGAAGTGTCTATAGCTTGCAGCCTTTGGATTTCAGCATAGTATTCGTCTTCAAAACATAAAATTAAGAAAAAATGGGGCTCAGGGACAACTAGGTAGAGAAATTACAGTATTTCACTCAGCAATCTATTGTTTAGGAGGTCAAACTTTCTTAACTGTAATCATCAAAAGAACGTATTTTCATCTGAAATCTCCCTTGGCCAGAATTGAACTATGTCTTTTTCCCTCCTGCAGCACCTTTTCCTTACAGATTTTGACAAAGCTATTACTGTCTTTGTCATTCAGTTGGGTATACTTGGGGCTGACTCTGCCCACCCTCCGTGACACAACATACTGCTTATGCCAGATCTTGCCTCTGCTTTCTCCTTGTCACCAGAACTGTATTTTTTTCCTGTGCCATTGTCTATAAAGTTCTTTCTCTGTTGTGATTTGATTAACACACACATCCACACTGCTTTGCCCCTTAGGGACATGAGCACTGGGATAATATGTCCATCTTCTTGAGGAGGTTTTTTCTTTTGGTAAAGCTGGGATCTGCAGTGAAAATTTATCTGGGCTGGAGAAGCTGTTCCTGAGTGTTTCCTGGTGCTGTTAATTCTGTGCGTATCTCCAGCTAATGGCTCTGTCAGCAAGGTAACCCTCAGTGGTTTAACTGAGTCTTTAAGTGCGCTCCAGCCCCCTCTGCAAAGGTGGACCCCACAGAAGTAGAGCTTTCCTCACACTGGCTCTTTAGACTGATCACGGTGAGGACAGCCTAGAAGAGACCAGTCAACTGTGCCTGGGACTAGGAAGGCCGCCTAACCCAGAGATCTGCTCCAAACAACTGATTGCCTTGGACCCTTTCCAAAAAAGGCTCTGCAGACACGTATTCCTTCAGTGAACTACCAGAGATGGAGGCACATTGCCAGAACAGCCAGCTGCATTTGGGATTAGATGGCTGGAAAGAAGTCCTCTCTCCGTCTTCAAAACGAATCACTTTTTAACATCTGCTGCAGAGAGTTCTTGTGACTCGCAGTTCCACGAGAAACGATTCTCTTCCTTCTCTTTCCTGTTTGTTTGTTAATTAAGGTTATTTTCCTTCCCTCTCCTCACCCATTGTGTTTCTATATATGTTTCCTACTGGACAGGAGTGTGTGGGGAGTCCTTTTTCTATCCATTTAGTGTTTTTCTGTCTCTAGAAGTCTCATGATAACTGCAGCAATTTTGCACTCAGCAAGGTGAGCACACCCCAGATAACCTGGCAAGATCTGCCTGCACTCAGAAAATTTCTTTAAGAGAGGACTTCCTCACTAAGCCTTTGGTTTATTGTTATTTCAGTGCTAAATGAATAATGAGAAGGTTTAAGTAAACAGATGGGTTTGATTTGAGCCCATCATATCAGGGGTGTGGGGGAAGAGGAGCTGCTTGTCCTGACAGCTCATCTCATTAGGGCCACACGTGTTGTGAGGTGTTGAAAGCAGTTCATCACGTGTAATGCCTGGGCATGGTGGGGTGAGCTGGGCAACAAGTGCATCTCTGTCCTCCCCTTAATTCTTAATATTCCAAAAGGTTTCCTGTAGTGCTCAGATAGGTGCAGCTCGGTGTGTTTGAAGTTATGTTACAAAAATCCCTTTCCTCTGTTTCTTCCACAGTCTCAGCTGCCGGCGATGTATTATTGTGGGAAATGGTGGAGTACTTGCAAACAAGTCGTTGGGGTTAAAAATTGATGATTATGATGTTGTTGTCAGGTGAGTCTTTGGCATCACAGTTTTCTTGTCATATATTCAGTTTCTGTATCAGTTCACATGCTATGCAGGCAATTGTTAAACCTACACTAGTGACAATATCCATTTGTATGGAAGCATTAACTAGTATGGGGGGGCATATAAATGGTGATCACATCAAAGGGTAAAGGCACTCCTCAAGCATTCCATTTTCCACAGCTGTTTGGGAATGTGGTCTCTCCTGTGATCCCACTAGAACCTTCTCTTCATAGCTCCATTCTAAAAGCTGCTGCTTTTGTGATGCCCTTAGGTGGTGAAGCAGTAAAATGTACTGTTAGACCTGCTCCCAGATGTATCCCCTAGGTAGCTCAGGGAAGTATTATTGGTCGTAAATGTGTAGCATTCCCCAGGACCTGCACTTCACAGGACAGGAAGAACAAAGCACGGTGCAGCATAGGCTCTTAGGAAGCAGTAGTAAGCCTCCATGAGTGAGGACCCAATAATGATTAAACACCTGTAGGTGCACCCTAGAAACTGTGAATAGTTTGCTTCTGTCTCACTGTGGATAATAACATTGAATAAGGGAGCAGAAGCAGAGTGGCATAGGAGTAGAAAGGACCACAGTCAAAGTTAGGACTTTGGGCTTTTGCTGAGGACCTGGATCATTGCCATCTCAGAATGCTTGAAAACGTGCTGATATATGAAATCACAGGTCTAGTCATAACTCTTAGTAATAAATCTGTCAAGTCAGGGAGGTGTTCTGGGTGACTGGAGATTGACAAACATAATACCTGTACTAATGGAGAGTGAGAGAGAGAGTGTGTGTGTAGGAGGGAGGAAGTCGTACTCCAGGGAGCTACAGACCCATTAGTCTGACTTGAAAAAAATGCAGAGCTTTGTAGCAGGTTCTGAATCATGAGTAACAAAATATGACAATGGTAAACAGGAAAAGTGGCATAAATCACGGTGTAAGTTTATAAAAAATGGTTTAATGTAGTCTTAGTTAGTATTTTTTTCCATAGTATGATAACAGATTTCATATTAAAGGGAATGTAACTGATAGCATCTTTCTAAACTTTAGTCAACCATGAGACATGGTGGCAAATAGCAAATTCTTAGCTAAGGTGAAAGAAAGAAAGGGATTAGTAAAAGAATTTAAGGCATAGTGAAGGTATCATTTAGCATGGTCTGCTTTCTCTCCCATGTGCTAATAATGGGCACATGAGGAAAGAATAGAACATACACAGAGTAATAAATACCCTCTAACCCTGGACAAAAAGACCAAGAAGATCCCTTTCAGTCCTTTGTTCCTGTGAATGGTTCCCTGCTTCCCCAGCACTGCTCTGGACACAGGGATGACTGTTCAGAACAGGATGAAACTTTTACAGCCCTTCTCCTAGTTTGTCCCACTATCAGTTGTTAGCAAAGAGCTCTTACTACTCGTCATAGTCTGGTGACTTGCAGTTATTTGAGCTGAATTAAAATTCAGTTATAGCCTTTTCTTGGGCTCAGACTGTTCAAAAAGTAGCAAGAGAACAGTTTAAATCCATCTGGACTAAGCCACCCACTAAGATTTACATCAGAAAGTCTACTATTTAATTGCCAAATCTCCACATCAGTAAATCTTAGTCAGTTTGCAAGCTGAGAGGATAAGAGGGCAGCTAAGCACCTGTGCTGTTTGTGGGTTGCATAAAGGAGAGAAAAGTCAACTGTAAAGGTTAAATGAAGCCAGGTGCTTGGATGTGGGACTGAGGAGGTGAGAGCAGACTCACCCAGAGAGCTGGGGAAGTCCCTTGTGTTACAGCATCCTTTTTCAATGGTTGCAAAACTCCTTTGAAGGATCAGATTTAGGACCTAGGATGTGAATTTTAAGGGGAAAAATGTGGGGCATTTGTGGACAAAGGATCGAACAGTATGTGGAGTCTTTTGATGCCTCATGTTGCCATGTGAGGATCGTTAATTGCAGAGCAAGACATTTTGATCTTGTGGTGAAGAGAGTCAGGTCAAGCTTTGACAGTTCTAAAACAGCTTGGAGTGAGTTAATTACTGTTTTTCTTTAACTGGATATTGTCAGATTTCAGTGCAGACATTATTCCCAGCTGTCACACTGCTTACCTGGCAGGAGCTTCTTGCAGCAGTGCTCTGAAATGCTTCCTTATAATAGATTGCAGACAGGGGAAAAGCAAGTGTGTATCCAGAAATTTGTGGTTAGAATGAGATAGGGATTCACCTGATGATGATACTTTAGCGATGTTTGAGAGGGTCTTCATGGTGCCAAGGTTAGGAGATAGTGTCTTTAAGCTCCTTATGTCATCAGCAGACACGGACAGAAAAACACTCTGAAACTTCTCATGGAGAAAACTGCCCATCTGTGAGGAGGCCTGGCAACCTAACTGAGGTTTTCTAAGATTTAGCTGTGTTTGTAACTGCCTGAGAAAGGTTACAGCTGTGTAGTGTGCACCTTTGTGAACACAGGTTGTGGCTGCCAGAACATTTCCTGCTCCATTGCCTGTGCTGCCCCTGGGGCACTGACTGCGGGGCTGACAGTGCTGGCTCCTTACATCACTATGACTCTGTCAGCAACTCACATGCTTTGCTGGAGACCTGAGTTCATTTTACTTGGGGAAATGGTTTGTTTTGTTTCCTGTCTAGATACAAAGTAGGGGTCCCGTGTTTTGGGAGCCTTAACAAGGTAAGCAGCAAAACAGCGAACCCAGAGCTGGGGGTGGGGAAAACCCTGCCAAAATGCTATACATTGACATTTGAAATTACTGCAGAGGCTAACCTTCCCCTCAACTTCGAGAAGACAGATGAAAATATGTATATCTGGCTTTCTTTACATAGTATTTAATTACATTTTTCTGTGTTATCTATAGAGCCACATGCTTTTACATTATGTAGGGTCATCTACCCCAAATAGACACAACACCCTGAAGTTTAAATCATAGAATCATAGAGTGGTTTGGGTTGGAAGGGACCTTAAAGATCATGTAGTTCCAACTCCCCTGCCATGAGCAGGGACATTTTCCACTAGACCAGGTTGCTCAAACCCTCATTCAGCCTGGCCTTGAACACTTCCAGGAAAATGGGAATAATGTCCATAGCAACAGTGAGTGATGTGTGAATGTGCTATCAGCAACAGAGGAAAGAGCAAGGGAGCAGGCTGGCTGGGAGCACTGTTTTTGCAGGCAGTCAGGTCTAGATACCTCAAAGTCAAGGTGCAAAGTGCGGGTTTATAAACCATGAAAAAAGGCTTCATGTCCTGTATAAATTGTGGTGGTGGTGATACCTAAGTTGTTTTCTTTTTTTTGTATTTTATTCCTAATGATAAAGTATTTTTACTAAAAATACATAGGAATTTATTCTCCTTAATTCTGAATAGAATTTCAGATTTTATACAGAAATTTTCTTCTACTAAAAGGTTTCCCACCTAAAGTGCTTACCCAGGCTGAAAAAGACAAATCCAGATCCTCATTAACATTCCTACATGGAAAAATTTGCAGTCCATAAGCATTTTCCAGTATATTGAACTACCCCAAGTCAAGAAGGTTGCAATAATTCAAGCCGGCAATGCTGTTCCATCAGGGGCTGCTGTTTGATGTCAGCAAGATTTGTATTCCAAGTTACTTAAAATTTCCTCAGCTTTGGGTTTCTAGTTTTGAATAGAAGTTCCGAATAACTGTAATGTCATGAAAGTCATCATTGCTGTGACGCCAGAGCAGTTTGGTTTTTGAAGGGAAAAACTTTGTCCCTGAGGGGTATTTTAACAAAAGCAAAGCTAAACACATAGCATTCCCTTAGATCAGGGTGCCCAAGAGCAAAGCTGTGTGTCTGCTTGGATGTTTTCAGAGTGGGATGCACTTCCACAGCAGAAACTCCTCCGAGTCAGTGAGACCGCAGTGGTGCTGAGCCCTACCCCAGCTGTGCAGCCCAACCTCTTCCTTTGAGCTGGCATTGCAGGGCAGCTCACCTCCTGGATGGGCCAGTTCGGGGAATTAAACCAGGTGGAGATTGTTCCTTTGGTTTTTTTAAAATTATTAGCTGGTTTAGTTCCCTAAACAATCTCACTGCAGGTGAGATGAGCAGTGTAAGCTCTGGACTGGGGTAGGATCATGAGACAAGTTTCAGTCTGCTTAAACTGCCATCCTCTATTTCAGCCCAGCCCTGCAGAATTCAAGTAAGATAACCCGGGAGCGATGGCATGTTAAAATATTAATGCTTAGCTTGTAACTCTAATATGTAAGGATAATATTTTTCAGTTTCCTTTTCTAAAGCTTCCAACCCAATTTAAATCACAAGAGTGCACATGCAGAAATGGTTTGCATTATATTCCATGAAATCATTTAAATAGCTTTTAATTAAAATGTTGTCACTTGGTATAAAGCTTCATAAATATTTGTGATTAAGAACTGCAAGAGTTAACATTTGCTGCTGTAACAGCTGCATACAGGGAGCTCTTGCCCAGCAGTGATTGCTGTATCATCAACATGCATGAGTGTAAGTGGGAATCCATGACAGTGTCTTCTCTGGTTGCCCTCCAGGCTGAACTCTGCTCCAGTGAAGGGCTTTGAAAAAGATGTGGGTGGCAAGACAACTCTCCGGATCACATATCCTGAAGGTGCAATCCAGAAAATGGAGCAGTATGAGAAGGATTCCCTGTTTGTTCTGGCAGGATTCAAATGGCAGGATTTCAAGTGGCTGAAATACATTGTTTACAAGGAGAAAGTGGTAAGAACGCTGTCAAATAACGTTGTGAAGGTCACTAAACGAGAAATGGTGAGCAGACGTGATATCACAGTCATATTTGCCACATTTCAGTCTGAGGAGAGTTCCTCTGTGTCCTGCTGCATTTATTATTAAGTGAAGGCTTTTTTTTACCTCCATGGACTTCAGCTTTAATTATGTTTTACAAAGACGTATCACTGTAACCTGACCTTGCATCACAGAGAAGGCTTTCTATTCAAGATTTTGTTAGTGTGTACTATGAACAATGAATTTAATCTTTATTTATTTTAAAGAGTATATAAAAGGACCAGGTTTTCCATGGATTTTCTGGACTGTTACAATTTAAGAGCAAAGGAAGGAAAAGAGCAACGGCAAGGGGAAGAAATGGGAGTCTGGGGACAAGGATGTGATGGCACAGGAGGGGAGGAGGAGACAGCAGCAGCAGAACTTGTTGAAAAGACTACAATCCACAGACTTAATGTGACCTCCTGAGTAGCACAAGCCATTATATTTTGCTCAGTTATTGCTGTACTGAGATTCGTTATTTGTGTTTGGCTAAAGAATCACCCAGAGAAACATTATCAAGTCCAATTTTAAAACACTGAAATGGTGAATACACCACTTTTCCCATGTAAATAGTTTGTCCCAATCAGTTGCATTAGCACCCTTCTGAAGTACCGTGGACCTATTAGTAGTCAGGATTGTGCTCTGTAATTCACCCATCCTAAATGGGATCAGGTTGTAATCAGTGACTTCTCATTCAGTTGTTTGTCCTTATCTGTTGTCATGAAATCCAGGATAAATGCCCTCTATTTCAGTATAGTTCTTGTTTTACAGATCTTATATATCTGTTTTCAAATGTTCTTTAATGATTTTTCAACAAATAACCAGACAAACAGATTAATGGTAAGAGGATGGGATGTTATATTGCCTGTTTAGAGTCAGAGAAGGGAGGTTGGCAGCTCACCATATACAGAAAGAAACAGTCTGGGTATATAATTGTATATGGTTGTTAAATAGATGGCCTTAAGGGCTCATACTTTGCTCTTGTCTCACGCTGGCACCAACGTGTGGTTATTTCCTTGGTACTAGAGAGATGAAGTTATCTGATAGCATCTAGGCAGGCACAGGTGGGCTTTCGTAACATGAAGAGTTGAGTCAGAAGTAATTTTATTTGGTTTATGTCATGCTCTTGTTCTTCACTCTGGGCAAGAGAAAGCCCTGGCAGTGTCAGTGCCCTGCAACCTGAATGCAGTTGTAGACACTCCTGGTGTTCAGCTTGAAGTTCAAAGGATAGATGGTTTACTTCAAAGTTAATTGAATTTCCACCTGATGCTTGCAGTCACACAGTCATCACTAGATTCTAGTGTGGTATCCCCTGCTCCTGCAAAGATGCAGTGAATAGTTCATTAGAACTTGCTAGAAGACTGGGAAGAGCAATTGCAGTAATCTTAACTGAGTGCTTCGGTGCCCAGTTTGGCAGAGAGCAGAAAGAACTTGAGCTTCTTGCATTGTGTGTTCCTTCCATGTTCTTATGGTTGGCTCTTTATCCTTTATTTCTTTGGAATAAACATTCCATTTTTTTCAGTTCTGGTAGGTGATGTTTTCCAGATCTCTTAATTCCTGTTGTTTGGAGTTTTTTTAAATGCCTGCAGTGGATTCATCTTTTTCTTAAAAAGCAGTGCCCAAAAATGTACAGAGTACAGCAAATAGAGAGGAGCAAACAGCTACTTCACCAGCCCCGCAGTTCTCTTTCTTTATATGCTTGCTGTTTTGACTGCCTTTTCCGCAAGGGCATGGGACTGGAGGTGAGTGTCCAGTTCCTGGAGACTCCAGGCCTCAGGAAGGGCTGAAGAGCAGCTGCCTCCCCAGCTCCACACCCTGTGCTTGTGCCATTGGCTCCTCCTGCCAAAGCGCAGCACCGCGCACTTGTCCATACTGGTTCTTTCTTCCAGAACACTTCTCCAGTTTGCCGAGTTCCTTTGGCAGAGCATTCCAGCATATCTGCCTTTCTTTCCAGATTCATGTCCTCTGCAATTGAATATACATACTTTTTACTCCATCATCCAGGTTGATAATAAAAACACTAAACAGAGTTGTTTCCTAGGCAGACTCCAAAGTAATAACATCCTTCCATTTCTACTGTGAGCCCACTAAGAACTCCTCCTGGATAGTTTTTTGGCCACTTCTGAACTTGTATCACAGTAATATTGTTAATAACATTTTTTGGCAAGTTTGTGGAAGTGATATGTCAGAAGCCTTATTGAATTCCAGTTCATGTCTTGCTTCTTCCCTATGATGCTTTTTTACCTGTATAAATAAATACTTTTTTATTTTATCAATAGTGATTCACTCTTGACAAATCCACCTGGATTGCTACTCAGTCTTTGTTATTTTTTTCAGGTACTTACAAATAATTAATCTTGCTATTCTGATAATAAAATATTTTTTGCCTTCTTAAGGCTAGGCACTACTTTTGTCCATTTTTCAGTCCTTTGACACCCTACCTGTTCTACACAGGTTCCCAAAAGGAATCGCTGCTGGTTTTTGAGGCTGCTGAGCCAGTTAGTTGAATACTTTAGGATGCAGCCCAGGTGACTGGTAAACATGTGTCTTGCCCTCTCTGTTCTGATCTCTGTTTGAGGCTGAGATCCTGCTGTCACTGGCTTTAGCTGCAAGCAGGTGGCCAGCACAGCTGCTTTTCCTAGTGAAAACCGATGCAAAAAGTGCTGTCTCTTAGCTAGAAGAAATGACCCGATGGAGAACCAGCAGTGCTATGGGAATAGGATGTAGGCGTCTGTTTGTTCTAGTAGTGACTGTTAGTGTTTTTATCAGTGTGTGGTAAGTTCAAAATGACAAATGCCTGCCCAGTGCTCTCTGTGGAGAGTTTCTGTTTCTCTCTCAGCTGATTTTTCCAGAGAGAAGGGAGTTGCTTCCTTTCATGGATGCATCTAGAGGCACTTGCTTCACCTAGGAGCTCTCTAGGCCACTGTTGCTTATTCCTTATCTGACAATAGGCCTGTCCCTCTGCGAGACTTCATCCTCACTGCAAAAAAGTGGATACAGTCAGGAGTCTGCCCTCAGGACAGATATACAGGAAGTGGAAGCATCCTGCAGAAGAACATGACTGCTGTGTAAGTGGACATGTTCCTCAAAAAATGGGCCAAACTCTGCCCTCTGATGTTTCCTTTGCCCCTGAATGTTGATGGCAACTGCATGTGTCCGTGGTACAGTCACAGGTGGGGTATGAGACCTTCTGAAATCCTTCAGGCACCAGACCTGGAGCTGCTTGAACCTGCTTGACCAGAGATTCTGGGCCAGGTACTAGGATTTTTGCTTAGTCCTCTCTCAAGTTAGTGAAATCAAAAGGAGTTCATCTGAGAAAGAGTAGATGAAAGGCAAAGGGCTAGTTATTGTTGGGGTCAGTGGTCAGCTAAGCTTATTCTCCCTGCAGCTGAGAGGGATTTGCTCTGTGTTATGTTAGTCTTTTGGCAGCACTTGCATACTGAAGAAGGGATAAATGCTTTGTAGAGAGGAGGATTTTCAGGAGATGTTATAAGGAAAAAGAATCAGTGTGGTACAGAAGCAGCAGCAGAATGGTGAGGCAGAGGATTTAATGTGTTACATACAATCTGGTACAACAGCCTTCCAGAGGTCTGCATCATGCCTCAGTGCCATGGGAGGCACTATATCCAAAAAGAGGAGCAATGGAATATGGACCAAAGAAAAAGTATAAGCTCCGCTGCTTTTTATTTCACCCTACAGCAGAAATATCTGGAAGCAAATAAAAACTTGAGAGAAAAGATGAATCTAGAAAAAGGACAGGTTTGGCTAAATATTCACCATCAGCAGCAAGACAAAGGCAGTCCCCATCACAGAGTTCGGGGTGAGCTGACACTCAAAATTGCAAGTTGGGGCAGTACTGTATCACTGAAGGGTATGGAGATGTCTTTAGGAAGGGGAAAGGTGGGTGAATCTGAGTGACTGAAGCCCTGATAATCTGATGTCACTCATTTGGCAAGCATTAGAATAAAGGAGAAAATAATTGTACTTGTTGTAAGTGAACGGGGGAAAAGGAGTGTGGGATGGAGAAAGGTGACACGGTTAGCAGAGGGGAGGATTGCACCGTGCTGACCTAATATGTCAGTGTGCAAGTGGAAGGGAAGTGGGCTGGAGTCCCACAGCCTGCAGTCGTGTGAACCCATGATTATTGCAGAAGGGTTGCAGATATGAGTTGTTCGTGCGTCTGCAGTGACTGGTCTGGCAGTGGTGACTTGCAGTCATTGCTGCAAGAGCCACTGACACTTCCAGGCACCCCTCATCTGATGAAATGGCTGCTGCTAGTTTGTCCCCAGAGGTGGATTACTCATGGACAGGCACTCAGGAAAGTTACACTCTCTCCTGGACTGTTCTTTTTGCCAAGAGACATTACCCATACATACTATGATCCACCCTGCCTGCTTCCCACTGTTGTACCATCCTGCCTCACTCTGGGTCTCTCACTGACTGAAGTTCTTCCTGAATACCCAAAGTACCAGAGCAATTATAGGGAGAAGGAAGTTTGGCCATATACTGCTCTTCTCTATTAAAACATTGCTCAAAAGCTGAAGGTTTCTCTATTGCATGGGGAGTAGATGCTTCCTGAAACAAAGAGGGCACGCAGCCTGACACTGAGGCTGATCCCAGGGTGGATTTTTGCCTGTCATTAGTGAATCAGAAGGAGCTCTCTTGCTTGCTAGGGCTCACTTCCCTGAATGTCTGGCACATGGTGGTAAAGCAGCCAAGTGAGGGCAAAGGTTTCACTAGAAATTGGCAGCTCATGAGTTTCCTTCTGATGTAGTAGTGAGCCCTCAAATGCTTCCAGCAGGAATCTCTGCAGCCTTTGCCAGGAGGAGTCACTTGTGCAGTAAGAGCCTGCGGCACCTTGAAGCTCTCTTTGGTAGTGAAAGTTACAGGAGCGAGTGAGCACCTGCCCGCGAGCGGGGCCAAGTTGGGTTGTGTGTCCCTTGCAGGGACATGCCTCTGATGACTTGCACATGGCACTGATGCCATCTGAAAAGCAGTCATCCTGCAGCAGATGTTGAGACTGCAGCAGTAGGCATGACATAACCTCTCCTCTTTGTCGCAGCACGTGACTGCTGCTTGTGGAGATCTTACGGATGTGGCAGCAGTGGAGATTTTTTTTTTAACCTTTTATTTGGAAGCTACAGTTCTGCTTTAAGTCAACAGGTTACTTCTAGTCCTGCTAAAATGTGTGTTACAATACCTTCCTGCCTTGATCAGCCTGTGTTACTGTGCTAGAGCCAAGGCAGAACTGCTGCCAGAGCCCTCACTGTCTGCTGAGCTTTTGTTTAGAGCTTCTCTTCTTCCATTAGTTAATGGCCTTGTCACGCTATGTGTTTGCTAGGGCAGACTGTTACAGCCTCATAGTTCACTGTGGATTCCTTGGATTCTGAAATAGCCTAGCATGTGGGCTGTTTTGCATCCCTGAAAAAAAAACAAACCAACAACTTGAGGAGCAACCATGCTCCACCTATAGACTTGAAGACAATCGAGAGGCTGTGAATCTGTTCTTGCTGTCCAGCCCCAAGGAAATCTTCATCCATGTGCATGTATTTCCAGCTTGTTTGGAACTTGAGCCCAGCACTTGAGCGCATGGTTTCTCTGGGTCTGGGCTAGAGAGGGAGAACTTGTTTTTTCCAGTGCTGTCACTCGCCTTTGGTGACAAATGGAGTGGCCACTGCCACTGGCAGTTTCACTCCAGAGTCTGCTTCTGGATTGCAAATATTTTAATTCCCTTTCATCCTCCCAGGAGCTTGTTGCTTTAAAATATTTTGTATACAGTTGGTCTTTTCAGTTTTTAAAGGACTGTGAGATAGAATCCTCATCTGTTTTTGGTGGAGCTGTAAATCCACCACTAGTTGTCTTAATGTATTATGAATGCAAAGCTTGGTTACAGATTTGTGATGCCTGATCCTGTCCTGATACAGAGCTCTAGCCCATCTGCTTAGAGAAATGCCTGGGTAGCCATTGCCTTGTGTTCTTCTGCTCTCCTTGGACTGAAGTCGAAGGGACAGAAGCTGGACTTGCTGCTCCATCATAAATGAGAAGAAGCTTTTGAATTGGGAAGTCAGCTTAAGGGTTCTCCCATTTCTTTCATGAATTTGAGTTTTCACATAAACAGTAATTTATAACTAATCCCTTCAAAAGTATAATACAGGAAGGCATGGCTGGTGAGTAAGACAGCTAATGTGCATAAAGGACATGATGAGGCTTGCACTGGGGAAGAGGCAAGAAAGCCTTTTCAGTGGTGATTGGCCTGTGGTCCTAGCACACTGTGCAAAAGGCCATTTCCTCTCACAGACTGTGGGGATATTTTAGGAGGAATTGATAGCAGAGAATATTTTATCACATCAGGATGGTTCAGTCCCTCAGTCAAGGCAGCTGAACTGTTACTAAAGGTTAAAGCAGAGAAAATGCCTTATAATAAAGTGAAAACACAAAGCAGGCTCTTCTGGCTCCTATCAAGTCTCCAACTGAGAAGAGGTGGGAGAGTCTGCATGATGTATTCTGTGGAGAATATTCCATATTCCTTTGACAGAGAGTAGCTGAGAGGTAGTTTGTCTTTCTGGGATGATTCTTGGGACAACATTGATTTTTTTTTTTAGGTTTTGTTCTCTCTCTGGCTGTGCAGAAGGCCAGGCCGTACTGCCCGAGGAGTTGTGGTCCCACTGTCAGGACTTGCCCCCTCTGTGCAGTGCGTTGGTGGGAATGGCCCAAAATAACCAAGGAAGACTTGCATACAAAGAAATAAATCCTTCTCCGTGACTAGCCTAGGAGATCAGAGCAATTTCCAGAAGACATAAGGAGAAGTATGAACACTGGTTCTTTATGAAGGAAGGTGAGCCAGTTTTTTTTCCAGCCATAGTTAGAAGAGAGGCTGGAAGATATATAGGTATGCTATACAAAACCTTGTCCCTGCTGACCAGTAGATACAAAACCTTGTCCCTGCTGACCAGTAAATGGAGGAGACCTTAGTTCTGTATTGTACAGCTTTTAACAAGCTTTCAGGCAGCACTGTGGTGAGGACCATACAGGAACCTCAGTAGACAAATGACCCAGTTTGCAACATGGGTCTTGAGGGAGACTTTCTGGACAGATTCCCAGGGGAAGGTTGTTGGTATGGAAAGTGCAGGCTGGAGCTTGCCCTTCATACATACCTGCATGCAACAGTGTAATAAGATTAGGCAGGTCACTACATAGCTGAGAGCTGTTCCCACCCAGGCATGCTTGGTGTGTCTGTAACTACACTGTCTGGCATCGGCTGGTGACAGGGGCTGCTCCGATGCCATCGCAGTGTGCCTTCGTAGCATTTCACATTATCAGATGGATGCATGCTGGACAATAAAACTTGTCCACCTGGATTAAATAGTCATCAATATCTGGAAGTTTGTAGCCACATTGACCTAAGCTTCTAGGGCATATGAAGAAAATAAAAACAACCCTATGTACACTGTTTTCTGTGTAATTCCAGGTATCAAAAGTTTGCAAAGTATCTATATTTGTAGGCATAACATTGATTACCCCAATCTTAGACCGTTTCTCCTTCAAATTCAAATAAAATTATTGGTGTGCCTGCCCTTCCAGTCATTCCCACACCATGATTGTTTTTGTCCTTTTTTTTTTGTCCCTTGATTTGCTTACTATTACCTAACTCAAGTCTTCCTTGCACTATACTTTTATTAAAAGATGAGAAGCATTTATTTATGCTAGGCTTTGGTAGTCCTTAAAGAACCTTTATCCCCCATCTGCCAGGACATTTTCATTTCTGGCTCAGTAATCCTAGCTGTGACATGAAAATCAGAGAGCTCCAATTAGATTTTTATTCTTATTTAGTTCTTTTTCCTTCACATTGTTCTTAAATGAAGAGACACAAGCAGAACTTACCCCCTGAAGAGACTGAATCATTGCCCTAGTAGTCCATCCTTTCTGAGATTGCCTCACCATCCTGCTTTATCCTGAGACAGTTTCTTCCTAAAATTGTCATCACGCAGTCTCTTCTGATGCCTACTGCCATCCAACTGACAGTTGCTGCCCTTCCCTGGGTATTTAATCACTCCTTTCTCCTTCATCCGTGACTCAACCACAGTTAAAAGAGATGGATAATTTAAAGAGTTGCAGTTATTCCACATCTCTTCTTTTGAAA
Source organism: Caprimulgus europaeus (assembly GCA_907165065.1). Next base: position 11,931,515 of record OU015534.1, on the reverse strand, counting down.
AGCCAACATGAGCAAGGGCCAACTGAAGAGGTAGCTCAGCTGTCTTGAAAAAGCATCGGGAAGGTGCTCATGTTGCACTCGCCCGCTTTGGCAGGCTCTGGCAATATTTACACATCAATATTATGCAAATCCTGGTAGGTGCATTTCAAGGTCATAGTGCATGTAAGCTCAGGTTATACTGGTTAGCTGCATTGATCAAAGATAGGCTTGGAATATCTGAGGCAATGTAAAGAAATTCATTCCAAATCTGATGTTGTTCTTAATGAAACACACAATTCCATAAACAGGAGAGCTAATGAAATTACCCGATTGCCTGTGGATTTATGTCCTCTTCCATCATGCCTCCCTCTTGGACCACAATACTCTCAGATTTCCTCCACCTCATAAATACCCAGTATGCTCTCTCCTCTCTTTTATCCCTCGCTACTGCCTGGTGGCTGCATGCTGGCCAGACATGCATGTTCACTGGCCCATACATACGTGATTGGGCACCTGGCAGACCAGATGAGCAGATAAATGCTGAGCTCGCACGGCATCATCTCCACCTGGTCTCACATGCAGACATGTGGGTGTCTCTTCCATCTGGTCATACATGGCTTTACCACCAGTGCAGCCCATGTCTGCTGAGGATATTGCATTGCCCACATGTGCAGCAGATGTTCCTCCACACTGGAGCACTGCTTTGTGAATCCAGCACGTGGAAGAAGTCACAGAACATCGTCAGCAGTGAAACTGAGACTTTGCCCAGTGGGTATCAGCTATTCATGCAAGTGTTAGTAGAATAAAGATGTTTGGTGTTAACACTTCAGTAAAGAGCTACAAGAATCATTTGAAGTCTGCAAAGCCTCCCCTAGTCCAAGAGATTTGAGTTCAATTTATTTAGCTTATGCATGAGATTCTGGGGAGATTTACTTGTAGTATCTCTCTAGCTACCTAGAGGGAACATTTATTCTGAGAAGACTTTTTAATTTAGTAGGCAGAAGTATATCTGAAGCTAGGCAAACGACTGAAAAAGGCAGCACATTTATATCAATATAATTATTTTTGCTACATCTGCCCTACGGCTTGATGAATTTGCTCTTGAAGTCTTAAAGTCAAGACTGGACATCTCGATAAAGTTTCACTCAAGCAGCGTGAAAGTAAAGGACTGGAAGGAGAAGTTGCAGATGGAGGAAGCACTGCTCTCTCATGGGCAGGATGTCCAAGAGGATTGTCAGCAGGATCTCTCCTGGCCTTTTTGAGCAGTGCTGATAAGAATTAGCACTGTGGTGGCTAGGAGCTGAAAGTAGATAAAGTCAGCCTGGAAAGATGTAATTTCATATAAATTTGTGTTTATAACACTCAAGTGACGTACTTGCAGAGGTGAGCACTGACTGCTGACATCCTTTTCAGAAATACAGACTTAGTCCAGTGTCTGGGAAAATTCTGTTTGCTGGGAGCCCCAGGATGGGGCTGCACTCTTGTGTTGCCTTCTCACCATCCTGTTCTGTGACTCCACCAACCCCTGTCCTCACTCTCTCTGACCTGGTTGTTGACTGTGAGGAGCAGGACAGCAAGCCAGTAATACCCTTGGTAGCTTTTCATGAAAGTAAATTATTTGCTTCACCTAGTCATCTTCAAGGGTCGCAGCAAAATTTTCTCTTCCTGGGGCACAATTAGCAAGATCTGTTTCTGCATCCCGAGGAAGAAGGCTTCATGGAGTCTCAGAGGTGAGCAACCTGCAGCATAACAAAACTCCCCAGAAGAGCCCTTCAGAAAGCATTGCAACACCACAGGATGCTGTGAGTTCATGCATGTGTGGTGTGAAGACTCACAGAGCAGGAGAAAAACACTGATTTAATTTTGGAAATAAAATCATAAGCTTTCTATCAGTGGCTGAACAGAGACTCCCCTTTCACAGCTCCAGGAATTTTGCTATCTGCATTTTTTTTCTTTAAACTTTAAAAAAAAAAAAAATCTGAACAGTAAATATTTGTCCAAGATGTGTAGTTGTTAATATGATCCAGTCTTCAGTCATTTTGAATGGTGTCATGATGACAGATGTTAATTCAGAAAGGAATAGATTGGACGATTTATGCCTGAAACACATGTGTTCCTTGGCGAGCTCTGAGGATTGCTTGCATAGTTAGTGCTGTCTGAGCAATTTGTAACGTTTTCTCTCCCTCGAAGCACTGAGGGCTCCAGGACAGGGGGTTGACCTACATCTCCAGTTTGCTATAATAAACACTGAGGTAACTAAACGCCCCATGTGCTTTTATCTTCCTAAATTTATCTCTACCCCTGTGCTCCAGCTGTGTGTGGTGCTTCTGGTTCTTCCCAAGAACCACGAGAAAAGAGGATGCTCCTGTGTGTGTGGGGTGTGAATCCCTGACCTCCTCCCCCTTTGGATTCAGCTTCTCTCCTACCTCAGCACTCACAGTTATTTAATGTGAACACTTGTCCTGACAACAGAAGTTAAAATAAAGCAAGTTATGTGAAGGTAGTAAGCAAGAGAGATTCTGGGAAGACCTCACATTGTATTTTTACAGTTGTGAAGTTATGGGATGTGTCTAGGATTTTTCTTCTCTTCTTAGTTAAGACCAGGTTTGTAAAAGTGTTAGTATCTTATTTTTTATTTATTTTTTTAATCAGAGACATAAAATTGGAGGAAAATGGCCAAGCTGTTGAATGCACAAGGCTTTCAGTCGATCCACTTGGAAGTTTTTCTCAGCTGGTCCATCAGTTGTATTCTGGCCATTTTCCATTAAATGAACTTTGCCCAGGTAATCAGCACTTTTGGAAAAAGCTCTTTAAATGTAAATGTTCTGTTTGAATTACAGTTTATTTAAATTCTCATCTTTTAAGGATATTAAATAATGTTACTTAAAAATGCTCCTTTTGTAAAACAGCTATTATAAATGCAAGTCTAAAAAATAAAGCAGGGCAGGATCTTCCTGGCATCTTCCCAACCTCTTGTTATTTTGACCCTTCTGCTTTCTCCTCCTAAAGGCTGCTGAATAATTTGTATATATTCTATATGAACACTCAGTGAACATACAAATTATTTGGCTTCTTGTTTCAGCAAAGATGCCAGAATAGGAGAAGACAGATTTTCTGTGTACTCTTGCTGTAAAAACAATGTGAAAATTTCCCTAGAGAGTCACTGTTAGATAAATTCTGAAAGCAATGAGGATTTTTAGGCCATAATTCTTTCTCTGGTGATCCTTTAGCTTTTTTTGTTGTAATGTGCCAAGAGTTTAGTCTAAATATGTGTTGTTTAATGAGTTGTTGTTTGTATTCAAACTCATGAACTAGTTCAGCTCTCTAAAAAAAACTTCACTGATGGGTGTCCTCAGATGCCCTGGGATGCCCTCGTGCTTTGTCACTGGAGCCTGCAAAGACAGCTTTTTAATTTTTGTATTTATTTTTTTTCTGGAGGCGTGCTGTTTTAAGTGGAGCAGGTAGCTGTGCTTATAGTTGGAATCACCCTATGTTTTCTGTCATAGGCAGTGGGGAAAATGCTCTGTCATTTTATCACGCTGTCATCTTTGAGTCGATGTTTTCCGTGCCACGTGTTTGGCAGAGCTGGAAAGTTCAGCTAAAATAACTTAGCTGTCTCAGGATGAGGCTACTGAAAATGAACAGTTTTATCTATGTTTAAAAAGATAAAAATAAAAGAATAGTGTCACACCCTATTTTTCTGAGATTCTCTAATTCTTCAGGGCAGTGGCTGGGAATTGGTTTCCGTGTGTTTCCATGGCAGCCTGCTGTGGCTCCCGCTGTTCTGTGAAATCCCATGGCTCCGACTGATGTTCCACAGGGGTTGATAGGTGCTGGCAGTGCTGCCTGCGCTGGGCACGGTCTGTCCCACCAGGCCTCCCCTGCCCTGCCTGCGCTGGTCAGATGCCCTTCTGGTGTGGTTAGTTGGGATGCAGCAGCTTCTCCTGGGATGTAGGAATAAAATAGGTTTTCTGCAGGGGGGTTGGACTAGATGACCTTTGAAGGTTTCTTCCAACCCAATACATTCCATGATTCAACTCCTTCTCCACAAAGTGATTGGGGCATGAACTGGGAGCAGGGAATCTCTCCTGGACTCTCAGGAACCCCTTCTCCTGCCAGCCACCTGTGCAACCTGGAGGAGCAGTAGCCTGGTCTGGTGAATGGTGAGAGAGCAAAGCAGGAGGTTGGAGGTTGAAGAGTGATAGGCACTGGGGACATCAGAGAAGGGAAGCATTTACAACCAGCAAGGAACTCCTCAAACACTTGCAGGTTTGTTAGGTGTAAGTGGTTCAGGAACTCTATAAGAGAGTGCATTTTTCTTTCTCCTCTAACAGCTGATCTAGAATACAATAGCTTACTGGAGCTTGTAGTTGCCCTTAGACAACTGTGTCCTGGGTTTAACTGCTCCATTTGATGGAGTTCTTCTTGAGTTTATTTTTTTTAAACATACTTACCCTTTGAAACTTTTTAAAGAGCTTTATGGTTATAAAAATCAAGCTGCTGGAAGTTAGGAAAAGGCAAAAAATAACATTGAGTTTTCAGCATTAGTTCAATTCTCCTGTGCAGATGTTACCCTTAATTGCATAATTGCATCCTGGCTCTTTTAGAACACATCTGTCTATCTAGTGGAGAGGGAAGACTGAGACTCAAACTAATTCCTGTAATGCAAGACATTCAGCCTTGGTGTGTGTAGTTACAGGAGCTGTAGAACATGTTGTGGATAGGAGATGGAAAAGGAGAGGAGAAAGAATAGTCTTCTGATCACAGACACTCAGGATTCTTTTTGAAGAGGTGGTTCAACCTTTACCTGATGTGATGCTGAGCAAGTTAGTCCAGAATTTTCCCCAAACACATTTAAGTCTCAGGGGGCGGATATGCAGGAGAGCTGGGTGTTCAGCATCAGCAAAGCCAATGGAGTTGTACTGTGAGCTTAACAAATGTTCTGAAAATGCAGCATAAGGTGTCTGAAGTAGAGTATCAGGAGGCAATGGAAACTGTGGGCATGTATCTTGTCTGGTTTTTTTCCCTGTAAAGTGGTGTAATACATGCCAAATATTGCAGAAATGCTCTGCATATGAAAGTATTGTTTGCAAAAAACTTAGATATATGGTGATATAAGAAAATTCTTGTGGGAAAATTAGAAAGTCACTGTTCACAACAGAAATCCTTCAGAAATCTGAAGTTGTAGGGCTGTCCTACTTCAGCACTTACTAACACGTGGATTTGGCCTCTCAGGCCTGGTGTTCTTTTAATAGATGTTATACAAGTATGACATTTCATAAAGTATGTCATAAAAATAATAGCGAAATAAAGGAGCTAGTCTCTTATGGGAATAAAATACTCTGTAAATAATGGTGATTATTTATAAGGGTTTATAAGGGATTATAAGTATAAGGTCTGTCTTTGGTATTTTTCTAAAACTGTACTACTTTAGATTTTTTTTCATTGAAGGATTATTATTATTATTCACAGACAAAAAAACCACAACACAAACATAAATTATCTAAATCCATTCCTTTTACTAAAAACTTCCGTCTTTCTTAAGATATTTCAAAACAGGAATATTTCTTCAAATTTTGGCTCAAAATCCTGCTTACATTTTGAACAAAAGATTCTGTACTACAGTCCATCCATCACCCTGTTTGCACATAGAACAAACACGTCTTCTGACACACCGTATGTGAGCTATCACTTGTGCTTTGACTTGTGAAACAGTATTCATCAGAATAATCTTCTGTATTTTTATGCAGCTCATCTGACATGTTCCAAGTTCTATTTTCTTCACAGGACAATCTCTTTTTCAACAGCATTTTGTTATCTTACAACTGTGAAATGTATTTTGTTCTCAGTTACATGGATAAAACCATATAAATACATTTTAAAAGAAGGAATTCCTTTTCATTTACAACACAGCATAAAAATACATTTGCTCTCCTGACTCTTTAGAGCTGGTCTTGGCCTCGTGCTCCCTAGTCCTGTGAATCATAAGACGACAGTTGGTATTAGACCAGCAACACAGGAGGCCCATGTCTGTCTGTATTTAGGTTAGCTGTAGCACTCAGTTACATAGGACAAATGAAGTTTGAAATTCAGTAGGCCTATCTGAATGTGCTTTTCTGCTTATTCGTAATACATGCTTCCCGGTAAACAGGGCAGAAACTTCCTACTGGCAGCCAAGGGAATGAGCACGTTGCTGAGTTTTAGCAAAGTGATGTGTAACACACCAGTGCACCTTCATGTCCCAGCTGGCTTTTGTCACCTCTGAAGTTGCTGCTTTCTGAGACGGTATCTGTGGACGGGGCAGCTTCCAGTTTCACGTGTAGCCAGGGTGCCATGTCGCTTACATGTCTGGCACAAAGTTTAAAGTCTGCAACTGATACTTGGAATTAAGTTTCCCTTCTCTTGTGGTTTTCAACTTGGTCATCAAGCCTAAGAAACTAATCTCTAGCCAACATAGTGAAGTATTAGCTCAAGTCTACCAGTGAAGAATAGTTAGATTTTTGCATTAAAAAAACCCCAGACTCTAGTAATACCATATATTGAAGTGCTTTTGTCTCCATCATCTTTTGCTGTTCTTTGCTGCTGAAAACACTAGGTAGAAAATGTATTTGGGTTTCACACTGAGAAACATTAGTAAAAGCTAAATTTGGGGAGTTTACAACCTGTCAGGAGTTCTCTTGGGTGCTGTGAGGATGTTGGGAGATGGGGATTTACAACCATTTGATTTTAGACTTAGTCAGTGGGAAGGTATTCAGGGAGAAGAAACAAAAATGATAAAAGATTAGAAGTATCATATTGTTGGATAGTCCAAAATCTGCATCTCTTTTGACAGTGGGACAGTGAGAAGATGAGAGAAAGGCTTGAGCACAATCTGCAGTGTTCCTTCTTCAGGCAGAGTAAGAACTTGTCAGTGGGACAGATAAGCATGGAACAAAATGCTCTAGACTCTACAGCATGTCTCGACTCTAGAAACTGAAGACAAGAACATTCAGAACAAGTGCTGGCCATGGAGCCGTGTACAGATGGTGACGAGGGCTTCTCCATCGCTTGAGAAAGTTGGGTAAATATATTTGAAGTGTGGGCTAGCGGGTCTGGCAGTTGACCATCAACCCAGACTACAGGCTCTCAGCACCTCTGTTCTTGTTGATAAACATTCCTTGTTGCTTTGATAATTGCTGCAAATGATGCAACTTCATTTATATTGCCACTTGTAGAAGAGCATTTTCTAGGCTTCTGTGTCTACTTGACCGCTGAGAAATGCAGCACTGGCTGATAAGATGGTTATTTTCTAGTGGAAACACACTTTCCACATCTAATCCAGTTCCGCCTGAGCAGAAACCTTTCAAAAGCCTCTGCAGATGGATTGCAGCAGTTCTGCTGTACCCTGTGTTTGTGTGACAGTGAGTGCTTGTGCATGGTGGGTATAGAGCAAACCACATTCCAGTTTAGGTGAGAGCAGAGGTCCCAGTGAACTATGTGCTCCCAGACATAGTGAGATCTTGTGACTGGTACATCATCCCCTGGCTTCTTTCCCTCATGCCCTTCGTCCTCTTCATTTCTGGTGTTATCAGAGTTTGAAAGAGCAATAATCTCCATTTACCACAGCTGCTCTCTCCAGTCTTTTCATCTCTCTTGTTGCTCTGCAGCAGAGTATTGCATACCCGGACTTTATTCAGCTTTGTGTTGCGCACAGCTGACCTTTGCAATCTCCCTATCCCTTTCCCGCTGGACTTAGAAGCCTTCCAGAGTGATGCTGCTTCTACTCCTAAATCCAGTAGTATCACAGAGGTACAGAAGAGGCAGCATCCATGCTGTCAGGATGCAGTAGCATTACCACTCATTTTGCTTAGTATATTAGAAATGTTGTTGTTTTTCTGGGAGACTTAGCCTGCTTCTAGCTGTATCTTCTATTGAAGTGTGCTTCTTGGCTAAGGCTCTGAGTTTCCACATGTTATTTTAGCATATGTTGTGTTTGCCTTGGTAAATCTGAGAACAGGAGATGGAAAACTGAATGGAGACAAAAATAGTTTACAACTGGCTGTCCCTATTACCCTTCAGTATTCTGCAAGTGGACAGAATGAGGGATTACAGCTGGATTGTCTTGCCCCTGTAGCTATCAAGTGAGCCCTGCCAGTTTTTATCCCTTCCTCATAACCTGCCACCTCTGGTCTGTGATGTCTGTACCTGTTTATTGCTGGAGTGGTGTCTCTAGGGGGGATATTTCTGCCTCTCTCCCTGGGTGAGAGCTGTACAAAACTCGCTTGAAAGCCCTAGACCATCTAAAGTCTTTCTGCTTTTTAGTCACCTCTAAAGCCTTTAGTGATGTCCTTTACAATTATACAATTTTGAAAACACTCCAAGATGGCGTGAAAATGCTGTGACCCTCAGAGACTTGCTCTTCAGTCGTGTTTTGCTGTCTGGCTCTCTCTCTTGTGCTGCTTGTTTCTTTATGCTTTATATGATAAGCTCTTTTTGGCAGACTCTGGCACCGTGAATGCTGATCTGTGACTGATGCTCCAGGTGCACAGTAATACCAACAAATAATAAAGGTGGAAACTTTGCATAGGGAAACACAATTTCCAGCCTGGACCCTATGGTGTCCACCTCGATGCAGCAGTGATAAGGTACTATGGGAACATTGCCTAAGCAGTTTTCAGACTCATCTTCTGACTTACTACCGTTACGATAATCCAGAAGGGAGATCTTGCATCCTCAGAGGCCCACCCTTAGGCACTGCAATCTTAGTCACTGTGGCGGAGCACAGGGGATGCCCCCAAACTCACACAGCGAGGCTGAGCTCCCGAATCTGGCAGGAGAAGCGTGCCTTCCTCCCAGTGCCTGCTGCCGCTCCGGTGGCTGCCTGCCTCCTCCCAGCCTAAAAAGGGACAGAGCTCCCCGACGGGAAGCAATTGCTTTGGAAACCTCACTGCACATCTGTGTCCAATCAGACCAAACATCCACCCTGGGCGCAGCGGCAGCGAGCGGCAGTGGCAGCGCGGAGCCTTGGAAGGGGCTGCGCTGCCGACGCCGCGGCTCCCGAGGGGGTTGCGTCAGGGGAGCAGCCTCCCGGGGCCTGCCGAGGTGGTGCTGCTCTGTTTTGTAGCTTGCCAGTGACAAGCTGCAGAACAAAACCACAAGGCTTGAGATGTAGCTCGAAACTACAGGGTTTGTGGAGCCAAACCACAAGGCTGAGAATTTCAGTAATTATAAGCCAGGAAAACAGTTTTTATTCTTTAGCCCTGTACGAGGCTTTGCCTACTGTATAGGTGGAAGTATGAGAGCTGTCTGCTGAGACCCTGGGTTTCTCCCTAGAATTGTTTTAGAAACTACAGGGAGAAAGCATACCAAAATGAAAGATTACCCTCGATAATCTAAGGGGAACTGCACAGAAAAGTAACAGGGGAGAACACGGAGCAAATAGAAATGAGACAGAAGGGAGAAACCAGAACAATTTCAGAGCTGTGTGATGGGTGAGGAAAGTGGTCAGGGAAATCCTCTGGGTGAATGACAGGAGAAACAGCCACGCTGAAGGCATCAAAGCAGACAGGGTACATTCTTGGCTATGGATAGGATCCACTGCTGTTGAACTAGCTGAGAGGAACTCAGGCATGGTCCTGGCAGTTCACACATCGCTGGGAAAATGGGCAAATGTGATATGTGTAATTATCTTTCTGAACAGCTCGAGCAACAGCATAAAATAAAAGCCTCAAGTGTTTGTAATATTTCTCTTTTTTTTCTCTTTAATATTTTTTGTGTGGTGTAAAAGCTACTTAAATCCCAGAATTTATACAGAATCTTATGTAGTGGGAGTCCAAACAAAAGGTGACTTTTGTCCACTTTAAATAGCTTGCAAACCTTTGGTTGGGATTGTTTGCAAAATTTAGGCAATGCCATATTTAGAATTGCACGTGAAATTGTAATTCAACTTCTAAATTTATTTCAGTTTCAGGGTCACACGCTATTTTTCCAGGGTGTGCCTGCTTGATAAGATGGTTTCACTGAATGAGTAGCTGTTCAAGACTTTTGTTTATCATCTTCATTTCTGTGAGACCTGGAGCATGCTTAATGCAAGTGGAATCTGTGAAATTTTTTTGGTTATTTTTTTCCCTCCTTCCCTGGAACTGAAAGACCTCTGCTTTACATGTGCCTTTAGGAAATTGCAAAGGTTTCATATTTATCCAATTTTTAATTAATTTCCACAAGGAAGCAAAACTCAACTGACATTTGCCTCGGTCAAGTGGATGTTGAGCTTTATCAACATTTTAAAGTTAATTTTTTTTTCTAAAATATTTTTTTTTAAATGGTAGGATCACTCAGTGGCTAAAATGTCATATCATAATGAAAAGTGTTAGACCACTTTGATAGCAGGAATTCTTTCTAATGCAACTGTGATGAAAAGAGATGAGTGTTAATTAGGATTTTTTTCCATTTAAGGTCCTGAGAGCACTTTGCCATTGTTGAAATGCAAACTTAAACTCACAGGATCCTTGTCCTGGTCAGCAAAATTGTGTTATGTTTGGGCAGCTTTGAGGGGAGATGTGGGATCAAAACAGGATAGCAATGGCATTAAGCGATCTTAGGCTGTTGGTTTGGATAATAACATGCAGCCTCATAGTTTGCTGTGTTAATGCCTTTTGTAAAGTTTTCATTCTAATGTTTCATTCTTCAGGATCTGAAATTCAGCAGCTAAAGATAACCGTGGGATTGTTCCATAGAGAAGCCTCTGTAAGGTGTTTTAGCACCACAGGGCATGAGAGTTGACAGGAGAATGCGCTGCACAAGTAGTGTGTGAAATGCAGCAGGCGTAGGATGTGGCAGAATTACTGTCGATAATTACAGGGGTAATCACTAGTGGGCAGGAGGGGCTCCTGAGGATTTGGAGGGGATCATCAACATTTTCAGCAGTGCTTTGAAAGCAACTGTAAAGTCACTGCAAGAAACCCAAAACAGGTGTAAATAATGCCTTCCAAAGCAGGTGCATTTTATGTCGAGTGTAGTGCCTGCCTCTGTGGCTTGTCACGGAGATCACAGGGACGATGGTTCATTGCTTTGAGAGGGAGGAATTCAATCAGATTACCCTGACAAGGCTGTTGGTTAGCAGATTAAAATTCCTGCCATCCTCCCTGTGCCTTGCTCTGAATTTTTAACCCAAACAGAGGTGAAATATAAGAATGTAATTGTTCTGTAAGTCCTGTGAGCAAGGAGCCCCTGGTTATTTTGAGGGCAGTACATGCTATACCTGCTAACATCTGGACTAGCAGAAGCAGTGATATAAAGTAATGTGTCAAAGAGGCACGAGCCCCTCTCTAGGCAGGGCTGTCTAGCTGGGTATGGCACTCAAGGCCAGTGTTCTCCCATGTCTGCAGGGTGACGACTTCAATTAAGAAACAATTTATTGGCAAACCATAAAGGACATACTTAGCTGTTTCTTCCCGTGTACGATGAACATGCATGGCCCTTCACAAGACAAGATGGCACCTTTATAAGCTTACAACTTAATTCACATAAAACCTAACTGAAGGGAATAAATCTAAGATAAAGTGGGAATCATGTACCTCACACTGAAAGTCAAGCTGTAACGTCGTTTTGAGCTCTTTGAATGTTCTTAAAAGTATTTGCTCTCCAGGGTTACATCCCCTTGGAAGCAGGTGGGAGCCATCACAGCATGTGCTGGAAAGCTTAACCCATTAACCAAACTATCTAAAGTGCTAATAAGAGTGAAAAGATGGCACCAGGGAAGGGGGGGTCATTTATGCTGAAGCCCAGGCCTCTCTGTCCTTCTCGCACTCATCATCTGGACTAGCTCAGGTGCATCTGCATATGCTTCTGTCACCCCTCCTCGATGCACCCCTCCCACTACAGCCTCATAACTAGTGCCTTGTGGCAGTGAGCAGGGACAGGGGGAACTGCTGCCAGTATCTTTTGTATATAATTGTATTTGTTGTTTCATCTTTCCTTTTCTTTTCTTTTTTTTTTTGTTACCAGAGTGCCTCTGATGGCTTTTGGAAGTCAGTGGCAACCCGTGTCCCAAGAGAACCTCATGAGATACGTATCCTGAATCCCTACTTCATCCAGGAGGCAGCTTTCAGCTTCATCGGACTGCCTTTCAACAACGGCCTGATGGGCAGAGGGGTAGGTATAGAGTGGAGCAGGCAAAACCAAGGGGGAGGACAAGAGACCAAGCAGCAGAGGAGGTTTATGCTGCTTTTACTTTTAATTCGGGCCTGTGTTGTTGCACATTGAAGGGAAGGGACTTTGGCTCTTCTATAGTGGCAGCACTCAGCCTCCTTAAGGCCAAGGCAGATCCATCCTTTCTGGAGGCAGCTCTGAGGCTTCCAGCACCAGCTGTGTGATTTCCTGTCATCTGCAGCCTGCCAGAAAGGCACTTGTTTGTGTGGGAGAAGGGAGTTCCTTCCCAAAAAGGAGAAGGAATCCTCCTCTCTGCACCCTCAGCGCATCTGGAAGTGGTGCAGGTCTCACTAAAGATCATGCTACTGTTTTACAATTAACTGTCCTCATGGTCACTGCAGCCTAAAATCACTGATAATCACACTTCTCATCCTGTATCCCAGGCTTATAGTAAAAGAGGGTAAAGGTTTGTTTTATGAGACCTTTGGCTAAAAAATTCTGACCTTACAGTGGCAAGTTTTAGATGCAAAAGCTTACAAAAGAAAACAATGTAAAACTCAGTTTTAGGTCGTAGTTATTAACAGAATACCTTCATAGTCATTCTAGTTTCTGTCAGCCCCAGTGCAGCTTTTTGGAGTGTTAGTGTGGAGTAGGTGGTGACCTGTTTTTTCTGGATTATCTCACACTACAACACTGTCCTCAGAACCTATTTATATTTGCTTTACCTAATATATCAACCATTAGAGAAAGAATTACTTGGGTGGGTAAATTACTCATGTACACATGTGATATAGTTGTTGATAGAGACCACACGTGACATTTTTGGACACATTAGCACAGCTGACAAACCCAGAGAGCAGCAGTTTTGCTGGACAAGGTCTGCTTGCTCTGCTCCTGGCATTGTCCTTCCATTGCCATCAGTATAGGAGATTTGCCATGTCACAGCACGGATTTGGACTAGACAGCATAGTGCCTCATTTTCCATGCTCTACTGATACCATGAAGTCTTCAGAAATATTAGAGATGTTTGTTTTGTGCAGGTCAGATGGATGTGTGCCTGGAGGTAAGAAATTCACTTCCTAAAATGTGGTGTGCAGGATGTGCAGACAGATTCAGCCACACCGAATGGCTCTTTTGTGAAGCGCGTTGCTACCCATGTACGTACAGGAGCTGTTGAGGCCTTCTGGGAACACTGGATATTTGCTCTGTGCACTGAAGGTATCTTATCCCAAATATATTCCCTTCAGCAAGGAAGTAGCTTGCTTCATCTCTCTGCATTCTCCAGAACTTACCCTTAGAAGGATGTGGTCTTGTTTTGTTTTCCAGAAAATCGAGACTGCTGCCCCAATGAAGGACAAAAATCATCAGACTTTTTGCCTTTATTTTCTCCAGATTTGTTTTTATTTTTAAACATGTTATTTTAATACACAAGATATTACTTAAGCTGAGAGGAGAAAAGAGAATCCGGAAATGAAAGTACTGTGAACTGAAGTTTATGAGGTTTTGATAGGTTGTTTAACACACATCAGATTGGGAAATGAAGGCATCTTAATTGAAACCTGATGTTTCACTTCATGAAAGTCCGTTTGAGCATTTAAAAATAGTTTATGGAGATTTAAGGCAAGCAGGCTTTGCCCATGACCCCTGCTAGATTGTGTAAATTGTAGCTCATTCCTTCAGATGGGGCAGCAAGAGTTCTGCAGGTGCATCTGTGAGGCTGGATGTTAGTATATCCTGTGCTGTCTGTGCAAGGACACTCTAATAGAGTGAGTCTGTCAGAGTTTAAAAATAGGGAGAGAGTATTTCTAGCCTGTGGGTACAAATTTTACTGCAGACATGAACTATGGGCTGCTGTCATGGAGCTGCTGTGACTTCATGCTCTAGTGAATGCTGCTGCATCAGTGCAAATGCTTCAACAGAAGCTACTGCTGCCAGTTAAAGAGTGAAGAAGAGTGTGAGTAGGATTCTGGTGATACAAATTTGACACAGACCTTTTTTCACTGAGACTTTAAGTGGGAAGAGTGGAAATCAGACCCTGTATACCAAGAATCCAGCTCTCAATTCAAGATTGAGAGATTTGAGAAATTCAAGATTTGAGAGACATCCAGCAAGATGAGTGAGACAGGTAGAGCAGGAGAATTGCTCCACAGGAGACAGGGTGACCCAGCAGCCACAGAGCATAGCTGCTTGGGTTCAGGGTCATGCTTTAGGGATGTGAGACAGCCTGGAAAACTTTACTCAAGAAAGAAGCATATGAACATGGAAAAGGAAAATGCTGAGGTCTGGTAAGCAAAACAACAGTGAGCCATATGTGTCCTGAGTTTCTCAGGGGAAACCAAGATGGGGGCAGATTGGTGTCCCCATGCTGCAGTGTGCTGTGGTATGTTGGGCAGGCTACACACAGGAGGACCAAGGCTGGGGATGCCTTAGTAATCAAGGCCAACATAAAATCCTCATAAAGAGCAGTAATATTCCACTCTCCTTTGGTTCTGATGCCTAAATAAACTTCAGTGCTTTTCTTGCACACCACATATGGTAACAATGTGCTGCCAATTAAGTTTGTAATTTAGGGGCTTTTTCAGCAAGGTTGAGGAGAGCTAGTGAAATAGTTTGGGGCTGATCTCAAAGCGTTTTTCTGAGAATTCAATAAAGGGTGAATGTAGTAACATCCTTTGCTTTGATAATATAATTTGGGCCAGATGGTTCTGGAAGGTAGTAGAGGGGTATAACTCAGATCTGCATTTTGATTGCACTTGTGGCATTAGTACCCAAAAATCTGAGCAAAGAGCAAAACTAGTCACCCACAACGAACAGCAACTTCTCTCTGGGACTGGTAAAGCTTTTCAGGAATTTCCTCAGTCCATTTACTGAAGTCTCAAGAAGAGGGAGACCTGTTTCCTACTACATGTGGACTTCTTTATTGAGATAAGCTAATGATAAAGAAAAACTTTAGTTTAGGATCCTAGCAATGTCTGGGGAAAATTAAATATTAATGACTGAAGATAGTTTATCACAAAATAAACAAGCTAGCAAAAATCCTCTTTTTGATTAAGAAATCCTCTTAAGGAGTGGAGTGCAGGCTTGGCTGTCTCACTAGATAAAACTGTATGTATGTGGTTTATGTTTAGGGGGAAGTTCTGTGTATACAGGTCTTTTGGGCTTAAATCCAGCCATTACTGGTATTGCAGCTGGTAATTCAGGCATGCAGTAGCCCAGCTTACACTGCAGACAGCTTCCTGGGGGACAAGCATGAGCGTCAGTTCAGAGGTGTCATTGCCTGTTGCATGCACAACACTAGGGATGGTTATTGCCGTGGTGCTTTTTGCTGTGTAGTAGATTAATCCCATCTACTCAGTATGGCTCAGAGCCATTTGAGCAGTGGCTTTCTGACTCCTCTGGGAGCCCTGAGCATGGTGTAAGGTGGCCAGGACAACAGTTCAGATGATACACATTTTGTCAGGACTCTTAGGACTCTAGTGAAGACTGTGGTGTTTGTTTCTCTCTCTCTGCTGGTCCTGTGCATCCATGGAACTGCTTATGATTTCATTTCTTAGGAGATTAAGCTTTGCTGCCCAAAACTCTAAGCCTTTGGTTCATGTGCTGGAAATGGGTGCATCTACAGACCCCTTACTAAAGAGATAAAGTGTCCTCCTCCTCAGGACTTCACCCAGCCCCAGCACTTACTGAACGAGGAGCCATGTGCAGGAGGTATAATCAGACTGCATCAGGCACCTGGCCGTGGATTAGCACCTCTGCAGACTGCTGACAGCCCATATGCACTCAGGGATTAACCTCTGATGCTGTTACATGGTTTTGCCTTTGGGCAGGTGGCCTTTCTGGAGATGCCAGTGGTGACCCTTTGCTCCTTAGACAGCTTTTCAGCTCCCCTGGCTGGTCATAAGGACCCTTTCTCTCATTAGGATTGTGTTGCCCTGTTGTCAGCAAGCTTTGTCTCCTGGGCTGTTCTTGCTGGACTATCACTGGGTGAGACAGTCTCTTGGGACCTGTTGGATCTTTATGGAGCAGAAGAGAGGTGGGGGATAGCAGGAGCAAAGCCGTCTGCCACTCCATCCATCCAGTTGTGTGCTTCTCTTTTTTCTTTGCACTCTGACGTCATCTTCTAAGGCAGGTAGAGGGACAGGTAAAGGGCCATTGCACCCACAGTCAGTTAAATATAGAGACTTCGTGTCATTGAAAGCTTTGGGTTTGCAAGGCAGCACATTTGCTTTGTGGGCTGGACTGTTCAATCCTTACCACTGCAGCGTGATCAGCCCATGAGCTGCTGCCAAATGGACACTCAGATAAGCCACTACAGGGCAGCAGGTAAATGCATACCAGCTGCTTCTTGGTAAATGCCCAACCATGTGCTTCTGCACATGAAAGATGCAAAGTAACTGAGGGGAGTTTACTTTTCAATGAAAGATTAGGCTATGACCTCCCATTTAACATATAGTGAAGCATACACATGGTTACCACAGAGCAGCTAGCATGTAGTAGAGTCACGCCCTTCCTTGCCCCCTGTTAAACTGTTAGGTCCTTAAGAAATACTCCTTGTATTGCACAGGAATCTGCACTACAGCACATGGTGAATCAGAGTTTGTGCATCAGGTTAGATGTGGTCAAAGATATTTGATTTGGGCTGTTGTATAGGAGCTCAGCAATTAAATGGCAGAACAGAAACCTACCATCATGTCTCCAGCAACAGGCTCCTGGCCCACCCCTTTTGCTCTGCTGCAGACCACCAGTTCTGGAAGCCCTCTTCTGCTTACAGCAAGGAATAACTAGAGGAGATGAAGGAAAAGTGTTGGAGATGCTGTGCTTTGTCTTTTGAAACCAAATATTGCTGCTGATTCCATCCCTGGAGGGAGGTAGCTTGGGAGCACCTTACAGACACACCTTACTTACAGACTCCTGTGTAAGTTCCTGTGACAGGGACCACGCTGCAGAATGCCAGGCATAAGTGATGCTGAATTGGTTTTATGCCAATGTTCTATATTTCTTTTGTTTAAACTGTATTGCTATTAGGTGATTAGGTCTGTAACTGATAAAACTAAGGTAGCAATTTTTCCTACGTGAGAGATTTTTCAAGTTTTCCCTCAAATAAATTAATATAGTAGTCAAACCAATTTGAATCCCTAGTTGTATTATTGTTTTTAGGGGGATTTATTTTTTAGCAACATTTATTTACCCTTTTAGTGAAGAAAGTAACAATTGCAATATTCTGAGCAATCCAATATGTTTTACCCTGAGCTAAGTAAAATCCCATAAATAACTGGAATTCATTTAACATATTAAGAGTCAAATATTTCTAAAAACAGATTTACAGCAGTCATTTCCTTCCAGTCCAGCAGGCAGTGACACAGGAATGACCCAGGCATGGAATGAAAAGCAGCGAGAGCTTTTCACATGCACCAAGCAAAGAGCTGTTATGGTCCCCTGGTTCAGTCACCAGCACTGGACGTCCAGTGCAAGCCCATGAGGTGATGCTCAGCCTCCATTAACTCCAAAGGTGGGCTGGTGTTCATTACTGCTGACTGGCTTCTTTTCTTCTCTGAGTAGAAGTCAATCTTTAAAGCCTCTTCAGGTGGACCAATGCAAGATAAAACAGCAATATCTTCAGGGGGAAGCCTTTTGTCTTTCCTCTCGCAGCAGAGAACAGTGTTGGAGCAGTTAGGAGAACCTGCCCTTTGTCCGTCTGTACTGCTAAAGGCATTTATAGTCCCCTGACCTGGTGTCCAGGATGACTGTGTTTGTACTGCGCAGAGCTTGCAGTGATCCCTGACGCAGCACAAGACCAGAAATCTTTGCTTCTCTTGTCTTTATGCTTTTTTCACTCAGGATCCACATGCATGTGCTCACCTTATCCATGGAGGACGTGCCAAGGGCCCGTGGAAGGAGCCACACTCCAAATGCACAGACAGCCTTTGCCCAGCACTGCTGTGGTGACGTTGCTCACCACTGCTGTGTTTACTGCTTCTGTTTGTCACACAGCCTTTTGGTGTCATCTCTGGCTCATCTGTCAGTCTTCTGCGTTCTCTCAAATGGGAGCAGGCAAAGGGCTGGTCCCTGGGGAGCATTATATTAGATAGGAACATTACATTTTCCAGATGTCTGGGCTTAGACAACCAGGCCAGGCTTGGAGATACAGACTGTCAGTTCAGACTGATCACATTATCAAGGGAGGTTGCCCTTGCAGTTGTTTACCAGAGCTGGAGAGGAGATGCTGAACCTGGTACCCACTGTGGACTCCAGCTGGGACAGACACCTGAGAGACACAGCAGCAGGTACAGAACTTGCAAGGACAAGTTTTGCTTTTGGCAGGTGTCACATCCCGGATTCCTGCCCATAAAGTTTTCCCATAGCAGAAAAGAGGCAGGTGCGACTGTCACATCCCAGACTCCTGCCCATAAAGTTTTCCCATAGCAGGAGAGAGGGAAACGTGACTCAGATTCATCGATACCCTTGATTGGGCCGTTGTACACATCCTTGAGCACAGAGTCCTTTGTTCCAGAGGATTACAAGTTGGCCATGGTGCTAGGACTCTCTGTTCAGATTGTTTGTTCTTCCAGTTGGTCTCCTACAGCAGGGAACTTGCAAGGGGAGAGGACTCCCAGCGCTTTCTGGGGTCTTGCCATTCCCAGCTCTCCACAGCTGATGGGCACCAGTTCAGGTCAGAAACTCATCATGGCCACATCTGGAGCAGTGGTGCTGCTGGGCAGCCCCAGGCAGCCCCCACCACTTACCCCCTGAGGCTGTGCATGCCATGGCCTAGCCTGTACTGGCCAGTCTTTGTGTGGCTGGGCAGTGTCCCAAGAGGCTCACCTAGCCACTGGCCACCGTTGGGATGCTGTTCTTCAACCTTTTGGTTGAAAGCATCATTGTTTGGTGGTACAGGAATATTCAGGCATGTAGAGGGCCATATGAGCAGGACAGGCTTTGAGCTGTTCCAACCCCAGGTTATTATTCCTGAGGGGGGATGCTGGGACTTTGGCTTGTTTCATTAGCAGTGGCCTAGAATAACAAAGAGACCTGCTCTGTTGTTTGAGAGAGTTATATTTTCATAACTCAATGCAAGAGGTGTGGTGGTTGCTTTGGTATGTCTTTGGGGCACGGCACAGGGTGTGTGTGCTGGGATAGCACTGACGCATTGTGCAGGGCATAGCAAGCCAGGTTTGGCACAGCCATGTCCATGATGCCTAACTTCTTTTGGAGCAACCTGTCCCCAGCTTGCCCCAAAGGTTGTACGTGGTTCATTAGGTCCAGATGAGAGCGTAGTGACAGACAAACTTATATATGCCTGTGAACAATCAGGAGAGCTTGGAAGCTGTGTAGATGCAGCCAGAGAATAATTATAACCGTTTCCTCCCTCTGGTATATGTCCCCTCTCATTTGCTACTTCTCTGCTGAGGATAGCTCTTTCCCCTAGACCTGGAGAACACTGCTGAGTTGGCTTCTCTGCAACAGACCCTGGGACACATTCCTAGATCCTACAGGGCCTTCTCTTTCCCGTGATGCAACTTGGACATGAGGCTGTGCTTCATTTTCCACAGAGGGAAGGAGTAGCAGAAACTCAGCAGGCTCTCACAGGAAAACACCGCTCAGTTTCTATAGTTTAAGCCAAATCAGTACTGACTTACTAGAGACATGTAGTTAACCAGCAATCGTGCTTCTCTTATACTTCTGTTCAAGTTGGCTCCTTTTTTTTTAAGTCTCTAATTCCCCAGTTACTGTTTAATCTGTCTGGTAGTTGCTTCTTCTTTAACACAAGCAGTTTGGAGCAAATGCTCAGTTCTGTGTATTTGATCCAGACGCATGTGAGTGCACTCAGAGTTTCTACTCATCTTCTTCTCTTAGCAGATGCTGTTATCCATACCGTTTACTAAGAGTGGACTCTGCAACCACTTCCATGCTCCCCTAACAGTTCCTGCCCCCAGTGAACAGCAGGGATAATAATTTTTACAGTATTTTCTAGCTGGTCCTCTCTAGCCCACAGGGTTCTGATTCCAGCAGTGACATGTGAGGCTGCATCTCAGCAGTGAAGGTATGAATGGCTGCGGATGTGCCTCTTCAAGGGCAACACACACACACTGTAGCTACCATAGTATTTGAGGTTGCTAACACAGATAAGGCATAATTTAATTAAAGACTGCCATCAGATCATCAGTTCTGAATATGATTTTTAGCACAACACAAAATAATTTGCTAAGGACACGATATGAATTTCGGATAGTTGCAGGGGCCAAACCAGATGCATCTACTACAGTCTGAGAGGTTAGAAAGTCTTTGGAAGTCTTTGGTAGTCTTTGGTATTTTAATCATTTTTGAGAGAGGAGCAGACAGTACTGGGATACTGGCATGTCAGGAGCTACTGAAGAACAGAAGCAGATGAGAAAATTAGCTCCTGTTTTTCCATAAAGGCCGTTGGAGGTTTTATACATAGGATAAAGTCAGGCAGATATTTGGTGACCAAAGTAAAGTTCACTTTTGATTTCTGTAATCTGTTACTCTCCAAACAGAAATAAGAATATGCTTGAAAGAAAGTTATGGTGGTTTGGCAGTTCTCCCATAAGGTTGGGTAGTATGATTAATTCTCTGTGGTTTGTAAGACTCACGTTAGAAAGTTAGCTCTTAAATGTTAACTTGGCCAGTGAAATTCCCTCCAGGCAAAGACCCCGTGCCTCCCTGGAGCTGTACCGTGGGAATGGGCTCAGTGCAAGTGTGGGTGGTGTAACGCCATCGTATTCCCAACAACGACACTTCCTCAAGGACATAACCATTTACTCACTATGTTTTGGACACTGTAACTACAGCTCAGCTGAGGGAAAGGGTTTTGTGGCAAGTCCACTTACTGGCTGATGCAATTCCAGTGACATCCTGGAATGTCATCTCCTATGTAAAACAGAAAGCTGAGAATATCTGAATTTGAACTGCCATGCCTGGGAAGAGAGGATGTTCTTGCATATTTTGAAATTTGGGGGAATTTTCTTATTCTTGCCTAATAAACTTTTTCCAATTTTTTTAAACCCCTCCTTGATGGCTCCCAGCGAATTAACAATTAACTAAAGTAACCAGAATAAACCCAATATTGTTTGTGATGAGTATCAGTTGAAATTGAGCAGTGAGAACAAAATTACTCTGCTGTTTTTCCTAACACCTAGAGCTGTCACAGGAGGATGTAGCAAGGTCTTTTCATTTCAGATGTACACTGTTCCAGTGGCACTGCAAATGTCTGAATTTAATGTCTCACTGGTTTAGACATAAGCAGTTTTTGCACAGTTGTCTTCAGATTAGTGTAATTCCAGTGCACTGTGGTGGAGTTCTCCATAGCAAATGGGTTGTGCTCCCAGCTCTGCAGATCTCAACTAGGGTATGGTGGCATTCTGTGCTTGGAAAATGGTCAGGCAATTGGAAGTGAGCAAGGTAGTGTGCTGCCAACAGCCGATTCCTTTGAATAACAGACAGAAACTCAAAACATTATGTTCCCAGTCTGTTACAAACATTGGGTGAAATGCAATGGCATTGCTCACCAGTTCAGAGTAAACCATTTTAAATGCAAAATATAAGCATGCAGTTGGTTTCTACATCTCAGCTAAGAGGCTGTCACCCTTGGTGACTGTCTGAGCATGTCCTCTGAATTCATGATACTTTTGATATGGCAGTGTTGGATGCCCTACAAATGAAGATAAGATATGTGGGTGGATTTCTCAGCCTCTCCCTAGCCCCTGGGGTAAAGCTAGCTCTGGATTCATCTGGCTGAAGGGGGGCTAGAAAAGTCTGTGAGATGGGTTTTTACACTGGAAACACTCATCTGTCACAGCGGTCATGTTCCTCTGAACACAAGACGAGTTGCAGCCGTAGAGCACTGCTGTCACACAGCCCTGGCAGAGGCCAGATGAAACAGGAAGGGCTGACGCTGGACTTTGGTACAAATGGCAGGTCAGCAGACAGGAGAGGACAGTCAGGGTGTCCTGGCTCAAAGTGCTAGCACCCTTCTCTGGCTGCCCACTGCTCCTCGTCTCCCAGTGTGCTGTGGCTGGGAAGGGTATGGCACAGGCCAGAGTGCCCTTTGCCCGTGGGGTGCCCCTGAGCAAAGGAAGGGGTCCCAGTGCACACTGCTGACTGGGTCTGCCTGATCTCTCCATCTCCCAGAGCTGTTCAACAGCCTCCTTAAACTGTTTTTACCATCAGTAAAATAAAAAGTTGGTACTGTTCCTTACTTCTGCTCCTGTGTGGAGGCCCATTTGGGATAAGTATTCCTCCTTAGCCTAGCTGGAAGCCAGTAGTGTGCATAGAATTGTAATCCAGTATCTGCGTCTGTTTTAATTTCAGAAAATTAACGTATCCACTGTGATTCATCCTCCAGCTCATCTGCTGCCCCGTTCTCAGGATAGCAAAGTTGTGCAAGGGGAGTCCAACTATTTGCATTAATCCTCTGCCCTGCAATACTCCCCTGGAGAGTCAGGTCAAAGAGCCTCAAACAAGAGCCACTGCTGTCATGCTAGATGCTTTGCAGGAAGTTGGCTAACATGATTTTCTTTACAAGTGGGAAAGCCACTGACCATGCAAGCTGGCACTGGGCAGCTGATGTGCAAATATAGCCAACTACCTTGTTCCTGGTTTTTCGGCTTAGTAGCAGCAGTGCCCCTGTGAGCAGAGACAATAAGAGGAAATATTTAATTACAGAAATGGCAACCTCCTAATGACTTCCATTCCTGCTTTCTCTCCTCTCAGAACATCCCCACCTTGGGAAGCGTAGCAATAACCATGGCGCTCCACAACTGTGATGAGGTGGCGGTAGCTGGGTTTGGCTATGACATGAGTTCACCCAATGCACCGCTGCACTACTATGAGAACATCAAGATGTCTGCCATCAAAGAGGTAGGGAGCTCCTGCCAAGTGCATCTTCCTCCCAAGCCCGCTGACCGCCCCGATTCCAGAGCCTGACTGGGATGGTGATGTCAACTTACAGCTTTCCTGTATGGGTCAAAACACAGCTCCATCCAAGCATCTGCCCATAAAATTCTAGACATTCTCCCAAGTGCAATGTGTGTTAAAAACGGTTATTTCTGCTGGGAAAAGTTCTCTGGAATGTGTATATAATGTGATTCCTTCTTCTCAGAGCAGCAGGGAAAAGAGTCACATAAATGTTAACTGGAGTAGGGTGAAAGGGAACAATTCTGCTCTGGGGTTGAAAAGATGTGGCCTACTCCAGCTTTTTGATCTGTTGTATTGCTCTCTAATCCATAGAGTTCTTTTCCTAGTTGATCCTCTCCTCAGCCCCTGTGAAATGAGGGGGAGGTGAGATGAGCCTGTGCACGTTAGCTCTCAGCTGACTGTTCAGCAGCAGTTAGCTAGAGTAAACACAGCGTACCTCTGTGGAGACTGCTCTTTAAAGCCAGATCTACCTTAGAAACATTTGCTGGTACTATAACAAAGAGATGAACAGCATTTTTAGAGGAACAAAAGCTCTCGTGTTGGTAAAATGCAGCAGTATAAAGACTCTTTCAGGTCTGTCTGCTTCCTGTGCCAAACCAGAGCAGACTTTGACACTGGTCAAAGCTTCTATAGTGGGAACATTTGCTGGGTTTTTTGGTAGAGCTCAAGCTATCTCAGCACAGATGTGGCCCAGGTCTCTCTAAGGTTGCTTCCTCCACTGGCTCCTAGGTAGGTGAAATTTTTCAGTCCTACTCCGTATTGTGAAAAAGGGTGTCATTAAGAAGGGGAGCTATTCAGAGGGACACAACGCTTGTTTTATTGTTGAGGGACAGTAGCTGTCTCCTGCCACTTGGCATTTGTTGACCTCAAGCTCTTTGCCATTGATTCAGGCCAGGAGGGAAGCTGGAAAGTCATGTTTTTCCAAATCACAAGATTGTACATGGCTTAGGACTTTCACAGGCTGCAGGCTGCATGAGCCTAGGCAGACTGAGAGGAATTAAAAATCAGTGATTAGTCAGCTCGAGAAATGAGAAGAGCATTTCTAATTATCGGGGTAATGAGGCTTTGGAACAACCTCTCAGCAGAGGCCAAGAGAACAAACTGAGTTTGGGAAAAGACTCTGAGGAGGTCCCCAGTGTATCAAAGGACTGGACATTGTAGTCCTGCGGTACCTTCTGGGCTTGTGGAGGTAGCAAGAAAGTCTGCCTTGCTCAGTGGAACAACCATGGACTTAATCTGTCCTGGCTGGGAAAGTGAGTGCCCATTTACAGGATTTAAGAGGTGCATCAGAGAGGAGAACTGAATTGAGTCAGTATGTACAGAGGTGGTATCTGGCTTGTGAAATGCCTGAGCAGAAAGTAATGAGGATTATTGTTCTTGCAGTAGTAGAGGAGGTATCACATCAACTTGCCTGGTTCTGAGTCTTCCCTGGGCATCTGCTTGTAACCACTGCCTGGGATGGGAACCTTGGTTACCCGAGTCCAGGTCTGAGTCAGTGCAGCTGGTTCCTTAGTCTTCCAGCAAAGACTTGACTACACTAGAGTGAAAACATACAGATACTGGGCTCCAGCAGTGGGTGCAGCTGTTTATGAAAGTTTCAGGAAAAGCTTTTGTCTCTGTGGTCCCACTATGTCCACTCTGGTGAATCAGCTGCCTTTGGCAGACGATCACTCTTGCACAGTTGGTTCCTCCTCTCTCATAAGGACGTCAGTCCCACAGTCCATTGTTGGACATGGGAACACCCACAGTGTCGTGTCGTGTGCCAAGCCTGTTTTGCAACCTGGTAGATGTCTCTGATGTCAAGGACGTGTACACCAGAACTGACAAGAATGAAGTCTTGTTGTTCATGATCCTTATGTGCATCAATGGGAAAAGTTGGCAAAAAGAGCTGGATAATAGAGTCTCTGGTTGAAGTGACTGGTCAAGATCACTTGGATCTTTGATTCTGGAGGCCAGCGCCCTCCTGAGATGCAGAAGCCAGTGGAAGACAGGAAGAAGACACTCGACACCGTTTGTGATCTCAGGAATAAAGCTCATGTGGCACAGGGCAGTAGATGGGGGTGAATATGTGAAATGCAACCAGTAGGGTCTCCTGGAGAGACCAGTTGGTGCCTGATTTGACAGGCCTCTGCTGTCTGGAAGCTGTCAGTCATCATGTCCAGGATGTTCTGTATGGAGGTGAGGGAGTGTCGAAAGGTTCTGGTGAAGCATCACTGATTCAGATGTCAGTGGATTTGTTTCTGTAGACGGGACTGTTGATGAGAGGTCTACAGGACAGCAGAGCTGGTTCTAGGAGGAAGGTTCCTGTTCCACTTGAAGACTAGTTATCTGATATGTGTCTGCCCATCTAATCCTCACATCCTCACCCACAGGCTCCTGTTACATTTCACTGCCCTGGTACAAGAAAAGCCATCTGTTCCCAAGTATCAATAATTAATGCTCCTCCTGCCTCTGCCCCTCCCAATATGACAAATTGTTTGTGATATTGTGGAATGTGAAGAGCAGAGAGAGGATTGCATTTCTTTCTCTTCCATTTAATATTAATGGCAGCTGGTAATTGCTAGTCACCCGAGGGTGAAGTTGAAAGGTGAAGGGCATGATGGTTGGATTGTGTCTTCTGCAGTTGCCCTCAAAGAATGCACAAATGGAGATTTGCTCCACTCTAGGCTGGAAGTGCCCTGCATACCCTGCTTGAAGAGAGACCTGCATGTGGTTTGCACATCAGAAGGCTGGCTTGCACTGGTACCTTGTGCTAAACCTTGCCCTTGGCATTCATGAAAGAAGACTGACCCAGAGCTAAGCTTCACCAAGGTTTTTGTCTGTTCCATCTGCTCTGACATCCAAAGGCCTAAGAGCATCCACAGTGTTTTCCTCAGTGTTACTTTGGACCTTAGGGATTGTGTCCAGGTCTAGTTCTTCCTGGTCCTCCTCTACATTTGACCCTGTAAAGGAGCCACTAAAGCAGGCTATGCCTTGAAATTACACAAGTATCATCTTTGTCCTCTGTCTGGCCTGAAGACATATGCAGGCTGGAGTACTTATTCTGGGACAGGGGAGTGGAACAGGTTTGTTTAATGTAGCAATGTCACAGCACTGAAACAACTGCCATGGGATGCAATGGTTCCATCATAACAAACATCCCAGGCAGGAACCCCTGCAGTTTGACCAGGTTTTGATGGGGCAGAACCTCTGTTTCTGAAGTTATTTTCCCTGACTCCTGGGCTCCTCTAGACTGAACAACCAAAAATCTTCAGTGTTTAAGCCTGGAGAGCAGCTGTAGGGAAGCACTCCAGCTCCACCCTGAAACCATTGATGTCTTTACAGAAGAAATGTAAACACCAGCATCATCCTTGGTCTGGAGGTGCCACACTGTGTATGGCTTATGGGAGCCTTCCTGGGAATATCCATCAGGCCCCTTCCCTTGCCTGGTGTCTGCAGGGGGAATGGGCCTGCCAGCGAGCAGGCGGCCTCTCAGCAAGGTGTGTCACTGATTTACACTTGAGGCCTGCTTGACATCTCTCTGGACACCCTTGAAACCCTGTGAATCATCTCTGAGGAATTTCTTCTGATTACATAAAAAAAGCCAGCAAAATGCACTCACTTGCTCACAGCTGGGCGGAGATGCCTCTCCCGTGCCAAGACTGAGGTGATAAAATCTCTGTGGAAATGAATGTGATTTTTCCTGTTGCTCTGTGGGACTGGCGGGTGAATTCCAAGAGGAGAAAGAGGCAGCCCCAGTGTATGGTTTTGTTTGGCCTTTGCTTCCCCACAGGGGTAAAAGCCCTCGAAGTCCAAGATTGTGCTGCTATTGCTACCACAGAAGCCAGCTGCCTCCACTGCCTCTTCCAGCATCTCCGACTCCTGCGGGCTGGGCAGGCATTTCCTGCCCCAGAGGAAAGGCTCTGCGAGGAGGCAGATGTTCTGGAGCTTCATCAGTTTTAACATTTTGGGACTCTGGTCAATAGTATGGCTGCAAAGCACGTATGGATTCTCCTGTGCTTGTGAATGCTCATGAGAGTAATTTTCTCCAGTTTAGTCCTGGATGGCATCCTTACCCTCTCTCATGTGTAGCTCAGTGTACTCCAGCCAGGGTACGTCCAGGCAGACCTGGTGAAGAAAAACCCTTTTCTTTTAATGAGTGTGCTCTGGAGAGTTGGAAGTACACTGGCACGGTGCTTTCAGTTTCAAGCTGTGAGCTGGAAGATCAACACTTGCAGTGCAAAACAGCCTCTCAATCCCAGCTCCGCTGCCCAGCAGCCTCTCCCCTCATCTCTCATCTCCCCATGATGGCCAGGGGTGCAGAGTCCCTGGCCTGAATTTCAGCAGGCATTTTCTGGGTGGTATGAAGACAGCCTGCTATTCTCTGCTCTGTTGCTGGGAGACCATTGCCCGATAGACCTGGTGCTGTTGTGTAAACTCTCACAGGTGATTTTTCAGCTCTGATCCTGTCTCTTTGTTTTAACTTACAAAATGCAGAATGTTGAAGTATGTCATCACCCTTCAGTTACTATTTTCCCTATTCCAAATAACTTTGCAACAGCTTTTGACCCCTGGCTGCTTCCATGAATGCTGTTCAGAAAATGATTGAATCTTTGATAAGGTGTCTGCTCACTTGTTTCTGGTTTTGTGGCAATGAGTCCATCAGAGCTGAATTTTAATATAGTTTATTGTATTTTTCTTTCTTGCTCAGGTCCTGGAATGCTTCTTGCCCAAGCACTCCATAAAAGTGTATTTTTATCACAGGTCACTGTCTTCTATTAATGTAGAAGTGTCAGATCCACTGGGAACATAGCGAAGGAAACATGGAAATAGTGGTGAGGGAAAAATGAATAATTTTTAAATAGAATGAAGGCTTTTCTGGATAAAAAAAATGAAAGAACCTGCCTATAAGGATTACAGTAGACCTTCTATGGCAAAACAGGCCAGCATATCAGGCAGAAATTATTTCAGGATGAGAAAGTGACAATGTTTAGAATAGTAAAAACATATCCGTAAGGAGTTGATGAAACTGAGAGAGCAGGAGGCTGTGCTAAATCATGGGAACGAAGCACAAGGCTTGCTCCCAGCATCCCTCCTCCATGTGCTCTGCCCCAGCACACAGCCTTCCCCAGCCTCCCAGTCCAGGGGTGAGCTTCAGTCTCCTGGTCATTTCTTGAAGGAGCAAGAAAGTGAGCAAGGAGTCACCTTGGATGCCACACAGGGAGCACCCTGAGCTGTCTTCTAAGCAGCAGGCTGCAGACTGCCTCAGGCACTTGTGGTGGTAAAAATGGAGAATATGTGGTTAAAAGCTGCCCTTACCCATCCAGTGCCCATCTGCACCATTTGTGTCACACAGTGGAGCTGCTGACTGGTCTCCTTTTCACTGTCAAGGCAGATAAGTGCCAGCGCTGATGTTGGAGGTGTCAGCTCCTTTGATACAGCTGTGCCCGGCACTTCAGTGACTCGCTGCCTGACCCGCGGGGGAGGCGGTGGGACTGCCTTTGGCGGCTTCTTTCTGATCATTGGCTCCGCTTCCCCAGCAGGTCTTTGTGGGATGCTGGAGGACACCATCTTGTAACACTTCTTATTCAGCCTGTGTAGGGGCTGTCACAAGGGCCAGGGGAGGTGGCCTGCAGCACGCAGTGACACACAGCTTTGTCTCTGTCTCTCCCCGCCAGCAGCTACCTCTCAGAATAATCCACAAACATCGAGTTTGGAGTCTCGGCCCATAAAGGCACAAACAATAGTGCTTTATCATCATCTGGGCTCTCTCTGTGAAGCCGTCCTTTGCATTTTAAATCAACACAAGTTGCTTGGGAGGGGGTGGTTGGGCTGCTTCAGGCCTCCAAGTACCTTAAAGTTTGCGGTAGCCAACAAGAAGAACAAAACTCCTTTGAAAGCCGGGCAGATGTCTGGCCTGGTGATTTATAGACTGAAAACACAGCTATTTGAGCCTGGCTGATGAATTGCGATTGGAGTACGAGGAATGGTGCAGGCTGAAATGGAGGTCAGCTTTGGAGGGGGAGGTGAGGGGCTGGGGCAGGGGGACCTCTGAAAGGGCAGTGCTTTTTCTTGGGGCCGGCAGTGATGACTGATGAGGTTTATACATTTTTGTCTTTGTTTAAGAGCCACCTGTTTGACAGCATTTTGGCTGAACGAAGGCCTCACATGCTGTTCCTGTGCATGAGGACTGTGTGTCTGTGTAATAGAAATCTGGAAAAGATTGATGGAATAGCAGTCAAAGCCAGAGCACAGGTATTGCCTTGTTGGGTAGGACAGAAGTACGGTAACACTTGTGGGGTACAACTATGCACTAATAACAGCAAGGAAGGTAAGGCTGTAGGGTGGACAAAAACAGAGTTAGGGTTTACACAAGATCTCTGTAGGAAAGGACAATAGAAAATCTGCAGGGGGGTGCTAGGTACCACCAGAAATTCCGCTGTCACGGGTGTACAGTAGGAGCCAGTGTTCCTGTCAGGGGGAGAGCCCAGGTACTCCCAGATGCAGTAGCTAGGACATCTCTTCTCACCACTCATGAGGGCACAAGAAGAGCTGATGGCCTTTCAGAGCTGTGTTTAGCAGGCATGAAGGCCTTGCTAAGGGACATTTTAGGAAATAGCCTTTGATCAAGTGCCTTCATGGTTAAATTAAATAGAAAGGCAGCAGAAGGGATGTTATAACTCAGATTTTGCTTCCAAAAGGAGCGATCTTGATAAGCAGGGCTGTATCTTAGATTACCAGGTGGCACTCAGCAGTGCTGGTGGGTTGCTCAGTGGAACTGGGACATGTGTGCAGACTCTGACCTCTCTGAATTTAGGCGTAGCCTAGGAGAATGGGCTACCAAAAGCAGATGCACTGAAGAGCCCATGGACTCGTTGTAGACTTTAAATTTTTCTTATGAAAAGTGCAAAAATCATCTGCAATTCATGTTTGCAGCAAGCGGGGAACTGACAGAAAAAGGCTGTAGACATAAATTCATAAAGAACTGCTTTAAAATGGTGTTAGAAGTAACAGAGGAGTGGAGGAGAGCATCAGGAGACCTCAACCCTGATGGTTGGAAAGGACAGAGATCAATTGAAAATTGACAAAAGTCAAGTTGAACTAGATCTTGCAAAGGAAAATAAAACAAACACTGCACAGTCCCACTGCCAAACAAATAATACAGAAACAGGGAAAGAATTACTAGGGCTGTGGCATCCAGGAAGGTGAAGGAAGCAGAAAGTATAGGGATTAAAGAGCCAAAGTAGGAACTACATGAGTGAATATATTCCCTCCATAAGGATGATATGATGAGTGTGAGGAAGAGGGTGGCTTATGGTGGGAAGTTCATGGAAACAGAAAATGACTGGGTCAGCAGTGCAAGGCCAAAGCTACTGGAGCTAATGCACTAGGTGTGAGAGCCTGAGAGATCTCTGTTCCAGCCACTGCACTGTTGAGCCAATTAAGCTGCAAGTCCAGAGTAAAAGGTCCTAAATAAATCTATCAGGTTACATGTGATTCCACAGGATTAGATTGTAGTGGACATAATACCTCGTTTTCCTTTATTTTTTTGGGGGGTGGGAGCAGGGCAAGGAAAATAATCCTGTCAAATTCAAACTTCTTAATCTGACCTCAGAGGTACTGTACAGAACTTCAGAGCAGAGTTTAAATGAAAGAATAATTAAATCCTGAAAGTAAACACAACATGGATTTACCAAAGACAGGTTACAAAACCTAATTTAATATCTTTATTTGATAAAAAAAATATTTCATTCTGTAGAGAGAGGAAGTGCAGTAGCTCAGTCTGTCTAAAGTTCAGTTAAGTGTGCGATACTGCGCTGTGTGAAATACTATGAGTTAAGCTTCAGAAGCTAGGGTTTGGTGCAACACCTGTATGTGAATAGTCTCTTTAAAGGAGAACACAAAGAGCAGCACTGAATGGACAGCTGGGAGTTCCCCCGCAGGAGGTCATGTTTAGTGTTTGCTTTAATGATTTTTGGCACAGAAGGCAATGGTGTGCAAGTGGAATTTGTGATGATACAAAACCGGGTGTGGTTAATACAAAGGAGGATCAAAATACCATCCAGGAAGACCATGAGTACCTTGAGAACAGGAGTAAACTGGGTGGCATGAAACCCAAGAGTATGAATGGAAGGTCACGCTATTTGGGGCACAACAGAAATTTTGACACTGAGCTGGGAAAGCATTATTTGGCAATGGCAGAGAAGAAAAATGCTTAGATAGGTATGAGTAAATCACAGGATAATCCAGGGTCCCAGGCTGTTACTGTGGGGAAAAAATAGGCAAATGCAACTCTGAGAAGACTTGAGGAAGGGGCATCTTGTTGAGACAGAGAATTGCCTCTGCATGAGGCAATGCTGAGCCCTTTATTCCTAAGAAGTAAATTTGGAGTAAACAGGGACAGAGGAAGCTATGACACTTTTGGGAAATTTCCCTGTTTTCAGAGAGGAAATGAACAGCTTCTTTTGGTAGAAGGAAAAAGAAAATATGGCTTGTTTAACTTGGTAGAATGAAGACTGAGAAGAGATATAATTGCTCTCACTGTATTTATTCAGAATAGGCAGGAGCTAAAAGGGCTGCTTAAAGTTTCGAGCTGGTATAAGAATGACAGAGCTTAAAGGAGCTGTGAGTAAATCTTTCCTAAACATGAAAAGAAGTGGGTGCCCAGCCCTCCCTTTAGTTTCAGTACGTGTGGCTCCCGAGGGCTGTGGGTGGGACGGGGCAGTCTGTGGTGCTGCCATGTCCCGGCAGATGGACTGAGAGAGGAGTGGGCAATGGGTCCTGGCCGAGGCAGGGCACTGGTGTCACAGGAGGTGCACTGGGAGGTGAAGCTGTGCTTCAGGGGTGGCCATGAACACCTAGTGCATGTGGTCACCATGCTGGGACCAGAGCAAGGGCGCAGGCAAGGCAGAATCATGAAAAACAAGCAGCTCTAGAGACAAGGCAGCGCAGACTGACCGTAGAGATCAGTTAGCACCAGTGGAGACTGGAAACTGAGTGTTCCCAGTGAAGTAGCACTTCTTGCTGCTGCTGTGGTTTCTGTGCAGGTTTTCAGGGAGAAATGCTGCTGACTTGCAGAAATACAGAGGATGTAAGAGAGCTGAGAAACCTCCTGCTTTACAACTTGCTGTTTTTCTTCAGTGCATTCCTCATTGACTTCACTCTCTCTGATTTAATCTTCCTGTATTTTAAGATATTGCAATATACTTGATAAGACTAATGTGCTCTGAAGCTGAGGCATTCCCCAGTTGTAACTGATTACAGATGGGGAGCTTACCTTCCTCATGGGTTGGTCGCTGAAACATTTTCTTAGCCTTAAAATATTCTACTTGGCTTCTCTTGAAGGGACAGAGGGTATTTTGTGCTTCCTTGTGGAGTCATCAAGAAAAAAAGGATGGGTGGTTTGAGGCTGCTGCATTTGCATAACTCTGAAAAGTGGCTTTAGCTGATGATAAATTTTGGTGTAATAACTGTGACCAAACGATCACACATCAGACCCACTGCCTCCCCTTTGGGACGGACAGCCGCACAGTGCATCTGCTTGCAGAGCAACCCTCCTCCCGCTGTTTCTCTTTACACTGAAAAGAGCAAAAACCTACTAATCATAGAGAGACTTGAAGCAAAGGAAATCCCAGTCTGATTCCCAAACAGCAAGAAGGGCTCTGGAACCTCCTGGGACATTCCTGATGGAGCTCCCAGAAGTTCATGACTCTGGCCATGGGCTTAGCCAAGCAGCCTGTTTATTTGCACAAGTGGAAGCAAACAGTTGGACTTGATGATCTTAAGGGTCTTTCCCAACCTAAATGATTCTGTAATTCTAAGCTGTACCCGCCGCCTGCTTGATGTGAGCAGCAGAGTGGGGAGAGGGCAAGAGCCACTGCCAGGTCATGGGAGCAGTGGTGGTAGTGAAGTGTGGGGACAAGAAGGTGGAGGAGGCAGTGAATGCTCCGCGCTGCTCTGTTGCTGTCTGAAGGTGCAGATTCATGAGTGAAGAGCTGCAGTTTTCTGCTTGTGATGCTGAGGTGTAGCTTCAGGACTTGGGGCAGGATCTTTGTGAATGTGAATAATCCAGCATACAGGAGTAGGAAATGAGGCAGTAATGGCTTGGTGTGCACGGGAAGAGAGGGTCAGAGCAGTCAGAAGGGACAGTGAGCATCTTGCCGGTGCAGCCAAAGCACGTCCAGCGTCTGAGGGCAGGAGAAGGCTTCTTTGCAATAGTAGCAGGAATAAACCACCAGCGTTGCAGCCGCTTTGTGTAATCCTTCTACAGGTGTGGATCCTGCTCACAAAGCTCTGCTTAAAAAATGTTAAAATGAGCACTCTGACAGCACAGCCCTGTCCATGGGAACGCAGGTGGCCGAAGCATTGCCTCTTTCTTACCATCCTGCTGCAGCTCAGGACACTGCATCAGCTGAAAGATTGCCAGGACAACTTGCCTGTGAGTTTGGTTATGCAGAGCACCTCAGCTTACCCAGTGAGGAGTAGCAAAGAGAACTTCCCCTTACAACAGCCATAACGTGGTCCTGGTGCGAGAGCAAACAGAGCCTGCCAAGGCCTGGCTTTTCATGAGCCCCTGTAGCAGCTCACAGAGCCCTCCTGCCTGCCGGGCCCTGCGGGCACCCTGTGCTACCCAGGGTGCTGTTTGGGGTGTGTACACGCTAAAACCTGCTGAGTTTTAGGGTGTACTTTGTTGCCTTTCCCCTGTCGGGGCCATGGGATCGAGGTGCCTGCCTCTCTCTGGCAGCTTGGAGAAATCTGCTCTGGTTCTCCTCCGGCTGCGGCCGCTGGGGCTGGAATGCAGCTCCCTTTGCCTGATTAGCTCTGTCTGTCAGTGGGGTGAGTCTCTCCTGTAATCAGTAACCGGAGCTGGTGTCGGAGACATGCCTCATCCCTCCTGCCCGTGTTGTCGGGCGTGGGGGGAGCAGCACTGCAGCGAGCGAGCGTTTTGATAGTGCTCTTCTGGGGGGACGAAAGCTCATCCTCACCAGGCAGTCCTCTTTCTCTGTGGTCTTACATTCAGCCACAAAACACTTGAGAGTACTGCCACGGACACCACTCAGATCTGTGGATCAAGTGGGAGGCTGAGTTCCCTTTCATGTGGCTTTCTGCTTGGAAAGAGGAGTTTGTGGCAATGCCCAGGGTATAGAGCAGCCTGAATGCTGAAAAGCCAGGGGCTTACAGGTCTTCCCAGCAGCCTTGCAGTGAGTGCTGGAGCCAGACCTAGCCATAATGTGAGACTGCAACTGTATCGCCCAAAATTTTATTATCCACCTCCTGTACTTAAATTCCTTCTCCACTTGTACCTTTATGAAGCAGATTTCCCCTTGCCATCAGATAAGGCGCTTGTAGGTGGCCTGCAGAGAGGTTTTAGATGGTTTTGAGTTTGCCTAGAAGTGTCTGCTTCCCCAGTTACTGTCCGTACCAAGGGACACAAGCAGGTTGTAGTGGGTGAAACCCGTTGGGTTCTCGTGCTGTTTGATGAGGCTGAAAGATGTGAAAGAAGGATCAGCTTGTGCTGATGTCAGGCACATCAGGCTCCCTGGTGCTCCAGATAGGCTTTGAACAACAAGCCCAGCCAGATGTAAGTGAATGCATCGAGACCTGGCGTTGGCAGCACGGCCCCTGTGCCAGCAGACGGCTGCTCGCTGCCTGTTGGCAGGAGCACACACGCACACTTGGCTGCCTCTGCCGGTGCCGTGCGCTCCTAGCAAGGGGCTGTGTTGTCAGAAGAGACGCTGCTGCATGGCGGGGGCCAAGCCCAGGACCCCCAGCTGATGTGCCACATGTGGGACTGTTCCCAGCACACTGGGGGATCCTGCCTGTCCTGCTCCAAGTGACAGGCACATGCAGCCCTGCTGTCCCAGCTCCCTCTGCCCTGCACCACCATCGCTGCCACGGCTGCTTTCTGGAATTCATGCTTTTTTCCTTTTACGAGCCAGGTTTCTTCCCAGTTTTCAGTTTCTGCTTTTATGCTAGCAGAAGCCAAGCACTGAGTTGTTTCTGGGCAGTGTCTTTTCAGTTTGAAGATGGGCTCTTCTGTGCTTTCAGAGACCCAAAGAGCACCAGCACCGTTTACCAGGTGTGGTCCTGTTGTTCCTGGTGCTGGTGCACCCTTTGCAGCATTCAGGTAACAGTGTCACTGGAAGCAGAGGAAGTCAAAGACTTCTTTTGAACACAGGTTACAAGATAAGACCTGCCAGAACTTCCCTTAGCAGTTTTAACTGTCGTCGTTCCTATGCGGGGATTCAAGTGGATAGTAAATGCACATTAGCAGCAAAAGAGGTGTTTCCAAAATGTGCTGGAGCTCTAGAGAGGGAC
Organism: Caprimulgus europaeus; assembly: GCA_907165065.1. The sequence continues at coordinate 11,896,175 of OU015534.1, read as the reverse complement.
CTTCAGTCCCTTGGACCTCTTGGCAGCAGGCTCCACACCATGGCCGGGGCTGTCTGTGCCACAGTCAGCAGTTGTGGCTGAGAGCAGCTTGTCCTGGACAGGACAGCACATCCACAGATTATAAGAGACCCACATGCACGTTTTGTGTGATGGATACAACCAGTGCTTTGCAGACAAATGCCCACAGTTTTGCAGTGAGTAAACTGGATTTAGATGCCTATGACAAAGTGCCCTCAGAGGGCTCATTGGTCTGGTGCTTTGTTGCTTTGAGGCCATTTCAGGGAGGCTCCTGTAGAGTGATTTTATCACAGTCCAGATTGTATTTAGAGCTCAGATTACTTGCTGGCCAGTGCACAGGGCTGGAGACCTGGGTTCATTTACTGGGATTCTTGCCCTGTTGGGAGATTTTGGGGAAAGTTGCTTTTTCATGCCCATGGGACTAACCATTTACTGCTTTCATTAAGTGCTTTAATAGTACCAGCGCAGGGAAGTGATGACAGAATGCCATGGTCACAGCTAAAGCCTGCTGCACAGAACACATCTGGGTGGGCTGACACCAGCTATAGCAATCATTGCCCTGAAGTGCCTGGCTGGGAGATGTGATCATTTCACCCTTCGCATTGTATTAGTGTAACCTTTGGCATGTGATTTCCTCTTGATAGGGCTAGCGGAGGCAGGAGCCAGCCTTGGTGGGGCTGGGCTTGGGGCCTTTCAGCTGCGTGCACCCTCATGCATTCCCCAGAGACCTCCCTTGGCCAGGAGCTGTATGTGGGTACGACTTGTCCTGCCACCGTGTTCTCTGCCAGCTCTGTTCCCTGGCACACATTGTCGTTAATGCCGCGCTGTTGGACTCTTGTGTGCGGTGGCGTAGGAGGGCACTGTAGCCACCTACATCTGCCCAAGGTGAAGGTACCTGGGCTGCCCAGATCTCACCATGCCAAAAAACCTTCACCCAGCCCATGGGGAGACTTCCTACCTCAGGGACACAGGGCTGACTCGGCTGGCTGTATTGGCTTTAAATAAGACAAGGCTCTTGGTCTGCAAGGGCTCTTCTGGTCTGCAGCAGGATCTGTCTCCTTGGCAGAAGCCACTGCCCTGCGCCAGCTGGAGTCTCCCACAGTGTGGGGGGCAGGAGCATGTTTGGCCAGGATAGCTGCTGACCTTCTGTCTTTCCCATTTCCTTCCAGTCCTGGACACACAACATCCAGCGGGAGAAGGAGTTCCTGCGGAAGCTGGTGAAAGCCCGAGTCATCACTGACCTAACCAGTGGGATTTGAGTGGCTGCAGCCACTGCCTCCAAGGGAGGAGATGAAGACGCACGCTGCAGCTCTGGGAGCAGGCACTGGCAGCCCCCTGCAAGAATTCCACCTCACCGAAGACACACAGAGATGCCCAAGTGCTCTGGGAAGACCCTCTTGCGTTGCCAGTCTGCACGAGGGTTGCATCTGCTGCCTCCAGGCCTAGAGCTGGCAGGAGGTGGGCAAGGGGCTAAGTCGACTGTTCTTGAACTCTGCATCGCAGACAAATCTTCTGTGTCCTGAATTAAACAGGAAAGACTCAGGAGAGAGAAGAAAGGTTTGTGAATAAAACATTTTGTGCCAAATGGGAGGTGTCGCTGCCCCGAGGCAGCAATGCCTGAATGTACAAAGTATTATTTTTTAAAAGAAACTCTGCTGGAATCATACTAGAAATACCAAGGTGCAAGGCAAAGTCTGCTTGTGCACAGCCCTGTGAAAAGCCTGGTCTCTCCATGTTCCATCTGCATTGCCACCGGCCTCAGACCTTTCCCCGGGAAAACAAATCCGTCCGAAACTTCGGTGTTGGTGCTGCTGTAATTCGAAGGGAGAATAATGGCTTTCCCTCATTCTCCACTTGGAGCTTCTGGATGGAGATGAGCATGGGTTTGTTTTTCTGCACTTTTCCTTGCTTCCCACATAGAAGCAGCAGCAGCAGTAGCCACTTGGCTGAATTTTCCATAGCCATTTGCCCTTGTCTGCCTCTGCCCTGACCCCTAGGTGGAGTGGGGAGCCAATGGCTTTCTCTGCCTGCAGCAGACCTTCCCCACCTTCCTGCCTGTCACAGCACTGAGGAACCTGCCTTGTGCTCGAGGCTTTCAGGCCTCGTGGTTTGTGCCTGGGTCCCCGTGGAGTCTGTGCAGATTGGTGTCACCATTTCTGGACAGCATCTTGCTTTATTTTTGTGTGGGAGAGGAATAATTTATTGTTTGGAAGGAGGTCAGATCTTGCGTGGAGATCTGAAGCTTTACAATTTGAGATCAGGCTGCTGAACATGTTTGTTTTACGTGCCAGACTCGATCACGTTCCCTTCTTAGGCTGTGTGTGACCTCAGTGATGATGGAGCCTGCTGGCACGGGCAAGGGCCTGCTGGGAACCCTCACCCTCTGCTCAGCCCCTGCTCACTTCATTTCCAAGCTCCTCCCGTGCTGCTCTAGCACTGCTGCTCCTCCTGCTCTCAGGAGCACATCCCTTCCTTTGCTGTCTTGGTCCCAAGATGCAGTATTTGCACATTTGATTTATATACGTGTTTCAGAGGAGCTGGAATAAACTGAGCAACACGGGCAAGTGCAAGTACAGCAGGGTGGCCTCACCCACCTGGAGAGCGTGGGCAGAAGGGGGATTGCCAGGGGAATGGTTACAGGTGGAAATCGGCTCCCACACTCTCCTAGCCTGGAGCAGGCTGAAATGTGCCCACGGACACTGAGCCAAGTCCCTGTGTGTTGAGGCACCGGTGTGCAGCCAGTGCTGGGGTCAGTGGAGGGAGGATCCTGGAGGGATGCTGACTGGGCTCGTGGTCCTGGCACTGCATCTGACGTAGTCCAAGGATTGCAGTCTGCCTTGCTCTGAGCTGAAGGGAGAACATGGCTCTAACATGGACAAGGGATGCTCAGAGCATGGCTTGCATGGTTTCCCTGAGCTGCCCCGGCTCCTGCTGACTTGCAGGGGGCTGTGGCTCCAGGACTGAGACCCAGAGGGAAAGTGCAGGAGAAGCTGGCAATGACCCTGGTGTGGGGCAGAGGAGCAAACTGTACAGAATTATTTGAGACCAGGTTGCAGGCAGAGGCAGCTCTCAGGACATGGTGCTGGGTGCTGCCCACAGACTGGTGTGGGACAAGCCCCTCAGGAGCCTCTCCTGCGTGGTGCATCCATAGCCAACAAGCTCGCTCAGGGGCAAGTCCTGTCCAGCTTCTGGTTGTGGCTGCTGCTTGCCTTGTAGTCTGGGAGCATTTCAAAGATTCTGCCTCTTCCAGGCTAAAAAAGACAGATGCTAGGAAGGGTACCCCTTCCCTCTTCCTATCTCCCTTCCCCTGTCCCTCTGGCCTCCCAGACAGGTGGTCCCTGCTGCCCCTCAGTACATGCCTGCCCTGGCAGTGCCTCCCTGGCACTGTAAGACACTCTGTAAGGTTTCGAGCAGGTTTTTAGGCACGTGCTGTGGCAGGTTCTCATTTGAATATTCTCCTCCAATTTGTTTTTCCTGCTCAAGGAGCCCAAGGGACTGGATTTCCATGACTCTTGCCAGATGACACTCCCTTTGCAGTTCCTGTGTGTCAGCCTGGACCTGTGACCATCATCCATAGAGTCCCTGCTACGGTGACAGTGGGGCTGCCTGGGCTGGACCTGGGGCTGGGGAAGGGTGGGCGCCTGCCCTCCGCCTTGGTGTTTGAACTAAGTCTTTAACCAGCTGCTATGGGAGCCCTGGGGCAGCGATGGGGTGATGGGCCACATCCACACGCCTCAGTGAGCTGAGATGCCAGAAAGCAGGTGGCTGCAACCAGGAGGAAGAGAGGGTTGAAAAGCCTTCAGTGTCCATGCTGGGTTCCTCTCCACCCCCCGGGGGAAGCACTCCCATGAAGACTTGTGATGGCTTTAATTTGATTTAGTCCATTTTATTGAGCACTACAAAGCTACGGGGCACCTTTATCTTCCAGCTTGTTGCCTCCAGATCCACAGAGCACAGCCTCTACTCTGCTTTCCCTGGCATCCCAGCTCCCCACCACTGTCACGGGTAGGTCCTGATGTGAAGCTGTCCCTGCAGACCAGGGAGGTCACTCCAAGCTTTTCCCTCCACCTAGGTGGGGAGTCTTCCAAGCAGAAGAGCCCAGAATGAGTAGATGAGTGCATGGCCCAGGGTGACTCTGGTGGGTTGGAGCAACTGCAAGTAGAAGGAAAGAGAGGATGGCGGGGGTGTTCGGGGGGCAAAGCCTCCCCTCTCTCTCACTGTCCCATTTGACGTTGGTGGGGCAAACACACTCACAGAGCAGCCAACGGCCAGGTGATGGGGTGTGCACCCCTGCCCTGGGGCAGTGCACGGCGCTGGGTTTCTCTCCTGGATGCTGTTCCTTTGGCTGCCTCCCCGCGTGCACCTGCAGCCACCTCCCGCCCTCCGAAACGCTGCAGTCCTGCCAGCTCGGAGCGGTGCGCGCGGGTCAGAGCAGGGTCAGTGGGACGGATGTGAGTCTTGGCCTCTCCCTTGCAGTGACTCACCTTTTCAGCTCGGAAGGGAGAGCCCAGGGGAATTCTCCACAGCCTAAATATAGAGCAGGGTTGCCTGGTGCCTCTGACGCGCTGTGCTGCAGAAAGGCCGCTCAGGTGGCAGGGAACCTGCCTAGAGAGAGGCCGGGGAACGCAGGGAGGTCGAGGAGCCACCTCCAACTGCAGGGCTTTGCTCTGGCCGGGGCAGAGAGCAGGTCTGGGGAGCTGCAGGCCAGACAGCGCGTGCTGCTCCGGGAGAGGGGCTGCCAGAGAGCTGCTGCTGCGCTGACCACATTGTGAGCACGGGCTGCTCGTGTGTTTGTGGTGTACAGCCTTCACCCAGAGCCTGGCACCAGGCTCCCTCCTCCAGCTCACCCCGTTAGGACTGGCCATGCTGTGGCCTCAAGCTCACGCGTGCCAAACAGGGGCACCACAGCCGGGGAGTGCGAGGCAGCAGCGGGATCCTCTGCGGCCCCGCATCCCTGGGCTTCCAGCATCTCCTTTTCCTGGGAGGGAGCAGCGGGAGGCCGTGCCCTGCTGTGCTGCTTTACCCCTCTGTTTGGGCGCTGCTGGGAGAGGGGGAAGGTGCCAGGACAGGGCTGGCTGGCTGGCTGCATCAAACAAGGGCAGGGATGCTGGGTACGAGCAGCACCAGGGGACAGGCAAGGGCTTCCAGAGTGCTGGGCAGGGAGGCAGCCATCACGCTGAGCTCCACCGGCACCAGCACCACATGTGCCATCAGCCCAGGCGTGTGTCACACACAGTATTAGACGTCCCTTGGTGTGGGCAACCCAGGCCACTACCCAGCCCCTCCAGGCACCGGCTCCTCACACAGCCTGCCCAGGGACTCACTCCAAAGGCCAGGGCACTCGCCGGTACTGTACCAAGTGAGATGCAAGAACTCAATGAGTTTTTAAAAGTAGTGTTAGTTTCTGAGATTTTTTTAATTTCCCCTCTAGGCAGGGAGGGCAAGAGTCTTGCAGGCTCCTCCAAGCCCACTGTGTCACATCAATTCAGTCATATCACAGAAGCAATAAAGCTATCAAACAAGCTTGGCCGGCCTCTTTTTTCTGCTACCTTTTTTGCTTTTTTCAGAGGGGGCAGAGGGATTCCACTGCTCAGGCTGTCCCCAGCCTGGTGGCACTGCTGACTCCTCCAGCACAATAATGCAGAGGCAGCGGCCAGGAGCTGCAGCTGGCTGATGCCACTGTCCTGGCACTGGGGACAGGAGAGGGCTGTGCTCTCCTTGCAGGTGACCTGAGGGGTGGGAGAAGGGCTCGAGGGTTTGGTGCCTGTCACGTTCGGGGGGCAGAGGGATGGGAGCATGTCCTGCCTGGGACAGGCTGCCTGCGACTCTGCCTGCAACTTCCTGCTGCTCTTGGGGACTCCCTGCCAGCAGGGTGGCTTCCCACCGAGGGTCACAGCAGCACTCAAGCTGGGTGCGGCCCCGGCAAAGGCAAGTGTCCAGCCAAGTGACCTTCTCGCCACAGCGTCCAGGAAGGAAGTGGATTAGGAAGCCGGGGGCCGAGGCTGTAACCGGCTCTGACACCTGCCAGGTCCCAGCGGGAGGAGCATAACCCCTGCGGCCAACCCCGGCAATGCCGCGGGGCTTCCGGAGCCACGGGACAAGTCGGGGACAGTCCCATCGCCTGGGGGAACAGGGTGTCTGCTTCCAGGTGGGTGATCAGTCTGACAGACCTGCCAGCTCCTAAACACAAGGGGTGGCTTCCTGCCAGCAGCCATGGGACACGGCAGAGCCAACTGCCCAACCCTCCCTGGTGTGTGGCTGCAAGTTCCAGACCTCTCCCAGAAAGTTGATGGTGGAGCTGCTCAAACCCTCCTTCCTGTCCTCCTCTCTTCACAGCCCTTAAAGAACAGGGTCACTGCTGCCACCACTGCTGCCTGTGCCCATCCTGGCCTTGGGAGGGCTGTGGATTGGGAGAGCGCAGAGTCTGGAACCAGGGCACACAGGGACAGTCCATGAGAGGTTCAAGTCAGCAGAGATGAGGACACTTGTTCTGGAGCAGATGTCCCCAAAGGAGCCACATCCCTGATGAGATGGGGACCAGTCAGTCCATCTGCGTCACAGCTCTCTTCCCACACGTGTTTTGTCACACAGCCATGGCCTCGCACAAGCACGGGCTGTCTGGCTGGACTGCGTCACCCCCATCCCACCTCATGCAAGAGCGGAACCTTCAGGGACAGATGTCACAGCAGGTCCTGGCCCCATAGAGCTCATTCCAGACCAGACAAGGGACACAAGGCCACCCCAGCCCTGGAGGTGCAGGAGCACAGGCTGATGCAGGCAGTGCTGTGGCTGACAGCAGCAGCCAGGGAGCTGATCTCCCATCTGCCTAGAGATGTGTGGGGCTGAGGACTCTGCTGCCCTCAGCACCCTGTGGGGCCCAGCCCATGCTCAGCACTCCTCAGGGCAGGGCCCATACTCATGAGAGCCCAAGGGGAGAGAGCCCAAGTGTCCAGATTCAGGCACAACACTGGGATATGCCACATCCTGCCACATGATCTCAGTGGGACAGGGAGGAGGTGCCACTGAGAGAACATCAGCAGGACTGATGGCAGAAGCCAGGTCACATCTCCCAGGACAAGGACCAAAGGCAGAGGAGGGAGCCAGGGCCCCGAGGTCTCTGGGGTAGCGTCCACAAAGGGGGCACACCTGGGAGAGGACAGAGGCCAGGCTTTGCACAGCCACTCCTTTCACAGGACCACGGACACTGTGGGTGTACCTGTGCCATGTCCCACATGGCCCCCTGCCCACCACCAGCATCACACCCACTAGGGCTGTGCCCTGGGGACATGAGGAACAGCCCAGCCCGCAGGGAAGGTGGGAGGTAATGGGGTAGCCCCTGGGGTGAGCCAGTACCTGGGGCTGTCTTCAAGCCCTGAGGGCTGTCGGTAGGGGAGGCAGCCCACCCCTCAGTTGGCAGCCCCTCCTGGGCAGTTCCCCTGCATGGGCAGGGCTGTGGCCAGTCCCGGCCCCATGGAGACAGCCAGGTAACCTGGAGCAGGACTCTCACAGAAACTTTCCAAGCAGGCAGCCCTATTAGTCTGCAGCCCTGCAAAGGAGAGAATCCTGTTCCCTATCCCCCAATGCCCTCTCCCAAGCTGATCCCCCACTTCAGGGATGCTCCTGGGCCTCCAAACCTCAACTGGGCTGAAGCACCCAGGGCATCACCTCTGCCAGCTCCCGTGAGGGAATAATGGATGGGAGCAGCCTCAGGCCGCGGCCGTGGGGCAGCACAACCCCACAGCAGAGCCCATGCTCCCACGCAGTCCCACGAGCAGGCGTGAAGCCACCCGCAGTCACAGTCTTGGCCAATCTGCCTGTGCTGGGCGGGAGGGACCAGGGCCAGGCGGTGCCGCGCCAGGGCAGGGGCAGCAGCTCCGGGCCGCCTGCCACCTCCACCGTCTGTCCCCGCTAGCGGTGGCAGGGACGGCTCAGCCGGTGCCCCCCGTGACAGCACATTCCCTGGCAGGTGATGCCGTAGGAGGGACACAGGAGTTGTCACCCCCGCGCTGGATAACCCGACGAGATGAGACAAGACGAGGCGGCCGGTTCCGAGCCCCGGGCTGGCCCTCCCTGCCGCAGGGTGCGGGCTGCCGTGCGGCGGAGGGGGAGCAGTTAACAGCAGCCGGTGTCCGGGTGCTGGGGCAGACCCTATGGGCGACCCGCGGCCGGTGTGCAGCCGCGGCACAGCCGGCGATCGAGCCGCTGGCCCCGCTCCAGCCGGGGAGTTATATAAGCCCGGGGCGGTTGCGCCGAGGCGGCGGAGCGCTGCCGGGCTGATGACGGGGCAGGCAGCGTCCCGGGGCGCCCGGCTGCCTCCGGACCCCGCCGCGAGCAGGGCCCGGGGGGCCGGCGGGTCATGAGGGCCGGCCCCGGGGGGAGCTTGGCCCGCCTGGGCCGTGCCCCGGCGGCCAGCTCCGGCCAGGGGAGCACGTGTGAAGCGGGGCCGAGCGGAGGCGGCCCCGGGACTTGGCACGTTTGCAAGGAGCACTCGAGAGCCCCGGGATGGACGTGGAGGGCCCCGGGCAGTGACGTAAGGACCCGCACGGGCTCGGCTCGGCTCGCCAGCCGGCCCCCATGTCCCCGGGGCCTGCGACGGCCCCGGCGGAGGGAGGCAGGGAGGTGGCAGAGGTAAGGAGCCTGGCGGCGGGGCGCCCGTGGGCCGCGGCAGCGGGGCGCGGGCGGGCTGAGAGGCAGGGCGGGGAGGCCGGACTCCTCCTCCGGCGAGACCGGACGGGAACACCAGGCACACCGGCGGCCCACGGCGGCTCGGGCTGCGTGGGACGCCGGCCAGCCCCGCCGCAGCCCGTGCGCTGACGGGACAGCCCCCGCCTTCCCCCCGCAGCCCATCCCCACGGCCCCGGGTGTCCCGCTGTGTGCGAGGGGCCCCCGTGGGGCTCTGTCCCCCCGACACCGGGCGTGGGGTCCCCGTGGGGCTCTGCTCCCAGAGCGCTCCGGAAAGGGCTGAACTCTCCGCCAGAGGTGTCCGTGTATCCGTCCTGCCGGCGCTGTGACCGGGCTGTCGGGGCAGGGAGCCCCGCTCATGGGGCATCCGTCCGTTCGGGCCGCGTGTCCGTCTGCCCGTCCGCCTGCCCGGCGGGACCACGAGGTGTCCGCCGGCTCAGGGGTCGGCCAGCAGGCAGGTGGCAGGGGACGGGTGCCGCCGGGGGTCCCAGTGCGGTGCAAGTCTCCGCGGGAGCTCGGGAACGGTGCGGATCCCGGCGCGCGTCCGGTGCTGATGCGGGTCGGGCTGCGGCTCCTGCTGCTGGCGGGATCCAGGTGCCGTCCCGGTCCCGGGGCGGTCTCGGCGCCCGTGTGGAGTCCCGCCGCCCTGCGGCGCGGATCGGGGTGCCAGTCGGGATCCTGGTGCCGGTGCGGATCGGGGTCCCGGTGCCGGTGCCCGCCCCGCCGGTCAGGTGACGGCGGCTGGAATTTGACACCGGCGGCGGCGGCGGGAGCGGGATGGAACCGCCGCTGCCCCGCACTGCGCTCCCGCCCGCCACCACCGGCACCGCATCCCGAGGCGCACCGGGACCGGGACCTGCACCCCGAAGCGCAGTGGCACCGGGACCGGCACCGGCAGCAGCACCGGGAGCAGCGGCGGGAACCAGTGCCGGTGCCGGCGGGGCAGCGCTGGCCCCCGCCCGCGCCCCGCCCCGGCGCGGCTGCGGCGGGCGGCGGGGGGCGGCGGGGAGCGGAGGCGATGCGGGGCGGTGGCGGCCCGGGGGATGGTCCCCGCCGCGGGCACGGTGAGTGCGGACCGGGGCGGCGGGCGACAGCGTCCTCCCCAGCCTGCCGACGGCGCCGGGGCTGCGGGGGAAGCGAAGGGGGGCCCGCTTCGCCGCCCGCCCCCTGGCAAAACCCGCGGGGCGGCGAGGGGGCTCGGGCCGCCCCCGGCAGGTCCCCGCCGGGCGGCTCCCAGGGTGCGGGAGAAGCACTCGGGGCCGCGGCGGGGACGGGGTTCCCTTGCCCGGGCGGGGAGAGGCGGGACGCCGCTGCGGTTGCCCGAGGGGCACGGGGACGGTCTCACCCGCCTTTTCCCCGGGCTCCTGTCCCGGCCCTTTGGGCACGTCGGGCAGGTCTGTGCCGCGGTTGTCCGGGCGGTGGACGGGAGAGAGCCCCGGGTCGGCACTGCCCGGCGCCCGCGGCTCTGCTTTCCACGGGATGGGTCCGAGTTTGGTCTGGCCCGTGTGCCCCACGTGTCCGGCTCCAGCCTCCCTCGGCTTTGCGAGGCGGGTGCCAGCTCCGCATCACACGTGGGGTTGATGTCTGACCCCCCCCGTCAGCTGCCAGCGGCAGCGCGGTGGGATGCCGGGCCTCCGCCGGCTCCACCGGTGCCCGCAGGTGCCTGTGGGGGTCTCTGGGCACTCCCCGCGCTGCTAGGCAGGACCCGCGGGGCTGGCATAGCGCGCAGTGGCGAGCGAGGCCCCAGCATAGCCCCCTGCCAAAAACGAGTACTCCATGAGCAGAGACCCTCACCGCGGAGCTGGGATGCGTGGATGCGCTTCGCGAGTGGCTCCTGCCTCCCCCGGCGGCTGGTGCAGCCCGTGGGGCACCCGCTCCCCAGCACCCTGTGCGCAGCGCGGGCGCGGGGCTCTCGCCGGGGCTCCGCACGAGTGTGGGGTGACCTGCACAGGGATCACCCCACCACGCTGCTGCTCAGCCCCCGGGTGGGCAACACGTGTGACGGGGGGGTAAGGCAGGTCCTCACATGGATGGGCCCGATCCTAACCCTGGAAAGGGTTCCTGATCATAGCCCGGCTGGGCTGTTGCAGCCGGGGCAGGGGCAGACCCCAGCCAGATCCTGCTAGTACAGGACCTGGGGGTCTGCCGTGGGGGTGTAGGTCCGGCACGCCCGTGGGGTGCCGAGGAGCTTGCCTCAGCCCTGCCCGCGCTGGGTGAAACCAGGGGCCGAGCCGGAGTACAGGACAGTGGGGGCTGCGGTCCTGCGCGCTCGGGGAGCCGCCTGTGGGGACGGGGCTCCGTGTCTGCGGAGACACTGACGAGACTCGTCCGTAGGCCCGGCTCCGGGGCTCCCAGGTCTAAGGGAGGCTGCCCTCGCCCGGCGCCCCGCCGGTAGCGCTCCCGCCGCAGAGCCCGGGGCCGTGCTGCCGCCGGACGGGAGAAGCCTGAACTGCACCGTCCCCTTCGGTTCCGTCCCCTTCGGTCCCGTCCCCTCCTGTTCTGTCCAGTCCTGTCCCGCTCCGTCACGCCGGGATGCTGGGGCCGAGGGGCCGCAGCGGGGCGGCTGGCCGCGGGAGCGGGGGCCGAGGGGGCTGCCCGTCCTCTCCCAGCGGGGTGCGGGGACCCTCGCCTGGCCCCTCCGGGGGTGCCGGCCTGGGAAAACCATGACCTGGCGGCAGCGGCTGGCGCGGGGCCACGGTCCGCCACGGGAGCGACGTGCTGCGTGGGCTGTGCTTGGCCAGGCTGCGGCGGCTGGCGGGGCCGGGGGCCCGGTGCCAGCCCTTCCTGCACCGGGGACACGTCCTGCCTGGTGCACGGCCTCGGAGGAGGCACGTGGGCCTGGCAGTGCCCATCACAGCCCCTTGCCACGGTGTGGCCAGTGCAGAGTGGCAATCGGGACTTGGGGACCATCTGCTGAGATGCTGGGGAACTGGGGGAGCTGATTTCATCTCCTTGTCCCAGCGGTGCCCAGCCATATCCCTTCATTTTTTGGCCAGGAGCACTCTCCTCAGCATGTCAGTGCCTGGGACATGCTGGGGCAAAGCCATGGAGGGGATAGGGGAACTCCCTGCTGCAGAATGCCACCGGGCTTCAAGGGGACAGTCCTGTCCTGAGAGACAGGGGATGCAGCAAACAGGGCAAGGAGGGTTCAGCCCCCTTGGGAGCCACCTCTGGGGGATCCTTGCTTGGGACGCTGGGGCTCAGGGCCCTCCCTGCACCCCAGGGGAGCTGGGGAAGGAGGTGCAACATGTGGCTGCAGACTGGGAGCTGCTGCTGCACCTCCCGGGGGACATCACTCCCCTGAGACTGTGCTCGTTGCTCCACTGAGACCATGCACGGCGGGGACCGAATGTCCCTGTGTGTGTCGGGGCAGTGGATGCTGGGCAGTGGTGTTGGGGTGAGTGACTACAGCGAGCCCAGCATGGTGCCCCGCCGTGTCCCCATGGGACCTGCCCCTTGCAGCCCCACCCGCCCGGGCTGCTCTGGGGCTGCATGTCCCAGCTTGGTGCGGGCAGCGGGCTGGGGAGCCAGTGCAGGGCCAGAGGGTGGCTGCACCCAAGGACCCTGCACTAATGGATTCGGAGTTTCCAAGGTCAGGCTCCCACCACCAGCAAGAAAAACATTCCCAGGGAAGGGCCATGGGAAAGGGCCCCCCCCCGTGTTGCTCCCAGCCCCAGCTGCTGCCTCACAGCCCAGCCTGGCATCGCGGGCTGCTCGCGAAAGGAGGTGGCTGCGTCCCTCTGAGGAGAGGTGCTGGATGATGGCTGGGCCACCCCATCTGCCAGATCTCTTGGAAGGGGTGTACCTGGCTGGGGGGATAAGGGGAAGCGTCATGCATGGGGTGTTGTGGGGTTCTGGGAGGGCGAGGGAGGGGATGGCATGCTTGGCAGTGGCAGGGGAGAGGTATGCCAGCTCCCAGCCGGCCAGCTTGATGCCCATGCCATCCCATCTGCGCGAGCACTGACCTCCACCTCTGCACTTGCAGCTAGCATGGAGCAGCGAGTGGGGCCACCAGAGCTGAGACCTGCAGGACCCGCTACGCACCCACAGCCCAAGGTGAGCTGGTCATGGTAGCCAGGACCACATGTCTCCATCCCCATCTCATGGAGCCTTGTCCCTGGTGTGGAGACACTGGTCGGGGCTCACCCTACTGTGCTATGCTTTGTTTCAGGAGGGGACGTTGTGGGGGCTCCTCACCATCCTCTCGCTGCTGGCCGGGCTGGCTGCAGGCACCCTGCGAAACCCACACTGCAACGAGACGCTGGATGTGTCCCCCACGCCGCGGGGCACAGCCACTACCGGCCCAGCTGTGGAAGATGGTGTGGAGGTACCACTCACTGCTGCCTGGAGCCAGCTGTATGGTGCGTGTTGGGGCAGGACCCCCAGCCTGAGCATGGTAGTCCCAAGTGTGGGGCATGGGCAGGTTGGGAGCCACTGTGGGGACCCCCTGCCCATGCAGGGCTGCTTCTGCACATCAGGGCTGGGCTAGCAGGGCTGAACAGATGGGGCCTCATGCTTGATGCTGGGGATGATGGTGGTAAAGTCCTGGGCATGAGAAGAGGCTTTGGCCAGGCGCTCACCCACCCTGCTGCCCAGCAGGCACCTGGCCAGTGCCGTGGTGGGTGGTCAGGAGGGGTCTGCAGGTTACGGCAGGGGACACCCAGGATCAGCAGGTCCCAGGAGGGCAGTGGGTGTGGGATGGGGTCTGACAGTGCCGTCCCCTCTGCATGCAGGGGACAACGCGACGACGGGTGGCCCGGGTGCCGCAGAGCTGACGGAGGACCTGCTGCTGCGTGCCGAGCGCTCACCGCCGGGTGCTGGCAAAGGCAAGAAGGGAACACGGAAACCCTCGCGAGGGGCTCGCGGGCGCAACTGCCACATCCGCAACCTGATGGTGAAGGTGCGCGACCTGGGCCTGGGTTTCAACTCAGACGAGATCGTGCTCTTCAAGTACTGCAGCGGGTCCTGCCACCGAGCACGCAGCAACTATGACCTGACACTGGGCAGCCTGCTGCGGCAGCAGCTCATCACCCCAGGGCCGCAGGAGCGGGTCCTCAGCCACCCCTGCTGCCGGCCCACCCGCTACGAGGCCGTCTCCTTCATGGACGTGCAGAACACATGGCAGACGGTGGAGAAGCTCTCAGCAGCCGAGTGCAGCTGCATCGGCTGAGGAGGGGGCCGCCGGCTCGGCCCCAGCTCGATGCACGCCAGCAGACCCCCGGCTTGTGGTGCACAGCAGTGCAGATGCTTGAAGGAAGGGTCTGGTGGAGGCAAGTGCCCCCGGTTTTATGTGGCCACAAGGGACCAAGGCGAGATGGAGCCATGACAGGGGGTGGGTGGCTGAGCCCCCTCCCAATCAGTGCCAAGCAGCTGGTGCCACCGGCTACGCAGGGTCCTGCCTGCGTGCAACCCGGCTGAGCCCTGGAGAGGAGCTGGAAGGGGTATGGAGCATTCCCGCTGCTCGCAGGGGTCTGCCAGCCTGGTGTCCACCAGTAGCACCCAGCTCCCCTGAGCCCTGCCTGGACTGGTGCTCCCACACCCCTGCTTCAGGAGGGGACAGAAAGGGGCAAAACCTCCCTGTCTGCTCGGGCACCCTGGGGCTGGCAGTGTCTGGAGCTGCCCTGCAGGGAGGGGGCATCCCTGAGGACAGGGGTGCAGTGGGGCCAAACTGCATCAGCGCGGGATGGGGGACCTGCACCCGGGCTGGCAGCAGCCCCTGGTGCTCCACAGGGCAGTGGGGAACGGGCACCTGCCAGGACCCCTGCCTGGCTCCCGGGGGGTGGCAGGGTCCCCCCACGGTGCTGAGGCACTAAACTATTTATTACTCTAAATTATTTATTTATTGTTCTCGAGCGGCAGCTCCTATTTATGACTTTGGGCCCCCGGGGGCCGGGTGTAACTTAACCCCAGCGCTGCTGTGAAGCCCTGGGCAGCGCCCCGGCCCCTGGTGCCCCGTGCCCCCAGCCCCCTTTTTCTATTATTTGTAAAATTTGAGGGATAAACTCTATTTTTGTACAGTCGCCTTTTCCTGTAGCAATAAAGTGATGGGCTGCGAGTCCAACCCCTGCGTGTGCCCGTCATGGGGAGGGAGCACGGACAGGGATGCCACGTGTTTGACACCGTGGGCTGGCAACGCGCGGAGGTGCTGAGCGGGGCTCCTGCCCGCACCACACACGGGGAGCAGGGGCGGCGCTCGGTGCCCGGCAGGGGACGCGCGTGGGTCCGGACTACCGCTCCCGGCGTGCGGCGCGGCGCTGCGGCAGGTCCCGCCTGGTCCCGGGCTGCCCGGCCGTGCCTGCAGGACAGCGGGGCGAGGCGCTGCCGGAGCCGAGCAGAGCGGAGCAGGGCAGCGGTGCCGCTCGGGGCGTCCCTGGGGCGCGTCCCGGCCCGGCCGCCGCTGCCCGCCGCGACGAACCGAACCGAGCCGAGCCGCCCCGGTGCCGCCGCCCTCGTCGGGGCGGGGAGGCGGGTCCCGCCGCGATGCGGCTGCCCGTGCGCCGCCGCTGTCGCCTGCCCGCCGCCGCCTCCTGAGCGCCGCCGCAGCCATGGAGCGGAGGGCGGAGGCGCCGCCGCCGCCGCAGGGCCTCGACTTCACGGTGGAGAACGTGGAGAAGGTGAGACAGCCGCCTCTCCCGCCCGGCCCACCCGCGGGATGCTGGTGCCGGTGCTGCCGCGGGCGCTGCGGCTCGTGGGGGGAGCCCACCTGCTTGGCTGTGCCGGGCCCGGGAGGGCGGCGGGTCAGCATCCCCCCACCACAGCCCGCAACTGGGGCGGCGAGGACCCGGTGCGTGGCGCGGGAGCTGGGGCGGCCGGCTCCGGTGCGCTGGGACAGCCCGGGGAGGGAAAATGATGTGGCAGAACTAGGAGCAGAAGGGAGGAGCTGTGACCCGACCGGCGTCCTCAGGGTCGCGGGGCTGCAGCGCCAGGTGCGCGGAGCCCGCGGGTCTAGTCCTGTCTGCCCCCGACATGACCAGCCTCTCCATCGGGCAGGGAAGGGAGGGCACCCGGACTCTCGCCAGCTGCTGGGAATTGTGTAGGGAATTACGGTTGGGAAAAGCCTTCAGAGGGTGGATGGCCCGGTGCTGCCTCTCTGAACCTGGATTGATGCAGCCCCCGTGCTCCTGCTGATGCTCGAGATCCTCCTGAGCGGCTGTAGGGCAAGAGGAGTGAGGTTGTGATTGCTAAAACCTGGGATCCAGGGAATGGCCGCAGCAAACCGAGGGCTGCCAGCATCCCACTGCTGCCGGGAAGAGCTCTGAGCAGCCTCCGTGTGACCTGAGATTCATCACGGAGACCGAGCAGGGCACCTCAGCAAGTGTCGGGGGAGGCAGCCCAGCAGAACCCTTCCCTTGGGCCATCTTGGAGCTGATGGGGGCAGGGCAGCAGAAGATGCATCCCTGAAGGGCAAACAGCAAGACAGCGCTTCTCCCTTCTTCCACTCACCCTGTAGCCAGACATCTGCTTGACAGCCCGTTGATCCATAGCTCGGTCCCCAGACAGCTAGTGGGAATCCCAGTGTCCTCATTTTTCCTCGATAAGAATAGACCAAGTTCCTTGCCAAAGCAATGCCCATGGGCATGCTGGTGGGCGCATGACTTGTGTTTCACACCCGTCCCTCCCCAGCCGCTTGCCCAGCCTCGTGGGAGGTGTCGGGTCAGGGATGTCAGGTTTGTAACTGGGCACTGGTTGCCTTTGTGGCCCCAGGTGAGACAGCCCACCTCTGCCAGGGAGACAGAGCACGGCCGGTGGGATTAACTGATGTCTGGAAAATGCTACATTAATGCAACCTTCTGCAGCTTAATCTGCATATATCCAGGGCTGCTGGATGATTTTGCCTCCAACTTCCTTTCTCTTCAGCAGACACAAACCGTTCCTTTGTTTGCACCAACAATGAAGCGCACACTTGCCCGGGAAGGGTGGGCAGTGCCAGGGTGGGGGACACCCATCGCTAGCTGGGCAAGGTGGGCTGTGCCCAAAGGCAGCTCATCCTCACCACGCTGCTCTGGATTTAGTCTCCTGCCATCTGGGAGGAGGCAAAGATGCCCTCTAGGATGCTTTGGCTCCCCTCCCCCAGCCTGCACGGCTTCTCAGGCTTTGCCATCTTGGTGGTGTCCTCTGAAGATGCGGCTGTGGACTGCGGTGAGGCTCCGAGCTGCTGGCTGGGGGCAGCAGCGTGGTCCCTGCCCAGGGGAAGAAATGTGGGGTGGGATCAGAAAAAGCTCAGAGGTTCAGCAGCTTGGAGCCCTCCTCTGTCTGTCTTTTCAAGGGAGGGCTGTGGGTACAAAGCAAAGAAAAGGTGGGCTTGCCTGGGGGCTGGGCTGGTGGGAGGCAGGTGGGTAGAGCCACTTTGTCAGCGGTGGTGCTGGCAGATAAATGATGCTTCTATGGCCCGGGCTCTTCTGCCTGCCAGATTTTGTGCACAGCTCTAATAATAACACAGAATACTGATTAAAGTCGGGGTTTGACTCCAATCTGAGTCAGTTAGTGATAAGTGCTGGGGTTAGGAACAGTGCAGGGAGGTGGTTATCTCTTAAGTCAGAGGGTCAAAGCCTCTTCAGGTCACCTGCAGTGGAAGTCATCACATGTGGTAGATGTAGCCAGAGAAGTCTTGGGTGAGACCGTGCCCATCACGCTCTTCTGATGGTTTTTTTGTGGAGAAGATTCATGTCCCTGGAAGACTCTTCTGTACCCTTGCTGTTGTTTATTATGCAATGGGCTGGGCAAATGTCCCTCCAGTTTTGCAGGGCTCTGGGTGCCTGTGGAGCTGTTTATCCAGCATAGCTTGTGCCAGAGAGAGACAGTTAGATCCCTCCAGCTGTGACCAGTGGTTGCAGGGAGGCAGGAGGATGTGGATGCTGTAGGCTGGGCCCACGCTGCCCTTTGCCAGCCACAGGTCTGAAAGCCTGCGGGCAGCTGCCTCTGCTCCTGAGGAGGTGTCAGGTTCAGGTGCTGCACTTCAGGATTCATCTGAAAGTTGCTCCCTGTATTTTTTTTGCTCTGTTTTTCCATAGGGAGCTCTCCTGTGACACAGGGAAGGAGTAAGGCTGTGCTGGGGCTGAGCTGTTGCGATGTCAGCATCCCCCAGTCCCAGCTGAGGGCTGCTTGGCTGCTTTTTGTTTTCTTCTGAGCCTGACCTAGATGCTGCTCTGGCTTCTGCACAGCTAGAACAGGCTGGCGTGGCCATGCTGTGTGGACCTGCTGGGCAGCCGGCTGGCAGCTCTGGGCTGGCTCTGCTTCCCCTGCACTGGCTGCTGACCAGGGCTCGGCTGCTGCAGTTGGAGGGGTTGGAGGGAAGGGGAGGCTGGGCAAGGCAAAGGCTTCAGGCTGCAAGGATGCTCAGCCTCCCCGTGCCTAAAAGGTGCAATCTGGTTTTTGACCTGCGTGCGCTTTTGTGTGCCCAGGGGCTGTCTCCAGTGTGACTGACAGCCTGGTGATGGCGCGGTGCTGCCCCCGGGAGGTGATGCTCCAGCTGCAGTATGAACCCTGCTCGGGTGAAGATGGATTGCAGACGTTTGGTCCCTGCTGGCTGTGTCCGTCTCAGAGGAGCAGTACACAAGCAGGACTTGTGCCTTGCATTTTTGGACTCCCCCCGGTCAGGGATGGCAGCACCTAACAATGCGGTGTGGACAGGAGAAGAGAAACACGAGACCCTCTTTACCTGTTTTCAGTGCAGTTGAATCTGCCCCAGCAGTATCCCCCTTCTTGAAATAAGAAAGAAAGCAGTGCCATTCCTCTGGGAATTTCCCAAATGCCTGCTCTCGCCCTCTTTTTTGTCTGATTCCTTCCAGGTCTTTCCTCCCTTGGCCTTGCCTCTCATCCTCTGGGGTGTTTGTAATATTCACTGACGTCTTTTCCCTAGTACATTAGCAGTCTGGCATCTCTGGGTCTTCCAGATTGCCATGTGCCTCTCTGGAGATGCCTGATGAATGCACAGAGTCTCTCTGGCAGGATGGGTAGGCGGGGTGTCATGGAGCTGACATCCGGAGCCTACCGTGACGGGAGAGGGGTGGCTTTTATCACTGCTCCTGGGAGACACTGAGCCTCAGGGATGTGGCAGCTGCTGGGTCTGCCTTCCACCCAGGAGGACAAGGAGGAGAAACGGAAGTACATCTGCTTTCTTCAGAAAAAGGTTATAGCCTGCCTTTGGAAACCTGATGAAGAGAGTTATGGATATGTCAGGATGGGGAACGGCATCCCTTGTCTGGTGCACCGCTGGCAGCGGTTGGGTCACTTCTTCCTTAGAGGCAGCCCACCTGCACGGGATGTGGCAGCCGTGCTGGGGATGGTAACTT
The DNA here is from genome assembly GCA_907165065.1 of Caprimulgus europaeus. The sequence continues at coordinate 11,877,183 of OU015534.1, read as the reverse complement.
AGAGGCCTTGGGAGGGGAGAAGCTCGCAAAACTGTGGGAAGCGAGGAGTCACCTTGTGTAGCATTTAAGCAGATCCTCACTGCGAAGGTGGATTCCACCCAGAGCCAGCCTTGGCTGAACCCTTTGCTCCTTCATGTGGCATGAGAGTGATGGGATGAGAGGGCAGCACCTTGTGTTTGACGGGGCTTGGCTGTGCTCTGCGAGGGCCATTTCTGGAGTCTCATCTCAGCTCTGACATCTTAGAGAGCAGGAATGGGTGAGATTGGCACCTGGGTGCCAGTGGGGATTCCTCTCAAAATGCTTACAGGCTTGTTCACTGCAGTGATGGGTAGAAACACAAGATGGCAGGCAGAAGTCTTTGGGTCACCCTTGCAGCTCATCCTGGGCTCCATGCTCCCATGGTTCTGCTCTGGTCTTGCTCACCCTTTGCTTGTGCAGGTCCGCAGCCACCACCTCAGAACACGTGTCTCCTACAGCCCCTGTCCCTTCTGGGGACCACGCTGTTCTCTGCAAAAGGCTCTTGGCAGCAAAGCAGCAGGAGGGACACTGAGGTTGCCGAGCCACGTCTGGGCTGCAGCCCCTTCTGAGGACAGCTGAGGACTTGGTGTGGGAAACCTGGGCTCAAAGAGGGGTGTGAAGTGGCAGCACTTCTTATTAGGAGTGGGGAAAAAACCCCATTCTTTGGGACTACTGGCAAACTGTGGGTGCCTTGGGCAGGGGCAGCACGCCTGGCAGCACACACCCAGCTTTATTTCACATCCATTTGCTGTCCTTGGCACTTCGGCACGCTGCCGCCTTCCTGGGGCTGCTGGCTGCTCAGCCTGCCCCGCCGTGGCAGGGGGAGGACGGGGGGATGGCTGCAGTGTGGGGCGGGGGGAGGCAGGGATGACGTTCCCTTCGCTCGGGGAGCCGTGGTAATGGCTGTGCCGTCACAGGCCTGGAGCGCTGGCGGTGCGAGTGCATTCAGCTAGAAAGGACAGCGAGAGACTGCAGTGGGAGACATCCCGGGGGTCCTGCTGGAAGAAGGCTGGTGGTTGCCGAGGGGCCATGGAGGGGCCATGGCCACTGCTGGCCTCAGCATGCTGTGGCTGTGGGCATGGGGCAAGGAGCAGAACAGGAATGTGTTTGCAGCTTGCTGTTTTCCCTACCGGGTTGCAGATGTCAAAGCTATACCCGCTGTTACCTCCATCAGCTCGAGCAGACTGGCTCCTGGATGGGACCCGTCTCCCCATGGAGCCCCCCAGGAATGGCAGGCAGCACACTCCCACTCTGTGGGGCTGGAGCCACACATCTAGGGTTCCTGTTACCACCCCTCAAATGGCACAGACACAACACTGCTCTGCTGGGGACCCTGTGTTAATGGATTTATGTGGTGCTGTCGGGGAGATGGCCTGCTGGCTCTGGTCTCCCTGCAGAAGCTCCAAGGGATGAGGGCTGGGAGATGCTGGGCTCATAGTAGCTCCTTTTCCTGCGAGCTAAGATCAGGTGCCTTTGCTTGGCAATAACTCTCCTTGGACTGGTCCCCCTCCCACTGTCCAAAGTTACCAGCGTGGGACCTCTCACCCATGCCTTTTGGGCAAGCTTCCCTGCCCCAAGGTAGCTTACTTCTGGCTCTCTTGAGCAGCTGTTATGTCTGCAGGATCTAGAGTATAACAGAGACCCTGGCCACCATTTTTAGGGCAGATAAGAGCCATCATATTTTCAACCAAGTAGAGGTGATGTTTGAGAAAGCTCCTTCCCTGGCCAAAGGGCATAGCTGACAGCCGGGCTGTTTCCCAGCTCTCACATTACAGGTCTAATTGCGAAGGAGGCAGGTCTGGTGGCAGCCACCCGTTCAAATCAGAATGCACAAAGCCTCCTTGTTAGATGTGACTGCCTAATTCCATGCCTTCGGCTTCTCTCTCCTGCTGCTAATCAGTTCCCCTCATCATCTCCAGTGCTTCCTAGTGGGTCTGAGAGTGCTGGCTGGTGTGGTGATGTCAAAGTCCAACAGCAGCCGATGCCTGCCTCTGGGATGGGGACAATGCCTTTCCTTGCTGGGGAGGAGCACGCTGTTTAGGTACCCTTCTGCAGGGCACAGTGCCTTGCAGCTTCCTGACCCACACTCTTAGCAGAGGATGGTGTGTGTGGTAGGCTAGGGAAGAGCTTAGTCTTCTCCCAGGGGTTTCATCTGCTGCTTTGAGCTGGGCTAGAATGGTTCCAGCATTGATGCCCATCCTTGGAGGTCCTCTGGAAAGCTCTCCTGTGTTGTGTAGAGCACCAGATGGGGTGTGCTGCTAGTAGCCCTTGGGCACGTGCTGCCTGACATCCTGCACGCAGGCAGGGCCAGCTGTGCTCTGGCTGGGGTCCACCATGGCCAGTCCCCTCCTGGGCAGGATGCTCAGGGAAAGGGGCTGAGAAAGCCATCAGCCATGTTTTTCCAGAATATTCTTCTGACTTCCAACAGCTTGCAGCATGACTCTTCAACGTCAGCTTTGTCTCCATCCACTTAACAACTTGGTAGACTTTGTCACCTTGCTGCTCACCCTCTCTCCCTGAGGCGCTGAGCAGTGGGAGGCTCCAGTGTGTGTCCCTGGGGGCCTCGTCTGGAAACCCCCCCGAGGCTCCCTGCAGTAGGAGCAGGGCTCTGGGGTGGTGTTGCTGGGTGATGGATGGTTCTCTGGAGAGCTCACTGGACAGCAGGCACCCCTGTGGGGTGGAGGGAGCATGAGGGGTGCAGGCAAGGTGCTGGTGGTGGGACAGCCACCTGCATGGCTGGAAAGCTGACCTTGCCTGGGGAGGGGTCTCACGTCCTGCTTGCTCACCATTCCTCTAGCACAGTGGTGGTGACATCTCCCTAGCATGAGCACTGAGGGGAGCATCTACGATAACACTCCCTCTTTGCCATCGTTATGATGCAGCAGCCATTATTTTTTTTGGCTTGGATAACGCCAGTCCCTGCTGCTGGGGCTGCTGTGCTGCCCTGCGATGTTCCCCATCACCCACGGTGCTGTGTAGGGCTCACCCTGAGCACTCACATCACTCCTGGGGCTCGCTCCAGTGTTCCCGGAGGTGCAGTGTCGTCCCTTCCCTGCACAGCTGCCCACCATGAGATTGTGAAGCAGCAGTCCTGAAGCCAGTGCTGGAGAGCTTGTGGGTTGGAAACCCAGCACTGAAGGCCAGGTCCATCTTCCACATGTGGTATGGTTCGTGCTTTACAAACTTTGTACTGGATTAGACATTAGGGCTCCTGGAGCATGTATATAGCTTGTGCCTTGGGATATATGTTGTATAGGGATTCCTGCCCCCCCCCTCAATTTTCTGTTAGCAGGAAGACTATTCCAATTAGGAGAATAATTAGTTAGGATATGTGTGGGAGTGTAAAAGAAGAGGCTGGGAGGAGTTGGGAGAGGTCCCAGGCTAAGGAGCAGGTGGAGTGGACTGCTGCCAGCTTTTGCACCTTGTTGGAGTGCCCAGCGAGCGGGTAAGGTGAAGAGTGGGCTGTCACCAACTCTGGAAATCTCAAGTGAGATTTCTTTTGGAAAGAAAATAAACAGTGAGCTCTGAATAGAGCAAATAAGAGACTGAGCTGGTAATGGAGGAGATAGTTGGGAGCTTCAGCCCTGCTGCAGGATGACTCAGTCTTCAGTGAAGGAGCAGGGATAGGAGCCAGGTTCCTGCCCCCAGGAGCAGTTGAGCTTTTAGCACATCTGCAGCTACTGCTCAAGAGTGAAGCAAATTGTTGCTTTGATGGGAGGGGATGACAGTGCTTACCTCTGCCCCAGCAGCTCAGTGATGCTTCAGGTAAGAGTCTGAGATGACTGAGAATAGAGGAAGGTTTCAGGTAGCTGCTGATAACTCGTGGGCTCCCCTTGGCCATGCTGTTGGAGAAGATTTCTCTCTCCCTGTGTCCTGCTTATCTAGGGTTAACCTTTTCTGTGTCAGGAGACATCTTTTAGTGGGACAGACGTCTGTCCCTCTGCAGCCTATGTTGGCTGGCTCTGTCTCCTATGACATACTTCATAACCTCTTTCTTTCTCACAAAGAGGTTATCCTCGTTTGCCCTGCCACAAAGTCTTGAACAGAGGCATTTCAAACGATGGCCCAGGCAATGCCATCTCCGTAAAGTTCCTGCCATTTTGTCCTGCTCTTTGATCTTGTGCTGGGACGCAGCAGGAGGCACAAGTTCTTGCTTGGGAAGGTTGTTCCTGTGCCCCAGGCTGCCAGCTCTGCATGCTTAAAAATAGGGTTTGGATCCTCTCCGGGGTACAAGAGCCACACAAGAATTTCATAGAGTGTTTTAGGGCGGGGGAAGGGGGAGGATATTTGAGACCTGGAGCCAGCATGGGGACACAAAACATCCTCTGCACCTGCTGGAATCATCCCCCAATTTGATGGTGGGGTGCAATGGATGCCTGATAGCCAGACAAATGTCACTGCTTTTCCTTGCTTCTGGCGTGTGCAGTCAGCAATTTGAAATGAAACACACTGTGCCAGGCAGAAAACCGCACTGCTGGAAGATGGAGTTCCAGCAAAGGTTAGTTCTGTTCCCCTCCATGCGTGAGGGCATGGCTGGTTACCAGTTGCACCCACTCAGGGTAACTGCTAATTAAAGTTGCCCTTAAGATTTATATAATATTCCTCTGCAAATAAAGCCTTGCAGCAAATGTGAGGCTGTTCACGTGGATCTGAGCTCTGCAAAGCAGTAACTAGATCTCCCAAAGCTGTTGGAGCAGGTAAGTTATGTTCTCCATATGAGGAGATGGAGTGAGCAGCCCTGGACTGTCCTGGGAGGTGGTGGCAGAGGCAGGGTTAGATGCCAGCTCTCCTGGCCCAGTAGGTTTGGGAATACTTCAAAGGGACTCTGTGGAAGGATTAATCCCTGAGCTTAGCGACTGTGGGTTTCCAGGGCTCTGTACAAGCTGACAGATGGAGATATCTGCAGCAGCTCTTGCATTCTTTGGGCTCCTGGACACAGACTTTGGGCTACACATGCTTTCTGAAGGCCAGTGCATCCACAGCACCTTTCTGAGAGTGTGTGCAGGTGGAAGGCAGGAGAGCCAGTGTGCTGTGTCCCTTACAGCCCTCACACTGCAGAGGGGTCCTGCGCCCACCCTGGTGACGGTGCCTCAGCCTGGAAGCGGGCAGGTTCAGCATGAGTGAAGGTGAGGATGGGAGATGACTAAGGAAAATAAATTTCCAGAGTGCTGTGTGAGAGGAGGAGGGGAAGAATGCTCTGCAAGTCTTCACCCACTACCCGATTGCTCTCGCTTCATCAAGAGCCGAAGGAGGGAGGCCAGCTAAGGCAGGCTGACCCAGGGAGGGGGGCTGGCCACAGCGCAGGCACTGGGCTCTGTCCCAGTGAGCCTTCCCGGTGAGCCTTCTCCTGGTGGGACCATCCACAGCTGTGCTCCTTGGCTGCTCTATGATGCTTCCCTCTCTCTTTCAGGCTCTCCATCAGCTGTATTACGACCCAAACATCGAGAACAAGAACTTGGCTCAAAAATGGCTGATGCAGGCGCAGGTCTCCCCCCAGGCGTGGCACTTCAGCTGGCTGCTTCTCAACATGGACAAGGTGCCCGAGATCCAGTACTTTGGTGCCAGCGCTCTCCACATTAAAATCTCCCGTTACTGGAACGACATCCCAGCTGACCAGTACGAGAGCCTCAAGTCACAGCTCTTTACCCACATCACCCGCTTTGCCAGCGGCTCCAAGATCGTGCTGACCCGGCTGTGCGTGGCGCTGGCCTCCCTGGCCCTCAGCATGATGCCGGAGGCTTGGCCCTGCGCCGTGGCAGACATGGTGCGTATGTTCCAGGCAGAGGACTCCAACGTGGATGGGCGAGCACGGTGCCTGGCGCTGCTGGAGCTGCTGACGGTGCTGCCCGAGGAGTTTCAGACCAGCCGCCTGCCGCAGTACCGCAAGGGCCAGGTACGCAGCGTCCTGGCGCAGGAGTGCGGCTCCGTGTTCCCTTTGCTGGAGCAGCTGCTGCAGCAGCAGGACTCCCCAGGTTTCATCAAGCAGAAGGTGTTGAAGTGCTTCTCCAGCTGGGTGCAGCTGGAGATCCCACTGATGGACTGCGAGAACCTGATCCAGGCAGCTTTCGCCTCCCTGCAGGACCCGGAGCTCTTTGACACAGCGGTGGAGGCTGTTGTCAATGCCATTTCCCAGCCCGATGCTCAGAGGTAAGGGCAGCTTCTCCCATGCGCTGTGGGCTGGTGCTCCTGGGCATCAGTGGGGGAGCAGGGTGGGGAGGAAGAACCTCAGGCTTTTTTCTAGCTGCCATCAGCCCTGGAGGTGATGATGACAGGGTTTGGAAGTGGGAGATGTTAAAAGCAGCCAGAGTCTCCTGGTTTCACATGGCTGGTACTGGAAGGCTTTGCACTATGGTTGACTTGTGGGGACCCTGTAGTCTTGGGCAGCCACAGCCCATCTCCACCCTCCTCCTCTCAAGCAGAGCGGGATGCTCCCTTCTGGATCCTAATGTCAGACTCTGCAGTGCCTGACCAGGGAGCCCAGCTTTGGCCAGGGAGATTTCAGAGACCCTCCTCTGCCTTGTGCTGCTGGTCCAGCCAAGGAGCTGATTTGATGCAGAGATAATAAAACCAGACCTGTCAGTCTTCTCCCTCCTGGCTCCAACAGCTCCTGACAGCCAAGGACTCGTCTTTTGTTTGTGGCTTTGGCTGCCCCTGGTGCAGCTGAGCTGGGAGCCAGGGCTGGGGCAGGTCCTGCCGAGGCTGCACTGTGGGGCTCCGAGCTCATCCGCTTGGCCGTGTTGTCTGAGCTGCTGTCAGCTCTTGGGACCAATGCCCACAGAAGGGAAAGTGCATCTCCTCTGGTTCCTGTGGCCACATCCCCTCCTGGCTGCTAGGCAACCTTCCCCAGAAGAGGAGGGTTTCCTTGAGGCTGGGCTGTGCATCCCTGTGCATCGCTGCGCATCCTGCAGGCTCCGACCCTCTGCAGCGGTGCGGGTGCTGCTGCCACTGCGGTTGTGAGCCCTGGTCCTCCCCTTGGCTCCAGGGCAGGGGCAGCCAGCACGTCCCTGTTCTCCGTGATGACAAGGGGGTTGCATCTGGAGACTGCAAGTCTGGGTGCACAGAGGGACTCGTCAGGATTTTGATGTGTTGCTGGGTGTGGGGAGGGGTTGCCTCATTTTCCCTTGTACTTGGCAAAGGCTGGGCCAGCCCAAACCCTTGTAGCAGGACTGGTACAGAAAATACAAAGGTGAGAGAAGGTGACTTGCAGTTCTGAAATGTTGGACGTGCTGCTTTCCTCCTTTCTGTTTCCCTTAAGTCTCAGAAGTCCCTTGGCTATGATTCCCTACCTGTGTGCAGGAGCCTGGCCCTGCTGCGCTGTTCTTCAGGTGCATTAAAAGCCCAAGCTTTCTGCTGAGCTTTCAAAATGAGCTTCAGTGAGAAACATGGCTGACAGCAGAGTTTCCTCTCTGGTCCCGTGCTGACCCTGCTGTGCAGTTTCTGGCAGTTTGGTCTTGCCACACTGGTGGCTCACAGCATCACCTGCACTAGATCTCCATCCTTCTCCTTGGAGGCATGATCGGCCATGGCAGAGCACTCTCCCTGTCCGTAGGCTTGCGGGCAGTGGCCAGGATGGGGCGGGCAGCTGGCCTGAAAGGCTGCCCAGTGTTTGTGAGCCTGGTGCAGCCCCTGCTCCTGGGGCGCGGGGACAGCGGTGGCATTGTCACAGGGCTGCCCTGCCAGGCAGCGCGTGGTGTCAGCTGCTCCAGGGAGGAGCAGGACTGTGCTCAGTGCTGAGACCTGCAATAGCTTCAGGAGCGGGGTAGCTCACAGAGCTGCCACTTCCCAGCCCCGGTGGGCTCTCTCTCCCCCTTTGTTCCTTGTGTCCTCCATCCTGCATCCCTCCTCCCGCTTCCCCTCGTGCCAGCTGTCCCGCCCCTCCGGCTTTGTTGCTCAGCTGCAGTGGATCCAGCTCTTCTCTGAGCCCCCTGGGAGTCTCCTGACCTTTCTGTCTCTTTTCTCAGCAGTCTGGGAGATCCCTGCTGCTTTTCAGCCGCTCTCTTCCTTCGCGGTCTTTCACCTTTGTTTCCGCAGGGGCCTGGCTCCCCGCTGCCCTTGGCTGCAGGCTTAGAGCATCCTCAGCATTGAGCTGCTGACATGGTCTTCTCCGGAACTTTGTAGGGCATCACTGGGTGTTATGAAGCCTGTGCCTTTCCTCCTTGCCCCCTCTCAGCTGGCTTCATTGACTTTGCTGTGGAGGCGATCATGCAGGTGTGCTTCTACCATCAGCAGAAAGCTTGGTAGCTCATGAGCTCAGCTTCTGCTGCTGAGAGTTAGGTAGCCTGTGGGTCATTTTCCCAGGGGAGCACCACCTTGCAGGAATCCCTCATGCTGCAGCTCCTCACCCTGGGAGTAGCCACCTGCCACCCACATCCAGGAGGGAGAAGGGTAGGTGGGACCTCATAGACAAGGATCACCCTCAGGGTAAGTTGCTTGTGCCGGCAGCTTCCATTTCGTGCCTGCAAGCAGCAGCGGGTGGCTTTCCTGCCTCTGAGGTGTTACTAGAGGTGACGCAGCAGAGATTTGTAGATGCAAACCATTTGATCTCCTTACCTGCCAGGCAGGTGGGAGCCCTTTGCAGCCAGAGATGGGGGTGTCCTGGGTGTTGCTGGAGTTTGGGTGCTGCTCTTCTGGTAGAACATGGTGTTCCTGACAAGAAACCTCAGAGGCTTGGCTCAGTGCATGCCTCCACTCTTGGGGGTGGTGGGAAGCTTTGAGTCGCAGGAGGACAGAAGCAGAGATATTGTTGCATCTTGTTTGCAGAGGAGGCTTGGGCTGGATTTTCCATCTTGTTTGAGGATTATCCCCCAGCTAAGCAGGTCAGAGAGCTCAGCAGCATGTGCTGCAAAGGGCGAGCTGGCATGCAGCGCTTGGCCATGCTCCTGCAGCCCCACAGGTAGTGTCGGAGCAGGGAGAGGGACCTCTACGTGGTGTGTGCCCGTGGTAGGAGTTACAGAGCATGGTCGTTGGACACTGAGCTGCCTCTCTGAAAACAGCAGGGTGTTGCTGCAGTGATGAAGCTGGTGGGATTGCAGGTGTCCAGGCGGGATCACATGATGTCCAGCCCATCCCTTCCTGGTCTTGGCACTGGTGCTGAAACCTGGAAGAGGAATTTCACTAGAAGAGTTTTTAAAGAGCTTCATTAGAAACAAGTTTTTAATGCTTTGGGTTTTCTTATCAGAATCACAGAATCACAGAATGTCAGGGATTGGAAGGGGTCTCGAAAAATCATCTAGTCCAATCCCCTTGCCGGAGCAGGAACACCTAGATGAGATCACACAGGAAGGCATCCAGGCAGGTCTTGAATGTCTCCAGAGAAGGAGACTCCACAACCTCCCTGGGCAGCCTGTTCCAGTGCTCTGTTACCCTCACAGTAAAGAAGTTCCTCCTCAAATCCAAGCAGAACCTCCTGTGTTCCAGCTTACACCCATTACCCCTTGTCCTATCATTGGACACCACTGTGAAGAGCCTGGCTCCATCCTCCTGACTCTCACCCTTCATATATTTATAAACATTAATAAGGTCCCCCCTCAGCCTCCTCTTTTCCAAGATAAAGAGGCCCAGCTCCCTCAGCCTTTCCTCATAAGGAAGGTGCTCCACTCCCTTCATCATCTTGGTGGCTCTGTGCTGGACTCTCTCAAGCAGTTCCCTGTCCTTCTTGAACTGTGGGGCTCAGAACTGGACACAATATTCCAGATGTGGCCTCACCAGGACATGTATCAGGCTTCGGATCAGGAAGCATGAGATTGTCCTGTGTGAGCTGCCTGCATTTCCCCTCTGCAGGTTGTCCCCCGCACCATGGTGTGGTTTCGGGAGGGTTGTGGGCAGAGCAGAAGGAGTTGCTGGTCCCATGGAGGGAGCTGTGGATGTTGCAGTTCACTGGACTTTGAAGAGGGCCTGGAGAAACTCACAAAATAAAAATTTGCTCAGCTGCTAAATATCAAGATATAGCAAATTTTGCTCAGGAAGGCTAACACAACTCACTGGAGGGAAATACATGGGGAATTGTCACCATATGGCTGCCACGTTCATAGACTCTTTGACAGACATTCCCAGTCATCGGCTGCTGGAGACAGGCTGCTCATCTGGGCTGGGATGGTCTTGTCCTGTCCTGCCTGGCAAGGAGTGCTGGGGGTGGGAAGCAGTGGCTGGCAACAGGGCTGGCAGATGCGGTGTCAGCCTCCTGGGACAAGCCTTGTGCCTGGCCAGGGCCATGGTGCCAGCTGGTCCCGCAGGGCTGGGAAGCAGCACTGACCAGGTGGGGAGGCCTGGGGCTCTGCACTGGCTGGGTGCAGAGGAGAGGAGCTTGGCTGTGGCTCTTGGGTGGCTGGCTAAAAGAACTTGCATCTGAGTTGCCCTTACATCTGCATAGGCGGTGAGCAGAGCAAGGTGGTGCTTAAGAGATGTGGTTCACCCAGCCTTTTCTAGAAGTCTTCACTAACATGGGATGAGTTGCAGCATGGAAACAAATCCAGAGGGTTCTCTCTGTTGGCTGTGCAAGGAGTCCAGAGGACTAGCTCAGGTCTAGGCTTCTGCACTGTGAGTATTTCAAGGTAACCAGCAGAAGCAGGATCCTTGTCATAAACTCCTAAAGTCGTAAAAACATCTTTAGGGTAGTGTGAGCCCAGTGCTGTGGAGGAAGGATGGTTTTGCTCTACTCTGGAGCAGTGGGAGGTCCCCTCTGCCTGTCTGTTGGCTCTCTTGGGCTGACCCTGACTGCCACATCAGTTCCCTGGGAGATAAGCTGGTGAATTCCCGAATTCTCCATTATCACAGTGCTTCCGCGCTGCCACGGACGTCACTCACAGGGCATCAGAGGCTTGAAAATGGTTTACACACAAATACCTGTCCCCTTTGCTGGGCAATTTCTTCTGGGGTAGAGGGGTGAGGTGGGGTGACCCTGGCAGCACACAGTGCACAGAGGGAATTGAGGTGGAGGTTCCCTCTTCCCTCTGTCTTCTCCCACTGACCCAGACCTAGAAGCTGCCACCACCAGCATGGCTCTGTCCCTGCGCTGGTGGCACCGGGGGCTTTGTTCACTCCTACATCAGCCATAGCAAGAGCTGCTGGTGTGCTGGGCAGCTGTGCCACTCCAGGGTGGACATACAGCTGTCCTAGTGTCAGTGCTCACATCTCTTCCCCATGGTGAGCACAGGAGAGCTGGCATCACGTGTGCCTCCTGCTCCGAGCGTCCCTGGCCCCGCACCTGTGTGTGTGGATTGCACGGAATAGCTGCAGCTCCAGATAACACGGCTCAGCAGGCTGGGAAATGGCAGGCTGCTCATCAGCCTCCAGCACGGCCTCCTCGGGGGCCCTGGGCTGCGTTTCACCTTGGCTGCCTCCTTCTCGTTGCCCTGGTTACCATCACTTCCAGGCGGCGGCGGAGGGGAGGCTGATGTGCATGATGTGATGCAGAGAGCTGTGCGGCGCAGGGCTGCGGCAGCCCAGGAGGGTGGGGAGGGTGGGGGGCTGGGGGGACGTGCCATGGGGCCAGCATCCTTCCTGGGCAGGAGTCACCAAGGGCAGCTGCCCGCTTCATCCCAGCCAGAGAGCACAATCCAGGTGTGCCCATGCTGGAGGGTTGTGTGGCTTCCCACCAGCAGCTCCGGCTGCCCCCATGCAGAGCACAGGAGCACAGGCTGCATGGTGAAAAGCGCCTGCAGGTCTGCCCTTGCTGCCCTTCTCCCGCTCCCCATCGCCGCTGCCACACGCAGGCGCAGCTCACTGGGAGCTGTGGTGGCAGTGACAAGTTAGTGCTGGTCAGGGGGTGCTGGCAGTGCTGCTGGTAGTGCTGCTGGTGGGTTCAGGCAGGCAGAAGCAGATGTCCACGCCACGGTGCAGTGGGGCACTTGCACAGAGCTGGTGGCCGCTGGCTCGGCCCTTCTCTTCGCTTGCAGAGGCTCTGCTGCAGGAGCACTCAGGGCTTCAAATGCCACAGGTTGTAGGTGATAAAGGCTCCTGGATGTATCCCATTGCACAAAGCAGCCTTCCAGTAGGGAAAGCTGAGCGGGAGCCCTGGGAGAGCATCAGGAGGGATGGATGCCATGGCAGCCGGCGCTGGTGAATCAATGCCCAGCACTGATTCAGACTGTGCTTGCAGGTATGTGAACACCCTCCTGAAGCTCATCCCTCCTGTGCTGGGGCTTCAAGAGCAGCTGCGCCAGGCAGTCCAGAGTGGGGACATGGAGACGTCGCACGGGATCTGCCGCATCGCTGTGGCCTTGGGGGAGAACCACTCCCGGTGAGTGCTGGGGACAGTCCCCAGGAGGGAACGAGCTTGGAGCAGCCCACTCTTTCCCATGTGCTGCTTTGTCCAGGGCCTGTTGTGCACCCAGTAATGTGTGTCAGGGCAGAGGAGCCAGGCTAACAGCAGTGGTGCCACCCTGACCATGCTCTCTGCTCCCCAGGGCCCTCTTGGACCAGGTGGAGCACTGGCAGAGCTTCCTGGCCCTGGTCAACATGATCATGTTCTGCACTGGCATCCCCGGGCACTACCCTGTCAACGAAACCACCAGCTCCTTGACGCTCACCTTCTGGTACACACTGCAGGTCAGTGGCCATTGTGGGTCACCCTGCCCGGGTTCTGTGCTCCAGGCAGGGCTGGAGGCACTGGTGCAGAGGGACTGGGGTCTGGCCTGGCTGCCTTTGCTCCCTGGGGATTTCTGATGCCCACGCTCCTCATCCTGTGCTCACAACCACCACAGGGCACATAACTCAGAAATGCCAGCCCCATGGCTTGCTTTTTCCACCCCCAGTCTTCCTTGGAAGTCTGAGCCAGCCTTTAAGGGCCTTGTTAACATAACTAATTAAAACTTCATGCTATTTTTTTTTCCCAGCAGCAGACGTTGTTTATAGCTCCTTGCTACACGGCTGCGCTGGCTGTAGGCAGGGAGGAGAGTGTGTGCCGGCTTACTGCGGGCTAGAGCCTGCTGCCGGGCTGGTGGCTGTGGTCTCTTGGAGGCGGGGAGAGAGGGCTGGGGGCTGCTAGTGGCTGCCTGGTGTGGGAATCTCTCTCAGGGCCAGTGTTCCCTGTGCCAACAGAGCAGCCCTGCCACACTGTGCTCTATTTTTATCCCTTGTTCATCCCCCAGCTCCTTCCCTCTGCAATCTGATGCAGCGTGGCTGAGCGTGGGCAGGGAGGGGGGCGATGGGCGATGCTGACGCCGTGCTGGCAGCTCCTCTGCTGCGCGGGGCCGAGCTGAGGCTCCCACCTCCTCTCACTGCTTCTCCGATGGGTCTGAGGATCCAGGTGCAGGCGGGAGAACTCTGTGCTCCCCAGGCACCAGTCCCAGCCTGCCTCATGGAGATCTGAGGTGTGCATGCTCCTGAGGCTAAGACACAGCAGGGCAGTGCCACCCTGCTGTAACCGTGCTGTCCTCAAATGCCCAAAGGTCTGCTCGGCTGCTGGGGTTCTGGCATCTTGGTTCCAGGTAACACTGCTGCTGCAGAAAGGCTCAGCATTGGGTGGACCCTGGGGAGCTGGAAATGCAACCTCCAAGGTGTGACAGGTCCCACCAGCCCTGGGAGATGCCCCTGCCCCTGCCCCACGCAGTAGGCATGCTGGCTCCTTTTTCTTTCCCTTGCAATGCCTGATGTATTCCTCCTCCTGCTGCTAGGACGACATCCTCTCCTTCGAGCCAGACAAGCAGGCGGTGTACCAGCAGGTCTACAGGCCTGTCTACTTCCAGCTGGTGGATGTACTGCTGCACAAAGCCCAGTTCCCCTCCGATGAGGAGTATGGCTTCTGGTCTTCAGATGAGAAGGAGCAATTTCGGATATACAGGTACAGCTGGGATGTTTGGGTTTGCTCACTGGGCAGGCGAGGGTGCAGGCAGCATCATGCCTCCCTGGAGCCTGAGCCCCATGGGGACACCCAAGGAGGGACATGGAGGAGATTCCTTCCACCCAGAGCTGTTTTGGTGGTGGTGGCGATATGGAAACGAGCTGTTGTTTTGGCATGGCACCAGTTGGCCTGCCTAGGAAGCCCTGGAAGCACTCTGTTGGGCTGCGGCAGTGTCCTTGTGCAGGCAGCAGGAGGGAAAGGAACGTGTACATGCATGGAGTGCTCTGCAGGGGACAAGGACACAGTGTTTGGAGACCCTCCATGTTCTCTGCAGGGTGGACATCTCTGACACGCTGATGTACGTGTATGAGATGCTGGGTGCTGAGCTCCTGAGCAGCCTGTATGACAAACTGGGACGTGTCCTGACCAACACGGAGCAGCCATCCACGTGGCAGGTGAGTGAGAGTACCTGGACGCCAGCTGATGGCTACCAGCCCCTCAGGGACCTATTCTCACCACAGGTTGTTGAGAGCAAAGGGAGATGATAGAGGCAAGGAGCATGACCACCTTGCCAGCACACCTGTGGGCTCTCTGGGGTCTGCTAGGAGGAGGAACAGGTCATCTTCTGCCTCCCTGTCCTTAGCACTGCCCAGGGACCAGCCTCCTTGGCTGCTGCAGGGGCGTTCTGAGCTACTGCCCGGGGCTGGGGTGGGTGCTGGTGGTCGGTGTGTGACTCTGATGGTGCCTCTCCCACCCTGGCAGCACACAGAGGCCTTGCTCTACGGCTTCCAGTCCATTGCTGAGACCATCGACGTGAACTACTCTGACGTGGTGCCGGGGTTGATTGGCCTCATTCCCCGGATCAGCATCAGCAACGTGCAGCTCGCCGACACCGTCATGTTCACTATCGGTGAGGGCTTTGCTCGTGTGCAGGCTGGGCTGGGGAGGGGGAGCCCCCCGAGACTGCTCCTGCCCAGTAATAACAGCAGTGAAGGGCAAAGCTGAGCATCCCGGGACGCAGGGAGCCAGAGCCCGCAGCACAGTCCTGCGATCTGATCCCATCTGTGTGCGCAGGGGCCCTGTCGGAGTGGCTGGCTGATCACCCCGTCATGATTAACAACGTGCTGCCGCTGGTGCTCCAAGCCTTGGGCAACCCTGAGCTCTCCATCTCAAGTGTCTCCACCTTGAAGAAAATCTGCCGGGAGTGCAAGTACGACCTGCCGCCCTATGCTGCCAACATAGTTGCTGTGTCGCAGGTAGGAGCGGGATGGATGTGTGGCGGTGAGCCGGGATGTGCTCCGTGCAAACCCTTTCCTCCACATGGACCAGGGCAGGGGGATGCAAAGCAGCAGGGGCTTTCTGCAGCACTCACCCTTCTCTTTCTCTTTCCCCTTCCCTTTGGCAGGAGGTGTTGATGAAGCAGATTCACAAGGTAAGAGGGGCTGGCTCACACCTCTGGCTGGTTCTGCTTGACCCCATTAGTCACACTCAGCTGAAGACATGAGGGGTGCCACCACAAGCTGGGCTGAACTTGGAGGAGAGCTCAGGGCCGCAGCCATCGTGTGTGGGTCCAGGAATACCTGCTGGCTGCCTCTCGCTCTGCTGCCAGGCTCCCACTGCACATGGGCTGGGGTCACACTGCGGAATATGTCCCCATAGAGTGGGAAGCCCCCAGGGAGACTTAGCTCTTGCAGTTCCCAGTCCATCCAAGCCCAAGGATGCCAAGATGGCAGGCATGTCTTCAAGAGGAAAAAGGGGGGGAGATAAGCATGGGGACAGAGCCCACGCTGTGCCTGTGACCAGGGCAGGGTGGGATGGTTAACTTCACAGGGGCTGAGACAGGTCTGTGCAAAGGATGGTGTGCTGAGGTAGGGTGAGTGGTGCCAGCATGGAGATCTCTGGGCACCAACTGGTCTTTCCTTGGTGGGTTGCTGAGAAAAGGCCAGGTGTGCTGGTGGCAGAGTGGCTGTTCCCTGGGTTCTGCTGGGGTGGCAGGGAGCTGTTCCCGGCTCCTGCAGTGAGGTGCACCTAGGGTGACCCAGACACAGCAGCTCAGGAGCTGCAGCATGCTGGGGTCTTGGCTTTTCTGGCTGTCTTAGCTGGCATGTGTGCAGTAGGGTTGCAGGCTGGGCAATGACCTGCCCTGTCGTGTCTCCTCTCTGTCCCAGACGAGCCAGTGCATGTGGCTGATGCAGGCTCTTGGTTTCCTGCTCTCTGCACTGCAAGTGGAGGAGATCCTGAAGAACCTGCACTCCCTGATCACCCCCTACATCCAGCAGCTGGAAAAGCTGGCTGACGAAACGGTGAGTCCCCTCATACTGCCTCCATTCAGAAGTGGCTTCTCCCACTGGCTGTAACCCTGAGGCTGCTGTCTTGAAGCACACTCTTGAACGTGGGCTGAAGAGAGTGTAGGGAACAGCTGTCTGGCACTTCTCCTCTACAGTCCTGGTTCCTCAGCATCCCAAAGGCACAACTGTGATTGAGCAGTGTGGTCTATATTTCACTTTGGCTTTATTTTCCCTGGCAGCCCAATCCCTCCAACAAGTTGGCCATCATCCACATCCTGGGCCTGCTCTCCAACTTGTTCACCACCCTAGACATCAGCCACCACGATGATGACCATGAAAGCACCGAGGTCAAGAAGCTGCCAGTGCAGCAAGGACCTAACCCAGTGAGTACAGCAGTAGCTTTGTGCTCCTTGCCACAGCCTGGCCAAAGCCTCGCTATTCTCTGCTGGTGCCAGGAGAAGGGGATTAATGGGGAATGCAGCATGTACCATGAAGAGGGCAGTGCTGGTGCATTCCAGCTCATCCCACTGCTCCTGAGGTGGGCAGAGGTGATCTGCAGGATCCCTCTTGCCTGGGCGCTGCTCTGGAGGACAGCCTGGGCACTGCCTGCCAGCTATGAGCTGTGCCAGGAGAGAAAGCTGCCCAGCTTCAGAGCGTGGAGAAAGCAGTGATGGCTGAAGGTTTGAGTCCATGCAGTGCTTAGTCTTGAGTCTCCCCTTCCTGGTGCCATGGTGGCCATGGGACTCTTCAGTCCCTCTCATTCCTTACAGGTGGTGGTAGTTCTGCAGCAAGTCTTCCAGCTCATACAGAAGGTTCTCAGCAAGTGGATGAATGATGCCCAGGTGGTGGAGGTAACCATGCCCTTCCTGTGTACTGCCTGCAGCTCTGCCTGTCCTTGCTGACCTGAACTGGGGACAGCAAAGGACAGACTCTGGGTGATGCCCTGTAAGAGGATGTCTTGCTGGGTTGTCTGGACCAGTGCTACTTGCTGTCACCAGCAACGTCTGGCCATTCTTGTCTGCCTTGTGCCCCCATCAGCTTTGGTCCTCTCCAGTTACAGAGGCCCTGCCATGAGCAGGGAGATGGGAGATGAAGGTCTACCAAACCTGTGTTCCCTCTGCTCTGCTCTGACCTGGACCTGTATCATCTGGTGTTTCTCCAGTTTACTCAGTTCAGTAATGCTCAGGTGCAGTGTCCCACCAGCCACTCTTCCCTCTGGCCCTTGGGGAGCCTTCCTGCTGCAGTGAGGAGGGTGTTTCCTGGTCTCTGGGAGCATCCTGTGCTGCAGGGCAGGGCACCAGTACCAGAGCAGCTCTGAGCCCTCTGCTTGGCTGGTCTCTGTCCCCATTGCCAGCTCTTTCCTCCCTGGGGACCCATCCGTCAAGCCCTGACTCCCCAGGAGAGGTCTCCAGATGCCAGTTGCTCATGCAGTCCCTCTTCTCCCCCAGTCTGTCTGTGCCATCTTTGAGAAGTCTGTGAAGACCCTCCTGGATGATTTTGCCCCCATGGTGCCTCAGCTGTGTGAGATGCTGGGGCAGATGTACAGCACCATCCCGCAGGCCTCTGCCATCGACCTGACCCGGCAGGTACGGAGCTGCGCTTGGGCCTGGGGCTGCGGCTCCCTGGGGAGGCCAGGGGCACGCAGGGCCAGCAGCAGCTTTGGTCCTTCTCTCTCTCTTGCAGCTGGTTCACATCTTTGCCCATGAGCCTGCCCACTTCCCTCCCATCAAGGCCCTCTTCTTGCTCGTTACCTCAGTCACGCTGACCCTCTTCCAGCAAGGTACGTGGGATTAACCCTTCGCGCTGGGGCTGTTGTCAGGCTGTTGCATGCATGGAGTCTGGAGGCGTCTTACCAGAAATGGCTATTTTCACTCCTAACTAAACTAATGGGGCCATATCAGTTTCTTGGATTCATCCCAACCCCTGGAAGGTGGGTACCTTCCCTGCAGAGCAATAGAAGCAGGAAACCTCCGGGCAAGACTCTGGACTGCTGGGCATCGTGTGTGGCAAGGGTCAAGCTGGAGCTCCAGTCCTGCTTGACAGGGAGGCTGTGCTCCTTAGGAGATCCTGGGGCCAGTGGTGTTCATAGTGGCCAGGAATCAAGCCCTCGCACAAGCAGGAGGATATGTGTGTGTGAATATCTGGGAAAGGACCTTTTCAGAGTCACTGCTGGCCACCAAGTCACTGCTGTGATGCTGAGGATGCTGGCATCCTCCCACAGGGCAGGGGCCCCTCTTTGACTCACCGCCTTCACTACAAAAAGCAAATGGGTTTAGGACAGACCCCCCCACCATGGCTCCCCTGAGCCTCTTGGTGACGTGCCCCATGATGAGGACAGATGTACCTCAGAGCTGCTGGCTCTGGTCCTTCAGTAGCTCTGTTTACAGTCCCCAAGGGGTCTTGCCCTTTGCTCATAGCTGAGTGCTGAGTAGGGTGATGCCTCCTCCCAGTACAAGGCTTGGAGCTCTCTAGAGCGGTTGTGGAGGTGTGAGGACCCCTGCTTCATCATCACACCATGGTCTGACCAAATCCTGCTGCACTGAGGTGTCACTGGGGTCCATGACAAGTGAGGCAGGCTTACCCAGACATCAGGTCCCCACTTCTGCCAGCGGTGTGTCGATACGTGTGCACTGAAACCCTCTCGGCACCGGGGGAGGCGGCGATGCCTCCCGGCAGCAGCAGGCATGTTTGCAGGAGGAAAGGGGAGGGGGAGAGAGCCCAGGCTGTGCCAACGCTTGGACACAAACTTTGCTCAGGCAGGCAGCCATCCAGCTTGCTGTGTGCCCAGTACTGTGTTCCCACCCACCCCATGGTTCCCCTCTGGTGGGCTGCCGGCCCTGAGCAAAGCCAACCCCTTCTGCTGAGCCCATGGGCAGCTGGGGAGGGGACACCCCTGACCCCGCAGGGGCCGAGACGTGTCTGTGCACAGAGTTGGTTGCCAAGGTAGGGTGAGTGGTGCTGGCATGGAGATCTCTGGGCACTGAGCTGCTCTCTCCCAGGACGATGCTGGAGGAGACCTCCAGGAGGGTCCTGGACTCAGGGTCTTGGAGAGCATCTGGGATGGGGTGGGAGGGTGTCTGTGCCAGGGGCTCCTGAGCAGCTGGTGCTGGTGACAAGCATGTGCACGCCTGAGCCCGGCCAGGCCTGTCAAGCGTTTGCTGAGGTGTTGCCGTTCACTTGCAGTTATCTTCCAGGACCAAATGGTGCTCTGAAGACACCTGCTCAGTCCCCACAGTGCAAAAGCTCTAATTCTCCTTGTGGAGATGGTGCCCAGCTAGCCCCTGCTCCTCCTCCTCCTCTTCCTCCCCAGGGACACGAAGATCTCCTCCCTGGCTCTGCAGCGCCCAGGTGCTAGCTGGAGACCCTGGGGCTTCAGACCCTTTCCTTTGCAGTTTCTTTCTGTTCTTGGGTTCTCCAAGTTTCATGATTTTTCGTATGTTTTGTTTCTTTAACTTGCTTCAAGCTGCTCATGTTGCCCATCCCCTTCCCCACACACCCCTCCTCCCTTGCACTCCTGTTTTCACTTGTAAATTCTTTCTGTATCACATAACTATATGATGTTGAGTTGCTGTTTGTATGATTTTTCTCTTAAGTTACATCTTTATTATATTTTAGGGCCCAGGGATCATCCTGATATTGTTGATTCATTTATGCAACTCCTGGCACAGGTGTGTTTTAGTTTCTTATTCATTCACTTTCTGTTCTCTCTCTTTCTCTTTTTAATTCAATTTAAACCTATTTTTAGCTTTCTGTTGACAACGTTTTTTTCCTTTTAGTTGAATATCGAGTTTCTCCATCTGTTTCCGTGGAAGTTGAAAACAAAACATTCTCCTTTAGTTCTGGGTTCACACCATCCCCAGGGCAGCCCCCCTCCTCTGCAGGACAGCCTCCAGGTGCCACCCCCTTGCCTCACCAAAGCTGGCGCAGGGTGCTTGGGGCTGCTGCTGTGGTCACCCTCAAGTCACAAATTAGAGCATTCAGTGGATGTTTTCCGACCCGTTTACCTGCCCTGCGATGGGTCCTCTGGAGCGGGGACAGGCTGAGCTGGCTGCCTTGCCTCGGGGCTGGTGGGAGGAAGCCCCTGCCCGTGGTAGCAGGCAGCTGCTGGAGTTTGGCTCTGAGCAATGTGTTTGTGGTGGCATCTGAACCTGCCAGGCTGCCATGCTACCTGCTGCCCCGGCAGCCCCTTGGGGTGGTGGCAGCTCCTGCAGCCTGGGCTCAGTAGCACACAGGGATGATTTGTGTCAGCGTGGCGGGGACTGGTACTCGTGTCACCAGTGGCAGTGGGCAGGCAGGGCTGGTGCTGTGCTCTGTGGGTATGTGCACCCACTGGGAGCAGCAGGAGCCTGGCACGCTCCTCAGCCCACCCTGGCCCTTGAGGGAGAAGCCCTCATGTCCTCAGTGCGCTCAGTGCCCCTGTTGGAGATACGTCCCCTGGCACCTACCCACAGGGTGGGTCAGTGACAAGGAGGGGCTGGCAAAGTCGCTTTCTGTTTAATTTCTGTAATGACAAGACTTCTGACCAGGTGTGCTGACCCGGTGGCTGTGCAGGGACACTTGCTCAGGCAGTGACCAGAGCTGTGGCCGTCCTGCCCCTGCCAGCAGCCTGATAAGGGTGCCTGGTGTGTCTGGGTGCTAAGCCATCAGCCCCCTCCAATGGCAGCTTGGTCCTCGCCTGGGTCTGTGCCTCTCCTGGGCACCTCACTCCCCTGGGCAGTGTTTGCTCCTCATGGGTCTCTCCTTGGCACCCGGATCCTGCTGAGACCCATGGCATCTCACAAGCTGTTTCGCAGTGTTTCCTTCCCTGCTCTTCCTCTTGAAAGTGTAATGTAAGCGAGGGTGTGGGAATGCACTCACAGCTCTGCCGATGCTGGTTTTGGAAGCTGTGGCCTTTTAACGAGGGTTTTGAACATGACGGGAGAATTGGTGAATGGGGCCTGCGTGTGAAGCTCCTGGAGATATCCTTCTAGCTGCTCAGCACTGGCGGGACCTCCGCTCGAGCACTGTGCCCAGTTTGGGGCACAGCGTTTTTGTAGATACAGACCAGAGAGCATAGAGAAAAGCACCTGGGAAGATGGCACACATGGTGAGGAGGAAAGGCTGACAGGAGCCTGAGGAGCTGCGTGAGTCAGGCTGTGTAAAAGGTAATGTCCCAGTCATAGGTAAAAACCCCTTTTCTGTTCTCCTCGAGTGGGACAAACAGTCACAGGAGGAAATAATGGAAAAGAATACAGGTTAGGCACTAGGAGATCTTTCTAGCAGTGCAGGGAAGCACTGGAAGGTCACTTGGGGAGCTGCTGTTGCTTGGAGGGCTTGAAAGGATTCAACAAGCCTGTTGCTCCTGGAGGGCAGGTAGAGGTGATCCTGCTGGAGGAGCGGAGTGTTAGGTGACACCAAGAGACTCTTACAAGGCTATTTGTTGTTTCTTTGGAAAGTGCCGAGTTTCTGTCTGGCTTGGAGCCCTTCTCTGTGTTTGAACACACCCCATTTGTGCTCTCTTGGAGAGAAAAATTCAACCATGCTGCACTTTCATGGGGTGTGCTATCAGACATCACCACCCATCCCAGCTTCTGGAAAGCTGTTACAAGCTGCCCTCTTGGGCAGGATCTGCAGGTGATGCTGGAGCAGTGTTCTGGCAGCCAGCCTGGTCTCTGGCATGCTGGTCTCTGGGCAGCCCATGTCCCTTGGAGGTCCTGATACAAGAGCAGCTCAGAGCTCCTACCTCCATGGCTGCTCCATCATTGGTCACTGCAAGGTGCCTGATGTGCTGCCAGCCCACCACTGCCCACTGTCGCTCAAGACTTGATGTTTTCCTGGGCTTTTTATTCCAGCAACCCCACAGAGACCAAAGGATCCTATCCCAGTCCTCTCTCCTCACATGTAGGACTTATTTCAATGTTTCCTCCTCTTCCTTGGCCTGTGCCTCTTCCCAGATCGATCTGGTGGGGTGCTTTGAAACCCATCAGGAAATGGCCTTGGCATCCCTGCTTGGCTCTTTGCTCTTAGGACTTCAAGAGCTGTCTGATGGCAGAGGTGGGTCCAGCCTGTCCTTTTCCACAGGACCATGCTCTGCATTGATGCTGTTGAGCATCTGTTGATCCAAGGATTAATGTTGGAGAGAGCTACAGATCTCTTCAGATCACATTTTCATGCGGCAGGAGCTGTGTTTTTATCCCAACCTGCTCTGCCTGCGGAGCCCTTGGTGAATAAATGCATCTTCCAGAGCAGCAGCAAGTTTGGACCCAAAAATGTGTCAAGGTGGAGACTCACCCACTTCCCTGACCACCTACTCCTGTGGTTGATCACCTGGTGGAAATATCACCTCCCCTGTTTCAAATTTGCCTGGTTTCTCCTTACAGGCAGTATTTTTGTCCCCTCCCTCTGCCCGCAAGTACTGTCCTACCTTCTGATAACTCGGAAGAGGCTCCTAACTCCTGATACCTGCACATCAGCGCTCTGTCACCAGCTCACAGGGAGCCATCGCTCTGTGTGACAGGATTTGAGTTGACTTTACAGTATATGTATTTGGGCTTGGTTGCAGCCCCTGGGACTGCCCAGTTGGTGCAGCTGATCATTTTGCCACCATGTTAATTGTCAATCCACTCTGACGATGGCTGGCTGAGCAGAAGAGCGTGCTGGCTTAAACCAAACGTCTGACAGATGCCAGAGACCCTGGAGTTATTGTTACTACTCAGAGCTAAGTATAAAATAACCAGTCTGTTGTAAGGCTGCACAGAGTGGTACTGGCACCCTTTCCAATGGGATCTGTCCTCAGCCGCTCCCCTCCCGCCTCCACTGTGCTGGAACGGTGCGGAGCGTCGCTGCTGCTGTGCCCGAGGTGGGTGTCCCGCCCGGAGGGCTGCAGGGCTCAGTGCCACCCATGCCCAGGACTGCACAGCCGGGGCGGCTGGGGCTTGCCCCCAGCTCTGTGTCTGCAAACACAGGCAGGAGGGTCTGATGTTTGGGAGCTCTTGGCCGCTCCCTGGACAGTGGGTATCACTAGTGTGCATGCTCCAGGTTGCAGGTAGGACTTTGGAGCTTTCCAGCCTGCCTCCCCACCGGCAGCTGCAGACACATCCACCCACCCTTGCAGGGCTCCATGCCAGCCTGGATCTCCAGAGCACTGCAGTGACCTACCCTGACCAGGAGCCCAGGGCAAACTGAGCCTGCTCTGGAGACCCGTCTGGGGTTCTCCCAGCTGCCTTGGAGAGGAACCTGACATAATTTCTGTGCCAGCCTGCAGGACAGCCCTTGTCAGAGAGCCTGTGCCTACCTCTGCAGTGGCTGCAGCAGCAGAGGATGTGGGAGGATGTTTGAAAGCATTTAAAGACCTGTCCCCATCCCAGAACATGTGAGCGGAGCTGCTCTGGCAGGAGATGGAGAGGACAGGCTGCCAGTAAGAGGCCCTGGAGCTGGAGCAGAGTTCCTAGTGCTGGGAGAGGGCAGCTGGACCTACCTGGTGCCGCTTGCTAATGGGAGAAGCTCCACAGGGCCCCATCTCATGGGGGTAAAAAGCATCTCTATCTACATTAGACACGTGCATGTGTGCCCAGGTTGAGCTTGCAATCTGTGCTGCCTTGGTGGAGGCATCCTACAAGATGGAGCCCTCCCAATACCAGGGCACACTTTCCCCCGAGGCACTGGTGGAGTGAGGAGCAGGTGCTGCAGCAAGTCTGCAGGAGAGCCTGGGGGCTGCCACCAGTCTGGTTTGGCTGGGAGAAGCAACATGCAGGTAGGTGGCAACCTGAGCATGTTGGAAGACCCTTGTGCCAGCTGAACAGTGTTGCAGTGTGCAGGACATGGGTTAAAACCAGCCCCTTGCACAGGCAGGGCAGAGGAACCTGCAGTTTGGGTGGAATCACAGGACCCAGCTAGTAGTGTGCTGCTGGGGGAGAGGCTTGTGGTCACCACTCTGGAGCCCAGACCAGGGCAGCGGGGGTAGTCTGTCATGGTGAAAACTGCAGTATGTCTTGTAAGCATTGTCTGGTATGGCACTGACTAGATGGCAGCAGCCTTGGTCAGTGCAATGTTTCTAAACCATTGCCCATCCACTAGCGAGCCTTCCGATGCTGGTGCTGGTGTGTCAGGAGGGATGGCACACGCAGTCTGTGTATACACACACGGCCCCTGATTGCCCCCATGGAGGTGTCCACTTGCATCTGGCAGGGAAGTAGGTCCTTGCAGTTGTGCCCCCTCTGCCCAGTACAGCAATGCCTTCGGTGACCGAACTGAGTCCTCTCTTGCAGTGTGTGATCCAAAGAGTCAGAAAGGAGACAGGGTAGTTCTGAAACCTGCTACTCGGCTTAGTCTCCAGCATATGTTCTCTGCAGTGGGCAGATGGCTGTGGGCATTCCCTGGAGAAGAAGGGGTGGGAAATAAGTCTGTTTTGCTCCAAGTAGAGACCGTGGCTCTGGGCAGATGGCTGTGTGGCCTGGGCACTGCTGCCTGAAAGCTGTCCCTGCTTTCATCCCTGCGCGCGGGCTCAGAGGGAGGCAGTGGCCCTGCATGCAGCCTGCCCTGGTGTCCTGCTCACAGAGCAGGGCCACCCAAGTGCTGTGGCTGCTGTCCTCAGTGTCACAGTGACAGCAGGAGACCCTCACTGCCATTCCCTGTGCTGGCCTGCAGCGGTGGCATGGTGGTCAGGGCGTGGATATCGCCGTCTTACGAGGCAGGGCAGAAACGCTTCCCATGGAATGGCGAGCAGAGGCTGAAACGTTTCCATCTAGTAACTGCCCAGTGCCAGCACAGGGAGGACCAAGCTATGACACAGGGTGCTACAGGTCCGTGTGTCCCCAGCCGCAGTGCCTGACCCCTGCAGTAGCTGGTGGGATCGCCAAGGGGCAGAAAAAAACAAAGCTTTTCTGATCTCAGACTTGCTGCTCAGGAACTGCCAAGCAATGCTGGCATCTCCTTGTCATCTGTGCCCTGGAGCCCAAGCAGAGCCAGCTGCTGGTCCAGTCTGGGGTTACTGCTTGAGCCAGTTGGTGACCCCAGGGACACCAGCATCTTGAAGAGGAGAGGAGCGGAGCAGAGAGGTGGCTGGTCTCTGATGGGCCCTGTGTGGCTGCCTTTGTCCCAGGAGCACTGCTGCTGACTGGGCTGCTCTGGTGGGACAGGAGCCCTCCGTCTTGTCCCTGTGTCCGAAGTGTTCGTGTGTACACCACCGTGGCATCTCCTCAGGTCCTGGGGTTGGCAGTGCCTGTGTAGCAAACTGACTGTTTGACTGATGTTTCCTTGGGGGGAAGGTGATGGTTTCCTGCTGTACTGTGTGACTCTGCCGTTTACCGTGGGTGTGCCCAGGTAAGTGTGCATCCAGGCAGAGGCTGGCTGGGGCACTGGGTTCCTCGGAGGCTTCCTGGCTGCCTCTGCAGTGCTGGGTTTAAGCTGCCTGTCTGTGTGCCTTGCAGGCTCTGAAAAGGAAGCCGGACCTCTTCCTGTGTAGCAACCTGGATGTCAAAGCAGTGTTTCAGTGTGGTGAGTACCACAGGCATGGGCACGTGCTCCATATCGCTCTGTGGAGAAGAGGGGGCTGGAGACCACAGGACTGATTTGGGATGGTGTGCGGGGTTTCTGGCTGCTAACCCAAGCACTTTCTGCCCCCAGGTGTCCTTTCACTCAAGTTCCCCGAGGCCCCAACGGTCAAAGCATCCTGTGGCTTTTTTGTGAGTGTCATGGCATTGTGTGACCCCATGGGGATGGGCTGCAGCCCTCCCCGAGGGACAGCAGTGGGGCTGTGGGTCAGGCAAGGGTGCTGCACTGGTGCTCTGACACTGAGCAAGCTGTGCTCGTGTGTTGCAGACGGAGCTGCTGCCCCGCTGCGGAGAGATTGCCCCGGTGGGACAGGTTGTGCATGAGAACGGCAAAGTGCTGCTGCAGGCAGTGCTGGAGGTGAGAGACACCGGGACTGTGGGCTCCCTGGGCAGCTCTGGGCTCTGTTCCCAGGTGGCACCCTGTGGAGCTGCTGGCAGATAGCCTGGCACCCCGGGTAGCTGCAGGTAGGGTGGTGCCAGGGGCTCAGCAGGGTCTGTCTGCTCTGTGGCAGGGTATTGGTGGCCAGGCCTCCCGCAGCCTCATGGATCACTTCGCAGAAATCCTCTTTGCCTTGAACAAGCACTGCTTCAGCCACCTGAGCGTCTGGATCAAGGAGGCCATGCAGCAGGATGGCTTCCCCTCAGCCCGCGTCAGCCCCGAGCAGAAGGAGACCTTCAGCCAGCAGATCCTCAGGTTTGTGCACCGCTCCCTGTGGTGGCTGTGCCCCACACGTGGTGGGAATGACTCTCCTGCCCAGCCTCTTGTGTCCCCCCTGCTTCATGTTTGTTTGTCCCCCTGCTTCCGTCTTAGCAGAGAGCGTGTGAACAAGCGGCGAGTGAAGGAGATGGTGAAGGAGTTCACCCTGCTGTGCCGAGGGCTGCATGGCACGGAGTACACAGCAGACTACTGAGCACCTGGCCAGCACTGCGGACAATTTGCCCGGACCAGCTCTTCCCCGCAAGGAAGCCCCCCTGTCCTCCCCGCCCTGCTGCAGTACGGCTCGTAGAATAACCCTCCACCTAGAATTAACCCCCTCGGGACGCTCCTCAGCTAATTCGATGGCCGCATCTCGGTGTCAGCATCTTTGTTTCCCCCAGCATGCTTCCCCCTCGCAGGGGACGGGTGTGCCAGCTGCAGGAGGTGGCAGAGGGGGGAGCCTGGGCAGGGTTGCCCCGTGCCCGGGCCACCAGCCCTTCCCTGGCACTTGCTCCGCAGCAGGGAGGCTGCTCCTGTGGCAGTGGCTGGCTGGGCAGGGGGACTCGCCCCCTGCTCATTTGTACGTGTGTGGTTGGGAGGGGGGAGGCCCTGCATCTAATTATATTAAGAATATTTCTATGTAGTGGCTGTCGTTATTGCGGTGCCTGGACTTTGCCTGCCCCTTGAACTCTGGGGAAAAAGCCCAACAGAGGGGGTTAAATCAAGGACAGGATGCCTCAAAGCCTTCTCTTCCCCATGGCTGTGGGAGGGATGGTGAAAACCAATCCCCCTGCTCATCGCTCTCCTGCTTGGCATGGAGCAGCTCATGGAGGAGAACAGTCTTGCCCCACACACGAGGGGCCAGACTCCATCCTCACTGAATGCAGGGTGCACGGGATGTGTGTGCCCCACTCCTGTTCATCAGAGCAGGTGAGGTACTTGCCCAGGCTCAGAGCTCTCTCCCCTTGGCCTTAGCTCCCCAGCAGCCTCTGACTGGACTTTCATTTCTGGGGTCCCAGTTCTGGTTTTCTATTCTTTTG
Source organism: Caprimulgus europaeus (assembly GCA_907165065.1). Next base: position 11,849,830 of record OU015534.1, on the reverse strand, counting down.
GGCTGGTTTTACAGGATCACACACAATCACAGACTGAGGGATTGGAAGGGACCTCGAAAGATCATCCAGTCCAATCCCCCTGCCGGAGCAGGAACACCTACATGAGATCACACAGGAAGGCATCCAGGCAGGTCTTGAATGTCTCCAGAGAAGGAGACTCCACAACCTCCCTGGGCAGCCTGTTCCAGTGCTCTGTCACCCTCACAGTAAAGAAGTTTCTTCTCAAGTTTAAGTGGAACCTCCTGTGTTCCCGCTTGCACCCATTCCCCCTTGTCCTATCATTGGACACCACTGTGAAACGCCTGGCTCCATCCTCCTGACTCTCACCCTTCATATATTTATAAACATTAATAAGGTTCCCCCTCAGCCTCCTCTTCTCCAAGCTAAAGAGGCCCAGCTCCCCCAGCCTTTCCTCATAAGGGAGAAGCTCCACTCCCTTAATCATCTTGGTGGCTCTGCTCTGGACTCTCTCAAGCAGCTCCCTGTCCTTCTTGAACTGTGGGGCCCAGAACTGGACACAATATTCCAGATGTGGCCTCACCATGGCAGAGTAGAGGGGGAGGAGAACCCCTCTCGACCTACTAACCACAGCCCTTCTAATGCACCCCAGGATGCCATTGGCCCTCCTGGCCACAAGGGCACGGTGCTGGCTCATGGTCATCCTGCTGTCCACCAAGACTCCCAGATCCCTTTCCCCTTCACTGCTCTCTAGGAGATCATTTCCCAACCTATACTGGAACCTGGGGTTGTTCCTGCCCAGGTGCAACACCCCACACTTGCCCTTATTATATTTCATCAAGTTTTTCCCTGCCCAGTTCTCCAGCCTGTCCAGGTCTCTCTGGATGGCAGCACAAGCCCTCTGCTGTGTCAGCCACTCCTCCCAGCTTTGTGTCATCAGCAAACTTGCTGACAGTGCACTCTGTTCCCTCATCCAGGTCATTTATGAATATACTGAATAATACTGGTCCTAGTACCAACCCTTGGGGGACTCCACTGGACACAGGTCTCCAACTAGACTCTGCCCCATTGACCACCACTCTCTGGCTTCTTCCCACCAGCCAGTTAATAATCCATCTCACTACCTGATGATCTAATCCACACTTCCTCAATTTATCAGCGAGGATGCTGTGGGAGACCGTGTCAAATGCCTTGCTGAAATCAAGATAGACCACATCCACTGCTCTACCATCATCAAGCCACCTCATTGTGTCTTCATAAAAGTCTAGTAGGTTGGTCAAGCACGACTTTCCCTTGGTGAAGCCGTGCTGACTGCCCCTAATGACCCTCTTATCCTTGATATGCCTAGAGATGGTATCAAGGATGAGTCGTTCCATCACCTTTCCAGGGATGGAGGTGAGGCTGACCGGTCTGTAGTTACCTGGGTCCTCCTTCTTGCCCTTTTTGAAGATTGGAGCGACATTTGCTTTCCTCCAGTCCTCAGGCACCTCTCCCGTTCCCCACGACTTAGCAAAGATGATGGAGAGTGGTCTAGCAATGACTTCAGCCAGCTCCCTCAACACTCGTGGGTGCATCCCATCTGGACCCATGGATTTATGGATGTCCAGATTGCTTAACTGGTCCCTGACCCAGTCCTGGTCAACCAAGGCAAACTCCTCTATTGTCCTGACTCCCTCTGGGGCCTCAGGGGCATGGAGCTCCTCAGGACAGCTTCTGGCAGAGTAGACAGAGGCAAAGAAGGCATTCAGTAACTCAGCCTTCTCTGTATCTTCTGTCACCAGGGTACCCACCTTGTTCATCAGTGGGCCTACACTGCCTCTAGTGTTAGTTTTATCTGCTATGTATTTGAAGAAGCTCTTTCTGTTGTCCTTGACCCCTCTGGCAAGGTCTAATTCTAAGGAGGCCTTAGCTTTCCTAGTTGCCTCCCTACATCCTCTGACAATATCCTTATATTCCTCCCAAGTGGCCAGCCCCTCCTTCCATGATCTGTAAACTCTCCTCTTCCACTTGAGTTTGCCCAGCAGTTCCCTGTTTAACCAAGCAGGTCTCCTGGCTCCCTTCCCTGACTTCCTACATATCGGGATGCTCTGATCTTGAGCTTGGAAGAAGCAGTCCCTGAATGTTAGCCAGCTATCGTGGGCCCCTGTGCCTTCAAGTACCCTGTCCCATGGGATTTCCCCTAATAATTGCTTGAAAAGGCCAAAGTTGGCCCTCCTGAAGTCCAGGGTTGCAATTCTGCTTGGAATTCTGTTCCTGCCACATGAGATCCTGAACTTCACCATCTCATGGTCGCTGCAGCCCAGGCAGTCCTCAACCTTTACCGCTTCAACCAGACTCTCCTTGTTAGTGAGGATGAGATCCAGCAGCCAACACAGAAGGCTGCACTCCCTGAGCAGGCACCATGAGCTGTGTTTTTACTCTGGGATGCCGGGTATCACTCCTCTCTGTCCTGTTTTATCCTACAAGACAATCCACTCACAAGTCCTTTTCAGTTCAGCTTTAGTTGGCAGCAGTAGCCCCGACAAGCCTTGAGTCCTGGTGCTGTCAGCTCATGCAAAGCTGTGACCTTTCCATGCAGGGCCAAAGCTGCCCTGGACTGAGGAGCCTGCAGAGGCCAGGTCTGGGCCAAGTGCATCTCCTGCCCCTGCTGCAGCCCTGGCCACAAGCCCCAGGGTGCTGTGGGCACCCCCAAACACACAGGCAACTCCTGCTCTCCCACCACAGTGCTACTGACCCAAGGCCACGTCCAGCATGGGGCCAGCTGGTGGCAGGTCCAGACCCCCATGGGACCTCACAGGTCCAACACCCGGGGGCAGGCGATGCCTGGGCCCCTGCACACCCCTTGCTCCTGCTGATGCTGCTGCCAAATCAGGGTTGCTCGCGCCCCTCATCCTCATAGGCAATGGCAATCCCTCGTCGGCCCTGCACCGCCTTGGAGACAGGCGTCTGCCCCAGCTGCTGCTCCAGGCCCCGCCAGCTGCGGGATTCCAGGAAGGAGGCTGGGAAGAGAGAGAAAGGGAATTGTTACTGGGAGCAGGGAGGGAGCACTGCCCCTGCCCTGGGGCTCAGCCCCCCCACAAAACCAAATCACAAACCAGCGGGGCTGATCTCCACGAGGGCCTGTGTCTGGTCCCTGCAGGCCAGGGCGACGCTGGGGGGTAGCTGGGGGGCCGGGGGGTCGCAGAGGTGGACAGCACGCATTTCCCCCGTGATCAGCGAGACGTCGGGAACAGCCTCTGCTGCGGGGACAGCTGGTGGGAGCTCAACATGTGCAGAGGCACCTGCCAGGAAACAGTCATGTCAGCCTGGTGCTCATGTCTACCTGCAGCAGGTGTGGAGCTGGGGCAACCGCAGGCTCCAGGCGGGGCAGGATGTGCCCGGGAGGGTGCTGAGCAGCTGGTTCCCAGCTGTTACCTGGCAGCAGCTCTCGGAAGTCAGTGAAGTAGATCCCTGTCCATTCACGGGCTGGGTTACAGGCCAGCTCCAGCTCATAGGGTGTCACAACAGGCCGGTAGAAGTCACTGGAGTCCAGCAGGGAGTTCTGAGCACAGGCCACCAGCACGAAGATGTCCACCTCCAGGAAGTTGGCCAGCTTGGCGGGGTTCGGCTTCCCCACGGCCAGGGTGTAGCTGCGCTTGCCAGCCTGGCGCAGGAGTTCCCGGAGGTGCTGCAGCACGTCCAGGTAGCCCACCACACCGAGGGTGCCCACCAGGATGCCCACCACCCGGGCATCCCGCGCCCGCTCCACCAGGTAGAGGCGTCGCATCAGGGCCCGGTTGACATTAAGGGTCTCGTGGCGGCCGCAGCCAGTGCTGGGGTCAAAGGAGCTGAAGGGGCAGCGGTTCCAGGTCAGCATGAAGCTGGTGAGGGCCAGGCCCTCAGCTCCCACATAGAACACGGCGCAGTCCTGCAGCCCTCCGTGTGCCTCCACCGGGAACTGGCGACCAAACTGCTGCACCTTCCCGGGCGGTGCGGGGCCAGCAGAGTCCCTGCACACCACCCTGGAGAAAACGATATTGGGGTACTCGGGGCACAACTGCTGTTCCAGTTCCCCTGGAGGGAGAAAAGAGTAAGGATGAAACATGGCCACAGACCTGTACTGCAGAAGATGGGACAGCAGATTAGGAGAGGACAGAAATCAAGGCTGATTGATAGTGTCTGGGGACTGCCTGTGTGCTGCTGCCTCTCCCCTGGCAGCTCTGCAGAGCTCAGAGCACCCCGAGACCCAGCTCCAAGCACCCCAGGGATGCCCTCCCTGCCCCAGAGCACTCACCCATGGCATGGGCATAGACCACATCGCTCAGCACCACCACACGGCTCTGCCGATCCGGGTAGAGCTCCCGGAAGGCCTCTGCACAACGCCCGATGTCCAGGGGCTGCCGCCCGAAGATGTGCAGCACCGGGAGCTTCCCGCAGGGGCTGAGGCAGGCCGGGCCGTAGTGCAGCACCGCCTCGGCACCCGCGTGTTCGGCTGCCACTTCGTCCACACAGCAGCTGCGGGGAGGGAGGACCCGGCGTCAGACAGGCTCTGCACCAGGGAGCTGTTCCTCCACCCTGGCACTGCCGTCCCCAGCCCGGGCAGCTCCGGCCCTCGGCCCTGCCAGGCCGGGCAAGCGCAGCCCCGTTCCTGCCCGTGGAGGACACCCAGGACACCCACGGCCCCGCACCGACCTGCCGTATGTGGTGTCGCCCAGGACGTACACCTCGGCTCCGGTCGCCGCCTCCATTCGGGCTGCCACCGCCGCCGCGTCCGCCAGGAGCTCGTCGGGGAACTGGAGAGCGACCTGAGGAGGAAGGGGAGGGAGTGAGGCACCGGGGCACCGGGGAAGAGGCACCGGGGAGGGGCGGCCCGCCGGCCCCGCTCTCCCCTCGCCCCCGCTCACCTTGCGGAACCCGCCGCCCCGCACGAAGGCAGCGGCCCGGCCCATCTCGTAGTAGCTGTCGAGGTCCTCCCGCTGTGCGGGTGCCGCCGCCGGGCCCAGCTCCCGCCGCAGCGCAGCCTCCCCGTCACTGCTGAAGGCCGTTGCCATAGCGGCGCGCGGCCGGCCCGCCACGCGGGACCCCTGCGCCCGCTTCCGGGCTGGGCGCGGAGCCGGCCAATGAGAACTCAGCACCGCCCCCCTGCTTCTCGGAAATCCCGCCCTCGACGGAGCGGGGCCTATCGCCTTTCACGGCGGGGCGGAGAGGGGCAGGACAGCCAATGGGAAGGTTTGCTCCTCGCGGTGCATCATGGTCTATGTAGTTCACACGCGGCTGTCAGGCCGGGCAGCCAATAGGCGGGCGCGGTGGTGGCGATGGCGTTACGCTGTTTCCGCTCGAGCGCTGCGGTTCCGTCCACGTGCCCCGCGCGGGTCAGGTGACGCGCTCGCGCCCGGCCGGGTCCGCTCCGCTCCGTCTCGTCTCGTCTCGTCCCGTCCCGTCCCGCGCCGCCGCCATGACGGGGCTCGCGCTGCTGTACTCGGGGCTTGGCCTCGCCTTCTGGACCACGATGCTGGGCGTCGGTCAGCGCTGGGCCGGGGCTGCGGGCGGGGGGTCGCAGGGCCGGGCCGGGGGACCGGAGGGAGCTCGGGGCGTGAGGACAGAGCGTAGCTCGGGCCTGTGTCCCCGCTGGCCGCTCCCTCGCCGAAGGGACTGCGGAGGTTCGCTGTGGCGCGGAGAAGGAAGGTGGCGGTGGAGAGGCTGCAGCGCTGTCAGTGTCCCGGGGGCCGAGCTGCTCACGGGCAGAAGCAGGGGGGCTGGCCCGTGGTACCAGCAGCGCCCGCTGTGAGTGCCTCAGCCCGGGCGAACCCCCTGGGCGCTTTGAGACGCTGCCTCAGCGGTCTCGGAGCCCCGGCAGCTCCGTGTGTCTGTCAACCGCGGCTCGGTGCGCGGCCCTGGGCGCATGATCCGCTCTGCGTGTGCCGGAGCAGAAGGGCGCAGCGGCAGCCCGGGGTCGGGTTTGGGCTCGGCAGGTGAGCAGAGGTAGCGGCAGGTGCCCGGTTTCTCAGGCTGTGACAGTAGGTAGGTCCTGCACGGGGGAGAGCCCCCTCCCGCTCTGCCAGGCTGCGGCAGCGCAAGGAAACCGGCACGTCTGGGTGATCGCAGAGCTGGTGCATGGCCGGGTGGCAGCTTCTGGCAGCCTGGGCTCTGCTTCCGGGGGCTCAGTGGCACTGGGGGGGATTTAATGCTTCCTGGGCAGGGGTTGACTCCACGGGGTAGTGGGAAGACTTTGTACTGGAGCTGCTCGTTATTTCCTCTTTCAGCGCAGAGTGGAGTGAGCACGAGCCAGGCAGAGGCTGCGGAAAGCTTGGCTTCCACCTCAGTGTCTGGGTGAGGGGAAGAACCACGTCAGAAGCTGAGAGTGTCTCAGCCTCTCTGGTTTCCAGGGACTGGTGAACCCAGTGCTGGGCCCAGGGCTCTCTGGATCATGTGGCTCACACCAGTGAGGACACACGCTGTGAGCTTGAGACCACTGGAAAATGTTGACAAGCTGAGCTGTGAGCTTCCCCTGCCCTGTTGCAATCCTGTTTCGGGGAAGGAGCAAGCAGGAAGTGGTCTCACTCTGCACAGTGTTGCGGTGCCTCCTTGTCCTGAGCCCTGCTTTGGTGCTCTGCTCCTGCCACCCTGGCTCTTTTCTGCCCTCTTGGCTGCAGGGTTGGGAGCCAGAGCTCACAGGAGAGATCCTTCATCTGGTTTCTTTTGTATATGAATCCAAGGGTACATCTGCTCTTGGAAGAGATGGAAGGTGCCTCAAGGATCTGCCCTGAGCTGGATGTAGTTCTTTTTTACCACTCCTGGGGCGTGGGGGCAGCTGAGGCTGGCTGGGTTCAGTTCCTGCTCTGTGAGCCGTGTGGCGAAGCCAAAACACAACTCAGACCGGCTGGGCCCAGCACTGCAGGGATCATCCCTGAAGGTCACTGGGCGTGGGGAGCGGCTTGCAGCCTCCCTCCGCACTCCCTGGCTATGGGGGCACCGTTCCTCATCCGTGTGTGTGCTGCAGGGGAGGGGGCACCGCGATTCTGGGGGCGGAGGGGTGACCAGCATTCCCGCTTCCTGTTTTGGGGCCTGCTCGCCTGGCAGCGCTTGTGTGCCCTCCTGGTGCGTGGGGTGCTGAGCCCCGAGTCATGTGTTGGGGGGGTTTAGCATGCAGGGACAATGGAGATGTCCCTGCTGTGACGCTGGCAGGTCTGTGCTGCAGCACCAACGCTCTCCCATGGCCTGAGTTGTCCTCAGGTCCTGGCTGTGGTCAGGAAAGGCTCCTCCAAACCGGGGCACGTGGTCCTGCCCCTGTATTGCTGCTGGGTGTGCTGCTGGCTTGCTGTCACCCTGGCCTCCAGGCTGTGACTCCAGGGGGAAGGGAGCAGCAGGACACATGCCATGACCTCTTTGCTGCTTCTAAGCATTTCAGAAGTCTCCCATTTCCTCTTTTTCCAGCTGTACGGAGCGTAAGTGTCACACAGCCACTGGCTCTAGTCAGCCATCGTAAAGAGCCATCCCTGCAGCCTCTTTATCTGTTGTGAGGCAAGCAGAGCCATGCTTCCTGCACTTATCTCTTCCTTAGGGCCAGGTCTCTGTCTCTTTTCCAGCTGTGTGCTGCAAGTCATGCAAAGAGTGAGTGTATTTTCTGGTCTGCAGCCGTGTCCCCGTCACGGGCTCAGAGCAAGGCAGGGTTTTGGTGCGAGCACCTCTGTGTGCTCGGGCTGCACAGGGCTGCTGAGTGCGACTCACGGCTGCAGCTGAGCGTGGGACAGGAGCACTCGGGGTACAGCGGGGCGAGATGCCCTCATAATCCCTCCCTGACAAGGACAGGCTTTTTGGGGCTCCACTTTGGTGTCTGCTGCCTGTGTTGGGGTACAAATTTATCTGGAAGTGACTAATCCTGGGGGAAATGATGAGGACAGCAGGCGCATCGTGAACATCTACAGCCTTGGAAAGAGGGGTGCTGTGGGGCAGCTGCAGCTTCTGGTGCTGACGGGCTCCCAGGGAGCAGCACAGACCCTGGTGGGATGGTGACAGAGCAGCATGTGATGGTTGGGCAGGGCACAGCCTTGCACCTCTTGTGTCCCTTGTGAGAGAGAAGAGCTCATGACTGGTCACTCGGTGCTGTGGCTCCAGCGGGGCTGAGCTGTTGGGTGATACAGCTGGAGCCCGTGCTGGGGCACAGGGCTGTGGGTTGCCCTTGAGCCTCTGCAGCCCAGCGTGGCCTGTGGGCGCTCAGCAGGGTCAGGGAACAGAAAACGGGTGTGACAACCACAGCAATCCTCTTCTGAGTAAAGACTGGGATGGGATCTGGGAGTATCACGTGCCTGGGCTGTCTGTCCTGTGCTGATGTGGGGGTACTGGGGTCACTGGGGCTGGACTTTGGGGGACACCGTGCCCCACAGCTCTGCACACCTGAGCCAGCCTTCCCAGTAACCCTGTAACCCAGTAACCCTGCTGTGTTGCTATTGCTCTCCAGGCATCTGCTACACAATATTTGACCTGGGCTTCCGCTTCGACGTGGCCTGGTGAGTTCCCTGCAAATACCTGCAGCATCCTCAGGGCTGGGTGAGGAGGTGGCTGGTGTTGGCGGTGCCTGCAGGGAACAGGGATTGCTTTTGAGCAACGGGCAATGGCCATTGTATTGCAGGGAAACAGCTACAGTGGGCAGGGCCTCTGCTCCCCATGAGGTGGGATAGGTGCAACCCACTCCCCACAAGGTGGGATAGGTGCAGCCCATGTGTATGTGTGGCTGGCTCCGTATGGGGTCATGGTGCAGCCATCATTGCCCTTCCTACCCCCTCTCCCAGCCCAGGCTTCCCTTTCAAGGCAAGGGTTTGGGAGGAAGATCTCAGTCCATTTGTGTGAGGCTCCTGGATTGTTGGCCAGCACAAAGAGGCTCTTGTGTCCCACTGTCTGGCAGTGCCCAGCCCATCTTGGACTGTGTGATGAGGTGGGGTGTACCTGTTGTGGGGCTGTGCACTGTGGCTGGGGGGGCTCAGCCTGTGTGTTAACTCAGGGCACTTTTTCCTCTCCAGGTTTCTGACAGAGACTTCCCCCTTCATGTGGTCCAACCTGGGCATTGGCCTGGCCATCTCCTTGTCCGTGGTGGGAGCTGCCTGGTGAGTGGGACTGGCTGTTCATCAGGCTCCTGCTGTCTCACCTCAGTAGCTGTGCGTACACTGTGGCAGAACAGTGTGTACATGCAGAACAGTGTGTACATGCAGGGATGTGGGGCTGGGTGGGTCTCTGCAGCAGTGGGGCCAGGTTGCTGGGCTCCTGGGGGGTTTGGGCAGACCACCTCACAGCCTGCAATGGCAGTGAAGAGACAGGAACATCCCTGACTCTCTGAAAGCCGTACCCCTGAGCCTAAGCTGTGCAGTGGTGGTTCTTGTGCCCCAGCAGTTCTGCTGGTGTAGGTGGTGGAGCTTGGGACCACTTGTACCCTGTGGGTGGACGGGCCAAGTCTGCAGTGTCCCCCAGCCGCATGCCCCATTCTTTGCTCAGCTGGAAGATCCTGGTTTCCCTGTTGAATCCTTCAGTGAGTGCCAGATCCTCCACCAACCACCCTTGTCTGCCACAGGGGGATTTACATCACGGGCTCCAGCATCATTGGTGGTGGAGTCAAAGCCCCTCGGATCAAAACCAAGAACCTGGTCAGGTAAGCACACACGTGGGGTTAGTGCTCATGCCACACCTGAGCGGAGCAGGTCCCAGAGTGGTGCAAAGGCTCCTCTTGGGTGCTGCTGGCACTGTTCCTTGCTGAGGTGCTGGTGCTGTTTGCTTTCAAAACAGAGAGCCCTAAAAGAGCCAGAGTGCTACTTTGAAGAGTCACTGTGTGATATCACACAGTGAATGAGCTCAGTGTGTTCAAAACAAACAGCCTGAGACCACACTTCCTGCCCCAGGCAGGGATCCCCTGTCCAGACCTTGCATAGCCCTTCCCCCAAGGAGCAGAAGGAGGCTTGGCAGAGGGCAGGGCTCCTGTGGGCCTGCTTCCCACAGGGCTGTCACAGCTTACTTGGGTGGCACAGCATAACCAGCACCCATCCTTCATGTCCAGCAGCTCCCTCTTCTTTGAGATGGAAGCAGTGGGTAGGCTGGGCTGCCTTTCAGCCCTTGGCAGCTGTGGGGCAGCCTCGGTTATGGCCGTGGAGGGATCTAGCTGCTGGCTGGCTGGGCATGAAGTGGCAGAGGCTGCTTGGGGTGGGCAGAGCCTGGGATACTGTGGTCAGACTTTGCCTTTCTCCCACAGCATCATTTTCTGCGAGGCTGTGGCCATCTACGGGATCATCATGGCAATTGTCATCAGTAACATGGCTGAGGTACGGGGGGACCTGGGCTACCCTGACAGACCTGCGCTGGCCTTGGGGCCACGGTGGGGATGGGCAGCAGGGCTGGTGTTGTGAGTGATGGTTCTCTGGGGACTTTGGATGCTGTTGTGGCTCTGGGAGCTTCGGGGCTGGTGATCTGTGTGGTGGCCTTGTCCACGCTGAAGAGTGAGTCGGGGCAGCACACACAGGGTAGGTATTACGAATCCACCCAGGAGCATGGAGTCAGGGACCAGTTCTGGCCAAAATGTGGCTCCCTCGTGCCATATCAGGGACAGGTCCCTCTCCCAGAGATCACAGACTTGCCTCTAACCCAGGCCATGTGCTTTCTCTCAGCCTTTCTCTGCGGTCACCCCAGAGGCGATTGGAGCTCGGAACTACCACGCAGGTAAGGACTGCTCAGTCCCCGGTGAGCACTGCCACACCGTGACTGCCACCTCCTGCTGTTCCCTCTGCCCTGGGCTGTAGAGAACAGGACTGCAGAGCCTGACTTACCCAGCCCGTGTCCTGCTGCAGGTGTCTGAAGGACATGTGACTCTTCTGCCAAAAGGCAGCTTTTTAGTTACCTTCCCGAGGCCTTCCTGCACCCAGCTGGGCTGTGCTGCCCAGCGGCAGCACTGCTCCTCCCACGGGCGGCAGCAGATCGCTGTCACTGGCTGACCTGGTGCTGCAGAGCACCCTGGAGCAGTCCTGCTCCCCAAACAGGAGGATGCTGCAGATGCTTGGCAGCTCTGGGTCTTCTGTCACCTCGGGGCAGAGCTGCTGCCGCGTGCTCCAGTTGCGGGTGGAAGGGGGTTACCCCCTGGTCTTGCAGTTTTCATCTCTCACAGGTTTCTCCATGTTTGGTGCTGGCCTGACCGTGGGGTTGTGCAATCTCTTCTGTGGGGTCTGCGTGGGCATTGTGGGCAGCGGGGCTGCCCTGGCTGATGCCCAGAATGCCAGCCTCTTCGTCAAGATCCTGATCGTGGAGATCTTTGGCAGTGCCATAGGGCTGTTCGGGGTCATTGTCGCTATCCTGCAGGTACCCACCTCCTCGGGCCACCAGGCTTCTGTGAGCACAAGGTGCCTGTCACCCCAGGTGCTCTTCAGCTCTGGGGAGACACACCTGGGCTCCGGCACAAACCTCTGCATTGGGACAGGGAGGCTGCTCACAAGGTTTGGGGTGGCACAGCTCTCCTCACAGTGTACTGTGCCTATGTGCAGCAGTAAGAACTCTTGTATTGGCCCCTCTGAGCAACTGTCATCAAGGGTGTCACCTTGGGTGCACCCTATGTGATGCTTGTGTCTTATTGGTGGGGCTGATAAGCTGTCTGCAGCTTCTGGATGGTCCTGGGGTGCTTGGGTGGCACTGGGGTGCTGGGCTGGCGTTTGTGGGACGTAGCTTAACCTCTCTTTTTTTGTTTTTTTCTTTCTAGACATCTAAAGTAAAAATGGGCAACTGAGCCCTGTCCCAGGCAGCCTGTTCCAGCCCGCCCCAAGAGGTGCTGTATATACTTATTTAATGTTTCTATCCTTGACTGGGGCGGGAGCTGCCCGGCAGTGGGTGTGGGAGCCTGGCTGTGTAGAGCCCCATCCCGATGATCAATCGGCCCCTCGGAAGAAACAAATTTCTCTGTGTGAATTCTGCCCCCAGCCACCTGGCCCAGCCCGCAGGGCCCTGCTGCTGCGTGTCCCCGGCGTGTGTAGAATCAATGACCAGTGCAATTCTGTGTCCGTGAAATAAACATGGTTCTCATCCAAGGATGCAGCTCTTCCTCTGCCCTGCACGTGCAAGTGCTGATTTTGGGCTGACCCTCTGCTTGGAAATTCCCTTCTGTGCCTCTGGCAAAGTCCCTGCCCAGTGCCAGGAGCCTGGTGGTGTCCTTCCTGTATGGGGTTAACCCTGCTGCCTGCTCAGTCTGCAAGAAGTGTCCTCTGGGCTGTGGGAACAGAGCTCTGCTTTGCTGCCCTGAGCAGGTAGGAGGCTGCTGGAGCAGGCAGCAGGCAGCTCCATGCTGCCTCTGCCAGGCTCCTACCAGTGCTGGCACTGCTCCTCACAAAGTGTGCTAGAGGCACAGGCACAAGCTGGTTTGGGCCCTTTGGCTCCTATCCAGGTAGTTTAGCACAGAGGGGGAGCGTACGCAGTGTCCATAGCCCCATTGTGCGGCTGGGGAACACCAGAAGAGCAGAGGAGCAAAGCTGTTGCCCCTTTCAAGGCTGTCCTCCAGCCAGCACCTCCCTTATGTGACGGTTGGCTGGGTGCTGCTGCCAGGGCAGGTGCTGCTGGGGCTCTGCAGTGTCCCTCCATCATGGGGGGGATGGAGTCCCTCGGGTGGGGACACTTTATGCTGGCTCTGCTCCCTTCTTCCTGGCCGTGTTGAGCACACCCTGGGGAAACCAGCTGTGGACAGCTGGGCCTGCAGCTCTTCTGCTGCTTGGGGAAGGGAAGAACAAAGTTCTCCTGCCTCTACTCTGCAGGGAGCCTGGAGCCAATGCTTCTGCAGTCTCCTGCATCCAGCACAAGGCTCTCATCCTGCTGTGCTGCCAGTACACCTTTGTAGGGGAAGCATTGATCCCCTGGTGCTTTTAGCATTGCATCAGAGTGGATGCCTGGAGCTACCCATCTATCTTCTCCCCTGGATGCAACGGGCTGGGGCACAGTGGGGTTGCTGGAGCCTGGGAAGCATTTGTGCCTGCTGATTTTTGCCCTTGGGACTAGGGCAGCTGCTGCTGCATGGCCTCTCTGCCAGTTTCCCAGCTCCACTCCTTGTTGTCCTGTGCATATTGGGACAGCAGGGTCTCAGCCTGGGGCATGGGAAAGTTGCTGGGGCAAACCAAGCCACCATTCCTGCCAGCTGTGCTGGCTGCTCTGAGGCTGGAGGCCATGACAGGAGCTCCACGTGCTCAGTTTAACGGCAGGGGAATGAGTTGGGCCCCATCTGCTTAGAAGAAAGTGGGGACAGAGTTTTGCCTGTCCTGTGTGAGGGCTGTAACCCTGTCCTCTGGCATGGCTGCTGCTGTGAGCTGGAGGTGTCTGAAGCCCCTGGGAGCTGACAGGCCATCCTGTCAGACCTGTGCCCAACTTGTGGGGCTGCCTTCAGGAAGGCAATGCCTGGGGTTGGAGAGCCTGTGCTGGCAGTAGAGAAGCTGCTCCACAGGTTAATCATCTTCCTGCTTGACAACTGTCTTGAAAGTCTCACCCACTTTTCTCTCAGCAGTGGGTCTTGCCCTGGCTTGGCTGGATAGAAACCCATCCACTGTCAGAAATCTCCCTCTGCGAGCTGCTCTTCCACATTCCAAGTTGCACCTATGTGTATCATGGCATCCACAGGGGAATGGGCTCCAGACTTGCTCACAGGCCCCTTGTGAGGACACAAGACACCAGGGCTGGTCTGGTAGTGGTGGGGGTGGCCCACAACCCTGCTTCCATAGCTGATGGTGGTGAAGTGAGCACCACCCTGCACTCCCTTGTTCTAGGTGCATGTGTTTGGGCCCTAGGACTTTGCACTTGGGTGTGCTAAATACCTGCTGCTCAAGCATGGAGAAAAAACTGAAGTGGGGCTTCAGCATCTCACACTTCACCTCATTTAGGAGCAGCAGCAGTGGAAGTTGAAAGGTGATTTGGTGACTGTGTGTAAGTACTCATGGGGGAAACACCGCCTGCCCGAGAGCCAAACCAAGAGCTGGAGGCAGAAGTTGGACAGCTTTCAGCAGGGCTTGCTTGCAGGGGTGGAGCGGGGCTGGGCTGGTTGGGTGCTGATCTCTGCTCTAAGGTTGTTTTCAGAAGGGAGCTGTCGTGAGTCGGAGGGAAAGCCTTCACTTGGGTGAGTGGCCAGACACAGGGTTGAGGAGAGGCCTTGGAGGAGAGGGGCTGCTTGAAACTGGCACAAACGCCGTGGGGTGGGTGGCGAGAAGGGAAAGGCTGCAGACAGTGCAAGAATTGCTTGTGCTGGGACCACAAGTGGTACCACCAGCCCAAGATCTTTCGGTGATGCCGTTGTGGTAGGGAAAGTGAAATTCATTGCTAGGAAACACCGAGAAACATGGAAAGGGGAGGGAGAAAGGAGCCACAAATAGGTTGTGATGGGCGCTGAGCCAACACCGACACTCGGGGACGCGGGACTCGCCCTAGGTGGGTTGGTGAGGGCGCTGCCTCCCGCGCTGCCAAAAGCACAGCGGGAAGGAGGGGAGGGACACCGAGAGACCGTGTCCGTGTGTCCCCGGGGGTGCGCGGAGAGTCCCCGGTAGCATCTCGGGGCGGAGTGGGCGGGGGGGTATCGAGCATCCCGGGGTGGGGAGGGGTGGGGGTGGGGGGGCGTGCGTGGGGTCTGCATCCGTGGGGTCCTGGTCCCGGCGGGGCTGCCCTCGCCCGGCGGCAGCGCGGTCCCAGAGCGCGGGGCGGTCGGCGGCGGCGGCCCCGCCCGGTGCGGCGGCGGGCGGAGCCGGCGTGCGGGCGCGGCCCCGTCTCCCTGCGGCTCTCGGTAGTGCGGCGGCCCGGCCGGCAGGCCCCCCCCGCAGCCCCGGGCATGGGAGCCCGCGGGCCGGCGGCCGGGGCTGGAGGAAGAGGAAGAGGAGGCGGCGGGGGCCGCTGACCGGCGGCGGGGCAGCCCCGAGGCCGCGGTGAGTGGAGCGGCGCGGACAGGCCTGGCCGGGTGGGAGAGGCCCGGGATGGCCCCGGGATGCGACCTGGGGGGATTGTGGTCCCGGTCACTTATGGGTGGCACCGCCCCGGCTCGGGATAAAGCCTCTTTTAGAGGTTGTTTCTCGTTTTTTAATAAGTTTTTGTGTGTGTCAGGAACTGGGAAAAAATGGGGGGGAGTTGGTTGTGCTGTATGTGCCCCCTTATCCTGCTTCGGGCTGGAGAAAGGAGGGTCGGAGGCGGGGGAGCCGATGGCCCCGGTACCACCAAAGGTGGCACCGGGGCCATCGGCTCCCCCCCCCCCCCCCCCCCGCCCTTCCTTTCTCTTGGCCCAGGGATGTCCTGCAGGAAGAGGGATGGATCCCATGGGGATTCACATCCCCTCCAAACCAAGCATCACTAACCACACCAGGGTGAATCCCCGGAGACCAACTCCCCAACCCCAGGTTGCTTTTGGCCTCTTGTACCCTGCAAAGATGCTGAGGTGGGGGGAGATGACATCATATTTCATAACCCTTCGCTTAGTGGGTATTTTTAAGCCCGCTCGTGTTTGTGGTTGCTGTTCGATGGAGCACTTTGCTTTTGTTCCCGTCGAGCTTTGCTCTCCACTCGCCTCATGGATCACCCCGCTAAAAGGTCCCCAAAATCTGCTCTGACTTGTCCTTAGCACCTCCCCACCTGGCTGTTGAGATGCTGCCGCTCCATGTGCTGTCTGCTGCGAGGGCTGTGGCTTTGGGGGAAGGTTTCTGGCAGGCACTGGGGGTAAGCAGGTCCCTATGTCAAGGGCTGTACTCAGTGACAGGGCGCCATGACCCTGAGAAGAAGGTTTGGGAGATAACACCAAACCCAGCTTTTCTCCAGAGAGCAACTTTTTAGAAATAACCTGGTTGAGAGGTTGGGGTGCTGGGATATGCCAGGAGACCCTTGCCCACAGGGACCCCGCTCTGCATCCTATGGAGAGGGTGGGCACAGGTGGAACATTGGGCTCAGAGCCTTTTCCAGCACCTCCCTGCCTGTGGTGACCCCTGCCAGCACCCCACTGCCTGCTGGGGGCAGCCCTGTGGATGGGAGAGGGCAGCTGGAGCGGGGTTGGGCAGAGGGTCCTGCTTCACACCTTGACTCCAATCCCTGCTCCCAGCCGGTGCTGCTGTCACTGCCGGCTCGGGTGCCCTGCAGCTCCCCGGGGGGCCCCACTGGCCAGGGCTGGCAGCTGCTGGTGGGCTGGCCCAGGCCCTAGGCCAGTTGCCAGCACCCTCGGGTCCTAGCTGCGCTCCTGCCAGGGGGTCCTGCCACAGCTCCTGGCTGTTGGAGTCCCCCTGGGGTCCCTGCACCAGCACTGGCCTGTCCCAAGGTCCCCAGGGCCTTGTGAGCCCCCATGCCTGTCCTTTGCGGTTGCCTTGCCCTATCCTGGCAGCTTCCCTGAGAGCGAGGGACTGGGACAGGGACCAGGCGGGAAGTGGGGTGCACGGCCGTGCTGTCGCCTGAGCCCCAGCAGTGGCGGGGCTGGGAGGGGCTGGACAGTTTGGTTCGGCCGGGGCTCTCCGGTGACTCTCCCAGCTGCCTTCCCAGCAGGGCTCTGGCCCAGCTCCAGGTGTCATGTGGGAGATAAGGGGACCCTGGCTCCTGGCAGCTCCCAGTGTCCCGGGGGCCTCGCCACTGGCAACAGGAAGGGAGAGGACCCATGTCGCTGGCTGTAAGATGGACCCCCCTAGTTGTGACAGGGACCCCCACCTCGGGGGCTGTGATGTCCCACTTGGCCCAGCTCTGTGTCTGCCGCACAGCTGCTCGCCCCGCTGGGTGCCCCAAGGAGGGCCCCCGCCAGCACGGCGCGGTGCCGCTGCTGGGGTGCAGCACTGCTGGGGGTTTGGGATAGGGAGCAGGGAAATAGGGTGCCTTGGAAAGGGGTGGCTGGTGGAGACAACCACAATGCCCTTGGGACACCCCAAGCATGGCGGAGTTTTGGAGAGCATAGCCTTATCCAAGGGCCCAGCCTCCACACAGGCTCTCTGTGGCACCCTTGGGGGTGTCCCTGTCCCCTTCTAGGGGGTGGATGGGGACAGAGTGGGTCTCGCCTGGTCTTGGCCTTGGAAAGCAGAGAGGAGACTTGCTGTATGGAGCTGGGGACCTCTCATGTCTTCATGGCTGTGCCTTCAGAGCAGGGGTGCGATCACAGCTTCCCACGGGGCGCTCTCGTGCATACCGACATGCAAGCCCATCACCTCCTCATCAGGCCTGCACTGTTCCTACTGTCCTGGTGACATTCAAGCTGGGGTTGGGGGCTCAGGCTGGTGGTGTCCTGACTGTGGGGTGTCTCAGCAGGATCAGGACCGTGGCTGGAGCCGCCCCCCTGCCCTGCTGAGCGCACATGTCCACCTGCCCGTGCCCAGAAGATGACCAGGCTGCTCTTGGGGGTGACCCTGGAAAGGATTTGCAAGGCCGTGCTGCTGCTCTGCCTGCTCCACTTCGTCATCATCATGATCCTCTACTTCGATGTCTACGCGCAGCACCTGGACTTCTTCAGCCGCTTCAACGCCAGGAACGCCTCGCGCGCCCACGCCTTCTCCAACTCCTCCCGCCCCAACGGCACCGTCCCCAGCTACGGACCGGCCGGTGCTGAGGCCCTGTCCCCCAGTATCAAGCCCAGCGCCAACCAGTCTGCCACTGAGAAACCCTTGCAGCCCTGCCAGGAGACGCCTCCCGGCTTAGGTGAGACATGTGGGGTGAGCACGAGGGGCAGTTGGGCTCTGTCTCTGAGCGTGGGGTTGGAGTGGGCACATGCGGGTGGCATCCCTGTGCCCTGGACATGACTTTATGGGAGTCTTGGGGGTGAAGCAGTGGAGAAACTCAAGCCTGGAACTGGCACCAGGACAGCTGATTTCTTCACGTTTTGTTAGCGGCTTGCCCAGTCTCTCTGCCCCTGTTTGGGAAAGGTTTTGGGTGTTCTCTGCTCTCGGTAGTGCTGATCTCCCTTGCAGGTCCCCCTCACTGTTTGTTTTACCAGCCTGGCCAGGAGCAGTGGGTGACCATGACCCAGACTGTGTCCTGTCCCGTAAGCATCACCCTGCCCTCCCTCTTGCAGTCGGGCGCCTGCTCATCGAGTTCAGCTCTCCCATGAGCATGGAGCGGGTGCAGCGGGAGAACCCTGATGTGCGCCAGGGTGGCAAGTACACTCCCCCGGACTGCTTGCCCCGGCAGAAGGTGGCCATCCTCATCCCCTTCCGGCACCGTGAACACCACCTCAAGTACTGGCTGCACTACCTGCACCCCATCCTGCGCCGTCAGAAGGTGGCTTATGGCATCTACATCATCAACCAGGTGAGGTGGGCAGGGGAGAGGGGTTGGCAGGGCCGGGGTGGGCAGGCAGGCATTGCTGAGCTCTGCCCTGCAGTTTGGTGAGGACACCTTCAACCGGGCCAAGCTGCTCAATGTGGGGTTCCTGGAGGCCCTCAAGGACGATGAGGAGTACGACTGCTTCATCTTCAGCGACGTGGACCTCATCCCCATGGACGACCGCAACCTCTATCGCTGCTACGAGCAGCCACGGCACTTTGCCGTTGGCATGGACAAGTTTGGGTTCAGGTGGGTGCTCTGCGTGGCCGGGGTGTTTCCCTGGCCAGGGCTGGGATGACACTGGGGCCACCAGCCCAGGGCAGGTGTGGGGTCGCTGGTTTGAATTGCAGATGTGGGATGGGAAAGGACACAGAGCCCTGGGTGGGAGTGTGACACAAGGGAGGGCTGGTGCTTGTCCCTGGGGGTCCCTGTGGGGCTGGCCCCCCTCTCTGCCTGTCCCTGGGGCTGACCTGTTTGCTGTCACCCTGCAGGCTGCCCTACGCTGGCTACTTTGGCGGTGTCTCTGGGCTGAGCAAGTCCCAGTTCCTGAAGATCAATGGCTTTCCTAATGAGTACTGGGGCTGGGGAGGAGAAGACGATGACATCTTTAACCGGTAGGTGCCAACCCTTCGCCAGTGCTGGTTGGTTGGGGTGTGCTGGGAACCTCTGCCAAGCACCAACCTGGCAGCCTCAGCAGCGCTGGGACTCCTGGTTCTGCAGGGGATGTGCGTGGGGCATGCCACATGGCAGGGAGGGATTTAATTACCCTCCAACTTGAGGGTTGGTGACCCTCATGGATTGAACTGGCCCCTCCCAGGGTGTTGGGGTGCTGTGGGGCTGGCTGAACCCTGCCAGCATGATGGGGCCCAGTCCCCTCCCGCTGTGGCATGAGCTGTGCCAGCGGGGCGGTGTGCCTGCGGGCTCTGCTCCAGGCCAGGGTCAGGATGCTAAACTTGGAATCATCCAGGGCTGGGATGCAAAACTTGTGCGTCTCTGTGGCAGCCACACAGCAGCCAAACAGGCATTTCTGGCGGCAGCCTGCAGGCTGCAGCACAGCCGCGTGGAGAGCTGGAGCCGGATCTGGATCCCCCATGCACACCCCGTGTTGGGTGCTGGAGCCGGGTGGCTGCCACCTGATCTCCCGTGGGTTTCCCAGTGACAGTGCTGGGGGGGCAGTGCATGGCCAGTGGTGCACAAGGAGCCCGTAATGGCCAGGCGAGCAAAATCGCCCTTGTGTGTGCCACAAGCACTGGTGGCACGGTTGCTGTTTCTGTTCAAGGTGGGCTCAGGGAGTGAGCAGTGTGTGGAGCTCTGGAAGAGCTTGAGGCAGCCCTTAGTGTGTTGAGAGGGTTGTGAGGGAGGGGCTGGGCAGGGCCATTTGGAGAATGTAAACAGCACAGGCTGACCAGAGCTCCTGGCATCTCCAGGTGGCAGTGGTGCTTTGGGTACCCTCTGCCATGAGGCACACGGAACCCTCGTGGCACTGGCCTGGTCATGGTCTGGCTTTGCTCTGCTTGGCTTGGCACAGTCCTGTTTAAGCATTGATGGGTTTATTTGGTCTGGGGGCTGACCTTGGAGGTCTTGGGGCCAGGGAATGTCCCACCCTGGTGCCTGTACACTGATCCCCCCTGGCTCCCACCCCCCAGCATCTCCCTGAATGGCATGAAGGTGTCGAGGCCCGACATCCGCATCGGGAGGTACCGCATGATCAAGCACGAACGCGACAAACACAACGAGCCCAACCCGCAGAGGTGAGTGAGCCGCAGGGGCCGGGGCAGCCGGGGTGCTGGATGATTGCTGGGCCACCTGTGGCTGGGGACTCCCCTGCTCCGCTCACCCCCAAGGAGGTCTGCCACTGCAGCAAGCCCCCTCAGCTTCCCTCCCCTCATCCCTCTCCCATTTCCACCAGATTCACCAAGATCCAGAACACCAAAATGACAATGAAGCGGGACGGGATCAGCTCGCTGCAGTACCGGCTGGTGGAAGTCTCACGCCAACCCATGTACACCAACATCACGGTGGAGATCGGCCGGCCCCCTCCCCGCCTGGCCCGGGGCTAGCGTTTGCCCTGCCGGCAGGAGCCGGCTCTGTGCCCGGGGTGGCTGGGCGCCACGGCAGGTTTTGTCCCTGCTCAAGAGCCAGGACTGGACGGGGATGTTTTCTGCCCACTCTGCTGCCTTCCGGAGACGGCCACCCCCCAGCCCCTCGATCCCCAGGATTTCTCTGTCCCCCTCGTCCCCACGAGTGTGTTTGCAGGACCCCCGTCCCATACTCGGTGTGTCAGCGGACAAGCCCAGCCGTCCTGTGTGCAGCTCCCAGCACAGAGGGAGGGGGCAGGCCCGGGGAGGGGCCCTGTGCCTGCACCAGCTCCTCCCTGTACCCTGGACAGGGAGGGGGGGATCCTGCTGCTCCAGGAGAGCTGGGGGTGTCCCCACCAGTGCTGCGAGAAGCAGGGTGCAGGCTTCCCCCTTCACCAGCGCTGGAGCTGCTGCTGCCCCGGCTGGGGGTGGGAGCAGCCTGGGTCCCCCCTGAGCAGGCAGGATGGTGCCACCCCAGCTGGGTGCTGCCTGCGCTGCTGGACACGCAGACGTGGCTCGCTGTCTTCCTCTGCTTTAGTCTGGTGCTTAGAGCCGGGCCCTGTCTCAGCTCTGCCAAACAGAGACCTCCAGTTAGCGAACGCCCCTCACTGTGCCTCAGTTTCCCCAGGGCTGGGAGGTGGTGGCCGTATCCCATCCCCTCTCCCCAAAGGCAGACGCTGTGTGTGCCTGTGCAGCCCCTGCCTGCGCCTGCTCTCGCCTACCTTCCCCAGTTTGGTGGGGACAGGGCTCATTTGAATCCCCCCAACCCCACTCAGTGGGGGCTGATGCAGGGGGCAGCTGCCCCATTGCTCCCTCCAGCAGCAGGTGCCCCACAGGCAGTTTGGGGCCATTGGGGTCTCCCTCTTTTCTGGCTTCCACCCTCCAGGCCTGGGGCAGGGGGGCTGCAGGCAGGAGAGGCCAGGGCTCTGCAGGGTGGGCACCCAGTGCCCCTCCTTGGAACTGGGAGCCCCAGCACCCCAAAACACCCCGCAGGGGGCTGGGAGCAGTGGGGTTGGGAGCAGAGCAGCACGCCGGGATGGGGGGCACCGGCGACTTTTGTACATTTGAATGTCTTACCCTTTTTTTGAGCGTACGTTGAATGCAGCGTTCGGTCGTAGAGACCGGGGTTTTTGTATTTAATAAAAGTTTCAAAAGTTTGCAGGGTTTGTGGGGCTGGGGGGCAGGGAAATCACCATGAGATGGGGCAGTTTCAGCATCCATTAGGATTGGGTGGGGGGCAGCTCTGCCTGCCACTGCCACCTGCCCTACCTACTCTTGGAACCACCCCCAGCTCACTCAGCCCTGGGGCAGCACTGGGGGCTCTCCTGCCCTGCAAGGTGCCCAGCCCCAGCACCAGGGTGAGGTGCTCAGGGCACGCGTGGGGCAAAGCCAGCTGCCCTCACTGTGCCGTGGACACTTGCTGCTCCCCACCCGCCTTGGGGACAGTGCTCTCCCCCCAGGAGGGACAATCCCCTGTCCTCCATCCTCTGCCTTAGCTCCAGCTGGTTTTTTAGGTCCAAGCAGGACAAGCAAATGTTTGCCAGTACCCACCCTGGCTGCTCAGTTCCAGTGCTGGGTATCCAAGGGGAGAAAGGGCTGCACTCATGGGACACAGGCTGCCACTCTCCAATAACCCCCCTCAGGGTCCCCAAAGAAGGGCACAGCAGGACACGGCCTCAGGAATATAAATCTCATTAAAATCTAGGATACTTTATAACTCTACACCGGGGGAGACACTGGCACAGGCAGCGCTGCCCAGGGACGCGCGCGTTATTGCTAACAATTAGGGGTGAAGAGTAGCGGCGTGACACGTGGGGCAGGGCACGGGCACCATGCGGGAACCTGTGCCCCTCGCCGTGGCACAGCAGGGGGCTTGGGACGGGGCCAGGGGAGCTGGAACGTCCTGCTGGGGCTCAGTGCCCACTGCCCACTACCTCCCACCGCCGTGCCAAGCTGTGCCATGTCCCTGTGCCAGCCTTAGGGATGTGGCACAGGGAGTACAAGGTGCTGGCTGGGAGGGGAGCAGCAGGGTGGGAAGGGTCCCACCCCATCCACCCCAAAACAAGAGCTCCAAGCCCTTTGGCTGGAGCTGGAAGACAGATTTAAAACCGCTTGGCCTTTGCCAGTGCATCCTGCTCCACTAATACTGGTTGGGGACCAAGTGTCCCTGGATGGCTCAGAGCAAGCGGACTGTCGCAGCCCTCGTGTCTCCACTGGTACCTCTCGCTAGCAGCAGTGGGGGGCTGGTCCATCCTGCTCCCCCTTAGCACCATGGAAGGTCCCCCCTGCTCATGCCAGAGAGCTGGACCCTGGCCTGGCCCTGTCACCCTTTGGCCAGGCTTAAGTGCTCCCTAACCTCCTGCCCCTCAGTGGGGCAGGCAGCAGTGCTGGGCTGTGCCCATGCTGCTTTTGGCTGTGCCCTGCTTTGCAGGCAGTGCCTGGCCACCCAGGTGGGCACCCAGGTCCCCCAGAGGGACCACAGGGTGGGGTGGGTGCATGGAGAAGGGGGGCATACCAGCTCACCACCTGCACAGCCCCAAGGTACCGTGTGGATGTGTGTGCCCACATATGCCACGTGTTCCCATACCATGTCTGAGGGACACACACGTGTGCTTGAAGTGCTTGTGTCTTGTACCGTGCGATCCTGCTGCCCACGCAGGCAGCATGCTTGCCCCCATCTCCCTGTGCTGGCCTGGTGCCTGGCACCATCCCTGGGCACAGCCACCCGTGGGACCCTGCAGGCTCTGAGCTGCAGCGGGTGCCCACCTGGGCTGGGGGGGTCCCTGCAGTGCCAACCCCCACCACAGCAGCCCTGTCCACACACAGCATGGGGTGGCCATGCGCAGTCCTGGCGTGCCCCAGCCCTGGTGCCACCCCACGCCATCCCCGTGGGTAGGCCAGAAGGGTGCCCCACGGTGGGGCAGGCTGCCTGGCTGCGGGGGGGCCGGGAGCCGGGGGGCATCCTGCTCCCCCCATCCTGTGCATCCCCTTGGGGCAGGGCCCCTGCTAAGTGCCTCTGGCTCCCGGCCTGCCTCCCGGGGCTGTGCCCCCTCCTCTCTTGTCCCAGCGTCGCGCACAAAGGTTACCGTAAACACGAGGGTTAACGAACGCCACGGGGGGGGGAGTGGGGGGTCGGGGAGGGGGGGGTTAACCGGCAAGGAGGTGGGGGGGTCACGGGGACGGGCGCCGAGAGCCCCCCGCGGTCCGGTGCAGCCCGGAGCCAGGCTCCGCCAGCGGAAGGTGCGAAAGTGTCACCGCGCGGGAGGGGTTAGAGGGGTGCAGGGATGGTGGGGGGTCACAGTCTGGAGTCCTGGCTGTGGGCCGAGCCGTTGCTGCCCTGCACGGGGGAGGCAGCCGGCACCTCGCTCCGGCTCTTCTCCGGCTGCAGGGGCTGCACCTCCAGGTGGGACTCGGTGGAGGGGCTGAACGCCGGGGCGTAGCGCCCGCTGCGGTGCTCCTCCAGTGCCGGGCCCCAGTCCTTGCTTGCCTTGGTAGCGTTTTTCAAGCGCTAGAGAGAGAGGGAGAGGATGGAGACAGGGTTACACCTACCACGCTCCCCGGCCCCAGCATCCCCCATGATGCCAGCTTAACCCACGGAGATGGGGTGCCCCACCCCTGCTGTCTGCATGCAGCTGCTGTGGGGTACCAACAGCTCTGGTGGGCTGGGGGACAGCCTCACAGGCAGCCCCAGGTGAGGGGAGAGGCATGGACAAGGGGGTCTAGCTCCTGGCCACCCACCTCCAGCAGCGTGTCTCCTTCAGAGCAGCACACTTTGTAGATGGCGTAGATGGGGATGCAGATGACGGAGGAGAGCGCCATGAGGAAACCAATGCTGATGGCCCAGGTAGGGTAGACATAGTCATTGTAGGAGATGGGCCGGTACTGGATCACTGTGAAGACCAGGATGAACTGGGGAGGGACAGGCAGGATCAGCCAGTGGGGAGCAGCCAGCCTGCTCTGTGCCCCCTAGTTGCCCTGCTCTGCTGCATCCCTGCAGCCCAGCACCCCCCTCCCCAGGACGGGTGAATGGGGTGTCCAGGTGCGCTCCTTGCCCCCTCATCCCTTGGCCCCGTGCCCCATGGTCATGATGCTCACAAAGATGATGGCAGGTGAGATGAAACGCCAGCAGATCTGGAAGAAGAGCGGTGGTGGGAAACCCAGCATCATCTCAATGTCCTTGAAGTAGTTGCGGTGCCCTGGGGAAGTAAGTGACCATCAGCCCCCACTGGCTGGGCTGCAGCCCTGGTGGGACCCCAAGCCCACTCCCACCCCTGCCCAGCACCAGCTCCATCCCCACCAGCTCATTGACCACAGGCAGTTGCACCTACCATAGATGTACATGATGGCCACACACATGATGCAGGAGATGACGACCAGGGAGAAGCTAGCAGCATAGTTGTCCATCAGAAGGAGCCAGTAGATGCCCGCCTGCAAGACAGACCGATTGGCACGGCTGCCCGGCAGTACCACCACCATTGGTAGGGCAACACAATGGCACAGACGTGCTGCCAGGGCTGGCATGGCAACAAGCAGCCTGGATACCACCACCACAGTCGGCATGGCAACACCCAATGCTGGGGTCAGCATGGTGACGCTTAGTCTGGATACCATCACTAGTGTTGGCATGGCAACACCAGGCCCTGGATGTCACCACCACTACCACCACTGGGGTGGTCACAGCAACAGTTTGGACATTGCTGATGGTGTCAGTGCAACAAGTTCACCATGGTAACAGCACAGGCACCCTGTCACCATGGTCCCATGGTCACCTACCTGCGTGGTGAGCGGGACGCCCAGCAGGAAGCCCGCCACTGCCACTCCCAGTGTCACAAAGGGCTTCCTGCGGATGATCCACTCATTGCCCACTTCATCCACAATGGCCGTGACCAGCGTCTCCAGCAGGCAGAACTGTGAGTGGGGTGGAAAGGGCATCATGTCACTACCTTGGCCCCACCATGCCACCCCACCCCAACACAGTCACCCCACCATGTCCTACCTGTGTGCCCAGCCCCAGGAGGATGAGCATGAAGAAGAAGAGGATGGACCAGAGGGGCGAGATGGGGAGCAGAGTGAGGGCCTCAGGGTAGGCGACGAAGGCCAGGCCAGGACCATGGTCGGCCACCTTGGAGACATCCACACCCAAGTGGTTGGCCATGAAGCCCAGGATGGAGAAGATGACAAAGCCAGCATAGACGCTGGTGGCGCAGTTAGTGATGCTGATGATGATGCTGTCCCTGCGGAGAGAGAGGTCAGGGTTGGTGGTGGCGCTGGGGGACAGTAGGGAGGACTGGGGACCAGGGCACTCACCGGTAGCAGTTGTTGTGGAATTTGTTGTAGGAGGCCATGGTAATGAGCCCACCCCAGGCACAGCCCAGTGAGTAGAAGATCTGCGAGGCCGCGTCACCCCACACCTGTGGCAGTGGGGTGGTCAGTGCTGTGTCCCCCAGCCCTGCTTCCCCCCCGCCAGCCCTTGTCCCCACTCACCTTGGCGTCGAGAATCCTGTCCCACTGGGGTGTCAGGTAGTACATGATGCCGGTGAGGGCCCCCTCCAGCGTGATGCCGCGCACGAAGAGGATGGTGAGCACCACGTAGGGGAAGGTGGCCGTGAAGTACACCACCTGTGGGGCAGCACCTCAGCAGGGCGGGGCCAAGGACAAGGGTGTGGCCAGGGGTGGGGTCAGGCTATGGACTGGGGTGGGGGCTACAGTCAGGGAAGGCAGGGCTATGGCCGCATAGCTGTGCTGGAAGGGGCGGGGGCACATCTACAATAGGAGGGGTGTTCCCAATGGAGGAGGGGCTATCCCTAGAGTGGGCACGGTCAACTGCAGAGGGGGTGTGTCCAAGCCCAGGGAGTGGGGCCCAGGGGGTGGGGCGCAGAGGGGGACCACGCGGGTACCTTCCCCGAGGATTTGACGCCCTTGATGAGGCAGAGGAAGACGATGACCCAGGAGACGCCGAGGCAGCCCAGGAGGGGCAGCCGCACCTCGCCCAGGTTCCCGATGTCATCTGACAGGTCCAGCACGTACCTCCTGGGTGGGGGGCAACCAGCGTCAGCGGGGCCCTGCTACCACTGCCCCCCACCCCCCGTCCCCTGTCCCTGTCCCTGGTACCTCCAGTACTCCTCGCTGGGGCTGGTGCGCTTCTGGGTGGTGTTGAGGAGGTGGGTGAGGTTGAGAGCAGCATGGCTGGAGAGGTTCCCATCCAGCACCCCTACACAGTCGGGCGTGTTCCAGGCGTTGCTGCAGTACGTCCAGGGCAGCACGCGCGTCATGGACACAAAGAAGTAGTAGAAGGCAATACAGATCACCACGTTGTAGTAGATCCCGATGTACGTGGACACCACCATCATCCCGTAGCCCACGCCTGGGAACAGCACCGGGGAGGGGTGAGCTGCATGGCACGGCACGGCACGGCACGGCGCGGAGCACAGGGGGTTGTTGCGTGGAGGTCCTTGCAGTTATGCTGCTGCTCAGGGCCTGGCTGTGGCACTGGGGTGGGGAGCACTGTATGGCTCAGCTCACCACTGTGCATGGGGTCCTCTACAGCTGAGCAAGCCCCGTGATGCCAAGGGTCCCCTGGGACGCATGGCAACACACACACACACACACACACACAGGGTGCATGGCTAGCAAGGGTGCAGGCAAACCCTTGGGGTCAGGAGACCTCCTTGGAGAACCACTGAGTGGGTGGTTCTTTTCATGGCCATGGTGACTTTAGGGCTGCAGCTACCTTGTGGCAGGTGACAGAGGCCACACAAGCAAGGTGACATGCATCCAGGCTGAGCAAGCCATGGTGCAGAGCACAGGCTGCCCACACTCAGACGTGATGCGTGGGCATGTGACCCGACAGGCAGCGTGGAGGCATGTGCCAGGGGAGCCAGCAGCACAGAAGCACGCGAGATGCAGCCACAGCGGGGTCCAGCCGTGGCAGGACAAGCTCTGAGCATGGCCAGCACCCACACACATGGGCACAGCACCCACCACCCATGGGGCAGGGAGAGGACTGCAGGAGTGTGCCCACAGCCGGACGGTCCACTGGCACCCACAGTATGTTCAGGGCATTTAAGTGGCCTCTGTAAGGGTGATGTGTTTGGGGACACGTGTGGTGTGTGCAGGGATGTGTGTGTAATGCCTGCAGTGGATGCCAGAGCAGGGCTGAGGTGTGTGCAGGGCATGTGTCGTGTGTGCAGGGATGTGTGTAATGTGTGCAGCCCAGGGTGGGTGTGTGCACAGGGGACCCCCACAACACGGGCAGCAGTGTGTGTGCAAGGTGTGCATGTGCAAGGTGTGTGGGGCTGTGCGAGCCATAGGTACCTGCACAGGGCTGTGCAATGTGCTAGAGGTCTGTGTGGGGGGGACACACGGGGTGTCTGTGGGGGTGTACCATGTGCTGGGGGCTGTGCTGGTGGGCACCCTGTGCCAGTGTGTGCTGGTGGGGACAGGCAGCCCCTTACCTTTGAACATGGGGCTGACCCTCCAGACACCGAGGCAGCCCTGGCTGGCGAACTGTCCGAAGGAGAGCTCCATGAAGAAGAGGGGGATGCCACAAAACACCAGCATGATGAAGTAGGGGAACATGAAGGCACCTGGTGGGCAGGAACCAGAGGGTGAGAGTGGGCAGTGACCCTGGGCACAGCCATGCCTCCTGCGCCCTGCACCACCCCAGTGAGCCTGGGGCCAGCAAATACAGGGCCAGGCCACATTCCCACACCCCTGCCCTGGGGCACCCTGCTCCCCTGGCTCCCCGACACCCACCTCCCCCATTGCGGTAGCAGAGGTATGGGAAGCGCCAGACGTTGCCCAGCCCCACGGCGTAGCCCACGCTGGTCAGCACGAACTCGATCTGGTTGCCCCAGTTGCCACGCTTGACGCTCTTGTCCTGCTTGCCCCGCTCCCCGGGCACGGCGCCGTTCTGCAGAGAGATGTTGCAGGGTATGTCAACCGGGGACCCCCTGCCAGACCCATTGGAGGGGCGATGGCCACTGAACGGGGCAGGGTGGTCCCCCACGTCCTGCCCCATCCCTTCGCCATGCCACCACCCCCCCACCACACAGAGGCAGTGCCAAGGAGGGGGAGGGCAGGCGTGGTGGCCCCCCCGATGAATAGCTCTGCCCGGAGCCGGGCTGCAGCAAAGGAAGAGCCTGCAACTCATACAAAGCAGGTCCGGGTGCCTGAGCACAAAGGGGCCTCTGTTCCTGCACATCTCCCTCCCCGCGCCCAGCAAGAGAGGCCCTGCTGGGTGGCCACTACCCATGGCTGGGGGGAAATGGTGAGACCCCCAGGGTGAAGCAAGGACCCCCCTCAATAGGGAGTGGGGTGCAGTGATTGGGGCAGGTGGGGGGCTGGGTACCCGGTGTCCTGGGCACCCTGCGCAGCTGGGACCGCCTCAGCACCCAGCCAGGGCACTGCGCTCGGGGCAGTGCAGGGGGGTCCCCCCCAGGGACAACCCCAGTGCCCAGGCGTCCCTCAGTGCAGGGCATCTGGGGGCAAAGAGGGGGGCAGAAGGGGGTAAGAAAGGGTGCTTTGTGCAGGCTAGCACACAATGGGAGCTCACACACCAGGGACAACAACAGGGATGAGCGCCCATCAAACCCGTTGGAGATAGCACCCATCACCCCATGGCTCCGTCCCAGCACAGCCCTGGGGTGGCAACGATGTCTAGTGTCCTGTCCGGGTGCCGCCGAGCTCTGGCAGGTTGAGCTGAGAGCAGAGGGCATTTTGGGGTGCTGTGGGTTGCCCCAAGCCCTCGCTTCCCCACCCAAGGCCAGGTGATGGGTGCATGGGATGAGGGTGCTGGTCAGTCCATGGTCCCACAGCACCCATGACCCTACAAGAGCAGCATGGGGTGCTGGATGCCCCAGGAGGATGCCGGAGCTCCACAGTGCTAGTCTCCCCACCACGGACACCCCCTGCCCATGCCTGCTCACAGTGCTCCCCACACTGCACTCCCCCCGTGTGCCCCCCACGACGGCTGACGCCGGCAGCGAGTGGGCCACAAATGGGAGCCGTCGCTTTGGATCTGCTCACGTCGGCGTGGTGCGGGCAGCAGGCGCGGTGCACCTAACCGTATCATTCGATTAGGGCCGGCACAGCCGGGACGTGATGCCCGGCGACTCCGGCACCGCGCTGCCAAACAAAGCCATCTGCTGCGAGCGGGGCCCGCACGCGCCGCGGGCTGCGGGGGGGCTGCAGGGCGCAGGGCTGGGGGAGAGAGGCCATGGGGGGATCGGTGGGTGCTCTGGGCTGGGCTAGAGGGGCTATAGGGGGGATATGCAGGCCATGGCCAGCCAAGGTGTCAGAGTGCCCGTGCCAAACCCCATGGGCAAAGGCTCCGTCAGAAATGAGTTCACCGCAGCCCAGGGTGCTGGGGGAGCCCCTCCGGGGGAGGGTCTTATTGTGGGGTGCTGAGTGGGAGCAGGGCTGAGGGGTGCTTGGGGTGGAGGGGGAATGCTGGCACTGCCCCTGTGCTGGGGCACACTGCCCGCTCAAGCAGGCTGATCCTATCTGGAAGCCTCTGATTAAGCTGCTCGCACTAACGAGGCTCCTAATGAGCAACATGGCCAGCAGGAGGGGGGGCAGCGCTCCAGCTTCCTTGGCAAAGGGTCTTGCGAGGGGA
Organism: Caprimulgus europaeus; assembly: GCA_907165065.1. The sequence goes on along the minus strand of OU015534.1, from coordinate 11,819,941 downwards.
CGACACTGCATGGCCCTGTCTCAGCCAAGAGCCCTGGTGCCCAAAGGGGACCTCATCCCAGTTCCAAAGCCAGAGGGCCACCCCTCTGCTTGGGTGACCCCAGTGTGGCTTCACCCCCATGCCCGATGGGGCACCCCAGCTTTGAGCTGCCTGGCACCAGTGCAATGAGAGCACCAAGCCTCTGCTGCCTCCCCCCCCATTTCCTGCAGCACAGGGCCTCGGTGCACTTGTCCCCAATAAGTGCGCAGCCACACGTGTGCCCATGCGTGCACAAGCATGTGCACGTGCGCAAACACTTGCGTGCTCACCCATCAGCTTGCTACCACCTCCTCCTCTCCCCAAATCTGGGAAGGTCGCTCCGTCCTTTACACTCATTAACCTCCCTTGCAACCCCACATGATAAAAGATGGGGGGACATACAAAGAATCCTGGCATGCAGGAAGATGGGCTGGAACAGAGCTGGGCTGCAAAGGGGGAGCTGATCCCCAGCAAGGACTACTCCCACACCCCCAATTTTCCATGCACATGCTCCCATGCAGCTCCAAAGATGCCTAGCTTGGGTGAAAACATCAACAGGGAGGAACATCCCTTTGGGGACGTTAGGGGTGCCCAGGGTAGCCTTCTTCCCTCTTCCCCAGAGACCCCCTCCACACATGGCCAAAGCTTCCCCAGCCCAGCAGCGCGGGCATCATCCATCACACTGCCTGGCACCAGAGCCTTTCTCATGCTAAACAGCATTGCCTCCTACAATGGCAGCTTGGCTGGGGTGCCCGGATGCCCCCCACTTCCCAAAGGGGCCCTGATTTATGGCCGGGAAGCTCATGGCAGTGGCGGAGGGGATGCTGGGAGGGGATGTCCCTGTGGGAGGCACCTCTAGCACTGTCCTGCTCTGCTTTTTCCCCACTCAAGCTACTCCCATGGAGGTATTTCAGCCCAGCAAAAGCCCTCACCATCCAGCCACAGCTCCTGGGTGCTGCTGTGAGGGGAGAGGCCCTGTATTCAGCCCCTACATTCCCTGCCCCTGGCACATGGGGTGATGAACTCAGAAGTGCTAGCACCGTGACAGAGGCTGCCGTGCCCTCCCAGCCTGCTCATCCCAGCTCTGCCAGCCCCACCAGCACATCCCAGACATCCCTGCCCTCACTCTGTGGTGTCCAGCCCCGTGTTTGCCCCTGTCCCAGTGTGGCAGAGGCATGGCATGAGGCCACGGGCACCTGGCATGGCCCGGGCAGTGGCAGCATGAGCTGGAAGTGCCAGGACAGGCACAGGCAAGGGGGCACTCCCAGGGACAGGGTGATGCAATGCTGAGGGGGATGTCTAAATCGCAGGAACCCCCGCAGCGCTACACAGCCCTGATCACCCCCAGTGTGGGGAGAGTCTGAGCAGCCCCACTGACAGTCCGGAGCGTGTTCTGCCAGCCACCCACAGCACCACCGGCCCCTGGGTGCCATGGGAGGCTGTGACAAACTTTGACCTCGCTTGATGATGCCTATGAAATGGAGAGAGCAGAAGGGGACAGGTCTTAGGTAAACTCTGCCCCTCCAGCACTGAGCAAGGCAAAGGGGTGCTCTACACCCCTCCTGCAATCAGTAAAGTACCAGAGTTAATGAACACACAACTGTCAGGCAATCTCTTCTTACTCCCAACACAGCTGAGGCCATGGAGGGGCTCGGAGCTGCACTGTGCCCTCCGACCCCAGGGTACCCCATGTCCCTGGCTGTGGAGGATAGGGGACCCTCCCCAGCGTCCCATGGCACAGATCTGCAGCTGTGCCTCAGTCCTGCAGAGCCATCACCCCAGAGCCACGGTGGTGGGGAACTGGTGCTGGCACAGCTGCCATCCAGCCTGGTCCCTGCTCTGCCCCCCAAACCCTGCTCTCATCTCCCCACTGACCTGCTGAGGGGGCCTGGGGGGGCCCGGCTGCCCACAGCCACCATCCAAAGGGCCAGGCTGGACGACTCGGCGAGTCCCCGGCTTCATTGGCACCTCGGACTCTGGTGCAGCAGACACCCGCCCGCCTCCCCCCGCCCGCTGCCTCCGGCGCTTGGCACCACTCCCTGCTTGCCTCCCGGCCAGGCTCAGCCCCTCACTGCCCGCCCTGCCATGGCACTGGTGCCCCACCACACCGCCCGCCCCGGCACCGTCCCTGCCTGCCCCACACCACAGGGAACCCCTGTGCCTCAGTTTCTCCCCTCGAGCCGTGCCCTCATGAATCAGGCAGACCCCCCAAAGCAGTCCCAGGCAGGGCAGGCTGTGCAGTGGGCTGAGCCCTGTCCTGCTTAATGAGGCCTCATTAGCGGGGTCCAGCTGCTCGCAGCCCCACACGCTCCAGCGGGCACCGCTGCCCTCCCCACAGGCACCGCTGCCCGTCTGGCTGGGGCAGGGATCTGTGTTTGCAGTGTGGAGAGAGCTGTGTCCCCTCGGTGCCCCCTGTTTCCACAGCCCAACACCCCCAACCCCGCACACGTGTTCCTGCCCCTGCCCCTGCGCCTGTCACCCATGCAGCCCCTGGCCCTCCACACCCAACCCCTGGCACTCAAGGACACTTGAGGGACAGGGTATGGCCCTCTGAGGGACAAGCCTGCGTGCTGGCACATCCCCACCCTGGTGCCATGCTACTTCACTCTGACGTCATACGGCTGGCGACATCATGGGGTCTCCATGGCAACCCTCACAAGGTCACTGCCCGGCAGGGGACCATCTGTTTGGCAGGAGGGCTATGCCACGACCCTCCTGCCACCCGGGCACCCTGCAGCCTTCCTGCTTGCCCCCTTGCCAGTGTGGGGTGGGAGCCCAGTGGGGTGCTGTCTCCCACGGGAGGGCGAGCGTGGGGTGCCCACAGCCAGTCTCGGGGTGCCCCAGCTGCTGCCAGTCCTGTGCCCCGGCTGGGGAGCGCGGCCAAGGCGCCAGCGAGGCGTGATGGTGCACCGAGGGCGGGGGGACGAGCCGGCGCTTTCGGGCGACCATCTGGGGTCTGGGCAGCGGCGGCCGCAGGCGCGCACGTGAACGGCACACGTGTGCAGGGCGGGCGCGTGGCCTCCTGCACACCGGCACCCAGCGCCTGTCCCTGTCCTCTCCTGCACCGACCACCGGTAACTTGGGACATGCCCCATCCATGGGACAGCAACACCCAACAGTGCCCCTGGGACACATGCAAGCCCAGAGCCATCCCAGGCTGTGCCAGCCCCAGTGACCCCAGCCCAGCCCTCCCAGCTCACACCTCCAGCCCTGCCCCACATGCAGCTGAGCACCTCCCGTGCCCCCGACACCCCACAATGTGACTACACGAGCATCCCTCCATGCCCCAGTTTGGCTGCACCACCTTGCCCACACCACCTGTGTGCCACCACCAGACATCCTGCCCTAGGCATGGTGCCCCCCATGCCCCTCACCACAGCCTGAACACAGTAGGACCCACTGCCCTGTCCCAGGAATGCTAGGACCTGCACAGCCCATGGAGCACAGCGCTGCTCCCCTGGCAGCCTGGCCAGCAGGCAGAGGGGACTGCCAGCCCCACGGGGACATGCTGCTGGAAACAAAGGGCCTGTAGCAGGACCCTCACCTCCCCTGACACCCCAGTCCCCACCCCAGCTGGCTGGCAGTGCTGAGACTGAGCTACAGAGGCAGGAGCAATGGGTGCATTGGGGATGGCCATAGTCTTTCAGCCCCTGTCACCCTGTCCCCCAGCAGGGCTGCAGGGTGCCCAGGGCAGGAATGATGCCTGGGGACCTGCCCCAGTGCCACCATCCCCTAGCCGGGTGCTTCCCACCAGGGCTGCCTTTCTCTGGCCCCTTTCTCCCAGGGCGGACACAATTCTCCCAGGGTGTTCAGGCAGAAAAGTCCCCCGCCAGCCCCCCCAGTGCTGCCCCTTGGTATTCCGGGAAGGGCTCCTGCAGCCAAGAACCACTTCCGCAGCTCCACTGGCCCCCCTGCCCACAGCACCACGCTGCTGGGGGTGTCTGGGACAGGCAGGAACCCCCCAGCCCTTTAACCCCTGGCAACGTGGTGGGAGCAGTGCCTCAGCACCCACTCAGGGTGGGCTGGGGCGATGGCAGGAGCCCACCTGAGATGGGCACCCTGCCACAGCCAAAGGCTGCCCGGCCATGCCAGCCAGGCAGCCCTGGGAGTCAGGAGCTGCTGGCACTGCTGGAGCCCAAACAAAGCACTCTGAGGAGGACAAAACAAAATGTCCTTAAAAGCTGGGGAGGGAGAGGCTGTCAGACCCTCACTGCTCCCCTGTTGCCCTATGGGGATCCCCCTGCCTGGCCACACTCCAGCCCCTGGAGCTGCCCTGCACCGCATTGGGCACCCACTGCCACAGGCTCTGCACGGTTTGGGAAGGCACTGCCCACCCTCCTGCCTGCAATTTTGGAGTGAGCATTCAGAGCTTCCCAGAGGCATCCACAAAACACAGAGCCTGCAGAAACGGGACATGGCACTCTCATCACCCTGGGATTGATGGGAAGGTGCAGGCCCTAGCTCACAGGTGAGGAAACTGAGGCACAGCTGCACATCACCAAGCTGCTGCCTCCATCGCCCCTGTGCCTCTCCAGGCTGGGCACAGCAGGTACCTCAAGCTCCACTACAAACGCACCCGGTCCAGGGGCTGCACACACCCTCCTGGGCAAGGGCTGTGCTTTGGGACCCCGGCCTGGCTAGGAGCTGTGGTGGCAGGATCCACACCTGCAGGCAGGGATGAGAGGACAGGCAGGGACGGCGCTTTACCAGGTGACTGGCAGGGCCCTGGAGGCAGGCCAAGGAGATTAGCTCCCTTCCCCAGTGACCCGGGCAGCTCAGCAGCCAGCGCCAGTCCCGCCGCGGCTCCTCCCAAGGCTCTCGCAGCTGGTGCAGTGCAGGGATGCTCCAGGAGCAGGGATGCTCTCATGGGGAACTGCCTTCCTCTTGCAGCCCCCGCACCAGCAGCCCTGTGCCCTGTGCTTTGGTGTCCTCTCAGCCCCTCAAACTCGGGAGCCCTGGGCAGAGGGCTGCGAGCCAGGGCAGCCAGCACAGGGTGTGCCAGACCCCGTGGTCCCTGACTTGTCCCCACCTCTACGTGTGCTCTGGCTGTGCATGGGCTGGTCAAGTACTTCCGAGAAGCAAGTTAAAGATTGACCGGGAGCAGGTGGGCACTCCCACGCCTGGCTCCCTGCCGCAGGTGCCAGGCTCAGCCCTTGCCCCAGTGTGATGCCAGATGCTCCAGCCAGGGTAAGGACACAGCGGCAGCACGGAACCACGGTGAATGCCTCGCACATGCAGGAGCACATCCCCGTGAAAGAGCCCCGATGCGTCCCCATTCCCAGCCAAGGACTTCTGGAGAAAACTGCTTTCCCATCCCACCGGCCGTCCTGACACCTCCACGCTGCCCGCTGCGGACCGGACGGGCGCTGGGCTCCCCACTGCAGGCACAGCCAGCGGGGCCATGCTGGGACACGCAAGAGGAGAAGCCGCACACAGGCGAGCGCGCTGGAAGTCCCTGCTGGGCACGCCGCTCCCCTGGCTCCCGGCTTCTCAGGGAAGTCCTGGCTCTGGGCCCTCTGGCTGGAGTGTGCAGCTATTTCAGGAAGCCCCCCGGGAAGGGGAGGGCCCAGCAATCGTATTGGCCCTAGAGTTCAGCTCCCATCCATCGGAAAAAAGGGAAGAGCCAAGCCCAGCCTGGGTTCACCTGCCAGGCGAAGCGCAGCAACCCAGCACGGGAAGCCGAGCACAGGGCTCCCAAACCTCTTGCTGCATGGCAGAGCCACCACAAGCACCAGGCACATCCCACATCTGCCCAGGGCACCGCAGCCCTTCCTGGCACAGGTGAGTGTAGGGCAGCCCACAGCATCCTGTGACACACCACTTGGAAGGACAGAGGGTCAGGCACCACACCGGTGCCTGGAAACACCCAGCTCTGCCTGCCCACCATCCTACCAGCCCAGTCCGGGACAGCCTGCCGGGTGGAGGCAAAGGGAAGAGCCCCACACTGTGCTGTCTGGGGGTAGCCCACACAGAGGGGCACCCGCACCCTTTACTGAAAGCAGGCAGACAAACCACCCAGCTGGGACTTTCCCGCCTTTGCCGCCTGCCTGGGGAGCTGGAGTGGGCGATAAGGCTGGGCAGAGCGCCTGAGACAGGCGATAGCATCTCCAGGCACGGTGAGATGCCGCACCCGGAGAGCCTTGCAGGCAGCAGGCTCAGGGCAAGCAGCGGCCAGTGTCTGTCCCACGGGCATTGTGCTGGGGGAGCACCAGGGTGGCACAACCTTGGCCAGGGGTCCCAGGGGGCACCAAGCCTTACAAGAGCCCTGGTGTCTTGCTCCCTGCATTGAGTGCTGCGGGTCCCAGCAGCAGGTGCCCATGCCAGCCCACTCCCCGCGCCTCGGCACTTACCAGCAGCCCCTCGCTGCACTTATCGGCCATCCCTGGAGGCTGGAGCGTGGTGCTGGCTGCCCGCCGCAGGGTCCCTCGCCTGCCCGCTCTCCGTTGCGCTGGCTGGTGTTTGACCGGTGCGTTTCACTCCGCTGTCAGAGCAAGCTGGGCAGAGGGGAGAGACACCAAGAGAGACGTGACTGGTGGGATGGGCATGTCCCCGCCCCAAGCCTCCCCCTCCCTTCAGAACCAGGGCTGTGCCAGGCAGGTTGATCCTCCGTACCTGACCACAGGGCATATGGGAGCTGGAGTGGGGTTGGCGGAGGATGCAGGACCCAAGGCCGGGTGGGCTAGTGGTAGGGTCTTTTCTTGCTGGCTCCCACCCCTTCTGGTGTCTCCAAACCACCTGGCACCCACATGAACAGTAGCTCCCAGGTGTTTCCCAAGAAGCAGTTAAAGATTTACCCAGTGTGGACAGACGACCTTGCGGGCAGCTGGCTGCTGGCCTCCCAGCGGGTGGGCGTCGGGGGCCACGGGCAGGAGCAGGGGGCCGCAGGCAGGAGCTGGGGCACCGTGAGCTCTCCCCCAGTGAGAGCTGGAGCCGAAGTGGCTGCGGCACACGGCAGCGCCAGGACTGGGCGCTGAGCGGGGCCAGCTCAGGGCTCAGCTGCCGCACAGGACACAGATGGGAAACGATTGCCTTCTGCCCTGGTGCATCGCGTGCACGTGCAGCACAGGGGGGCCGAGCTGCTGAGCTCTGCCGGGTGCCAGGTGATGCTGGACAGGGCGCTGGCAGCAGCCTGTACCCCTGCCCATAACCCTGCCTGGGGCTGCTGGACGCCCCTGGGGAGCATCGGGGCCTGACCCCACCAAGAGGGACAGCCGCTCTTGCAAAACACCAATTTGCTTGTCTGAGTGACAGCACTGGTGTTTGTAGATCTCACACCAGCACTCAGTGCCCTGCTGGCTGGGGAAGCATCCCTGACCCCCACCAAGGGTCCCTGACCACCACCGCCACCACCAACAGCCAAGCACCCCAGGACCTGTCCCCAGGCCACTGTGGGTATGGAGCTATCGGTAAAGGGGCCCTGAAGTTGTGGGGAGAGAACATGGTCGGCAGAGATAAAGGGCAGGAGGCCAGGAGATGCAAGGCAAGCCCCCAGTCCCAGCCACAGCCCCTCCAGTGCGGGCAGGCTGCTGCCAGCAGATACCGTGTCCCACCACCAAACCCCTCCTTGGGAGCGGCTGCATTTCCAAAGCGAGCCGAGATGTCGTCACTGTGCAGGGAGGACAACAAGCCCTGCTCCTCGTGTGGCACGGAGACCTCTCAGAGCTGGGAGGCGCAGGGATGTGGCCAGACCTCCTCCCCACCGCACACCTATCGCCAGCCAGCCAAGAGCTGCCCGCCCTGCGGCCCCGAGTTCAGCCCAAGGACTCATCCCGTGTCCTGGGAAGGGACAGCACCCAAGGGGACAGCCTGCCACTCCCCCCGGGGTCTGCCAAGCGCTGATAAGGCTTCCTGCCTGCGTAGGTACTGCTGGCTCCAGCTCCCAGCTGGTGAGGAGGCGAGTGCCCAGCCAAGCGCGAGCTGGACACGGGACGGATGGATGGGTGCAGGGACAGACGGGTGCAGGGATGGACGGGTGCAGGGATGCCCTAAGCTGCAGCATCCCCTGGGAGAGCCAGGCAGGGCTGGGGATGCGATGGACTGGTGCTACTGGGGGCTCTCACAGAGCTGCGGGATGCCCTGACAGCTCAGATGGCAGGGTGGCTGGTACCTAGAGACGAAGAGGTGGCACCGTGGAAGTGGGGATACCTGGGCACCCACGGGGGCTCCCGGCTGGGCTGTCCCCTCGATGGGGGAGGCAGCCCATGGCACCCAGGGGAAGGCCGCGGATGCCCGGCCGCCGGATGAAGCCCCCTCGTCCCTTCCCACCGGTGCAGCCACTGCCACCTGCGAGGCCATTTCCTCCGCAAGCATCCGCCGGGCCCGCCGCAGCCGGGGCTGCCCGGTACCCACGGGAAGCGGGCAGCGCACTGGCCTGCAGCTGCCCTGCCCCTGCCCCCGCCCCCCCCCCCCCGGCGGAGGCGGCTCCGGCGGCGGCCCCGCGGGCAGAGCCCGCAGCCCGGCACCCCCCGCCGCCCGCACCCCCCCGCCGCCGCGGCCCGGTGAAGCACGGCGGCGGGGGGGCCCGGTTACATCAGCCGCCACGTGGTGGCTGCTCCGCCGCCCCGCCCCGGCACATGCCCGTGGAAAATTACCGCCAGCCCCCCCGCCCCGCCACCGGACCGGGCCACCCCGGTACCCGCCGGCCCCCCCGGGTGCTGCGGCGGCCGGCCCCGCTCTGCCCGCCGCGCCTCGCGCTCCCCCGGCACCGCGCCGCCGTGCCGGCAGAGCAACAGATGTGGGACCATCCCGCTCCTGCTGCCGTCCTGGCGGGTGGCCGCTCCCGGTACCGTTACCGGTGTCGCTCCCGATGTCCCTGGTTCCACCGCCCCGGAGCCCCTCGCCGCCCCCGTCCCATCCCCTTGCCTCCCCGGCAGCCGCGCCCGCCACACACACACACACACTCCCCGCCCCGGTGCTCCCGCGGCTGCCGGCCGGGCCGGGCACCCGGTGCCGGCGGAGGTGCGCGCCCCTTACCGTGCCCATGCCGCCGCCCGGCCCCTCCCGCCGCGCCGGGTGAGCCCGCGGGAGCGCCGCGCCGGTCCGCCCCGCCGCTCCAGGCCCACTGCCGGTACCGATGCCGGTGCCGTTCCAGGACCACAGCCGCCGCCGCCGGTACTGCCGAGTTAATGAAAGTTTGGAGGTCGGTGGGGGCTGGCACCGCCTCTCGCCCCCGCCGCCGCGCTCCGCCCCCCGCGCCGCCGCGCTCCCCAGCGCCCCGCTCCGGTACCCGCACCGGCACCGCACCGGGGGCGCGGGCAGCACCGGGCACCGCGGGCACCGCCCGTCCTGAGAGCGCACACGGCACCCGTGGGCACATGTGGTGCACATACACACTCGTGGGTGCACAGGTACACATGGCACACACGGACACACACGGGCACAGACGGGCACGCTGCACACACGGGCGTGCACCGGCATATGTACAGAGGTACATAGCACACATGGACCATGGGCACACTATGCACTTGGCACACCTGGGCACACACATGGCGTACTTGGCACACCTGGGCACTCACAAACCACAGAGAGGTGGACATGCAGGGGTACATGCAGGCTTGCACAGGCATGTGGCACACATGGACATATATGGGACATAGGGTCACACACAGGCTCCTACAGGGCACACATGCGTCCGCACACACGTTTTCACACCCACAAGCACACAGAGAGGACACCTGCACACAGTGTGCACACGCACAGATCACACTGCCAGGGGACTCGGGCTGGGGGACGGCTGCAGGCTCTGTCCAGGATGTGTGTGAACAGTGTGGTTGTTGTACATGTCTCCATGCGTGCACCTGTGTGTGCGCATGTATCTGTTGGATGTATATGGGTGTGTTCATGCACACCTTTATGCCCATGCATGTGCATGCTGCAGCAGGTGTGATTGCTGGCACATGTACATGTGTAGCTATGCAAATTTGTACATGTATACCTATGTATTTAGGGGTGTGTGTACATATGTAAGTGTACATGTATGTATCTATAGGCATACACATATATGTGGGCATATACATGTGTATGCAAACCCCCAGGCCTGCGTCTGTGTGTGTTCACATGTATGGGTACATAGGCACACATGGACACAAGTGTGCACAGATGTGGATACATGCACTAATATACACATACCACAAATACATACGTGCCTGTGCGCGTCCCCATCCCCGCGTGCATGTGTGCACATGCGTACACGCCTCCGCAGCCCAGGCCAGATGTTTCCAGTAATGCATGACGGGTGTGCTGGGGGCCGCCCCTCGCCTGGCCCCTCGCCGAGGCCTCCCCCTCCAGTTAGGCTTCCCACATGCTGGGACGGGTGTCTGCACCCTGGCACCCTGCCCTGCCCCCTGGATCCCTCCCAGCTCCCAGGGTGTGCTGCACACCGGGGCTTTGGGGCGGCTCTGGGGAGTGTGGCAGGGGTGCAGTGAGGGTCTTGCTCCCCAGAGCCCAGCACCCCAGGTGCACCAACAGCACAGCCCTTCCCACGCCCCGTTGGGTGCTCTCTGGTCCTTTCTGCCTCCACAGTCCTGTGCTCCATCCCAGGGCTGACCCCCTGGTGCTCCAGCCAGCTTGGGGAGCATCCCCTACCTGCCTCCCCACAGATATCCTTTGTCCCTAGTGGTTGCAGCCTGATTAAGGAAATGCTCAGCACAGGATGGGGTGGAGAGAGAGGCAGAGATGGGATGGGTGCCCCAGGGGTGTCTGGCCAGCTGCTGCAGGCCCCACCACTGCAGACTCACCAGGGTGCTGGGCTGCAGGATGGGAAATGGCACCAGCGCACTCATGCACCAACACTGCTTTTGTTTCGCAAGGGTGGTAAAGCCGGAGTCAAGGCACCCAGAGCAGGAAGGGGAAGGCAGCAGCGAAACTGGCGGGTGCTCAGGTCCTCCCACGTCCTCCCAGCACCCGCGCGTGGCTGCTCTGCACCAGAAGCCAGGCTGCTCCCTAGCACCCTTGCTCCTGGCTGCATGTGGCCTCACACCCCACCCTGCAGCCCAAATCCGGCACCCAGCATCCCACACCCAGCATCCCGAATCCAACATCCCACGCCCAGTGTCCTGCGTCAGAGACAGGATCCAGCTGCAACCTGCACCCCTGCCTCAGGGTCTGGGCTTTGGAGAGGAGTTGCCAGCTGCAGATTTGTAGACTTGACCCTCAAGGGATGGATTTCTGTAGATGAAAGTCATGCTTTCAACCCTTCTCCAGGATGCTGCAGTGCCCTTGCAGCACGCTGAACCTGGGTGCAAACACCTCCTCCCTAGGAGCCTGGGTGCTTTGTGCTCCTGTGGCTTTGGCCATGGTTCTGCTGTGCCAGTCAGGACTTCCCCAGGGTCTCACGGTGCCTAGAGCCACAGCAGGGGCAGAGGCTGTACGTGGTCCGTGGGGTGGGAGGCTGCAGTGCCACAGGGATGTGGGATGGGTGTGAGCTGCCAGCCTGTGCTTGTGCCCCCTTCACCCATCTCTCCCCCCCAGTAGCAATCACCTCTCCATTCCCTGCTTTGGGCACCCATCTCCTTCCCTCCTCACCTTCCCTTCTCTGGGCTGGCAGGTGTCACAGTATCCCTCAAGTCCCCGCAGGGTGGTGGGGGTGATGCCTCTGTATGTTTTCCCTGGTGCCATGCAAATCTGTGGAGCTGGTGGCTTACCCCCTGCGGACAGGTGCAGTGACCTCATGGCAGCTCTGGCATCTCTGTGGGGGACATGGGTTGGCATGTGGATGGCATTGCTGCCTTGGCAGCACGGCCTCTCCTCTCTTCTCCCATCTCCATGGGTGATGTTGCCTGGGAAACTGTGGGCAAATGCCGGCAGGGATCCAGAGGGGTGAAGGGTGGGGAGGAAATGCCAGCTCCCAGAACCTGAGAGAGGGCTGGGCCAGCCGAAATACCAGTGATCGACAGAGATATCCTGTGTGCCAGGACTGTGGCACAGGGCCATGGCAATCCCCAAGTGCTCGGAGCCCTGGTTGGGTCCAGAGCTTGTTCTTGAGTTTGGGGGTGCACCAAATGCAGCAAGATTTAATGCTGCCCTTGCCTTGTGCCTGGCACGGGGGCTGGCTGTGGACCTCCCTAGTGTGTCCCAACCCACTTTCTGAGCACTGCGAGCCCCAAGCGGCACTGGGCCTGGATCTGGCCCCAAGGTCTCCTTGCTGGTGGGATGCTGTGGGCAGAGATAGGTGCTCCCTGCCCTGGATTACACTTCCAGTGCTTGCCTGTGTCCCATGGTGGGAGGCAAGGAGAGGGCAAAGTTCAGCTTTGGCATGATGGTACGTCATCAAAATCAACCAGTTTTCTTTTAAAGTAGCTTCTCAGAAGTGGTTCCTAGCTCCCTAGGTTGTGGGCCAGTCCCACAGGGGACTGGGCTGCGTGGGGAGCTGCAGAGACCAGGGACTACATGCCCTGGGGTGACCCTCATCGTGGTCCCCCACCTCCCTGCCGGAGCGCTGGAACCTGGAGAGGGCGTGGGCTGGCAGGGGACACACTGTGCCATCAGGATGGGGGATATGAGGGTAGAAGTCCCACACAGGCTGGATGTGCCCACTCTGGGGATGGCACAGCTGCCCCTGCATGATCAGGAAGTACCCCACAATGTGGCAGGGGAAGCTCTGGTGAAGAGCCACCAGCTCGTGTTTTCTTTCTCAGTGTGTCCTCCACATCCTGCCCAGCACGCAGGGAGAGGAACTGGTCTGTGACAGCATGTCACCTCCCACCTCATGGCTCCAATGATGGTGGTATCAGAGCTCTTGGAAAGCCCCCCAAATTGTCCCTGATTTGCCACTGATTTTAAGTCATCTCATGAGAGCTGCCTTGCTCCCCAGCAAAGACCTGGCATACTTGCAATGCCATGTGGCTGTGCCACACTCCTGCCCTGGCACCCCACTACATGCCAGGACCCCTGTCTCTGCTGTGCTGAGAGCTGCCCCTCACCCAGCCCCGGGCTCGGCTCCACCCCAGGCCCTGCCGTGCCCCTGCCCCGGGCTTCACCAACAGCTCACACCGCTCTGGCTCCAGGCTTTGGCTGAGTGCCACAGCCTGGGCCAGTGCCAGGGCAGGCAAGTGGCATCGGGGATGGGAGGAGACGCCGCGGGCACCGCTGCTCCCGGCCACAGGGAGCTGCATCCCCAGCAACCGCAGCTCCTGGGGACTTTCCACTCGCGTGTCTGCTGGTGGCCTGGGGAAATTCCCTCCTGGAGGACCCAGCTCGGATGGGCAGTGAGATGGGTGGGAAAACTCTCAGCATCCTGGGGCCACTGGCCATGCAGGATGAAGCCGAACCCCTGTGCTGCCCCGCTCTGCCCACCCTGCAGCCAGCCTCAGCGGCACACATAGTGCCCAGCTCACAGCACAGGGCTGGTGTTTCACACTGTGGACACATGTGGACAGAGGGGACAGCCCTGGGCACAGACGAGGGCTCCATTGCTGGAAGCTCCTAGTTTGGCTGCAGGTCCTGAGGCTGTTTTTCCTCTCTCTGCCCTGGTCACAGCTGGCTGGGAGGCACTGAACTGTCTAGATGAGTTCAGCATCACCCATGTCAGCTTCACACCGGGCTGCCGTGTCCCTGGGATATGGGTCTCCTCTGAGTGTGAGGGCAGCGGGGTGCTAGGGACCCCATGGGAAGCACATGCATCTCCCCTAATGCTGCCCACAGGACAGCACTCAGGTCTCTGCCCCAGCGCAGGCTCGGTGCTGCAGAGACCATGACAGCTGGGGTGCCTTGGGCTGCCCAAAATAGCTGTCCCCACTCCCCTCGCTGCCTGGCCGCTGGGAGCTATCCCATGACAGTGCCCCACGGACCTGGAGCAGCTGGAGGCGGCTGCCGTCCTGCTGCAGTGCTCAGCCCACAACCCATGGGCTGCTGACCGCCAAGCCCCAGGCTGGGACGAGCATCGACCCAGGGGTTGTCTCCTCTGATCACCACCGGTGCACCCATGGGTACTCTGCCTGGGGAGGGTGTGCAACCACAGTCCTGGGGGTCTGTAAACCCATCTTTGCCCCCTGGATGGGGATAGCTGGTGCCCAGAGGCTGGGCAGGGCTTGTAGTGCTGCTCACAGCTCCTGTTGCAACTTGGCAGCCAGCCACACACCATAGGGTGACCCCCCTTGTCCCCGTCCCTGTCACACCACAAGCCAGCCATACACAGGGACCAGGCTCATGTCTCTCTGCCACTGGATCCCCCTTCCCAGCCTGGCCCAACCAGCTCTTGGGCTCTGGCAAAAGCAGGTGGTGTTACTGCCCTGACAGGGGCTGGCGCTGTGTCCCTGGGGAGCGGTGGGCAGGCTGGTGGGCAGGCGTAAATCACCCCTGGCTACTGGGGCTGGACTGGTCAGTGTCCCTTGGGTGCAGGGTTGGGGATCTCCCACAGAGAGCGCACAGGGGTGAGGGACAGAGGACAATGGCTGCACCACCACCCTGGCAAAGCAGTGCTGGTGCTTGCCCACATACAATGTTTGTCAATGCAGGTCCATGGGGATAGTCCCCAAGGCCACCTCCTCCACAGCCTTGAGGACAGCAAGGAGGACGAGGTGCTGCTTGGCTACCTCACCCCGCAGTGCTCCATCCCACATGACACAAGGGTTTCGGTTCCCCTCAGGACACACACATGGTGTAACCATCCATGAAGACTTGTCCTCTCACCCATCCTCCACCACATCATGTATCTGACCCCCGCTGAAATTCCCTGTGGGGAATTCAGCCAAGAGTCCTTGGGGCTGGAACGTGGCAGTGGGGGGAATGCAGTGATGGTGTGGAAATAGCACAGCTCCCTGCAGCTCTGACAAGCAGCTCCAGCCAGGATGTGGCTATGGTCCTGGCCAGGACACTGTGGCACACCGAGGAGTCAGTGACCCACATTACCAGCAAGCCTGAGCAGGTCCAGACCTGTGCTATGGGCCTCCCTTGGCTGTGGGGTGAGCTCAGCCAGGTTAGAAGCCAGGCTGTAACAGAGGAGTCTGAAGGGAGCTCATACCTGGTACCTGCCACGTGCATACCTGTGCCTTTATCTAAAACAGCAGCAACAAGTTCTCGTGTGAGCATTTTTCTTTTTGGCAGTAGAAATAGGGAATAGAGCTGTTTTCTTCTAAGAAAATTCTACAATAGCTCAAATGACTAAAAAGGGGTAACCCTTTCCACCAAGGGGGCCTGCAGGGTGTGCTGTGGGTGGGTTGGAGGTCTGTTCCAGACTGTGCATCTCAGGGCTCCTGCATCTGAAGGGATCTGAGATGATCCATAGTAGTCTCTCTATAGTGTGAGCTCTAATAAATAGCATTTTAAATGACACTTAAAGAGCCCGAGTGCCTTTCTCACTGGGATCAGGACAAATCAGCACCTCCTAGTGCAAAGCAAACAGCAGATGTGTTTGGAGTGGGGGTCCCAGAGAGGGAAGGGGCAACCGGAGGGTTCCATGGTTGAAGTCCACGGACCCCAAGATGGGTGAAATTCCTGGTGCTGATGGAGATAAGTGCATGCTGCGGCTGCTGCCTGCAGGCACGGCCGGACGTGAGTGTTGAGGGACCCCCTAAGCGGCTGGGGGGAGGGCGGGGTGGCGGATCTCCCCCGCACAGCTCCGGAGGGATGGGGACAGGGGCGCTGCATGGACAGGGACACAACCGTGCCGGGGAAGGGGTCACCCCTCCGATAGCCTGACACACATCTCGACCCCCGCTGCGCAGGGGACCCCGAGGGTGGTTGCTGAGGACTCACACTCTCATCTCATGGGGAGAGGGGCTGGGGGCCGGACGGGAGCTGCTGGCCTGAGCAGGGCGGAGGAGGAGGAAGAGGAGAAGAAGGAGAAGAAGGAGAAGGAGGAGGAGGAGGAAGAGGAGGAGGAGTGGAGCCCGTGCTGGGGTGTCCGCCCGCCGCCGGGAAGGCTGGGAAGGGGCCGGGCTCCCTCTGCGGACAGCTGCGCTCACTGCAGCCGCCAGCAGCCCAGCCGAGGCCGGACCCTGCGGCACCCTCAGAGACACTGTGACCCGGGGCAGTGGGGACAGCCAGGCGCGGGTCCCCTGCGCCCCCGCTGCTGGCAGAGACGAGACAGGGGCTGTCTCCTCCTGGGGTGCTCCACGCTTCGTGTGTGCCAGTGCTCCCCAGCATGAGGGCACCCATTGTCCCCAGAACCACTCCTGTGTCCTGGGGAGAGCTTGCAGGAGCTCCACCTGTAAAGCTGGAGGGTGGCTCACTTGGAGCCGTTCACAGCAGATAAAATCCACATATCCCTGTGCTGCTGAGACTGTCCCCAAGCCTCAAAACCAGCGGAATGCCCGGGAACGGGGACAGGCAGCCCCTCCCGGACATGGCCATGCTCTGCCACACAGAGCTGCCTGTACCTAGGGACACGCACCTCAGCCGGCCCTGCCACGCGGCTTTGCAGCTCTTAATGCGACCCGGCAGCAGTAAAGGAAGGAGGGGACAGAGGGGACAGCAGCATAAGGCTGGGAGGGATGGCCCAGGCCAAGGGATCACCCGGGTGCATGGTCCCTGTGGGATGGGATGCTGGAGTGATGGGGCTCTACAGGCTGACCAGCCCTTGGCTCCCACTGCTCAGAGATAGAGTAATTTAGGACTTTTTTTGGTCCAGGGAGGGAGGAATTTTAGGACAAGCTAGAGGTGAAAGGCTCAGTGTCAGAGTGGAATGAAGCGCAGCACATTTATGGGAGGACATGGGGCTGTCTTGGCTGTCAAGGGCAATCACAGGCTGGTGGACATCACATCTGTCCTGGAAAAATGAGGGAAACTGATATAGGATCTAATTAATAAAGACTGAACAGGTAGGGAAACTAACACACATTGCCTTTGCCTCATGGAAACTTGACCTCACCTGTCCAAACCTATTGGATCCCTTTCCAAGATAAGGAATTCACTTGATAAAGACACTGGGGAGACCAGCCAGTGGCTAGTAAGATGAGGATGGTGGCACATTCACAGGGCTGCAAGCGCTAAAGGATGCCCGGATTGGCACCTTGCAGAAGGTCCACATGGGACATGGGGCAGCCAGGCCTGTGGGTTCTTGGAGGCTGCTCTGCACTTCACCGTGGGGCAGGGGCAATGCCAAACCACCGCTGATTAAACTGCAAACCCAGCTCTGCAAACGAGGACGGAGCAAGACATCCAGCAGCCGGAAACTGTGTGGGAACAAAATGTCGCATTTCACCCAGAGCTGGCTGGAGGGGAAGGAGGGGACAGCAGGCCTGGATGGCAGGGGACAGCAGCAGTGCTGCCCTGGGGCTGAGGGACCGCGGATCCCGGAGCTCCAAGAGCTCCGGAGCGGTAGCGGGGAGCAGAGGGGCCTCGCTGCCGGCAGAGGGAGGCAGACACCGGGGCAGGGACAGAGCTCTGGCCCGGGACCCGCGGCTGGAGGGGACAGGGGAACAGGGCCTGCGGAGCTGGGGTAGCGCATTGGTGTCTCACCGTCCCGGAGCTGCTCCAAGCCCAGCCGTGACTGAGCTCTGAGCCATACTTTCGCGACGTTGCCCAAAGGTTGTTTCTGACCCTGCGACCAGCCCAGCACGGCACTGAGCACGGCGACGGGGAGGTGCCGGCTTGGCCCAGGGGGCTTTGGGGTGGAGGAGAAGTGGACCTGCCCCGGTGGTACTGGCATCCTGGCTGCGTGGGCACAGAGCCTGTGCCATCATTCCTGGGAGCCCTGTCCCTCCGGGGTGCTGGCCTCATCCTTCCCCGCCATGAGAAGGACTGCCATCCTCGCAGCTGTGCTTCTGTGCCCCACACCCCACGGGGGGTCTTTGTTGGTCCTGGGGGCACATCTGGTGCCACTGGTGCACCCACTGCTGGTGCCGACAGGGGCTGTGCTGGGAGCTCCCCCACAGCCCTCAGCACTGGATGGTGCCTGGGTGTGTCCCCAGCTAAATTTAAAGGACTTTGTGGTATAAATATCCTCGGTCGTAAATAAACAGAGAGGCTAGATGTTTATCGGGGCCTTCCTGGCAGCCTCACTCGCAGTGTGCTGGGCACCCCGCGCAGTCCCCGCAGTCCTCCCTGGGCTGTCCCCTCGGCTGGCAGCACAGCCAGGTCCTGCACTGCCCAATGGGGATGGGGGACAGGGTCCTGCCCCATTCCATGGTCCTGCCTTGACCCCACCGGACCCTCACAAGGAAAGGTCCAGCAGCTGCTGTTGCCCCTCCAGAGATGTTGTCTCTGGCTCTTTACTTATGGGAGCAGGGATGACCCCAGGCCCTGTGCTGTTCCTGACACCAGTCCCGTTTGCCTGGTGCTCTGGGAACAGGGTTGGGTGGGGACAGAGGGCAGTGAGGCTGGCACCTTCGCACCCACCGTGGCTGGTATGGGGCAAACCCCACCTGGCCCTGGGGACCACCCTGGGGACCTGTGTCACTGCTGCTGTGGCCCTGGGAACCCTGAGGTGCTGTTGGCCCAGCCCTGGAGCTTGGGGAGTCCCCAAGCTGTGCTGGCACTGCCCCTTGGGGACAGGCCACCATGGGTCCACCGTGGGGCAGGGCTAGAGCCACAATGAGGAGCGGGGCCAGGACCACAATAGGTGGAGGAGCCAGAACACAATGTGGGGCAGAGCTGGAGGTGCGGGGGTGGAGCCAGGGCCATGTGAATGGGAGGTGAGAACCAGGCAGAAGGGCAGGAGCAGCCCCACGGTGCTGGCAGAAGGCTGCAGTGCACAAGGGCTGCCCCAGCCCCACCCCTGCCTGCCCACCATGAGTGTCCCAGCACCACAGCTGTGGAGCCACCCCATGCTGGAACCATCCAGTGCACACCCCGGTGCACTCACCCCCTCCCAGCCCCACTGATGGGGAGCTCTGGGGCTCTGTGGGTGCCCCCTGGGAAGGAGGACTTTCTGTAGGATGTGCAGCCTCTCTGCAGCCTGTGGGACTGCATCAAGGCCAGAGCAGCAGCTCTGTGCCCCTGCTTGCCCCATCTCTGTACTCTGGGCCAGGCTTTTGGACAGTTCCTTCCAGTCCTTCCTGGACTGCCCATTTCCAGCCCCTGTCCTGCACCCTGCACCATTCAGTGTCTCCCACTGCTCACCTCCACCTGGTACTAACCAACCTGGCCCAAGCCATGCTGCACAGCCCTCCACCTCACAGCTCCCAGCATGGGGCCTCTCCAACCCTCCTGCTGCACACAGAGAGGGTCATCCCAAGCATCCTACTATGAGAGTCAGCAGCTCCTCTGCAACCCATAGCTGTGCCAGGAGCAGGGGGTGAGCTGGAGGGATGCTCTGATGGGGATGCTGCCTTAAGCAAAGCCCCACTGTGCTGTGCCATACGGTTCTGTGGGGTGGCCGTGGGGCTGTGAGCATGCTAGGCAGACAGTGGGTTGGCCGCACCTTGCAGAGGTGTGAGGGAAAACCTCTGGCACATCAGCACCTGGTAAAAGGTCACAAGAATTTGCCTGGAGCCTGTCCCCAGCACTAGCAAACTGTTCCTGGCTGGCTGGGATCCGTCCTCTTCACCATCTGCAGCCTGGGGTTAATGAGTAGCTCCAGGGTACACAACTGGAGGGTCATTAAACAGCAGTCGAACAAGCTGGGGCTGCCAGCAGCACTCAAACAAAGGGGGCTGATTCACTGTTTGCCCTGCAACAATATTTACTGTGACCGGGAGTGAGGGAATGTTTGTGCCGGGCAGGATGGCGGGGCGACATGGGGACTGCTGAGGAGGATGGCCATGCCAGGGAGAGCACCCTGTGCACACCACCACAGTCCTGCCTGCAGGCTGCCTAGAATGGCTATGTGTGCCCTTGGCTCAGTGAAGGGTCCCTGCATCCCCTGGTATGTCCCTCCACCCTGGAGAGCTGAGGTCACTGAGCTGCATGGGGCCAGGCTCAGCGTTGATGTCCCCCAGCCCAACAGCTTGCTCCAGCATCTTTACTGGACATGGTCATCCAGAACTCAGTCTGTTCCCAAGGGAAGCAGGAGGCTGGGGATGGGGGGACAGCGATGAGGGCACCTGGCTAAAGAGGGGAAAGCCCCCCTGGCTCCTTGCAGGAGATGTCTATCCCCTGCCCTGGTGTGAGGCTGCTTGTGGCTCAGGGGTAGCTGGGAGGGATGCTGGGGGGTGACCTGAGTCCCCACTGAACCTCTCTTGTCTGCTTTGCTGTTCCCAGAAAGCCAACTGGAGAAGGTTGCTTGCTGATTAGCCCAATACCTAATTAGCCCCAGCTGAAGATGAGTCACGTGCACAGTTGATACGCTCCTGCTCACATATGTGTGCACGCATACACGTGTCTGCGCACCCTCGGCAGCCCGAGGGCCGGGACACCCGCAGGGGAACACGCTGCATCCCCTGGGAGATGCTAAAACAAGAGACGTGTCAGCAAAGCCCTGCTTCATGCCAGGGCCTGCCAAGCAGCCAGCTTCCCTAAATCAGCGGTGATGGGCTGGGGCATGCAGGCTATACCACCCCATGAGCCCTCAAGGCGCTCCAGCTCCCAGCCCTCTCAGCACTGCCTGGCCCAGTCTTTTCCCCCTGCTGTGCCTGTACCATACCTTGCTGGGGCACCTTTCTGCACCCCGTCTGGGTCACCCTCCCACCCATTTGCAGGGGTGGGAGCTGCTGGGCTGTTGGTGGCCAATGGATATCAAGATCGGGAAGTGCCATGCAGCTCACCCTGACACATGCCCCTGCCATATGAACCATGCAGGCAGTGGTGGGTGTGCATGTGCAGCTGCAGGGTGGGTGAGCAGCTGGCACCGACCCCAGATTCCTCCCCAGCAACCCACTGGTGTGTCCGGACTCACATCCATGGGGCAGAGGGGTCCTGGTCAGGTACGGCAGCACTGCGAGTGCCCTTCCCCAGCGAAGGGGGCTGCCCGCCCTGCCTGCATGGGCTCACGGCACAGCAGCCCACCTGCACACCCCTCCCTGTCCCTCTGGGCCTGCAGCCTCCTGGGCTGAGGGCGTAGGCAGGAGATTCCTTTCCAGGTGGAGGATTTCTCTCCTTAGGAGCAGTGAATTATCCCCAGCCTGTCGCATGCGATCCATCTGCCTCTCCACCCGCCTGCTTGCCAGGCTGCAGGCATGGTGCCCAGCCAGTGTCCTGGGTGAACCGGGGTCCCACTGCAGGGTCCTGCCTGTGCACACCCTGGGTCCCCCACGTCCTTGCAGCCTCATAGGGTGCAGGACCCCAGTAGGACTGAAGCATGTCTGAGCGCTGGCTGTGTGAGCTCAGCTAAAGTGGGGACCTGCACCTCCATCCCTCAGCACCCAAAGCAGGGTGGGAGCTGGTCCTGCTCCTCTCCCTGTTCTACCTAGCTGCTACCAGGTGCAGCATCCTGCTCAGCCCATGCAGAGCAAGACCCTGTACCTGGGTCCCAGCAGCCATGGGCTCGAATATGTGTCCCCAACAGTGCCAGCTGATATGTGGCCCTGTGCCAGCTCCTGCATGGGTGAGTAGCATGGGGAACAACTGGTCCCATTTGTCTCTGCACCCTGTGATGCTCTGGCCTGGGGCTGAGGCAGGCTGGAGCCCACAGTCCAGGCATCTGTCCCATGGTGGGTACACACTGACCACCAGAAATGTGGTGTCCCAAGACAGGATATGATGGCTGGATGAGTTTCCCAGCTGGGACCAGGATCCCAGACCTGGGAGTGAGAGTTTTGGAGATGTCTCCCCAGTCAACACACTGGAGCTGGAGCCAGGACTCTTGGGTCCCTGGCCAGGCTCCTGCAGCTGAGGCATCCCCTTAGCACAGCACTGCAGGGGGGTGGGAACGGCCAGGGCTTGCCGAGTTCAGCCTTTTGGTACCTGCTCTTTGCCTGAGGCATCCTCATCCACCTGCCTCTGTCGGGGGCAGGAGCAGAGGGGACAAAAGTCTGTCATTATCCAGCCCAGGGAAGCCTCCCTGTGCCCAGAGCCAGCCCCCTGCCCAGCTAATCATAGTCCCCTCTTTAGACAGCCCCTCATTCAGCCCTGATGAAGGGGAACAGCAGGGGATCCAATTAGAGCCGAAATGACAGGCTGGAGCAGGGATCTTGCTCTACCTGTCCTGGCCCCAGGCGAGCATCGCTCACAGGCTGAGGGCCCAGGCTGGCCAATGTGGGGGACAACAGGGACAATGTGGGTTTGTCAGGGCACCCTCACCCTAGACACTGCTGTGATGCACTGGCATCCACTCAGATGCTGCTGCAGGAGATGCTACAGGACGTGCTCTGCACATCCCTGTGTGTGCCAGTCATGGGCAGCCCCATGCACATGTGTGTGCAGGTGTAGCAGGCTTGGCCACCTCTTGCACTCAGGAGCAGGTTCCTCCAGCAGTACACATCGCTGCTGTCCCATCCAGGGCAATGTGCTTGCTGCTTTACACCACGGCACACCCCGGCCCTGCCATGCAATCACCACTGGCTGCTATGGGCAGCGCTGCCCCCCTAATACCCACTCCAGGGTACAGCCTGGCCCTTGCCATGGCCCCATCCCTGCACACCACCCTGCTGCCCTGCAGGGACTACGGTGACTCTTGGGTCTCCCCAACACGGTCACCCCAACTGCCCCACCCCAACAGGCTCCCCAGGACACTCATGGTGCTGGATGGGACCATTCAAGCTGGGTGCATCCTAGCTCCACCGGGCCATCTGGACTCATCTGGCTCCAAAGTCTGGGTCCCTATGGCTGGTGCATCCTCATGCTCTGGGTGCCAGCAAGGAGAAGGTGCAGGACAGGCTGCAGGAGCCCAGATGAGGAAGGGTTACAGCTGCAGTGGGACCCAGCACCTTCCCAGCAGGAGGTATGGGTCTCATTAAGCAGATAACTATGGCAGGGATGGGAGGGAAGTCATTAGGGATGGACAGCTGAGCTCAAGGGCACAGCCTCCAGGCACTGAGGGGCTCTATCCCTCCTTCACCAGCCACATTGAATCAGTCCTCGCTTGCTCAGGGAGGAGACCCTAACTCAGCAGTGGGGCTGGCCAACCCCACTCCTCCATGCCGTGGGCTGCCCCATCAATGCCCCCATCACTTATTTCCTGCCAGCACCCTGTGCAGTGGCTGCCGCGACACCACACCTGAGGGGCTCCCAGAAAACCTTGGGATGAAGGGAGTCCTTCCATCCCTCCAGTGAGGATGCAGTCCCTGAGTCTGGCAAGGCTACCAGTGGGGACTTCTAGCCCCAGGGTTCCTTGTCTCCCTGTCAGGGGATTGCCCCACTGGGACCCTGACTGCCCCTGTGCTTCCCAGGCAGCCCCTGCTCCAGGCAGGGAGAGCTGTGGGTAATTACAGACCCCGGCAGCAATGCTAATCAGTGGTTGTGGGAATGAACAGAGCAGGTCAGGGTGCCTGGGGGGCCTGCACCTCCCCTGCCCTGGCCAAGAGCCCCTGTCTGGCCCAGCATGTCCAGGAGGAGGGCAGGGAGGCACAGCCTAGCATGGCCTGGGGGGCAGATGTCCTCAGGACAGTCTCTTGGCTGCTGGGAACCCTGAAATGGGTCTGGTATTCCTAAGATGCCCAAGCCCCACACTCCAGCTCTCCATGAAGGATGCTCTGGGACTGTGTGGGGTTGACAGGACTTCTGGCTTGGTGCCTGTGGCTTCTCCAGGGCTTAACTCAGCATGTCTCTTCGGCCACACTCTTTGCCTCAGTTTCCTCCCGTGCAGAAGGAGGAGTGGGTGAGCGGGTGGTGAGCTGTCTTGCTTCTGGAGCAAGAGTGATGGCACAGCCTGAGCTGCCCTGGGCAAGCTGTGGGGACAGCGAGGTATTGCAAGGCTCGGCATGGCAAGCGGCTCCCATGTGCCTGCCTGCAGCCACAGCTACACCCTCTGCTCAAAACCACATCCTCACCCCCAGCACGGAGCTGTGGGCGGCTCTGGATGGGGAAGGGCTTTTCCATGGGCAGCGTGAGTTTGGATGAAGGTCTGGCCTTTCTCCAAGGCCGAGCATCCCCATATGGTTGATACTATCCTGTGCAGTGGGAGGGAGAGCCAGGTTCACCAGAGACATCCCATCCCAGCTTTGCCTACCCAGCTCCCAACCCTGGGCAGCCCCTGCCCTCCTGCCCAACCCCAGTGGGCACCTTTCCCTGGGCTCCAACACTGGGAGATGCCTGTCCCCACCAACACTGATCCTCCCAGCATGTCCTCTTGCCGTGGCAGCGAATGAACGGCACCCACGCTGCCCGCCCGGGCCTGACTTGCCCAGCCAGTCCGGCTGCCCCAACCACCCGGCGGAGCAGCGGCAGGTTTCTCCTGGCACATCCTGGCCCCAGCATGACTCAGAGCCCACCTGCCGCCAGCACTCACAACCCCGCTCCCTTGTTGCCCACACAGCATCACCCAGGCAGGGCGGCTGTGGCACCGTGGGGAGCTGCCAGCACCACAGTGGGATACAGGAGCCGGGGCATGGAGCTGAGGAGGCAGGGCAGTGGCCAGGGCAATGCCTTGTCCCAGCTTGGTGCTCCAGGAACTTGCCCATCCGGATGGGGAAGAGGCAGGTGCTGAGCAGCCATCCGGGAAATTGTGGCAAGAACCGACACGACTGGCCTGACAGGCTGGGAAACAGCCGGAAAGAGACAGCCTGGCCCCTGCGTCACGGCTTGGAGCCACCGCTTCGGGGAGAGGCACCAGGAAGGGCTCAGAGCTGCTCCCCAGCCACCTGCTCGCATGCGAGCTCACCAACCGCTGCCGAGTGAGCCAGCGGTGCTCACCAGCACACCGCTGTGCGCCAGGAACTGCTACCGGGGACACTCGTGTGCATGCGGCGTGGGTGGAAGGACACACACCCTGACACCACGTGCACATCATAGTGTGAACCCTTGTGTATACATGCGTGCCCCTCTGTAGGTGCTGTGCACATCCCTGCTCATCCCACACGCATGCATGTCTCCCCACACGTGCACCCCCAAACATGCTGTGCATACATCAGTATCCCCCACGCACACATGCCCCTCTGCAAATGTCCCCATCTGAGTGCATGTGCACCCCTCACACACATGCATCCCCTGTACACGTATATATGTGCCCTGCATGCAGGCATACATCACATACACACCACCCACACCCACCACATCCATGCAGAGCCCACCCAGACCCCACGCCATGGATTCTGTCCCCCACTCTCCACATGCATACCCATCACACGTCCAAACCCCTCATGTGCCCACACACCCCTCTCTCAACCCACAGCTCAGTCCAGGCTCGCGTGTGCCTGCACACCGCATGGGGACACGGGCATGTGGCACACTCCCACAGACACCCCCAGACCACACATCTCCATGCTCTTATATGTCCCTCACGCACGCCAACCCCTCACCCAGCTGCTCCCCCCAGGGTTGTCCCAGCATGGGGCTGGAGAGGTGCTGTGGCATGCTGGCCACCCAGACTCATCCTCCACCCATGTGGCTTCCACCCACGCGGCCACACTGCCCTGGGCTCCGTCATGGCCCAGCAAAGCCACCACGCACGTCAGCACCAGCATGCCCACAGTCCTGTGGGAGGGCAGCCACTGTGGGACCTGTTGCCGTGCTGGGGGGTCACACCTTGCCCCGGTGCTGGGCCAGGTCTCAGCAATCCCTGGTACAGCTTTGCGGAGCCCCAGAGTGGATTTTGGGAGTGCTGTGCCAGGAAGCAGGCAATGGAAGAGGCATTTGTGCTCCTTGGGGACAGCAAGCCATCCCGAGGGGCTGGTGGGGGCGTGTAGGGTGGGGACCCCCTGCACCCTGCCGAGCAGGGGCTGCTGGGACACCCTGGCCACCATTGGCTGGGGCAGGAGGCAGGGGAGGTGGCAGAGCCAGGTTGCTGGAGCTGGGCAGGAGACAGGGAGCATCCTGCTGACCCCACCAGTGACCCCATGTCCCTTGACACCCTATCCCCATGGCATCCCCAGCACCCAGTGCCAGCAGCCAAGTGCTTCCCATGTGCCCGAGGCCCCAGTGATGGCTGTGTTTGCAAATGCCGTGACACTCTTGGCGTGCCCGATGGGGACGTGGGGCAGTGCAGGTGGCCGCGAGCAGGGGCTGGGGCAGGGGCGGGCTGGCTGCTGGCAGGGTGAGGTTGCTGGCAGCACCGCTGCACTCTTCGAAAGAGTCGGGTGCGGCGAGCCGGGGCAGGAGGCAGCAGGAGGTCAGCGAGGCTGTGTGCAGTGCCCAGAGCCGTTGCACTATGGCCCAGAGTGCTGGCAGAGGATGCAAACCAGGTCCCCAGGCTGCTTGGGGTGAAGGCAACAAGGGTGGGTGCTCCCCGGCTCCCAGCGGGGTGCAGGATGTCCAGCACAGGAGCTTTCCTGAGGCAGGACAGGAACATTTGCCATGCGCTGCCAGGGTCCAGAGTGGGCAGGGGAGGGCACCTCAGAGGGACCGCACAGGGACAGGCACCCATCACCTTGCATGGAGCCATGCCTGGCTGCTGGAGCAGGCACAGGCTGCCGGCACAGCCAGGCGTGGGTAAAGGTTTTGGCAGCAGAGGTGCTGGTGACTCAGAGCTGGGAGGAATGTGGAAAATGCAGCTGGGCCGCCATGCCGTGCCACGTGAGATGCAGGCAGGGCCAGGCCTGCCAGCGCGGCCAGGCTCCAGCACCGCGTGTACCGCACCGCGCGCAGCAACGCTCGGCCGGGGCAGCGAGTGCGCCCTGCTGACGAGGCGCCACCAAAGCCCTAATTAAGTGCGTGGGTTGCCAAGACGGGTTCAGCTCGCCCTCCTGTGCAGCGTTGAGCAACCGTGCAGCAGGCTGGCACAGTGTGGCCACCTGCCTGGCTGGCAGCAGCAGCTGGCCAAGATGCTTTTGGGAGCCCAGGGGCCATGGGCTCAGCCCCTGCCTGCCACATCCCTGTGCTGGGTGACAGTGGCAGCTCCACTGGTGATTGCCAGTGGCTGAGCAGTGTGAAGAAAAGATGCCTGAGCTTGCAGGGTGGAGGGGCCTGGGAAGTGGGAATCCCAGCTCCAGGCTTCTGTGTCCCACTCTGACGTGCCACTGCCCCAGTGCCCATGGGTGCTGTCCATGGCCCCACTGTCTTCCAGGCCCTCCAGCCCAGCCCCAGCTCTCCCACGTGTATTTGCTTCCAAAAAGAACTCATGCCATTTGAAGAAGCTACCAAGGGATCCTCCAGTCCTCACAAAGCATCATTTGGAGGTGGCATGAGCTGCTTCTCCACTCCCAGGTGCTTCCAACCACCCTGGGACAGGCAGAGGATGGCCCTGGAGACCAGCTATTGCTGGCAAGACCTGGAGCACCAGCATTTGCAGGTGATGTTGCCTTCAACTGGGAATGAAGACCCTGCAGGAGCAGACAGCAGCAGCTCTCAGGCACCCGCACTCACTGCCCGGAGCAGAGCATGTGTGTCCCTCTGAGCAGGACCAGCGTGTGCCCAAAGGGAAGTGGCTGAGGGATTTATTGCCACAGGGAGAGGGAAAGGCTGCAGAGGCTTTCCTGGAGTATCCTAGGAGCACAGGCTTTCCTGGAGTATCCTAGGAGCACAGGCTTTCCTGGAGTATCCCAGGAGCACAGGCAGGACTCAGGCTGGTAGCAGGGGCAGGAACAGGGCCGGCTGCAATCCAATTAACCACAGTGCTCAGTCACCGGGTCAAAAGCCAGCTGAGTGAGGCCATCAACACAATGCGTGGCAGAGGCTGAATTCAGACTGCAAAGCATAAGGGAGCTGTTGGCACCTTCTCTTCCACCTGTAAATGTGCTGGTGACCCCCTCCTGGACCAAGGACAGGGCCTCAGGGTCCAGGTGGGTTAAAAATAGTGTCCAGAGATTTGGTTTTGGGAGAAGAACCACATGACACTTGCCTGCTTGCCCTTGTCCTACCAAGGGATGACTTGGAAAGGTGAAGATCCAGGCCCAGAGGGGTTCAGGAACCAGGGTCCAGAGGCATGTTTACAGGCAGGACTGGTTCGGATTCCTGGAAAAGGGGGTGAGAACCAAGAGGTGAAGCCGTAGCTGGGGTAGGGATGTCTGGGGGCAGAGGGCACCCTCTGGACCACAGGCAGTGAAAGGCGTCAGGGCAGGAAGCTGTGGGGTCGAAGTGAGTCAGGTGCGAGTCACGGCCAAACAAAAGGTGAGATGCTGGGATAAGAACTGCAGCTGACTCAGAGTTTCCACCTTTTCCAGAGGGTGACCACAGGGGACGTCCAGGGACCAGCTGGGTCCCCCTTCGCATAGACCCAGTGCTGGGAGGAGGCGGCGATTCCATCCCGGTGCTTTCAGGATCCCAGAACCCAGACCTGGTGGAGGGAGCAGCACCCATGCCACCCAGGGCCCCCATCCAGCATCCGTGTCCTGTGGCACGGGAGGTCCTGGTGGGGGGATCCCAGCAGGAGCCCAGCAGCCATCCTGGGAACCTAGGCTGAGAGCCCATACCTTCCTGGAGTGCCCAGGCAGAGGCTGTTTGAATTAAATAGGAGAGATTTCCCCCTTATTAGCGGGCTATTAATCACATTCATTTTTTTTTAAATTGAGCTGTTGCACAACAGGTTGAGTAACAGCCTAATAACAGGCTGTAAATCTCAGTTTGCTCTCCGGGAGATTACAGATGTTAATAACAGATAATGACCCACAACTCGGGAGCTGCTCCTCTCCCCCGCCCCTTTGATCCCTCTGCTCTGCCCCTCACTGTACCCAGCCTCCAGGATGGAGCCGGGCTGCAGGGAAACCCCCCAAAATACAAACTGCCAGCTAACCCCATCTTTAGCTGTGGGAGCACAGGGAGCAGCAAAGCATCTTAGCATCCGTGGCCGTGCTTCTGCAGCTTGGGGATGCTGGCTGGGAGCTGGTGCAAGTCCCCTGGAACTCGGGTGCCAGCCCCAACCAAGCCTGTCTGCTGCCAGACCATGGGCATAAACATCTGCATCCCATGTCCTCCCTGCTGCCATCAGCGCAGGGGTCTGGGCCTTATGCACAGTCAGGGGCTGCTCTTGGGCTTGCTACCACCCTGGACATGGCAAGACCAGAGCACATCACATACTGCAAGTGGTGGTTGCACTGAGACAGGCGCCTGCTTGCTGCAGCAGCCACACAGAGAAGCTAACTCCTGCAAAACCTCCTGGGGAGGTTTCCAAAGGTGGTACCCTCCCCACCTCCTGCCCACTGCCCACACACCTACCTGACCCCTTGACCCATAGGCCCCTTCCCAAAATGGGGACTGACCACCTGGATGCATCCTGACATGTCTTTCCATCCTCCCTGGATGTGAGCACACGCTGCCTGCATCACTCCTCAGGATGTGCACACCCTGCAAGCCCCAGGGTGGCTGTTGGCTGCACGGGGCTCAGCTCAGCGCCAGGCACTGCTCTGGGGACAGGAACAGACCCCAAAGGTCTCCCTCTCTCCCTGCCCTGTGCACCAGCAGAAGCAAGGGGATGGGATGACCCTGTGGGAGGGCTTGGAGGTGTATTGCCCCCAGAGATGGGGTAAGGGGAGAAAAAGGGGTAGTGGATGACTTTCTCCTGTCCCCTATCCTGGGTTTGACACTGCCAAGACAGGGCACAGGAGCAGGGTGGCAAGGGATGCCTGGCTGCAGGACTGATGAAGCCTTTGCCATGGGGCATTGGGGTGCCTTCATCCCCAGGCTCAGGGGATGTCCCCTGTGGGTGGCAGCCATCCCCACCAGCGTCCTCCCAGCACCCCACAGGATCTGGGCCTGTGACTGCTGCTGTGGGGAGGGCACAGGGGCTGGCAGGAAAGGAGTCACCCAGCAGGCAGGGCTGGTGAGGCTCGTCAGTCACCACCAGCTTTCCCTGCCAGGGTGGGACCGTGACAGCTGCCCAGCATCCCACTGCCTCCCTGGTCACACTGGGCAGCACTGAGCAATCATCAGGTAAGGCAAAAACTGCTCCCCTGCCCCAAGGGTTCCTTCCCCAGCACGCAGGGGGTTCTGGCCATGCCAGGAGCCTGTCCCCATCTCCAACAGGCCAGATCAGGCGTAGGTCAGGCAGCAGTGGGGCCCCCTCCCTTGTGCAGGCACCTGATGCCCCTCACTCTGCTCCCTGCAAAAGGTTGCAGGTGGTTGGGGGATGCTGGGCCCCCCGGTGCAAGCACTCCTGTCACACTGTGCCTACCCAGACGCTGTGTACACATCAGCACCATATGGCCAGTTGCTGACACCATCACTGGCGCCAGCAGTGGGTTACAGGGAAGGATGGGGAAGCAGCTGTGTTTGCCATGAGTGGTGACTGCTGTCCAGGAGCCATGGGCCAGCGCTCTGGATGGTGCCAAGCCAGTGCAGGCAGTGCCCCTGTGCCACCACATAGGTGTCCTCATGTCCCTCCACAAGCACCGTGCAGTCCCTCCAGCAGACCTTGGATACCGCTATAGATGGATGCTAGGAGAGCTTGTCCAGACAGGGCTTGGTCTCCAGCAGCTGCCTACAATAAGGATTATAGAGTAACCCAAGAGGGCTCTGGGTTCCTTCCAAGCAGGAGGTGTAGGGCCACTAGCCCATGGTGTACAGGCACCCAGTACATCTCTCTGATGAGGAGATGGCTCAGGTCTGTCCTGCTTGCAGGTGCAGCGTGTTGCCACCTTGGGCCATGGGGCAGTGTCCTCTCCACACCCAGAGAAGATGCTCAGGGTGGGGCTCTGAGGGGTGCAGAGAGGATGAGCAAAGAGGATGTAGCAGCCACAGCCAGGCCACCCTAGGGTGCCTGCTGTCCCACCCAGCCCAGCCTCCAGAGCCTGGCACCCCGTTAGGTGGATGCCGTGCGGTGCTCTCCCTGCCTGTACGCGGCACTCTAGCCGCTGGTCCTTTCCCTAGGGCCACCTCGCAGCGGGATGAGGACAGTGCCACACCCTGACGCGGGGAATGTGGGCCAGGGCTGCCCCAGCCAGTTTCCCTTCGGATGTTGTTTGTAACCCTGCACGTGAGTCAGGGTGTCTGTGGGTGCTCCTGCCCCATGCTGGCCCCATGACCCCCCTGGCTGCAGCCCCCTCCACAGCCTGTCCACAGCCACATTCCTCCACACCCTGCATGGGGACAAGATCTCCTCCACGCAGCCCTACAGGGAAGGAAACCTCAGCAGTGGGGTGGCAGAGAGGGGTGCGGGCAAGGGCGTAGCGGAGTCCCCATCCTGGCACCCAGGAACTGCTGGTGACCCTTTTCCATCCCTATTCCTTGGGCTTCCCCCACAGTCTGGGGCTCCCAGGAGCAGGGTGACAGCCAGCCGGCAGTGATGAAAGGTGGCCGAGGGGAGGTTTGTGGCCGGGAGGCTGCTATAAGAGAGCCGGGGACCTTTGATATGCAGAAGCCTCCGGCCCCGCTGATTGCATTAGTGGGTTTAGTGCCTGAGCAGGCCCCCAGCCCAGCTATCAGGAGCAGACAAGCTGCTAAAGTGCCCAGCTCCCATTTTAGATGCAAATGACCCTGCAATTGTGGACTCGGAGGGGAGAAGAATCCCAAAATCATCGTCGGGTGGAAGCAGACCTGGCTGGAGACAAAAAGGTTCCCAGGAGGCTTGAGTGGCCCTGTAATGGTCCCATTGATGCCTCAGGTGCGGGGGCATCGCAGCCTCAATGCCTTCCAGGAACCAGCCTCTTTATGGGAAGTGCAGATTCCCTGAGGAATCTCCCACCATCCCCACCACGAGCTCGGGCTACCTGCATGTCCCCCTGCCTGCCACTAATGTCCCCAGGGCAGGTGGCTTCTGCCACAGGGCCTGAAGCTGGGCTCTGCTCCCAGCTTTGAAGTGCATCAGATTGGGCTAATGGAGAGGTGCATCCAGAGAGGCTGGGGGAGGTGGTCCCCCACAAAGGGCAGGGGTGGTCCAAGGGAGGTGACCAGCCCCTGCCAAAGCTCTCATGGTGTCCCCCAAGCCCTTGCACACCCCGAGTCTCTGTGCCTGTTGTGGCCACATTTGCATCAGGTGAGCTGGATCAAACTCACTGCTTCAGTCCTGGATTTGAGTCACTTCAGGAGCATCCTGGCTCCCTAAATCCACCCAAGTACTTGGAGTGAGGCTGGGCCTCCATCCCCACTGGCATATGGCAGTCCCCAACCCCCGGGGGCAGCAAGGAAGGCTTTCCTCCTCCTCCTCCCAGCACCATCCCAGTGCTGCTCTACTGCCCCTTGTGCCACCCCACGCCCCGAGCCCATGCCTGTCCCTGAAGCTGCTGTGGGCTCTCCCTGTGGCAGAGCGGTTGGAGGGGGCTTCCCACCACCCCACGGCTCCTTCCCCCACCCCTGGGCCGTAAGCCTGTGAGGGTAGAGTCCACAAAGGGCTTGGTGTGGGGAGTGCCCACTATGTGGGGCTGGGCTCTCCACTGCATAGTGCCTTGCCCACTGGCCCAGGGGCAGCCCAAAAAACAGCCCCACAGGGTCCCCCAGCTCCATGAAGAGCTCCATAGCCCCACAGAGCCCAACTGCAGCCCCACAGAAACTCTCCTTGCCCCCAGCAACCTCAGCCCCAGAGCAGGAGGGGTGTGGCTCTGTGCATGAAGGACAGCAGTGGTGACAGGGTGGTCCTGCAGCTCCAACACCCCAAAGATCCCCTCTCCTCCCCCAGACTCTGCTCTCCCCATGGCATGGGCATGGCCATGACATGGACACACTCCAGCAGTCTCCCCACTCTCACACGTGCCACAAATTCAGTCAGGTCTCATTCAGCCCTCATCTCTGTGAGGGGAGATAGCTTTAGGGCCATCAGCCCTGGGAAAGTCCCCTGTGTCCCCTGCATCCCACAGTTTATAGGGTGCCAGGGAAGTGGGAGGGACTGAACTGGCACGGTGGGGAGCAGGAGACCTCGAGGTCCTGTGTGGTCACTTGCTCACACTCACCACCACTTTCCAAAACAAGGAGGCAGGTGTGCAGGTGCACAGGGCACAGCTTTTGTGTCCATCCCTGTAAAACCACGTGGCTCTGCTTTGATGTAGGTGGAAAATTCCCTGTTTGGACAGGAATCTGGGGGGCTGAGGACTCCAACGCTGGATATGCTCAGTGAAGAATTAAAAGAGTGTTTTGTTGGAAAGATTTTTCCTCTCCTGACTGGGGAGGTGACATCCGAACCTTATTTTCCTTTCTGTGCTGGGACACGTGCCAGCGGGGCTGAGAGGTCCCCGGGGAGCCATGGGACGCTGCGGCTGCGCCAAGCGCCACACCGGCACGTGGGAGGTAGCAGCAGAGCAGGACCGAGGCATGGCAGGGAAGGTGGAGATGGGGAACATGGAGGCTGCTAGCGGTTGGGTTTGGGCTCGGGGCTGTTTGCCTGTAGCCTGAACACGCGCTGAGGTCGGGCAGGGAGCCGGCTCAGCTGTGGATTTTAAAATAGCACCTCGTTTGCCAAGGACCCTCCTACTCCGCCACGGGCTGGGTGGATCCTGGCCCCGCTGTGCACCTTGTGCTGCTGGCGAAGCGCGGCTTGCCCGGCCGGCTCTGCTCCAGCGCTGCAGCCACTGCAGGGCCGGGAGGCAGGGAGGGGTGCGCTGGTTGCTCCTGCCGCACGCCTGGCCGTGGCTGTGCACCAGCCCAGCTCGGGGACAAGCAGCCTGCGGCCTCCTCTGGGCACTGTCTGGCCAGGGGACACTTCTCCCCACGTATCCTGTGGGAAGGCTTCCAGGCTCCAGCCTCAGCATCATGATGCCTTGGAGCAGGTGGAGACAAGCATCCCCATCTCCTGGCATTGCCCCCAGCAGCTGGGGGTCCCAGGGACCCTTCATCCCAGAGTGGTGGTCTGTGCTTTGGGACCACATTAACGGGATGGCAGTGCCCCTTCTGCCTGCTTCCCATAGGGCACCAGCTTAGGCCAGGAGCAAGGCGGGGTTGATACACCAGGACCACCTAGGGAGGGTGGAGGAGAGTGCGGTGTGGGTGCTGGAGCTGGGAAAGTCCAGGCTTCCCCTTAGTTACCTCCCGGGGTGACTGCCCTGCTATCCCACTGCTTGGGAATGGCAACTGGGTCCCCTCGGGAGTAAAACCTTGCGAGAGAGTCTACCCTCCAAGGAACCTGCTGCCCTGCCAACCCTGCAGGATGCTCAGGAATCAAAGGCTGTGATAAGGATCTTCCTCCAGCTTTTTAGATGCTGTGGCTCCCACTCAACCAGCTGTGGCACCACCAGCACTGCACACGTGTGCACATTCACCTGCGGATGAGATTGCAAGCTTCCTGGGGATTATGTTCATGCTGTGCTTGTCGGGTGCTTCGAGGTAACCCCTCTCTATCCCCCAAAACAGCTGCAGACCCAGCAAAAGGGAGAGCAGGATTCAGGCTCTGGGTCTGCAGCGATCTTTCTGCATCCCTCTCCTGCCTGCCTCGGTTTGTCTCTGTCTATCCTTGGACCAAAAGCACCCAGAGGTCCCCTCCATCCCCGCTGTCCCCACTGTCCCCAGTGCACACTGGCACTGCCAGGGTAGGTGAAACAGCCAGTTTTCTCTCAGTGACTCATGCTGAACTACATGACGTTCACCATATTTCAGGGCTTGGATGAGAAAAACATCAGGGCGTAAGAAAGTTTCTTTGTGAGCTGCTCTTAAAATACTGGAGAGACTTCTCCTCCCACTTGCTCACACTGTACTTTTTTGGGAGAAAAGTATCATTTTTAATAAAAAATACTTTTGATTGATTGTTTAAAACATGGAAACCAGACAATTAAGCAAAATGTTTTGTCTTGATTTATTAAAAAAACCCGAAGACCATCCGGATCCATCCCAAACAGCTCCTGGCTGCGCCCAGTGAGCAGTGAGTGTGTGGCCCTGCGGCTGGACACGCTGCCTCTCCCTCCGTCCTGTCCCCTCCAGCCGACCCTTCGTGTAGGTGGCCAGGGAGCCACATGGTGAGCCGGAGAGACAGGGGATCCTGCTTGCCGCCTGCCTGCGGGACTGTGCCGTGGCCATACCCGGTGACGCTGCTCGTCCCGATGCGGCTCTCCCGGCACCTCGTTGTGGTTTCGCTGCTGCGTTTGCTCGCGGGGTTATCTGCTCCGGAGCTGGTGTTGGTTTTGGCACGCAATGCCGGGACCACACCTACTATTTAAATACCACAGCCAAGGGCTTGGAGGGGAAAAAAAAAAGGGGGGGGGGAGAGAGAAAACGAATATGAAATATTTATTGTGGTTTGGAGATACACACACACATGCACACACAACACAAACACACCAGCCTGGCTCCGGGTCGCTGGCAGCTGAGGAAGGAAGACTCGGGCTAAGATTGTCTTCAAAACCACGCTGGCGGCAGAGGCTGCTGAAGGGAAACCCTTTGGGCCAAAATTAGCCCCTGCCTCATGCCAAGCTGGAGCCTGCTCTTGCCCAGGCTGGGGAAGCCAGCACAGCCAGAGCCAGGGAGCCTTGCCAGCCCTCCCCGGGTGGCTGCCCTCCCGCTGGGCTGTGAAAGGCTGGGGAAACGGTGCCAGGGATGGAAATCCTCAGGGAGGCAGCTTTTGTGGGAACGGGAGGGTTTTCCCTCCACAGTGCCCTGGAATAGCAGGTCCTGTCCTAGAAATGCCCACTGGGGAGGCAGCACTCGCAGTGGGGCTGGGGATAGAGACAGGCAGCACTGCCACGTGGTGCTATCACAGCATAAATGGGCACCCAGCAGCTACGGATGGGCTGGGGCTGCAACCGGGGAGGACGAGTGTCCCATGAGAGCAGGTGGCTCCAGTCACCACCCTGCCTTTGAGACTGGGGGGCATCTGGGATGGACTTGATGACATTGTGACCCTGCCAGTGGCACTGGCACTGTGGTGGATGAGAAGCGATGCCGTTTACCCCTAGTTCATGCTTAGTTCACCCTGCTGGGGCAGGTCCTGCTGCCTCCTCCCCTGATGTTGATCCCAATGAGGTGGATGCTGGTGTGAAACCACAGCAAGGTGGCCCAAGGGGTGTTGGGTGGCCAGGCCGTGCGATGCCATGCCACACAGCGAGGCCTGCCGAGGAGGCTGGAGCAGGTGGATTACCACCATCTCCCTTTCCCCAAGCTCCTTCCCAGAGAAGTTTTCCTGATGATCTCACTGGATGCACATTTCTAAATTGTTTGGTTGATTGTTTCATCATCGGAGGTCAATTAAAGAGAAGGCGAGTTCCTGTCGCCCCACTCCGAACCCCTTCGCTGCCAGAGCCCCAGAACAAAGGGAGGAATTGGGCTTGGGCTTGGCCAGCTTGGATTCCCATTTGATTATTTCCAACAAGGGAGCAAATCTATTTTGGAGCCGGTATTCCCAGGGGATGAGCTCACCGGCGCAGCGCATGAGCAGGGTTGGGGAAAAAAAAAATAATAATACAGCCTTTTGTAATGTGTTGCAAACCTATTTACTACGAGGGAGGCTGGGTAATTAAATGCCACTTCCTGGAGGAGAATGAAGCAGCTTTATGTAACGCTGGCGCACAGGGGTTTGCTCCCAATGCAGGGCGGCCGCTGCTCCTGCCGGACACCGCCGCGCGAGTCGCGGGCGGGAGGATGCACTTTCGCGGTCTGTGTGTGTGCAACTGCACCGCAGCATCCGTGTGTGGGGCCAGTGTCCCGTGCTGGAGTAGGTAGCCTCGGTGCCGTGTGTGTCCTGGGGGCACAGGACAGTGGCGGGGTGGCTTTTCCATGCAATGCTCTACAGTGTGTGATTTACACCAGTGAGGTGGCTGTGGGCAGGTAGCTGGATGGGAGGAATAACAAAATCAGGTGTCCTGGAAAACAGGTTCCATGCAGAGCAGGATGGCTCTCAGCTTGTCCTGCTGTCCCCTGGGCTGTCCCCACTCAGCCCCATACCACAGCTCCCATTGGAAAGTCATTAGAAAGTCATTCCCCGCTGGGGCGGCAGTGCCTTAGGTACCGTGGTCACATCGGTGCCCAGCCTCCGGGGCCAGCTGGGCTTTCTCCAGGCTGGGAAATGGCGTGGACCTACGTGGAACAGGGCTGACCAGAGCTTGCCTCCACACCCACACTTTACCTGTTTCTGTGTACAGGCAAGTGAGGTTTTCCTCATCTGTTGGTAGTCTGGGTTCATTGGCGGCTGAATACCTTAGAGTATCACTGGGGAGGAGGGATAGAGGCTACTTGGAAAAGAATGGTGGAGATTTTTACCTGGATAATTTGAGACTTTTGCAGTCAAATTGCTCTTACATGAGGTACAGCTATTAATCCCCAATGCATGAGAAAAGGGTTCTGACACACATCCCCTGTGCTGTGCAGCCGTACCACGATGCCCACTGCAAAACTCCCCATGCAAAACTGTTGGCACTGCAAGTTGGGGCTTTTGTTTTTTAAAGGTTAAACCAGAGATGCTGGGAAAAATATCCTGCGTTCCTCCCAGCCTTCCCTGTTGCTCACAAGAAACAAGAAAACAGCAATTCCTCCTTTTACCACTGAAGCTGCTGGTGTGGCACAGGTCTTCTCCCGGGCTGTTGTAGGTGGCTCCCACGGCTGCAGTCCAGACCTGGCTGCTGTGGCCGGGGCCAGAGGGGCTCGCCGGGCCGGAGGCAGGACACCTTCGCACCTGAGGCCGCTGCTGCGAGGGCTGGCCGGACGCCTCGAGTGTGTCATGCTGCCAGTGGAGGCTGCGGTGTGCATTATGGGTTGGGACATCTCTCGGCACCACGCCGCATGCGATGCTCCCTCTGAGCGGGGGTATACCCTGTCCATCACCGTGCTGGACCCTGTGGCTCTGTGCAGAGCCTCGTGCTTTCAGCTTTCCTGTACCAGTGAAAGTTAAGCAGTGGAGGAAAAACGTTGCTGTATGTTATAGAGGAAGAGAGGTAAAAAGGGCAGGAAATTTGCACCATGTCCATTTCCCCTTGGCCTCTGGCCGCTGCTCATTCCGGATTCGGGATTTGCGTAGGCAGAGTTAAAAATAACAGGGGTATATAAAGAGGGACAGAGAGGGCTGCGCTGGCCCCGCAGCCGCCGGGGTACAGCCAGGCAGCAGGCAGAGATCAAAGCAGGATGCGGCCCAGGCGGCGCAGTGGGGCCAGCAGTGTGTGAGGGGTCTGGAGGGTGGTGTGCGGTGCCAGGGTGCCGTGGTGCTGCCGCGCCAGGGATCGGAGTGCCCAGCCTTGCTGTCCCGGCTGCCTCCCTGGGCAGGCAGCTGGGCAGCACCCATGGGCGATGGGGCCATGTACATTCCCGTAGGCAAAGAGGTCACCCTTGAGCCCTGTCCCTCACAGTGGTTACTCCACGGAGATATTCACCAGGAGGGACCTGACCTGGCTCCCCTGGCCAGAGAACTGCCCAGTGAGCCTGGATATGGCCCCCAGCCAGAGCACCCCGTCCTGGGGCTGAGCTCCCTGATGGTGCTGGGGGTGCTGACTGGCTCTCCGAGCCCCTGGCAGCCCTGGTCCTCGGCCGTGCGTCCTGGTGCTCCCCAGGCCCGGGGCAGGCAGGGCGGACACAGCAGCTCACTCGGCCGGTGCAAACGAATCTGCCCTCTGTGCCCTGATAACATTGTGTTTGTTGCAGAGCGGGAAGAGCCTGCCAGCACACGATAAGAGCAGATGACTTTACTCTGGACCTGCTCCGGATTGAATTATGCTTTAATTTCATTTTCAGTTCCTCTTTTCTTTTCAGGAGGGGAAGGGGGCTTGGGGGTGTGCTGACAGGTCTGGGGGCTCCTGGACCCTTCTCCAGGCAGGTCAGCCCCATGCAGAGGGGAGGACAGAGAGTAAAACCCAGACAGATCCACTTTCTGCTTTCAGGGATGTAACCCTGGAGCGTCACAGCAGCCTGGGGTGTCCTGCTGTGCAGGTCCCCATGGCACCTCCTCATGGGGTCCCCTGCAGAGCTTTTGGGGCTCAGGTTTTTCAGCCCACTGAAGCAGAAGCCCTCCAGGCTGTGACACTGTGGCCCATGTTGGAGGGGCTCCAGGGTTCCTGTCAGAGAGGGGGCACCGGAGATGCCCCAAAGGTGAGTCCCTGAGTTCACTCCAGGTCCCAGGTCCCAGCTCCAGCTGAGGGAGCACAGGGGGGATGCAGGGCGGGTGTTTGTCAATCCTTGGTGTTTTGTGGGATAGGGCACTCCCCTGACTTTCCTGGGGGTCCCACTGGGCAACCCAGGCACCAATGCCATCTCCAGCAGTGCCGTGGGGCATCGCTGCTCTGCCTGCCCCACATGTGCTGCGTGCCGTGGGAAGGGTGCTGCAGTGCAGTGGCAGTGTTGGCAGGGCTGATGATACTCTCGGCTTGATGGAGCCATCTCCGGCGCACCACGCTGGGCATGGCACGCTCCTCCGCTGCCAGATGTGCCAAGAGCAGGGATAACCATTAACCCTTCCCTCTTTGGCCATCGCCCGAGCGGGCGGCCCTTCCCACCCTCTGTTTGCTCTCCCGTCGGGACGCTGTTTGATCTCCTGGGATGCCAGCAACTTTACAGCCTGCCGTGGTGGCGCGGGAGATAATCCACGTTTCCTAAATGGGCTTCTGTCAACAGCAGGCTGTGCACGCACCGGCTGCTCCCGCTCGCCTCCCTCTTGGCTCCCAGGAGGCTCCCGCAGCTGAGGGGCCAGCAGGGCCATGGTGGGGACACCCCGGTGTCCACCCCGCAACTCACAGCCGGCAAATCCCTCCCGTGCCACCCTCCCCATCTCCCTGCGCAGTCAGCACTGGCAATGCTTGTGTTGGTTGGGTGCCTGGTGTGGTGCCACTCCTCCCACCATAGCATCAGTAATAAGAGTTTCCTGGGGAATATCCCACATTTGCAAGAAATATTGGCTGTAAAAATGAACCCGATCTTCTGGCAACACCTCTCTTAAAACAAGCCAGTACTTCATGGGTGTAGATGCCAAAACTGCCTGGAAAAGGGGAAAACCAAATGGAATTGGTGTTTGTCTCCTGTGGCATCTACTCTCACTTATCTGGAAAAGTTTGGGGCAGGAACTGCCTTGCTATTAATTATTATTTGGCTAAGAAATAAATAATGGGATTAACTCGTGACTTAAATAAGCTACTCTGGGGGCCAGGGTAAAAGGAATTTTGAGTGATGTCCACATGGTTCTTTGCCACTTTGAAGGTGGCTTTTTCTGAGGAAGGACTTTGCAGCCCGTCTGTTTTGACTCTCCAGGTGGCATTACTAAACCTGCTCCCTCGCCGGCAGCCAGGCACGCGGGGCCCAGGCAGCGACCCAACATGTGCTCTGGAAACCAGGGCAGGGATTCTTGGTAAAAGGGGGAAGATTTGAATCGTTGTTGTTCCACTGGATTACTGAAATAATTTATTGCAATGCTCCACCCTTATAATTAATGCGTGGTGATGAAAGCAACTGGTAGAGTAGCTTTGGATGCAGAAGCAGCGTGTGCGTGTGTGTGCGCGCACCTCACCTTTGGTGTTTATATTTGTTTTTTTAAAATCGACTCCTTGCTTCTGAATAGCACAAGCAGCAGCCCCAGTTCTTAGAAAGGTATCTGGGGATGGAAAGCCCCAGAAAGCAGGGAGACAGGCTCCAGGAGATAAGGACCATTGCTTCTTGACAAGTGCAACAGTAGCAGAGCCATTCCTGGTACTGGCTGGATGGGGGCCAAGTGAAGCAGGTCTGGCTACGAGCTGGACAGGGTGGCAGAGAGGCCCTGGGGAGGCCTGCCCAGCGCTCTGGGTTTCCATGCCATGTCTTGATTCGTTGGCATGGAGTGGGGTACCTGGGTGTCTCCTGCAAGGTGAGACATCCTGGTCCTCTCACGTGCCCCACTGTGGGAAGCCCTTGGGTGGACAGCATTGTCCCAGGAGCTCTGTGGGGCAGGCAAGGTTGGTCAAGCCAGCCCATGACCCCCACAGCAGAGCAGTCGGAGGCTTGTCCATAGTGCCTGTTCCCAGCCAGGGCAGACAAACGTCCCGCAGGGACTGTAGGGAGAGATGAGGCGATGCCGGCAGGGTGCCAGCCCCCCGGCAGGGTCTGCTGGGCAGTTATCTCGGCTCGCACACACACCCTGTGCACGGCCAGATGGGAGCTGGTGCTCTGGGTTGCTGATCGCCTCACCGACAGCACCGGCACGAGGGGACGTGGCTTCATGGGCGCCGTTATGTGAAGTGAGCGGTGCGGGGGCACTGGGGCTCGGCCACCCCGGTCGGCACAAGCGACCGTTGCGACGGGCCCTTTGCTCGCTGACGCACCCGGCGTCACCCGTGGCGAGCGCTGTGCCCGGCTCTCTGGCCAGAGTGCTCTCAGCTGTAACCCCGCACCAGTCCTCCCCGGCATGCTCCCCCTCGCCTCCACGCCCGCTGGCCTGCGACACGGCCGTTGCCCCTGCCCCACTCGGGACAGGGTGGAGGGCGACCCCCGGCTCTGCCATCTACAGCTCCCTCCTGGCTCACAGCGTGGGGTAAGGCGTCAAGACACCGCTGTCCCACGCACGTCGGGGACAGGGGCAGGTGGGACCCCGGACTTTGCGAGCCACACCGGCCCCCCGCCCCTTCTCCCGCCGTGAGGCAGGACACGGGAACCCCTCCACGCCGCCCCATCCCGGCCGCGCAGCCCCATCGGGGCAGGACACTCGCCCAGCGGGGCAGGACACTCGCCCGGAGGGGCAGCCCCAGGGGAGAGGGCGTGGCTCGGTCGGTAGGAGAGCCAATGGAAGACGGCGGCGGTGAATATCAATAAGGGCCGGGCCAATCGGGGCGCAGCCATGCTGTTAACAGCGTAGGGGCGCGGGGCGGCGCAGAACAGCGCTGCCGCCGCCGCGGGGAGCGGAGCGGTGCCGGGCTCCGTGCGCCGCGCTCCCCCAGCCCGCCCCGGTTCCCCGGCCCGCCCCGCCATGGCGGCGGCCGTGGACGAGAGCACCCTGCCCTCCATCTCCACTTTCGCCAACCTGCTGCCGCTGGAGGAGCGGCCCGCCGACATGCTCCACGTAAGCACCGGGGAGCGGGTGGCGGGAGTAGGGTACGGGACAGAGCGTTTCGGGCTGGGGCTCAGCCCGGCTGATGAGGAGGGCCCCTCCCGCCGTCGGAGGGCGCCCCGGGGGTGCGGCGCAGCCGAAGCGGTGCCGACCCGTCGGACGGGTTGGGGGGAGCCGCCGCCCCGAGCGGGAGGTGCGGACCGCGGTGCCTGAGCGGCGGGCGCCGCAGCCGTCGCCCCGCCGGTCCTGACGCCCCTCTTCTTCCCCGCAGAGGATGCTGCAGCAGGACGGCGCCGCCGCCGTCAAACGGGAGGAAGACGACTTGGGCAAGTTCGTGGACTTGGACTTCATCCTAGCGCACACCAGCAGCAGCGGCGGGCAGGGGCCGC
The DNA here is from genome assembly GCA_907165065.1 of Caprimulgus europaeus. The sequence goes on along the minus strand of OU015534.1, from coordinate 11,777,908 downwards.
CCGGCCCCAACTACCCGCTGCCCGAGACCCCTGAGAGCTGCGGCACCACCTATGACAGCGACGGCTCCTACCCCACGCCGGGCAAGTTCCCAGCGCCGTACCCTGAGAGCCAGGGCCACAGCTACGTGGCCGAGCTGCTCACCCCGGACCTGCCCGGCCACTGCGACCTGCAACGGAGGGAGTACACGGAGCTGCGGGTGCCCGGCGGCCCCCCGCCCCACCACCCCCATCACCACCCGCACCTCCACCCGGCCCTGGCCCGCCCTCTGCCTCTGGACCCCGCACACCCCTTCGGGCCCCGCATCAAGAAGGAGCAGCCGGAGGAGCGCGCCTGCATGCTGGGGCTGCCCGCCGCCGAGTACCTGGGGCCGGGCGGAGGCGAGCACAAGCCCCGCGTGGCGCCGGGTCCCGGACCGGGACCGGTGCCGCCGCTGCCCTACCCGGGCTTCGCCCACGGCCGCCTGGGGCCCCCGGAGGAGCCGCTGCCCGGCACTGACCCCCACCTCCTGGCCGACCTGCCGCCCCACTACGCCGTGGCCCCGCACCGCTACGCGCCCCACTTCGCCCCCCAGCCGCCACCGCAGTTTCATGGACACTTCAGTGTTTTCAGGGAGCCCCTGAAGGGGCCAGGGCCGGGTCCGGCGGGGCTGCCCGGGCTGCTGGTCACGCCGCCCAACTCCCCGGTGCTGGAGTACTTCCCGGCCGGGGCCGCCCCCGAGGACTGCAAGCCCAAGCGCGGCCGGCGCTCCTGGGCGCGCAAGCGGACGGCCACGCACAACTGTGAATACCCGGGCTGCGGCAAGACCTACACCAAGAGCTCCCACCTCAAGGCGCACATGCGGACCCACACGGGTAAGGGCGGGCCGGGGGTCGCGGGGGATGCGCAAAGGGGGCCGGGGGCATGGTCAGACCCGCGAGACTCGGGGGTGTGGAGGGGGCACCCAGGGCGCACGGAGGGTCCCCGTGATGGGGCTGGATGAGCGCAGCCGGAGAGACCCGAGAGCCGGCACGGGGCTGCACGGAGGGGTCCTGCGTGGAGTGTAGGGTGCAAGTATGGGTGCCCCCGGGAGTGCTCAGGAGGACCCTCGTGGTGGGGCCGGACAGGGGCACACGGGGACCAACACACACAGCTAGGCCACCCCCCGCAACACCACCACTGCTGGCCTCAGGGCCCAGCAGTGCCTGAAGAGGCAGGGCCTGGGAGCTCATGGAGAAGCCCCCCCCTCACTGGGCTGGGGGAAGGCAGTGTTAGCACTCACAAGTGCTAACAGGCAGCGAGGACAGGCAGTGTTAGCACCCAGAAGTGACGTGGGGTGGGGACACACGGAGAGGTGCTGCAATGGGGCAGGGGTGCCCAGAAGATGAGCCTTTTGCAGGGCACATGGGACAGCAGAGCATATGAGGAAGGGCAGGATGATGAGGGACAAAAGGAAAGATGGGTCAGGCAAAGGTGTGTAGGGGTTGAATACACAGTGGGGCTCTGTTCTCCTGAGGGTAATGGGCAGGGGTTCCCCCCAAAAAAGGTGGGGCTGCTGGGCAGGGGAGCATGGGGGTGAAAGCATAGGGACAATGGGGAACTCCAAGCCCACTGACAGCCCCTCTCCTCCGCAGGTGAGAAGCCCTACCACTGCACCTGGGAAGGCTGTGGCTGGAAATTTGCCCGCTCTGATGAGCTGACCCGCCACTACCGCAAGCACACAGGGCACCGGCCCTTCCAGTGCCACCTCTGCGAGCGGGCTTTCTCCCGCTCTGACCACCTTGCCCTCCACATGAAGCGGCACATGTGAGCGGCGGGCCATGGCTGGACTTGGTGTCCCCAGAGTCAGCTCACAGTGTAAATAGCGTCGGGATGGGGACAGCACTGGGGAGCAGCCTGGCCACCCAGCCCTCTCTGCTTGTAGTTGATAACTAGTTTTCTCCTCCTGCCCCTGCTGTGAGAGCTGGGCCCAGCTGATTGGTGGGAGAAGGCTGTTTTGGGGTGTAGACGGGGAGTAAAGCTGCAAGAAGTGTCTCCAGCCCCTGCCCAGGCACCACCACTCAGCTCCCCATGCCTGGATCATGTTCTACCCAGCCAGGTACCTGGTGGATGGAAGGGCCTGGTGCAGCAGGGATCTGTCCTCAGAGCTCCTGGCTTGTATTTGGCATCAGCTTAAAAACCTTCCTCCCCCTCTAATCTGGCTCCAGGGACTGTGGTGGCTGACTCCAGACAGGTTTTGGCTGGACACCTGCACCCACTTGGTGCGTGGGTCATAGTACTGGGAGATGGGTTGCTGGTCTTCTTGGTTGTGGCCATCAGAACAAACCTCCTGACCAAAAAGCCCAGGCTGGATGGGGCGAAGGTGGGACCTGACTGTGGCTCATGGCTATAAAGGTTTGCAGGGGTTGGCAGCGCAGTGTCACCTTGCACAGGGAGCAGGGACGCTCCTGTCGCCAGCCTGGGACCCTGCCGGGCAGTCCCATCCTGGCCATGCCCACAGTTTTCTGTTCAGGAACCTAAAATGTCTCTCCTGGCTCTTCTCTGCTTTCATTTGTCTTGTTCTTCTCTTCAGGATGACACCAGGTACTGCTGCAGCTGCCTTCCCCATGCTGCTTTTTTAAATTTAGTGTGTAAAGGACAGTGAGTCCAGCTATGAATGCCCAGGTCTCTGCTATACTTGAAACTTTTGTAGAGGGGGAAAAACAAAAAGAAAACTCAAAAGAAAATGAGTCTTTTTATGTGCAGCTTCTGCAAAGCAAGTTGTAAATTAAACAAAGCAGTAATATATAATGTTTCTGTTTTTTAATATATTTTTTTCTTCCAGCTGGGACCACAGATGAGTCTCGGCTTTGGGAAGTGCACTGTTCCTGTCTGTGTATATTGTTAATTAACATTTCTTTGCTTGGGCACGTTAGGTCTCTTGCACTCTGAAATGTTACTTTTCTTTATATGCAAACTGTTGAAATATTGTGATCTGCTGTATAATAAATAAACAAGGTGTAAACATGAAAGAGCCAGGAGAGTTTACTTTAAAGCTTTCTTCTAAGAGGAGAGGGTGAGGCTGGGCTCGCTTGTCAGTAAATATTTACATCGATGTTCATTTCTGCTTAAGTTAGCTGCGGAGGATCGATGGGGAACGCCCAAGCCTCGGCATCTGAACAGCATCTCCTTTGCAACAGCTCTTGAGTCACCCCACTTCCCCGTGCCTCAGTTTCCCTAATCTGCAGATGGGGCAATTACGGCACCGGGATGGCGTGACTGGTCCTGTGGTGAGTCACTGCTGAGGGGAACGGCAGCCGAAACTGTACCTGGAGCCTCGCTGGTCCCGTCTTCCTGAGCGGTCCTGTCCCGCTGTCACCTGCAGCGGGAACTCTGTGGCACCAGTCTTGTGGTCACAACCAGGATCCATCCTGGTGGCAGCTGCCCAGCCCTGTGTGCTGTCCCTGCTGTCCTCCTGGGGGTGGCCCGGCAGCTTGTGCTGAGGTTTCCCTGCGTTAATAGGTGGTGACTCAGCACAAGTGTGCTGGCAGGTCCCGAGCTCAGCAAGCAGGTCTGGCTCCATCCCTCCCTCCCTCCCACGGCTGATTACCTGTGATGCACGCATCCCTCTGAAGGCTGGGGCTTGTCCGGACCTGACGCCATGCTGGCAGCACAGGGAGCATGCTGTACGGGCTGTGCGGTGCCCTGGCCCAGGGTAGTGGTGGCTTTCTCCTGTGCTTGCTGCCACAACCCCAGGCAGTCAGCCAGGGCTGGGGGTGCCCCCGGGCTCCTCACCTGACAAGTGGAAATGGGATGTAGCTGTGCTGTGAACATGGGCTGGGCAGGGCTGATCCTGCTCCTTCCCAGTTTGCTGCTTACAAGCTGGAAAAAGAGACGGGAATGGCAGAGTGGGGGGACTGATGCCTCTGTGAGGGGTGACTAGTGTTTTGGGGTCAGAACCCAGCCTTGGGGTCTGCCCTGAGCAGGTACAAATGTGTGGGTGTCTCCAGGCAGGGTGGCAGCAGCTTGGGATGTTGTGTTCTGCCTGCAGGCTTGGGCATGGGACCATGGGACTGCATCCACAGGTGTCATAGATCTACCAGGCTCAATCACTTGTCCTTTTCACAGCTACCTCCACCCACCACTTGCCCCAGTTTCTGAGAGGTGCCTGCGTGGGGGTGACTGTGCTGGGACACAAGTGACCTGTGATGGGGTACCAGGGGTGTCTTGCTTCTGGGACCCCCAGTACCCAAAGGTGACAGTCTTGACACTGGCAGGTTGGCTGGAGCAAAACTGCTACCTCTCCCTCGGAATCTTGTTCAAAATGTCACATGGAGGTAGAGGGAGAAGGAGAGGGAAAGGTGTGGGCTGTTTGAATTAGCGATGAGTCAGGCTGGCAAAGCCAGATGGGGAGAGAGTGCGTGCCTGCGTGTTTGTGTGCGTATAGGTAATCTCTGGCTTTGTGTTTTTATTATGATTATTATTTTTATTTCCAGGGGAACGATGAATTTCTCCAACCATCCTGTCCCACTGGAAAGGCTGGCTCTGCTGTCCTGTCTGCCCTAAGCATCCTGGGAGCCAGAGTGACGGTCCGCGGCTGTTTTGAGGTTCAGCTCTGAGATCAGAGCACAAACCAGTTCTTCCTCGCCTTTCATCATCGCTGCACTGGGGCGGGAGTGAGGCCTGGCTCTGCCGCTGCCTTACACAGAGGCGAGAGCTGGGAGGGCACTTTGGCTCCTTCTCTGGGCAGAGCTGCTCCAGGTTTGCTCCCCTGAGCCTGGGGCAAGGCGCTCCTTTGGGCATCTGATGTGGCACAGCGGTCGCAGGGCCTGGCATGGCCGGGAACCTTGCCTGGATGAGGAGTGGCTGTGGTGGAAATGGCAATTATGGTTAATTTGTTGTTAATAAAAAACACCCTCTTCCAATAGCCTGGGCCAAGATGCACCATCCATTGGAGAACCCAGTCCTGTTCCTGCCAAAACCTGCCCTGCAAAGTGATGAGGGCAGCAAGAAAACACCTTCAGCAGCACTGAGGAAGGCAGGGCTGGGGCACAATCCCTGCTTGCTCTCTGTGTGCCCACGGTCGGCTGGAAAGAACATTACCCTGGCCTGGCAGGGGAATGTGGGGACCCAAAACACACCAGTCAACCATGTGGGACTCTGCTTTGCAGATGTGACACTAGCAGTGTGTCCTGTGCTGTAGTTGTGCCATGGAGGAGAGTGGGATGCTCCAGAGAAGCCAGGCTGGTGCCTGAAGAGCTGATTTACCCACATACAACCCCTGGGTCGTGGCTGGCCCAGGCTGGGGCACATCCCTGTGTCCTGGATCACGCCCTGGGCTGCTGCAGGGATGGTGCGAAGGGAAAGCTGTCTGGCAGAACAATGCAGACCCTGCTCTGGGTCATATCTGCCACCACCAGCCTGGCCTCCCTTTCCCCCCTTTGTCACCTGGCAAAAAGACCCCTGAGAGCTGTGGTGGTAGGTGATGCAGAGGTCCCTGAGCCCCCCTGCAAACCTTAAGGTGCAGCCTCGTGTCTTTGGGGCACAGCTGAACTGACACAGTGGGGAGGCAAGCGGGAAAGGGAAGGAGCGAGAAACACCCTGACAGAGGGGTGAGTCATGGCCGCAGCATGGCCTGGCACCCTGGAGTCACCTGGCGCCCTGCAGTCACCTGGCAACAAGAGCAGGGCCCCAGGAGTTTCACAGCTGGAGGAGGGGACAAGGAACAGCTCGGGTGGGTTTCTGTCCTATGGGGACACCCAGCTCATGGGGATCCTCTGTGGTGCAGCCCACAGGTCCCACAGGGCTTGCCCAGGGATGTGGAGCCATGAGAAGAGGGGTTGCAGGTCTGGGAGGGCTCCTTGCTCGACACTGGGGTTTGTGTGGCCCATGGGAACAGGACAGAGCTGGGGATGGGATGTGGGTACTGGAGGTGGGATGCAGCCTGGGTGCTCCAGGGTGGGAGGGATGATTTGGGTGTCCTTGGGGGGGCTGACACAGACCTTTTCTTGCCACAAGGCGAGGTGGGAGCTTAGCTCCCAAGGGCCGTGGTGTCCCTGCTGAAGGATTCTGCCAGAGCTGGTGTCCCCACTCCCGGTGGAGCAGTGGGAAGTGTCCCATCCCTGCCACAGGGAGAAGGTCCAGCAGCTTGCCCTGGTGTCCCTGCCACTTGGGGTGGGCCAGGCGCCGTGATAACGGGGCTGTGGCTGTGGCTGTGGCTGTCACCGCACCCTTAGGAAACATTTGGCTTCAGGCACCTGAACCCATGGGGAAGCGATAACTCCTCAGCTTGCTCACCCTGCCTGGACCCACACCTGGTGCCTATCGTGCTTTAGTCACACACCGAGAGTTTTTCCACTGCTGGGCCCCAGATAACCCCCTCCAACCCCGCTGGCCGCAGTGTTTGCACTTGTCCTCCTCCGCTGGTGCCAGGCCGGGAGACACGCACACCTTGAGCCCTGGGCTGGAGGCACGCACACCTCTGGCCTGGGGCCACCTTTGGCCATGCCTGGCAGCCAGGGCATGGATAGAGGGCATGAGGAGCATCCTTCCCCCAGGACCTCCGCGGGGGTGGGGGGATGTGGGCAGCTGGCTGGGAGGGGGCCCGCCCTGCTTTCCTGCCAGGGCTAAATGTGGGGGGACATCCCTCGCCCAGGCTTGGCACCCTGTGCTCGCAGGATGGCAGGAGGTGAGTGATGGGGTTGCAGTGACAGGACAATGCTACTGGCTTTTGCTGGCTCCCTAGGGGGACAGGGGCATGGGGCTCCCTGCCGTTGCTGGCTTTCCCCGGCTCACTACATCCCCTGGGCTCTCCCTGCCCTGGCAAGGTGGGACCCCAGTACTCTGGGGATGTGACAGACCTGGGCAAGTGTCCTGTGCAGGACTCTCAAGGATGGACCAGGTGTGTGCGGGCTGACAAGGGTCTCCAGCTGTGCCCCTTTGCTTTTTGAAGCCTGTGCAAGCTTTAGGAGGCAGTGATTGCTGCCCAGAAACAACATCTCTGGGCTCTTTGGAAGGTGGTGCTAATTGCTCCACTGTTGATCGGGTTAGCAGAAGCACTCGGCTAATGTGTTTGGCCTGCAGGTCCATACAGCTCCTGGGGGGACGCAGCCCCGCAGTGACACCCACGCTCACAGAGGTGCGGGGGAGAGGGGCTGTGAATAACTGTGAATAACGCAACTCAGCTGCCCACAATCTCCACCTTTCATGAGGTTAAAAAGCTGCTACCTCAGGGAAAGGAGCTCAAGATGTCCTGTGGGCTTAGTTTGTTGAAAAGGAATTGATCACCCTGCACTGGGGGAGAGCTTTGGCTGAGTCCTGCTGGGATAGGGCTGGAAGCTGGGCTTGAGCAGGTCAGGCCTAAATGTGGGGGATATAATCAAAGCCCAAGGGCACTGAATGACCATCTGTCTCTGGATTTTATTTCAGGGCTGGTTGTGTTTTCTGTTAAGTGCTGTTTAACAACATGAACAGCCCGTGAACGACCTGCTAGCGAGGGGCAAAAAGAGAGGTCCTCTTTCTCTGGTCTTACAAAACTCTCCCTGGAGCAGCAGTGCCAGGCTTGCCAGGCAGGGAGAGCAGAGGCAGAGAAAGGCAGCGCTGGGAAAACCTTGTCTCCCTCTGCAGACCCATCTTGGGGGAGCGTGGACCCCACCTCCAGGCCAACCGTGGCAAGAGACCAAGGAAAAGTGCTTGAGAACATTAGGAATGGCCACACGCACTGATGTGGGGAGGACTTGAGTGGATGTGTCAGCACTGGGAGCAAATGGGCAGGACAGGAGAGACCTCGAGATTGGCTGTCCTTGTGGAGGAAGGGCCAAGATGCTAAAAGCCATCCTTGTCAGCACGGGAAGGGACGGGAAAGGGGTTAAATGATTCCCAGGGACAAGAGATGATGTTCTGTGGGTGTCACCAGTTCCCGCTGGGGTACCCTGGTGCTGGCTGGGCCCTGGTACAGAGACAGATATGGCAATTCCAATGGGAAGGGATTGCCAACAAGATCGGAGCAGCAGCAACTCCAGCACTGCCTGGCTGGCATTGAGGGGCTGCATGCCAGACTCATCCCGGCACAGTGGGGTTCAGCCCATCTCAGGGCTGCTGGGTGGGAGAAGAGATCTCCTCAGGGACGCCCCCTCTCCTGGGCTGGCAGATCCCCGTGGATCTTTGTGTTCCATACCGAAACCTTCTGCTTTGGACAAACCTCTGCCAGCCAGCCTTGCTCCTGCCTCAGTGCAGCAGGAAGGTGATTTCTCGAAGTGCCCCGGGCCCCACACTGCTGTTTCCTCTCCCTTCTCCATTCCCCCTTCTCTGTCCTTCACGGGGGAGGAACAGGACAGTCCTACCAATAAAACTTTCACTCCTGGCTGCTCATGGCCCCAGGTGAGCGCTGCACCTCTGGAGCACTTTGGGAAGCTTTTCTTGCCAAGTGTGAAGGTGAGGAGCGTGCACTTTGTAAAACGAGGCCGGGACAAGCAGCCTGGACGTGCCGTGTGGTTCAGCACCCGGCTGGTAAGTAGCCACACCTGGCACGGCCAGCTCGCCACTGGTGAGGCCGACACGGGCTGCCGAGGGGTGCAGGTGACCACGAGTGAGCGCCCCAGGGCCCAGCGAGGGTACGGGAAAACTCCTTGTGAGCTGTGTGGGGAACTGGGGTCAGCCCCGAGAGCCGGGGCAGGCACCGCGCCGGGCTGCCCTCTCCCATGGCGCCAGGCAGGCGGTGAGCAGCCTGCCCCGGCCCTGCCCCACAGCCTCGGCCGAGGCAGAGCCCAACAACCCATCACCAAGGCCCTGGGGACCGGGCACTCCGGCTGGGGTGGGGGCGAGAGTGGGAGCAGCTCGGTGACACCGGCCGGGCCCGGGCCGAGCGCGACTGTGCTGCCCCCTCCCGGCGCGGGAGCCAGTCCCGCCCGCAGCGGAACCTCGGCCCTGAGCGGGGAAGGACGCACGTCGGCCCCGGGTGGGTGCGGGTGCCGGTGGTGCCGCGGGGGAGGCAGACGCGAGGGAGGCAGCGCCGGGCCCGGAGCAGCCGGGATCTCCAGGCAGCGGGGGGTGGCCCCGCACCCTCCCGTCCCGCTCAGCCCCCGCGGTGCGTCCGCCAAACGGCTCCGGGCACTTCCGGGCGCCTCGCAGCAGGAGCGGAAGTGACGCTGCCCGGGCCGTTGTGGTGGTTGCACCGTCCCGGTGGCGGCGGAGCCGGCGCGGGTGGGTGAACGCGCGCGGGAGCGGCCGGGCTCGGGGCTGCTGCGTCCCCGCGGCGCCGCTTCCTCCCGGCACCTTCCCGGCTCGCCCGCTCAACTCCCCGCCGCGGGGCTCCCGGCCGCGGGCTCGGCGTGCGTGGTCCCCGGGGCTGGCCGGGTACAAGGCCCGTTGTTGGGCCTGGGAGGGGGGGCGGCTGAGGGGCGCGCGCGCGTGTGAGTGTATCCGAGTGTGTGGTTGGTTATACGCACGCGCGTGTGTATTTATAGTGTGTGTGTGTGTATGTATATATGTGTGTATGTGTATACACGTCCTTATTCGTGTTTGTGCGTGGGACAGCCCCACGGGAGGGGCACGTTAACCCCGGCCCCGCTGGTTTCCCCCCTCAGAGCTGGAGGGGACGGACGGGACGGCGGCGGGCCAGGCCAGCGGGCAGGCGGAGAGATGGCGACGGGCGCAGACGTGCGGGATATCCTGGAGCTGGGCGGCGTGGAGTCGGAGAACACGGGCACCATCAACAAAAAGGATATCATCAACTCGGATAAGGTGAACTGCAGTGCCCTAAGGAGCTGCTGTGTGTTTTCTAGGCACTGGCTGACCTTGTGTGTGATGTCTGGGGTGGATATTGGCGAAAAAAAAAGATGCAATAAAGCATGTTCCTGCCGTAGTCCGTTTGTATTTGGGCTTCCTAGGAGTGTCTAGAAATGGCTGTAGGGCCCCACTCCTGGGTTCCTGATGTTCTTAGTTAACTGCACTGTGGCATCTGGGGCTGTGTTTAAGCTGGAGCTGTCTAAGTGGTGTCCCGGTGAGCTGGGCCTGGACAGACTTGCAGCTGTCTCAAAAATTCACATTTTATGGAGTAAGTGTGAAGTGCGTTTACCATCTAGCCCCCAAGCAGATGGAAATAATATAACACAGTCCTGCTTTAGAAGGAAAAAGCATTGTCTGACTTGATTAAAGAGTAAATGTCTTCAAATCACAGAAGCAGTCCCCAGGTGGGGAAGGTGTGTGGCTGGGGATTGGGAGAACTGGGAGGTGTTGCCTGGGGGAGTGTTGGCAGGTTAGTAAGCTCTATTAAGGATGTATGCTGTCATGCACTGTGTTCTGTGTGGTAATTTGCCATGGTATGTTGTTGCCTTCTGTATTTTAAATTTGGGCAAGATCTTGGCTGGCCCATGCTTTGCAAGGTGTTGGGAAGGTCGGTTCATGAGTAGTTATGAGATGTGGAAGTGCTGGGAAATGAGCTGGGGGGAGATGAAATCCCTAGGAGCTCTCTGGTACATAGTCTGATTTGAAGTAAAGCCTGTGTATTTGTTTGGGAAAAATACAAGAAAAAAAAGAAACATGTGCAACCACCTTATCCCTGAAAGTACTTCCTGACTGTCTTTGCCTCCACTGAAATGTTTGTCTCTGAAGAGAAGCCCAGTGGTTTCATGACTGCCTTGCTGGGGATAGGACACACAGTATAGTTGCTGTAATGGGAAACTGATGAGTGTCAGTGATTTAAAGGCTGAAATGTTAAAATTGGTGATTATCAGCTGTGTTGGTGGATAGTGTGTGTGGTGAGCAGCTCCTTGGCAGGATTCAGCCTGTGATTTTGTGCCACTGAATGTTTGGAGTTATAAGTCTTTTAATTTAGATGCATTTGTCTATTAGCTAGCAGAGAGTGGAACGAGTACTGGTGGCTGTCTGTCTCTCTTTTGGAGCACAGGATAATATGGGTTTCTCCTGAAATTTACTGTAGTGGAAAGAGAGAGGAAGGGGAGGTGCAGTGAGGGTGTTTAGGAGGAGTGCAGGAGCACTCCTTCACTGTTTGCAGCTGTGAAACATTCTGAATTTCTACAAAGTACAGAAACTAAATCAAGCCAAAGGTATAAGCCATTGTTGCATGGAGAGAGCACAGTTGCTAATAACAGTGCAGCACTTGCTCAGGAAGTAGATCTGTTCTCAATTAGAAAAGAAACAGATTGATGTCTTTAAATCACAGGAGAACCATGAAGTACTTTCCAGTCCATTAGTGACTGAGAATGTTAAAATAAAAATTACTAGGCATAAAAACATTTAAATCAGCAGGACCAAGTAATTTGTTCTCAACTCCTAAAAGAGCTGTCTGAGCTGATCTCTGGCCTGCTGATACTAACTTTTAATAAAACTGGGAGCTTTGGGGGAATTCCAGAAGCCTGTGTTCAAACAGGGTGCGTGGTGACCTGCAGGTAACTGCCTTGGTTGGCCTTGCATCGCTCCTGGGCAAAGTGATGGACACACTGGGAGACAGGTGTTTGATTAGGAGTGAAAAGGTGCTGGTATAATGAATGTCTGTCGTGAAGGTTTATGGAAAGTAGCTGTAGTCCAAGCTGATAGGTTATTATTTTTTAGTAGCGTTTTGAATTTGCTTGAGAAAGGTGACTGTATGGATTTAATACAAATTATATTACAATTTTACTACTGTAAAATACTCTGATTTAAAAGTTGGTAGTGATATAGTAAAAAAGTACTTAAAGGTAGTGACATGGCTAGTAGTGATAAACATGGTACCATGAGACCAAATGCTCTGGACTGCTCAGTAAGCTTGGCCCACTGAAATAAAGTGTTCCTAGTTAATGTGACTGGTCCTGTGTCTGCCTGAAGCCAAAGCTGATTACTTTATAAACTTGTGTGTGTGATATGACGTGAACTGTGGCTTAGGAACCATCATTTCTGCCAAGGTTTTAGGGGCCGGATTGAGTCGCCTACACTGAATTCCTAGTATGAAGAAACTATGTAAAACAAAACAAAAAAAAGGCAGGGGGGGAGAGAAGAGGCAGGAACAGAGGTGAGGTTTACTTTTGTAGGTGATACCAGTAGTTTTGATCTGAGGCTGCTGTAAGTGCTTGATCACAACTGGTAAAAACTGAAGTTGCTGTAAAACAAAGTGACAAAAAATAAGAGAAGGAAGGAAGACATTTCTTATTATCTTATCTAAAAGGTAATCACTTAATTAGATGCATTAGTACCTTCATGTGAAGACAGTGCCTTCCTAGTAAAAAAAAGTCTTAGTGCACCAGCCCCTGAAAACTACAGCCAGATGTTCAACTTGGAATGTAAGTGTGTGTTATCAGCAACAACAGTGTCTGAGTACTGGTGAGGGCTATCACTGACAGCGTGCGCGTGTTGTCTGCCAGTGTCCTCCACCAGGAACAGGCACTTTCCTGGAGAAATTAAAGGTGTCTAAAACCAGATAAAAGTGAAAACTATCACAGGGTGCCAGGTTATGTAGTTCCCTCAGGGATTGCTATTTCTGAATCTAAAATATAGTTTGTTCATTTGTTTGTTTTTTACAGAAAAAATCTAAGAAGTCTTCGGAGACGTTGACGTTTAAGAGGCCAGAAGGAATGCACCGAGAAGTTTATGCACTCCTCTACTCTGACAAAAAGTAAGAGCTTATGGTCATCTGTGCAGGTTGTGGGGTAGCCTGGGCTTTTGGAGGCAGGGCAGTGTGCCCTTGAAACCACAGGCAGTCTCACTTCCCAGATTGATCCCCCTTTGTACTTGGCCTGTGCTTGTGCCCTTCTCTCTTAGGCAGTCATGGACAGTGTCTGTCTTCTCTCTTCTAAATTTGAGGGGTTTGCTCTGTGTAGGAGATGAAATAGGTACAGGCACAATAGTCTAGTGCAGACAAAGCAGTGTTCTTACCCTTCTATATCTAATTCTTTTTTATTCACAAGTGGGAATAGCACCTACTTTTATCTCTGCAAAAAGAGTCCTGCTGCAGCCTGTATTTAACTTGTTATGGATTGTGCCCTTGCCCCAGAGGTCTCTTGCGCAGTTTGCTTTCCAGATGGTTCTGTTCAAACCCATCTGTGCTGTGTGTTCTGTCCTGATGCAGGAAGCATTGCAGTCTGGGAAGTGCAAAACCTGGAATAAAGCTTAAACTTAGGTTTTCCCACCCTAAACATTGTGGTGGCAGATCCTACTCTGGGTCTGAAATCTCTTTGGGTTTGTCCTGGGCTGCTTCTTGCTTCTGATCACCCATTGCTGTTCTCCACCCCAGGGATGCACCTCCGCTGCTGCCAAGTGATACAACTCAGGGTTATCGAACAGTCAAAGCAAAACTGGGGTCCAAGAAAGTCCGGCCTTGGAAGTGGATGCCCTTCACCAATCCAGCGAGAAAAGATGGAGCGATGTTCTACCACTGGAGGAGAGCAGCAGAGGAAGGGAAGGACTACCCATTTGCCAGGTTCAATAAAGTAAGTGGGAGCACTTTCAAACAAAAACATATAAATAGCAGCTGGAAAATACCCTTCAGTCAGCTTCTTCAATGTCCAGAGAGGAAGTTGGTTCCTTCAACAAGTGAAGGTTGAGATTTGGCAATCGCATTTTAAATTGCAGCGTGGCCTGCAGCCATGTGACCATGGACTGTGATGTCTCTGAATCACTGAAGCTAAGTGGGCTCAGTGTGTCGTCAGAGCTTGCTAGAGCCCCCTGTGTTTCAGGTGTGTGGTCGCTAACTTGGTAAGGAGACACTTGCATCTAATTCAGTTCCTAACCAAGACCTTTGCCCTGATTACAGGCTCTGGATAGGAAAATTTATTCCATTCTGAGTGAGGCTTTAAAGTCATAAGTCTTGTTATTTTGCCCAGTATGAAAAAAGTCGCTTGAGCTTCGTGGCCAAAGAGCTGTCTTGCAGCCTCTTGGCCAGATGCCAGCACAGATGCTGAATTACCTTGTGTTCCCTCTGAAACTGCTCCTGTGGTATCAGTGTGGTGCAGTACCCTGTTCTTTGCGTTTTATATTAAATTGTCACATGTGTTGTTGTAATCTCCTGCTGTCTTTTGTCCCAGTTGTATCTGCTTTGAGTGGTTGAGGCTTTCATGTGTATACACAAAGAAAACTACATCAAGATTTATACTTCAAAGTCAGGACCTCCAGATTTAGGAAGGAGCAGAGTTAGGGTGCCTCTATAATGTAATTTAAGCCCCTTCATGATGCAAATCTGAAGGGGAAAAAAAAAGGGTGTGCCAACACGATTTTACAAAAGCTCTGCTTGCATGTCACTGTATACAACTTTTAAAGTTTGTAACCCACAGAGCATCAGCTCTAACAAAGCCTGGCTTCCTGCAGAGTTAAGTGGTTGGTTGACCTTATATGTTAGAAGGCTCAAGCTCTGACTGATGCTTTTCCTCTTGCTGGGACATTGGTAAGAGCCTCCTGTGGTATCTCTTCTCTGATGTCTAGGGTGGAAGTCTGAAGTGTGACTCTACTTAGTCAAGGCACCTACCTAGCTGTCTGAGTGGAACTTTGGGAGTGTAATTGTTTCTGAGACTCTACTGCTGTAACAGTTTTCAGCTGAGTTCAACTGAGTTTATCAGAGGGGACCATACATGGGTGTTGTAATTACACGATTCTTGTTCCCTTAACTTTTATCACGTACCGTGAGTTGACAGACTGAAGAGCCTTCAGTAGGGCTGCAGCCTTTAGATTAGTGGTACAGACTTCTGCCATCTGTGCTTGAACAATTTCTTAATACTAGGAGCAAGTTGTTAACCTTGTGGATCCGTGGTTGAGAGGGTAAAAGGCACTGATGAGGAGTTTTGCAGATATTTGCTATGTCAGAGAAAATGTATTTATTTATTTTCCCAGTCTCTTCTGTGGGTTCCTTCTCACATACTTGGTACCTCTGCCTGAATTTCTTGCTCCCCTTGGCGTGAGCCCATTTTCCTGTGTAGTCTGTCCTGTTGGTCGCTCAAGATCTTTAACCCAGCTCCTGTGTCACTGCTTGGTTGCTTTGCCTTTTCTCTGTGTTTCCAGTCTCCAAACTCCCTCCTCTTCATGGTGAGATCCAAAATGTAAACTTAAATTTTGCAGTTTACACTGAGCCTTGATCCAGGGTGTGAAATAGGAATAAAAAAACAGCTTCCCTGGTACCAGAGAAAAGGCCTCTCTCAGCTGATACCTGTTTCTGGCAACCATTAGTCAAGGCTTAGAGACAGAGCATGAGAATGGGGCAAATACAGAGCTTTTTTTTTTTTTTCCTACTTCTGGAGGTCTTTGACTTAAGGATTTCTTAACTTGAAATTCATGTTTAATAATTCTTACAAGGTATGTTCAAGGCAGAAAGCTGCTTTGTGACTATCCCATGGTAATGAGTTCTTCAGGTGTGCAAAGGTGTTTCTTCTGTTCATTTTAAACAGCTGTCTTGGGGTTTTGTTCGGTGCCTCTGAGATCTTGTGTTATGTGATGTTGTAAATTGTCCTTGCTGTGTACTGTGCTTTCTGTAATTTGACATACATCTGTCCTTCTGTGCCCTGTCTCATCCTTCTTGTTCTCAAATATCCTTTCTTTTGAAATGAATGGACTAGGAGTGAGTGTTTCACTTCTGAAATCATGGCTGGTTTGTACATTGGCTGTGTTTCTCTTTATTTCCCTGATCATTTTTACTGTTTGGTTTGTCATTTCACCACTACTAGGCATTGTGCTGATGTTTTCACAGAACTGTCTGATGGCTCCAGGATCTTTCCTGAGCAGTTTCAGCTGATTTAATGTCCATCATTGTGTGAGTTTATACTGTGAAATGTAGGACTGAGAGGGGTTTTCTGGACCATTGAATCATCTTCTTGGCTCTTTCAGGTCCTGCACCATCCAGTCCCTTATATAAACTGATCAAGTTCCTTTTGAAAAGCACTTGGATTTTCCTGCCCCCCATGCTTTCTTGGGAAGTTGTTCCAGACTGTCTCTGCTCCATTTCTCATTTCCAGGTTAAATTTTCCATGTTAAATTGGCATTTCTTTGCAAGCCCATTTCTTTATCCTTATTTCAGTTGTTCTTTTCTTCCTGTAGGTATTCCTTTCATTCCATCTAACATATTTGAAGCCTGCAGTCAGGTTCCCTTTCAAACCTCTTTTGCTAGGCTCCTTTCTCTTCCAGTCTGCTGTGGGAAGACAAGCTCCCCACCCCATTACTCATCCTCGTTGCTCTTCTCTGTACTTGTTCCCATTTCAGTTCATCTTTCCTGAACAGGGGTCGGTAGAGCTGTAGTTGATATTCCTGCCAAGGTCTTGTTTTGCAACTGAAACCCTGCCAATTTCTGCTGGAAATCCCTCTCTGGGGGTCATATTTGCATTTTCATGGCTACATTGCATTTGAACTTGTAGTCATCCCATGGTTGGCTCAAACTTTCCATCTGATGTCTTTCTACCTTTTCACTTAGAGCAGTTCTCACCTGAGAAGCCGTGAGGGGGGCTGAGGAAGTGTTTTGGGGACTGCTTTTTGCTCTTGTCCCATTCTCTTCTTTGATCAGGCATCTTCCATCTTCCTTTCCATCTACTGCAGAGGACCCTGGTGGCTCTTTTCATGTATGTATGCTACTCTAGAAAATACTTTTTTTCATGATGTACGTAGGACATCTTTACTGTGTCTAGTAGGGTGTCTTTTCTCCTGGTGGAAGTGACACTTGAAGGCTGAAGTGCAGTGCATTCCCAAGAGGTATGCTTCACCTTTAGGCTTCCATGTCTAAGTGTTGGAGGAAGGGCAGTAGACCTAAAGAGGCTGTTATTTGGAGACTCAGAAATGCTCCTCTGAGCTGTGTGGAGTCCGTGAGGATGACTTTTCTGGTGTAGGACTTGGGAGGATACAGAAGTGTCAAAGCCTGTGTGCTGCTCACATGCACATGATGTTTTCTTGTGGAGACAGAACCTCCTCATGCCAAGGAAAGTTCCACTGGAGGAGTGGTGGGAGAGGGTGAGGGAGGAAAGCACAGGCTTTTCTGCACTTTCGCTTTACCATGCGCTAGGACTTCCCCTAATACCGTGAGTATTTTTACTGTTCATGTGACACTTGAGTTCTGGATGGAGCCCTTGCAGAGCAGTTCCAGGCTAGGAATAGTGGTGTGGGTTTGGCCTTTTAGGTGCCTGGGACACTCTGAGAGTTGGACTGTTGTTTGCCCCTGTGGCTCTGCTGGAGAAAGGGTGGATGAGGAAAGAAGGGACAAAGTTGCTTACCGAGTTTGTGGTCCTCAATTATACAGCATCCAGCCTTTTAGATCTTCATAGCACTGTCTGCACCAGACATGAAAGAAGTGGGTTGTATATCAAAGCAGAAGGTGTGCTGAAGGCTAGGGTACAGCTCCTCACCTCTCCTGTCCTTCCTGTACAAGTGAGCACGTCCCAACCCAAGTAAAGAATCGACTGTCAGAGCAGCTTATGTCAAGGTGTTGGTGCTGCTGTATGGGAGGAGAGCAGGGAGGCTGGCTGAACCACGGTGCCACTGTCATGTTAGCCTGATAATTTTGAAACCTGTTGTCAGGATGTGGGTTGCTGACTACTGCCTGTATCAGCCACCTGAAACAGGTTTCAGCCTCCCAGGCAGTAGTTCCTGGTAGGCTCCCCAGAATGTCCTGTTTGTAGCCCTGAGATCACACATTGCTCCTTGTCAAGTCCTCTCTCCTGCTCATCATGTGTCCCACCAGGACTCATCGCTCTGGGTCCTGGCAGCCACCTCCTGCCTGCGCACTGCTCTTGTTCTTGGCTCGGGTGTCTCGGTCCTTACCCGCTGGCAGTGAGGAGGACAGTGCTGCAAGACAGCTACCATGTTTTTCTTTTCTCTGCATAGACAGTGCAGGTACCTGTCTACTCAGAGCAGGAGTACCAGATGTATCTCCATGACGATGCGTGGACCAAAGCTGAGACAGACCACCTCTTTGACCTGGCTCGGCGTTTTGATTTGCGCTTTGTGGTGATTCACGACCGCTATGATCACCAGCAGTTCAAGGTGAGTCCTGGGGGCCGAGGCGCTGCTAGCAACCTGCTGCTGCGGCACGTGCAGGGCTTGCTACACTGCAAAGACCAAATTACCCTTTATATCAACTTAATTAGGGGAAAATAATGAATTATTGGCAGCAGGGACTATTGAATTTCCAGCACAGGGCATTTCTGCTTGCTTTGTTTGTAATTAAATCCACTGTGACTTGTGCTCATTCCCTGTTGTGTTTTATTAGAAAGTTAGAAGGTTTGCCCCTGCCAGGAGAACAACTCACTGTTCCTTGAAGGTTAGGCAGCTGGGGAGTTTGTTTAGCTGTGCAGGATAGGTGTCCTGGGTTCCAGTCTAGGCCCTGGGAGAAGGATCTGATAACAGTCCCTAGGGATTGGGCTTTTTCCCTGGTGCTGCTCCTGACTTGTGGTCTAATCTGGTGTAGGTTTTTGTCATCTCTGCTGTGAAGCAGGGACCATCACTGGTCTGAAGATGCAACCCTGGTGTCATGATCATAAATCACCTGTAACTGCTGGTTCCATGCCTCCTGGTGACATGGGGGAATGGTGTGACTCCTACAGAACAGCTCCAAATGCTGGAGCTTTTTGTTGCCCTCTGAAATGCTCACGTAAACAGCCTCTAGCAAAGTGAAATGACAAGAGTCTGCCCAGCTGGGCAAGGGAACACAGCTTGGACTCTATGTAATGATGGGCAATGAGTTGTGGCTGATACTGGCCATTGTCCAGAGCAGCTCAGGGGAGGCCTCCTGTGCGTTTGTCACAGTTTCCTGTTCACAGGTTTTCTCCTCTTGAGACAACTCTCCTTGCACCCTTTTATCTGGGAGTGCTTCAGTGCTGTATTGTCTCTAGCCCTCGGCTGTACTGTTGGACCCTGTGGTGGGTCTTTTATAAAGCAGTAGCTGTGAACCCCTAGCAGTTAATTAACACAGTTCACTAAGAAACTCCCCCTTCCCTGTGGTCCCACTGGGGCTGGCAAGGCTCCCTGCTGATCTTCTTCCCAGGCACTCTGTCTTATAACCTACCTGACATCCTTCAGCTAGTGGTTCTTAGCTGGCTACTGCACAAGGTTTTGCTTGGTTCTTCCATAATGTTGTCCTCTTGTGATGTCTTTCACAGAAGAGATCAGTGGAGGACCTGAAGGAACGATATTATCATATCTGTGCCAAGCTGGCTAATATTCGTGCAGCTCCAGGCACAGACCTGAAAATCCCAGTCTTCGATGCTGGCCATGAGAGGCGAAGGAAGGAACAACTGGAAAGGCTGTACAATAGGACACCAGAGCAGGTAATTTTGGGAAGAGAGTATCACTGCTCCCAAAAATTTATGTTAAGTTGAATCAGTAGGTGGATGAAATAGGGCAGAGGGCGGGAAAGGAAAATAAAGACTGGACAAGAAAAGAGCAACATCTAAGTACTGCTTTTGTTATTGAGTTCCTGTCATTTTAAGGGATGCATAAGGACAGTAACTGAGAAATCTGACTATACAGGAGAGAGAGGGCTAGGTGAGCAGAGTTATGGTCTCTAGTAACTGCCAACGCCTTCTCTGTGATGCTGTACCAGTCCTCTGAATAGAAACAAATTCTCAGATCAATATCCTTATGAGTCCCATGGGGAGAGAATTATTTCCTTGAGAGTAAAAATCTTGCCAGAACACATCAAAGACTGTAAATCTACATGTTTAGTTCTCCTCTTTGTTGAAGCTGTGTAATGGTTCCAGGATTTAGAGGTTAAGGAACTGTGTGTCCCCCAAAGGCTGGGGGAGAGCATCCTTTTCTGTTAGTAGTTACCTCTAATGCCAAGTTCATACATGCAATGACTCTGCTTTGTCCTTCCCACGTTGACAGGTGTGCTGATACTAGGCATAGCTGCTCTAGGTTCTACATGCGATGTCTGGGGAGTGGAGCCAGCTTTTCACAACACTGCATTTGCAACTGCAGTGTATTTGGGCTTTTTTATGCTTCTGTCTGTGCTCTTGGTCTCTGTCTGGAGGTAGGATTAATCACTTATGGATGCTGCTGAAGGGTGATCATGGATGATGTGCCAGTTTGTAAACTGGCATTGCCATGGATACAGGGTAAGGCTATGGAGCATAATGTGCTCTGCAAATCCAAGATATGAGGCAGAGGAACTTGAAGTCATTCCCAGGCTGGCCCAGAGCAGAGCTGTTATCGGTAGATGGCCCCCTTGCCTTGCTTGGCCTCCTCTGCTGCTCTGATTGCCTTTACGTGCTCTGGTCTGCAGGTGGCAGAAGAAGAATACCTCATCCAGGAGCTCCGCAAAATCGAAACCAGGAAGAAAGAGAGAGAAAAGAGAACCCAAGACCTGCAGAAGCTCATCACAGCTGCTGACACCACCACTGAGCAGAGACGTGCTGAGCGCAAGGCTCCCAAGAAGAAGCTGCCACAGAAGAAGGAGACAGAGAAACCTGTAAACGTTTCTCTTTCTTTCTTTTTTTTCCCCCCTCCTCTGCTTATGCTTTGTCTGGGTAATGTATTTCCTTCAGCAATCCTACTGAGATCAGGCCCTCAGCTCTTCTGGGGAAGTAGCTGCTGGCTACTTTCTGACAGATGTTTTTTTGATTATGTCTTTTGGAAGGCAGATTGGTCTCAGGCAGCCATTGTCAGAGTCCTCTGGTGTGCTCTCTATCTCTCCCCCATTTGAAAAATGCTGGTTTAAATCCTGTTTCCCTTTCCCTCCCTGAGAAATGGGATTAAATGATGCCAGCCATTCATGCCTCATGGCAGGGAGACGCATCTGTCTCCCTGCTTCTCCCAAGTGTATTCTGGTACTGCTGTGCAGGGTTGTACCACCGACCTGTTGTCTTTCACCTGCCTTGTTTTTCTAGTCCAGGTTTCCCTTTCCTTCCCCACTCCTGGGTCTCAGCAGCATCTCCCTAAGCTCGGTACATGCCCCTCCACTGATCCTCAGCCATGATCAGAGCAGCCCTGCTGGGGGACTCTTGTATTCTGGGAGCTATTGCTTCTTATTTCTCCCTGAGCTGAGCTGAAGTCTGAGGAGCCCAGAACACAGATTTCAATTCACATTTGATGTTACCTCAATTTCCCTTTCTGCAGAGAGGACAGCATGGACTGAACTAAATTCAACCCCTTCAGTAGAAAAGGGCTGTTACAAAAGCTCAGATGTTTCCAGTGGGTCCTTGGGAATTCCTGTCCCTTCACCTTGTGAACAGAGAGCACTTGTGTCATTGTCTTCCAAAAGAGTCTATGCAGGGAGGGGAGAGAAGCAGTGAGTGTTAGACAGTTATTGCTTGATGAAGTCTGCCTAATGGCCAGTACTCTCTTAAAATATTGTTTTGGTTCCCCCTCACCCCTCTGAGTAATGAATATATCACTGGGCACCTTGTGCATTGAATTCCCTTGAGGGTTGATCTGCTAAAGCTCAACAATGGATGGCAAATCTCCCTCTAAAGAAAGCAGCTTGTTGGTGATAGTGAAAAAAGGGTGGTGATGGAGAATGGGACTGGAAGGATGCTGAGAGAGTCTAGCCCTAAATATTGCCTCTTGCTTGGTGCCTGTCTGCAGGCATATAGTGAATAGGCACGCCAGGGTGGGCAGAGAAGCAGTTTCTGTTGTTGCACTAGCATCATTTCAACCATGACAGAGTCCATTAGGAGTCAATTACCAACTATAGCCAGGAAATGTTAAGAAAAAAATTGCATTTTAACTAAGAATTTGAATCGGGAGCTGCATCAGCATCATTTCAACAAAGGAAAATCATTTACCAAAGAGTCAATTGAGGTTGAAGCGTTTACAGCATGTACAGGCACGCGAGGCAAAGGAACCCATTTAATTGCTTCTGCGCCGAGTGCAGTCGGAGTTGTCTTGGCTAAGCCAGCGATGCTGATTTACCCTCGCTGCTTGTGTCGGTGTTCAGCACCAGGCTGGGGCAGAGTTCGGGGAGCATGATTGCCAGCCTTCATCCAGAGGAAGCAGAGAGGATTGGTTTTTGATTGCAGCCTTCTTTGACTCTAATAATCCAAGCAGGGAGGCTACATCCTACCAAAGATCAAAGTGATCCCTACAAGTTCATGAGCCCTGTTAGTGGTTAGAGAATGCTTTTTTCCACCATGGTCATGTTTAGAAACCTCTTCCTGGGGGTTTTGTTTATTGGGCTGACCACAGATAGCTGAAAACAATCCTAATGTCTGGCCACGCAGCGTGGTTTGCAAGGTGCTGCCTGAAGACCAAGACATGGAGATAGCTGACAGATATGTGAGAGCAGGGAACTTGAGGAACTGAGTCAATGTCCTTCAGCATCTCTTATGATCTTGGGGCAGCCTTGGTTGTCTCAGCGCTGTCTGGAACGAACAAAGAGTAAGCTGCAGAGCTTCTGCAGAGAAATGTGGGAGCAGCAAGGTGAACACCATCTCCAAAGAAATTGGGAGATTTGAGGTGACTCTTCCTTTTGGAAAAGTGTGATAGAGCATGCATTGTGCAGATTGTGGCTATTCTTAGCTTGAATCATGAATATTGCTGACCCATTCAGGGGACCCCACACCATCCAGTGCACAGGGCCCTGCAGATAGCCTGGTTTAATAATTTAAAAGTTTGTTCACCTTGTGCTTTGCTCAGCAGCAGCACAGATTTTTTTAAAGGGATTGAATTTATTTTTTTCCATTTTGTTGAAATGCAGCTAAATGCTCTACTGTCTCGCAGCAGCTCTAGAAGTTTGCTGCCTTGTGTTGCTATGCTTAATATGTGAAGTGGGGAAGAAAGAAAACTGTCTAACGAGTGGACAAATGGCAAAATGTGTGTAAACAGCAGGCCTCCCTGGAGGGGTGCAGTCCTTACATCCTCATTAGTGGGCTCATGTCTGTGCAGATCAGAGGTTTGAGTGCAAGCCCTCTAAGGAATGAACTGAGAAACCTGTCCTGGGCTGTTTTGATCAGTGAAATGGGCCTAAATTAAATAAGGACGTTATTGTGCAAATATGTGTGTGTTAGTATAAGGAGTACCATTTAGGGTTAGGGTTTATGCTTGTGTGGATGGGTGTAAGGCTCTCTGTAGAGCAGTACATTTAACCCATCCAAACAAAAATGCTTGAGCTCTCCAAAGGTACCTTGAATTGGAGCATTTTTCTCAGTGAGTTGCTTGGGATTTTCCCCCTGAATCCCATTGCTTGGGATTTTCCTCTTGCCTCAGCTCTGACATGTGACCATGGCAGGTGGTTCTCTGTCACAGGAAACAGTATTTCCCCTTCAGATAGTCTCTATATGAAATCCTGTGTTTGTGTTTCCTCCATCCACACATCCTGTTTCGATCTCTTCCAGGCTGTTCCTGAGACTGCTGGCATCAAGTTTCCTGACTTCAAATCTGCAGGTGTCACGCTGCGAAGCCAGAGGGTAGGCTGTTGTCCTGGTCCCTTGGGACCTCTGTTAATGTCTTTCAGTCTGCCTGTCTGTCTCCTCGTCTGTTCTCCTTTTATAGCTAAAGAAAGTCAAGTTCTTGCCTCTAAAATAAGAAAGGAATTCCATAAATGTGGAGACTCAGAAACCTGGAATGCTAGCTCTGTGAAAGCCAGCTCATTGCCTTGCAGGGGCACCTGAGCTTGCTGGTGTTTTTTACTGGTGTGCCCACTGTGCAGTGAGACACATGTGACAGACCCAAAGGGAGCTGTCTAGTCCGAACAGAGCTCGCAGCCAAACGTCGCAGGCCTCAGAGCACGTGTGTTAACAGATGAGAGGTGCTTTAAGAACTGGGTGTTCAGGTTGTATCTTGGAAAAAAAACAGAGATGCAGAAATGCATACAATTTTTAACTTCCCTATTTCCATTATCTTCAGAAAATATTTTGGGGAAAAGCCCCTTTGATCATTCTGTTACACACATATCCCTGAGAAAAGAACTTTCTTGCTGCTTATCATCAAGAGTTGACGCCTGTCTCTTAGTGACAGGTTTTGGGATGCTGAGTAAGTTAAACCTGTCTGGCTGACTGAACATTTTCAAAGTGGTTTTGATAACAGAATCCTGTTTGCCCAGTACAAGTGTGGTTTGGTTTTTTGTTTGTTTGTTTTTCTGTTTTTTTTTTTTCTTTTTTTTTTTCCTTAGCCAAATAAAATAATCCTTAGTTGCTTTATTGTAGCAAAGGTGGAGAAGTAGGTTCCTTGCCCAGCACTCTCACTTGGCGTAGTAATATTCTAGGTCACTTTTAAAGACTGCTTTATGGGATATTCTTTTGATGTCAGAATAGTTTCAGATCTTGCTGGGAACACCCTAGGGCTGTTAATAGAAATGTGTTTGGGATCATGCTGCTTCAATGTATGGGTCCATGCGCACATTAGAGGCGGTATGCCTCAGCAACGTCATTGCTGGGGGACTCCTTTAGTGTACAAGTGCCACCATCTGCAGGCTACCTGTTTGATTGAGGGGCTACAGCCTTGAGAAAGTCACAGGCAAGTGACAGGCAAGACTGCAGTGCATGTGTTGAGATTTATGGAGATGTGGCAGATGTGTTCTCCAGCATTAAGATAAATAGAGTAATTTATGGAGATTGATTTAGATTTTGAAAACTAATAAGTGATGGTTGATCTTTTCTATTTTTTACCCTCCCTGGAAGAGAAGCTGAGCAATAACCTGTCAGTGATGGAACCATCTGGCAAAGCCAGCAGCCTTTTCGTGTGCCAAACAGGCAATTCAAATCACAGCCTTTGTGAAAATGGGTGCTACGTGCTTCTCCCTCTTCTCTTTAATGCTCACAAAATGTGGTGATAAGCTGAGGCATGGCAGTCTGATTCAGCAACTTTCAGCCTGCAGTATCCATGCTCCTGGGATGACCTAGAACAACTTCCTATGCTCTGCCTGAAATTTTTTAGGAGATAAATGCTGTTATTAGAAGTACCAGTGGTTTTCAAATTGAAAAAGATTGCAAATCACTGATCTAGGTTTAAAAAACAACACTTTGTTGCTTGGAAATGTGAAACCTACTTCCAACCCAGCAAAATGAATTAACTTATGGCTTTTATGCAGTCACCTGGCTTCCTTATTCAAGTCTTCCCTGTTTTTAAAATGGGAGCTAATAGACTCACTTGCTTCACATGTGGGTGATGGGGAGAATTAATTACATGAGGTCAGTACGGGCCTTTTGAACAGGTAAGAGCTGCTGAAGTGCTAAGTGATATAGAGCTGACAATGTAGGCTAATCCAAATTATTCTGCTTGTGGGATTCATGTGGCAAACCCTCTGCACGCCGGTGGTGTGGAATTGATAAGGATGGGAGCTGACTAGGACTTTAAGTGAGGAGTTGGTATGCTGTGCTGGAGGCTTCTACTCTGTCAACATCCAGTGTAAGATGTTTTGCCCTGAGTGCGTTGGAAAATGATTCCTGAAGGCTTGTGACTTCCTGCAGTAAGTTCTAGTGCCTGAGGACCTAAAGGGTTCCTCATGTGACGGCTTCTGTTGTCCTCTTTTATTTTGTACCTTACCACTGTGCTTTACACCTTTGTAGTTAGGCGAAGTTGGATTTTGCACTGAGATCAGGAACTCAACCTCTGTCATGTGTGAAAAATGTACCATATCATCCCCAGGATAATAGCACTTACTCTTTGATTGGAGATTTATTTTTTTCTGAGGATTTACAATTAGTCTGAAAACTTGAGTTAAATTTAATTTATAGAAACGAGTCCTTGACAAAAAAGTTAGCAATCTGTATTCAACTTAATTTATTGCCAGTAGCTTTTATGACAATAGCTCTGTTTTTTTGAATTCCTCCTGTTGTTAAAACTTACGAAATCTTATGCACAGGCTGCATTTGAAGACCTTTTCCCCCACCCCCGCCTAGGATTAATGGTCACTTACGGCCATTATTCTTCATAACTGAAAGTTTGTCCTTCAGCAGACACTGAAGAGTAATCTTTTCCAGTGAGTTCAACAAGCTGCCTTCTATCAGAATGGTTTCAGTATCCCATTGTTCTCCATGGGGCTGTGCCCACAGGCAAAGAAGGCCACAGCCCCTGTGCCCTTGCTCTGCGTGGGATCTCCCCTCTGTCTCCTGACAGCACAAACTGCAAGTTTCTCTGAGGCAGTAGGAAGCTGGGCGTTATGAAAAGCTTCATCTTAATTCAAGGCAGTGTATTGCTTTGGTGCCACTGAGAACAGGAGGCAGTAGCAGATGTTTTGGAAGGGGGTAAGCCTTTCATGGCTGTCTTGAAAAGGAATTTTAGACCTTTGCCTTTGCTTTTAGTAAAACAGTTATGAAAATAACACCAGAAATTTATTATTAATCCTAAGTGTTACTTCTGGAAGACTTCCTGTTATACCAGATCTGCTCAGCTAGGAGGGCAGACAGCCAAAGAGCCACAGGAAATGAGAGATGGGTAGGGAATTTGTATGGAGAAAGGAGAGGAAGATAAAGGGAAAGCTTTGCTGAGGATCTGCCTGAAGGAAAGGAAAATGAGAGCTGTTGAACTTGAATCTTTTCCAGGACCCAGACAAGCCAACAATAACTGCACATTTGTGATCTAGGCATTGTGTTGCTTCTGTAGGGCAGAGCTGAGTTTGTTTGGAAATCGCTGCAGCGTTTCTGTACCATGTCATGTTGCTTAATCTTTTAATTTTAACCTTTGTCTTTGACTTTATTGTGTTCAGAGCACTTGACTTTGGCATACCTAACATCTCTTCAGTGTGTTTTAAGTTGCTCATCTTCTCTCTCAGCCTTATCTGTAGTTCTAAATTATGATTTTGTTAAT
Organism: Caprimulgus europaeus; assembly: GCA_907165065.1. Next base: position 11,751,312 of record OU015534.1, on the reverse strand, counting down.
GCTATTGAATTCCTGCAGCAGTGCTTTTAAGAAGGAAGGTAATGGACAGAAAAGGATGATGTTTGTCCCCACTCCTGCATGTTGAGGTGTAAGTCTATGTTCTTGCTCTGTTATCATGGGTTTGGAAACAAAGGAACCGAAAGAGAATCGATTGAGTGATGTCTCATCAGGAAACAAAAAAAACTATAGGATGAAAAGGAGTTTGTAGAGATCTCAGTTCGCAGAAAGGACTGAGGGATGCTCCAGCTTAGTCATTCAAACCCGGGCACCTCCCCTCAGAAAAGCCTTCCAGCCAGCAGCCTGACTCCATCTGCTAACTGGGATCTTGTAGACAATTTGCCAGTCGGACCAATTAAAAAAGAAATAGAGGAAGGAAAATTACAAGTACAGCTTTAGTACCCATTGATTCCAATATTCACAGTCGCCAGCTTTTAAATATTTACTAGGCTGCTGAGCATGTTTTTAGCACTGATTAATGAGTAAGAATTTACTGTGGTTGTGGGGGAATGCGTGAGTGTGAGTTCACTTCCATTTTTTTTTAACTTGGAGTGGGAACTGAGTGCTCTCTACAGCTCCAAGGTGAATGATAGTTCTAGAGGAAGATGGGGTTGTATGTATGTGTTCATGTTTATTCTCCATATTTGATCTGACCCACAATTAAATGGCCAAGCACGCTGCCTGTTTACTCTGCATCAGAGGCTGTTGGCTCTGTTCCTTCCCTGTCATTAATGCAAACCCAGATCTCATCAGCTGTGAACATGTGAAACATCTGTCTGCTCTCCTGTGATCAATACTCTACCTTCAGAGGTTCAGCTTTGAAAGCAGTCCCATAAAATATCAGTTATTTTTATTTGAATTTGATAAATTTAATTACTTGGAGCAATTAATAATTTATTTGTTTTGTATTGATTGCACTCCAAGGCATCCTGGCATCAGTCTGTTGGAGATCAGCACACCCTTATTAGGTAGGAAAGTTTATGTTTCCAGATCTGAACATCCCATGGATTACTTAGCTGAGATGTGCTTGTTGCTTCTGCTAGCAATTTTTCATTAGTGAAGTTGTATGTTTTGCACTCTGCAAGAGAGTGAATGAGAGTAATTTCCATGGGGAGCCTGACAGAGATGTGGGAGGAAAGTGGTAGTCTCATTTCTGTGAATAAAAGTTATGAACAAATGATGCAGGCTGGATCGACTTCAAGTTGCGGCGTTGCCATCTATTTGTTGTATTACATGCCCTTTAATTAGGGCCAGGAGAGCGCTAGTGCGTTTCCTAATCAAACTCCTGCCTGCAGAGAACGAAATAAGATGAAAATATTGGAGTATTTATTTTTAAAGAGAACAGCAAAGGATACAAAATCTTGAATGAACCGGAGGAGGTAAATCCAACACTTCTCTTCCTCCAGTCTCATTCTTAGCTAAACTGAAAGGCAGTTGATGTTAAATTGCTGAAAGAAAATGCATCCGTTGTTACCTTTTTGTGGAGCTCTTTGGTGTGGGAGAGCATCTGGACCAAAACCTGAGTAGGCTCTCGGGTATAAAGAGAGCGCCCTGGGTTCAGTAATGGGGTCTTTTAAAATAAGTTGTAGTTCTGGAAAGGACACTCTGTGTTGCTGGTGCTGTTGAATGGTCGGATACCAAACAGTGTCTGTGCAGAACGAGGCCTTGGGGACCTTTGCCAGTACTGGACTGATTTGAGGAGCTTTTACTGCCTTTATGTGTCCGTAGTGATGCAGTCTTAGGTGTCTTTCATCAGGTAATCTGATTGTATGCAGCTTGTGCAGAGCACCATGTACATCACGTTTTTCTTTCAGTAGGGTAACCAGTACAGTGATCGGAGTGTAATTAGTCACTGTGTTCTCTTGTATGTGTGTAGGTGTAAATTCAGTTAGATTATTCAAGAGAAAGATAACATCAATTCAAGACTAGATGCGTGTTTTGCTGCAGTTTCTTGGATTTGTGTCTGATCTGGCAGTTTACATAATGTTCGTGTCCTGTGTGAAGCTGTCCTTGGAGTTCCCCCTCCTGTGTCCTTAGGGCCCTCCCTGCGACCACAGCACGCTCCTGTGCTCTTGATTTGTTTCAGTCAGATGCAGCTCAGAGGCTGCAGCCGTTTCTGTTTCCTGCAGCCACCTCTGTGGCTCTCAGCTTGGCTTCCACACCTGTAGTGAGAGGCAGGGGTACGACTATCTGGGAATCTGCAGATCTCCTGAAGCAACACTGTAGTGTCATACTGGTAATGTGCTTTTAACATAAAACACCCTCCAGTAAAAATGTCTTGCGCAGTTCTTTCTTCTGCTCCATGTGTTTTACTATTTTTCCCTGCACAGGCGCCTCCTGTAGTCCTTTTGCGTTTGTTTTATGTATTTGCACTATATTTAAAGTAAAATATATTTAAGGGCAAGGAAACTCAGGATTGCTAAGTGACAGATAGTACTTTGCTTGCCAGAAGATTACTTTCTTTTAAATGGCAGGCAGTTCTGGCAAGGTGTGAATTCTTTTTGTCTTCTCAGGTGTCTTGTTCCTTGTCACAACCTGTGTGTCAGACTGGGAGAGAGCTGACTCTTTCCAGGTTATCAGCCATCGTTTGTGTGGACTCCAAGTCATTCTCATTTTAGGCCACTTGTGCAGGGTCAAAGCAATCTGTACCCCCTTCCTAGGGAAGAAAGGGTGGGAGAGTATAAAAACATTGTTACCTGCACTGGTGAAGAACCCATCATGCTGAGACATTGATGCTCTAGGACCTTTGATTTCTTTAAGAAGCATGTCTTAGCTTTACCCCTTGAATCAGTGCTACGGAGACATTAATGTTTATAGGATCAGTGAGCTGCTGCTTTGCCATATGCCCAAGTGTGTTTTGCTTCTCTGTGGTCTGTTGGCCTCCCTCATCCTTGACAAAGCTTTCAGTAGGTGTATTTCTCTAACAAGTAAAACTGGTTTAATTTACTAGGAGGATTTCAGGTACAGAATTTATATTTTTGCACAATTGATTTGGGAATTGGAGGCATATGTCTAACTTCAGTCCAAAAAACCCCTGAAATAACCATTTACATAAGTTAATATAGAAATATTTTCTTAAAAGATTGGTTTGTTTAGCATTAAGCCTCATTGGTGGAGCAAGTGGATGGTCATTTGCCATCCCAAAGTGATGGCCATGTGTTTAATGTGTTAGATAGCATGGTAGAGATGGCATAGCAGTGTGACTATTTTTATCTGTCCTAAACCTTAGTCTGGCAGATCAGCAGGCACTGGTGCAAGACATGAATGGGGTCTGTGGCCATAGGCTGGGGAAGGGGGAAGCACGTATGTTCGTTGAGGTAGAGAATACCTGTGCAATTTCAAACTTTTCTAACTTTTGCATATATCCATTGCAATTACCCATCCACCTTTCATGGTAGCACGTCAGTTCTGAGCAGTTAAGCGCTTAAAATTAGCAGAAATGTGCACGTTCATATCTGAAATTGAATTTCTCTGTTGGGGTTTTTCTCGGAGCTCTAAGGCTAAAGTACTTAATATGGTTGTTTCTTTCCTTGAGTCTTAAAACAGTGCAGAAGTGGAAGCTCTCTGTTCCTGCAGAGTAGAGCCATGCAGCCAGGGAAAGGTTGACCTTCTTTCCTCATCTTAAGCCAGAAAATGCAAAAAAAAGTTATTCATCTGAAACTTTAGCACTCCTTCCCGGAAACCCACTAAGCAGTTCAGTACTGTAAAGACAGCCATGAAGAAAATGCCTAATGAGAAAGTTTTCTTGCTGCTGCAATCCACAAAGAAGGTGGTTTTCAATGTCAGTGAGATGTATTATAATGCTGAACAACAGTACTGGTGCTGGTGCATAAAACCACAGTTTATAGCTCTACAGACACAGGTCACATGTGTGGAGTTTTTAGGGTTAACGGTTTTAGGACAGTCATATTGTTTAGGGTTGGGGAACTTTAAGGAAAAGACTGTCTCAAAATTGAATTAAAATGAAGTGTAGCATCAGGGAGGGCACATGTGAAATATTAAAATAAGCACTGATTAATTTTAAAAACTTTATATTTTGGTGAGAGATCAAACAAAAGTTTTCAGCACAAAAGTGGGATTTTTTTGTGAGCACCAGAAATAGAGCATTTATGAAGAAAATGTTAGTTTGAATGCAGGACATTTAAGATGACCACATAGATACAATCACACGTGTCAGCCTACCTGAATCTGTCTGTAGACCCTGCAGACCTTTCCCATTCCTAGTGCAGATCCCCGTGGCGATCTCTACCTGCCAGGTGGTGATGCTGTAAGACACGACAGGGGACTGTGTTGCAAGCTCTGCTATTACTTAGACTTCCTTACTCTACTAAAATATACTCAAATACCTTTACAACTCTGCTTAAAATTATTGGCATAAATCATGAAAACTGAATGGCACACAAAAATGAATGAACCAAGTCTGTTTGGGGAGGCTTCATCTTCAGTTATTTCTTATCGTGTTTGTTCAGTTAATGAATTTTGCCAATTAGCAATTAATTTGCTGTAGTTCTCCTAGTCATTAGTGTGAATTAGCAAGGTTTTGTTGGCAGAATGTCTTGAACATTAAATAAAAATCCTGTATCATTCAAAACCTCAAGGGTACTGTGTAGTGAGATCCTGGAAATGGTGCTGCTTGGAGCCACCCCCAGTCACTAAACCCCTGCCATGAAATGCTCTGTTCATCTCTTTAAGGCTGTTCAACGGTTCAGTTCCTCAGCAGTGCCCTCCTCCTTCGGGGCAGAGCAGGTCAGTACCAGTGTACTCCGTGCTCTCTGGCCAAGCGCCTGCCAGCAGAGGCTGTGTGTCCCAGGATCAGGCAAGGCTCCTCTCTGCATAGGTATGCTCTGGTACTGTGGCTTCCTGATGTTGATTCACACAATTTTCTGTAGCTCTTTATTTATTTTTCTCTTGGTACACACAGTTCATGTGTTTAATGCAGGTTGTTTATAGCAAGGACAAAGGATTGCAGTCCTTAAATCAAAAGCGGCGTTGGTGTAATTATAAGCGCAGGCTAGTGTTGCAAAGAGGGCTGTAGGGAGAGGCTGTCAAAGGAGAAGAGCATCCAAAATATAGTAACCTCAAAAATCCCAGCTAATCAGTTTTCTGACTGGAGCAATCTGTTTCCCAGCTATTATTATATGGGGACTTTCAAGATAATAAATAACAATAATAGTCTCGTATAGGGAAGGAAAGAAAAGGGCAAATGCCATTCACCTCAGAAGCTGTGGTTGCTCACTGGAGTTCTCCGAGGAACATAATTTTCCTCAGCCTCGGTGGAGGACTCGATCCATGACAACACCAAGAACATCCCAGGAGCTGTGGTGTAAGCAACGAGATTGCCCTGAGTGTTGTTTTCATTAGCGCGGAGGTGTGGCCTGCAGGAACCACATATCCCAGCACACACATCTTGGGCCAGACGGCTGTTCTCTGGGCTACAGGCTGTGATCCCTGTGGGCTGCCTCACTGCTCAGGAGTGAGGATGGGTGATACACCACTTCCAGCACTCTGGTGCATCTCTGGACATCTACTTAAAAGACCAAAACAAAGAAGGACTTGCTGAAGTAAGTTTGGGCTTACCAGAGCTGCACAGGGCACGAAGCCTTCTCTCCTGCAACAAGGCGGCCCAGCTAACGGACCTTGGCTAACAGATTATCAGCAGCATTTGAGTAATAGACTGCTCATTTAGTTTTAATACATTTTGCATAGAGAGCAATCAGCCTTCATCAGTCTTAGAGATGAATTGGCTTAGCCAGCTAAATTCTAAAGATATTAGTCCGACAGCAGCCACATAAATCATAACATTTTCTTAATGATGGTAAAATTAAAATATACTCTTGCTTTGAGAAACCAATGAAGCCTTCCTGTTTGCGGGCCAGATCCTCCTGCCTGAATTAAAAGGAAACTTAATTGATGTGTTTTTAAACTAAACTCCCAGCCCCACTCCTCCTGAGCATCTCTAATGTTCCTTTCTTTGAAGTTAAATTAATTTGCCCTGCCTTTCTCTGCTCCATCCTCTAATCTTCAGGAGTAGCAATGAAGACCTTGGCTTGGTATTCATTGACCAGACTCCTGTGGGACATGAGCAGAACACACACATTACAGTTGAAGGCTTTGCCAGCTTAATCATTTGAGTTACCAATAGTTCCTTGAGCCAGTGGAAGCCTCCCAGGAGAAAAGCTTGTGCTCTTCCTCTAACCAAGAAACCAAGACCTCCCGCCTGTCTGCCTAGCCTAGCCAAGCATGAACTTTTCCTGTCTCTTGTCTTTTGTTCCTGAAGTCCAGCATGATTTTGCCAGCTGCTGTTTGACAGGAGGGAACCCTGCCTTTAGCTAGAAAGACCATGATGTTGATGTTAGGGCAGGAGTGAAGACAGACTCTCAGGGCTCTGATGATCACATAAGTATTCAGTGAGGAGATGCTGGGCTCTGTTAACCCTTTGTGTCCTAGAAGTTAAGGATAGCACAGCCTGACCAGGTCGGCCCATACACTGAGGCAGAGCTGGGTGCATTGTCCATCTTAAAGTGTTCTGTGTGATTCCTCTTGGGGCAGAACAGTTCTCTGGACCAAGGCCTCTTGCTCTCAGGAATGTCTTCTTGATGCTCCAGGCTAACTGTTCTGTCTCCTGCTAAGCTGTGCTAAGTGACCTTTCCTTCCTTGGCATCCCACTGCTAGCTGCAGCATGGCACCTGCCAAATAGCCAGAACCAACTCCTGTCCCAGTGCTTCACACTGCCTTGTCCTAGGGCTCTCCCCAGCCCTGCTGCTTTTCAGCAGAGCCTGTGCAGGTAGTCTGTGCTACAGAGCTCCTGGGAAAGCCTACTTTAGTAAGGTTCTGCTCAAGTTGAGACTCTGAACCAAAGACTTGACTGAAATCCAAATACCTGATACCTTTGGCAGCCTTTCCTCTGCTGAAACAATCATTTTCTGGTCAAGTGTAAAGATTCAGTCTCTGAAGTATGAAATTCACTGCTATGTAGAAACCCCAGCTCTCAGCCAAAGACTCTCAGAGTTTAAAAAAGGACAGAGGTGTCCTTTAGACCCTACCAGGGCTGACTTTTTCATGAGAGTGGGTTTTCCTCTTTCCCTAGTGCTCCTTTTGGATCCCCTGGATCAGGTAATATCTAGCAAAAGGACTAGGTGCTTCCTAGCATGTACTGTGAAATGCCTGTACCCCTGGGGCCCCCTGTGGCATCTGCACTGTGGTGTCTTGGCTGAAGTGTGATGGAGAAGGTTCCCAGCAGGTCCTGCATTGGGATTGTGGAGCTCCTGATGGGACATATTCAGCTGTAGCTGAGTTAAAGTTAGTGCTTTCACCATTTGGGTATGTGCATGCAGTGCTTCTGCCTTCAGAGGAGTTGAGAAGTTTCCAGTGGTGTCTCTTACTGTCATTTTGGTGTTGGGACAGTGAAGTGGAAAAAATCTGCCTAATTTGGGAGACTAGCACTGGGCTGTCTGTTTTGGGGAACTTAAACCTGTGGCTTGTGGGAAGTAAGGTGACCGTCAGACCCCTTGGTGAGCTCACCTCAGAGGCCAGTTTTAAGATGAAGAATGGCTCTTCCTTCAGGTCATTCCCAGCCCAGTGTTGCAGTTTCATGGTTGGTTTGGCCAAGGTTGGGGCTACTGGTCAGTAAGTGGTGTGCAGGATGGCTGCAAGATGCTCTTGGCTATCCAGTGGCCTGCTGGGCTGGGATGGTGATCCCAGGTGGAGGTGTGAGCTCACCTTCCCGTGGCTGGATTTGGAGGGACAGCCTACTACTGTGTGCAGCAAGGTGTTTGACACTGCAGTGCTGTGAATCATTTCTTTCCTGGTCTGTCTTCTAGCATTGCTGAGGAAGGAAAGTGCTTTCATTCGTTCTTGGTTATATCCGCAGGGCTTGGAAACATCTTTCTCTCTGCCATATTGTGCCAGCTGCGTTTGTGCTGCTTGTAATCTAATAAATGCTTGGTCTGAGCAGCTAGCACTCCTGCTAGAGCCCAAATGAATGCAGAGGAAGGACCCCGCTAAGTGTATGCATTCTTCTTCTCCTGGCCAGCTCCGATTCCCTTTCATAGCTCACATCTGATGCTTCCTCTCTCACCTAGCCCCTTAGCTCCGATGTAAATGTGTGTTCACACTTCCGCCAGTCAAGTAACTGTGCTCTCTCTGTCTCTCCCCTTTGTTATAAAGCCTGCTCTGTAAATGAATCCCACAGGTCTGGGGCTCAGCAGGTAAAAGGAGAAGTGAGTCTGTTAGCGCATGAGTCTAATCAGGCCGGCTAAAGCGAATAAAGTAGGGCAGCATTGCACATTAGCCGCTGTGTAAATGAGCCCTTTGATGGGCTGGGCACCGCGGGAGAGGGTTTGAAGCCAAGAAGAACTTTTGTTGTTAATGCAGTGACACATGGAAACTGTAAAACAGCGTGTCTTGCACACACACGAGAGAGAAAATAAAAGCCCTCACGACCGGGCTTTTCAATACGTGCCCTCGGACCTAGTCTGAAAACTTTCAGCCCCTGTCTCCCTCTCTTACCACTTGATTTTCCTTTCTTTCCCTTTCTTTTTTTGTTCCCCCTGCACTATAAAAAGAAAAGCTCTCTTGCCTTTTGAACTAGACGGCTGTGAGTGAGGGCTATCTCTGAGCTGTGTGGCTCTGTTACCTTTGTGTTCCAGATGAAACTGCCAAGCTCGGTGGGACAGAAGAAGATTAAAGCCCTGGAGCAGATGCTGATGGAACTCGGAGTAGGTGAGTAAAGGGGGCACGCGAGAGAGAAAGAGACACACAGAGCTAGCTTTTGTTCTCAAGATGGGCTATTTTTTCCCCTAGTAATACAGGCAGTTTCTTGAATAACAGTATGTGAATGGTTTTTAAAATATTTTATGCGTTTAAAAAAAAAGAAAGAGAGAGAAAGAGAGAGAGAGAAAGGGTAAAAGCCAGAACAAGATGCACAGGGGTTTTTTGGGTTTTTTTTTTCCTCCCAGTAGAAAAATGTTTTAAAAGGGCCTTTGTTTCTCTCTTGTTTGGGCCTTTTTAACCATCAAGAGAGGCAGCACAGTATTAGGAAGGCAAATCTCAGCCTTGCCAGGAGAGGTACTTCTAAGTGTGTTAGTGACCACGGCACACACATTGTTCAGGGCTGCCCTGTCTTGCTTTCAAGCTTCGTTTCCTCTTAATTTACTGCTCGTGGTGTCAAGTCCAAAATGCGTCTGGGACTGTTCATCCCCCCTTTATAGGTTGCATGCTGTGTGAAAATCTGGAGCATCTCTGCTGAAAGGAGAGTAAACACACATCCCTCACTCTTGAACTCCAGTGTCTTAGCAGCAGAAAGAAGGGTTCAGTTAATACATACAATACTCACTCGTAGCTAGAGGGGAAGAAGTGCAGCCCACGGCTAGCTGCTGCCCTCCGTGCCGTGGGTACAGTTTGCAGGTACTACAGGTCCCAGCATGCAGTGCCCCTTGATTAGACACCTGATGGTCCCTTTTTCCTCCACTGTGGCTGGGGGGATTTGTGAAAACAGAAAAGAAGAAGAAGAAGAAAAAAAAAAAACCCCACCTCATTAGTGATTTACAAGAGGTTACTGAGTCTGCTCCCAGCACTGGCTTCTGTTAAGTCTTGTTAGTTTTTTGGGCCAACTGGTTTATGACTTGATATGTTGTCTCGGAGACTATGTGCGGTTGTGAAGGCCTCCTGTGGCTGGTGAAAGCTGCTCAGCCAGGGTGGTTTCTCCTTTCTGCTTTAAAACCAAGGGAGTTAGTCTTTCCTGCTAGGGAAGCCTCGGGGAAGGGTGTGAGTGGTTCTTAGAGCTCAGTTTCCACAAGGGTAAGGAGGGGTTCCTGACTCCTCACTCCTGCCTTATGAGGGGGCTTCCTGGTGCTCCAGCCCTGCTGTGCCTTAGAGTGCAGAAACACGCCTGGGCTTTGAGTGGGTGAACACAGTGCTAGCAGGGAAGTGTCATCTGGGCAGCCCTGCGGGCAGGGTCCACTGCTGGACAAATGTGCAGAGCTTCATCCTTTTCTTCTCCAGAACATTCAGATCTTCCTGGCTCTGTGTGTGTGTGATGGGCTGTAGCAGAATGCGTGGTGTGGGGAGGCAATTTGCCAGCCCCTGCTACAAGCAGTTCAGGTCTGCATTAAAACATGTCTGTAACACAGCAGCAGAGCAATTCTCTGCCTCAGTTCTATCCTGGAAGGAGCAACAAGAGAGGCAAAGCAGCTCAGCCTGTCTACCCCCGGTTGGTGAAGGTGTAGGGAATAACATGAGCTCTTCTGTCCTTTGGAGCAGTGTGTGAGGACTTGTTCCCAAGACTGAGCTCCCTTTTTATGACCTGGTGGGTAGCAAGGTTCAGTTATCTGGTCTGATCTGCATCTTCCATCATCATTCATTTGCTGAGTCATGGACTTTGCGGATTCCCCCTTAGTCCTTGGCCAGAGCCAAAGGACAGCCTGGAAATTCAGGTCTCCAACCCTTAGGGATGCTGGTTGCTAATGATCCATGTGATGGGAGTGAGGCTCCTGGCTTATCTTTATGGAAGTGAATGGGCAGCCAGGACCTTTCTAGGGATCTTCCATTGTAGGATTGCAGGTCTGGGTGTTTAACAGAACCCCTTTTTCTCCCTAGATCTCAACCCTATGCCCACAGAGGAGATTGTGCAGATGTTCAACGAACTGCGGAGTGACCTGGTGCTGCTGTATGAGCTGAAGCAAGCCTTTGCCAACTGCGAATATGAGCTGCAGATGTTACGACACCGCTATGAGGCCCTGGCCAAAGCTGGTAGTATCGGCCCCCTCAGTGCAGAAGGCGCCCATCCAGATGGCCAGGCAGGGCTCGGCATCGAGGAGGGCAAGGGAGATACCAAGGACCAGATCATTGATGTAGTAGGAGCACCACTGACCCCCAACTCAGTGAGAAGGAAGGTTGTGGGGGCAGAACAGGGAGCACTCAGGTCTCCGACGCAGATGCCCTGACAAGCGCTGGGGATGCTGCCCTGCTCTCCCTCCGGGCGTGCATGTCCAAGGGAGCACAGCACGCCTGTTCCCCCCCAAGTCCCAGTGCTGCTCTCTGGGCTTGTCTTCTGAGCTGGACAGTGTTCTTGGTGCTATAGGTGGGGTCAGCAGGGCTTTCTACATCCTGCATGCAGGTAGATGGCTTGACGTGGGTGCCACCGTGGACCAAAGCAGCAAGCCTTTGGGGGACGAGAGCTTGCACTAGGGCAGCAACAGTGATGCCGATACAGCTTCAGGCCTGAGGCATTTTCCTTCTAGACACAGCCATAAGGGTTGCTCAGCAGAGGGAAGCGAGTGGGCAAAGCAGTCTTGAGATGAGCCATGGCCTGCCCACATCCCTGCAGTCAAGCAGTAGCCCTGCCTGCAGGAGGCTTGGGAAGGAGAGAGGTGTTTGAAGAGCAAAGGGGTGTTTTTATGCCCTACTTCCAATGCTGAGAAAGGAAAGCCAGGCCTAGGAGTTCTTCCACTGTGCACAGTGGCAATGTCTTGTGCATGTACCTCTGCAGGATGCAAATCACCAGCCTCTCCTCCCTGCCTCCCTGAGGGCAGGCTGCCCAGCCCCTCACCACCGCCTCAGGGCCACGGGTGCGCCCGAGGATCTGCTGAGGCTGCTTTCCCCTCTGCGCAGTGCCCTGGCACAGCTGAGCTCACCTGCCTGATGAAAGCTGCCCGTCTCCACACAGTGGCATCCCCGACGCCTCTAGACATACTGCCCCTGGTAGCAGCACAGACCTTTACTTTCTAAAGTGTGTAATGTATTGCAGGATGTTGAGAACACCTTATCTGTCAACAGCAGAGGCGACACGTTAATCTGGACTTGACTAATGTCCTCTTTGATTGTGACAATATGGAGTCATAAGGAAGCGTTCCACTGAGACAGGTTCATGTTTGCAAAGGAGTCTTCTGAATTTTTTTTTCCCTACTGCATTCCATCTGAAATCTCACCCCTCCCTGCGCTTCCCATTGTCCTGGTTTGCAAACTTTTTGGGCTGATTCATGACACACTTGCTGTCCCTTGAGACTGTGATTGTTGGGAAGGTGGGAGAGGTGGTGGTGGTGGCGGCCATGACTGCAGGAGGAGAGAGCCCACGTGTGTGTTTCTGACCACATTGTTCCTCAGTGCCACCTCCCGGAACTGGAAACAAAGGGGTGGGCCAAGGCAGCACAGAGAGGGTTAAACTGACCTGGTCTCTGACATATTTGAAAGAAATATAATCAAGTTAATTCACTGCAAGGCAAATTCAGTACCTAAAGGGCCCCCATGTTAAATACAGCACTGACCTTTACCGGCTGATTACACAAAGACGACACAATTAGATTAGTCCAAGACAAAAGGTCAAGCACATTCACACTGTGACCATTTTATGCTACCTTTTGAGGGGGGGGAAATTACATCCCAGCTGGAGGGGTATCTTGGAGAGGAGAGGAATGGGGCTGCTGTACCATGTTCTGCCTGGCTCAGGTATGTTTGGAGAGTCAGGCACTTGCCCTGAACCTTTCTTGTGGTGGTGGGAGACACCAGCAGCCTGTGGGCCAGGATCTGCTTTTCCAAGGCTGAGCTGAGGTGAGCAGAGGCTGTGTGTTGGTGATGCTCTCAGGAGCAGCCCCAGTGCCTCTCGCTCAGCGTTATGGCTCACATGGGCCTCTGGCTGATCAGTGGCTGGGGTCAGCTCCGAGAAGGGGGGTGGCTGGGGCAGTTGCTGGCTGTTCAGCTGGTGGGGTGCAGGCATGTGTCCCCACCCTGCACAGTGATAACCCTGAGGTGTCCCAGGCCCTGGTGTGATGGAGGCAGCGGGCCTAGGACACAGTGCTGAGGAAGCAGCCTGGCTCTGCTGCAAGCACAGTGCTTCTCCCCCACCCTGGGGCGCTTGCAGCGGGGGTAGCGATACTGGTAGTGCAGGCAAGCAGCTCTCTGCAGAACAAGCCCAGCAGTGCTTTGTAGTGGACTTTCCCTCCTTTGTCTCCAGCAGCCCTGGCCGTGGGTGCTTGCAAGTGACACCTTGCCCTTCCCCTTGCTGAGGCTGCCTCAGTGGTCCAGCTCTGCCACACCAGCCTTGAACTTCAGCTCTGTGCTTTGCCACTGAGCTGCCGGGGGCCCTTGGGGTAATCATTTAATCTCCCTGCTGCAAATTCCTCTGAATTGGAGAATCCCTTTGTGCTGTCTGGCACTGCATGTCCATGGCACTCCACATGTTGGATTAAACATGGATTAGTTCAGACTCCAAACCAGCTGCTCCCCTGAAGCCAGATTTGTTTCCCTGGAGAGAAGTATCTTGCTCCAGATGTTGAAGGGAGTGAGTGGCAAAGCCAGAACAGGACTAGGAGTTGTGACTCCTGAGCCCTGCCTGCCATGCCTGGATTCCTTTCCAGGAATTGGAACAGAGGGGTAAAGGCACACCAGGGTCTTGAGATACTGGCTGTGGCAAGGGATGGCTGCCACCACCCCCCTGGCCAGCAGTGGGGATAGGGGGACATCTCAGCAAGGTGTTTTAACCCCGGTTAGCAGGGATCTGCCTGTTGTGGCAGTGGGAAGCCTGGCAGTGTTCTGCCCTGCAGCGTCCACTGCATCCCCCCCCCCGCTGGCTGCCTGTCCACGCTCTCCCAGGGGCCGTGGTGCCCATTGCTGACCATTAAAGCCGGGCTGGGATCCCCCCAGTGCTGTCTGCCGCTGACCCCCGTAGGGACTTTACTCGGGGCCTTCAGGAGGTGAAAGGTGAGCCGAACTCGGAACAAATTAGTTCCAAGCAGAAGTTCAGCCAGTTACTCCAGATTGGATCCTTTGATTTCTGCAACTCAGACTCCACTCAGTGATCTGTAATGAGTGACTCTCAGAAATCCTCACATTGCAGCACTTTGTTCCTGAGCTCACAAGTCAGCCCATTAATGGGTAAAGGAAAGGACCTTGAGTCTAAGAAGTCTCGGGTTCAGAGTCAGAATTATTTGACTTTTAAGCTTCCTTTATCTGAACTCCTGCTGACTTCTTGTTTTCTGAGCCTGTTTGAAAGCTAGAAGTTACATTGTTAAGATCAAATATTCTCCCTTTCCAGATGGAGTTACAATATCTGTCTTTTATATATATATTTTTTTTAATATATATAGTGTATATATACCAGGGTGTATATATATTCCTTTTTTTTTTAATCGCTCTTTCCATTAAAAGAAACTAGACTTGTAGGCTCTTGTAAATTATAATGTAAAACATTTTTTTTAACCAGACAGTTCCCAATTTTGCCCAAGGCAACTGGAATAGCTGCGCCACAGAAGGCAATAGGAAGGTGATTAATATGAATTTGTGACATATTTGAAAGATGGGTCTTTTGCCATATAAAGATTATCAAACACATGTGCTCTTCCCCATTAATTCCGCAGTCCTCCCAGGAAAGCCACAAAGCCCAGCTCCTTTGTTTCCAGGGTGGGTTTTTGTTTTTTTAAATGTACCTTTTGGTCCCCTCGATTACCATGTATTTGATTTTTATAGGGCATCTGTTCACGCTGCTGTGTGGGTTCTCTGGCCCTTTTATTTCCCCGTTAATCGGATCCCATGAAGGCAGCCGTGCCAGGGCCTCTGACAAATCCGTGTGTGTGTTGTATTTAACTTTTAGCCGTGCAAATTCCACGCTCTGTTTGCCTGGGGGCCGCCTTCCCGCCGGGGAGGCAGCGGGGCCTCCCACCACGCACACCAGCGCCGGGAGCACACGCCTGCAGGACGGGAAGGGCTGGCTGGTGTCCGGGAGCGGTGTGTCAGGGCTGCCTTGTCCGTCCCCTGGGTGCTTGCTGGCCGGGGCAGTGGCTCTGCGGGCCCTTGGGGACGGGGTGGCTGCAGGGCTGGGCACAGCAGGAACCCATAGGGTCTGTGCAGCACTCAGCGCAGAGTCTCGCCGCGATGCAGCGGTATGGCTCAGGTGGTGTTCCCCGTTTGGTGCAGATGTCCCCTTCCTTCCTATGGCTGGATTCAGCCCTGAAACCTTGTCTGGGAAGGGTGAGGCTCACCAGAGCCCACTGGTCTCACTCAGGTGTATCATTGCACACTGAGCAGAAAAGAGGTGGTTTCTTTGAGGAGCGGTGGTTCTGCCTCTGCTTTGCTCCTGGGCTACTTCCCAGCATGTCTGGATGGCAGAGAAGCACTTCCAGGCTCTGCCCTGTCCTGCACTGAGCATCCTCAGCCCAGCTGGGGATAGTGCAGAGCTGCTCTGCCCCTCTCTCAAGGCCCTGCTCCTGAGGGCTTGTTCCATGCCAGGTTGCTTGGTCAGGGCTCTTGGGGCTGCTGGGGTGTTCTCCTGCTCACTCTCAGACCCTGCACTACAAAGATCGTCCCAAAGCCCTGCCTGTGTCAGGGAGCTGGCATCCCCTGCTTTGTCCCTCCCATCATGCAAGGACCTAGCTTCCCCTTCAGCTGGGCAGATGGTGGTGTGGTCCACTGGGCACTGCTGGGTGTGATGCTGGATGCCAGCTCTGGGACAGGCTCTGGGACATGCAGGTGTGTTTTCCGTGGGACCCGCGTGCTCCCACACACTGACTGTGGCTTTTCTTTTGTTTCCCATCTCCCTCTTGGAGCAGAGAAGGTGAAGAAGCCGTGAGGCCCCTGCGCTGGGTGAGGAGGAGGTGCAGAGCCATGTGCAGGGTTGGTGCCATCCTGTCCTGGAGACTCCAGGGACAGCTGGCTGCCTGCAACCATGAGGTGGGACAGGGGCCTTTCTGGGAGCCATCCCCTGCCCAGCGCTGTGGCCCCACTTCCATCTGATCTCCGGAGCAATGTGACCTCCAGACACTTGCAGGAGGTGCTGGAGGGTGGCCCTGGGGCCATGCAGGGCTTGCTTGTGGCCACTGCTCTGCCCAAGGCTGTGCATGGCTGCTCTGCGGCCACTGGTGTTGGCTGCGGCTTGTTCTGGGGGTTTTTTGTTGTTTTTGGGGTTTTTTTTTTTTGTTGTTTTTTTACATGCCAAATTTTTGTGAGCCTCCCTGTAAATACAGACCCCATCCCTTAGACTAGAGTAGAGTCGTCATTGGCCCCGGTGAGCCTGTGCAGAGCGGGAGGAGAGGGTGCAAGCCATCTCGCCTCCACCCCAGGCAGGCCGGGTGCCAACACCCGGCACGGGCGCCCTGGCTGCTGGTGGCTCTGCCCGAGCCGCTGCCTCCCCTGCTGCCTTCAGTGGCCATGACCCTGCCAGGAAACACTCGCGTTGTCCCCACCCAGCACTGGCTGTCAGGCCCAGTTCCTCCTCCCGCCGCCTGGCCCAAGGCATGTGGACACCTCTGGTTCAGTCTGCGGTGAGGACCCCTGGTTCCTGCACCCCATGTTTTGCAGGGTCTTGGAGGGGCTGAGGCATCGCTGATGCCACCAATGAGCCTGGGTTTGTGCGCTGCCTCTGTGGCCACCATGGGTGGCCCTGGCTGTGTGCCCTGCTCCAGGCTGCTGCCTTGCTGCCAGCCTGCCCACCCCATGTCCCCTCCATGCTGCCTTTCAAGTGTAACTGGTGATCGATCCACCCTGACAACGTGCTCTGAGTCACATTCTCGCCTGCAGGAGTAAAGGGCAAAGGCCAAGTTCTTAGTTTTCATAGAAAACTAATTAGATGACTCCATTGAAAAGAGGTCAATAAAGCTGATCAGGGCCTGCACAGAGGGAGCCATTAAAACCCCGTGACCTTTCCTTGGCGCAAGTGGGCCGGGGCTGCCCCTTCCCTCCGGGAGCTGCCCACTCTGCCAGCTGGACAGCTGCGTCCCTGTCACCCAGTGCTGGGCAAGGTCCCTTGGGCACCTGGATGTGGTGGTGTTTCCTGCATGGCTTGGTATGGCTCCTGGGCAGAGCCACGCTGGCTCCAGCCAGTAGTGGAGATGCTATGAGTGCAGTAGTGACCCTGTGGGTACAGCGTGCCAGGCTGCAGGGTGGGACAACAGGTGACAGAGGGACACGGTGGTGGCTGTCACCCTGCACTGGGCAGAAGGCTGCACTGGGGTGCACCCAAGGGTGCAGCCCAGCTGGGATGGGCTGACGGTGCCCTCGAGGCTGAGCTGTCGTGGGGCACAAGTGAACCCGAGGTGGTGGGGAAGGCTGCTGGGCCCACCCATGGTGCCCACACTGGAGAGCAGGACGGTGCTACCAGCAGCTGGGAACCCAGACTGCCCTTCACAGCCAGAAAGTTTGCTGTTTTGGAGAACGTGGACACGTTTGGGTGCCACAGGCCACCATCCCCAGGTGGCACCCCTCCGCCCTGCTGCCCGCACACACTCGCACATGCATGGGCACAGCCCGGGCTCCTTTACCCCCAAACTTTATTCATGTGGCACATTTACAGCAAGGATTGGAATAACTAGACAATGAAAATGCTGGGTTTGCATTATCGGTTGGTTTAACTGGAACACCACACACCATGCAGTCATGTACCGCCAAGTTCAGTGCCTGTATTGCCCTTCTGGCTGCCGTCACCGGCTTCGCTCCAGGCCATGCACGCACGGGCCCGGGGCTGCAGCCTCCCTGCAGGTCAGCGCCCGGACCAGGGCTCCATTCAGCAGAGCCCCAGGGCTGGGTGACACCAGGGGGATGCGCGCCCTCAGCCTGCCCCACGGCTGCCCCCCAACTGCCCTGGCCGGCCGGGAGCCCACCCAGCCGGAGAGGATGTGCTCGGCAACTCTCTTGGGCAACAAGCCAGCTGCTGCTGAGCATCCGCGGGGACCTGCGAGGGGCACGGCATGGCCCGCGGGGACCGTGGGCATGTGGGGGGCTGAGCCTCAGCTCGGGAACCGAGGGAGGCCAGATGGGGTCGGAGGGGAGCGGGGTCAGGGTCCTGGGGCAATTTGCAGCTCCCCTGCTCGGGTACCTTGGGCCGGGGGCCAGCGCACGCTGGCACGTCCACCGCCGGCAATGGACGCGGTGCTGCGGCGGGCCTGGCCCCGCTGGAGCTGGAATCAGTCGTCGGGGCCGGGGCAGGGCTGGGCATCCCACCCAGCCCCGCAAGAGGCACGAGCAGACGGGACAGGGATGGAATGGGACGCGGCTCCGCGTGGACACTGTCACCTCCCTCCTGCCTCCCTCCCGCCCGCCCGCCGGGCCCCTGCCCCACTGAAGGGAGCCCTCCGGGGCCCCGCAGCCCACGGTGGGGCTGCCAAGGGCTCTGCAGCAGAGAATACAGGCACTTCACCTTGAACATAAAGAGACGGATCGCATTTGTCACATACAGGAGTCAGAGAGGGGTTAGTGTTGACTTAAAAAGGGGAAAAGGCGCTCGGGGGAGAGGCGAGGGGGACTGGCGGGGAGGGCGAGGGGCCGTCTCGACACTGCTGAGCCTCCATGAGCGATGCCCAGGCGTGGGCACGCACCGGCCTCGCTGCAGCAGCCGTCGAGGCCTGAAAACATAAAACCAGAGAAAAGAAAGAAGAAGGGAAGGTGGGGACGGCCCATGCCGGGGAAGAGATGGGGGGATGCTCTGGCTACGGGGCGGGAGAGGGAGGACGGGGTGGGATATGGAGGGAGGGACGGAAATCGGGAGCCAAAGAAAAAGAACAAACTACGAGTCTAAAATGTGGTGCAAGCGCCCTACGCGGCTGTCCGCTAGCATGGCATAATGTCCGGAGCAGCCCAGAGAGGGAGTCACATCAGGTCTACACAGATTTGCCTTCCCATATATACAACCTCTACTGGAGTTAACAGCTGAATTTGAGATTTTTTTTTTGTGTCGGTTCCTCTGGCCTCTGTTGCCGTTTTTTTTTTAAATGCTGGAGCCCGTCCTCCCCGCCTCGCCGGCGCCGGGCGCATGCAGCCCTTGCCTGGCTTGCCTTGGGGATCAAAAGGGTTTGGAGGTCTGCTTGAAGATGAAGCCTCTATGGGCCAGTGTCTTCATGATGTTGGCGATGTTCTTACAGTCATCTGTGGAGAGAGCACAGAGATGCCAGGTTAGAGCCACGATCCAACCGGGAGCTGCTGGATCAAGCTCCGAGTCCCCTGTGGGGCTGTGCAGCTCCAGGCACAGCTTCTGCGTCCCCACCAGTCCAGGCACTTTGTCCCAAGTGCCCTGCAGCAGTGTGGGGTGAGTGTGGGGTCCTCTGGCTCCCCAGCAGTGGTCAACTGAATCCCAGTATGGCCCTGTGCTGCACTGGGATGGATCCATGCCCAGGATCCTGAGGTCCTGACACATCCCTGTGTCCTCCAGACTGATGATTCAGCCTGTGGGGAGTGGGATGGGGAAGGCAGTGTTCCCACAAGCCACACTCATGCTCGCTGCCAGCTCTTGGCCAGTGGCCGTTTCCCTGCAAGCCCAGTGCTGGTCACCCCAGGCTCCTCTTCCAGCGCCCCAGTCCCTTGGTGGCACAGCCAGCAAAGGGGCTGTCCCCACACCAGAATGGGGATGGCAGGTGATGCCAGAGCTGCCCTCCACCAGCCAAACAGGGTCCTCTCCTAACCCTCGCCCTCCTTGAGCAGGGGCTGTGTGGCACCTGGTGCTCTCTGCTCACCACCACAATTTGTCCCCATCCCCACCGGAGCCAGCCCTCGGTGCCGCCTCGGTGCCCGCTGGCCCCAGGCTGGCACACAGCAGGTGGCCAGGCTGGCAAGCCACAGCCATCCCTGGTGCAGGGCCATGGTCAAAGCGAGTGCTGGGGGCCAGCCGGCAGCACCACAGCCACCAGAGCGAGCCATGGCAGGGCGGCAGGCCGGGGAGAGGGAAGGCTCTGGCTGGTGTTATTTACCTGGGACTAAACGCAGGCACCGTTTGCTAAAATAGAAGCCAGGCTTAAATTGATTCCTGGTGTCTATATTTCATGTTGAAAATTGGCTTGTAAATCCATGTTTTGATCTATGAGGGCCGTCTCCTTAAGAAAAAGCAAGAGTAAATGTGTAATTTCTCCCTTGACAGCACACGGCGCAGAGGCGATCCTTCTTCCCGCTCCCCTCCGTTTCGGGACAGCTCCACTCGTTCCGATTACCACTCTTTCTTCCTCGCCCCACGCCTTGATGTCTCCATTTCATTACCGCCCGCCCATTTATCAAGCTGTTACCGTAAGGGTGACTTTGCCCACTTGCGTGTGGCAGTGGGGCCCGGCTGACACGGGGAGAGGGTGCCCTGGGAGGGGGAGCGCAGAGAGGGCCCCCCTCTCCCTGCCGCCGCGGGATGGATGTTGTGGTGGAGGGAAGGCTGCATCATTACTGATGTGTAAATGATAAAGAAGCCTCCACATCCATCTCCCAACTGTAAATCCAGGGAGTGCTTTATAATCAAGCTACAGCGATAATAATGTGAAATTAGGTCTCTCTATCAACGGGAGGAGGCCTTTTAATCACGGCTTAAAGGGTGCAAACGCTGTTTATCATAATTGAACTGTATCCGGGCTAATTGTGGCCATATTTCACTGTCTAGGAGACAGCAGGCTGCCTGCTGACAGTGCCGCGTGCCGGATTGAGGGCCCCGCGCAGACGGGCAGCACTGTCCTGCTGCCAGGTGCCTGCCCGCAGGGACAGGGTGGCCAGCCCGCCACGCCGCTTCCTGATTTCGGTGACAGGACCAGCAGCCCTGCCCAGCCCCACTGCACCCGGTGACAAAGCCATCACCTATCCCCCAGCATCCGTCAGAGGTGCAGGGGGCTTCCCCGGGGGACTGCCCTGAGCCGCTGGGGACCCTCCTGACTGATGGGTGGCAGTGGGAGAGGTAACGTCCCTGTCAGAGCCATGTGCCTCGTGATGTCCCCCCAGGCTGTCTCATGGCACCCCTTCCGCTCACCAGTGTGCCAGGCTGGGGAAGGGAGCTGGCCACAAGGACAGCCTGATGAAGGAGACGTGTTCCCAGCCCCACCAGCTGGCACAGGGGCAGAGACGAGCCCCTCTCTCTGTGCCTCTGTCCCCTCTGCTGACTGAGGTGGCACTGATGGCTCCAGAAGGGCCCTGGCGATGAGGGGTGTCCTGCCTGGCCAAGTCACAGTGCCAGTTCCTGATGCCACTTGTTCCCACTGCAGCAAGCCCTTTGCTGTCCAGAGAACCCCCTGCTCCATCCACCATGACCCCTGACCAGCTCAGGCTTCAGGAAACCAGCACTGGACCTGTCCCTGGAGCCACCTTCCAGTGGGACCTGACAGGGAAATGGTGGCTTGAAAGCCAGGGAAACCGAGGCAGGGGGAGCACAACCGTCTGGGGCCAAGTACCCCACCCCACAGCCAGCCCTGGCCTGGCCACAGGAGTAACAGCAAACAAATCCCGGCCTCTGAGCTGCGGCAGGCGAGCAGCTTGGGTGTGAAGGCGCAGGCCTGGCCACTGCCCTTCACCGCTCCCAGGCATCCTGCTGCCCACCTCCCTGCCCGCAGCATTGGCCCGGGCTGGGGCGGGCCACCGGGACTTGGCTACCGCTCCTATGGCTGACAGGGAAACTGCGCCGAGACCGGGGGAACCGCCAAACTGGCAGCAAGACCCCATGGCACCTCTGGGACCCCCGAGCTGGTTTCTGGGGTGACCCTCTGGGACCGCCGGCTGCTTCCTAAACCCCACCAGCTGTGTCCCCACAGCCTGCGGTGCTCTCACGCCAGGTGCCAGCGCTGGGAGCCACCCTGGGTTCTGGGCTGCCACCACGCAAAGCCAGTGGGATCCTGGCGGGTTGGTGCCACCCACACGCCCGTGCCAGCAGCACTGTCCTCGCTGTCCCACAGCCCCTTGGCAGTGGGAGCATCAAGCCCGTCATAAGTCATTTAGTGAGACTCATTCCAAATCAGCACCAAGGTAAACACGCTTATTATAATTATCCATGTAAAAAAAATCAACAACAGCAGAACAACTTTCTAATATGCAATTACAGCCATCTATTGATTTTACAATGTAATCCGCTCCGATTGATTTAATAACACAATTATAGGCTGGCTCTCGGGATATTAGAGTGGGAGATTTTCATAAACTCCAAAGCAAAAAACTAAGCGGCTTTTAAAACAACACAGTCAGATGGCTGTTTGGGGAATTATTAGCAATATGAAATCCTCTAAATCTGGCCATCGTTACCTTGTGAAAGGAATTTCTATTACAAAAAAGGCAATTGACAGCCTAAGAGAGCACGAACAGGATTGCTTTGCTTCTCTTTCAGTGCTTAATCCATCGCAAAGGTGACCATGGGGTGGGGGATGAGCAGGGTCCGAGGCAGGTGAGGGGGTGTGGGTGTCCCTGCCCACCCTGCACCCCCAGCCCAGCTCTCCCCAGGGGGCACATGGCTGTGGTGGGGCTGCCCCAGCACCCAGGCTGGCACCCACCAGCCCTGTCCCATCAGGGTGACCCTACCTCGGGCCGCAGAGGCTGGCAGGGTGCAGAAATCCCCATGATCCCCATCCCGGTGCCCCCGGCCTGCCCCGGTCCCAGACACCTCCAGGGGCCATCGAGGTGCCTGCCGGCGTCCCCAGGCCTGAGCAGGGTGACAGGGTGAAGGTGGCCCCGTGTCGCGGGCCGGCACGGCTCTGTGGGTGCCGCACAGACGCACACACGCACGCGCGGCCCCGCTCTCCTCGTGCTCGCTCCCTCAATGTATTCCCGACTTTATGGGCACATTTTTCTTGTCAAGCTGACAGGGTTGCTAAGTGGATTTCTCCCTGATATGCGGACGGATTATCACATTACTCCAATGTCCTACACAAACATATTACTTTATATTCAATAGCCCTAATGAATATAAACTGCTTTTTCTTTTTTTGGGGGTGGGGGGTAATCTATAGATTTTTAATGAGGGCACTATTAACTCCCTCCTCTTTAAAACAGACTTAGGTGCAGGCTCTGAGTAGAAAATCAATGGTGTTATTGTAGGAATATTGTATATTGATATTGTAATAATAAGATGCAATTGATTTAGGGGTGTTGTGTGGTGTGTGTGAAAGGGGTCAGCGCGGGGTTATCCTGCCTCCTGCAAACGGAGCGGCAGTGGCAGCTCTGCCCGGCCTCCCTGCCCCTCGCCTTGTCCTGCCGCTTCCAACCATCGCCCCGTGTCCCCCCGGGCAGCCCCAGGATGGCCGGGGTAGAGCTCGCCCCGAGGGGCTGCCTCCGGGACCCTCCTTGGCCAGGCTGCCAGTGTGACCTCCCCTCGCCCCTGCTGGCTTAGCCCTGCCGGATTTGAACCCTTCTACCCAGTGTTCTAGCACGACCCACTGCAGCGCCGCGCCGCCTCAACACCAGTGACCCTCTCTGCGTCTTGCCAAGCTCTCGCTGCAGTGACAGCCAAGGACAGTGGCACATGCACACATGTGGGGTGGTGGGACCTCTCTTTTAATTAGGGCTGGAGTTTGCCGCTGTTGAGCATCGCCGGCTGCCCTTGTCCTTGCAGGAGGATGGACATTCCCACTGTGCTCTGCTGCCGGGACGGAAGCAGAAACCCCTCAACCCGCGGCGCAGGACGGACTGCCCAGTGTGCTCTCGCCCTCCGGCCGCTGCAAAGCGGCACCGCTGTGAACCCAGGACGAGCTCAAGGATTTCATCTGCAGGAGGCTGGCCCGCAGCCCCAGCACCATGCAGCCATGCCGCGGGAATGGGCTGCCAGGAGGAGTGACGCTCACTCAGGGACAGCATCCACTCTGCACCCACCCCAGGCACCAGGGAGAGGGGAAGGGGCTGCGTCCCCACGTGTGCTGCTCTGCTGGCATTTCACCTCTCCCACCTCCTCACGGGACTGGACCGCTCGGATGCCACCGCCACGGGGGCTCAGAGGGCCGAGTGTTGCCGCAACTGCCGTGCGCTGGGCCGAGACGCTTGCGGTGCAAGGAGCCAGCTTTGTGATCCTGGCAGCTGCCCGGGCGGGCTGGGGGTGGCTGGGGGAGCGCAGGGCCCCCCTCAATGTGCTCATTTGGAGGTGGCCCCGCTGCACCTGTGCTATGGCCGGGAAGACGGATCACCCCCGGCCTGAGCTGAGCAGGTCCATATTTAAACTGTCCCCATGCTTTATGGGCTGTACAAGAACTGATGCTCAGGCGACGAGGGGCCATTTGTCACTGTTCTAATGGCAGATTACTGTTAATGAATAATATCACTGCTGCTTTTGTATAACAGCTCCCTGCAAAGCGGAAACAGGGCCGCCCGGCCACTACCGCCCTTCGTCTGGCCTTGTGACCGGCAGGAGCCGTGCGGTCCCCACGCAGCTCAGCACTGCAGCTGGCAGCCCCAGCAATTGCAAAGGGGATCACTGGGTGCTGTGTCCCCTCAGTGGGTGCTGCTCCCCTTGAGCTGGCACGTCCCCAGGAGGGGACAGCCATCAGGGGCAAGGAGAGACAGTGTCTGTCTGGCACATGCAGCCAGGGGCAAGGAGTGACAGCGTCTGCCTGGCACGTGAAGCCATGCTCTTGTGACCACTCACCCTGTCCGTGCTAGAGCCAAGAGGGAGCTGTATCTGGTCTGCATCCATCCTTACCATCACATGTCAGGTGAGGTGGGGACACTGGGATGCCTGGCTGCAGCGGTGACAAGGACACAGCAGAGCACAGAGCTCTCAGCCTGAAGGGAGCCATGGGGACGCAGGGGACAGTCCTGCCGGGCTGCTTCCAAATGAATGACCTCATAATCCTGTGCGTGGAGCGAGGGGCTCCGCGTGCCCCGCACAGCCGGCAGGTATATTAGGTGGAGCTGACAGCGACGCACAGAATATTAAGAATAACTTACCTCATTATCTGCAATTACGTTACTGCCACACACCTCATTTCTTCACGAAGAAAAGAAAATTAGTTTTATATTGACTTCATCCCAGTGCCTCTCCTGCCTGCCCCGCCACTGAGTGCCTGCACGGGCTCTGAAGAGGGTTTGGGCACAATTAATACTCATCCCCCCCACTACCTGTTGCTGTCCATGTCCTGAGGGGATGGGATGCCCGTCCCACCCCTGCACACTACGGTCAGTGCAGCCTCCAAATCCCACTCACCCTAGCAGGGATGCTGGAGTGGGCAGGACCTGTCTCTGGCTGTTCCCAAGTCTGCAGGGAGGTGACACCACTGGGTGTCCCTGGGAAGCAGCCAGGCAGGCGAGCGCAGTGAAGGGGACCCATCCTGGCATTCAATCTGATGCCCTGGGCTTCTGTTTCCTCCCACCCAGACGGGCCACTGTCACCCCATGGGTGATGGGATGCTTCCTCTTGTCCTCTGTGCTGGGGACTGCTCTTCCCATCATGCGCCTGTCACGCTGGCCCCCTCCCAGGGCAGACAGAGCTGGGTGGCTGTGGACACAGCACTGCCAGACACCCGGCTGCCGAGACACCCACCAGCCCCACAGGCTGCCGGATGGCCTGGCACTGGTGATGCCATGCAGGGGGACCCCGAGACCAGGGGCATCCCAGCTGGAGGGGATGGCAGCCAGGGCTGAGTTCTCTCGCACCATCCCCAACAGCTCCTGGAGCCCATGAGTCCTAAGGATGCTGACATTGCTGAGACTGAGGATGGCACAGGGTACACTGAGCCCTCAGTTTATCTGCCAGCCTCTGTGACCATCCCAGCACATCCAGCACCCTCACAGGCTGGCAGCACCCCTGGGCAAACAAAGCGAGTGCTGCCATCACCCCGCTCCTGGCTGCGGCCACTCACCGGCCGGGAGGGAAGGGGAGCAGCGTGCACGGCAACACAGGGAAAAAAGCCAATTTCATCTTTATTAGAAGGAGATTTCTCTTTTAGTAATAAGCACACTTCAAATAATTAGCGTGTTTTACGTAATAATGAAATTATGGAAATGCAGGCCACTTATTCAAACAAGTCACCATTACCATATTTTTAAATATTAGACTTAATTAGAGTTTATCACTTCAGAGAAGTACGAGGAGTGGAGATTTTTTTTCCTTTACAAAAAAAATCCTCATAAAGTGTTTATTAAGAGCGGGTAAGAAGGGGATAATGATCTGTTTGGAAATTAAGGCAATCAAACATTTAATGCTCTGCACTCCTGTAGGCAAAAGCATTCAAATGAGTCAATTATACATCCATTATCCAGGCACGATTAAACAAGGCAGGATGGGGAATTTGTCCTCCGCATCATGCGATTGTCGCGAGGACTTATGTCCACTTAAAGGCAGCTAATAAAACACTAAACTTGGGGAAGAAGAGGAAGGGAGGACTGAGGAAAGGGAGGAAAGGGGAAGAGAGGCGGCGGGTCAGCGGGACTGCAGAGGGGCGAGGGTGGGAGGTGGGTAGGGACGGAGCCGTGTCTGCATCCCAGCCCTTCATAAATCAAAGTAATTAAGTTAACATGAAAATCAACTTCACCATCCCGTTAAATTACAGCATTTGCATATTAGGACTCAAATGAAGTAGGTAGCGGGCGAGGGGGGCAGGAAGGGAGGAGGGAGTGGGGGGGGGTCAGGGGAGAAGGATGGGACGGACGCACACCAAAAAGGGAACCATTTATTACGCTGAATAACTAATTTCAGAATTTATAGCGCTGGATTTTCGTTCCCGTGCCATTTATATTACAGAAGGAAATTAAGGGGCGGGCAGGAGGCTGGCTGGACATCTTTCTGCGTTATTGCTTGTCTGCCATTTGCAAATCATTATTAATTGTGGCCCGTGTCGCTGGTGCAGCAGGGCAGGGTGCCTGGACAGCCGGAGCAGACACACATATCTCTTCATCAGGACCCCAGCCGCTAGCCCTGGAGAGCCAATTACCCCTCCCTGATTGGTATCAGATAAGGAGGGAATTTTTACAAATTAGGGAATAAATAGAATTTCCACACGTGGAGCAGGGAGGGCTTGAGAGGCAGTAATGAAAAACGATACATCACCATCAGCCAGACAACCCTATTCATACGCCGATGCATTACGCTCACTACTCATAATCCCACCGAGTGACAGACAGCCGCCGAGCCGGAGGGGAGCGCATCCCGCCGGCCAGCCCGCTCCGAAGCACGGCCTCCAGCCACCAGCACCCTCACGGCAGCCCGGGGAGCTCCATCTGCCCGTGGTGCAGCCTCTGCCGTGGCCGTGCATCGCCGGTTCGGCGTCGCTCGGCTGTGCGGGCGGTGGGGACAGGCCTCCTGGCAGGGGTGACACCATGTGGGAGCTGTCCCTGATCTGCTGCCCACAGGAGGAGACCAGCAGAATGAGCCTCCAAACTCAGCCCAAAGTTTGGTGGGTAAAGTCAACAGTTGGGCCTCTTAACCAACTCCCATGTTCTCACAGGTAAAGAACACCTTCCTCAAAATCATCTGGTCCAAAACGTGGCCTCACATAGTCCTGCCCTCCCTTCATGACTCATAGCAGTACCTGGCTATTACAAGATCCTGACCTGATTTCATAGAATATCTCAAGTTGGAAGGGACCCAAAAGGATCATCAAGGACTTGGGACAAGAATTTGCCTTTTTGTCCTATTCAGCCCCCAAATCAGCACCACAGCTCTCAGCTCCGCTGCTTGGCCAGCCCTAGGTCCCCCCAAACCTGCAGGGTCCTTATGTCACTCTGTGAGCAGTGCCAGGGCTTGGGGATGGGGAAGGTGGCACCAGCTCCAACCAGCCACAGGAGCAAAGTTTGTGCTCCCGCATGGCTCTGCTCCATGGGGAACAGGCTTGCGCTGGGACATCTCCATCCCACTGTGAGCCTGCTGCCCAGTCAGCCCCAGCGCCAGCCCTCGTCCAGGGCAGACCCAGAGCCACCGGCCGGCTGTGTCCCCCGAGCTGGGGCATCCACCTTCAGCTCCCAGTCCTTTGCCCTGGGCTGTGACGGAGCAGGACGGCCCCGAGGACCAGCTAAGAGGGACTTGGCATGTGGCTGGCCTTGGAAAGAGCAAACCCTGGACGCGTGGGGACCCCGCTGGCACTCAGGAGCCCAGTTCGCACCGTACTCCCCAGCGCCGGAGCCGCGCGCCTCTGCACCCATAATTAGCTCTCCCTTATGACAGGCACGTCACTAAACAAAATGCTCGGCAGGAGATCAATCTCGCCTGTAAGTCACGCAGCCTTTAATTTATTCAGCATACAATGTCGCTCCACCGCTGGCTTCCTGTAATTTACACCGTACACTGCCGTGTATTATTTAACTCACCCGAGTGTTTTACAGCACGCCTGAAAGTCGCTGTGCAAAATAAAGTCACGGTGGGGCACTGGTGAGGTGCAGGGAGGTTCCAAGCTGGCCCCTTGCTCTGGCACTGGTGTGGGACACCTGGCCTGGCTCAGGGACAAGGTGATGGTGACAAGTTCCTACAGAAGTTGGTGTCTCAGGACTCGTCTCTCCAGGGCTCTGTGGGTGGGAATGGGAATGGGGGGACCCAGCTGGACTGGGGGATGGGACGGGGCAGAGATGCTCTTGGCATCCCTCCTCCTGGCTGTGCTGGATGCCAGACATGGCCAGGCTGGTGCCTGCTCCTCTCTGCCCCACTGGCGCTGTTCAAACACAGCCAGGGACGCCAGAGCAAAGCACTGAGAAGGAGGAGGCTGAGAGCCCATGGGCTGGCTCAGCAGAGGCAACAGCCTCATCTCCTGGACTGGCCTGGGCAGACTGTGGGGCTGCGGGCAGCTTCCAGAAGGGCACAGGGTAGGCAGGGGAGGTGAGCGAGCAGCAGCACTGCCAGCTTGTCCAGCCCCACCAGTACCAGAGCAAGAGAGAAGTCCAGGGGATGGGTGGGAGCTGGGATGCTGCTGCAGATACGCTGCCCAGCCCATGCCACCATGGCTCTGCCTTTGCCCTGACTGCACAGCCAGGACCATGGCTGCCACTGGAGCGGGTCTCCGGGAATGCTGGGGGGCACTGGTGGGACTAGGCAACCCTGGAGCTTCGTCCCCACCCAGCCTGGGGGCTGCCTCATCACCCCTTCTCCCGGTGCCCACCCCAGAGCAGGCAGAGGGCAGGCAGGCAGCGTGCAGGGGGCAGCTCCTTCCTGACCCCTCCAGCAGGACACACAGCAGTGGCAACCAGGCCCTGAGAGCACGAGGGAGTGATACCCCCAAAACTGGGGTAAAGACTGGGGCTGGACTGGTCTGAGAGCTGGCTGGTAGCAGCTCACCTAGAGCTTGACTTTGGCTGTGCAGCTGGATGGAAACAAGTCAGTGATGTAGAGCTGGATATCCTCCGTGGGGAAGGTTAAAACCTCTGTTCAGTGTAAAGTTACCATATCTAAGCACTTATGATCACGATATTTATGGATAGTTTATTCCAGGCTGTTAAAGGCAGCAGTAGTTATCCACAGATAAAGGGGATTTGGCTCCCCTGACACCTCTTCTCCCTGCAGTGAAGGCATGTCTGGCCAGAGCCCAGTGTTTGCGGTGTGTAACTCACCCGATGGTCACTGCCAGAGCCAGCACTGGGGCTGGGCACACAAATGCTCGGCATGGCAGGGAAGGTGGCTCTGGCTCTGCTGTATGGGAACTGCGGGGACAGACGTGGGAGATGCTGTCTCTGTGCCCTGACTGATGGTACTGGGGGCCAGGAGGTCCTCAGGCTGCAGGCAGCCATTCAGTCAGCCTTCCAACTGGTCACCAGCACTGACAGAGGTGTCTCTGCCTCCCATACCCCCTCCCCGTGCTCCCATGCCCTCCTCTGATGGAGGGTTATTTAGGGCAGCAGAAGTCTAAACCACTCTGGGGTTGTATAGGGCATTTCGAGCCCTGCAAGCCCCTCGCCTGGCTGTTGGCTCTGCTCCACATCCAGCTCCTGACACCCAGTTCCACCACTGGGATTGGGACCCTAATTAGGAAGAAATTTCAAGGGAGAAATGAGAGAGTTTATAAAGCCGAGTATCTCCTGCCTGTGAGTGACACGAGATGTCAGAGAAAGGAAATAAAAGGCAAGGATGCAATTCCAGTGCCGCCGAGAGTGTGTGGTGAGTCCTAATGGAAAGTTCTCCTGCTCTTTAAAGCTTGGTCAGATGGCCTAGTTATTGCTTTAAAAGGACTCAGAATCAAATCGCGGCGCCGCACTCGAAGCCTTCAAATAAAGCGAGCTGTGTTTCTGCAGGTCCAGCGAGGCAGAGGCAGGCGATTACACAGAGAAGGGCAGGTCTCTTTATCTTGGAGGGAGACCTACCTATTTTTAAACATTAGCTCCAAATCAGCAGCTCACCTCTTTGTCTCACACAAACCCCTCTCTCGCCTTCTGGAGGAGAGATCAAACGCCAGCCCTGCTGCCATTGTTTCTCTCCCAGCGAGATGGATGCGGGACTGTAATCTTCCCACAAAGCCACATGCTTCAAAGGCATCAAAAGTGCTTATTAAAAGTCCTAGGAAACTAATTTAATAACATCCCAAAGGGCTGGAAAAATCAGCACTGGTAGCTCAAAATATAACCTGTCGAGGGAGATGGGCCCCGTTCGACACGACTCCGTCTGCGGGGGCCGGGGTGCTTCAGCACACAGACCTGCCATGCTCCCGGCAGTGTCGCTGCCCCAGTGCTACCCATTTCCTGCTGGGGACACAGCTGGGTGAGCAGGAGTGTGGGGGATCCTGCCCCGATGGCACTGCCAGCGCAGCTTGTACAGGACTGTGTCTCCACCAAGGGCTTTGCTGGGCCAGAAGCATCCAGGCATGGTGGGGACAGAGTCTGTCTGTCCACCCCAGCTCCACTGCTTGGCTTCCCTTGTCAAGCTGAAGAGCCCTGCACCATCCCACAGGCAGGATTTCAGGCTTGCTTCTGAAACATGGAAAGCACTGAGTGGCCTTTGCCGACCATGTCAGCAGCTGCCAGAGCGGTGGCTTTGTGCAGCACTCACCCAGGCTGCCGGGCTGGAGGGGCTGCACACGAGGCAGACGCATACTGGGTCTGACATGGCACAGACGGGGATGTCAGCCAGACCTGCAAAGCCACAAGACCCATGTGCTGTGTGACAGCCCTGCACACGGCCCGCAGGGCCGGGCTGTCTCACCTGCCTTCCCACAGACGTGAACCTGCAGCAGGCAGGTGCTCACAGCCACGGCGGCACGAGGGCTGCGCTCGTTGCATCCCCAGAGCCAGTTCCTGCTCCCAGCCCGTGCCAGGCAACACACGGGACTCTGGAGCTGTGTCCTGTCTGAACGGTGCAGGCTCCCATGGAAAGGGGCAGGGGATGGAAATTAACGCTCCAGCCTCTGTCTCATCCTGCCCATTAGTGGGGCTGTTTTACTCCGGATCATTAAATATGTATATCTTATTACACGCCTTGTTACAGTATTGAGCTCTATTGACTGATAATAAATTCCAAGCATCATCCTGGTCATAAATTTATCTGGAGATGATGAAGACTCAATAATCTAGTCATGCAGATAATATGATAGGGCCTTAAAAAAGATCATTACATTATATGCCAAAATTAAAAGTGAAATACACTTTATTAACACTGTTTCCACACTCGGGGCCATTACTTGTTATACCTCTCCTGCCCTCCCACCCAGTGTCCCTTGGGTGAGCCAGGGAAGGTGAGATGAGGCAGAGCTGCCATAGCTCTACCCTGGCAGAAGCCTGGCAGAGGGGTACAGGGGGATGGCAGGTGGCACAGATGGTCACACCAGGACTTCCCAGCTTGACTCCAAGGATGCAGGGCCCTGCCTGGTACAGTGCCACTGCCATGCCCGCTGGGCAATGGCCTCTGAGCATCTCCAGGTGTCTCAACGAGCTCCCATGCCTGGTGCTGCTCGCTGCCTGCACGCAGCTTTATCAGCAGGCCTTGGCCGTTGCCATCAGGAGGAAGGGCAGCCTTGTCCCCAACCTCCAGAAGGAAAAAGTGACCCCCTGCAACTTCAGAGAAAGTTGCAGGGGGTCACTTTTCTCAGGTCACAAGTCCTGAGAAATCTGCCCACCCGTTAACCCAGCAGCTCCCATCTGACAGCACCTCTCCTTGGATGGGGTTCCCCACTCGTGTGGTGTGGCACAGACAGCCAGGGAGCAGAAATGGGGATGTGGGTGCAGTGGGTGTCCACTCTGAGAGAGGAGGGCTCCTGGCAGGCTCCTCGTGCCCAGATGCCAGTCTCACTGAGCTGCCCCTCGACAGGATGGTGAGGGATTGGCACCTCCTGGCTGCCCTCCCTGGGAACTGGGGCTTGGCCCCCTCCTCCTGCCAGCCCTCCAAAGCCATTCCTCTCCTCAAGAAGGTCACAGCCATTTAAACTCCTCTGATGAGGGCAGGTGGCTCGTGTCCCTCCTGCCTGGTGGGGCTGGCCTGGCCATGCTCCTGCCTGTGGATCAATGGCAGGCGGCAAGTTTAAAGCTTCCCCCTGGCCCCCCCTCCCTCCGCCACCTTCCTCTCCAGACACGCAAGGTGACGAGTGCTGGGGGGGCCCATGGATCGATGCTGTGACACGGATCGGCTGCCGGCAAAAACCAATCGTGGATCAGATGGAAACCGACTTCTTCTTGTATCTGCCCAGCTCTCGCCGGGATAGATTGGCTGGAGAAATCCGATGGTGAGAGGAGACAAAGGGGGAGGCGATGGGGAGAGGAGGAAAGGGCTGATAATGCTCCTGCCGCGGCCGCTCTAATCTGTGACAGCCCGAGGATTTGCTGAAAACCATTATCACATTGCTCTCCCTTCTCTTGTCCCTGATAAAGCCCCGGCTAATCTGTTTGTTGCAGGTATTGAACGAATGCATTTAGCGAAACAAGGGGTGTGTGCGCGCCTCCCTGCCTGCCCAGCACATTTTTTTCCCCCTGTGCCTCTGGCCTCGCTGGGAGGTGATGGGGGAGCAGGGAGGACAGGGATGGTTTTGGGTGCAGCCTTGCTGTGGGTGCAGGCTCTCCTCGCTGGAACACGCCATGGGCAGAGATGCCGTGCCCGGCACAGGGGAAACGTCTTCACCCACTGCCCTCTGCGAGTTCTGGGGAGCTTTTCTCTAGGCGCTGCACTGCACCTTCGTAACACAACTCACAGAGGGTCATGAGTGAAGCCCTGGGGCCAGTGGGAGATGAGGTGAGGCCATGGGACATCCCATCTGGGACTGCTGCCGCAGCCCGTCTCACACCCAGCAGCAGAGCAGCCCAGAGAGGGGGACACAGCGGGGACTGAGCTGTGGGAATGGCTCTTGGGTCCCCTGTCCACCGGAGCCCAGCTCAGCTCGTGCCCTCCCCTTGCGAGAGGCTCTTTCTCTGGGGAGGAGAGATAATTCAGTGGCTGTGAAAGCCCAGACCCGGGTTCCCGCAGCCGCCTGTTACAAACAGTTCTAGTGGAACATTAATTATAGTAATTTAGCCGTGGAACACTAACTGCAGCCAGTGCAATAGCATTCAGTACATTAGTGGCTATAACCCACTCCTTAAAAAAGACATTTGGCTACTGACAGCTGATAAAATGAGTTGTGAAGCATAACCAAAGGGGAAAAAAAAAAAATTGGAAGCGTGCTAAGAGTGAGCTGTGGGGTGGCAGGGTGGGGGGCAGGACCCCACGGGGTGCTGGGAGAGCAGGCAGAGGCGCTGTGGGGTTGCAGCAGGGACCTCCTGCCTGCCACGCGGCACACGGGCCGGTGGGCTCCCCACGCCGCGGGCAGGGCTCGGCGAGGCGGGGGGTGAGGGACGGCAGCTCGGCAGTATGTCAAACAGAAGGACATTTCCTTCTATCTCCCAGCCGCTGCCCCAGGCCACAATCCACCTACATTCAATCTTTACTCCACTACACATGTTTCCTTTCCAGCCTCGGATTATTTTTTATCATCAAATTACTGTGGCGATAAGATGGAATAGATGTGATAGCGAGTAGAGTGCCCACCCTCCCCTCTCCCTCCTCCCCAGCATCCCTCCCTCCACCGCCCCAGCCCCCCAGCTCTGAGCAGGCGGGGGAGTTATCCAAATGTCAGGGGGTGAGAAGAGACCCCCCGGCAGCTGGATTTGCTGGCTGGGACCAAACCATGGCTGGCGGCGACAGCCTGAGCACCAGCAGCTCGGGTGCCCATCAAGCTGGTCAAGAAAACTTCCAGGGTGCCCTGCTGCAGCGTGGGACCCCACCAGTAGCCGTGCAGCAGCAGAGCTGGAGCTGAGCATCTGCTGCCTGCTGCTCTGCCACAGCACCCCGGCTCTCCCACTGCATCTCATGTCCCAACCCAGCACCAGAGGTGTGATAACCCTGTGACACCGGCGAGGTGCCAGGGACACGGGGAGCCCCGGTGCAGGGGCTGTGCCGGTACAAGCCGGAGCAGCACCGCGAGGCCCCGCTGTGATGAATCCTCCCCATCTCCTTGTTTACTCCAGTCTGCAACAAATGAGTCCCTGCTCGTCCGGGAATAGCTCATCTGGAGGAATGCTCTTTCAGGCCTCTCCCTCTAATCCCTATTAATTTAAATAATGCTCGGCCACTCTTCTCAAACTATTTATTATTTATCAGGTTTGTTTATTTGTAGCTAACAGGTAGCGCTCAGCATGCGTCCCCAGCACAGGGACAGGAGCCGTTCATCACACCGGCTCCCCCGCCATCCACCATCCGTCAATTACTCCTGCTTCCTTTAATTAGTAATGAGGACTAATATCTCTGCCTGGAATGGTGGCTGGAGCGGAACTTCCCTCCGGTGGCATCTGAGCAACACAAGGGAGGGAATGAAAAATAAATACCTGCACCAGGCTGCTGCGGCTGGTCCCGGATGAGCAGGGATGGCCGCCAGCCCCCACGCACCCCTTGCCGGGGGGACTGGTACCCAGCAGCTCCCCAAGTGTCCCTGGACACCAGAGGCTCCTACCCCCCAGGGTAAGGGATGTGATGCCAGCCAGGCCTCGATCCATGGGTGCCCCTTCCCACGTGGCAGAGCCATCCCAAACCATGGGGGATCCCCAGCTGCTCTGCTCCGCACAGGTATGGGCAAGGGGAAGCCTAAATTAAATGCCCATAAGAGCCTCCGGCCTCGCCTGGCGGTCCTGGGGAGCTCTGTATCAGAGCATGCCATCCAGAGGCAGCCTAATAGCGAAGGCAGCACATGATATAAATGGAGCCCCTTTGATTTATTGACTGGGAGAAGTTTTTACACGATAGCCCATTAAGACGGACGGCTCTGTTTACAGCCAGGCCATCTAGCTATAGGGACCCTGAACTGGATGGTGTGTTTTGCTATTGCTCTTCAGGCAGACATCTCATTAAGGGGAACAGCATATGGAGCTCTCTAGATCTATACTTCACGAGTCCTGAGGGAGGCTTTTACCATTTTTAATAAGCGGGCAAGGTTAGCAAACCTGCAACACAGTGACCTCCCCTCCCCACGCGATGGCTCTCCCTGAACCGCAGAGAGCCGGACTCGCCGGGTGCGTGCGGGACTCCATAAATCACCTCCCCACTGCTGGCCAGGGAAAGCGGCTGGGGAGGATGGCAAGGGGGGTCCAGACCAGGCAACACCATGTCCGAAATGGGGCAGCAATGTGTGGCTTAGCCAAATGTGCCAGGGCAGGCAGCTTGGCGGGGAGTGGTGTGGAGCGTGCCCCTGCCCATCATGCCCGAGGGGTCACGGGCAGCACGCGGGTGGCTCAGATGGCAAAGGTGCTTTAAGGAGAGAGCGTTAACATGATAGCCACAGTGCAGGAAACGAAACCCCCAGCTGGCTGTTGAGGGGGGATTATTCCGTATTCAGTGACATGGCTGTTTAGGAGAACAAGTAATCTCTAGCAAAGACCTCTGGCTCTTCTCCGATCTGATAAAGCCCAGCAGCCTACAGGCAAGCTGGACCCTGCGGGGCCACGGATGCCATGGGCCAGGGCTGCCGAGGCTGGAGGGCAGGAGGAGGAGTGGGGAGGCAGGCACATGGGATGAACAACCAAGGGATGGGGTGGACATGGCTGCAAACACCTTGCCTGGGACACCTTTCCAAAGCGAAAGGGCTTGTGCAAGGTTTAGATGCTCCTGCTCAGGCACCACTTACACCCCCAGGTACAGCAGCACAGATATATGGCCTCAAGGCAGCAAGTAAGACATGTTCATGTGCAGAGCTCCCACCATGCCCTTCTGGTCCAGGTACACAGCTGTGTGCCCACCCACTCCCCAACAACGGCAATCTGACTTTTGCCCATCAGCCAGCCCTTAAATCCCTGTTTTTCACTCCTACAGTACCAGCTAAGCACTATAACCATCACCAATCACTGGTACTTAACTTGCACATCTAAAATTCACACCATGGAAAAGCCTGCCAGAAAAGCAGAACCACAAGAATGTGGTTGTTTCCTTTTGAGAAGTCTGCCTGGCTCTGGTTGAGAAAGAGGGAAGAAAGAGAAGGACCAACGGACAGACATGGTGGCATATTTGGGTCTCTTTCAGGCAATTGTCTCACAAACAGTCTGAGCATCTTTGAAATGAAATTTTGTAGGCGATTAGCTCACAATGTGAGCTTAATTGCTTTTGGTATTTAAAAAAACCCATTAAATTAAATGGCCGAGATATTGAGGCTTAGGCAATGGCTGCTTCCAATGCACAGTAACTACCAGGCTCATTACTGGGACGCCAGTTCCACTGGTGGAAGGCGCAGACCCATGCGACGTGACCAGTGCAGCTCTAACGCTCCCTCCCAGCTCACAGCCCATGGGTGAGAGGAGCATCAACAGCACTGAGAGGATGGCTCAGAAAAAAGTCAGTGTAGAGGAGCAGCCCAACAGCGTGCTGAGCTCCTGCTTCCCCAAAGCATTCTTGTTGGACCAGATGAGTCAGATCTGGGGGTCTGGAAGCCCAGGGAATATCAGGCATCTTTGGCTTGATGAGAGGAGCAGCCGGAGTGCGACAGTCCCGCACTGCAGGAGATCAGGGTGACCTCCATCCATCCGCTTTGGTCCCTGTTCCTCAGGGATCCCAAAGCACTCGCACTGCCTGCACTCGGAGAGCCGAGGGTGTGCAGCTCCCACAGGTGACTATTAATCACAGAATCACAGAATCATTAAGGTTGGAAAAGACCTCTAAGATCATCAAGTCCAACCGTCAACCCAACACCACCATACCCACTAAACCATGACCCCAAGCATTACAAAGCAGCTCTGAATGTGAGCTGGGCTGGTACTGCTTTTCCCTGGGGACAGCCTCAAAGCTGGCACCCTGCACTTCTTTATGCCAGCACCGCGCAAAGGATCTCTCCTCCGCCGCAGAGCCAGCAGCACTGCCCCGCTTTGCATTTAGCGCTGTAATACAATAGAGCGGCCAACAGTAGTGCTTTCACCTGACTTTACTTGTTTGTTTAAATTATTTACACTCCTCAGATGCAAGATTGCTCTCCAAAAGGAGCATCCTTTTGGCTTGCTGCAGCTTTAAAATGACTTGCATCCATCACTCAATCGCTTTCAGGTCAAACACACGCTCCCGACTTAATGACCACATTTCCGCAGCAACAAATCTGTCACTGCTGTTTGTTTAAAGCCAACAATCTGTAGGAGCACTGTGTGCAAGGATTGAATTAACTCAGCATCTGAATGACTGCGGTGCCAGATCATTCAAATTGCACCTTTCCTCAGATCTTCCAGCAACGTTAATTAATGTTCCTGGGGTGACGTGCAACATGCTGCAGTGCACAGGGCGGCCAGAGGGAGCAGAGCCCCATCCCTGTGGGCCTGGGGCCACGGGAGCTGAGTTCCTGGATGCTCCAGCCCCAGGGGTATGTTGAGGGGTGAGTAGCAGGGGAAAAAGAGGGGCTAGTGGGTCCCTCTTGCTCTGCCATGACCTACCCTTATTTTCCTCAAAGTTTAGTAATTCAGCTGAGATATTCCATGCTGGATGTCCGACTCATGCTGAATTTTTTTCCTCGGAAATTCCAGCCCAAACTGTTAATACATTGCCATCAACAAGAATGAAAAATATGTCGCTATTTCCTTTAAATTCCAGTTATTTGTTGCTGGGGTTTTTCTTGTGTACACCCAGATGTTTTAGAACAAAGCCTTGAAGCCTGCTGGGAAGGTGATTTTGGGGCCAGAGAGCGTTTTGGATTTCCCATCAGAATCTCGCCAACTTTGAGCAAAGCCAGCCCTGCCCACGGCCCAGGGTGGCCACACGTGTGCTGACGCCCAGCCCGAGCCGGCCCCTGCTCCCAGCTGCTGGAACTGGCACCCACTCCAGGCACCTGCACAGGGAGCGGACACCCGGCTCTCCAGGAGCTTGATGACTTCCCCAGGAAGCGTGAGGGAGGAAACTGCTTCACTGAAACGCTTGTGCCAACAAGAGCTAGAGTTGGGGGGCAGGAGAAGCAGGAGGAAACCGTGACGGGGACTTAGTAGGGCTATGGTGGGGGGAGCTAAGATAATACCAGAGAAATGGGGGAAGGACTGGGACAAGGAAATGAGGACAAAGAGCTGGGATGGGGATGGGGAGGGAGACGGGTCCTGGCAAGAAGTGCAGAGAAGGAAGGAGAGAGTGGGGCTGAATCCAACCCCAAACCACCTACGTCTCCTGCTGCCATCCACAGCCACCAGCTATTCCAGCCCTTGCTGACCAGCAAGTCCTTGGCCCAATGTTCTCATCCCAGGCCCCTGGCCATGGTCCTTGTTGGTCTGGGGCATTCACATCTCCATGGAACAGAACCAAGATCTGCTGGGGGGGTCCTAACCTGGAGAGCTAGAGCCCTCCCCCAGCCTCCCCGCAGCTCGCTGCAGTTAACTGGGGCACTGCTCTAATCTCTACCTGCCATTGATTTCAATTCATCTCCAATGTTCTTCTTTGACCTCCTCTCCTCCAGACCCTGCTTGCAAATAGAACACAACTCAAACATCCCCTTCATTTTCCCCGCAATATTCCAGTGCGCCCCAGTCCCAGGCTGGGGAAGGCAATGACCAACGCCTGTTGGAGCCTGTACACTCATGCACAGGGATGGACACCTTGCTGTCCACTGATATCCTCCCCAGGGCACGCTAACTCTGGCTCCAGCATGCAGCGGGGAACTGTGATGTTCTGACACCATCCAAACCACTACAAGAGAAAAGCATGACGAAGGGACTTCCAGACGGTTTAATCCAGGACAGTTGCCTTTTTTCTAGCAGGCTCTGGACCCAAGGGGGCTTACAGGAACACCCCTGACTGTGCCCAGGTCTCAGCTGCAGGGTTTGCACCCCACATTGATAGAGCTAGAGGGATCTTCTTCTGCCCACCTGGAAACTGGTTCCTCCATGCCAAGCCCCAGGCCTATGAGGGCTGGGATGCTCCTAAGGCAAGTGGAAGGAGATGAGCTGGCCACGAGCTAGGAGAAGACCTCACCTTTGCTGTGTCCCTGGGGCCAGGGATTGGGCACAAGGACCAGGAGCACCTGCCCCTAGCTCCATGATGTCCCTGATGCTCTGTGCTGTGATCTGGAAGGGCAGCCAGCTACTGGGAAGCAGTTACGGTCAGGTTGCAGTTTGCTGGTGCAGACAAGCAGGGGAGGAGAGGGTCCTAGACAGCGCCTGGGAGATGTCCCCCAGAGGGAGACAGTGCCAGCACCACAAGGAATTTGGGAGGAGCTACTGGGGGGGTATGGGGTGGGAAAGGCATCATCCCTTAATGCCCATCTCTTCCTGGCACCCCAAAATGGGTGGGGAACCTCTGCCAAGGCTCCTTTCTCAAGAAAATCTGGTTGCCAGAATTTCAGCCCTCCTGGGGCTCTTCTCTTCCTGGCAGCAATTCACTATGTAAAGAGGCTGGATATTTATAATTATGCTCAAAGTGGCCACTTTGAAAATCTATATGTCTCTAGGCTCCCTGTACATCATAATGTCAAGTCTGTGAATGGAGGCATCCATCAGAGGCCTCACATCACAGACCTCGGAGCGGTGATAAACACTCGGGAAATGCTCACTGAACCCCATGTCCCACTGCTGCCTTCTGGGGAAGAGACTTGGTCTTTGGGGGTGCCCCCATGGGGACTTCTCCAGGATGGATGTCACTGGGTGTTCGTGAGTCGCTGATCAGAGATGGCAATGGGAGAGGGTCTGGGTTCCTCTAGGCAGAGCCTTCCCTGCTGACCCTTGCTGTCCCACAGGAAGGAGGCTTTCCTCCAGGTGGGACCATCCAGACCATCACCCTGTTTCCATGCCCTGGGCATGCTGTGGGCACGACATCTGCAGAAAGGCAGCTCCCACCCTCCGTCTCTGTGAAAGGCCCAACGCTGGGAGGGTGGTGAGGTACACGGACAGGATGCACCCATCAAACATCAGCTCCACTCCTGGCCATCAAATCCTCATACTTTGGCCTCATCAACCCCACCATCTCCTGAGTCTGACTGAGAAAAACCAGCTCAGCACCAGAGTGGGGTCTCAGCCCCCATTCCCAGCAGGAAAACTGAGGCAGGGAGCTGAAGTCTCTTCTTCAGGACAGCAAACATCAGAGCTGACCCCAAAGCTCCAGCCTGCTGCCCCACCACGCTTACAGGAAGTTTCTACTGCACCTCTCCTGGTGTTGGGACACAAAGCCCCCACCTTGTGTCATCTCCTTGAGAAGTGGGGCAGGACCCTGCCAGTGAGATGCCCATGGGAGACCAGGAACAGCCCTCTCTGCCAACAGCATGGCCAGAGGATGCACAGGCTTCACTAACACGTTGCCCAGGCTGTTCTTAAAAATTTATTACTCTGTTGCAACATGAAAAATAAGACAGAGAAGTAATCATTAGTATAACTATAACTCCCCGTGCAATAGTCCCACTTGTAAATTGAGATTTATGATTGCAGCTGCCGATATTTTAGAGGCTGGTGCAGGCGGCGGTGGCAGCACAGCCCCGCCACGCACTGCCCCGCCGCAGTTACAGTTTATCACAATCTGCAGAGATTATTGCAATGAATAATACACAACAGGCTGGCAGTGAAGAACTATTCCCGATCAAACGCTTCTGTAAACAACTGAATAAATAATATTGCTCAACCCCTCTTTAGAGCCCTTGGAGGCCCGGGGAAATCTCTCATTACTCAGCAGGAGAGGCAGCCAGGGGCTCGGAGGTGCCATGAGGGAGGGACACAGTGACTCTGGGCAGGCACTGGACATCCCAGGCACTGGCACTTCCCACACAAACAGCTCACTCTGCCACTTTTTGTCAGAAAAGGAGGCTGAGACACAGGAAAAACCCGCTCATGGTCTCACAGCAACGTATGCAGGATTTCACTGTTAGGAGCAACCTTCCTGGACAGACAGACACATGCAAGCCCAGTCAGACAGGTACTCTGTTCTGTCTTCTGCTTGGCAAGGCTTTTGCTTGCTCCTGATATTACCAGTGCTCTGCGGGTGAACTGGCAGCAGGTAAAGAGCAGGTTTGGGGACAGCCTGGCCTGCAGGCAGCCAGCCCCCATCCGCACCAGGGTTGGGGCAGTTGGGGACGAGCCCACCGGGATCAGGGCTCCACATGCTCCCTGAAATGTCAGTAAGTAATGCAACGTGATCAGGGTTGTGTGCCAGCAGCTGTAGAAATGGCATTTCTCACACAGCTTGGAAGGATAAAGTTCAGCTCCAGGACGCCCCCGGTTCCCCCGCTGCAGTGAGCTCCGGCTTGGCCGCAATGCTGTGCTGCCATGGGCATCGGGGCTGCAGAGACCCTGCTCAGAGGGTGAGCAGGGGGGATTCACCCCTTCCCCAGCAACCATCATGCAGAGGTGCTTTATTCAATCTCCAAACTTCTATGCTCAGAATACAGTGAGCGAAGGATGGACCTGAAAGGAGCTAAGGGAAAGTTACAACCCTCCTCAGGCTACGGACCAGCCCTGCAGTGGCTCTCTGACGTTTCCCTTGCACCAAGCTTTCCATGGGCTGGGTGCCCATGTGCCTCTGCCTGGACACCCCCAGTCCTGCCTGCTCCAGGACCAGCTCCCAGGGGTGTTCCCTGCTCCCCACAGGCTCTCCCCACAGCCAGGTCCTGGGGAAAGGTGAGAGAAGCAAAGTCGGAAAGTTTGCATCCCTGTGTGGACTGCTCTACAGCGTCTGTATGTCTGCAGGAATCGGCTCCAATTAATCCCCCCTCAGCTTGGCCCGCCCGCTTCATTACCTCCCCTTGATGAGAACCATCAGTGGGGCCTGTATGATTTTGCTAATTAGCCTCACTTCGTTTATCATTTCCATTTTCTCCCAGAGACGCTCGGCTTGCTGGGCGACAGCTTCATCTCCCGCTGAAACAATGCGGCCCCTTCTGTGCCTGTCTCACTTAGCGCTGTCACCGCAGCCATTATGAAATTGGGGTTTCATTTACACACTAATTAAACATTACAGCTTGTTCACAATTACAACATGGGGATGAGGAGGTAACTAATTACTTAAGAAATGAGCTAACATTTATCTCCAATTCCTCCCTCCCCAGCCCACCGCCCTCCTCTCCAATCAAGATTAGAAATTGTTGTTCGACAGTGGCAGCCCAGCGGGCCACTGCCCACCTTCGTGTGTGCCACATCCCCTTCAGGGGGCTGTACCGAGACCCCAGCCTGGGGACAATCCATCAACCCCTAATTGCAGCCGAGATGACGGGGGGCCATGGCAGTGGCGCATGGCCCTGCACCAAACGGGCTGCACGGGGATGAGCCGTGATGCCAGGGATGCATCCATCCTGGTCATCCAGCTCCCTGCTGACACGGTGTCCCCAGGACAGCCTGGCCATGGTGGTGGCAGGGACTGAGGTGCTCCCTGGGCATCATGGCTCCCTGCACCTACCGGGCTCTTGCCTGTTGGGTTGCCGCCTGGCTCTGCATGGAGGCAGGGGATGCCAGCAGGCTCTCCCCAGCCCTGCTGATGGGCAGCTCATCCTGAAAAGACATTTTCTTCAGGGAGGAATTAACATTTAAAACTGAGAACCATTAAAGTAAATAAAGCAGCCTGTCACTCGGATCAAAAGCCAACACCAAGGGTGGGCTTGGGACACAAACATGACTGGGGAGACAGGTTCTGGGGAGCAGGCAAGGAGAGAGAGGGGCAGGTGTCACTTCCTTCATCCCTCGGGGTGGGGTGGCCGGCATGGACAGGTTGGCACCCCATGTCTGGCCTAGCAAGGCTGGATGCTGCTGCTGAGCAAGCAACAGCCCCCATGCACTGACAGCATGGGGCTGTCACGTGCTGCGGTCGCAGGCAAGCGATCCTCGCCTTGTTGCAGTGCGGGCAGATGGCGGAGGGTGCAGGCAGAGGGTGCAGGCAGGCTGCCCCCAGAGCTACTGATGGAGTGGAGGACAGAGCAGTGGAGAAGGGTGACAGTGACTGTCTTGGGATGGATGAGAGGATTCATGGTCACCTGTGAGGCAGCAAACTGGCTGGTAGGGGAGAGGCTGGAGATGCTGGTGCAGTGCAAAGGCACACTGGTGCAGTGCCCGGGCACACTGGTGCAGTGCAAGGGCACACTGGTGCAGTGCCCGGGCACACTGGTGCAGTGCCTGGGCACACTGGTGCAGTGTCTGGGCACACTGGTGCAGTGCCAGGGCACACTGGTGCTATGCCTGGACACTTCTGCAGGCTCTGCGGAAAGGCAGTGCCATTGCAGGGCTTTTGAAACACAAGAGACTCCCCCCATAAACAGCTCTAAGCACTGGAAATGCACTCAGAAAAAATACCTAGTTCGGCACCAGGCAATTAAGGTTCTTTTGCAACTCTTAACCTGCGATTTTGAGACAAAGAATTTGGCCTTGGCATAATTTGAACTGCTAATTGCTTTCCTGATCCGCAGTCAGAGAACTGAGCCAAAGTGTGGGCACAAAAAAATCACCTTCCCTGTCTGGGGGAAAATTCAGAGCTGCTCTCCAGGGGGAAGGGGATGCTCTCTTCTTCCCTCTGAGCAGCTTAAAAAATAATGATCAGGAAACAGTTAAGCAAAAGGGGGGTGAACTGGTGGTTTTTTAAAAAAACCCCCTCACACCACTTTATAATAATAGTAACAACTCATTCCCATAGTTTTTATCCTTCCTGTCTTTAGCCCACAAAAAAAAAAAAGGAAAAAAAAAAAGAAAACCTGAGCTAAACTACTGACACTGGCTGGGAGCTTAGAACTGCCGCATCAAACGGAGCCCTTGAATCTCCTGAACATAATTGTGCTGCCCTCTAACCTCAACCTTCAATCAGTGCAGTGTAACTATCTCATTTTAGCCTACAGGACACACCCCTCTGCTAACTAGCAGCCATATTCTTCTCATTAG
The DNA here is from genome assembly GCA_907165065.1 of Caprimulgus europaeus. Next base: position 11,707,467 of record OU015534.1, on the reverse strand, counting down.
GAGACTGCTCTGGACAGGAGCGTGGAGGCAAAGCCGTTGTCTCTCTTTTTCTTTCCCTCTCTGCCTCTCTTGGCTGTTACAGATGTACTTCTGGAGGGGGAGAGCACTAGCAGAGGGCTTTGTGGGTGCTGGAGATGGCCCAGCTGCCATGTCCAACTCCCCTGGACATGCAAATAAGGCCAAATCGCTGGTTCTCGGTTAGAAACACAGGACGGGCCCTGGTACCCCTGTCACCGGGCAGCTCGCCCTGAGGAGCAGCAGCTAATGGTTGGATCAGGCTTCCCAGCAAGATGCTGCTGCTATGCCCTCAGCAGGGCAAGGGGCTGGGGGTCCTGCCTGCCATGGGCTCACCCTGCTTGCAGAGCCCCCAGAGAAGGGTCCCAAGGTGGCAGTGCCACGGCACAGGTCCCCTACCTGCTGGGGCCAGGCTGAGGCAGCGGTGGGAAGGGGTATGGGCATGCCCTGGTAAACATGGGCAGCTGGCAGTGCCAACACCGTGTCTGCGGCCGAGGGGCGGGCAGGACAGCAAGGGGCAATGCAGGGCTGGGGTGCAGCAGGGAGGTCTGCCCAGAGACAGCCCCTCCAGCTGGGCAGTCGCTCCCCATGCACATTACAGGCCTACGTGTAATTAACAGCGAGGCTAACTACAGCAGGAAAACTTACCCTGGGTTGCCGGGTGCTCTCCATCACTGGGAGTTTGCCCCATGTCACTGGGTGGGTTTTTTCCATCGTCAAAGATGAGCTGGGCCCCAGCCGTGGGGGGATGAGGCAGGATGCTCCTGTAGCCCACCCAGCACAGCAGCCCAGCCCAGGTCCTCCTGCTCCATCTCTGGACCACCACCTAGCTAAAAACTGGTAAGAGCTCTTGAGCCCCTTGCTTCATGCCATCCCCTCAGAGACCCTCCAGACCACAGCACTGCACACAGTGGCTCGGTCCCAGCAGCATGGACCAGCACACACACCCTCAGCACTGACCACGTCCCTCTCCTCCTGCCTCCCCCCTAGGTCCTGCACACCAGCAGCACCCAGTTCGGGGCCCAGCCTGGTAGATGCTGCTTGGGTTCTTGCTGGGTCTGAAGGATACAGAAGGCAGCTTTCAAGCTGGAGCAGGATTGCTCAGGACTCTCGGGGACAGAGGGAAATGCTGCTGTCCCTGGGGCTCTGCCTCAGGAACAGGAACAAGCCGGAGCCCGGGCGGTTAATGGCACAGCTGGGATGAGCCCGCACAGTGGTGGCTGCAGCTCTGGGAAGAACCTCAGGCCAATGGAGGATAAGGAGAGCAGATCCCCTCTGACCCCACTGCAGACCCACAAAGTCAACGAGGCCATGCTGGGAAAGGGCAGCAGTTTGGCTGGCACAGCCCTCCACTCCCGCCAGAGCACTTTGCCCTGGGATTTCAATATATTAACAACTTGGGAGCAGGGAATTACACTGATTTGTATCGGGACAGGGAAAAACATAGCACTACACAGATTTCTGACGCCTCAGTTCTCATCTTCCCCACCCAGCACCATCAGCCCCATCCAGAACCTCACCCCTAGATCCTCTGCAGAATTATACTGGCTATTAACACACTCCAAGTTCATTAAACAGGCCACTCAGGACACGGGGCAGCGATCCTTAAACCAATTAATGCCATCCTTTGATTTCAGGGGAGAATGAAGAAGGGACTGTCAGTGCAGCATCGAGGCAGGAGTTAGGGGTCAGAGCCCAACAGCACAGAGGGGCCTGTTAGCTCTTGACAAGAGGCAGGGGCCGGTGGGCAGCTGCCAGACCTGGCTTCTCTCAGAGCCCCTCACCCCAGCTCAGCCCTTGCCCAGCGCCGCTTCCCGGGCACCGGGGAGAGTGAAGGAAAGCAGCACCGTGGGGCTTAATGAGGCTTCAGATGCCAAAAAAGCCTCTGATGCCCTGTGCCCAGGCCAGGGCTGCCAGGAGGAGAGCAGAGATGGTACCACATCACAGCCGGCATCCCGGCACAGCGGAGGCATGGCACGGAGGGAGCTCCCCTCTGCCACGGCACAGACGGCTGCAGTGCTGGTGATGCTTGGCCTGATGCCCCCGCGGTGCCAGGGGCAGCATCACCCCACAGGCCAAAACTTTCCTCTCATTCTTTCTTTGCTTGGCCATTTTTTAAAGCAGAAGTTCTCTCTTAGCGAAGTCTTTCGGGGAAGGTGGAGAGAGTAGGAAGCCAAAGAGAATCGTCTTGCTAGTCAAAGCCTTTAACAACTATTTTTAATATCAGGCAGAGGAGCAGGATTTTGAAATGAAACAGCCGGTGCCTCTTTGATGGGTGAGCTACAGATCTTGAAACAAGGTCCATTCCCTCCTCCTTCACTAACTAACAGCCATATTTCTCTCATTAAAGACAATCTGGCCGTATTTTCAAACTTCTTAACAAGGCGATCACCGTAATTTGAGATTTCTATTATCCATGCTCCTATTGCAGCAGTCTTTTAAGCAGCTAGCTTTTTTTTTTTTTTTTTTTTTTTTTTTTTTTGCTTTCTTTCCCCGACTTTGTCTCTCCCCTCAAACTGCCATCAGTGTTAATGACGTGCAGGAAACAAGAGCGCCAAGAACCATCTTTTTTCTTCCCTTTCTTTTTGGTACTAGGTTGCGTGGGGGTAGCAATAAGGAATAAAATAAAAAGTGAAATGAAGTTTGGTTATCTCTTATCTGGAGTCTGGTTTTTAATCCATCCAGAAGCGCAAACGAAGCCAATGCAGTACCTTATCTCCCCTGCCGATCGTGGATCCCCCCTCCCCAAAGACCTCCAGCTCTCTCCCCTTCCCAAAGGCGCCCGGCCGTGTCCCCCTCCCTGCCCCATTAGTCCTTCGCTGGGCTCTGCCAGATGGATGCAATTTGCATAATATCACCAGCAGAGGCTGGCAGATCAACTGGGGTCAGGCTCTGACATCTCCAGCACAGTCTATCTCCAAGTGCTAATTTGGACTGCATTGATCTCTCTTTCTGATTTCTTTGTCATTTACGTCTGCAACGGTTTGACAGGAGATACAGAGACAGACAAGGGGGGAAAAGAAGGGGAGGGGGGGGAGAAGAGGAGAGAAACAAAGATTGTAGTTACAGATGTCTTTAAGGGAAAAAACAGATTAATCCAAGGACTCCTCTGAGGGTCGCAGCTTTGAAACATCCTAATTATCCTTTTCTTATGAATTCCTGTACAGACTTAGAGGGGGGTCTTGTCAGGGAACTCAGGGGAATGGAAACTTGTTAAATTGTGGTGTAGTCTCTCCGGCTGGCTGCTATCCCCTCCCCTCCTGCACCTCTCATTAGGTGAAGCGGGGCAGCTTTAAACCTAGTGTACCTCGCTGACACAGCCTTCCCTCCACACCTCTGCCACCACTCTTGGTAAAGGCAGATCTTTGGTAAAACTTGGGCAGGAGTCTCTCCTCCTCGCAGAGGGGGAGCACAGTGCTCACAGCCACCAGCCCTATGATGCCCAGGGAAGCCAGAGCTGGGACAACGTAGATGCCCAACACCTGGGGACAAGGGCTAACTCAGGAGGGACAGTGCTGTCCTTGAAATCTGCCAGGATGCAGGTGTGGAAGGGCAGGACACATGTTGCAGGACAGCATGACGTTAAAAGACACTCTCCACCGGAGCCTGTTGCAGAGCAGGGCAGGCAATGTGTGCTCTTAATTGAGAAGTGTATATTCATTAACAGGAAACTCTTCCCCTCCTCACAGGTAAGGGAAGACGTGCAACCATTTAGCCTCGTCTGGGACACATTGCAGAGAGACACCAAGGCACCAAAAGAATCCATGGGGAAATCAAAACGTCACTCAGTGTTTTACATTACTACTTTCTACACAAAAAGCTCTCTAGAAAGTTAATGATCTTCCAAGGCCTCTCACCTACCACGTGCCTTGCTGTGCCTGAGGATGTATCACGCCGCATGGGAAGTGCTGCGTGTTACAGGGGCAGGAGAACAAGTGCAAGCAAAGATGTTTTACCTGCCCAGTACAACATGGGACAGGGCTTGGTCAGTGCAAGGGTTGTTCCAGCAGTGAGTGCAGCGGATGTTTTGCAAGGCTCAGGACAGGACTGGACAAATGGCCAACAACAGGTTGGGTCTGAGGCAGCGCAAGAGTCTCTCTAGTACAGATCAGTTCACGTCTGCACGCTCCCGGGTCTGGGACTGTCTGATTGGTAAGACAGAACACACATAATACAAACCATCAGCTTCTCCCCATGCTCCCAGTATACCAACTACAGTTCAGAGTGATACGAAAAACTTATCTAAGAGGATTCTCATCTGTCACTGGGGAAAGGAATTGCGCCAGGTGTTGGGAGGGAGGGAGGGCCAGCAGACCTGCTCTTGCCAAGGGAGATAGTCCCCACTGCTGGTGGGATGAGGCCAGGGAAAGCCTAAAACCAGAAGCCAGCTGAAGGTGGGTACAGCAGCAGCCACATGAAAGGGCAGCTCCAGGACAAGGGCAGCGCTGTCCTGCTGGGGGTCAGCCAGGTCTGGGGCTTCCGCTGGACCTGCCCCGATCTGCAGCTGGGCCGGCCAGGCATTGTGGCACGGCAAACAGCAGATAATCAAAAAATCCCTCTTAAGTCTTCAGCCTGACACTGGTGCTACAAACACAACTGCTTCCAGCCAGAGAGCAGGGTTTGTGCCTACCTTCCACACACCCCAGCGAGTGGGCACAGCCGCTGCTTGCCTGGGGCTGGGAGGAGCACACAACAGTACCCTGACATTTCCCAGGCAGCCGAAGACCTGTAGCCCATCTCGCCCTCCCATTCAAAGGCCACTCTTCTCTGGGGATGGAGAGCCCTCAGGTGAGGAGCAAGGTGTGACGAACCCATCGCAGACCCCTGGCAGGCAGCGGGTCGGGTGAGCGTGTGTGCCCCTACCCCAGTGGGCGCTACCAACTTTCGCAGGGTCGGATGGAGGGGTGAGTGCAGTCAACACAAACACTCAATCATCCTTCCTTTCTTTCTTCTATGCCTCCTTTGTTAACTGCAGGAAACAGCTGAAAGACCTTGAGTTTCCCATTGTAGCATGTATGGGAACAGAGCTGCAGTGATCAGAACATACCCCCCGCTGCTCCCAGGGAAAAAGGGAGAGCAGAATCCGTTCTAAAAAGGGTTTACGATTAGAAGAGTGTTCTGTCACTCTGGTGCGCAGTAATCCACTGCGCCACCAAGTCCCTTCAGAGAGATGTCGAAAACTTAAATGACTGAAAGCAAAAGAGCCCCGGCTCAGGTTCCCAGGCAGCCAGACATCCTAATTATCTTTAGATCCACTCCCACATGGAGGGGAGAGAGCACACAAGAGTAAAAAAAGAAAAAAAAAAAAAAGAAAAAGAAAGAGGGGAAAAAAAAAGACTGTCACATTGCTTTTTTCTTTTTTTAAAAGCTTGTCTCTGCTCACTGCTTTTCCAGCTGTGACACCTCTCACGGTAGTTAATTAGAATCATGTCACCGCGTTAATGTGCTCTGACTGGACTCTGACAGACGTGCGCTCTCCAGCCGGCCGCCCTGGCCACCCTTCCCTCCCCACCCTTCCCCGGGACACAGGCCCAGCGCTTGCGGTGGGACCCCTTGCCCCCGCCTGCCTCCCTGTCCCCGCGGTCCAGCGGGTGCCCATGGCAGCTGGGCTGGTCCCTGCACCCTGTCTCCCTGTCTCCCTGGGTGCCGGGACGTGCTGCCTGGCCGCGACACCCGGCACGCAGCCGCTCCACCTGTTCTGGGTCTGCCTGACCTTTACAAGCGCTAATTCAAAATGACACTGCTCATTTGATGACATTTCTGTTGATTTTTACTTAAGTCTCTTTTAATTATTTAACTTGGAGTCTTTTCCCTTCCGCCTTGGGCTGGGGCAGTGGCCCCAAGGCAGCCCCGTGCCCCTCTCCACAGCAGTGAGCCCCGTGCTCGGGTCTCGCTGTCAGCATCCCTCAGCAAAGGATGGTGCAGTGCAAACTGTCCCTGGGCACAGCATCAGCTGTGTGCCACCATGGAGAACGAGGTTTACCTGCTCTGGGGGAGCATGGGGTTCTCCAAGGTTTATCCTATCCCCTGGGAGGAATGGGGAGGGTGAGACCAGCTCTGCCAGCCAGGAGCCCTATGGGCTGGGATGGAAAGTGATCAAAAAAACCAAAGTGAGTTTCACAAAATGCTGTCCCTATCCCCTACCTCCCGTTCCTCTGCCACATCACAGAGGAAGTAGGTGGGCACCAAGGATAATTTGGAATCCCACAGATGCTGGGGTGCTCCAGGCTTCCCTGCACCCCTGGGAGAGCCAGGTAAATGAAAGATGGGAAAGGAAGGCAGGGAAGAATGAGAAGAGGCTGAAATAAAGCCAGCTAGCTCCCAGCACCACAAGCTCCCAGCACCTTGCAGGGTGAGACAAAGCCTCATCAGCCCCCGCTGAGCTCCGGGGGGAGAGCCAGCGCTGACAGCCAAAGGCACCCATCACGGCGGGTGGCCACCGCCTGCCACCGCACTTAGCGAGTGCTCACTGCCCTCTCCTTCAATGTCAGCGTGGAGAGCAGCCCAGCGCTGCCAGGACACGAGCAGGCAGAGAGATCTGGAGAGAGGGACGGGATCTGGGCAGGAGGCACCCCGGCAGTGCTGGCCCGGCTCCCCGCGGCGGTGGCAGCTCGCAGGAGTTAATTAGAATCGTGTCACTAAGTAAATGCGCTCTGACTGGACTCTGACAGACGCTCACCTATGACACCGGGGGCCAGGAGACAATCCACATCAAACTACTGCAGTGTGACCCTTTTAACACAAAGAGTAAACTCACTGCACATCGAGTTGAAGCTCATTAAAACTGTCTACTCTGCGAGCATCCCATTAACCTCACTGTTAAAAACACGCAATTCCTCTTCTTCTTTCCGAGGCCTAATTAATGCTCTGGATCAGGAACAATATCACACGCTAACCTTCCGAGATTTCCAATCAGTAAATGAAAAGAGAGATGGAGCTGGGAAGGCACGGTGGCTTGCTGGGTTGCTCTCCGCGTGGGCTGCTGACCTGCCCAGGCAGGTAGAGCTTTTCCATTGGCATGGCAGAGATCCCCATGGAGGGAGCACGGCACAGCCCTGGCTGGGGAATACCGTGGGCACAGGGAAGTTGGTGGAACCCTGGGTGAAGGCTCGTGGCTCATGGGATTACGCCAGCTGGTGTAAAACAGACCAGAGAGGGCATCGTGTTAAGAATGGTGCTGTTATGGGACCAGATCTCCTTGTTGCCTGGGACAGGTACTGCAGGTTTGTTAGCAAGAGACACAGCAGCCTGGCTGCTCTCTTCACCCGAAAAAGAAAAAAAAAACCCAAACCAGGCATTTAGAACTAAATCTAAAATCATAATAATCTGTGTGCTAAAGTCTAAACTTTAAAGATTCTATTAAATTCGATTCAAAAAAGACCACTCGCAAGGGGCAACGTCATGTTTTATAGGCAGCCAGTGCACTGGAGGTGGAAGCAGAGCTGACAAATGAGAAACAAACTTTCCCAGCAGCAGGTACTTCAGATTTGGAAACTTTAAATTTTTCTGGTGTGTTTTCAGTTCCATAACTGGCTTGTTCAGAGCTGAGAAACAACAAAGGACTGAAAAAAAAAAAAAAAAAGGGTGTGCCTTTTAACTTTTTCATAATCAGGGAAACAAACAAACCAACAAACTAAGGTGGGAGAGGATGAGAGGTGCTAATTCTACAATCCTGAAAGGGTGGTTTCCAGAAACACTCCTTCAACTCAACAATTACTTTTTGCTTTGGTTTCACGCACCAGGTGCTTTTAACTAATATGTATTCTGAAATTGACTTTTCCTTCTGCATTGAGTATATGCAAGGGAAACAAGATTTTCTTAATAAAACCAATTCAAACTGCTGCTGGGGTACTTTAGCATGGCATTCCAACTTTCATCCAAAAGAGTCGCAACTCAAATAATGAGTAATAATTTAATCACCACCTCTTTAAGAAAAAAACCCAGTTCACCATTTGTCTAATGTAACAAATCGCTAAAAATGAAGACTAAAGGCATATTATGTTACATGATTGAACACAATTAATGTAGCAAATATAGAGCATTTGATGAATCAAAGAATAACCAGATTTAACAACTGGGCATTAGTAAGGAGAGCTGCACTTGTTTTGATAGGTGCTGGTCAGTAAAATTCGACCTTTTTTCAGGGGAAACAGGTAAAAAAAAGCAAAAATAAAAGAAAATCAATTACTGAATCCAGATGATCTGCTGGCTGATTTAAATCACAACTAAATCTTGGGATTTTAATCCTTCAGATTTATATCAGTCTCTGAAACTCAGTAGACAAACCTCAGTGCAAGAACCCAGCTCTACTGGTGTGGAGCCTGTGAATGCTGGTCTTTGCATGAGCGTGCCAAGACCCCCAGCAGCTCTTTTTTGGCAAGCAGCACCTCAAACGTGTGTTTTAAGAACTGCAATGTGCATGCATCTGTAAGATGAGTAACTTCTTGGCAAGACTCAACTTCATTTTGTTGAGGGCCAAGAAAACACCAGACAAAAAGTTCCCCACCACAAGATCCTAGAGCCCACACTAGAGCTGGCACACATTTAATACACGTCCGAGGAGAGGTGGAAGTGGGGAAAAAAAGTCCTCTCTGGTCCTCAGGGCCACATTCGGCCCAGACAGAATCCTTAGGGCTTAAATACCAACCCAAGGAAAGGTGTGATAGAACAAGTTTCATTCCCCTTTTGCTCCTGTCCCATCTCCTAAGGATTTTCTGCATCCCCACTCTGGAGTAGGACTTTCCAACCTCCTTATTCTACCCAGCACTCCTCAGCAAGCTGAAATGTTGACATTTCACCCCTTCCTTTACTTTTTCCCTCCCATGAAACAACTGAAGCAGATAATAATTCAACATGTAGCATCAACAGTATATCAACAGATACCAACTACCTGTCCCGCCCCAAGGCATCTGTATTTGCAGTGTACGCAAATACACCTTGGTGTATTTGGTGACACAAACCACTTTTCTAACCCCTTGACAAGATCTGCAGCTCACTTGCTTGCAAGTAGAAACCAGACAAAACCTAGAACGTGAGCTCTGTTCAGCAACTTGCTGTGTGCCCAGCCGTAGGTCCCAGGGGATGTGGTCTGAGACTCCACCACGCTCCACCACGCGCCCCTCCTGCCCACACACACTGGATGCTAAAGGTGAGGTTCCCCTCCAGAATCTGTCCTTAGACCTGCAGGGTGTCCCCTGAACTCCTTCATTTTAAACAAGACAAAGGAGAGGAGATGAAGCACAAGGTGGGACTGGCCCCAGAGAGTGCCAAGTGCAGGGATTTGGAGCAGATATCTGCTGAGCCAGCGAATCAGAGAGTGATTTGAAAACAAAGCGGTACACAATCGATCAGGCGAGACGGCAAAATTCCTTGCAAATTGTCTGCAAAAACAAGTGGCCATTCACTGCAATTTTTCTGTCAGATTTGAAGGGAAACATCCATGTTGCACATTCCTGCATAAGTGAGCTGAAGCTTCACAATATTGCCTGCATCCCCCTGGACAGCTCCCCACCTCCTGCACCACACGGTACTCGTGAAACTCCTGTGGCTGGTGAGCACAGTGCCTTGCTGCTCCTTTCTCAGCCCTCTCTGGTTTGCAGACTTCTGGACACCAGTAACCCACGAGGGCCATGAAAATCGGAGGCTGACCCTGGCTACACCCGCCTTGGGTAGCCCTGATGACCCTCCTCTCAGCTCCCCAACTTCCCTCAGCCTTGCTGCACCCCAAGACCGGCCATGAAAGAGAAAGGAGGCTCTAGACTGCATGGGAGCACCCTCAGAACCACAGCCAGCTCCCATCTCATCATGGGCAGTGAGAAGTGGGCAGGCAGCATGCTGTGCTGTTCTCCACTCTCTTATCCAGCAGCAGTCCTTGAGAGGGGTCATTGATTCGCCTGAGTGGGCAGGGCTGTGTCAGGAGCAAGGCTCCTTTCAGCCAGGGAGGGATGGGCAGGGCAGCCCTGAGCATGGAAAGGGATGGCTTCTCCCAGCCCTGAAGCAAAAACAGTTGAGAGCATGACAGAGCAGAGTGGTGAAGACTGCTTAGGTCACAGAGTGACCATCAGCAATGGGGATGACCGTGCCCAGTCCCAGTGGCCGATATGGAAGGACTCAGCTGTGGAGGAACTGACATTTGTCCCAGGATGAGGCAGTGAAGCCAGACTTGGGGAAGTCAGCCCAGGCCGCCTCTGCAGTGAGCAGCTTCTCCTCAGTCCTTGGCCTGGAGACCTCTCGGGCTGCCGCTAGAGCCAATGCTTGATCCACGATGAGGACCTGAAAAGCCAGCAGGCTGGGAAATGAAGTGGCCAGAAGTCCAGGAGGCTGGTGCCCCGACAAAATGCCAGGCAAGGCATGTCTCCAGACAGCAGCACTGCCCTGAGCCTTCTCCCAGGAGGAACACTGGGTTACCCAGCCCTAAAGCCAGCAGCCCTGACATCACGGCAGCAGCTGTGCCTGGGGTTGCCAAGCTGGCCGGGATGAGACACCATTCAATGAGCTGTGCCTCCAGCTCACTCCCGGGGGCTCAGCCTGCGGGAAAGCCACCAGGCACAGAGTGAAGGAAGGCAGAGGATTGCAGACACCTGGAGCAGAGCTGCTCTGGAGCCAGCCCAAATGGAGCAGCCAGCAGGATCCAACACACAGGGCACCTCTGCACTGCTGGCGGTGCCAGGGAGATGGGGACCATCACACTGCTGGTCTGGCATCCTTCACAGCACACATGTAAACCCCCTTCCCAAGTGTGTGAAAGGCAGGTGTGCCACTGGGGCGGAGTGCTGCAAGAAGGAAGATTGGCTGCTGGGCCTTGACATGCTGCTCATCTGTGGGCAATCCACCCATGGCTCACCCTGTACTGGGGAGAACCAGGAGTGGGCCCCCACAGAGGGAGTTTGGCAGAAATGAAGAAGCAAAACCTTCCTAAAGCACTGGAGTGGGAAGGGACACAAACAGCATCTCTCTGAATAACACCAGGCAGAGACACCTGTGCAAGACAACAGCACTGATGTAAACACAGGCAGAAACCATAGGCAGACAGATGATACTCCAGAGGTGGGGACACTTTGTCAGAGTAAGAGATGACAGCAATAGAGAGCTCTTGCCATAAATAAAATGAGGAAAGACAAGACACAAACCAACCCTGCATCCCTCAGGAGACCCTAGGAAAAACCCAAGCCCCTAGAGCAGGACACGCACACACAACTCCTGCAGTCCCTGTTCCCTCCCTGTGATCCTCCCAATATGGCACACAAGCAAGGCAAATCTGCTCCCAGGCAAGGAAGCAAATTTTAATGCTACCTCCGTCAATAATGCAACCAGATCCATAGTTCAAAAGGAGCTTGCTAATTAAAAGCTGGTGAGCTTTAAATAATTCATCTCCTTAACTTGGATTGATTGGAGAGTTTAATGGTTAAAGTCTTGAAACAATATTAAACAGCCTCCTCAAGGCTCTGGTAGCAGGTGACTTTTCCAAGTAAATCTTACCTCCTTGCAAACTTTAATGCTCACAGGTCACCGTGGATGAAGGGCTGGGAGGCAGAGGGAACACCTGACCACTGGTCTCCAAGAGCTGATCCAATGCCCCGCAGAGAACAAGACAGGCAAGAGCGATGCAGCCCTCAGTTACAGCCCTGCCTGCAGCCCAGTAAATGACTCCTGCCTGTACTGCAGCCTGCTGCTGCCCCAGCTCTGCGTCCCCAGCATTAAGCAGCAGGCAGATATATGGCTTCGGTGTCCCGGGCCAGGTCTCCCTCCTCATATCACTTGGATCCCTGGTGCGGAGGAGCTAGGGGAAACATGGAGCTCTTCCACTGTGCATGGTAACCTCAGTTGTTTATCTTGGAGCAAGATGTGGGACCAGAAACTCATCACTCGTGTGAGCAAATGGGACGATGATTCAGTTCTCCAGCTGGGGCCACACATCTTCACTTTGCAGCGCGTTTCCAGCCAGCTCCCTGGCTGGCACCGCCTGGCATAGCCTCCGTCCCAAGGACAGATGCAGCATCCAGAGCAGCTGGAAGACTGGCCCAACACAGAGAGCATCTTGCCCAGCCTGGGGACCACTGCCCTGTGCTCCAGGCACCACACGAGCCCTGGTGCAGCCCACATCCACCCCCAGCCCAAGCACTACCCGAGCGGCCGAGGAGAGGAGCGGTTCCCTGGCCAGAGGGACAGGCAGGTGTGCTTGCCATGCTGGGCTGTGCCAGGGACCAAGAGCTCATCTTGTATGCCAGTCCTGCCCTGACACATCTTCATCCCTTCCACCAGCCGGAGACCTTGCACTCCAGCCTGGACCAGCTCTCAGAGCTGAGGCACATCCCGCGCACCCGGAGCAGCAGCCGTGAGGACGGGAAGGAAGGGCACGGCGTAGCAGCACTCACCTATCCCGCTGTGAGGCCTCCCTATGTGCTGTAGGTTCAGTCCTTTGTTCATGTCTAAGAGCCCGTTCTTTGGCCAACTCCCCATGGCAAAGCTGTACGCCTGGAAGAAAGAAGCAGAGGGTCAGACCGGTGCACGGCACAGACACGTTTTGCACTCACCCAGGCCTGGCTGCTCCAGGGCAGGTGTGAGTCTGCGTTCCCTGTGTTCAGTGCGGACACATCACATCGCCCGCACAGCAGCTCTCCTGGAGCTGCCTGCACAAAGCACCCTCACACTGGCCTGTCCCACCTGATGCTCCTCAAAGAAGAGTTGTCCAGGGCCTGTCCTTGTACAGGTGACAACCCTCATTAGGTTTGATGTGCAGCACTGTGCTGGATCAGCATCACCCAAGGCCACCTTTGCCACACTAGGGTGAGCTGGGGGCTGTGAGCTCGTCCCACATGTCCCTGGGTTGGTCCAACGCCATTTCCCCATTCCCACCTCACCAAGGACGGGGTTGGCAGCAGGAGTCAGGGTGGGTTTGGAAAGGGGTGCTCATGGCCAGGCTGGCCTGGCTGGCAGCCCCCTTCACCTCCAACAAGCCCAGCCCTCCCAGCCTCTCCTCTCCTTTCCATCCCTAGACCTCAGTTGCCTTGGGACTCTCCATCACCAGGAGCCAGTGCTGCTCACCCCACAGCCTGGCCGGAGGGAGCCTGCTCCATCCCCGCCGTGTCCCCCGGCAGGGCTCCCAGAGGAGTGAGGCAGCTGGGAACCCGAGCAGCACAAAAACCCACTGGACAACAGGAATGTGAAAGCAGCCGGGCCGCCGTGTCACTCGCACGGCTGTAATTACAGCCTGACAGCCACGTATCTTCTTCATCTTGAGGAATTAAGCTCAGTGCCGCATTGTGAGCGGTAAGAAGGGCGCGTGGGCTTAGCGTCGCTCACGCCGGCGCTATCTCTGCTGCCGTGAGGGCCATTGTCCCCAGATGAGATCAGGTCAATCCAGCAGCCCCTATCTCCCTCCTGCAGCGGGGATCATCGCTAACCGTGGCCACGGCGCGGCAGGGCATCGCCGACACCCTGTGCGAGCTGGGAACGCTGAGGAAGACGCTCTGTGCAGCGGGAACAGGGACAAACTGGGCGAGCGGAGCCGAGTGGTTCCCCCCCACCAGCCCACCACCACCTGTCAGCCACAGGGACCTGCTGCCAGTCCCTCTGTCCCCAGTACCTGCTGCTCTGCCCAGTGCAGGCAGGGCCGGCCCCCACGCAGCCCCTGACACCAGCAGCCCGCTGGGAGCTACGGGGCTTGGGGGAGTTAATTTATTAGTGGCCTGTGTAACCATTCATGCTGCTTTGTTACTCCTGCCTTAGCAAAACAGAGGGCTCCACAGATAATTAATAGACAGCATTGCTAATCCTGTTGGGAGATGATTAGCAATTAAAACTCCTAATTAAGTCTATGCATAATTCACTGAAATTACACTTTGTGTACACAACAGGGAGGTTTCCTTTGCCTCCAACAAACATGCTCTGGCATCTCCATTGCTGTGGCTGGGATGCAGGCTGGCTGGATGCTGGGCAGGAGGTGCCGGGGTTCGAGGTGCAGGATGGGACCTGCTGGGTGACCCTAGGTGACAGAGGCAGTGGGTCTGTGTGTGGCTCCCTCTCCTGGGCTCCATCCCCAAGAGCAAGGCCAAGCACTGTACAGGAAGATCCCCGTGTTCAGCACCAGCAGATCCAGGCCTGGGGTCACCAGCTCTGGGGGACATCCCCGGCTAAGGGGTGTCCCCGCACGCTTTGGAGGGAGGATGCATGGGACAAGAAGGCAGCAGGGTTGTCCCTGCACTGAGGCAAGGCACAGTCCAAGCTACCATATTGTGGGCTGCCTTCCCAGACCAGACACATTCCTCGGACCCCAGCTAGAAGCAACCGAGGGAGCGCAGCGAGAGGCTGGCAGGGTGCCGGGAAAGCCATGGGGACAGCCCTGGAAAGCTCCTGACAGCTGGGCGCTAGTGCCAAGCCCAGCCTGCCTCCCCAGGCCCCAGCAGCAATGCCAGCAGGGAGCCGGTGGCACATGCCCCAGCCCCGGGACCAGCACCGGGCCCAACCTTCCATAGCCTTCTGCTTTCCTAATCAAGGTCATTCGGTACAGCAGCAGTACCTGAGCAAACTAGCTAAGCAGCCAGGGTGGAAGTTGGCCTGACCACTGAAGGTCAAGTGTGCACTTATGCATATTCAAAGCTGCTTGCAGGATCGATCGGGTTTTAATTGTTTTTCCTGGGGTTTTGGAAGGAAGTGCCAGGGGCATTGATCAGTCCCAGACGAGGCCGCTCACACTTCGGGGCTGGCAGGGACCATCACTTTGCTGCAGGCAGAGGGAAATGAGGGCAGAGAGGCAGAGATGAAGGCAGGGCATGGGAGAGGCCAGCCAGCCCCGGCTGGGAGGAGGAGCCATCGCTGGGCTGTGATGGAAAATAAAGTTTTTTAATTAAAATTGGCAATTCTAAGCCGCCTGCTGGCAGCAGCCACACAATCAAAAGTGAGGAGCTTTGCTGTTTAATATTTAAAGACAACGTTTAATCTTTAAACAGCAAAGTTCTTCTCCTGACTGTTAAAGTGAGGTAGAAAGTGCCGGAGGCTCCCTGATGTGGGGCTCCCTAGCCTGCCGGGCTGGCCATGGCCACCAGCTCATCGCTGGCTCACCGCAGCTGCCGGACACCCGCATCGACCGCAGCCGCTTTCCTGCCGGCTCCACCACCGCTCCAACCCCGCACAGGTGCTGGCAGCAGCACAGACCCCTGTCCCTTCAGCGCTCATTCCTGTGGCAAACCGTGAGAAACTCTGGGATGCTCCTGTTTGCTCAAAGGCTGAAGGGTTTTTAAAAATGCCACAAAACCCTTTTTGCAAGGAAATCACACTAATTTGTCCTTCCCTCTGGTTCAGTCCTGGTGTTGCAGGGACTGGGTTGCTCTCTTACAGGTCAGACATTGAAGCAGGGCCAGGACCCCATGGCATTTTATTTTCATCTGCATTCTAATTGATAAAAAAAATGCAGGCAGGTTTTAAAAAAGCTGTTGTTAAATGGTTTGGGTTAAAATTCTGATTTAAAGACAAAGTCAATGCATCTGATCTGCTAAAACCCACCCAAACATTGTTTGCAGAATGATTTTCAAGCAGCTTGAAAACAGTAATTTCCATTCATACCAGCTACTAGAAAGGTCTCCCTTTTTTCCTGATTTTGTTTGTAATTCTATGAAGGCTACATTTACCTCTCTGCCAATGCTGCTCTGAAGTCAGATGATTATTAATTATATTTATTTACTTATACAATCCCACAGGCATACGCAGCAGTTCACAGACAAGAACCAACCTGGGTCCCTGAGGTAGGGATCTCGAATCAAAGGTAAGCAGATGCTCCTGTGATAAATGTGAGCTAACAGCAGCAGGAGATTAGGAACATACTGTGTTTCCACGCATGGAGCCAGCACCACAGATAATCCACACCCTGTCAAAAGTGCCAGTAAGGAGAGGTAGGTCCTTAGGTAACCCACACCTCATATAACCTGTAGAAAATCCAAAAAACAAAGGTGGGGAGCTTCGAGGGGATAAGACATGGGGTACAGCAGCCTGGGACAGGGAGATGCTGCGTGTGCAGAATCACAGCATCGGGAGCTGGCCTTATAAAAAAGCAAAAAGGGTCTGAAACCATCCTCCTGCTGCACTGGGTCACAAAACTTCCCGGTGGCCATGAAGCACGTGCCTCAGTTTGCAAAGAGCCTGAAACAAGAGCTCCATGTACCATTTCTCGTAGCACTGAGGGTCAAAGACAGTCACCTGTGCTGGGACAGGAGTGCACGGAGGGCACACCAGTGATGCTGGGCAGCGCCACGGTGCTGCTCGCAGGGGGAAGAACACAGGTAGGATTTGGCCAATTCTTTTAAAAATGCTGCCCAGTTTGGCACTGACTTTGCCCTGCCTGCCCTTGCTGCCATCCCAGTGAAGACCAGCCCCTGTCCCCAGCAATGGGGCCAGCAAGGTGGCAGCACCAACACAGCCAGGTCCTGACACCCCGCTCCCTGGAGCTTGTTTGGGCTATGCATCTCAGTTTATAAGCAGCATAGCTGCAGAGATGTTCCAGAGGGTCAGAAAATTCCCAGAACTGGAACTTGTCAAGCTGATGTATTGATCTAACTGGACTGAATAATGCTCCATCATTTATTTCTGGGGAAGTGCCCGGCACACTTCACAAAAACCAGTGTTTGGCAGTCACATTAAGGCAGGATTTAACATCCCACATCATGCAAACAGGGCACCTGTGCAGAGGTCAGGATGCTCACTTACACGAGGAGCCCCACAAATCCTTCCTGTGTGCACAGGGAGGGCTGGGGCTGGTCCTCATGGAGCTGCCAGAGCTCTGCTAGGGCAACTTGCCGATGCCGAGAGAGCCAGCCACGTCCTTTCCACACGAGTGGATGCTGGGAGCTGCCCGGCCAGCGCCCGGCCCCTCTGCCCTCCCCTAAAGCTGCCGGCGTTGCACTGCCCTGGGTGCTTCAGGGAGGGCAGGAGGGAAGAGGGGCTCTGTGCTTTCCAACAACACAAGCGTGTCCACAAACCATGGCAGCAAGAACTGCCAGGATGAAAACATAGCCTCCTCCTTCCCTACCCAGCCCAGCAACCCTGTCGTTTTTCATGTCCTATCAAGAGGTTTTAAATGTTTCACCTGCTAATTGTAATTTTAATATTAATACAGCCACTTTCAGGCAGGGAGAAAATATTTCCTTTTGGAAAAAATCCTCCCAGGAGCAAAGGCGCTCAACAGTTTGAGAAGATGCTGAAGGGTGGTTACTAAGGAATAAAAAAAAGTTGTTTTTTGCTGAAAGTTTCCATTAAGAATTTCGAAAAGACGCCTGAGAAAAACACGCTTTTAAACAGAAAGAAAGTATCCGAGAGATCTCCCCAGCTGCCTTCAGCTTTGGCAGGTAGTGGGTTCTGGCTGTGCTCCCCCAGGATCAGGCTGTGTGCCCAGCCCACCAATCGGACCTAACCTCCCTGACACTTTTGCAATGGAGAAAATCACTTAGCGACAGCAAAAGCATCTTCCTCTTCTTGTCATGTCAGCGATGTGCTGCGTCTGCCCAAAATAAGTGTTTCCCTCTACCTCCCCTCATTCTGTAGCTACCATGATGGGATGTCAAGGTTATATATTACCTTGTATGGTGGAAAGGAAAAAAAGAGGTCAAGTCTACAACTAAGTGGGCTTTTAAACACAGCTTAAAATGTTTTCAGTGTCACCTAGTAACCATAAGGTTTTGGGGCTGGGGGTATCTTGGAGGCCATTCCTGAACAGCACCCAGGACACTGGGGACACCAGGGTGGTCCTTTGACATCCCATTTTAATTTCATGCCACTTCAGGGATGGGAGGTGGACAATACCTGCTGAAATTTCTTGCCACACAAACTTACCAGCACGACACAAGGCAAATTTAACACCACTGAGAGCCTGACCCCACCGCCAAATCTTTTAGTAGCAAGGCTGCTGGATCAGGGCTGAATGCAATTAAAGAAGAGGCAGGTAATGAATAAGCAGCTTGCCAAGCCTCGGCTGACAACGGCAGAGCTCCTCGGCTGCAGGGAAGGCACGGAGGAAAGCTCGGCTGGCAGGACAGGGGCACGGAGCCCAGGATGGCTCAGCCCCGGCAGCGCTGGAGCCTGCTGCCCTCGCTGGCTGTCGGGAGGCAGGAGCTAAACCCAGGTGTAACATGTCCCTTTTTAAGCAGTTTAGTCAGAAGTGCTGCCGCATTCACAGCTTTTCAAGTATTTTTAAATCACTTACAAAAGCAGGATTAAACGATCAGGAATTCCATTTAATAGGACAAATAAAGAAATAACAATCTACTCCATCAGCCCTGCAAAAGGCAGGTTTGATTTAAGAAAAAAAATAAAAAAATAAGTATAAAAGGGGGAGAGAAAAAAGGAAAGGGGGGTGGAAAAAAAAAGGATAATGTGTGTTTACTCAAGCAAAGAAAAAAATATTTAAGTGATGTAGGGGAGAAGATTGCAGTAACTAGTGAAGAATAACATCGTCTGCTTTGCTGTCAAATCACACAAGAATTTCAGTAATAGATTCTCATTCTGACACTCAATTCAATTCGAAGGTGATCCTGCTTTATCCCAACACATCAAATATTAAACACTCGTATTAGCCAGGGTGCCATCGCCTTTCCCGGCTTAGACGCGGCAGGAAGCTTTTCCCCTACTTTCTCTCACTCGCTATAATATTCTCAATGTTATCTAAACATGCCTTCATACACTGGGGTTCCTTATCAATCCCATTTGGGGAGGGCGGGGGGAGTGTACTTAAAACGGTATTAGTTTGGGGGGCTTTTATTATTATTATTTCCAAAGCTTTTCAATTTTGTGTGGAAAAAGCTTAGGGAAAAAAAAAAAAAAAAGGTGGAGGGAGGGGAGGCGGCGAGAGAGGGAGAGGGAGCGCGGGAGCGAGAGAAAGTATAAGAAAGGGAAAAGCAGCCAGCAGCTCTTGTTTGACTGATGCCTTTCAACAAGGGCAGTCTAGCTTGTCAAAGCCCAGGCTCGAGATGAATTGGCATATCTATTCAGCCTGCCTCTGGATGTCATGCAATACAGTTTCATATTCCCAGATAAGGCATGATAAGCAATTGCTGCCCTGACACCAACTCCATCCATCCCTGCCTTTCTGTCCACGCGTATTACAGATCTCTGCTGCGCCGCTAATAAGAGGCATCTAATTTGTACAAACACGGCAGCAGAGGGGCCTCCAGCCTGACCAGGTACAGTATTAACACCATTCACGTTTAATTACTTCTTCTCGGTGCACTGAGCTCCCCAAACACTGTGAGTGGCACCGGGTGCCCAAAACCAACTTCTGCCCAATGTGGCACCTGCTGAAGCCTTGGATTAAACATCTGTGCTTAATTATTAATTATTATTAAAGGGGCATGGGTGAAAAGAACGGAGGGAGTCTGTCCTCTGCCAAATAAATCTGCAGTGCCACCAGGCAGGAGGTGGTTTGGCCAGGGTTTGAACATGGGAGGACACAGATGATGTGAGTGGTGCCCCTTCCCAAGGAACGTCCCTCTCCAGAGCATAAACCCTCCAAGAGCTGTGGGGGAAGGATAGGGGCCCACATGCTGAATGTGGGGACACCCTGTTAGGTGGAAGCAGTTGCTGCCCCTTGGAAATTCCTGCCATTGCCAGCACCCTGCAGTGGGAGGATAAGATCTGGACAGAATCCTCCCATGTTGCTGAAAAGGTGCCGAGACCTTGCCTGGTGCTCTGCCCTCTTCACACCATGGCACTCAAAGGTTTTTCAGAGAACAGGGCCACACAGCCAGCTTCCCCTGTGTCCTGGGTAAGCAGGGGGCCCTTGGCACACGAGCCACCTTGCCAGCCCTACCTGGCCTTGCTGAGCAGCCTCTGGCAAGCTCAGCTGGTGTCCTCTTCAGTCCATTTGAAAAGCTGCTTGTTAAAACAGCCACATCTTTATGCTTCACATCAGGCAGAAAATTAAACAAATAATAAGATGAACGGTCTAGTTTTGGAAAGGCGAGCGCTGGGCACACAGGAGCTGCCTGGCCCTGCCCATCTTTGGGAAGTGCTTTACAGAGGCAAGGTGCCTCCAGTCCAGAGAAGGAGGACAGGCCACGATTAAGGGAAGGCAGCACCATGTCAGATAAGGTACAGAGGATACAGCATAACTGTACCTGCTTTCTCCTTATTAAAATAAGCAGCCCATGTCATCAGACCTCTGTCTATAGGAGCACTGCAAAGGGAAACTGAGGCACGGAATGATCTCATGCCTGGCCCTTCTTCCCACCCAGATACACATCTGAGCAGCCTCAGCCTGCCCGCGTCCCGGCAATACCCCAACTCAGCCACAGCCATGCAAATTCACTGTCAAAACTCCTCTTAACTTCAGGAAAGGCAGGATGGGCACGGCAGCCACCAAGAGCCCCTCTCCAGGGTGCATTTGGACGCTGTGGCCCCGTCAGGCAGTGGGGAGGTGGCCCTGCCACCACACAGGATTAGCACATGCCCTGGTTTAGGCTGCAACAGAATCATGCCGGTGAGCCTGACTCCGGAGTGTCAAAGTGCCAAGCGGTTTAGGCTTCACATTTCCCTGTGTTTGAACAAGAACAGTCTCTGCCTTGCTCCCAGGCTAGGGATTATCCTGGATAAAATGTTCTCGACTGCTGTGTGCTCTGTGGCTGGCGACACAGTAGGTTAATGCTGTGGAGACCTGGGTCCAAGCCCTGGGTTTGGTCACAAGCAAAACAAAGCAGGTCTGGGTCCATGGAGGGCTGGGAAACAAAGCTGGGGCGTGCATAAGCCAGTGCTGGCCCAGGAGAGAGGAAAAGCAGAGCCACAAACCACCACAAAGCAGCTCAAGGATGGGGGCTGCTGGCAGGACTGAGGGTCTGGGCTCAGGGTCAGGCAGCCAAGCAGAGCATTGCAGCAGGAATCCAGGGGCTGCTGTGGAGACAAGGGGCTGGAGGACACATGCTCAGAGCCTTTCCCCATCTGGGACAAGTGGCCCTGCCCTTGAGCCACAGGTCATGTCTATTTGAACAGAGCTGCCTTCTCCTGGTGTCCTGGTGTTTCTGGCTGCAACGCAGGGTGACCGAGACCCAGGTTAGGCTGATGTACGTAATCACTTCCCAGTGCCAAGATACACAAGCAGCTCCAGATTAGTGTCTGAAAGGCAGAGACACACGACATGGCAGACAGGTACCAGGGAGTACCTACACATGGCTGATTTACCCCTCCCAGCCCTCAGAAAGATGGGCTCCCATCCTGTGGTGCCATCCCCTGGGGACTGCCCCAGCCCCTGCGGGGCAAATTCAAGCAGGAAAGTGGCACTAAGCCTTTCCCCACCACAGCACCGTGGCCGGCAGAGCGGGGAAGCTGGGTCTGACACCAAGGAACACCCACAAACACACTTCGTGGATGATTCACTGCAGCTGCAGTTGGCTCTCCATGCTGACAACAGATCAGTCCAATTCTGGCTGCTCTGGGGGAAAAGGAGGGCTCAGGGGGAAGATGCCTCCAGTGGTGCTGGAAAATAGGCAAATGTTGGCACTGTCCTGAAATCAGACCCACCCTCAGCCTCTGGATACATGAGGACAGAAAATGGCATAACCGGGCCCCAGCAGATGTGAAGTGCTGGAGAACTGAGCGCTGGGGTCAGCAGTGAGGTGGACACATCTCACCTTCCTTGGATTTAGCTGGAGATTACCAACCACCAAAGAGAGCTGCAGTTTTGCCATATTACACGAGTGTGGGTAGCAGTACTCACTGATCACCCACATCTTCTCTTTCCAGGGCCATCAACGATGGCTGCGATGGTCAGACACGCCCCACAGCCCCCCAGACATGCATCCCTTTAATCTAACCTCATGCCTTTCCCAAGCAAAGCCAGCCCTGGGCTCACTGTCAAAACCTTCAAGCCCTTCCAAAGGGGGTATTTTCTCCCCTCGATTTCTATTTTTACACACGCACACGCTTGCCTCTCCCTCGCTCGCTGTTTAATTTCCGTGTGAGAGGGAAGCAGGTGCCCGTGCTCCCGTGAGCTCTCCTTTCTCTAGCTTTTTTTTCCCTTCTTGGATCCTGCCCCATTAGTTTAGTGCCCAGCCATCTGCGACGTCTCCTGTAATGCTGTCCCCCTTGTGTACCAGGGAGCTTTTCCATTAGCGCCTTTAATATTCTGACACCTTAGCACAGGCTGCTATTACATTCAAACACTGATCGCCCTGTGAAATTACATCGCAGGGCTTGCTAAAATGGAATTGTGTATAATCAGGCTCCTCCATGCACTGTCAGTCCCATCACAAATACAACGTAAAGCAGGCTTATGGATGGGCTTAGCAGCTGCTACAAGTGTATTTTTTTTTAATAGATGAAGTATCCCTTATTTAAAGCATTTCCTTAAGAAAAAAAACCCACAACAGTGAAAGACAAATCAACAGCTGCTGCACTATGTTAACCATACCACTGGTCTCTTA
The DNA here is from genome assembly GCA_907165065.1 of Caprimulgus europaeus. Next base: position 11,685,055 of record OU015534.1, on the reverse strand, counting down.
AAAACATGTTATTTACTAAGGTAGCTATCTGTTTATCTATAACTATATCAAACAGAGAAGGAGAGCGAGATAAAGATAGTTAAACAGACAGCTGAGGAGATATCTGCCACAGGGAAATAATAGCTAAATAAAAAGTACCATTATTTACTCCAGAGAGGAAGGGGGGAGAGCCAGCGCTTTCCTTGCAGTGCCGCACAGCCGGGAGCACACGGCGCAGAGCTGCGCGGGAGCCTCCGGTTCACAAGGGCAGCCCCTGCCAGCCTGCACGTGCCCCACTTCATCTCCCCATAACCATGTCAGATAAATCTGGGGGAAAAAGAACAGCTCAGGACCCAAGTACCACACCTCTGCAGAGAGCCTTCGGTAGGGGGAAGGCGAGAGAGGGCAGGGGAGCCATGCTGCTGCTGCTGGGGGCTGGCTTGGTGGGACAGCCTCCCACCTCCATGCAGGCTGAAAACGGCTCAAATTAAGGCAAAATTGGCCACAGCAGAGGGTCTGGGTGCACTCCCACAGAGGAGGCCGGCTTCTGTGTGGCCAGCACACAAGGGATCAACTCTCCAGGTTTTTTTTAAATTTCAGCTAAGGAAGTGATGGGTTAGGACAAAGGTACTTCAGGGGGGTGCAGGAAGCAGCAGGGACACAGACGATGTGTCAGAGAAATGAGCTCCAGAGCTCCCCGGCTCGGAGTTCAAAACATTGCCTCTTACCATGCCCTAAAGGTTATTCTGTCTGTCTGCTGTGAAACGCGACGGCACATCGCCTGAAGGGAGATTTCCAGAGGCACCGTGACCCTTCCGCTATCTCCTCCGAGAAGCCTCCGCAGGAATGATGAGATTGTAGCTCATTTCCACACACCTTGAAAGAGCCAGGCTGGATCAAACGTGCTGGAAGCAGCAGCAGCACATCCCCGGGACTCATCCTCGCCTCCTGGCAGGGAGCGTGCTCTTGCTGTAACGGGCTGGGAAACCACGTCCACCCCACTGAAATACTGATGCTCTGACATTGCCTTTCATCCTAAACCAGGATGGAAAAGCCAGCACATTGTCTCATTTCACTGTGTGGGAACAGTTCTGCTTGGGAACCATGAAGTAAAATCCAGTGACAGAAATGCTGCTATTTGAAAAGGAGCAATCTATTCCCGTGTGAAACACTGCCGTGACATTTTGACTCCTGTTTTTCCAGTGCAAAACAAAGCCATTTGTCCAGAGCAGACACACTGCTCCTTGGCACCATGCACAGCGTGTCTCAGCACACAGTGATCTGGACGTTTTTGGAAGGGACACATCTGGTGATGGTTGGGCTGCTGTGCCCAAATGGGACTGTGGAGGACAGAGACCCACAGACAGGTTACCAAGAGAAAAGCATAGGGGAGGTGCTGCACAACTGCACATCCCTTCACACTGCAGGTGTGAGACAAGGCAATCTGACCCTCTGTTTTTTGCTACCTGGTGTTTTCCAGGTTAGGGGTTTCCAGGCTGGCAGTGAGGGAAGGATGCTGGGCCACCAGCACATTCACATCTCAGTTTCATAATCTGTTCCTGAAACCCAGGTCCTGAGGGATGGGAAAGAAATGAGAGGGTGATCCTGCACGATCTTCTCACCAACTCTATCCACTTGCCTGCACATTTTATCACATACATCTCTCCCTCTGCTCACATTCTGCAACTCCTTTCACACTCTCATGTCCACCATGCCTTCCTGGAACACATCCAGGACCTTCTCCAAAACTCACCTGTGACACGATGCAGAGAAATGAGCCCAAACAGGACAGATCAGAGGGGCATGGAAACATATGCCCTGCTCCCTCTTACCTCCTCCTCACAGGCAGCAGACTCTCAGAAGCGAAACCCAATCTTTTGTATTTGGCACAGCACCAACCCAACAGAGCTGTCAGGGCCTCTGAGTGTTACTGCTCTGCAAGAATCAAATAAAACAGAGTTTCTCAGCACTCCCACAAGATGCAAAGCCGCTCAGAGGAGAGGCAGCTGGAGGAGGAAGAGAAAGGCAAAAGAATACAATGCACAAGGCATCAGGTAAAAGATCAATAAAGATTACGAGGGCAGCAGCCACGTCCCTTGCCTGTGTTGGAGGCTCTCATGGCTGCAGTGAGGGAACACCAAGGAAAGTTAACAAGGTGCTGCTGCGCCGGTGCCTGGGGATGATACCTGTCTAATCAAAGGTAGAGTTTTCAGTGGATCATCTAAGCAGCAGCTCTTCCTTGCGATTGTTGACTCAGGTCAGGGTTACGACTGAGGAGGTTAAAGCAGAGGCACCTCTAAGAACTCTGATGGATGCAAACAGGCAAGGCACACGGGCCCAGCTAGCACAGCCTACCGGGCAGCAGGCAAAAAAAATTGAGGGTCCTCAACTTTGATGGAAGAGCAAATAGAAGAAGATGGTCTGAGGGATCAGGCAGCATGCCACAAGAGAATCGATTTAGAGACAGGTCAGGAAAGCAGAGAATAAAGGGACCCAAGAGGAAGATGTGGTGAAGTCCTAAGACTAGGTTATGAAAGGAGGCATGGAGGGGAATGAACTGCAGCAGCTACAGCCAGAGAGGAATGAGGGACAGGACTTGGCTACCTGGACTGGGAAGAGGGGACCAGCAGTGTGTTACAGTGCCGAGAAGGTCACAGGGGAGACCATGACATATATGATAGAAAATTAAGGGCTTCGGGTCACCAAGACTTCAACTCACATCTCCCAGGGGAATGAAAGGCACCTCCACAGCTCTTTGATACCACCAGGCTCACTGAGTGACAGCCAGTTTGGGCTCCTGCAAGGACACAGGCAGCGACCACCCTCTCCTGAAGCCAGCCAGCCAGGGTCTCCTTCAGGCAAGCTGGGACACTCTGTTTTTATGGCTTTTAGCTGTGCCTGCAGTTCTGCCTGTAGTAAGGCGCTGGGGAAGGCTGTGACACCCAGCACATGGATACCCTCAGGCCCCACTCCCTGTAGAAGGAGCCATCATTGCCTTGCTGCTGCCACAGGAAGGATTCAGTGGCTTGGCTGGCCCTTCACTGACAGTGTGCCTGGGAAATGCTGTTAGGATTTGCCTAGTTGCTGCATGGTGACGATCTGAGACCTGAGGAGCAGATCCGAGGAGCCCATGCCCAACTGAGTTATTACAGAATGTGAACAGCAGAGGGATGGCCCCCGTGCAGACAGAGCTGTGGGGTCACGTAACACCCACCTCAACCCCCTCAGTATCCTTCAGGTGCCCTATGAAGCCATCCCTAACCTATATGTGCTGTCTTAGGTCTGGCTTCAGCTGATGGAAACCAGAAGAGCAAGTGAGAAGAAAAGCCCCCACCCTGGCTGGGAGCTGGTTGGCAGCAGAAGGCTGGAGGGCTGAGATGTGACAAGGACGTTCATGGGCTGTCTACAAAGCGCTTGGTCATGGACAGCCTGGCTTTCCTGGCCACAGAGCCGTGCCAGGCAGTCTGCTGGTTGCCTCCTGCCAACGTGCCAGCAAAGAGCGAGTGGCTGGTATGGAACAAGGTGTCCCAATTAGCTCTCCACTGATCTAATTGGATCTCTGCAGGGAGGACTGGAGCTGGAGAAACACCACGACTGCCTCCTTGACCAGACACTCAACCTTTCCCGCCTGCAACATTTTATTTTTCAGATTTTTAACTTGCAGTACCCTTTTTGTCTGGCTCAGCAGAACCTGCCCTGCCTCAAGTCCTGCCACAGCTCCTCACCAGCAAAGGGTAATTATGTGTGTACACAAACAGGCGTTCAGCAACTGCACGCAGCATCCAAGCTCTCTACTCCTGTGTCAGGAACAGCTGCCAGGGTTGCAAATCAGAGAGATAAGGGGTACCAGGAGGCAGGGCTGATCGGGAGGACATGGCAGAGCACACCAGGTCCTCTCACTCCCCCCTGAGTGACAGCAAGCCGTGCGAGCACGCCTGCCCTCCCCGCTGCCGCCCCGCACCACCCCAGAGAGCTGGCAAACGAGCTTCAAACCAGCCCGCTCCTTGTAATCGGAGTCAGTCAGTGTGTGTGTGTTACGCTTGAGTTGATGGCTGGTGTTAAATTCAATGCCTTGAGTATTGATTTCCTCGCACATCCCGGACTTTGTTAAAGGGTTAGCCGTGAACCGAGATCAAAGGGAGGTTAACTCGTTTCTCCTAAGTGGTAAAGCAGAAACTGGGCGCCAGGCCTCCTCCGCAGAGGATGCTCCGTGCATGTTGTTAGCTACCCCTGTTGCCTCAAAAGCCAGATAAAGCCACAAAGCTGCCTCAAAGCAGGGAGATAAAATGATCCTGACAACTTTCCACAGACCCCCAAGCTATTATGAGCGCACACCAGGGATGGGCAGCGTGGGCCAGTGTGCTCCTCCTCCCCGACCTGTCCCTGCACCACGCAGAGCTGCTCCTCTTGCTCCACCACGGGGAAAGGAGGAAAAGAAAGTCTTTGTCAGCTGCACCCCAAAGAGCCTGCCCCAAGGGGCTCCAGCGAGGGGGAGAGCCCTCCTCAGGAAGACCAGAGTGTCCTAGAGCTGTGGGTGGGAGAAGGGGAAGACACAGGGCTGCTCTCTGAAGCACTGCCCGCAGGGACGAAGCACCCACCTCACCATGGCCAGGTGGAGAGGGCACCTTCACTTGAACTACCACTGCCTTATCAACCTGTATGGCACCCACTTGTTCCATTTTACTTCACTCCCTCCTTGGCTCTCCCTGCCCCACACAAAGTAATTTTGGCACTGACAGCACCAAGACCAGCAGGTTCTGCCAAGGCAGTAAGAGTTAAGTGCACAAGTAACGTGGCACTAACAGGGTTTAGGCTTTACCTTTGTAAATTTTAAGGGATGGAGGCAGGGAAAAAGGTGTAGGAGACAATCTGGAATGGTTATCACTAGTATTAATGAACGCCCTGAGGCACCAAGCAAGAAGCATCCATTTCAGATGAACATCTGTCAACAATAAGAGGTAAAATTTCAGAAGTAGCTAAGGTACTTCTGAGCCTTGATTGCACCAACCTCCTGGGAGGCTTAAGCACCCAAGTCATCTCTAATAACAGGAACCTTGGCCTCTAAGTCATCTTGTCATCAATGCTATTTCTCCATGTTCTCTCCTCTACCCCAAGAACTACTTACAGCACAGTCCAGCTCTCTAGCAGCCATGTTGTTCTTCAACCAGATTAATTTGGTTTCAATGGCACTGCATCTTCTGCTCCAGGGTGACACCGTGACCAGTCCTCACCTCTCCCAGGAGCCAGGCAGCTTCAGCTGCACCAAATGCTGCACACTCTGCCCTCCCATCCATAAAAAAAACCCCAAACCAAAGCAACTCAGCAATGCTGGTGGTGTAATTCCCCCTGTCCTGCAGCATCTGTCAAGAAGAAGGCCCCATTACAGCCCATCTTGGGGTGAAACCCTCAGGGGGAGCTTTATTCCTGAGCACCTATAGTCACGTTTGACTATGAGGTCCTCCCCCACCCCTTCTCCCCTCTCCCAAACTCCTGCCACCCAGCACTCCACTCCCCCAGCAGCCAATTTGTTTTTAAGTGAAAGGTTTATACCAAAGTGCTTAGGGAATATCTGCTCAGTGCCCCGCATACCAAGTGCCGAAGATTTCACTTAAACCCTCAGCATCTGTGTATCTCAACTAAATTAAGCTATTTGCTATAAAAGAGCACAATGACAGTAATGGAATAATAACAGCATTAATAAAACACAACAATCCTCGAATGAGAAGCGGACGCATCAGCTAGCTTCAACCAAGAGAAGAAGGCTATTTTAAAATCACACACAAAAACCATCTGGGGGTGGAGAAAACCAACAAAAGCTCCGAAACTCAGAGGTCAGACTGAAATTATGTTTTTAACCTCGAAAGAAAGATGCTTGCCAGAGCCTTCCCAGGCACAGCGCTCCCACACCAGCTGGAAATGAACTTCCACAGCTTCCAGCAAAACAAGGGCTTATAATGGGAATGCTGAAAATTTCCAGGGGATCATGCTGGCTCCACAAAACGGGGGTGGGAGCACTCCTAGAAGGAAGGACACAGAATTGAAAGCCTGAAATAGAAAAGACCCCTCAAGCATCAGCAAGGTTTGTAACCCAGCTCCTGGGACAGACACCCTGGAGCACGGGGTGATGCGGTGTCGAACGTTTGAATGCCGAGCTAGCGATGCAGGGCAGATGCTGGCGCATCATTATGCAAACATCCAGATGTCTCAAGCTCACCACACTGCCATTCCCCTCTTGGTTGGAACAGTCGCTTTCACTCCATCACAAATTCTTCCTCCTTCCCTCGTTTTGGATAAGGTTCAGATTAAACACAGCACCTTCAGTTTCAAAGTCACCTACCCACTGTCTCACGGGGATAAAATAACCCTGGGGACCTGCAGAAGGGTTGGGGACAGGTGTACCTGAGCCCTAATAACAGCTCTGGGAGGCCACGTCCCCTCCCTGGTCCTCTTAACAGGAAAAGGAGACTTAGCATTCAATGATGATCAGAGTGATTAATGTATGTTTAGCACCATGTCATGCTGTATCTCTGAGGTCCTGACACAGCTCCATCCTGCCCAGGACAACACCCCAAACTATCCCTTGTCTTGGGGGTGACTGGGAGGGTGGGTGATAGTTGTTTCCCTGTAAGGGGAGGAGATGGAGGAAGAGGATATCTCCGTGTTCACCACCAGCTTCTTGTTCACCACCATGTTGAGAAGGACCAGGAGCAGGTTTGTGCCAGCAGCAGGTAGGGTCTTCGTGTTTCCCTTGCTAGCACTTTTCATTAGCCCCAGCCTTGCCCCAGCCCCATGGAAAAGAAAGCAGAGTCCCTTCCCTGCCCAGGCTCCAGTTTCACTGGCTGTCTCAAGATGATCCTTGAGGTTCCTTCCAGCCTGGTATTCTATAGTTCTGTGATTCCCTGCAGAGGGTACCTGAGAGCTGCTCCCCTCCTCGCCCCAGGTGCCTGGAGCCCACACACAGATCCTCTCAAGGATAACACCGCAGAGACAGATGTCACCTCTTCTCACTGACATGGAAGGAAACACAACCCAGGTCGCAGTGCTGGAGGCAAGCTCAGCGCTGCCTCCCTGCTCTCTGCAGCACAGCCCAGGCCAAACACAGGCAGCTCAGTGATTCCTGACTCCAAAAAAGGCAGAATTAGGCAGAAGGTGGGGAGCAGCTGGCTGGCTTTCCCACAGCACAGTGGGCACCATCTTTGGGTCCACCTGCCTTTTAAAAAGGAGCCAAGAGGGGCTGGCAGGTCAGTGTCATAGTGTCCACAGTGCCCAGACTCGTGCTGCAAGATGGCTGGAAGCCTTCTGGGTACAAGTCCATAACACAAGTCCTCCTGCTCGTCACCTGAGCAGACAATTTCAACTTGGCTGACCTATCTCCTCCAGCTGATCCACAAGACAACGCTCCCAACTTACACTTTTCTAAATTCCTATGGAGAAAAAGCCAAAGCAGCAGTTGCCTCAAACTTGAACAGGCTGCAAATTTCTTTGTTTTCATTACAATTTCCAAACCTGATATGGTTTGTTTTTTTTTTTTTAGCCATTTTGCTCTCCCCTCCAGAGGTGCTGCTGCGATTGAATGAAACACGACCCCAGGCTCCAATAAGTGTATTTCAATTACATCTGTCACCATGTAAGAATGTAATGATATATCATGTGATATTAAATCCATGGTAATCATATCAGCGATTTTTTTAATAGTGCACTAATCACATTATTACATCTCAATAATTAACAACAAAAGGCCTAAAAAACCTGGACACAAAGCAGAAAGCTCAGAGGGTCCCCAGCTCCTGCCCGGGAGAGGCCCGGAGAGCAGGATGGTGAGGTGCTGCCAGACAGGCATGGCACAACAAGGAGCAAGGGCACAGCAGTTTGGCACCAGCAGTGTTGTGCAGAGCAGCCAAGTAAGACCAGATTCTTCCCCAGTCCCAAACTAAAGGAGAAGTGAGTATTTTGGAGCTGGGAAGAGCCACTTGGTACATCCCATCTTGCCCAGCATTGCTCCCTTCTCCTCTAATGCTCCTGCACTGCCACTTTTCCTCCAGCAAACACACGTGTCTGCTCCGGAAAGCACCTTAAAAAGGTGTTGTCCTGCTGCAGACAAACACTGCTGGTGCCACACTGCAAAGGAAAGGACAGTATCTTGAAAAGGAAGGACCAACCCTACCAGCACATCCTTACCAGGCTGCTGGAAGAATGACATTATTTTCCTCCTCCCATTGCACCAGCTAGAGTTGAAGCTAAGAGAGCATCCCACCTCATGGAGTCACTGCAAGGCTTGAAGTCACTCTGACTTTTGCAGCAAAACAAATCTGTCACCTTAAAACTGAAAACTGGTGAGAATCCTTTGGAGGGACAGAGGTCCTCTGGGCCACTGCCTCTGCCCCAAGCTCTCACTCACATGCCTGGAGCAAACTGGGGCTGGACTCCAAAGCACTGACTGCCACCCTTTCCCCTACATGGAAGGGAATCACCCAGGTTTGTACAAGCAGGCTGCTGTATTTTACTCCTACAGGATGAGGGTGCAGATGGGCGAAGGCTGCAGGGAGCTGTGGATGGCAGCAGGCTGGCGCAGAGCGCTGAGGTGTGGAGAGTCCCGTGCTGCACCGTCCCCAGCTGTGACAGAGCTTTCTTCCAGTTGCAGCCTGGTCAATCTAGCAGTTTCTACATCACAAGCTGATCTGAAGAGAGCCTCATTACCTGCCTTAAAGTTCCAGCCAAGCACTTAGCCCTTAAAGACAGGATTTAAGAAATATTTGACTGATCATTTCTCTCCTCATTTAGTTCAGCTGCTCTGAACCTATTCAACCTGGGAAGTTGAACATGTAAGAACAGGAGGAAGTGTGTGTGCAGAGAGTCACACTGTGCACTGCACATGTCCCAGCTCCCTCATCAGCCCTTCCCAAAGGGACAGATCCTGGTTCAGCCTCCCCTGCTGCCAGGAGTGCCCACAGGGCATTTCCCAACGCCAAGGGGGAGCCACCTCTTCCTTCCCCCTGCAGGACAGGCATCTGGGGGATCCTTAACAGCACCTTCATGTACCCCTGGAAGTGCCAAGTGTAGCATCCCAGACCTGGGCGCAATGGATGGAGAGAGGAATAAGCCAGCCAGGACTGACAGCACCACCATCTCCGCATCTTCAGCTGATCCAAGACAAGACATTCCTGTGTCCTTCGTCTCCTTGCACACTTTCCTCCTGTGTCACTTTCAGCTCTGCTGTCCCCACAGCTGTGCCACACAGCGCCTGGACCGCTGGCCCTCCTGCTGCCTGCCCAGCAAAGGTGTCGCCTGCCAGGCTCTCACATGCACAGTGGTGCCCTGATCCCTCACTCTGGGGACCGGAGCCTGTGAGGGGCTGTGGGGGGGCCTTGGGGAGATGAGGAGGCTCCCAGGGCCAAATGGGAGTTGCAGCAGCAAGCAAAGAGACCCCGCTAGTCATTTAGGGGTGATCCTGACGACGGGCAGGCAGGACAGACAGAGGGATGCCTCGCTGGCCAAGGCAGTGCACTTGGACTTTCTCTCCTCCCCCATCCCTTCCTTCTTTTTTTTTCTTTTAATTTTGTCTCAGAAGCCACGATCCTTTAAAGATGTGCACGTCTCATTAGCTCTACCTTGACAATCATTACCATTCCTGCAAAGGCAGGAGGAGAGCTCAGCCCGAGCGTGGGGGAGTCCATTACCTTGTAGTTAAAGGGACATTGACAACTCTGGGCTGCCCGTGGTCTGACTCCCCCTTCGAAGCAGAGTCCCTCCCGCACATCGCTGTTCCTCCTCCTGTACTGAGCAATAATCTCCTGAGCAATGCCAGCAAGATGCAAACCTTGTGGTAGTGGATGGTCCTGCACCCATTACTCCTCTGAATAGGCTGTATGACCAACTCCATGCCCACAGCCCCTGGGGTGAGGAGCACTGAAGCACCCAAACCTTCCCAACATGTTGCACATGGCCTTCACACAACCACCTCTCACTTCAGCAAATTTCTTGCTCCCAGGCTGGACCACAAGACCTAAACAGCCACAACAGCAAGCAGCAAGCCCAAAATGTCCACAGCAGAAGCAATAGCACAGGCTGGGGTAAGGACCACAATGAGGGCCCTAGGACAAGGGCACAATCCTCATGTATGAATGCCTGGTGGCACAACCACAACGGGGCAGTGACCTCTGTGATCATGAACCAGTTTCAAAATGCAATGTGCCCTACACCCATGAGTCTCTCCCTAGCTTTTCTGGCTATGTAGGGTGCCACACAGATCACTACCCACCCAAGGGTGGGATGAGGAAGAGTTCAAGTGGGTGAGCATGCAGTAGAGTGATTTCAGGAAAAAACTCTACTCACTAAAGATGCTGGTCCAGACAGCCCTGCTTTGCCCCATAGCTGGGGGCTGTTGCTCTGCCTGGCTTTCCCCAGAGCCTGCTTTGCCTTCCCCAAGCTTGGTAACAGGGGACCTGACTCACGTTATGCAAGGGCAGGACACCTCATTCAGGAGATTTCAGGGCAAAGACCCCAAAGTGACTTTTGATGAAACACTCCCTGCCTTCTTCCAGCCCCACAGGGATTTGAAGCCCGGTGCAGTCCTCAGGAGGCAAATGCAGCAGGGTGCAGCTCTACAGAGATGATCCTGCTTCTTTGTGCCTTGCAGGACAGGACCTCTGCTGCAGCCACGCCAACTCCCTGCTGCTCTCTGCAAAGCCATGGCAGGAGACACTAACGCATGGCCGCGGCTCCGAGCCATACTCCAAGGAAGGAACCTACCTCCACACAAGGCTGTCCAAGAACTTGACAGGACTCTGTTTGAAAAAGATGTTGAAAGAAATGATCTCTTTAAGTGCAATGGGAGATATTTGTCTCTGATTTACCCTTGGCTTTTTGCTCTGGTTCAGGTAGGAGCGGTGTGGGATGGCTGGCAGATCTGAGAGCATGGCACGCCCCAGCGGGCAAAGCGAGCAGTGCGGAGGAAGGCGCGAGTCAGTTTGGAGTGCTCCCCATTTATCAAACTCACGCAGCCCGCCAGCAGAGCGAGTCTTTCTATCATTACAGCTCTCAAAATCCGATTCATACCACTAATCCTGCCTTCATTCTCCCAGATTAATAACATCTCTTTCAACCTTCACAGTGTGATAAATAGACAAAGAGAGAACAAAAGGAGAAACAGAAGTGAGAGAAAGAGCCAGAGCAACTCCACATAATAAAGAGAACCAAGAAAGGGGAAAGGGAAAAAAAAGGGGAAAAGAAAAGGGAAAGAAAGGAGCTGGCACACTTGACTCTGCCATTTACTTTAGCAGATTCTCCCCAAGAGCTCCCTGCGATCTTTAAAGAATGTAAAACATTGCTCAAAGGAAAGGCTCGTTAGCAAACCTGACCAGCCCAGGTTTGCTGGAAATCTTTTCACTTCCAGCCTCTGCTCAGGTCAGAGCTGAAAATGAGTTTGTAGGTTTCTTGTCCTGCTCCTCTCCAGACTCCTGCAGAGGCAAAGTCTCCAGCATAAGTGTGCTCTCTCCTTTACTTGCACCAGCTCCTCAGAATGGAACAGGGGCTCTTGGCTGGTGTCTGCTCCAGGGGTGCCCCAGTAGCTCAGCGAGGCCAAGTCGCTGCCAAAACAGCAGCACCCTTGGACTGGCACAGCGAGGCTGTCCCAGAAGCCAGGACCACACACTGAGCTTGGGATGGGGATGAAGACCAAAACCACGACAGCAGCAGAGCAGATGTGGGGCCCCACGCCATCAGCCTGGCTGGAGAGCACCCACGAGGCTGGAGGAAAAGGGAAGCCTGAGTGGACACAGCTGTACTGCAATGGGGGTGTCACAAGCCCCAGCTCCTCAGGCTGCACATCTCTGCCCCCTGCCTTGTCCCCTGGCAGGGAGGTCCCATCCCTGCCCCTGCTGCACAGCCTGGACCTGTATTTGGGCCACCCAAGTCCCACTGGTGATCATGGAGGCTGGAGACCCCATCTGCCCAGAGCTCAGCTGTGTCTGCTCCAAGCGAGAGGGTGGCAGCCACAGGCACCGCCTCCGCAGCACTCCTCTGCTTTGGTTTGTTCAGAAACAACTGAGCCCCAGGGAAAGCTGATCCTGTAGCCCAGGACCCCAGAAATCCAGCCCTCCTGGCTGTGGGGCATGTGGACAGAGACATCTAGCCATTTCCCAGCCACAGCCCTCACTGGAGCTGCATTGTTCAGCTTTTTTGCTCTGCCACACCATATTGAACACTCCATGCAATCTCTGAGATATTTTAATAATTAAATGTTTATTGGCACATTTTTCCCATACTGCTTCCAGACTTGCCTGATTTTCTTTCCAGCAAGTGACTTCCCTTGGTTCAGTCCTTCCATAGGATGCACACCTGAAAAACGTTTCCTCTGCTCCCCCCACGGGGGGGAACAACCCTCTTCAAGCCCATCCCCCTGGACTCCTGGCAGGTACCATGCACACCAAATAACCCCATGCCAAGCCCAGTCTAATGCTGGATTTCTGGCCAGGATGGTGCTTTATTGTGGCTCTGCATTCACAGCCCCCGTGCAGAGGCTGGGCTAGGTTGTTTTTTTTTTCCCTCTTCTTTTACACTGTTCCATATTACTCCAGGCTTTGAAGTACAGAGAAAAGCAACACTCAATGTGCCTTTTTTTTTTTAAAGCTACCTTTATCATAGCAAATCTTTCCCTTCTCCGCTGTGTCGCTGGAGATAGATATCAAGTAAAAAGAAAGTCTCCTCTTCTAACAATGGATTTCCCTTCCCTTCTGAACTTCAAATAGAAAACTCTTATCTACAGCCACAGTTGACCTGAAGAAGAAAAGAAGAGAAAACAGACATATGAACTGAACCCAAGCTCTCTTTCTATTTACTCAAAAAGGCTGTGCCGGTTGCTTCACGCAGAGATGCTCTGAACATGTTTATAGCACATATTTACTCACTTCACTAGCTATCCCCCCACCATGGAAACCTGCCTTTCCTCCAGAACAGCTCTCCTCTGTCCATGCACCCTCTGCAATCTTTCCTTTGCTTAGCAAGCCCCACACACCTGGGCCATCCAGCACAACAAAACCCACACCTAAAGCTGGGGACAGCGAGAGCTCTTCAAACTCAGCTGAGAGTAACAGCAGCGATGCCCCTGGCTCACATAAAACATCACTTCTATATAGTGCAAATTCTTTAAGTGACAGGATGGATTGCAGGTCAGACCTTGCTGGCTGTACTTGCACAAGATGCCTTGCACAGCCCTGGCTGAGACCAGGCTGCTTCAGCCATCCATGACCTACCACTCACACCCCCCGGGCAGCACCCAGGCACGGCTGCTGGCACCAGCCAGCTCCTCTGTGTGTTCAAGTATCTCCCTTTGAACCATCTTCTGGCCTTTGTCGGAGCCACTCCAAGGAGAAACGTACAGAGCCATGAAACAACTTCTCTTCGCTACTTCAGTTCCTGGGTGCAGCCCTCTTCTGCCCTGGCTTTCTTCCCCTCCAGCTGCCTGATCTCTGGAGAGGCATTGCCAGGTCCCAGCTGGGTTGAACACTCACCTCCTGGGACTCAATGAGGCCCTGTTGCTTCCAAACCACCCTTGCTACCTGCCCAGCTAACAGAAATTAAAATGCCAGTACTGTTCTTAACAGGTGATGTTTCTCCCAAAGTCACAGTGCCAGGACCAACACACATACCGCAAGAAACCCAAGGAGGCAGGTACTATTGCCTTCCCCACCCCCCAGTGTGTCCTGTCGGGCAACCTCTGCTTCTTGAACCATTCTCAGTTTCAGCCATGACAGACATGGTCATGCAAGCCTTGGGGAACCTGGACTCAGGACCATGCAGCACCTCCTAGCCACAGAGCTCCTGTTCCTTCTTATCCTCCCAAACTCACCTTGAGTTCAAGCACAAATTTATTCACATGAGGCAGCCAGACAGACAAACCATCCTCCCCACCACTTGTGGCACCATGGGCTCTGCCACCAGAGACAGACACAGCTCCTGCCACATGTTGTCCCCCAGCCTGTGAGGGGTACCTCAGCTGAGGAGACTCGCTGCTGGAACTGGAGCCAGCGTCCCAAATCAATCGAGGCAGAGAGGGATGGAAAGTTTCCAGATCATCTTCCATTAGAATTAAGAAGTCTGCTTAATCAAGAGCCATATCTCATTCTCATTACGAGAATTTGGAGCTCCCAGCCAAAGTGAGGATGAACTCCCAACTGAGACTTCCCACAAGCCAGGAAACCTCTGCAGTCACACACGGGGACAACATGCAAGTCCGAGCTCTGTCTCATTCAGACCAGAGAACAGTTTTGGTAACTCTACCTGTCTCCAAAGCAGCCTCCAGCCAGGAGAGCCCAGCCCCAGCTGTCCAGCAGGCTCTCCTGCAGCCCCCACAGAGCTTTCCAGGCATCATTCCCTTCATGTTAAACTGCACTAAAGCCCCCAGTACTCTCCCCCTGGGGCAGTCCCAGTGTTGCAAAAGGCTCCTCCCTGTGGAGCTACAATGGGAAGATCCATCAGACAAAGCACTTTCTCTTCAAGCTGTCTGATGACAGATGTTCAGTCAACAGAGCGGTGGGATTGGCAGAGCACCGTAGAAGCGCTCTATAATTCCTGCTCCTCTCCTCCTTCCTCAGCATCTCCTGGGAGAGACACGATGATGGACGGTGACACAACTGACTGTTCCCAATCAAGGTAATGTAAGTAATGACAGCTGACGTGATTCCTGGAACGTGCAGGCGCTGCTGGCCCACGTGCCTTGCCTACCGTGGGCAGCACAACCAGAGCTCATGGAGGGAGATGAAACCAGAGCATGGAGGCCTGGCTAGGGGACAGGGGAGGAAGAGCCACAGGATGCAGAGGCTGTCTCCAAACTGGCTGCAAATAACTCATTACATCAGCCTGCAAACTGAGCAGGAGCCAAGGGGAGGTCAGTAGCACCTATCTTGTGGAGCAAATCCCTCCTGGGCTGTGCACAATGCCTGCCCCAGACCTGGACACCACTGTATCTCTCTCTAGTGTCACCTGGGACTGTAATAACAGGAAGTAGCTTGCTGGGGTCTTGCCTGGCCCCTCAAGGTTCAGCTTTTACTGCTCTGACCCTGATCCTTCTCCCTGCCACCATCAGTGACTATCTAGAAATGGGAACATTAAGTCAATAACCTGTAGCTCACCTCTTTGTGTGGCTGGCACACAGGCAGCACCATGTCATCTGCACCCAAGGCAAGGGGCTGCAGCAGCACCAGATCGCACACATGGGTGTACGGAGACTCATGGAGGAAAAATACCGTGCAAGCTCACAGCTACAGTCCTCCTCCAGAGCCTTGAAATTAGTAGGCAAATTTAACATGCAGAGAAGCGACCGATTAATAACCCAGCATTGACTTAAGAAGACCTTGAATAATACATAGTGCTTGTACATGGAAGGGGAAAAAGTCAAGTCCTTCTGCTTGTCAAGTGTATCCGCCTCCCAAGCACCGACACTTGATGAGAAACCTCCCTGCCAGCCAGCCGCAGCTTTAAGCAGCTCTTCAGAAATGCCTTCTGCTAAGATGAATGGCAACACTTTGTGCCAAGTTAGACTGCGTTTGGACAGGTCCAAGTATGGTGTTGTTTTAAATGTAATTAGCACTGCCTGGTAATAAAGTCCCTTTAAAGCTGCCAAGTAAAAGAGGCAGCTGAGCCCTTGCAGCCCACAATGATGTGTGACGAAGAAGCTCCGAGTTGGCCAGGCCCATGGGTTGCCCCAGCCTCTTCTCCACCCTGTCTGCACTGCAATCCTCCAAACAGCTTGGCCACATCAAGGAAAAGTCAGGTCCAAATAGATAAAAGATTGGCAGAAGCTCAGCTGCAGGTGCTGGGCTCCACTGCACAACGATGACAGCAGATGAAGCTATGAACGGACTATTCCCTTTCACAGCTTGTTTTTGGCTTCTGTTGTTTAATGCTGGTTTTGGTGTGAGCCACTGAGCAGTGGTATCAGCATCCCTGTGTGGTGCTGTCTACTTCGTTAAATAATGATGGCAGCAGAAAAATTTGCTCCCTTTGTGAATATTCTAAACCAGAACTAGCAGAAAAATTGTGTTTATCTTGAAAACAGCCACTATTTTTGTATAGGGGCTACATATACCATTTCCACTGTGAGAGGAGTGGAGTGCTGCAGAGCACCAGGGATTTCTATATCATCAGTGAAATACTGTGAATCTCAAACACCTTAATTTTTGAGGAGAGAAAGACTGAACGGCACCTGAGGCAGAGGCTCTCAACAGCCAGTCACTCTCACTCTCGTGGCTGAGGGACCCTCCTGTGCAGCTAGCCCATGAGGATGCTGCATGGATTTAATGCCTGCAAAGCAATCTGAAAACGAAAAGACTCGCAAACAAGCCTTTGTGGCTGAAGCCCAGGAGCAGGAGAGATGACACCTAATTTCTATTCCAATCTCTGACATGGACTCACATGAAAATCTTCCAACTCACCCATGTCTCAGTATCCCCAGAATATTATCTATTGAGTGTTATGAGCCTAAATTAATTCAAGTCTTTTAAAGAGCATTAGCATCTACCACCTGAAGGCCAAAGGACTGTCACTACGCAAAACATGAGCTGTGTATGACATAAGGTCAGAGGCATTTAAAATAGCACCCACCCTGTGCAAAACACAAGGGAGAAGATTTGAGCAGGAAACAGGATTTGTGTTCTTCAGATGTAAATGAGTGCCAGCTAGCAGCAGAGCTCCAAAGACACACATTTTAGCGCTGAAAAGTGTTTCTACAATGGGGACCAAGAAAAAAATGTGATAAACAGGCTCAATTCTGAAGAGTTTGATTTCCAGAGCAATAAGATCAGAAACTGAACCCAAAGAAAAGATCTGTATGAGCAACCAAATCCAATCATTCCGATAATAAAGAAGAGACATCTGGACTGGTGCAGAACTATTTCCAGAGAGAAGTTTGTCTCCCCAACCCTTTCACACACTGCAGTGGCTCAATGGAAGAATACTTAAGAAGTCACAAGTTTGGTCATAATGTGTAAAAAGCCCCTGAAATGCGACATCATTTACTCTTCTGTGGTATTGCTCAGCAGAGCTAATAAATCTTGCATGAGCAGAGCTGATTCTAATTTTCTAATATGAAAAGGCATTTGGATTGAGAGAGAGGGGAAGATAAAAGTGATTGAATCTCCAATAGCCCAGCGTCAGTGACAAGAAACATCCTGCTACAGACCCCAAGGAAGAATGGCTCCCCCTCCTCCCCGAACCACAGGCACACTCACCCGCTGGCACATCCAATTCTCCCTGCTTTCTGCTCGCCACGTCTCAGTCTCCCCTATTGACAGGACGTGGTTTTAAACACAGTTACACAAGTTATCATTTCTGCCTTTTGATCAATCTGAATTTTCAGGACAATTACCCTCTTAATCAATGATTGCTATCAGCAGCCCCTTGGATTCTTCACCAAGGCAATCGTGCCGCCGGGGCAGACGGCGCGTGCATATGCAATGAAGCTGCGGGGAGGCGCAAGTCCATCTTCCCCTGACGTAGTCGTCGTCTGAAAGGGTGGAGAGCTGTGAAGGCCACTTCAAGGAACACCTGACGTAAAAAATAAGCGGAGGGAATTAAAAGGGGCGTTGTGTGAGGTATCTGTGGCACAGCCAGGTGGGGGGGGACCAGGGACCTGCTGAAAATATTGACTTAAAAAATAAGCCAACTAAACCAACAGATTTACCCTCCATCGAAATCATACATTTAAGAGCTATCTATAGCCAGCACTAACCACTCCTAATGAGGCTAATAAAGTCCATTTCCAATTGGAGATTGAAACTATTAGAAGAAGGAAAGGTAGACAGGCAGCTTTTAACAACTTCTAAAGATGTGGGGTTTGGATTTGGGGTCTTCTGTATTTTTTTTTCCATCAGAAATTATTTAATATCACCACCAAAACGCCCCTAGCAGTTACAGACACAAAGCAAGCCTCCCGCTGCTCTCCCCTGGCAGGAGTATGTGTTTCAGTAATTGATGTTTGCACAGAACCTCAGCTCTTGGAGGACGCGGCTCCTCCGAGGCATCTCTCGCCACCACAGAAACACAGCCCCAGATATTCAGACACCACAAGACACTCCAAAGCAGCCAAAGCCGAATTGCAGGGGCCCTGGGTTGGCTGGGGGACAAGGCTTACCACCTTTGCTCTTGCAAGAGCACCACCAGGCTTTTGGCAGGTCCATGCTGCTTGGCTTGTGTTTTTGGCACTCCAGATAAGGAAGGGCGAAGAAGCACACCAGTCCCACCCACACATTGCTCTGTGCTGCTCCCCTGACTACCTTATGGCCTTCCTCCTGGGCACAGGACCCCTTGATGCATTGTTCTGTCCAAAAAATAGCTCAGCCAAACCCAGGCACCATGGTGTCTTTCCAAACAGCTCCTGTAGGGAGAGGCTGCATCTTCTCCCAGGCTTGGAAAGCACCCCACACCTCTCAAGCGCTGTGAGGCAAGAGGGAGCTTTGTGACCTGGAGGGCAGCAGGGAAATGCTGCTGGAAAGCAGCTGAGCTCCCACAAGGGAAGGTGGCTTCAGCATCTTGACCACCAGATCGGGCTGGCAGTAAGCAGCAGAGGCAGCGCCAGGTGAGGCTGGTGAGCCAGCTGCCTTCACAGGCTGCTGGCTGGAGGAGCTCTCCGAAAGGCACAGTATTTCACTAGCTATTTTACATGGAGAATTGACAATCAAAGATATCCCCACTGTGTACTCCAGAGCAATAAAAATAAAAAAAACCCACAAGAAGAATTCTTTAGACGGGTAATGGGCATTTTATTCCTTTTTATGACACTAAACATAGGCAGCTGGCATAATTACACCACAATAAAGGCATAATGTGCACCTAGCAGAACAAACTCATACTTTTGATAATTAGGCAGAGCAAACAGAGTCTGGAATTCAGTCACATGGCTTCACTGTCTCCTGGATCTGCCCGAGCCTCCATCCCCACAGCACGTCGGCCCCGCTCCCACAGCTGGATTTAGCTGGTCCCCATGGGGAAGGCTGAGCAGGCACAGCATCACCAGAGCTCTCCTGTGCTGAGGAACAGCCATGCAGCTCCACTGTATGGAGCAGACCGAGGGCAGGGTGCAAGGCAGGGAGGTGCAAGATGGGTCCATGTGCACCTCCCGAGAGGCAGCCGGAGCCGGCGCACGGCAGAGCACCGATGGAGGATGTCAGCCACCTCCTGACCGGCACTGACTGACCCCACGGGCAAGGCCTGCAGCAGGGCCAGCTCCATGTGGCCAAATCATACATGGTACAACGGCAAAGGAAGACCCAAAACACAGGAGAGACGCAGAGCTCTTTGGGGTTTGGCAGCTCCACTCAGGTCAGCTCCAGGACCGGGAAGGGCTGAGCAGAGGCACAGGCACACCCCTCCACAGGAAGGACCTTGGCCAAATGCAGTTGGTGGGGTAACATCCAGAGAGAAGTTGGCCCCTCTGCCAAAAGGAAGAGACAGATGGGAATGTCCCTGGAAAGCTGAAAGACCCTTACCTACAGAAAGGGCCAGCTTGGACCTGCTGGAGGCTAGTAATTAAGTCTTTGAAGGCTCTGTGCTCCCATTAGTCATGGTGGCCCTGCTGATCTGCAGATCTGCCTCCTCCAAAGCACACCGGCAGGCAGCAAGCGTGCTCCTCTGGCAGCTGCAGGCATCCACACAGGACAGCTCTTCCCTGAGCAAGGAGCACAGCCAAGGCAGAGATCCTAAATGATCTCTAAAATATTAATAGCATCAATCAGAGCCAGGCTCACAGAGGTTACAACACTGGGAGAGCGCAGAGAGCAGGTTTCCCTGACGCTGGCACAAGACCATACACTAAATATCCAGAGTTTGTTTAAAAATGCACCTGCAGGAAGCGTGCAGGATCAGCGCTGGCAGAACAGTACACTGAGGTTTCAACTCCACACCACTGAAACTCACTGGGGACACTGACCACTGCGCACAGGAGAGAGACCTGCTGACTCTGTCCTACACGGCTTAATGGAAGTTGGTGGCTTTAAGGTACAGGGAGTGCAATGCAGAAATGCCAGGGTATCTTGGCTCAAAGAAAGGTGAGGGAGGTGGAGCTGATCCATCAGCTATGAGTGAGACCTGCATATTCATCTGTGGATAAGATGCCCAAGAAAACATCAGTCATCATCATTATGAGCTCTTTCAACACGAGGAAGGGAAGGTGCATGTTGTCACTGAATAGCAGCCCCTTACCTCCACACCTACTGACACCCAGAAGGGCACTGCTGAGAACTGGATGGGTACTGAGCAAGCTTGGGAAGACTGAAGTGCAGCAATACAGACCATGACTTTGGGATGGCCGTTGGCTCACGAGTTCTAATGCCCCATAGAGCTGGCAGCAACATCCATTTCAGAGCACCCAAGGAGAAGATGGCCCCAGTCTGTAGGAGACAGTACCCAGGCAACTGGGAAAACCAGCCACAGTGAAACAGCCCCTGGCCAGGCTCATACTTTGAAGTGATCAGAGCCTCCCTCCCCAGCAGGTCACAAAAAAGGAGCTTATGCCTAGACAAGGGCAAAAGATGGGCTATTTCCTAACAAAAGTAGACCATATCTGCAGACTTTCCAGCCAGTTCTTAGCAAGCCACTGTGATGGATCCAATCCATGACTGCAGGCAAAGAGCTCAAGCAAGGAAACCTGCAAGTGGAGAGAGCAAAAGCCAGGATGGAGCCAGAAGTGCTGTGCCAGCACGGGGGAAGGGCGGCAGGAGACTTTTAATCCCAACTCTGAAATCAACTTGCTTAGTAGCCTTGGGGTTCTGAGGGATTTAATTAATTAATTTAATGAATGTGAAGCACTATGTTATTAATATACAAATTCCACTACCATATCTCCCATCTCACAGTTCAGCACCTCTTGCTGCTTTACACTGAGCCCATGAGAAGCAAAAGCCAAGTCACGGTATGCCTCTGTGCAGTGGGGCAGAGGCTGCAGACACTTTCCCAGCCAAGACAGCAGTAGCAAAGTCCCATCCCTTTCAGCAGGACAGTGCATCACATTGAGCACAGGGCATCAGGAATACCTCATATGAAAAAAGCTCTTTCCACTTACTGGCAAGTTGATTGCTACCATAAACCAGCCTGCTGCTGCTGGTGGAGGTGGCAGGCAGTCACTCTCCCTCTTGTAGCCATGCTAGCTTGGTAGAACAACAAGGACTAAACCAGTTAATGTTTTAATCCCCAAGGCTAGAAAATCTGATTAACCCCTCATCCCTCCCTAGGGAACTACACAGGTCCATTTTTATGCTTCTACATGGAGCTTCTGTCTTTTAAATACAGAGAAAAAGAGGACACAGCTTCTCTCCCAGGAACTAGGCAGTTGTGCTGGTACCCATGCAAAGCTCCAGCTGAAGGGCTGGGATGCAGAGATGCTCTGCCCCTCACCTGACCTACAGGACTCCGGGAAAGGCCATCTTTCACGTATTGTGCCTTCACCTCCCAGCTCCTCCTGGCCTGGAATGCAGGACACGTTGCAGGATTATTGTAAAACATGCCCTGCCTCTAATCCCTTCTCCTCTTGCCTTGCTCTGGTATTGACTGCAGGGAGCTGTGTCAGGCCCGGGGTCAGGCTCGCCTCTCGCAATACCAGGGCACGCAGAAGGCCCCAGCCTCTCTGGCTGACCACAGTAGGCATGAGACATGGGAAAACACAGGCTGCCCCCCACCTTCACACAGGCAGACACGTGAGATTGGAGGTCCCCAGCTTCTGCCAACAGCGCTGGTGCCCAGCAGGCACAGCCGCAGTCCTGCGTGACCTGTGCCAGACACACACCCACTCACTGGGAGATCGAGGGCCTAATTCTGACCATCCTTATGTTTCCCCTGGTTCCTCCTGGGCTGCCATGCCAAGGGCATATTACAGGGCAACTCTGGATGCAAGCATGTGGCACATCAGCCATGCTGTGGTCATGCTGTACACACCCCAGCTACAGGAAGCATCCAGCTGACAGGTCCCAGTCACACCACAACCAGCCCTGCAGCAACTCCCTGCCTGTCCAGACCCCACTGTGGGGACCATCAGGCCACTTCAGCCTGCAAAATCTTGACACTGCAGAAAGATTTCTTACCAAAAGCACACGTTGCTTAGATTTTATTGTGGGTTATACTGCTTTCTTTTGAAAACTCTTTCCAAAACTTTGTCTTTGGCACCTACAGCACACTGTCCCATGAAGAGGCGGGACCAGGAGAGTCAGTGTGGCTCCTTCCTCAACCTGTAAGCAGCAACCAGACTTACAGTGTAAAGGTCTGAGCAGTGTGTTTAACCTCAGCAGCACACACACAGCCAGACGGGAACCAAGAGGCTCCTCGGTGCAGGGGACAGATGTTCAAATCCCCCAGCAAGGGGAGCGCAGGCACAGCGAGGTGCAGCCGAGCAATATGGCACTCAGCAGGAAGAGCAGCACGGAGGTCTGAGCAGCTGCCTCTCCACCTTTCGCCTGCAGGCCACAGTGACATGCCTGTAGAACCACCACAAATGCCAACCTGCTTCCAACCACTCGCATAGACAAAGATGCTTTCAGTAAAGCATCCATTGCAGTGCACTCAGCAAACTGCTGCTTACAATTTTATTTAGAAGGCAAAGCTTTTACACTGGTTAAAAAAAGCACAAAAGCAATAAATTCTACTCTTTGCTTTCTCCAGTACCTGCAGGCTGCGTGGGGCCAAGTAAGATAATTGTGTTCCTCAGTTTCTCTTGAGTCACCACATTCCTGCCTTATCCAAGAGCTCTCTGTGCCACATGTGGCACCAGGAGTCCCTGATCCTTGCTGGAGCCTGAAGGTGTTGCCAAATAATAAAGGCTGCCTTGGGACTTTCCCAGTACAAACATCCTGACCTGGGCAGATAACACCAGGAGTGGGGACTGTACACAGCCCCCAAGGCAACCAGCCCTTCCTTCCCCACTCAGGTACTCTGAGTTTCAGTGACATGTCCCAGGGAAAACAGACAGTCTGTGTCCAAGTGCAAGGGCACAGGAAGTGTCACAGCAAACAGGGTAGGCAGGGAGAAGCGATGATCCACACTGTCTGCTTCAAGGCAGGACCAGCTCCACCCAAACCATCCCCACCATTTCTTCTAAACTCTGAAAATCTCAGGAGTTGAAGGTCCCACATCCCCATCCACAGAGACTGTTTACTGATCTCCTTGCAGCAGGTAAGGACATGACCAAGAGCTGTCCACCACAACCACCCAGAAAAAACTTTTCCCTTCCTCTGAGCACTTTCATTCCTCCAAAAATGATTTGTGCTTCGTCTTTTCTAAGCTGAACATCCTAGATCCCTCAATCTTTCCCTAGAGGGTCACATCTTCCACTTCCATTACTCTTCTTCCATCCCCTTCTGGGCTTCTCCACCTGTGCCAGGTCACCCTTAAGTGCAGTATGCAAAAGTGATTTGTTACAAAGGCTAAAAAACTAGGCTCCAAAACTCCTGGCTTAGGAAAAGAGGTGAGATTCTAACATTTGCCTAGTGCAACTTTAATAATTAGCAAAAGGGAAAGTAGCAGAACCCTTGATGGTAAGGAAGTTAATCCATGTGTTGAGATACTGTGAAAAGAACACATGCTGAAGCACACACAAGATAGCTATGGGAAGGAAGGACAGAAGGATGGAAGGAAGTTCCAGGAAGAACTTGCTGTTAATGGGATCAAAATACTGATGTGCCCACTTTGAGTAGCTCTGAATGGCTTCCACATAACACAACCTTGTCAGAGACTGTCTTTACCCACCTAGCAGAGTCTAAACAGCAGTGAGCGAGAAACAGGCTGCAGGTACCCAGCCCACAGCCTTCCACTTGCCATGAGTCTGGCAGTGAGAAAGGTGTTCTTTCACACAGCTGTGGATTTTATGGTCAAAAGGAATTACTAAACAAATTTGTTATTTTGCAAGCCAGGAAACTTGGCTACTTTCTGGTAAACCAAGAACTTACATTAACCCTCTGGGGATCACATCTTTCCTGTCTGCTCCCAGAACAGTATGTACAGACACATGCTTTCTGTCCTCCACAGAAAACTGCTCCTGTGCTTTCAGGATGCAAAAAAACCCAAAACAAAACAAAAAAACAAAACACCAGCAAAAGCTAAAGGAGAAGGAAACACACAAAGCATTAGATTCAGGCAAAGATGGACACCGCTCTTTTCTGCTCTCCTGGGATGGGCACGTATGTAACCACTCAAGTCATCCAAAACCAGTGAAGCCTCCAGGCTGCATCTAGAGCCCCTCTCAGCTGCAGCAAGACCAGCTCCTGAGACTGCAAGAAAAGGAAATGAAATGCGAGGCTGGGATCATTACTTTGAAACTATAAGCTCGTGCCACTGAGCCAAAGCCTGTTATATCGACATGGGTTTGTGTCACCCCAGCAGCAGAGATCATTCTCCATCTCCGCTTGCTCAGCTCCCCTCCTCCCAGGACAGCTGCCGGCACAGCACTCTGCAACGCTCTGCGAAGTCTAGCTACAGAAAATCTCCCAACAGCTCACCCAGAAGGTTAAAGTTATAGGGCTGAGCTATTGCAGAGCAAAAAGTAACCTGCTGATGGTTCCACCATGCTTGGGAAGCTGCTGGCAAAGCACAAAGTGCCCCTTGCAGAAGGGCAAATAGCAAAAGCCCCAAGTTTCCTTCCCTTGGGCAGAGAGCCCAGAGAGGGGTGTTGCTGCTTAAAGCCTCCACTATTTAAAAGGTGTTGGATTTGCATGTAGCTGTCACACAGGATGCTCCTACTCTGTGTCTCCAGTCACCAGCCTGGGCAGCAGCTGTGAAGGAGGGAGACAACTCGGCCCACCAGTGGGTCCCAGGCTGAGGGCAGAGCAGAGCCCTGAACAGCTACTGCCCATGCAACCCACATGGCGTGGCTCTCCTTCCTTTGTTTTATGTGAAGGTGGATACAAAACCAACCCCAATGGTTATGTTGCATTATGTGAGCACCCTAACTTAGAACACATTGCAAAAGCACATCAGCAACCCCTTGGCCCATCTGGTTATAGGTTCTGGGGACACCGAGGCAAACAAGTCTGATGCATCAACCCATCCTGTATGCCCTTCTAATGAGACCAAGAGGATGAAAGGGAAAAGTCTGTTGACAACTTGCAGATACTCATCCTCTCTCCACACCACAGCCCCCAGCTTGTTGTTTTTCCTTGGAAATGTTTTCTCACTCCACACTTCTTGTTAAATAAGAAAGGGAGGACAGGTCCCTCTGCAGCAGGACCAAGAGGGCTGCTCCTTTAAGGTCTCTCCTGGATGCCCTTTCCATCTGAGATGACTATCCCCGACTCCCTCCTCATCTCCCTCCCTTTGATTTAAGAGTTCCTCTCCTGGCCCTGACAGTAAGGTATTTCTGTCCCACAGATTATAACTCACTCTGGGCTATTATTCAACTCCCAAGCCCTGGCCCTGCTGCATTTAGTCCAAACATAATATCCTTCATGCATATATTATCTGTCTCCCTATTATCTGGAATCATTTCGGAATTAAATTTCAGTCCTGCAATATTGGCTTGAAGAGCGGCTCGCTTTATGGGCTAGTCAAAGGTTAGAATACCAATCAAAATAACACTGCCGATGCAGAGAGACATTTTAATATTCCAAAACCCGGTAATTGTAAAAGGACATAATATTTTTTCCCTGATTACCCCAAAGGCAACACATGTTAACAAGGCGAGGGAGAGAGTGAAAGAAATTTCAGAGTTCAGACAGCTGCACGACAGATTTAAAGGAGAAGTCGTGGATGGCTGCCGCGTTCCAGCCCCTGGAGCAGGAGGGCCCCCCCTGCCCGTGCCAGCAGCGCTGAGCTCCCTGGGACACCATCCGCTCTGTCCCCAGCCTGGTGGCACCCAGGCCACCCATGCTCCCTCAAGCCAGGAGCCTTTGAGGGTGCTCTCACCGCCAGGGAACGGAGCAACCAGACCTACCCCGAGACAGACAGTCAGAGATTATCATGGCAGAAGGAATCATCATGATCGGCTGGCCTGACCTGCACAGGCCACAGGGCTGCCCCAAATTAATTCCTGTTTGAACCAGAGCTGATCTTTTTAAGAAAGACCCTTCCCTCCTCAGCTGGAGAATCCACCACAGCCCTCGGTAAGTTGTTCCAATAGTTAATTACCCTCGATGTAAAAATCTGCACCTGGATTTCCTTGCTTTGGCTTCCAGGCACTGGAACTGCTCATGCTTTTGTCTGCTAGACTGAAGGAGCCTCTTGCCACATGTTGGCTCTCACTTTAGATACTTGGGGACTACAGCCAAGTATCCCTCACCCTTCTCTTTGGTACCTTAAATGGCTCCCAGGGTCTTTACTGCTTGGTGAGTGTTCCCATGGGTCCTGCAGTTCTTGTTCAGTCTTCAAGTTTCCAGAATCCTTTCCGATGCAGAGATAGGACCCAGCATCCCATACCACTCAAACCAGTCCCAAATAAAGAAATGATCCAGCCCCTCTGCTCCTACTTACCATTGCCTGTTTATAAATCCAACAGCAGCTGCCTCCTGGATGCAGTATCTGCACATTTTATTGAAAATTATTTTTTGTTTTCTTTTAGGGCATTGATAAAAGTGTTAAATACAAGAGGTCTGAGAAATAGATCCCTATGGGACCCCACTAGGAAGACATGCACTCCACGATGATTATCCATTTACAATTAAATGCTAGGAGCTGTCAGTTTGCTCATTCTTAATCAATGTAATGTGTGCCATGTTGATTTTGTATCACTCTTGTTTCTTAATCAAAATGTCATACGGTACCAAGTCAAATGCCTTTCAGAAGTATATTACATTGACATGGTTACCTTTATCAACCAAACATGTAGTCTCATAAAAAAAATATCAAGTTAGTTTGAAAAAGATCTAGTTTCCATAAATCCACATTGATTGGCATTATATTACCCTCTTTTCATTCTTTATTAATCAACTATGATATCTGGCTTTTCATTACTTTGCCCAGAATTAATGTCAAGCTGATAGGGCTATAATTACTTCATCGGTCATCCCATTTGCCCTTCTAAATTACTGGTACAACATTAGCTTTCTTCCAGTCCTCTAGAACTTCCCCCATGTTCAAAGACTTATTAACAGTCTAAGGCTTCTCAGCCAGCTCTTTAAAACTCCTGTAAACCAGCTATACAAAATGCCAACCAAAAGCCACCACTTGACTTTAACAGAAAATTGTGTTGTAACAGCAAACCTCTTGCTCAGCCATAGGCCACCCTCTGCCCTTCTGTAAATACAGAGCAAAGTATTTATTCAACACGGTCATTTTGCTGTTATGAGCAATTCCTTCCATTTCCTTACCACTATGAACCAATGCCATTGCACAGACACTTTTCTTTCCTAAGCTCCATGGAAAAGACATGCCCCTTAACCCAGGAGTCCTGCTTTTCCTCATGTCTCCTTTCACAACCTCTCCCATTCCTGTCTTCTGAGAGAGACTTTCCAAAGCCAAGAGCTCCACAGCTGAGGGCGAGGAACCCAGGAAAGCACAGCTCCCACTGAAGGAAGGTGTGACAGTGTCTCCAAGCACTCATGCTGCAAACCAGCAAAGCACTGAGCAGCGTGGGTGTATGAGCAGCTCTTTGCAGTTAAGAGGCAACATTTATTCATGTGTTTGATGCTTTGGCCATGAAGCACTCTGCCTGAGGAGTCTTCCTCTCACAGTTTGGGTCTCCACTGTACAAAAAATATGTGGATAGGCTGGAGAGGGTCCAAAGAAGAGCCACGAAGATGATTAAAGGACTGGGAAGCCAGCCATACGAGGAAAGGCTAAGAGAATTTGGTTTGTTCAGCCTTGAGAAAAGAATGCTTAGGGGAAACATCATCACCGTGTTCCAGGACTTAACGGGTGGCTACAAGGAAGATGGAGACTCCATTTTTACAAGGAGTCACACAGAAAAGATGAGGGGTAATGGGTACAAGTTATTCCTAGGGAGACTTGAATTGGACACAAGAGAAAAATTTTTCACAATGAGAACAATCAGCCATTGGAATAACCTCCCCAGCAAAGTGGTGGATCCCCCAACACTGGACACGTAAAGATTCAGCTGGACAGAGTGCTGGGCCATCTTGTCTAGACTGTGCTTCTGTTTTTGTTGTGCTTTTACCAAGAAAGGTTGGACCAGATGATTCTTGAGGTCCCTTTCAACCTAGTGTACTACGATTTCTAACCTTACTAGACATTTTATATTCCCTATAGCCAGCAACTCAATAAACTGGCAATTGATAAGTCACCAAGTCCTCAAGAAGTTACACCTTACTAAAGCAACTTCCAGGCATATAGGCCAAAACAAACCACTACTCAGTTGCACACATTTCAGTGTTCTTCAGCCACAGTGCTCAAGACACTTCAGCACCAAGTCCCTGCGAAGCACTCAGAGCTCCTCCTCCCACCCTAAAGGCAGAAGGAATTGTTAATTCAGAGGAGAGACAAAAAGCTGTTAGCAAATCTTTGTTTGTTTAAGATGTGTTTATTTCTTGTTGCCAAATATTAACAAAAACATCCTATTACATGCTTCCTCTGTCAGATTTCACAATGTGAGTAGGTGACCTTAAAACATTTGTGCATGTGTATTTAACAGTTTGCTTCCAAGTACAAGTATCTACAGATCAATAAAGCCTAGGCCTGGAAAAGGCCAGCTCTGCACACAGCCACGTCACCCCCAGCACGGTCACACTGTGCTCCCCAAGGCTCCATCAACTCTGTTTTGTGATGCCCAGAGAAGGAAAGTTGTGTTCCTCCACACACGCCATTCAACCCTCGCCTTTCATTAAAACTTCCCTGGACTTCAGGAGGATGTCAAACCAGGACCAGTTTTCTGTCACTTCTAGAACAACTACTATTAATGTATCTAAAGACATGTTGCCCCCTGTAAATAGAAATCAAAGATGGTCAAACCTGTCAGGACAGCTTTCCTGAGAAAGGGTATGAAGATTGTATTAAAAAACAAATTAAAAATATCATTTGAAAAACAAAGAATAAACCAAACTTTTAGTGGTTACATAAAACACTCCTCTTTTAGCCACATAACATCCAAAGAAGAAATGGAAGATCAGGATAGTGTATACAGCATTAAAAACAGTTCCCACAACCCAATTCAAGAGTCAGAGAGCCCTCAAGTGCCTTTGAGCCAGCCCCTCAACGAGTTACGCTGCGCTGGAAGCAAGAGTATGGCAGAGGTCTCAAGTCAAGAATACCATGAGGAAGAAGAACTGGAAACACTTCTTTGCTCTCTCACACAATGCAAAACCTAGGCCCCCAAAAATGATCCGACAGTAGGTTTTAAAAGACCTGCATCTTCACACAACATATGAATAAACAGAGTATAATTAATGCATAATTAAATAGCAAAACTCACTGCTGCAGGATGCTGTAGAAACTGAAAACATGAGGAGATTCAGAAAAGGATGTGCATGTTTCTGGTAGAGAGATGTGGTAAAAATAGCGTGCACTAAACACAGTGGCCTGGAGGCAGCCAGCAGCTCTCAGTCCTTGAAGAGAAAATAGCTGGGAACCAGAGAAAGCTGATTCAAAACATGCTCTGCCTGTTACACCTGCAAGGATCGGCTACTGGCCTCTGGCACGGAGACGATCCGGGTTAGACCTCTGGTCTGGCCATTTTGACACCCTAATCATCCTTCCAATGTTTTTCTTGCATAAGCTAATTATAAGAAGATCTAGCTTCATGCCTCCTTCTTCCACCTCCTCCCTCCATTAAATCTCTCCCTTCTGTGGTATGCTCCCACCCTGGCAGTGCTGGCACTCCTGTTGCCCATCGGGTTTCCCACTCCCAGGCTCCTGACTACAGACACCGTGTCCTCAGCCTGACACTGTACTGGCTCCATCCGTGCAGGGTGGGGATCCACCATGGGACTGACCGTGCTGCTAACTCAAGCAGGACCTGGAATGATAAACTGCAAAGGCTCCTGAAAGAGCAAAGGGAGCACAAACAAGAGCTGATCCTTGTATTAGAATAAGCACTAACAACTTTATCCAGGCTACCTGAGGATATTCTTGGGGCAGCAGCTTGGTTGTAGCCTGTTAGCTGCAGCAGCTTTCCTTTCACATAAATCTTGGCCCACTGCCTTCTGCTTTCTGCACATGTTTCTCCACTGGTCCCCTCTCTCCTGACATGAAGCACCCTCTGCTATTTCCATCCTGAGTGTGCAGCTCCTACGATGTAGCTCAGGTTCTGCACCTCAGTCCTAACCCGCGGGGCCTGTACGGATCGACATGACAGGTACATAAGCAGAACTGGCAGGCAGGACGGTGGCTCTCTAGCGAGATGGTTTAGGGGGATAGCTGAAATGTTGCAGCATTCAAAAGAAAGCCTCCTCTGCTTTCTGCTGCCCTCCCACAAGGCTGAGGTAATCGAAGTGAAGAACATGATAAACTCTCTGCCCCGAGTCAGCTCTACACTGACAGTTCACCAGAGATACAAGATCGCTCAGTGACATTAAAAATGTCAGCAAACACCGATCAGGCCTGACGGAAGGGACGCATTAGCAGCCTGGCGGGGCACAGGGCAAGGTAAAACTTCAGCAAACGCGGTCAAGTCAAGTGCACAGGCAGCTTTTCTCCTTTTGTCCTCCACAGAAGTCTTTCACACATCCCAGGACACTGTGGCCACCACCACAGAAGTCAGGTGTGATGTTCACCAAGACTTGCACAGCCAGATCAGTCAAAAAAGGTTTTCTGGAGCACAACAAATGTGGCAGTTAGCAGGGGCTCATTCCCACCTTCAGCTTGCCTGAGAGGCAGGTCTTGGATAATGTGAAAGAGGGCTGGAGGCACAGAGTGCTCACCTCAACTGCTCCTGCAGCACAGAAGTGACAAGGGAAGGACTTTATTGAAGAATGAACCCTGTGAAAGACCATCTCAGCACCTCGAAAAGAGGGACTGCTGAGCTCTGGAGCATCCCACACTTTGGCAGAAGCAGCACAGACAAGGACTGTTTCTTCAGATGATACAAGACAAAGAAGAGCTGAAGCCATATGTGCCTGGGCAGAGGGAATCTGGAACACGTTTTGTTGCTACCACACTACACACAAATACACAAACACAACTGCCCCATGCACACACCTTTCTACACATAATCCCAGTCTTTTGCATCACCTTGTATTTGCAAGGACTCAGTAGGGTCCTCTTGGTATCACTGCTCACAAGCAGAGACCCAAAGGACAGACAGCAGGTGCAGGTGGGGCCATCCTGCAGGAAACTGCTCTCAGTCACACATGCCATTTACGCTCACATGGACTGTTTTCTCAACATCTAAAACACCCAAGTCTCTGCATTATCCATGACCTAGAAATTAGCAGTTTCACACCACCCCCTCCCCAACACCTACACTTCATGGATCAGGTCAGAGGCAGACTCAGCCTAGGAGGTATTTCTAAGTCAGGAACTTGCCAGAGGGAGAGGAAAAGGGGACACCTGAGCTATGTGGGGAAGAGGAGGGGGGCTAGATACCTGTCCAACCTTATTTGTCTCACACTGGGAGCTCACTCAAAAGAGACTGATGTCCCATTGGGTGCTGCTGCTTGGCCAGAATTACTTATCTAGGTTGGAAATTCTCTCTTGTGAAAACATACAGGCAGTTCCCCTATAATCACCCCCAAGGAGCAGGGCAGTGAGTAGCATGGAAAGATGCTCACCCTGGGGTAAGAGCAAGCCCCAGGGGAGGTAGCTCTTTAGCCACAGGCCAGCAAAGATCCCTGCTCCCCTCTTCAACCTGAGTCACTTCCCAGAGTGGCGCAGGGACCCTGGAACCACCCTGTGTCATAGCGCATCAGACATTAAGGAGTCCAAAAAGCTTCATATTTTTAAGAGATTAGAGCATACATCCCCTCCACACATGATCTGAAGGAGATTGGAGCCTTACTTTCCGAGTAACACACCTGCAGAGGGGGACAACCCCAACCCATGTGACCCCATCCTACCTGCATAGCCTCTGACCCCTTCAGAGAGCTGGGCGAGGGAACACTTCCTTGCAACAGCTCTTCTCCTCCTCCTGCCTTTAGCTCTGTGTCTGGTACTTCCTGGATGCCCACCAGCCCTCAACTTAGTATCACAGTATTTGCTGATGTACAATACACAAATGTCCACCTTGAAGAACAGCCATTGCCTGGATGTCCACACTACCATGAATCCCAGCTCCTAACATGCTTAATCTAGGAGCCTCGAACTATGGTAAAGAGCTGTAAGTCATTCATCCCGAGGCCCAGAGGAGGAGCATGGATGGATCAACCTACTTCTTAGCAAAGACCATGGTATGTAGGGATTCTTTTTCTTTAAAATGTTATTATTCTGCAGCCATCAACCTGCTGGTTATATAGCTGCTATCCATTCACCGGAAGTTTAGTGAACTTCAAATGGCGATCATTAATGGTCACTGAACTGCAGAATGCCCCAATGTGCTTTCAGATTTCATTTACCAAGGACCAGCAATCAGCCAAAAGATTTGCTCTGACAGCAGGGAAATACAAGACCCTTTGACAAGTTCAGCCTGGAATGTGCTGCCAGCATCCCTTGTTAAGTTCATGTTCTACCCTATTTGATGGAACAGATCATGCAAATTGTCCTTCTGCGGCTGCTCAGCCTGTCACTCATGCTTCCATTTAAAACAGTAAATAAATAAAAGAACAAAAGAAATGCCCACAAGTACAACGAGCTGTTTACAAGCAAATTCCACTTACTGAGACCCCTAATTATCAGGAAAAGGCACAGAAACCCAAGTAAAACGTTAAATTGGATGCGGGAAGGGAATCTTACTCATCCAAAGGTTTAACCCGGAGGGCCACCCCAGTTTCTCTTGTGCACAGAGCCCAGCCTGCCCACTCACCCTGCTACTGCTTGTAATCACACTTGTTCTTTTCTTCCCACTTTGATTTGTGGCTTATGGCATCACCACATTTTTCTGTGCAGATGGAATAGCCATGCCAGGAAACCCAGTAGATGGACAGCAGGCTGCTCTTTAATCACTCAGAGAAGGTGTGAAGCAACACAAGGCACCAGGCAGCAAAGCCCAAGGTGTTTTGCTTTCCCAAATGACCACTGGTTTCTTAGGTGGATGCGCTGCTGAGGCAGCTCCCCTTCCCCACAGCAAAAAGGGAAATAGTGATTTTTATTTGGGAATATTTTCGCATGTTTATCAACCAGAATTTGATCTGAAGGGAACCAAGCTCCTAGGAGCCTTGTATAGCTGCAACACAAAACAGAATCAGCAATACTGGGGCCAACACAACTGTCACTGAAGAGGGGCCTCAGTGTCCCACTATTATGCAGAGCCACCGCACTGTGCCTGCCACAATGGGATTCTCCCCAGCTGCAGAACACATCCCATCAAGTACAGTAAGACTCTATTAGAGGAGATACAATAGGGAGCTGGAGGACTCTGCTCAGCCCAGCTTCTGAGAAAATAACTCATTTCAATGCAAAACAGCAGTAGTTATTAGACACCTCCTTAAAGAGGAAAGGAGAAGGACAAGGGGAGGAGGGAGACAGGGACCATGGCAGTTTCCACAAAAGTACCTTTTTCAGATTAATCCACTGTTTGAAGTAATCAGCAACCGGCAGCCCTAAGTACTGGCATTGTCCTGGTAACCTGTAAGAGAGAAGAGAGAGCAGGTTTGATTCAATCAGTGTCCTGACAACACAAACTCTGTTTTCTTAAGTGCATTTCGTTCTGAGATGGAAGAGACCCTCAAGTCTGCTGTAACATGCTGCTCATCAGAAGGACTGTAGCTCTTGGCTAAAAAATCTCATGAGAGCACGGCTTGGCTGAAGACTTCTGTACATCCAGCCACATCCAGGCTGCTGACACCTTTCAGACTGAACATTCTGAGCAGGAGCTGTGTGCAAGCACAGCATGGTCCACAGTGGCTAACACACAAACACGACTGGAGCATCTGGGCTGTCCTTAGCTAAGTAAACCCATTGCAAATCCCTGCAAAACCATCCTGCTCAGACAGCAGCTTACAGGGCAGACAGAAGGACTGACAATTCACCTTCATGCCCTAATGCTCTCCCATTTGGCCTTTATGGTTAAAATACCAAATAAGACAGCAGGGAGGGAAGGAGGCACCAATGCATTAGTGTTTTGGTTAGTAATGCTGCAGGACCAACTTTTTAGGGTTAGGAAATCAGAGGCTGGTTTCCAAGCAGGTGCTTGCAAAGAGGAGAGCTGTCACAACTCTGAAGATGCAAGGGGTTGCACACTGTTTCACTATAGGTTTGAGGACCAGCAGCCAGAGCTGCAAGCACATGTATTTAACCTCTCCCTTCCTGCAGCAAGCTGCCAGAATAGGGCTCACAAAACCACCGGTAAGGGAGGTGGACTGCCTGAAGGAACAGTAGGACCCCAGAATTTGGAAAGCTGTTTCTCCCACACTGTGCCAACCCCAGTGTGTTTGCAGAGGAGCTACAGTGTGCCCGAGACAGGGAAGGCTGAGTCGCAAAGCCACGCGGCTGCAGCCAAGCCTGTGCGTGGAGATGAGTTATGTGAGTTTTCCCCGGCCGGTTTGATCTGATCAGGAGTAATTGATGGATCTTGTTCATTCACGTACTGCTGAGCATGCCTGGGGCACTGGTCACAAGATCTTTAACTGAAGCAAAGGAACATCCCAAATAAATATGTCAACTAAATAAATGACTAAATTAGACCCGTTTGTGCATGTTAAAAGCCACAACCCCAGAAATCAGCTTTTGCAAACAGAGGGGGATGGGGATTCTCACAACTTCCTTGGGCATCTGGGGACTGTCAGGAGAGGCTGTAGAGGAGGAGGGAAGAGCTGCAAGTATCCGTATCAGCTGCTCAAATATCCCAACACAGACCATGTCCAGGGCAAAGCCTTTTCCCACTCTCCATCGGGGAAAGAGGGAATAATCTGGCCTGGACTTCAGACTCAAGACTGAAATTCAGGAACAAGCTCTGGTCAGATGTGGACATGAGCTAGCTACAGTGCATGGAGCTGGGGTGCACTATGCAGTACTCGGCACAGCTCCAAACCCTCTGGTGAACAGGACAGCATCTCTTCAGCCCTGCACGCAGTTTCCCAATAAAGAGATGAAGGAAAGACGCAGATAAGGCATCTGCAGACAATGTGAGACTCAGGGTAGTGCAGTACCAGAGTAGTTTGGTCTCAGTGCTGCCTACACTTCCATGAGAAGAAATGTAAGGAAGCTGGCAAACATTTCCCAGGGCATCTCAGGAGAGTATGTGGCAAATGGAGCCAGCACACACCGGACCCCAGCAATGTACTGGCTTTGTCAGCCCTGCTTAGGATACGAAAGGAATAGATTCTCTGTGCCAAAACCAAATGTCTCATGCTGAAAAAATGCACATGTCGTCATTTAGGAGCAGTAATTTAAGTCATACAAACACATTTGAATAAGCAGGTCCAGAGGAATCTCTTTGATAGTAGGAAGGCTGTCAAAAGCACGAGCTTGCAAGCAGCAGGGCTACGGCGATTTGCAGGGTAAGCAATGTGACTTGACAGCACGGTCTCCTCTCTGGGCACGGCTCATCTGAAGCTAGCACCATCGCGCTGAAATAAACCACCTGGAGTCACTCCTCGCCACTGCATAGCCGTCACATAAAGAGCAGCCTGCTCCATGCATTTTACAGCCATTACACATATGCCCATGACATCCCATAGTTGAACAGACCCCATGAGCTTCAAGCAGGACGCTAAGAAAGCTCTTCCTCCAGGAAAGCTGCTTTCTATTGGTGCCCAAATTAAAAAAGATAACAAGAAAAGGAACCATTTAAAACAAATTACCAGTCTAACACAGACACATAATCAGCTTAACCTCTCCCTACACTGCTCACATTTAGCTGGAGAGGATGATGACAGCAGTTTGCAGAAGGTATGTTACTAAAAGCTGGGTTTCTCCCAACCCAAGAGGTTTTCATTAATACAGGTCTCAGACTAGCTCCAGTTAGAGGAATAATTATGATCTCACTTAACATTTGGATGGGGCCCAGAAGAAGTGAGTACAGCATCATTCTTGTTAGCCACAGGAATTGACAGCTAACCACCCAGTGCAATGAATGACACCTAAAGCGTTTCCATCCCCATGGGTCCAAAAGGCCCAGCAAACTGGGCAGTCTGGTTCTCCTTCCACCCCGAGACTGATGGCAGTATGCCCTGGGCGCTGGACAGTGGGTCTTTAATTGGAGAAAATAAATGCTCCAAATAAATATGTCAACTAAATAAATGACCCATCTTTGCAAACAAGTAACAATCCCAGAAACTGCCTGTGAAGCTGTGTGACCTAAGGACATTCCTCCTCCTCCTCTGTGCTTGTGAACCCCTCATTTCACATTAGCGCCAGAGAGACTTCAAGTTTTTCAAGTACTAGAAGACCTACGGTCACGCTATAACCTGGGTGGGCTGTTGACAGCACGAACCAAAGCATCAGTCTGCTCCCTGAGCTGGAAGACACAGGACTAGTGGCTCCAAGACAGCAGGGATACAGCCACTGAATGTGCTTGCCTTTAGCAAACGACTGTCCAATGGGTCCCGTCTAGTCTGGGTTACGCAGCGCTCCCAGCATGGGGAACCAGGTGCCCAGGTAGCTGTGGGAAGGCAAACACCCCTGCAATGTCTTTTCCCAGCTCCAAGCTTGTCACCTGCACTGATCTCCCACTCCTCAGCCTGAGTGACCAGGCAGGAGTTTCTCCAGCATCTTCTCCAGGTTGTAGTGAACAAGGCACATCTGTGGCTCTCCTGGGGAGCAGAAGTGCCAGGGTCTGTAAGGAAGTGTCTCAATTTATCAGGCCACCATTCACTTCAGCAGCTCATTTGGTAAGCATGCTCTTATGCTCAGTATGGTTTCTTGCTCTTTTGAGAGTCAACCTTGCATTACTGGGGGCTGCTTTGCTCGAGCAAAGAGCTCAGGATCTGGCCCTCCCTCAGGTAAGGGAGAAGAGAAATGATGGCACATTTCACTGCATTCAACATCCCATGATCCTTCCAGCTTCTGAATTAGGTCTCACTGCCTCCCCAAACACTGACACATTCGCTCCTTGGGAAGGAAGCTGGCTCTCAAAACCACCTCATCAGCCAAATGCTGTGGCTTCAGGTATGACTGCACCTGATAGAGAGAAACTTGAAAACCGCTGTGGGATTTTCCAGTCTCCAATGCAGCTCTGGTAAAGTCTGTCCTACCAAAAGCAAAGACACGAGCATACAACCTCTGCCCTCTCCCAAAAAAAGAGGTCCCCCTGGGACAGAAGAGCAAGTGACAGCAGGTAGTACACTCTCCTCTGCCAGCCAAGCAAGTCCAAGTCCTCCCTGGGCTGTGGTCAGCAGTGTCAGCTCTGTGCCATTTTCAGAGAGCTTCACCACCCCAGGCTCTGATTTCCATCCAGCCCCGCTCCTCCGCTCTGCAGGGTAAATGGAGCCTGGAGATGAGCGGGATGCAAATGGGAGGCGAGGTGACATGGCTGCATTTCTCCCGTTGAAGCCGGCTCTCTCCAAGGCGGCAAGAAGCGCACAGCTCGGCGGTGATAAACGGCCTTGCTTTAGTTATCACTTCCCTTAAGTTAAGGAGAGCAGCCTAGTGATGGATGGGCTGGAATTCGGTTATCAGGGAAGGCTGTCAGCCAGAGTTGCCTATCTCCACACACATTTAGCAGGGCGTCATTATGCGATGGCATGGAGTTAAAATATGACCAAGGGTATTGAAAGAAAAAGAACAGGATTAAAAAAAAAAAAGGCAAATTGAGCAACAATAAAAGAGCATGAGGCAAGAACGTTATCGTACTAGTGACACCTTTTATCTTGGTATGGTTAGCTAGAGCAGGGCACAAATTGGTCCTTCCTCCACTATTGTATCCTCTTGTACAAACAGAGGCAGATAAAATGTGTCACCAGTGCGATAGCATATCAATTTAACCCTAATTATCTAGGGGGTCAAACTAAGAAATAGGGGTTTCTCATTTCAACAGGTTCCTCCATCTCTGCTCAGAGCCACCACATTAATATGGAAGGGGGAGGGGCAGCTGTAATTGATTTCCGTCACTCAGGTGGTCCTGGCATATAAAAAATTAATGCTTGATTCTCCCAACTAATCAGAGCTGGTTAACGTCCATCTGCTTCTGGGTTCAGGATGTCAGAAGACAAAGAAATTGGGCCACTTTCTACACACTGGATGTATTGATATTGAGACAGTTAAAAGAACAAGTCCCTCTATGGGAAAGATAAAGGGACATTAAATCTTGTTTTTTATAGACCTAGTCTCAGCCTTCCAAAAAATCCATGCCTGAAGACCCTGAGTTGTAAGAGATGCAGAACATTTTAATTGCATCCTGGCCAACCCCACTGCACCCGGCTGCAAAGGAGAGGGCAGGCAGGCTCCTGCCCTGGAAATCCTTTGCTGAAGGAGGGCTGGAAAGCTTGAAGCAAGCTGCTTGGATGCTGCAGCACACAACTGCAACAAGGTGACAGCCAAAGACAGGAGCTATTGAACCATCTCAGCCTTGCACCCCAGTTCAAAGCAAGGCTGGTCAAGACATGGCTCTGGACCATGCGGCGCAGAGCTGCTGCTCTGCTCTGATGTAGAGTGGGATGTTTGCCAGGCCAAGAGGAAAGCTTGGGTGCCCTCTCCTAACAGAGAAAGCTAGTGAGGGAATAACATCCTGTCTAAGGCACCTGAGATGTTTTAGCAGAGAAATAGCACCAGGACAGGCAAAGCCACACCTGTCTGCCCTGAACCTTGCATGAGCTGGAGCCAAGCTAGAAATTTAAAGCAGTTTAGGTAAACCTGCAGCCTCCCAAAGAGGAAGCCTTAAGTTGTTTCAAACATGGTTTAAAACAGTAAGTCTGAACCAGCAGGGTTCAGTGTGCTGGGGGTGCAAAGGGGTGAGATCCTGCTCCAAAGCATCAAGGCCCCAGGAGCATCCCACAGAGGCGCAGAAAGCCTGGCTGGGGTTTGCCAAAACCACCATGCTGGGCCAGGAGGGTTCTGACAGTGTGATGCCACAGCACCCACACACGAGCAGAGCGCCCTGGGCACACAGCACAGCCCAAGCCATGCTGCAGCCTGCAGCAATTGAAGCATGCCGACTCACATCTCAAAAAAACCCAAAACCAAACCCCAACTCCTTCATCCCAATAACTGAAGTTAGATAGGAGCAGCCTTCTTTTGTGTTCCAAGGCTTTGGTAGGTAGATGTCTCCTCCCCAGCACCGGAGTCATCACATCACCCACTACAAAGTCACGCTCTTGTCTAAAGTGAAGGACAAAGGGATGAAGCCCTGCCAGACCCTCTAGCACTCACTCACATGCTCATCAGCCCCACAGACTTGCCAAGGAGCTGGGGGAGCCCAGGTGACTGCACTCCACTCTCACTGGGCACAACCACAGTATTGTCCTTCTCTCTCCCCCATCACTGTAGGCCAAACCACCCCAGCATGGCTGTGCTTAAAATTCACAAGCAGTAGTTGTGGAAAGACAATACATGTGGAGAGGGTCTGAAAAGCACTGGGCTTTCACTGCAGCCCTGAGACAGGTCCCATCTCCCTCTCTCTTTGCTTTCCTTCCACCCTCTCAGTTCTCTCAACCACCCCCAAACTTGTCACAGTGCAACAAGCCTACGAGCCGCACATCAGCTTTAAATATCAGCATGCGTGAAGCAGGGACATGAGAGCAGGGAAGTGGGAACAGACAGAGCAAGCCTCCATCGCCTGTCAGGAAACACTAATGAATTTCAACACCAGCAGCCATTGCCTCAGACGGGCTGGCGAGCAGAGGAGACGGAGTTACAGTGAGGAGCCTTTGCAGGAGCAGCCTGCCTTTTTTCAAAGCCCCCTCTGTTAATAAATGTCATCGCCGAGCGGGCTGCAGCAGTCCTCAAGCTGGGATGGGGTGGGCTGGGGGAGAGACAGGCGACTGACAGCACTCAGGATGCCTGAGCAGTGCAGCCTTTCTTCTGCTCCATCCCCACAAGGAATTAGGAAAAGGAAGCAGACGGGACATGGCTGTCGGCATGAAGCAGTCTTCCATTAAGATCCCAGTACCTAAATAACAATGTCCACAAGGAGCCACAAGTGCAACCCAAACACCCCCGAGTCCCATTCACCGAGGTGGATGGGGGCTCTCCAGGGACTGGTTGTTGGGATGGGCAGAGGGATGCAGAGACATCCAGAGGCACTGCCTGCGATCCCAGCAGCAGCAAAGGGTTACAGAGCAGCCTGTCCCTTTGCTAACACAAGTGCATTCCCCAGGCAGCACAGGAAGAAGCATCCAGCACAGGGCACCGCATGGCAACCGCACCGATGCACAACATGAAGGTCAATGCAAGTCTTCTTTACAAATGTCAACCTGTCATCTCTGGATATTAATGAGGGCTGACCAGCAGCTAAAATGCATCCATGCTCCATTAGTAATAAGAGAGACATGATGCAGGAGAAGAGCACACACCACAGCATGTGGAAGCACCAGTGGGTCTGCAGGGCCCGGGGAGGTGTGGTGACGCACAAGATAACTAGTGCCACTCCAGCTGCCCAGGAAGGAAAGCAGTTGTCACACAAGCCCCTTCACCGGGGTGTGTGTGATCTTTTTCCATCAATCTTTAATTGGATTAGTGTAATGAGGCCAAAACCCCATGCTAAGCAGCAAGGCTAATACCTGGCACTTTCAGACCTTCCTTTTTCTGTGATGCCCATTCTGGACTGCGCTGCTTTCTCTCTACCAGGCATATTCCTGGCTAGGAAGCTTAAAAGGTAAGCTGTAAATCTTGGGACTCACAGCAGCACCGGCTGAAATGTCTGAGCACCCACCACCCATCATATGCTAACAGCCAGATCCCTCTTCTCTAATTTTTTGCTGGGTGTTAAGAAATTTGGGAGAATCTCAACACTCAAGCTTTCCAAGCAGCTAGCCTGCAAATGGAAAAGGCTGCTACCCCAGACTGCAACCACAGCAATGTATCCACTAGGAAAATAACTCTGCCACAAAAAAGCACACAGGGTAAGTGGCTCGTCGTGACTTCCTCGTCCTGCAAAGCACCGTGTGCCTTCCACTGCCATCAACCTTAATGAAACATGAAGGCATTTAACACCACGCGAGATCTGGCCCTTTATGGGTATCTGTCTGTGCGTCAGCTAGATGCTGGCAGAGCCGCTATCTCAACATTAAAAGCGAGGCAGTAACACAGCAGGTATTCAGCCTCCAACAGAAGATGTTCATCAACAATTGCACACACATGATGCTACAATAAATCTATGTGCTACCGCTTAACAGCTTCTCTTAAAAAGATTCATAGCTCTATTTACTGGTCCTGATTCTGCCGCTATGCATGTAGGAGTAAATCTGGAGTAACTACTTGGAGTTATTAAGTAGCCAGTGAGAGTAGAATCAGAACTGAGCCTTTTGATTTTTAAATAACTACTTAATTACCATGCAGGAAACCAGAGCTTGCTGGCTGCACGGTTCAGCTGAGGTTAGGCGTGCAGCAGGCAGAAGCTCTGCACTCCTCCATACTGAGTCCTCCAGATCGGTGAAGGGGTAGAGCAAATGCTCTCACCAGCCCTTGCAGACAGGGAGGATGACTGGGTGGACTTCCCTTTGACACAGAAATGCATGACACTGCTCCCAAGTACAGAGAAACTGGCAAGTCTCCAAGACTGAGGTTGCCCCTCCAGCCTTGGGTACCTGACACTATGAAAAACCCTTAGAACAGATTTCTACACACAAGCTTGCTGTGATTGTCTGCTTACTAAATACAACATCATACAGCATCTCAGGAATAGGAGTGTATCAGTTTGGATACTGTGTACATCTACCACACAGTGAAAGTCACCTGTCATGACCCCAGGCCGAAGCAGGTGAACTTCCAATTTGTCATCAGGAATAACTCTTCACTGTGCACTAGTAAAGCACTGGAACAGATTGGTGGGGGAATCTCCTCCCCTGGAGACATTCAAACTCATCTGGAAAAGACCCTGAGCCACCTGATCTAAGTTTGAAGTTTGCTCTGCTTTAAGCAGGGGCTGGATTAGAGATTTCTATTTAAAGTATTCTGTGATTCACACTGCAGCGGAGCCTGATTACACAGAGCGTGTCATTTCTCTGTCTGTGTGGTCTCTTATGAAGTCTTTCATACAGACACTCATTTAGTAATCGCCTGGTCCTCTGCATACGAGCTGTTCCAAGAGGGAGTGTTCAGACTCCTGCTGCAGAATACTGTAATTACATCCTGAGTAAGGGAATAAACCTGATGCACCCACAATGAATCATGTCTAAGCCCCCTCAAAACCAAAACATACACAGAAATTGAGCTAAAATGAAATGTGTTTCTCCTCTCGCTGCACAGTTCCCATTGGAAAAGTATTTCTCCCCAGGAAACTGGAGCATGCAAGACCTAAAGAAAGACGCTGCTCTAGGACTGAGAAGACATGTCCTGTCCCAGTCCTCAGAGCTGCTGTGCGACAGGCAGGAGGAAACCTCACCTCTTCCATGCCTTGCCTGTCCAGACCATTTAGCGTATAAACTCTTCAGGACAAGGGCTTCTCCGCTATGAGTCATAAACTGCTTAATGCCTAATGGTAAAGCCTATATACGCTTAACATAATACAATCATGTCACTTAAAGGCCATTAGTCTCCAGTCTAAACAGCAATTTTCCAGTCACAAAGGGGACCTACCAACTCAGAAAGGCAGTAGAAGGGACGTGGGGGGCCAGTTGGGTCACTGGACTCGCAGACACCAGACGTGAAGCCCTAAGCAGGACAGAGCCCAGACGAATAGCATGGGGGAAAGCTATGGTAGCTCTGGCAATCAGAGCTTTATCTTTCAGGCTTTCTTGAACTACTTGAATCAGCTGAAAGCCTCTGCCAGCCAGGTTAAAAACCTCTCCACCTCCAGCTATTGCTGTACCACTTGCAAGGGGGGTTGGAGCCCCTCAGCCAAGCAGAGGGTCTCCAGCCTTCTGCATCACCTCTCTTCCCACCAACTGAAGCAGATCATTTATCTATAAGAAAACATGCCACTCTGTCTTGTGACGCTGTTTGAACTCCTCTTCTTTCCTGGCATCACATTGTCCAGGTCTACTCTCTCAACTGACTTCTGTGATTGCCACTTCTTATTCTCCCCACTAAGGGGAAGACAGAAATCCTATAAGGAGCCAGTGGCATGGGGTAAACACCCTCTCAGTCCCCTCTGATGATACACAACCCAAAATAACACACACAACAGCTCCACAGGCTCTCGGCAGCAGTAGGGAGCCTGGCACATCATGTAATGGGGTCTGAGCACAGGTTTCTGTGCAGCTGCAAATTACATCTGCACGAGAGGAAACAAGTTTGTCTTTTCCTTGTGGGGAAGAGACCGCTCCCCACCTCCAAGCACGAGCTGCCATTAGTATTTGCTTCGCCGGAGAGAAGGAGCAGCGAATCCTCCAGAGCAAAGGACAAGTGCAGCAATTAGGATGCAGGGGCTGCGGGAGCTGTTTAACAGCACGACCCGGAGGTCAGTGCCGCCGACTCCCA
Source organism: Caprimulgus europaeus (assembly GCA_907165065.1). Next base: position 11,641,609 of record OU015534.1, on the reverse strand, counting down.
GCCCTGCATAAATATTGTATGAGTCGGGGAGAGGGGCCGTTACAGCCACCCTCAGCGCCAGCCCTTCCCCCTCCATCGCCACTCTGCATCTAGCTAGATACGCCAGCGACATTATTTACAGATGTGACAGTCAGGAAAATCACTTGAGTAACTAGGGGAATGGGAAAGAGGGCTGCTCGGTGGAGCAGGTGCCTGGGAGAAGGTTCCCACCCGCACCTTCTGCTTCCCATTGCAGGGTGCTCCTCTGCCCGGGTAATTGCCAGGCAGCATGGCCTGTTCTCAAACCAGAGGGTGAAATACCACCAAGAACAAGGAGGGGAGGTTGTGAGCTCCCCTCTCAAAGGTTTCCCAGGGGTCTGATTACCAATGCTGCTGAAGGACACTTCAGCCAGCAGCTGCTTTCCAGTTTCCCCTCAGTACCTCTCCTAGACCCTTCCTTTGGAGGGAGCTTTACAGCAATATAACGAGAGGCTTTCTAGAGAGCTTTCTCTCAGACTCTGTCTGTGTAGCACTGCAGAAGGTCCCTACTTCAACACTGCCACAGGGGCCTCATCCCTGCAGAGACTCCCTCAGCTGCTCTGTTTGGTACCAACCAGGTTCTTCACTCATGACTTGTCTGCTGTTTATTCTCTGAAGGATCACCTTGACCTGCAGCTTCAGCCACAGATTGGCACCATCCCTACTGCATCCTGGAAGGACCTCTCCTTCCTCTGCCCATTTGTTCTGCTGGAGATGCCAGTTGACTGCACATTTGCCATGATGCTCTGCACAAATAAAAACCTACTTCCAGGTTCACTGAGACTGGAGGCTCCCAAGGACAAGGACATGGGCCATTCTCCAACGGTACCAGCAGCCCATGAATTCCTAGGGACACACTGCTAATAAACATTACTGCCCAGGGCCGCTCAGAAGGGCTGCAAAATAAGAAACACAGCTTGGATGTGCTTCTGCCTGCAATATTCCTCCAGAAATTTCTTCACTGCTTTATGGCTGGTTGCTGAACTCGGGGAAGGCAGAAGCCTGGTCTTACCATTTGCAGCTTTCCTGAACTCACTGTGCAATTAATGGGCTTAATTATTGATGGCAAAGGCAGGGACAGGAGGAAAGAAAGAAAAAGCCAAAGATAAGGGAATGATGTGGGGGTGGCGGGCGCCAAAGGTCTCCAAAGATCTTCCCTCAGCCTAGAGCAGAGAAAGAGCCCCTAGCCGCTCTGCCGCTCCCACGGCCCTGCTCTAATGCTCCCTGACATGCCTCTGAAGACAGCGAGCTGTTTGCAGTCACCACCGTGATTTGTTAGTAATTATTTTCACGGTGTCACATTGCTGTCACTCTCTTAACAAAGAGACAGGCAGCCTGAGGCTGCCGGCGAGAAAGAACCAGCAGAGAAAAGGAATTGTCAGGCACCCAGGGATCCTCTTTGCTTCCCAGGTTTCACAACCAGAGTCCTTACCAGCTTCTGAAGAAACTTCTGAGGAGATGTGGCAAGTCAGAATCACCCCCCATCCTGGTCACAGCAAGAGGAATTAATTACTTAGCCCCCTCCTAATTTCACCTTACCTGTAAATCCAGTGTAAGACCCAGGTGCTTAGAGCCCCTTAAGCCAGCGATTTGCTTCAGGCCTGCAGCAAACGCAAAAAAACTTTGGCAGTTGATGACTTTTAGCACTCTCCTTGCAAGCTCAAATTTCATTTCATGTGGTCTTGCCATCAGACCGTGTTTCCCAAGCACAGCAACCCTGATGACAAAACCCCGCCTAAGCCTATCACCCTCGCACACATTAACCCTCCAGACCGGCCACATGCGCTCTCCCTACACCAGCCTCATTAATTCCGACATACTGCTGTGCTCTGCGTGGCACTAACATTCCACTTGGCATTCTGCAATGCCAGGGGACCTCGGCAGCTTCCTCACACCTGAAATACACAGCCTAATGGCTTGGCATCTCTGTTTTCTCATATGCAGTGCGGTAACTTGACAAGAACCTCCCCTTGAACCACCTCCCATCCACCCATCCATCTCACACCTGTGGTGCAACCACAGCCATCCATCCTTTGGCTGTCTTGTCAGCCAAGGTAATCACTCCTTTCCCAGTAAGCATGAAGCTTGCTTGGACCCCCAAGGAATGGAAGCTATGCAGAAAGCAAGTGGACTTTCTCCAGAGCAATTCAAAATTTGAATGACTCCCAGCAGAAGCATTCTTCCCCTGCATGCTTCCTGATGGTGCACAAGGGTCAGTCCCTGCAGCCGTGGGGAGACTTGGGTATGAATTCACCCTCTTAGCACAGGGAGAGTTTGGAAATATTAAGCCTCACAGTCTAAGCAAAACCCTCCTGCAATTAACTGCATGGAAGAGCACCGACTCAGAGGGCAGCTCCTTTTCAGAGGTCCTTTTAATAACCAAGAAATGGCACATACATGCTGTGAAGAATTAGGATCACCATTGGGAAGCTAAACGGTCCATAAAATATAACAGTTCTCTTCGGAGCTGAGAGCACAGCAAGCTGGAGGAGAGGTCTTGGCAATCTCCCACCAGCCTCCTCCCTCCACCCGGTTTGCAGGGGACACGTGACTCCAGGCAGGGACGAGGAGCTGAACTCAGCCAGTGCCCAGGCACCTCCGGCACGCTGGCCAACAGACAGCACCAAGATCCAGCTCAACACCCAGATGGAAAAACTGAAGCAGGGAAATTAGAGATGACCAAGAGGTACCACCAGAGGGAAAACAAAGGGTGCTGCAGAGTGTAGGTGCTGGGCTGAGGGGAGGAGAAAGCTCCACTCAAGAGAGGCAGACAAAGCTGTAGGGACGGCCGGACAAAGTCCTGGGTAGCACAAGCTTCCCACACACAGCTCCGCCAGCACATCGTGCTGCTTCTTCAGTCTTCTTCCCTTAACTCCTCTATTCTGCTCTTTCTTCTAGTACCACCTCCATGTGCCTCACATCATTGCTAACATGTGGTCCAAAGCAATCTCTGAGCACAAGACACCATCTTTGGGCTGCCAGGGGCAGCACCCTGGCCAAACACAGAGAAAAAGGTGACTTCAACATGGAACAGACTCAGTTCAAAAAGTTAGTCTGCAGCTCTGACATCCTCCTGGGAGTTTGGCACACACCCATACACCCACTCCCCAGGATACAGTCACAGGACAAGGCACATGAGAATATGCTGGAGGGAAAATACCAAGGATGACCTCAAGATGGCCCAGTAGGTCTTTGCCAGCCAGGAGCTTCAGGAGGAAAGGGACCGAACCCATCCAGGAAAATGGCTCCCAACAGGAAACAAACATGCAAACAAAATAAAATGCTTTCAAGAAAGCTACCGACTTAGACAAGGCTTGGAAAGAGCAAGTGAAAGGGGAAGGCTCCCAGGCTGGCAGTATTTTTCAAGCAAAGCTTTCTAAGCAGAGAAGCTATGAGAGCACCACTCCCAGCCAAGCCACTGGGAAGGCAGCACTGGTGCCAACACCCAACTGCTTTGCTTCAGCTTGGAAGAAGAGCTGGGATCCAAAGGGAGACAGCTGACATTTTAGTCCCAGCATGAAATACTATGGCTGTCTAATGCTAGAAAAATTAAGCTTTTTGAAGTAATAAAGAAAATTCACACTCTGTGAAGTTAATTCTATTTTTCGCACATGGTGCAGACAACAAAACTCAGATGGCAAAGAGCCCTCCAGTGGTTTATGCTCTGCAGTCCTCAAGCCAACCAGTTTTTCAGTTCCCCAGGGCACAGGATAACCACGATGCTGAGTTGCTAGTAGAGGGCTCCCTCATCCAGAGGCAGGTCAGCGTGTGCTTTTTACCAAATATCCATTATAAACCCATTGATTTTGAAACCGTTTTGCTTGAATTCATTATAACATTGGATGCAGAATTCACCTTAGCAATTCGTGCTGCAGAGGGAATTATGGTTCCTCACTGTACAAGTAGATGACACTGAGCCCAACTGCTTGCATTCAGTTCAGCGTGACTGTTTCCAAGCACAGCTTAAGTTACCCAGGGATGGAAAATCCACCTTCTCCATTCATTACCCCATCCCAACGGTTCAGTGCTGGAAATAAAGTACGTGATGCAATGCCTGTCTCATTCTCTCCTACACTGTAAATTTATTCCAAGTTTCTCCACCACCTTTCATGCTGCTTCCAACTTCTTTGGTCCCAATTTCCAGGCAGCAGAGTCCATGCTCCCCAGAGTGCATCAAGCATCACAGCTCAATAAATCTGTGGCCACTACAGCCCTGACTATGACAAATGTCTTTGCTATGACGTGCCAGACAAGTAGCAGACCTGAAGGTGATAGTCCATTACATGATGATCCCTATGCAAAGATTTCATGTCCAAAGCTTAACCCAAAGGCATTCCCAGAGTCACACATCTCAGACAAAGGCAAGAAGAGGAGACAACCAGGGGAACCGCTGCAGAAGGTTAACAGAAGTCAAGTGTGCCATATTAATTTTAGATAAGAGTGTACAGAGGGGGAATCTTAAAATCCAAAGTTTATTTTGCATAAGTGATATCATTTCCTCTAAAAACAAAAAGCTGGACTGCGGGGTCACAGAAGTGAATGGGGTCAGTGCTACTCCCTGTAAGTGCTAGAGAAGAGCATGCTCACAAGGCTGCCTTGCTTAGCTATGGCAAAGCACTTTAGGATGTAATTACATGAACGACTCCATCAGCAAAGCTGACTTGAAAGGTTCCTGACCCTGGATACTCAGTCCCATCCCTGCACCGTAGTTCACACTACCCTCTTCTTTCAGCCAATGTAACTGTGTGAAGAGATACACCATAGGCTCGGTCAGCAAAACAATCCCCACTAAAAGCAGCAACAACAAGAAGCTAATTCAAAGATCTCTGTTGGACAGGAATCCTTTTATTATTTTTAAATGCAGATTACTATGTTATTGTTCCATTACCAGCTCTTCCCTGTTATCATCAAAACCACACTCTGAACCAACCTCCTGCCCTTCTGCCACCCAACCAGCCCATGGCTACACCTTCTCCTGCTTCTCCCCACGGCTACCCGAGTGGTCCCACTCACTCCATTCAGTGGCTGTCTGCAATTTCTCCCCAAGTCAGAGACTACCATCCCCCTCCCAGTCCTGTGATAAAGAAAAAGGGACACTAACACCATCAATCCTTCTTCATTCATGACCTAAGGATCTCAAGCCAAGCTTCCAGGACAGAAGGCTGGAAAGACCAGCCCAGTGCCACACTTGGAGCTGGTCCGAGAAGGCAAGTATCCTCCTAGCCTGTGTAATTTGCAAAGAAAGAATTAAAACAGTAAGATAAAATTAAGCAATGGTATAATTTACTGCTCAGAATTTACTAATATGTAACCTAGGAAGAGCACCAAAGGCTATAAACATTTCAAGACACTCCACTGTGTTTTATCACTATATTAGAGAGTACTTGCCACTTAACACTTATTTAAGAAAATAAAAAACTTCTGAGCAGTAGTTTCCTGTAAAGACATAAATTAGCATGTTCTGATCAGCCACAGTAAGGGCAGTACAAGCATCTTCATGTCAGATTTGTGCAGATCTGAGATTCAGCATGTGTGGCTTCATCTCTTTTCTCTGCCTCTGCCTCTTTTCTCTGCCTCTGCCTGCACAACCATAGGCATATCACTTAATCTCACCATATCTCAGCTCTGTAGCTATGAACACCCAGTAAAAATGCTTCTTTGGTTGCCAAGATTAATTCACACTGTCCTTAAGAGCAGGCAAACCGGTTCCATACACAGAGAGAGGCAATCTGACATTTCAGAGGAGACAAACCACACTAAAGAGCTTACATTACAAGGGCTCGGCCCTAGCAGACACCAAGTACCCTCTTTTCCACTAAAACTGTGTCCTGCAGTCAGCAGCTCCCTCGGCCCTTCAGTGGCACGTTACCCTCATCACCCAGTGCTGCATCACTGCAATTTGCTTAATGACCAGCGGTAGTTCTGTCCCAGGTGCAGGATGAGGTCCAAGCCCTAAAGCAGACTACGCCAGGTATCCGAATCCAACCCCAAAGCTGTTAAACTTGGAGGACAGCTCCTTGCAACAGGCTAAAGGAATCCTCCTGCTGAGCACTCCGAGGCCTGAGGACCGTGTGCCTAACGAGGCTGTATCCCCGCTCATACTTTAGCTTGGCAGCTCTGGTGCACCTTTCATCTTTTGCTTCAGGTAGCTCTCTTTAATTAATAACATTTCTGTGTCGACACAGGGAACTTTCCACCCAGAATGAATGGCCCTCTCTCATTAGAACCACGACTTGTCATGATGTATCCAAGAGCAGGAGTGTGATTCATTCCCTTGTCTGGGAACGAGGGGTGTTGCTGCGGGGTGGGGGGGGAGAAGAGTCTCTGTAATGAGTGACTGATATTTGCTGAAGCTGATATGCGACTCTGTCGGCTTGAACTGCCTTGTCAGGACAAGCCTTCAGAAAGGTGATGTTCCTACTCAAGAGGTTTTCCTCATTAAAGAATTGCATCTTAACAAGAGGGAAGGGGAGGGGTGGCAGGAGAACTGCTGTCTCCCCGACTCCAGCCTGGCTTGCACACACCGAATGCTGAAAGCCGGTTGATCCAAGCGCAGCCAGTAGAGGATCAGTGCTCCATTCCTCAGCCCTCTCGTGCAATGGGCTCTCTCCAGCAGCAACCAAGTTCTTCCAACAGGGACTCCCCTCCTGATGGTGCACCACGCCCATGACAAAGCCTTTGGTGGCACGGCCGAGGACCTCGACTCATGCTGAACCTCCATGAACCCTTCCCAGGTGCTTGGTGTCCTCTCTGGGCAGCCAGCTCCTTGTGACTAGTGCTCCCTGTTGTCAGAGGGAAACCAGATAAGCAGCTCTGTGATATTCCAAGAAAGCTCCAGTATTCAAGTCTGTATCCACACAGTGCCTCATTCCCTGAGGATCCCTGAGCCAAGAAGAGGCTTCTCAGGTCCTTTAGCAGCTGAGTTTACATCTTGAATCCTGCAGACTTGGCTACTTGCTAGAAGCCATCAGCAGAGGGCTGTACCTTGACAATCGCTACTCCTCTGGTGCTCTTCCTTGAGGTAGGAGTGCTGCACATATTGCAACTCCTAGCTTTGACAAGGCTATTTCCACACCTTGTCCTCATATCCACCATTGACAGGCTTGTAGATTCCTCCTCTTTGTTCCAGTCACTCCTCCCTATCCTGTGACTCCCAGTGCCCTAGCACCTACCAGGGGCACCTACTGGAAGCCCTCTTCCTGTAGTAGACAGGCCTGTCCAGAAGATAGCATGCCTCAGCTGTTCAACAGCACATGCAGACAGAAGCCAAACTAAATGCCCAGTTCATTGCTGGAGAAGCCAGGAACAAGGCTGCATGGTTTCCCACCAAGAGCTGAGCTAAGGACAATAGAGGACATGAACTCCAAACCACACAAGACACTGGGTAAGACAACTGCAGCTTGCTTTGCAGGCAGCTGTCATTACTAAGGAAGCTGAGAAAAGGAGCAGCAGTTAGGAATGGACCTGCCCCAAGTTGCTGCTCCATAAGCCAGAAAGTGCCACACTCACCTCATTGTCTTGAATTCCTCTGGAACCCAGTGGGGTTTCTACCACACAATGCTTCCACCAACACCCTTCTCCAGATGTGGACAAGCAGCACCACCTCGCTTCCCACTACCCCAGTGCCTTCTGTGCCCAGTGTGTTGGTCTTGATACGGTAGCAAAGGGCACCAGATACATCACACCTCTTGTAGGGAAGCACGGGGTGATTCCCTGGAATACCTCCTAGATGTTCCACACCTCTGAGGCTCTACCTCCCTGTCTGAGCGGCCTTGTTTCAGCTCTCTGCCTTTCTTCTTTAAAAAGAGATGCTCAGTTCTGCTTTGCTAAACCCTATTTGGCAATGTGTCTAAACACAGGCAAACTTAATTAGTTCAGGAGGGAGACTCGGCATTTGTGGTGACGGATAAAAGTAATGGGAAATGAGACAAGTCAGAGCTGGCAGGGAGTCCTCACTCAAGCCTCATTCACTGGCACGGCGCTAATCAGATGTGACGCTACAGGCTGCAGCACCCAATCGGCGACGGAGCGGCGTGATGTGCTACTCACCAAGCGGCTGCAGCCAGGCTCCGCTACGCATGTGGTTGAAAACATGAAATGTATTTTCTGCTTTGCCCTGGAGATGCTTCAGGATTGAATTCTGAAGTTAATGGTTTAAAAAAATTTTTTAAAAAGAAGAGGGAGAAATGAATCACTCACTGCAACCCCATGGCCAGGAGTGGAATATTCTTTTCCAGCTGACTAGTGAGGCACAATCCATGCGAGAGACCACTGCAAATGGTGAATTGAGTATGCGAACTGCATGTCCTGCTGAGACAGCTCACCCCACAACCCCTAGGGCTCACCAGAAATGGGGCTCATCTTCACCTATATTTGCCCAACGTAAAGCTCTGAAGCAAAAAAACCCCATCCAGATAGTTGCCGACTCCAAACAGACAGCAAGTTAGGATGTCATTATCTGGGAACCTTGTTATCCCACCGTGAAAGTGATGGAAAGATGGGATTTGAGCAAAGATAACTACGTTCCTCACAATCATCACCAAAAGCACTAAACTGGACTCTCAGAACAGCAATACAGGAGTAAAGAACAGAGAACAGATGAGAAACAGCAAGTTTAGCACACCCCTGCAGCTGTCTTCGAGCTGTCTCCAATAAAAGTTTAAGCATGATATATCAAGAAAAGCATCACTCTTTATTTAAACCACTAACATGGGAATGGGCAACATACACCAGCTCTGGACGAGGCCCCAGCAGAGACCCAGATTTTGACTCAAAGGTTCGGATACCACATTCCTGTCTGGAGCACGGCAAATTTCTCATCTTCACTAGCGCTTGTGCCGCTGCTTCCATCCTCATGTCTCACTAATCATACCAAGAAGAAGCAAGGAGCTGCCACCCTCAAAGACCACTCTGCAGGGAAGAACCAGTGCTGATTGCTCCCAAGCTGTGTGCAGTTTATTTAGGCTCCTGACTTGGGGAAACCAATGTCACAGTGAAAACCAAGTAACACTACTAACGAGTTGCGGATGTCAGTTTAGCATTGGATATGTCAAGCCCACACTTTACTGGTGTGATAACAACAGGAGTCTTTATTGAGCACTCTCAGGACATGAAAAGCTGAAGTGAGATCATAGGAATCCAAGTGAATTCAGCACAATATGACACTGATCTGCAAACATCTTATAGATTAGACTAATTCTTAGAAATTTAACTCAATTTTTAAAAATAGCATTTTTAGGTTGGTAGTTTAGCTGTTTTCCTAACAAAACACATACACACACAGACACTTGCAGGTCCCCGTGCAGGTCCCCACCTGATACTCTCCAGCTACAGTTGCCCAGCTGATGAAGATGACCTTAACAACAAGAACACCGATGGAGCATGCCAGCCTTTGCTTGTGCTCTCTTTCTAAAGACTGCTCTGTGATTCACATCTAGTTAGTGTGCCAAGATGACAAAGAGGAAGCCTTGCATGCAGAAGCCAGGTAAGGACCATTGCTTGATTTGGGTGTACAGGAACAGAGTTCCATGTATGTGCTCAGCACCAGCCATCCATTTGAAAAGTACACTGGATACATGGAAAACATCAAAGCTCCAGTTTAAACCTTTCCTGGGGTTCCAAAAGGATTCATTCGCTATAGGGAATATCCTAGGCAGTGACCTTGCACTATGCCCAGCACCCACCTGTCTACTTAAACAACCCTCCACTCCCAATTATGCACGGCAACAATGACTTCCCTAAGAAACAAAGACTAGGGACAGTCTTGAGGCTTCTAAGGACAAAGACGTATGCATTACAGGCAAGCATGGAGCAATGAAACCCAGAAAAATCTCTCTCCCCTTCCATACTCACATCACTTTCAAGTCCCAGTCTCCACAGGTCACAAAAATCGACTTGACGCTGGGATCTAAGAGGCCTTCCTTTGCCATCCACTCGTCAACCCTCTGAAAGGAAGGCAAGAAAAGGGGATGAGTTTTACCGAGACAGACCGAGCCACAACAGTTAAACTCAGATAAGCTGCTTGCAATCAAGAGAGAAGAAAATTGTGATCTTATCCACCCTCTCCCTCTCTCTCTTCTCTCTTTGCTTGCCATCTCAACAACAGCACGTTTGGACCTTTGAAGATTTCTGATAGGAGACATCAGGCAACCAGAGCAGAGATGATCTTATCAGACACTGCAGCAGCTCTGCTCGTGGAGGGATGGAAGTTATACAGCGTTAACAGGACGATATAACCACGCTGCTACCTGGCATTCCTCCTCCACTTTTCCTCTCTCTGTACCAAACGGGCTCTTAGTGAGCATGACTTATGTCCCCTCCAGTGAGGGGAAAACACAGGCACCCAGGGATGGCACCCCTCACATACTCCAATTCATACAGTTCCAAGGGGATATGGGAGAGGGGGAGAAATAGAAGGGCTGGGCACACACAAGCACTGTGCAGCAATAACAAGCAAAGCCATGTGTCCTCTTCCTCTCCAGACTGGGTCTCTCTTTCCTCCTTATGGTTCTGAGGACTGCTTATTCAAGGTACAGTGTGGATTTAAGGTGAATCCACTATTCCTGATCAACCTCCCATAGGGACAGATGTTCTGGATCCACTTCAGAAATGGGCCATGTTGATCTGAAGGATGCACATCCACCTTGGAGATTAACGAGGAAGAACTAACCCAGACTAAAACCCCTAGATAGACACTTTTCCAGCTAGAACTAGCAAATGACATACCAAAAATCTTCCGCTGGCAGGTGACAGGCAATCAGCTGCTATTATGCAGGCTCACTAGCAGCATTTCCAGTGGTTCTGCAAGAGAAATCTCCCCTCTTTTCCCTCACTCAACACCTTCTGCTCCTGAATAAACTAGTACGCCCCAGAAGCTGCATGAACACCTTTTCAATCAAAAATGTTTCCACATTCTAAGAAGCTCCCGTAGAAACAGAATGAACCATTTTCTGTAATACTCCAGCAGAGATGTACGTTCACCCATCCAGGCAAAGAGGGCTCCCTCTTCCTGAGGGAGCATGTGGACATCTCTATGCTTAAGGACATTCACTGCTGCTACGTGTTCTCTGGAGAGCACCAGGGAGAGTTGGGGGTTTGCGTGGATGCAAGATGTCACCTTTACAGAGCATTGTCTTGGGCTTCGTGTCGCTGCCACGGCCCTTCTGGCAGAGGACAGTGCTTCTTCCTGCGACCGATCAATCGTACAACAGCCCTCTGGAGTAAAGCTCCCCCCAAAGCAGCATCCAGCCTCTCAGCCACACTTCTGCCTCCCCTGGGCTGCCAGGATCTTCCAGCCAGCCCCACACAAGGCTCCCTGGAGCAAGAGGCAGCAGCAGTAACCTTTCTAAACTCCCTGATGTGAGCACCCACAAAGTGCTGTCCCCATGGAGGATTTTAAAGCCTTTAATTAGATTTCCTCAAATCAATTGTTGCAATTTTTCTGATTGGGAACAATTAGGCAACATAGCAGTGGAAATCCTGATAGGGACAATGCATTGAACACCAACCTGCAGCTGGGCGGGCTCTGCTTGAGGAGGTTTCCTTCACTATTTGACTACCAACAAAAGCTATTGATGGAGAAATACTCCCAAGCTAATTAAGCCCTAAATGCTGTAGGAATTCAACATTAAGCAGATGGCATTATTAGGGCTATATCTGCATTTGCACATCCTCCAGATTAGATTTTAGAGACATTTTCTTTCCATACTACATGTATTATTGAGCATTTAAATAGGTAGAAATAATTAATTTAATAAAGTGCTGAGGGAGGAGAAAGAAAATGAAGGCAGAAGCTCCTGGAGCAGTGGTCTCAAGCAATGTCTTGGTGCTTTAAAACTGGCTCAAGCAAGAATCGCCTCTTCTTCTATCTACTGGCAGGAGTTTGGATATCTTGTCAGCACCCTTGACATGAACAGCTGGAGATGACAGATCAATGGTTCAATACTCTCAGCAGCATGTCACCAACGTGACAGCAAATGTTATTCTAATGAAGCTGTAATCATAGTCAAATTACGCGGTTCGATTCTCAGCAAGGGGAGGGTGGAGGGAGAGAGATGAAGAGGGGACGACAGGACCAGAGGTCAGAGTTCAGGAACTAAAGGTTACTCTGCTTACCTCAAGCACTTGCTGGAGGCTCGGCTGCCCATCCACCATGCCTTGAATAATCCCAGTCAGCTGAAATGAGAGACACACAGAAAGCAGGCGTCAGAGCAGCACTCAAAAGATCATTAGAGAGGTCTCATCTCCTGTCCATCTCGCTGCAACCAAAACATGCTCCTGTGACCCAGATGGACATTGCTGAGGAACCAGCCACAGCAGAGCGACCCTGGCAGCTCCCCAGCCATGGGCAAGGGCACAGCCTCATCCCAAACACTGAAATGTAGTGGGGCTCCTAACTACACCATAAGACAGCAAACACCCAGCTGGGCAGGATCCACTCAGAGAGCAGTGGTGCCCTCTGCTTCATGTGCCAGCATGATGCCCAAAATGCTGCCCTTTTTTCAACATGCATTTCACCAGTTTTGATGTTGCCCTGACTTACACAGGGAAGCAGTAACTACTGGGGTCTCTGCTCATTCCCCTGCTATCACAACAACACCAAAATTGCACGGTGTTAGATGAACAGAATAGACCACTGTTGGTAGGTGAGACCCAGAGAGGACGCAGCCATCATCCCCTGCGCTGGGCAGCCAGCACGTGTGCTCTCCCATGGCCCATCACAACAACCCTCTGCATTTCGAAACTGTATTTAAAACAACTAAATTAAATCTGAAGAAAAACACTTTCTTCCAGAACCCTGGTCTACTCTGTTTTTGAAGAGGTTCCTTAGGAACAGGTCCTGCCAACAGATAGTCCCACTGACTGCACCCGGCCTGCTTGGCTGTTTAAAGCCAGACACACGCATAAAGAGATGCAGTCTCACGGGCCTCTGCCTGTGTCTGCCCAGGATAGCTAGAGGCACATGGAACATAGATAATTTTTCTGTCTGCCTTCCAACTGACAAAACTGTCTTTTAAAATATTGAATATTGGAGGTCAGTAGCTTGCCATCAATGCATCCAAGTAATTAAAAAAATCATTATTAAAACAAGTGTACACTACAGGATTTCACTTCACATGGCACTTTCCTGAAGCTACACATCTCACACGTTTTCATGAAATAAAGGTCAAACACAGCCTAGGAGCACGCCCTGCTGCCTGCACACGCACCCAAGCCTCCAGAAGCCATAGCATCCAGTTGAGAGGTGCTGACAGTGCCCCACCACCCAGGAGTAACTAACTCTTCCACACAGACCAGCTCAACCTACTCATAAAGCATAAGCCCCCTCACAAACCCCAGGACTCTGCTTTATTAAATGTGTGGCAACTGGAAGGAGCTCAATGTTTCTACCTCTCTAATTCTTTGGCTGCTTGGCTTACAGCACTGAACTCAGAGGAAGGAGAAAAAGAAAAGAGAGATTAAACTCCAATTAAACTGTAATTACATTTAATGAATACCAAATATCTGACTCACTGAATAAGCTGTAAGTGGAAAGATTATTTTCTCACAGTGACTTCCACAGAATGGTAATATATACCTTTTAGTGAAAGCATTTTAATTTTAAGAAAGAATGCAGAGTTCCTCTAGGTGGGTTTCTCAAGTTCATCAAGCCATTATGAGGTGGAATTTTAAGGAAGTGTAGGGACACAGACACTCTTTTATATTCCAAGAACTGTTCTTATATTAATCTGTATCTTAATTGGGTAACAGCTGCTACCTACAGACTTCCCATATACTGAGAGGCAAATAGATTTGAGAGATTAATGTACAGTTCTTTAGAGCAGTTTTTAAAGCTCACTAGCTTGTTTTTTGCTTTTCTTGCCATCTTTCTCTTCATGCATTTACCTGGCAGAAGTATACAGCTTACCTACTGAAAGGTGATGGTTCTGCCTCTCAGAGGGCAGCTCGAATCAAACCTCTGCTCAGAGTCCTGTCCAACCTGACTTTGAAAGTTTCCAGGATGAGGCATCTACCAGCTCGCTGGACAACTTGTTCCAATGTTTCACCATTCTAATAGTAAAAAATTTATTCCTTATATTCAGTTTGAATCTCCCCTCTTTTAGTTTAAAACCATTACCCCTTGTCCTGCCACAACAGGTCCTGCTAAAAAGTCTGTCCCCATCTTTCTTATAAGTCCCCTTTAAGGATTGCAAGGCCGCAAAAAGGTCTCCCCAGAGCCTTCTCTTCTCCAGGCTAAACAGACCCAATTTTCTCAGCCTGTCCTCTTAGGAGAGGTGTTCCATCCCTCTGATTATTTTTGTGGCCCTCCCGTGGACCCGCTCCAACAGGTCCACATCTTTCCTGTAGGCAACCTTTTGTTATCATGGCCAGTAAACGGCTTCTACTGCTCCAGGCCCCTTCAGGACTGCATCCGTGCAGTGCCACATGCCTGATGGCACAGGGTGAAGTGGCCTCATCCAGACATTTCCTATCAGGAGGGAGGGAGGGAGGGACAGGGTGGTGGACGCAGAGGTCTGACCAGAGTCACTGCTTGATCTTGCCCAAGACTCTTTCCCTCCTTCACTGCCAGGCCAAGCAAAGCACCAACTTATCCACACAAGGACACGTCGCCGAGCACATACGCACACGAGATTCGTGCTGCAGAAATCACACACAAATACAAAGGGATATACCTGCTCCATGGATACATTCCAATACAGGTCAGAGAATACTCAAAAGGGATCAGATTTCTACTCTGTCACCCTTTCTGTTACCAGCTACATCCATCTGTAACACCCAGCCTACTGCATTTGGTCTCTGCAGCATTATCTGGTCTTGCAGCTTTGATAAAGTATAAAAACATAAACCTGCAAAATTGTAAAGTTTCACTGGCAATCCTGAGAAGCACATGGTACTTGTGAACATAAACAAGCTATAAGGCATTTATCTTTTTGTACTTTTATTGTCTGTTCCTTCAGGAAAAAATCAATAAAAAATAATCATAAAAAGAGAGCAAAGTACCATGAAAAAGCCTGTACAAGCACCTTCTGTGTAGAGGGAACCTTTCACTTAAGCTCCTGGCATGAACTTTCTTGGGCATCAGACAAACCACTTGCATCTTCTAAAAAGGCATGGTGAGCTTTATATACCCAACAACAGCTTTTAACCACTTGCAAGCACTTTCCACCTCCTCTATCTAAATGGTCAGGACACCTCTCACGATAACCAAGCCTCGTGACCTGTTGTTTTACAGAAGCAGGTCAAGAAAAAGGGGATCAGATCAGAGCTAGAGTGAGCTAGCACTTGACAGTGTACTCCAGGCCACTGGTGTGGGGTCAGAGGATCCCCTCCTGTAGCCAGGGAAGAGCACAGACACACCAAAAGCTAAGCAAATGGACGTCCTTAGGGTGACTATGAGCTCTCCACTCTTGCAGACACCTTTCCTGTGCTGTGCTGTCTTCTTCAAGAAAGAAGAGGGATGCAAGGCATACTCTAGACCCAAGGAGTATTGTCAAGCAACCCCAGCAATCCTCTTGCACAGTCTATACTAAGCTTCCTGGGAAAGGCAGCAAGCAGAGGGAAAAGGGGAAAGCAGCAGCACAGCAGACAGGCTCCCGTGTAATGTCAACACCACTGCTTTTCCTACAGAGTTTATCTGGGAAACCATCATATTTCTACTCCAAGACAGTTTGCTGATTACCTAAGCACTTGTCTCTGGTGTACAATCTGATAATCAGGACTGGTCTTTCTTTGTAGACAAAGAGGCCAATAAATCTCACCCTCTGTAAGTAGAGGTGCCTAGACAAAGCCCTTTACTGGCATTTAGTAAAATGGGTATTTTTCTGAAAACATAAACCAGCTGAAAGTCAATGGCAAACACTGGAGCTGTGCTGGCAGCAGCTCCACTGGATCTGGACACACAGCACGCCCCGGCTGTGTCCCCAGGGTCTCAGAGTAGCCCACCCCAGCGGCATGGGGCTGACCCCTGTGCCTCTTAGCAGGAGCCACCAACCCCACAGGCCTCTACGCAGCCACTACTGCCTCTGCAAAAAAGCAGCTGCAGATATGAAAGGATATTTTTTGCAACTGTTTAGTAAGATCCTCAGTATGACCAGCTCACTTGTGGCTCATAGGGCAGAGTTTCAAAGTCAGCCTCAGACACAGGACCCAGGGACAAACCCAGTTACCCCTTCCAGCATGATCCCACTCCCTGGACCTCATGGCAGATCCTGCCACAGGCAGGGCAATCACCAAGAGACAGGGGCAATGCTGTGCAGTGAGCAGCATGGGTGCAGCAGGGGATTGTCCAGGAGCTGGTGGCTTCCAGGCTAAGATTAAAACCAGCTCCCTAACTCCTGCTGTTAATAACAGAGAACTTGCCAAATGTGGGGAGTTGGACCATTTGGCACCACCGATACACACTGGAGGGGGTTCTGCAATCATTTTGCCTGCTGGCCTCAGCATTGCCCATTTTTATCCAACTCTGGACACAAGACACCAGAGCGAAGCCGGCAGCAGAATGTGCAGCACAGTGCTGCAGCTGGGATGCCTGTGCCTGTCCTGGGGATACCCACAAACACGCGGCTGGCACACACACGCGGCCTCACTTGCTCAAGGGCTCCATGCAGGAGACACGAACCTGCAGAGACACAAACAGCTGCTCCAGAGCCCTGTGAGCAAGAGAAGACAGAGAAACCAGCACCGTGGCACAGGAGCTTTAGATGGACAGAATGTCTCTGTCACAGGTTCAGCATCCAGAGAACCTCTCAATGTCCTCAGGCTGCAGCAGGCTGGAGGCTCCGTTCAGCTTGGAGCCACACCAAGCAAGTCATGCAGACTCTCATGAAACAATAGAGCTGCCACCTTTGGCAGTGTGGGGAAGGACTTAACAGAGGAACTTCCAGAAAAATGAATTTTAGTGGGAGTGAATGAGTGAGATGACTTCTCTCTAGAATTTAAGTGACATATGAAGTGGACATTTTGGGCTCTACCCTAGAAGATGACAAAAGATAACAAAGATCAGGTGTAAGCTGTGAGATTTATCACATTTGTACAAGCATATGTCCAGCAAGTTTCATGGGGATAAGGACAGCCAAAGTAGTTGTCCAGCCTTCTAAGGCTGCAAAATTGTTTCCATTACAACCCTCTGTTTTCACACATTTATAGCTTTCTGAAAGTCCCTCACCTGGGAATAATGTTTTCAGTGCCTAGTCTTTTTTTTTTTTTTCCAGTTTAAATAAAATACCTTCAGCTGGTTTTTAGTTACAAGAGAATTAAAAACAAAACCAATTTGTTTTTACAATATGGAAATATGGAAGGGGCTGGTTGGTCCTGGAGGGGACTCCACCTAACATGGAAGAGTCATTTTTCATCAAGGTAGTACACACAGAACAAGCACTTCAAGGACCTAAATCTGCAGCCACAGAAGTCAGGGAAAACACACCACTATTTTGATGAGCCTGTATGAGACCAGGACAGAACAAAGAACTTGGATAGCCTGATTCCCACAGTCAGTACTTTAGTTGCTGGGCTGGCCAACATCAAAATAATGGACTAAAAGGAAAAAAGCCCAATGCAAATGAAACTTAGGAACTTTGTTTTGATGGCTGCAGCAGGTAGGAAGCACACACTTGCAGAAGCAGTTAACTTTTTCTGTTGAATAAAGGAAAAAAACAAACAAATAAAAACCATCCCACAAAACAAGCCCTGCTCCCCTATTCCTTTAAGCCATCGGGGATCATATTTACCACCTTCGTCCTCTCATCTGTATGTGGAGAAAGGTGGCTGCAGCTCAAGAGCAGATGTCCTCAGCAATGAGAGTAACCAAGTAACAAGAGGCCACTTCTCCAGCAATCATTTCAAGTGCCTCACAAGCACATCAAAAAGAAAGTCTTAAAAATACAGATGTGAAATACCCTACCACTCTGAAGGACTCGTCAAATTCCAACAGGCAGACCCACAGGAGACTCATTTCGAGCCTCTGAACCATGCAGCCGTATGACACTGTCTTCCCTCAGACCATGCTCTCTTTGACCTGCCCCACCAAAGAGCAGCATGGCACAATTATGAAGAGCTTATAGAGAGGCTACAGGATTTTGAGCATCAGCTAACTCGAGTGCTTTTATTTCGTGGCCACCCAGTTACACATTTGTTAGTTGTAAATACAACTGATCCCAGTAGCAGATCACAGCTAGAGTTATTTATGAATCCAAACTGAGGCCTTTACACATTACTGCAACGACAAAAAAATGATTCCCCTTGTCCTTAACTTGAGGCTGGCATGACATGCTGCCTTGCAGCTGCATCACGAAGAGGTGACCCCAACCCCTGGTGCAATGAAAACCTGCTTCCCAGGGAGACGCTTGGAGCACCAGGGAACCTTCGCACTTTACCTCTGTACAGAAGGGCGTAAGCTGGGGATGCACCACAGGCTGAACATACATGTGAAAGGTGGACTCGATCTCCATCGTCCTGCCATTCAGCTTCAGGATAGGGAATTCGATGATTTCCTGAATAGGGCAAAAAGAAAAGCAGCTGTTCATTTAAAACAAACAAAAAAATGAAGTTGGAAACGATCTCTATCAGAGAACTGTCTGTAAAAAGAGGGGCTTGACAATCCCAAACAAAAACAAGCCTGACATGAAGCTCTGCACTAAGAGGGGGAAAGTGGTGCTGAGCACAGAGTACATCCAACACTGAGTGCAGAGGAGGATGGTGCTGATGCTCATCGCAGCTGGGACAGGCGGCAGGGATGCCTCTGTGCTCAGCGCCGCAACCTAAGCCGGACCCAAGGAAAACGGTCTGGCACCGCCCAGGGGACTCAGAGACGCGCTTGCAATGGGCTCACATCTGTTTAGAAAGGACACCACGGGGTCTGTGCCCTCCCCAAGACCAGTCCCACCCTCTCCACCTTGCTGTCCTTTTGGAGGACACCACCAGACAGACAACAGGAGCTACTGCAGGAAGCACCTTGTTCCCAGAAGAGGCTGAAATCAAAGTTATTAGGGGCACTGCTCTCCTCCAACAGAGTGAAGAGAGAAGCTGGAAGCCCCCACCAAAACCCATCCCTAGAGGATACAGCTCAGTAGCAAGCTGTGCTTCATTTTCCTCTTTGTAGCCAATTTATGCTGATAGGGAAATAAAAACGTTCTTCATCAGAAGAATGTTCAATTATTTGAATAATCAGCAATCAAAAATTTACATGGACCTGTTAATAAAAAGTTTAAACAAATCCAGTTGCGATGGATTTCTCAATTACTAAAAAATATACATGAAATTAAAAAAGCCACCCACTGAATAAAAGCGATAAAATCCTTTGTGTTCACCCCCCTCCTTCTCCACTCCCTCTTTTCCTTCCAGTTTAATCTAAGAGGAGAAGTGACAATTTGTTTGGTGTCTTTAAAGAATAATTTGTCTATGTTATTTAATAGAGATGCATGGCACTGAGGTTCTGGAGTGCAAATGAGCCCGTTGAGTGATATCCATGCAACAAGCCTCTCAAATCACTTCTGGAGAGAAACAGAGAGAGGAAGAGAGAACAAAAAAAATATTGCTTTTTAATATTCAAAAACAGTTTGCAAAATTTAATCAAAGCAGAGCAAAAGCTAACATTTTTACCACTTTGACATTTTTATTAGTGCTTTCATAAATTTTTAAAACATGAATGGAATTAGTTTAACAACAAAAAAAACTGCCTGAAAACATCTGGAAGAGACAAATAAGAAATAATAAAAAATATAAAAAAGTCGAACTCCTGTGAGCAAAATTAGCATGTGGAAAATGCAGCCGCTGCAAAGGAACTAACAGAGCTTTTGGATGCAAACCCCATGACCCACAGGCGGAAATTATCATGAGGTCATACATATGACCTGATGACTTCATCACCCCAGCAGCCAGAGGGAGGACAACAGGACAGGTGGGTAAATGGAATCAACAAATAATTTAAACAGCCAGGAGAAACACCCAGTTCCATGGTGGACAGAGCTCATGGCCACAGCAAAGCAGCTCCCAGGAGCAGCAGGCACACACAGCCCAGACCAGCACACGTGGGGAACATGTGCCACTGAGATAGAAAGTTAGAAAAAAACTAAAACAAAAAAGTGTTAACAGTGCTGAAATGCCCAGGTGTGGACACCAAGCAGTCAAGCTGCAGAACACGCAGGGCTTCCCCGTTTCCCCACGGTCGGCTGTGCCACACTCGGCGCATGCCGTGCAGGCACAGCAGAGTTGGGCACGTCCTTGCCCACGGTCATACCACCCCACTGGAAGTCATCAAGTTTCCTGAAGAAAGAGATCAAATTCCACCCATGGGCTGGAGGGTAGAAGGACACAGAGGCAAACCACCCAAGTATCGCTCTGATCACCTCTTGAGGTGCAGCCAAACTCACCAGCTTCAGCAACCCAGGACAACCCACAGAAACCTGAGAAATTCAATCCGCGTTAAGAAATGCTGGACACAGCTGATCCTCCCTTCAAAACAACTACCACAGACGGGCTCTGAAAGCAGCAAATTTCTGTTCAGAAAGAATAGTGACTGAAAAGATTGAAGCCAACGGACAGGATGTCATAACAGAGGCTTAACCCCAGGATAACACCACCCCAACCTTCACACCAGGCTGGGGCGCCTCATTGCCCCTTAGGTCTGCATCCCACTCGGGGTGACTGTGGAAATGGGTATGCCCACAGCAGGGCAAGACAAGCATCTCCCTGCCCAGAGAGGGACAGGCACCGGCTGGATTTCACAGCAGGGCTCCGCTTCCACGCAGAGATCTGTCCTAAGGGACCAGAAACATCCTCAGGGGCCATCAAGTGGCTGGATGCAAAGCCAGACTGAAAGCCAGCCCTGCTGCTGATCTGATACACAAAGGCGGCGTGCGCCTTCCAGAACCACGGGCAAAAAGCACTTCCAGAGGGTCGGATTCAGGCAGACGGGGGAAATAAAAAGCAGTATTAAAAAACAATGTAGAAAATTTAGCAATATCCAGAATTACTGCAGGATCTTTGGGATGTGCGGGGCCAGGACTGGGGATGGAACCCCAGGAGTGACCAGAGTGTCTCAGGAGAAAGCACAGCCACTCTTTTGGGCTTATTTGGTCAGTTTTTGAAGCAAGCGGTAAAGGATCTTTCCCAAAAGGCTGTTTATCTGCACGCTTCCTATAGCAGAAATTTTTTCCAGTCTCTGGCAGTGTTTGCTCCACTGGTATCTAAGGCAACAGATACCAGCCCCATGAAATCAGCCCCACTCCTCACTAACGACGTTAGCCAGTCCTGCAATGAAATTTAACCTGTGACACTGCTGTACTTTTCATTTAAACTTTCATTTGGAGAGAAGCAGTGTTTGGAGACCCTGCAGTTTGTCCTGCTAATAAAGACAAGTGTTGGGACCTTTAAAGGTGCCATTCATCTTTTGCCTTTATTAAATTCAATTTTCTTAAGCCCATGATACATCATGAAATTAAGAGTTGACATTCCTGCAGAAACAAAAATATCTATCAAACATAAACAGAAAGAGGGGGAAGAGGAAAAAAAAAAAGGCCTCTATTACCAAGAATTTATGGCTTAAAGTTGATCTGTTTCCACTTTTTTTTTCCTCTCTTTTTTTTTTTTTTTTAACAAGCATATGGTTTGTTTTAGATATCCAAAATGTTATTACAGATCTAGAATTTCATTAGTAGCTATTATGAAATGGTGAGCACTTAGACACACACACACACAACCCCCCAGCAGACCATGATGCAGGAAGGCAGAGGAAGGCAGCCGGGCGCTCTCTCACACTTCACAGCAGCCTGGTGAGCTCCATGCACGCAGCTCCATCTCCACCCTCAAGGACCTTTGCTGCTTCTTCCCAGGTGGGAAAGGTGGAGATGAGCAGCACAAGGGAATTAATAGGAAACAGTTCACTGACAGTTCTTATCAGAGTCTGACCATCTATAAGCTCTACCTTGAGATCCTCACCCATTTCCAACACTGAATACATGTTCCAGCTTCAGCAGTGACTTGTGCCAGCAGCATTTGGGGATTCTAAGTCTTTCCCCCTCCTGCCAGCTTTTCCTTACAGCACAACCAGAAGTTATAGATGTGCTGAAATAATGCTGAGGGCGTCCAGAGGCTGCAAACAGACACAGGCTACCAGAAGAACAAATGTTCCCATTTGAATTTTGTGAGCACCACAATTATGTATTTTATTTAGCACTGCAAAGTAACTTGAAAGGAAATCCAGGTTTCAACCACCAGCAATAAATATGTGGGGTTTTTATTTTCCTTCCATTGTCATGAAAAGTTGAACATGTTTTCTGTTGAGAAATTCTGCACGCGGCTCCCAATTACAAGGCATTTGCATTTATATTGTTGGAACACAGAGCTTCTAAAATCAATATTAACACGCTTAAAGAAAAAGACATCGGCACCCTGTCCCTCCCCTCAGCTGTGCCCCCAAACACGGCAACAATAGGAACCTACAGAGCCGGAGGCTTATACATATCCATTACCAGGTCCACTCTCTTTACAACAATCTTGCATTTATGATTTCATGGTATTTCAAGCAAATCTGTGTGACTGCTTGCTCAAAATTTTTATCTTAAAAAAAACAAACCAAAAATAATGTTCCCAAGAAAAAGAGGTGCCAGGTGCAAGCCTCCTGTGCAACCTGGCTGTCCCAGGCCAGTGGGCTGAGCAGCAGCAGGAGGCTGCAGGGTAACTGTGGAATGGCTAGGGACTTCCTTTTAAGAGGGATCTGAAAAATTCATAAGGGCATGTGAAAGCACAGCTAGAAATCCAGTCTTTCATCCTAAATGAAACTTCCTCCCCCTTAACACTGAGGTAGAGATGCACAAATTCAGCTGTCTTGATCTTGCTAATAAAAGAAATGAAGTACACAACTATACTTGTTAAATAATTTCCTGTAACAGATAGATCTCAAGTTCAGAGAAGAAAGCACCTGAAGTTACACTAATTCCCACAGAGGAATCTTTTTTGCATATCATTTTGGATCTGGGGAGCACCAACACTGTTAGACAAAAAGAATATAGTGCCCAGCAAGAACTTCCTGGCTCTCAAAACCTTTTAATCCAGAAGCCCACATGCAAAGTGGACAGGACACACTTCAGGACACTGATTTATATATTTGAGAAAGACTGTGTAGCCTGTTCAGTTCAAAAACTACCAGAGAATAATTTATCCCTTATGTCCACCCCCATGTGAAGAAGTTTAATAAACACAAGAATAAAAGATGCCCATAAAAATCAGAGCTGACTGTTCAAAATGCAATAAAAATAAGCAGAGGCTGTTGAGAGAAAGGGATTTTTTTTTTTTTTCCTGATAAGGAAAAGCATAAAACTTCCTACCAAAAGACCTCTTTACACCTTCAAAAAAGGTAAGGGTGGAAGAGGCAAGGGAGCTTCTGTGGAGAAGGGACAGGGTAGCACCAGCTCATTTTGTTGAGGGATGTTTTGCTCCCCCATCCTTTAAAGAAAAAAGTAATTTTATGCACAAGGAGCTTATTTCTTAAACAAACACTTGTGTTTTTGATCTACACCACGGGCTGCTCCTAAATAATTTATGGCGGGTTAAATTTATTGCACAGCCCTGGCCGGCTGCAAATTCGAATTGCCAAATAATTAGATTTTAGGGCAATGCTTATAAATTATCCGCCGATTTGTCCGGACTTGTTTGTCAGTTGCTTTGTGCTTCGGGTCATCTTTGGCATTTCGCTGTTTGTGTTTTAATTGCTGATTTACACTTTGACAGATGAGAGTTGATGCCTCCAAGATTGGGGAGGGAGCGGGGGGTTGAAGAGCAGGAAGAATCAGAGCTTTTAAAGCCTTGTGATTTTCCTTTTTTTCCAAGGCAATTAAAATTGAAAAGGGACATAGTAAGGACAGCACCAGCCTAACAGATCTATCTCCCCAGTTTCCATCCTCTGCCTTAATTATTATTTTAACTAAAGCCATTTCCAAGCGAGCAGCCTTGCACTGGTCCTCAAGGGCAGTAACCAAGATGACCTCATAGGTCTTTTCCCCACTTCTAATTTTTTATTGAACTAACCAAATTAAGTACCATAAAGGCAACACCTCTGCAGTGGGGACAGCAGGACTTCTGCTGAATCAGGGCTATACTGCCTTTCCAAAGGATACCTACCTGCACACATGGTGAGGAGTCTCTCAGCACTTCTATCCCAGGTAAGTTACCCTGTGTACTGACTAATCCTATCAAAAGGTCTCTGTGGAAACAGCTGACCCCAAATTTCTTTTTCCATTGCTAAATAGCTTAAACTACACATATGCACACACCCAATAATTTAATACATTTTAACAACCGTTATATCCCAGAAAAGCATGAAGGGAAATACACAAAGGAACTAGCAGGAATATGGAGTGATCATGAAACATTGGGATAAGACGATGTGAAGACAAATTCTGCTGCCCTATCATTGAATATCCAAAGTTTCTTCCTCCCTCTGCACTTATGTGAACCTCACTGCCTACCCCCAACACTCAGGCACTGAAGCCAATATCAAAGGCTGGATTTCCTCAAAGGTAAAATTTAAGTTGCATTTTGAGTTCTGCACTGGCATCAAATCTGGCTCTTATTTTCAGGTGCTTCCTTACAACCGTGAGGGCGAGGGACCATTTCTCTTTCTTTAATAGAAGCTGAAATTCCCATCTAATCACATGCCTCCAGGAGCTTGAGTTTTAAGAGAGACATCTAGTCCATGCACCTGCCCGAGGGCAGCATCACCTCCCCCTAAATCATTTCTGACTTTGTCTAGGCTGTTTTTACAGACTCCAATAAGAGAGACTCACGCGCTCCCCAGGCAGTTTATCCTCCTGTTTCATTAGTCTTATCACTAGAAAGTTTTTCCTAATGTCTAATCAAAATTTTCCTTCCTGTTGCTTAAATTCATGACTGTTCTTCTTTGCCACAGCAGACACATGCCAGAACATTGCCTTTCTCATTTTTGTAACAGAAGACCCCATCATACATACCTTTCTCTTCACTACACTAAACACAACGCCAGTGCCAACGAGCCTGCACTCACAGGTTGTGTTTTGCAGAACCCTGGTCACACTCACTGTTTCTCTTTTGGATGCTCTTGAAATGTTTTGGTTTGGTTTTTTTTCCCCCAAGTATGAAGTTCAAAGCAAAACACTTCCCCAGCTGAGGTCTCTTCTTACAGGGCCAAGAAAAGGAGGATCCACAAGTCTCACAAATCATATTTTACCCCTAAACTTATTGCTGTGGTCTTTTGGACTTCTTTCATACCTGCCATTGTACCTGAAATCTCGATAGCTGGCTCACAACCCGTCCTGCCATCCTGAACAAAACTTTGGTAGTCATCTGCTCCCAAGCTGGTTCCTGCCTCTCAACATCAGCATCAGTTCACTTGTTGAAACCCACAAAGCTATCTTGATCTTCCCAACAGCACCCAGACATCATGAATAAGGAAGAACCTCCCTCCTCTTTCCACACCTGGCTGGGAAATACAGACCAACAGCCATCAACATTTCAATTTGTTCCTTCAAGCACTACTGACATATATTTAACCACCCAGAAAACCTCCACTGACACAGCCAACAACAATTTATGTCTGACAGTTTGTGGGAAGTTTAGTACTCAAACCAGATTACAAACAGCACACATGCACTTCCAAATATTACCTTTGCATTGCAAGATGACAACTACACTCTGTCCTCTTTCATGTCCACTCCTTTCTACCACAGGCAACCAGCCGGGGCAGTCCTCGTTGCAGAATTATCAAACCATTTCAAGACCCAACCTCTTCACCTGATACTGAGCAGCACAAATGGTCAATGGTCCCAGCAACACTAAAACATCTGAGATGGGTAGAAAGGGCACACTAGTGCATGTAAATGAACACTCAGGGTTTTACAAATAACACAACTAGCTGCTGGTGACAGTGCATTTCTGCCTGGCAGAGAGGAACTAAGTAACCTAAGCAAGAGATATTTTGCCAGCTAACAAGTGCACAGATCGACAAAGGGAGCACAGGGCTGGTTGTACAGCCAGCTTGGCACAAAGAGGAAGAATCCACAAGACTTAGTGATGTCATGTGCCCTCCTCGACAGAAACTGTTGACCTGCGGTTTCTCTTTACCAGGAATGTTTCGTTTAAAACTAAGAGAAGATCACCTTAGTAAAAAGACCACTCCACAGGAACCACAGCAGCCTGAGAAGCAGCATCCCCGTGCAGCGCTCTAGACAGATGCCACACCATGGAAGAATACTACCTGTTTTCTAAAACCTCATGCTGGGAGGGATAAAAAAGTGCCCTCCATGCCTCAGAGGCTGTGAAACAGCAGCAGGCACACACCCATTATTGGGGACTGTACAGGGCCACGCACACAGCAGGACAAGCACAGAGAACATACAAACCTGTGGCACCCGTTGCCTTCACTTCAGAATTGCACGTGGTGTATTTCCAGCAGCACACATTACCCTCATCAGCAGCTTTACCAAGAGGCAAAGAAACCTTTAAACACAATACAGAGGACTTGCACATTCCTGAGCAAGCCTGGATCTTTTCTTTTCAGGGTGACTGCTGCTCAACTACTTTCTGCTGTAACAACAAGTCTACTTAACTTTGTAACTTGTCACCTAAACAATGTGTAATGTTTGCACAGCTAAGGATACAGTGTTCAAACAGCACAGGTGGGGAATTGCTCGCCAGGATGCATAACTGATGTAGGGTCTCCGCACGCTGCGAGGGAAAGGGCAACATGACTGATTGCTTTAGAGTAGTCATCTCATCGGCCTGTCAATAACCAGCTGAAAGCTAAGCAGGTTGGGTCAGGTTAGGACTGCAGCTATTGGCCACCTGAGTGCCTTGGTATTTTAGGCTTGTTGTTATAATAATGCTGTGTTTGTATCTCTAAATAAGAAGTTGCTTTCAATTTTTTTTCATACATTGGATGTCTTGCCTGGTGGTCTCATGGTTGCGCTCTCCAGGAGATTTGGGTTTAGTAACTGTTCATGTTCTCTAGCTCATCAGGTTTTAAATAAATACAGCTAATTCTCTTGCCTGAAGCCATAACCTGCCCTGTCAGATTCATATGGGTCACAGCAAGGTTGTCCCCGCTTACTGGGAGAACGAGGGAGGTCTCCAAGGCAAAGCGACTGCCGCAAAGAATGCAGCTTTTGAGGGTTACACCGCACCTGGTGTCTTAGACCCTGCAGAAACCTCTCCAAAACATTGGTCTTCTCTATAAATCTTTTAAAATCAAGACATTATTCTCCATATTGGTCAAAATAAGATTTCACAACAGTCCAACAGAATTGCAATGAAGCACATGACATACAGAAAACCCGATTAAAAAAGAACGGCATCTCTGCAATTTCAGATGCACCTTGCAGGACGCTGAGCTATGGATATTCAGGTGCTCTTTGCAGAACTTTTAACTGTTCAGAGGAACTAGCTACCAGGCCTCAAACATTTTTTTCAAGATTGTTCAAAAATTAATGCAAACAGAAACACCCATCTGAAGCAGCTTTTATATGAACTATTTCCTGCAATTCTAGGAACTTACAGCATTCTGACATAAGAAGAATGGCATAAGAGCCATAACTGGCAAAGAGATGATTTTTTTTTAAACTTACTTTTAGTAAAAAGAAAAAAAAAGATACTTTGAGTGTTACATGCATTTTTAACGGCATTCCCCTAGAAAAAACATTGTAAGAAGCTGAATTGAGAACTAGGTATTTAAAACTACACCCAAGCCTAAGCTGCATGAAGACAGGTAATTGCAGATTAATATTCCACTGTAATACTTATGCACAAGAGCGCCGAGTTAAAGTTGCCATGGGAAACAAGCCTGAGTTTCTTCACTTTTCAGCAATTCACGATCATCCTTAATAAAGGTTTTGGCAGATGATTCCTAATGCACTGAGCTCAACAGTCACACAAAAACCGTGCAAGAAGAAAGCTGCTACGCGGGGATGCGCAGATAGAATAGGTAGGCACGGGCACATCTCCATTACCCACCTCTGGGTTGCATTGTGACAATCTCCGTTACTTTGTGAGCCACCTTCTACATTCCCATCCTGGCCTTCAGCTAGGATTGCCTTAATACAGGCTCCACGGAGCAGTGATTGAGAAGCACGCAGAAGATACCTTGCAGCCTGCTCCCCAGCAGACCAGCGGTCACTCATAACCTCCTCCCGCAGCAGCTTTGTGATTTCAGGGACACATTCCCCTGAGAAAGTCCCGAGAGCTTAGGCTACAGCTCCCAAGGTGGCTTGCCCATCCCCTGTCTACTCACCCTGAGCAGGGAGCTCGGCACAGACTGCACATCTGTTGCAACAGCCTAAATTTGGTGGAAATCAACATCCATTCCCGTTACAAGGTCAGCCTACAAATCACAGCAGCTCAGGAGCAGAGACACATCATTCAGTCGTGCCTGCCATGGGAACCAGACCATGGGTAGAGCAGCAGGGTGGCAGAGAGGCAGCAATCACTACAGCTACTCCAGCTGCACCTGCCCAGGACTGCCAGCCAGAACCACAGAGGGATGTTCAGGGGAAAACTCCTTTAATGCTCTCTTACACCAGCACCCAAGGAAACACAGCCTGGACCCCATTTAACTCTGTCATGCATTTGTGGTTAATAATAATCTTACAGGAAGACTGGCTCCCATTTGTTAATATGCTTTTGCCAATCAGGAAATGTACTATGATCATGCAGATTTGTTTGTACACTTAAAAATAAACTAGTAACCGAACATATGCTTATTCATAGTCTTGGTGTTTACCACTTTACGCTGGAATAGTGAGTGAAATTCTGTATTTATTAAATTACCAGGCATGTCCAGTTTCATTTGACAGTAATGATAATTAAAAATTCCCCCCCAAATAACAATCACAATGCATGTTAAACACACTTGAAATACATAGGATACACTAAAGAAAAATAGCAAAATATTTATGTATTTAAAATCTGCTGTTTAAGAGAACAAGGAAAGTATCATCTATAAACATTTTATTCTTCTGCCTCTGGTCACAACCTCCTTCAGCAATTAGAAGACCTGAACATTTCATACCTTCCTCTTACAGAGAGTTCGGAAGAGGCAAATTTCTAATTCCCAACTGATTATCAAATTTGAGTGAATCTGAGACACTGAAGTCAAGTACCTGAAAAAAATGACACGAGAAAAGCAACTTCATCATTACCAAAAGCTCATTTAGCAGCCCAGCAACTCCTAGGTCCAAACTCCTTCTGCCAGTTCTGATACTCTTTTACACTTCCAGGCAGCAGACACAAAGCTTGAATATTTGTTTCTTGTTTAAGTGGCTTTAATAGATTACAGTAGAGATTAACTTCCTCTGTAGAACCCTAATTTCAAATTCAGCTTTGAAAAGATCTTATTTCTACCTTCAGATTTTTTACATTTAAAAAATCTTCACTTTTCATCCACTCTGCTGAAGTTGAAGGCAAGATACTTGGCTTGCTGACTGAAAGAGGCACACCCATTCACTGCATTAATAAAATAAGGATACAGGCAGCCATGGATCTGAGCCTGGAGAGCTCCTTAACACAGTCACTGAAAGCACTGACCACCATAAACACTGGTGTATACAAGGACAAAGGGACAAAAGAGCGAGACTCCCACTTATTAATGCATCTTCTCTTGTGTAGCTAAAGCACCGTGTGTACCCGGCTCTACAGGCTGACAGCACACAAAAGCAGCAGGCACTTAAAAACTCTTAGCAGACAGTAAAGGGAAAAAAAGTCACAAGGTTGGAGCTGAAAAATGAAGCACACTACCAGCATAGTGGTCCAAGGTCCACTGACCTCCGCAGAAAGACAACTCCCATCTGACCCCACTGGGCTTTGGATCAAATCCCAAACGCACACGGTAAGCTTTAAAGAGATGTGAGGGGCCAGCCATAAACTTTCCTTACTGCCAACCCCTACTGACCTTTGGCTGGCTAAAACACTACACGACACAGACTGTGCCTCTATTCTTTCAGGTTTTCCCATCTATCCATCCAGGGCAGTGCAGTTAAACCCCACACCTGCTTTTCTCTCTGGGATGGTCTCATTACTCATAAATATACACAAAAAAGCCACAAAGCTAAGCTGCTTCTTTGTGCATATAAACATGCACTTGATTTAGAGGCACATCTGTTGAAAGCAATCAGAAGTCAGGACTACAAGGATGCTACTATCCCTCTGTGGGTGTAGGGCAGGGAACATGAAGGACCCTCCATGCCCGACACAGAAGTGGTAAAGCAAAGGGCAGCAGCAACGAGGCACACAGCCAGTGGTCCCAGGCACTGGAGCCAGGATGCAGAGAGTTTCCCATGGGAATATCACTGTCCTTGACCCTCCTTGATCCCCATTATGCAGGTTATACCATGAGACCTCTGAGGGAGATTGGGCAGCGTGAAAGGGAATGGAAATGAAGCAGTCTTCAGGGCTCCAGAACGAGCATGAAGGACTTCCCCAGGGATCAAACTAGCGAGGCTGCTGGCTGCAGAAGAGCACAAGTAAATACACTGGGAGGGGGAGCAGATGTGGCAGTCACACATGTTAGTGTAGATAAAAAGACAGCTCTTTCAGTAGTTTCTGGTAAGAAGTCAGAATATTTTGTAGAGCAGTTAGTGAGAAATGTGAAGTGTGCTGCACACTGGCAAGTGTGGTCTGCAAGACTTTTGGGCTGAGCTGGCTAAATTTACAGCTATGCCTACCCCCTTAAAGCAGCCTGGATGACAGCTTAGCTCTGTACATGCAGCCTCCTCACCAAATCACAATGCATTTGAATTTCATTGCAACTAGACTTCGATTTTGCAGGTATTAAAACAAAAGAGGAAAGAGGATCAGGACCACAACGAAGATCAGCACCTGACCATTCCTAGCCCCCAGGTTTGTCCTCAGATCAAACCTCCAAAACCTGCCTGCCACTGCTCCAGTGAAAGATCCTGCCACTAAAACCTTGCACAAAAAAATTGCTGAAATACACAGCACAGTTTGTTCACCATGACACACAGCCCAGCAGTCAAGAGGACAAAAGTTGGCTGTTCAGCAAAAAGGTTAAGATGCTACACTGATTCACATGTAGCAAGAGCCATTTCTTAATTTGTCAGTGAGGAAGTGAGGGATTGACAGCTCTTTCCACACATGATATGATGCAGACAGATGCTCAACACAGCAGACTGGAAAAACAATAGTGAAGAACATCTCCACCTTAAAGGTGTTATTTCACCAACAAAATATATAGCAGATCTGCATTGGCCCACACCATTACTTTCTCTGGCAAGGACTTGGGGACAAAGCTCCTTAAAACAGTAGTAATCATATTCCACTCATGCTCCTTTTTACTGCCAGCTGTAAACTAGCTCCACATGCATCATGGTTTTGCATCAAAATGTGCACAGAGCAAACCCATATCCAAAGGGACAAGGTAGATCCAATTTACAGCTTTGACAGGTCTGTGCACCCGAGGTGGAGCACGCAGGAAATAGCCTGACATCTCACTTGGAGAGCAGTTAAGACCCTGCTAGCAGAACTGGATGCAGAGCCACAACAGCCTCCCACAAAGACCCAGTAAAAGAGCAGGGAGTTTGCTGGCCATTTTTCAGGAAACATGAGAGGCAGGTAGCACTTGCCAAGGCACTACTGGGGAGGAGTCAAGTTTGATTCCAACCTGCAGCATTCCTTTGACAGGACAAGCCCAAGGGAAACCACAGCTGCACTGGGAAATGAACACACTGTATCAAGTCACTTCAGTAATGAGACACCACACTGAAAACCCCTCAGCCGACATTCCAAACGAAGCAAACAGAAGTTATTCTGACCCAGTAGGTATATTACTGGCAATACCTGTAAGCAGCCAACTGCCTGGCAGAGGAGGGTGAGAAGCCTGAGTTCAATTCAGAGACTCAGAAATTCTGTCTGTTCATTACCAACCCAATATTAGTCTGCTTTTTTTTAGCATGTTTTTCTAATTTTAATGGAAACTCTAGGTCCATCCTGCTGACAACTGAAAATATATTTACTAATACGCTCTGCACTTCTGTGGAAGAACTGTCTGCAGAAAACCCTCTGTGCTTCATCTGGATCTCTGTGCATCTCAAGTGGCAAGGCACCGGAAAAATCTCTCTGGAGCTGAACTCTTCCTGTCTCATTACACTGCAGAGTTAACACCCA
The DNA here is from genome assembly GCA_907165065.1 of Caprimulgus europaeus. The sequence goes on along the minus strand of OU015534.1, from coordinate 11,609,452 downwards.
GGCAAGAGAAATTCAGCAGGATCAGACAGCTCAAAACTATTGTTCCTCTCTACTTAGAAATATCAGTATGTTGCACACATTTGTATCATCCAAACTATTTTTTCCTAAAACTGTTGGCTACCAACAGCCTTTTTCCTTACAGAATCAAACAAGGCTGCCATCAGTACTCTAATAATGCAAGTTCCCAGCCAAAAATGTTTAGACCCTCGCCAGTCCAGGCAGATGACAAGCATACATGACTCAAAGATGTTTTTGATAACGCGTGAATTGTCACTTCACTGATGGATATCAGGCTCCATTTCATTCCCACTGAACGGTCCTGGCATTGTTCCTGAGAGAGCAGGTGACTGGCAAGAGCCCTGAAGACCAACAATATAAAGGAGGTGGGGCAAACCAGAGAAAACAAGTGAGCCAGCACTGTGCTGCTTCCTCCCACCTCTGAGAACAGCAGCAGCAACTTGCAAGGGGATAATTAACAGGACTGACTATTTACCTGAGGATGAATCTGTGGTTTATCACACGTAGCCTCAAAATCCAGCACTAAGAAGTAGTGATATCTCTGTGGAGGGAAGGATGACATTGCTGCCATGGAAGCTCCAAAGCCGTGGGACGCCAGTTTCCTGCTTAGGATGGAGCTGTACCCTTTGAGAACACCAGCCGGGAGGAGGGAGCACACAGCTTCTCTTGCCCTTGGAAGTAAGTTTTGGGGAAACTTTGCTGCTCCAGTATGGAGAAGTGCTATCATTGAACATCCAGAGGCATCTGAAACTGAAGACAAACTCATGTTACTCACGCACACATACATCTCATCTCTGCTAGTATCTCTTCACCGTCCTCCCTCTGACAGGGATTTTCTCTGTGCTTCCCAGCGGAGGTTCCAGCATTGCAAACCTGAAATAACACATTAACTTGCTCTAAGCACAACAGATGACATTTGGACTGGCTCGAGGTGTCCAGAATCATGGGCAACTGGAAATAAACCTCTGCAAACAGCTCTAGATTAAGAGCTATGAGACACATAACAGATATGGCTCCAGGCATCAGATCACACACCCCTGATGAACCTTATCATAGCAGAACACAACACAAACCACTTAAACACAGAAAATCTGATCTAAACCCCATTGAAATTTCTGAGGAGGCCTTTCATCTTTTCAGACACAATGCAACTTCTGACACTTGGTGGGAATTAAACACAGCAATGCACGTCTCAACACTACAGCCTCTCCAAACAGCTTGGCCCTGAAACACCTGTTAGCCACACCAAAACCTCCCACTGCCATTACAAATCCACATGTCTGGTGGCTGGAAGGCTCCTCCCCAGGGAAGTTCTCATTTGCTGCGTACGAGGTTTCCGAGAGATGCTATTCTAGTGCTACACACCATTTCTTATTCCAGGTATTTCTCAGAGGAGGATACCTGGGTTCGACAAACCCACACGTGAGCTGCAGAGACTGCAGGAACTGTAAAACACAAGCAGGATTCTATAGGTTACAGCCTCCCTCCCAAAGAAATATCTCACCCAGGCATCACCTTCCAACGCTTCTATTTAACAGATGCTATTTAATAAATTATATTATCCATGTGAGACTGCCTGGATTTCCCATTCAAACTTTTTTCTTTTAAAACATTACTGGAAAAACTTGACAGGACTATCACTGCCCAAGGTGGTCCAGCTTTGGGGCTGTTCACATATTTATTGGTTTGAAAGCTCAAGCCAAACTCATGGAGGTGTCACATAGCTGGGTACAGCAACGGATGGCAAAAAACAGGTGAATCCCAACAACCTAGTCCTCTTGAACAAGGATACGAGTGCCCACACCCCTGGCTACATGGACAAGGAGATTTAAATCCATCCCCACGGTTGGTCCCACTGTTTGTGGCTCTGGGCTCCATCACACCACGTGCCACCCAACCCTGGTTTCTGAGCCCGGCCTCCCCGCGCCTGCGCTCTTTTTGCTCTGCTGTGAGGGGCGGGGAGCGCCCGCTGCGAGACACGGAGCTGGAGCGGGCAGGGCGAAGCGGAGGACTTGCCGCTGTTTGCACAAAAGACAGCATTTGCTCTCTCCCATCCGTTAGTCCGGCAGGTAAATAATGCACGTGCCAAAACACACACTTAATGAGGTAAATAATATGCCTTGAATAACGGCTAAATCTGTATTTACCTGCGAGACCAGAGAAACTCGGAAGGACCAGATTAGGAGATAATTGCGGCTGAGCAGGTTGTGTGCTTCGAGTAAACACGCATTTGGTAACCTTCCCCTTCCAAGGTTTTGAGTGAAAGGCAAAAATCAAAGGAGCTGAGAGGTTTAAAAACAAGCCCCTGCCCACAGTGTCAATTCCACGGTGCAAATGTGTCCCTACTTCGTGGCTTTCACATTTTGAGGGGCTGCTTGCTTCATTAAAGCAGTGTGCCAGGCAGCAGGTACCCAGAAAACTGAAAACTCAAGTTACAAAACCACAACAAAGAGCTACTATGCAAGTCCAACACTGCATTTATCCTAAAGAGGCTCAGCTCTACCTATTGCTTTTCCATCTACAGCTTTTACTGTCATTAATAAATGCATTACAGCCAAATAGAAGTTAGTTATATTCACTTCTAATCTGTCCCAGATAAGAGATATTTAAGGTATACGTGCTTTAAATCTTCAAGCTACCAACTATGAATCTCAAGACCCATCACAGCAAATGTAATATCTCAGAATAAAGCAGCTTCTAAGTCAGTTGCAGTAAAACCTGGTCTTTAGCCTACTGCATAAAGTAAAATATACAGTTGGAACAGGCAGGCTCCAACCCCTATATCAAACACAGGCAATAACACATACATTATCCATGCACACAGAGCAAAATCAGTACTTCTCTAATGTATCTTAACCAGCAAGACCAGGGCATCAGAAGAGATCCCCACAAATATTCGGGCTAGCTCACACCACATACAGCAGTGCAGAGGTCCCCGAGCCACTGAGTCTACATGGTCACAATAAACCTGCCACCTCAGCAGGATTCAGGCATGTCACCACGTGGACACAGCAGCACCACTCCAGACCCCGGCAGGTCTGTGTCACCCAGGTACCACGGGACATCAGCAGAAGGAAGTAACAGCCAACAGCCTGCTTACACTAAGCACTTCTGCAGGTGGCCCATGTCTAACGACAGGATCAGGGTCCCCATCCTAAGAGCAGCTTCCCTTCCCACCCTCATCACGGGTAGCAGAGGCAGCAACACTCCAAACAGAGGTGCACGAGTGGGGCATTGCGTGCCGATCCCCTACACAGACAGCATACAAATAAGAGCAACCCCACTGAAAATGCTGCACTTTCAGCCAAATGAAGTTTTAACTGCATGTTTACCCAGTCACTGCTCTAGGTGCCCTGGGAAGACCTCATATCATCTTCTTTGGCAAGGTCAGAGTGCCTCAGAGCACAAGATAGCTGGTGAGCAAACACACTTTATTAGAAGTCATGTAAAGCATTTATAATGGCTACAACAATGCAAAGCACTAGTAATTATCCCTTTTCTTTTTTTATTCCAAACAGACAACAATGTAAGCAACACAGCTTCAAAAATTAGAAACCTGGCTATATCCATATAAATCCACATGTTCAGTGATTCCATTTCCAAACCTACGTAAAACATCACATATATATTTCTTATGCACACAGGGTCAGATTATCAACTCAGACAGTGCAAGCTGTCACATCTGGCACACAACCCTACTAGGTTAATATTTCATATCACACAGCTCCAATTCCTTACACAGACACGTATGAAAAGTAATGGGACCATGAACCGAGGCTGGACTTCAGGAATTATTTTGACAGATTGTACACAGACCTAGGAAAATGTGACAGCACTTTACATTTGCAACACCCAATAACACGAGAAATGGCCACGTGTGGTGGGTTTCAGCTGGAAGAGAAAGTTCGTGTTACGTGCTGTGTAAGAGTCTGTGCCACACGTGACATCACTGGCTATAATCAGCAACTGTCTTTAAAAATAATGAAAAAAAAAAAAGGAAATATCTGGGTATCAGCTGCAGGTAACAGGACAAGCTCAGGCTGACCACAGCTCTTGCTTGTTAGCGGTCCCCGCACACGATACTAAAGCACAACAGTTTGATCACCAGCAAGTGAGGAAAGCCAAGAGAATGGCAAGTGCCAGCTGCAGCCGTCGGCTTGCCAGGGCCCCACCGAGCACCAAGCGGAGAGCGCGCACGGGCGGCTGTCACGCTCCAGGCTTCCCACTGGGGAAGCGGCTCAGTGGCAACCACAAGCGGTAAGAACAGGATGGGGAACTCCTGCCACGTGAAGGATGGCAGGAAAAAAAGCCAGCAGGGTACTGCAAGCGCTCTCCCCCACCTGCGGGACAGCCCGAAAGCCACACAGAGATGTGCACCACGCAAGGTGCAGAGGATTCCAATTCATCAATGGCAAGACAAACTGGCCTACAAACTTGAGCTTAATGGGTTCTTTGCACGTAACATCAAAATTTACTTTTTACAATCACACCTAATTAAAATCACTTGGCAGCAAGAGAAAATATAATACCAACAGCTTGCCTTTAACCCAAAACCACTCCCCTTCACTGTCCAGTTTGATAAGCTGATGCAGGGAGGGGGAAAGACAACAAACACCAAGTTCAGGTTGGAGGGGTGGCCCAAGAAATTGTGTTTTAAAAGAGCTTCCATTTACATGTTAAATTACCCTGTTATGGCAATATGGCTCTCCACCATATTGAAAAATAAACAAACAAAAAAATTTCCCACACTAACCTGAAGGACAAGACACACTAAAATTAAAGCATAGAAGCAAGCAAGCTTTGGGAGCCATACACTTCAGTTTATTCCCTGTGCAAAGCCTGGGTAGGGGCAGTTGTGACTCCTGGCCTCCGAGACAACTGAACTCAAGGCTAGAGCAACCAAAACCAATCCAAAATGTAAATCAGGTTTGTCTTAGTTTATTAAATTATAGTGTCTTATTTTACTAAATTATAAAAAGATAGGGTAATAAAGATGCTTTTTGTAGAACAAAATTGCATACATTTAGCAACACCTGGAACAGAGTATAACAAAAAATGCAGGACTTCCATTTTGGTAGCTGTTCAAATGCACACTCAGAGGTCAAATGTGAGCCCATATTTCAGTTGTGTGAAGATATAACTGAAGAACAATAGAGATAACTTCTTTTTTTTAATCAACCTTAACCTAAAACCAAATATTTCATTAGATGAACTACTGTCCAAAAATGAGAGCACCTGGCTAGCCTGCAAGGCAGGAAACGAGAGACTATGAACAAAACCATCTTATCCACTGTCACCGTCCCAACTTGCAAAGAAAAAAATACATAAAGTAAAACAAACAACAAAACACAAAGCTTTTAGAACCTTTTTAATAATGTAGCATGATTTTAGACAGAAAAATTTGCTTTGTTAACCTCACAGTATCATCCCTTGAACGCGAATCCAGTGCACTTCCACGGTTGCACTCCCTCCAGCTTGGGCTGGGTTTGTCTCTGGCGCTGCTAGACAACCAAGCCCATGTTTTGGAAAATCTGTAACGTGACTTTCCCAAAGCACTGCCACGAGATGCCTATATGCTATCCCATCATTACTCAGCCCAGATACAACTCAGCATTCATAATTTTGTTTTTACAGCACTCCAAAATTGCACCCAGCCTCTTCCCACTACAAATGAAGAGGTCCCTGTTCTCAAGAACTTACAGTCTAAAATTAGATGCAAATACAACAAGTGATGGTAACAGTAGAGAAGAATGAGGGTTACAGAAAAAGTCAGGCAACTGCTCATCTGGGAGATATGCACACTTTGGTAGCTCAACTGAAAAAAACCCCCAAACACTCTATATAAGCACTGGCTTCCCTCTTTACGGGCATTATGCAAGAGACAAGTGAACATGGAAAGGATCAACTAAAGCATGGAGGGCACTCTTGGGTTAAGGAAGGTCTCTCCTCTTTCTTGAGCTCATTCTTCCTGCTGCATTCCTTGGCTGATACGTCAAAGGCACCAACAGATATGTCAGAGCACCACTGTGACATCACAGACACGATGGCTTGTGAGACCACAGTGAGCAAGGCCGAAGGCGCTGATTACTTCGGGAAGCGCTTGCCGGGGCTATCACACCCCACGAGGCTGGGAAACAATCACACCTCGGTTCACTTGACAACACAGTGAAACCCACACGAGGCTCCACACCAGCAGGACACAAACTCATCCAAACAGACCACCCAGAAGCCGTCCCAATGATGCACAGTACAATTCCACTCCAATTTTATCAGGCCACCTCTACTAGGCAACCCACTTTAGTCAGCTCCTTGACTGGTCTCCTAAGACAGGCTTTGCTGTGTATTTTTAAACCTTCGCCAAGAGTAACTGTGGACAGGCAAACGGGTCTAAGCTGAAGTCTGAAGAAATTCCACACAGCAAAGGACTGGTCACTTAGAGGAAACGTAGGGGAAGGAAACACCAAAAAATAAAACAAAGAAGCAACAATAGAGATGTATACAGCAAAAGACTGGAAAGCCACAGTGGAAGAGTAGACTCGGTATTAAGGAAGAGAACGATGCAGAAGATTGGACCGAGAACCCTCTAGTTCAGTCTCCTTCCTCTGCGTGGGAGGCAAAAGAAAATGCACCAGGGTGAAGCTACACCAAATGGGGTTAGCCAAGCCAACAGCTCTGGGAGGCCAAAAGGAGGCAGGCCTGTCCTTCCCTCTTGGTCCTACTCTCCTGCTGATTACCTTACACCAGTTCCTGAGCTCCCCTGGCCCCTCTGTGAGCTTATTCAACCACAGGAACCTACAAAAGGGCTAATGCAGCCAGAATAAAACACAATTAAAACAAGATAGTTTCCTGCTGGTTTAGTCAGACAAATTAGCTTAGGGCCAGGCTGGATAAGTGCCAAAGCTCAAAGGAGGAGACGGGCCCACCCTGGCAGAAGCAGGAGGGCGATGAGCCACTGGGAGCTGTTGGTCAGCTCAGCCTCTCACCAAATCACATACTGAGGCCAGGATACACACACCTGGGATGACACACACCTGGGATGGCGTGGCACTTTGCAGGGAGTGGAGAAGGTATCTTGGCTCTAGCAGAAGAAACACATAAAACTTGAAGTCAGAAAGCCCATCGGACCATCCTGTCTGAACCACGTCACGTAACGCTGGCCATAAAGTTTCCACTTCGTTGCTCCTGAATTGAGCCCAAAGGCTTGAACATCTTTCAGAAAAGTTTCTGGCCTTGGATTGCAGCATCAAGTATGGAGGCTCCCACTACCTCCAGACAAATCGTTCCAGTGGTCAATCCATTCGCTGACAGAAAATAACACATCTTAGTTTTCATTCAGATCTTCCCAGCCCTGGTCTTTGGAGCAAATTCTGAAGTTTATGGCATTTCAGTGCTCTCAATCCACAGCTCAGCTCCCGGTGCCAGGAGTAAGACATTTGTAGCTACTATTGCATATTGGCCTAATTAGCAGACCGCCCTTTGTTTAATGGAATCTAGCACGCATAATTACTTGATTTTCATACACATGAATGCCACAGTTGTTCAAACCACTTATACAGCCACACACCTTTGTTATCTGATAAATGAACTTGAAGGTTAACACCTGAGAGCTCCAGATGAATCTCAGTCTGGATTCAGGGAGACAACTCTTGCACTGCTCAATACACTGTTCACTTTTATCTTCACAAACAAATTCCAGAAGTGTTAAAAGAAAGGCTTTTCTCTGCCAAAGCTCTGCCCTGGTAGACAGGCAAATGTTCCAAGCAGGATAGCAGCTACAATGGGGCATGGTTTCCACACAACCCAGTGTCAGTGAGCTCAGAAAACCAGCCAGAGAAGATGCTGACTCTAATATTCAACCACAGAAAAAAATAACTGTAACAAATACAGGTGAATTAAAAAAATTTTTTTTTTTGATTGGGAGTGAAGCATCTTTACCCACACAATGTTATCTGGAGATAACAAAACTTCTCAGCTGGCATCTGGCCAGCACAGGTAACTTCTCTTAGGGGAGAGAAAAGTTGCCAAACGGTACCTAGCAGCAGCAGCCAGCACCTCTGCTCTAGGTTATGTTTCAAGAGCCACAACGTGTTTTCTTCTCCCTGCATTGCCCTGCTTGCTCTTGCACCATGTTGGTATGTTAGCCCAGCATTACAGAGTAACACACCAGGAGTCTCAGCATGACCATTTCCAGCAACAACACACGCTTCAGATCCAAGCATAGACTTGTGACAAATGCATATTTGCTTAACAGCCTTCAGGGTTCTCCTACGAGCACAGCTACAGTGGCTGGTCCTACAGGGTCTACCTGAACTTCACCAGACCTGCACTCTATCGGCTTGTTGCCCTTTACTGGAGGCGATGACTGGATCGATAGAGAGGCAGAGTCAGGTGTAAAAATCTCACACATTTAAGTCTCTTCTAGAATTCCCCTTCCAAAATTTATGGAGGAAAAAAAAAATAAAATAAAATCAAGGCCTACCAAAGTTAACAGAGCCAAAACAAGACAAGCACTGGAACAGCTGTAATCAGGCCTCCTAAAGGAATCAAATTGAAGTTTAGTATCTCTCAAGTGCAGAGCAGAAACTTTAGGTCATATCAGTGTATACTCAATCCAAGGACTTCTTTATTTAGCATCAAGCACACAAGCATTTTCTTTTTGATGCTTTAATGGGGTTTTTCTTTTGGATTTTGGTAACATTAAAATCTGTCTGGCTACATATTCTAACTTTAAAAAAAAAACCCAAACAACCCACACAAAAAACTCAACACACCATTCATGCAGGGCAACTCAAAGTTTGAAATTAACACGAACCAAAAAAGGGTCACTCTCTGAAGCAAGTTAAGCATTTAGTCCACACTATAAATTAACATGAAAATTCAGCTGCAAAGGCCAGAATTCAGTACTTGAAAACTGAAGCAAAAATATCTGAAATCGAATTTCCCAAGCCCACACACTGAAGAGTAACCAACTGAGCTTCTAATGCTTTCCTTATTTTAAGAAAAATTCATTACTGGAAATAAAAGTTCAAATGTCAACTTTAACATCAAGTGATATCAGATGCTACAATGTTGCAAAGAGCAACTAAAGAATAAAATAAATTCAAGTCACCACGAAAAAAAAATTTAAAATCCTCAAACCGCTATCTAACAGCATCTGATGGGACAAGCACCTTTGAGACGCACCTGCCTGGAGCCCTGTCTATCTCATCCCTCCCAAGGCACAGTGCAAACATTAACCTATTAAAAACTTGCTGGTCCCTTGCATTGCAGCTGAAAGAGATATCTAAGAGTTCAGACTAAGCAGCAGCTGTCAATCCACCCATTTTTCCTTATTGAACTTTTGGTTTCAGAAAAGACAAGTAAAGAAGTAGTAAAACAAATGTCAGACTTATTAGCAAACAGGTCAGCAATGACCATCTAATCCCACCAAACACAGGACTTGTAAAAGACAGAACACAAGGAGTAAACAACAACACTTCTTCACACATCTCAGTTTAGAAGAAACACCTGTAACAGTACAGCAGCAAGAAAAGAACAGGAGAAGAAATTCCAACTGCCAGTCAGGAAACAAACAAATAGAACCCGCGCTCCTGAGCCTTCTCAAGTTTACTTCAGTCTCAGCATCTGAGGTGACCAGCTCAGTCTCACAGGATAAAACAAACAGGGAAAAAAAGCGCCAAACCTCTTTCTGCCCCAACACCTCCATCTATGAACCTCCTCATCCCAAAAGGACCAGGAAGATCCTCACTAATGCTGCGTCCCACTCCCCGGGGGGACAGGGCTTTCCCTTCCTCAGGCCCCAGCAGCGGCTGACCCCGCTCCAGCGGGGACCCGGGGCCGCTGCCACCGCCACGTTCCACACTTCCACCCGAGGCAAAGCCCACGGAGGCGAGGGCCCGGCGGCTCCGAGCTCCGGCAAAACGGAGCCGGGTCTCGGCGTCGAGCAGACGAGGCACCACCACGCCTGCCCGCCGTCTGCCCGCGCCCTCCCCTCGGGCCGGGGCCGCCCCACGGCCTCCCCACACCCCCGCCGCCGCCCCGCCCCGGCCCGCAGCCCGGCTCGCCGCCTCACACTCCCGGCCGCGGGCCGCCGCCCCGACGCGGGCCCCGCCACCGCGGGGAGCCAGGCCGCGCCTCGCCCCCCTCCCCGGGCCAGGCCTCCACCCCCCGCCCCGAGCCACGGCGGCCCCACGCCTCCGCCAGGCCTGACGGGCCCCTGCACCGGCCGGGCCCCGCCGCGGCCGTGCCGCCGCCCTCTGCCCGGCGGCGCCGTGCCCCCCCGCAACGGCGGGGGCCGCCCCAGCCCGGCCCTCCCCCCCCGCCCCGCAGACACTCCGCACCACGAGTCCCCAACACCGCCACTCACCTCCGCGCACTCTGACCCCCGACCCCGCTCTGAGCGGCAGCGCCGCCGGCCAACCGCAGCGCCGCCTGCCGCCGCCGGGGGCGGGGCTTCCTCCCCGCCGCGCCCCCTCGCGCAGGCGCCCGCCGCGGGCCGCGGCGCGGGGCACGCTGGGGTTTGTAGTTCACCGCCGCCGCACCGCCTCCCCCGCCCTGCCCCGCCGACTGCCCGCGCCTCGACGCCGCCGCCGCGCCGGCCCCGCCGGGTGCCCATGCGCCGGCCCGCGATGGCCACCCCGCTGCGCGCCCATCGGCCTCCTCTCTGCTCCCCCCCGGCTCATCGCCTCGTGTTCCCCGGGGCCACCCCCTACCCGTCCGCGTGTTCCCAGGGGCCACCCCATCGTGTCGCCCAGTGCCACCTCCTCTGACCCCTGAGGCCTCTGTGCTCAGCCCCGGCCCCAGGCACTCCGGCGCTCAGCACACCCAGCCTCTTCTCTAACAGTAACTCCACGCACGCGTGGCAGTCACATTGGCAGCGGGGCAGAGACACCACGTCCCCCGTGCTGGGTGGCACTGCCTGCCGGTGCAGCTGTCATTGGGACCCCTCCGCGGGGTCTCCCCTCACCCCACTGCTGCCATGCCCAGCCGCTTCACTTGGTTCTGCACCAAGTCAATGCTGAGGGCTCTGGTGACTCTGTTGGTCATAACAGCACAGGGGTAGGGCTGCACGAGCAACCACAGCGTCGGCCAGTCTTTTCTTCTGCCATTGGATCTCGATTAAGTCAAAATCAGGTCTCTCAGCAAGCTTGGGGCTGTCCTTCCTCCCCTTCCCTTGGACATCAGTCACTGGCTTCCAGTTCTGTGTTCATGCAGCTCTCTCATCCTAAACCTGTGCCTAGACCTTGCTCAGTCTTCACTAGACACCCCGAGGCTGTGGCATCTCCTCCTCATGCACATGGCTGGCACCCTCAGCCAGGACACACCTGCGGCAATGCCAGATCTTTAGCCTGCTGCCCCGTCTGTAACCCTTGGAAAGCGCAGCCACAATGACAATGTCCTAGCTGGGCCATTCCCCGCTTTGCTTCCTTCCTTGCCCCCCACAGTAACTCACGCCCCCACATTTCAAGCCAGCAGCTCCTTTGCTGTGTCCCTGTTACTCCACATGCCTGTGAAGAGCAAACTCAGAGTCACTGACTCGCAGCAAACAGGACTGCAAGGGATCCCAGAGGCCACCTCACCATCCTCTGCCTGCAGGCAGGAGCAGCCCTACCTCTCTGTCACCTTGCTGTCCTCTTCAAATCATCCCATAAGCCTTTCTCTGGCTCTGTGCCTGAGAATATCGGACAAAGATACGCACCAGGGCGCAGAGATCACTGGCTGCCGCGCTATGCGAGGAGGGCTGCTCGCGCTTCCCTGCCTGCCTGGCCGGTCCTGCCTGGTGCTCCTGCCTTTCATTGTATTGACAACTCTTCAGGCTGAATTTATCTTTCTGCTCTGATTGTATGCAGCCTTGAACCTGGGAGGCCTGAATCATGAAAGTACCATGTCAGAACTATAAAAATACCAACAGCAAACCATTCAACAATAAAAAGAGTTCCTTCAAGCCCTCTTAGATTTGGCATCTCTCAGCCTCCCACCCACATAAGCAAGGATGATGTGAAGTTTTACTTCCAAGCTTAGCTGTGTCGCTGTGATTTGTCAAGCCTTTGGTGACTGATGTATGGTTTGCCAGGAGCCCAGGAGAGTGAATTGAGGGCTTTTGCGCCATCCTTGAGCAATCTGTTCCTGCCCCTCCTTATCAGGGATGGAAACTGGCTGAGATGTGCTTGAAAGGACACTGCAACCCCAAAGTTTGAAATTTAGGGCTCCTAGCCTGCCTGTGTTTCTAGGAGGATGAGAGAGGAGGCCTTTTCACTGCTGACCTCTGTATCTAGCAGTAAAAAAATATTTTTTTTCTCAGTCTAGACAAACAATGAATGGCTTATAGATGTGTGCATGCCCTTTTTTCATCAGCCAAGCCTGCTGTTGTTTCCCAGGTTTTTGTCAGACAGCACAGCAGGCAGGTGATTTCCTCCTGCTCATTTTTTTGGGGGGAACCCCTTTTCCCAGCTGAGCATCTGCAATAACCAGAGAACACATCCTGGCTTCTGCCATCATCAGTGACCCTCGTGAAATCCATACACGGCAGGACAGCAATGTGATTGCCTTCAGCAACTGTACTTTCAAAAGAGGTCCCTTTTTTCTGGAACAGCTATCAGCTGCTGGAGAAGGCACCCAAACTAGTTTGAGGAGATCCATGTTTTATTAAATATTACTGCTGTTTCTGTAGTGTTTTTATCTGAGCCTGTCTTATGTGAGTGCATATCTCAAATGAACACTGAAGGCCACTGAAAATGTCACCTACAGATTAATTTGGCACACTCCAGGGTTCTGGAAAAATAATGAGGGTGATCAATAGTTATCTTGTGGCCTCCCCATCAATGCACGTGGCCCCTGTAGCCCCTGGGAACAGCTCCCCTCCCCAAGGGACTCAGTCAGTGGCAGAGCTGTGAAAGGCAAAGGTGGACAAGTGCCATGGGCCCTGGGCAAGCAGTGGTCAGAAACTGGGTCACACAGATGGGGAAAAGTGGATGAAAGGGCTGATAGTTGCTGATCAGGGTCACCTTCTGTATTCCTGGTAGCACAGCCCATGCCAGTCTCACTACCCCTTTGCCTCAGGATGGACGGAATCAGCCCTCTGTCAGCCCGAGAGCAAGTGAGTGCGTTTCAGGAGCAGCTCTGGTGTCTTAATTGCTTGTCCTACTTTGGAGATTTTGGGATGGCTAGAAGCAGCCAGAGGAAAGAGGGTCCATGCTGGGCTGGTGTCTGAGCTGTCCTGATTTACATGAAGAACTATCTGCAAACACTGGGTGGAAAGGGCAGCTCGAAGCTTCCAGCTCTGCTCCCATCTCTCATGGCTAGATCCTCTGTGCTGCTGCCAGCAGATGCAGCAGCCTGGTCTACAGTTACCTGTAAGTTTTATTTGTTTTAAAACCCCAACAGTTTCTTAACAAAGCATCATTTCAGTCAGCACAGATGTGCAGCCACCTCTGGGCTGTGGATGGACGGGGCTTTACGAGAAAGCAGCAAACCGGTGGGGCAAGGTAAGGCAGAAAATACAGACTAACCCCCCCACACACCCCCTGCATGGCAGCTCCAGGGGATCCTCCGTGTGAGTAAAGGGCTGAGCCCATCCTAACCGAAGATGAAGTATCAGGTCGGTGCCTGCTGCTGGCTCAGCAGGGAGGAGAAGGGAGGGTCCCACCGACTGCCTCCCCAGCCCTGCTCCTGGTGCCTCCTTCCCAAGGGCCAGCAGAGCACAGCTCCTCTAACAGCACTGGGTTTTTATATGATCACAGCCCAAAGAAACATCACCTCATTTTAAAGGCAACTCCTTTAGTTCTGTTCAGCCACTTACACTGAATGCAACTTTTAAATGTCTTATAATACACATGACGAGTAGTCTTGTATCACTGTTTTCTACTTAACAAGTTAATAACGTGCCAACCCAAATCCTTCAGTTACTAATGCCACCGGTGGGACTCATTAACCAATGTGAACACATATTTAAGGGAATACTAATATTCACAATGTACATTTCTATATTCACGTTGTCATTCTTGAAACCACAGCTCAGTTCATGTATTCTGTTGAAACATTTGTTTGCAGAGGATTTCTCTCTCCCTTTTCCTCCAAACACAGATACTATCACCAGGGTATCATTCTGCTGAATGATATTAATGACAGCTTGTCATCATGGAAAGCTATTCCTAGCTGTCAATTAAAGGGTGTTTTGAAAGAAAGCAGCTCGTTCAACCCCCGTGGGAGCAAGTGTGTCTCATTGTTTGACAGTGACCCCCTTGATGAATTTGGGAGCAGCAGCAACAGCAGCTCTGTGGGGCCAGGAGGTTGGCAAATGCAGCACAGGGCTCTTGGGTGACAATGACAGGAGATTTTAAAGGTGCTGATGTCCTTAGCAAAGGAAAGGCAAAAGAGGCTTTTGGATCCTAAAAGCAATCCACATGTAGGAGTATAGGCCAGGAAAGGAGTCCCAGGGATACCGAGCCATTCCCTTCCATCTTGTCATATAATTTCCCATACATCAGCCCAGTAAATTTTTCAACCTCCATCTTCAAATATGTTTGTCTACTTGCCCATGCTAACCCAAGTAGAAGGCTTCTTCAGGTCCTCACTGCCTGATAGATGGGAAACTTCCTCTAATGCCTGGATAAATTGTATTCATAGCTAGTTTACACTAATTTGCTCTGGCTAAACAATCCTTTGCTTTAACTTGTGGGTTTTTTTCTTCCCTTGGTGTATTTATAGGCAGCTCTCAGATCCCAGTCATCTTTGTCATCTTTATTTTGCTGGGCTAAACAAACCGTTTTATTCTCGTGCCTCCTCACTGCCTTGGCTTTCCATTTCCCACACCATCTCAGCAGACCTCTTCTGCACCTGCTCCAGTTTCAATTAAATTTTCTTGAGCACGAGCACCCAGGCTGGTACATGGTATTCCTGACCTGAGCTTCAAGGCCTCGTACAATATTTGTCACTTGACCCTATAAATATCACTCATATAAACATGCTTGATTTCTAAATTTCCCCCCTCAACAGGGTGGTCCACTCTCAGGGCTTTCTTGTTCCTTTTATTTTCCTAAGCACTCCTTGCACAGTAATAAAAATGTACAGACTCAGTGGGGATCTGTTTTAACTTCAAATGTGCTGATTCAGTTCAAAAACCATTAATTCAGCCGGAATCAGGGCCATGGGGTGGAAATCCTTTTCCAGTTAAAACAGAGGTGAGAGGGACAGCCTTTGGCAGGCTAGGAAATGAAGTGCACTAGAAAAACAGAGAAGGACATCAGAAAGTGGCTATTGACTGGGCTCTATTTACAGAGGAACAGTTTTGGACATTTCAAATCAGGATGGGATGCCTCTGTAGAAGATCTGCTGGAGCCTGGATTTGGGAAAAGCTCCAGGGTTTGATGATGGAGCATTCCATTTCTCTAGCCTGTGCTTTGCTGGCTGGGACACAATGGTTCCTACTGGACCTCACATTGAATGCGTAAGGTGCTGTACAAAGCTGGCCAGATGTCTCCAAAAAAACCCCCCTGTTATTCAAGAGCACAAGAGGATGCAAAGAAATGCAAAGCAAACACACAGAGCTGTGTAGTTTGGGCCGCACACCACTGCGGTTCCCCTCTGCGTGAGTCCTGTGCAACCGCCACAGGCACGTGGTGCTTGGCGCTGGAGGTGAAACTGCCACCAATGTACGTGCTTCAGAAAGCAGGAGCACACCTGGGTGGGTGGCTTTGGGCAGGGAGGGATAGTGAAAAGGGCCCAGTGAATCCAGTTTTTGCCCTTTACCCCCTTTTTGTTTGTGGGATCAGCACATACATTCCCATGTGCAACAGGAAGGCGTCAGCACTGAAGCACAAAATAAAATGACCACTCACCAGAGCATTTCCACAAGACGTTTGACTGAAGGAAAACATAGGCTGAACATTGGGAGAAATTTCCTGAGGCTATGATGCATTAAATTGTGGGATCACCTTCCGAGAGGAGCGGTGGGAACCATGAAACCAGCCACTTGCAGCACCATAAAATATCCCATTGGTGCCAATTCAATTCCGGTTTAAGGGGCTGTACTGCATCATCTACCATGCCTTTTCCAACTCTCACCCTAAAAGTCCGACCCAAGAAGTACAAAGAAAGAATGACAAACAGTGATGTCCATTTGCTAAAGAAATATAACCTTTCTAACATTATTGCATGTCATAAAACCCTTGTGCTCACACTGTATACTTAATCTTGATATTCCAATGCCAACCACAAAAAAATTCAGGCTTAACCCTCACAGTTTATATTGTCACTATAAATGCTGGTAACAAAATACTGTACAGTTGGGTGCAGTTTATTCTTTATATTTTAATGGCTATAGCAAAACTCCACAGCTAACTAGTAAAAAAAAATTTTAAAAATAAAAAGTTGAATGCGTTTTACAGCTATGTCGTCATGGGAAAGCTGTATTTCAAAGTGAGGGCATCAACAGCAGTGAAATGGGACATTTTAAAACATTTTAAACATTTTTAATGGGACATTAAAAAAACCCACTTCACCAAAATCTCTTTGCCAGTATTTTAGCTAATAGGGTTGCAGTGTATAAAGGAAGGGTTCTGACGCCTGCACAGGCCACCCAATACTGAGCCGCTGCTCAAGTGTCTTGAACTCTAAGTGTAAATGGAAAAAACATCTAAAATTAAGCGTTTCTCCTGGAGAAACAAATTGCTGATAAAGCAAATCTTCCCATAGGACAAGCACACCTGCTGGAAGGTAAAGAGACATTTTTATGTGTGGGATTTTAACTCGAGATAAAATACTTTTCATGGGCAGTCATATGGAAGACAGCTGGCCAAAAATAATAATAAAGGAATTTGTGTCCCTTGGGAAATTCTGAGGTTTCAAAAAATATGATTTTTGACCTGAGCTGGGACAAAAAGTTTAGCTCTCTGATTTTTTTCATTTAATGACATATTTCCAAATAAAAATAGTGTATTTCTTTTCACTTTACCACTTTGACATTTTTTAAAATTATTATTATATAATTCTAGAAGTCCAAGCCATCCATTACACCATGCTGTTACATTTCCTTATATCGTATATTACATCGACAGGCATAATCTCCACCCTTTTTTAAGATCCCTATTAAACAAGCTAAGTTTCTTCATGAAACTAAATATCAGGAATGACAGAGATCCCTGCCCAGAGCCGGAGGGACAATGGCTTTTTGACTGCTATTTTTCAATGTGCTTTTAAAAGACAGACGTAAGAGACAAGAGCAGCCGGCAAGAAGAGAAGCACCCAGCACGATCCAAACAGGGACAGGGAGCCTGAGCTAGCTCTCGGGCTGCTGACTGGCAGGAAAATGGCCTGGCACAAGCCCATCACCACTGGTGGTTTGATTCTTGCTGTGGGCAGGGAAACAAAACTTCACAAAGGAAAAATACGGTACCCAGGGAGTGCCTGGCCCCCCCTCAGCTCAGGAGACACCGTGTTTTTGGCCAACTGCTTGGACCAAAAGGGGTATGAATGTATAACGCAGGAGTAAGACAATGCTGTCAGAAGGAGGTGAGAAAAAAAAACATATGAACATTTTAGCTAATTGCTCAGCAAAACCTTGAATAATGTTGAGAGATCCTAGGAGGAGTTTCCAGTTCCTCCAATCAGTGTTTTCTGGTAAAAAACTGGTCTGCTGGAAAAAAATTGGCCTGCTGTACCATGAACATAAAAACAAATCTCATATGTTGATTATTTGTTTGGTCTCAGCCGTGATGATCAGCATTATGCAAAACTTCCTGGATCCAAATATCCTCTAAACTGCCCCATAGAAACTAAATAATTACCTGACTAGCGCTAGCCACTGCTGCTCCAAGTGTCCAGAGGCCAGGTCTTTAGAGTATTTCCTAAATTCCTGGCCAAAGCAGCCCTTTTCATAAAACTTAAGGTTTCACCTCTCTCTCCAGAAACATGCATCTCCAAAGGGCAGATAAATTCACCAGGAGGGATGGGTATGAGATGTTACTCCCTGCTGTCAGGAGTTACTCCCTAGTGTAAGGGTCTGAGAGCAAGAGCTTTCCCTTGCTCTCACATACCTTCTGTCTACACTGTTTTGATTTCCCTATCATCTCCCCTTCTGTTCATTCTATTTTCTGCCTCTTTGTCTTTTCTCTCCAGTGTTTGGAGACCCTCTTTCCTTTTCCAGCCTCTCTCTTCCTCCCATCATTTCCCCCATCTCGTTCCTTCCTTCCTTTCTTTCTTCTTTCCTTCCTTCTCAGCCCTCTTCCTGAGGTTTCTATTCTCTCTTCCCTCCTCCCTTTCTTCCATCAGGACTTCCCCTTCTGCCATCAGAGACACCTAGTCTGCCAGGGGAAGGAGAAGGAGGACATGCCATGTCCACATAAGCCTTAGACACAGACATCCTAGTTTTCCTTTACCTGGGGACCAGTTGCAGCTCCTGCGGCTCCTGCTGCTTTCAGTCTGCAGGTACCAGATGTGGGGATTGTCACAAAGGGATGGAAACACTTGAGGGGTCCTGGGAGACAGTGCAGAGAGGTCCAAAGGCTGGAGATCTTGGCCTCTGTGCTTGCAAAGTGTCCTTTGAAACCCAAGAGAAAGAGCCTGGAAGAGCAAATGCTGCATCCTCACCCAGACCTCCTACTTTGTTACAGCAGATGAGTTTTGAAATGTCAAAATTTCCTTTCCCCCACAATATTCTCACTTATGCTGGCTGCTGCCAAAAAGCACAGCTGAGACCACTGAAAATCATCACACCTGTGAGCCACACTGACGGTAGACACAGCTCCTCCAGCTGAAGAGGTCAGTGTAGTAATGTGCTACCTTATCTCTAGTGCCACTGACTTCGGTCTATTTAATTTTCCCTTTGATTTTAATATAGATTTATTGAAAACAACAGTTATCAAAACAAACTGCACTGGCAAATTGGTGTTCGTCTGTAGCTGTACAAGCACCTATAAAGCTGCCAGTGTATGAAATAAATGGAGCTATATGGGAGGTCAGTTATTGC